>OY284417.1:90934057-92429610 GCA_958301585.1 Merodon equestris | reverse complement strand
CCTTGTTAATAGCAAAACACGATGATCTAGACCAGAGAAGGTTGATAATAAATATCTTCGAGTGAGGCCAGCAACCTGCACGTCAAAAAAAAAAAATGAACACTGCTCACAGACAAACAACAGGCTCGGATAATAATAATACCAACAACACCGTTGACCACCCGGCACGAAAAAGAAGAATGAAGAACTCTGTAACAACCGAAATACAATACGATTAGCATGTTGGAACATAACATCATTCAACAACAAGGATCAAGAAACAATCATGGGACTTAAGAATCACAAAATTGACATCTGTGCAATATCGGAAACCAAATTAAAGGGCAAAGGAAGCAAAAAATATAACCAATACGTCCTCTTTCATAGTGGAAAGAAAAGGCACGAGCGTAGGAATACTTATATGTCAACAACAATAGAAGACCCAAGAAACAGTGGTTCTGCGAAGGTAAAAACTCTGGCAAAAGAAAAACGAGAGGAATAATAACGATACAGAAGATCGGAAATCACCTACGACCAATATAAAGTTACCAGAAACAGAGTTAACACTAATATCAGGCAAATAAGAGAGCGATACTGGCAGGAATTTTCATCCGACATGGAACATAATGTGGTGGTCGTGGTGCAATGGTAATCATCACCGACTGTTGAGCCGAAGATCTGTAGTTCAAGTCCGCCCATAGTCAAGAACAATTCCGGAAAAAACTGTGCAACAGCATCAGTTGTGAATGAGAGATGATCTAAAAGTGCTGACGAAGATATAACGCTCGCAGCATAAGATCACTTCAAAATCCATACTATGTCCTTCAATATAACACCTTAATGACATGGAAACAAAAGAGTTACTGGGAACTATAATACAACCAACGCTAATTCAGTCGGATATCTCAAATCCTATCTAGGACAACTACCTCCGGAGAGTAGTGAACGAACATCTTCGACACAAACCATCTGCACTAAAGAAACCAGTGAACGAGCTCATCACCCCATCCATCATACCAGCCGAAATCTGCTGTGTACCGAGCAACCGTTTACACCAATAGGAAGGAACTCGGATGACCCAGTCTACCCGGGACCCACCCGTCAAAATATCGAGATGACAATGGGAAAGCTGAAACCTGCGTACCCGGTAGTGACAGAATCCCCAACGAACTAGTCAAATATGGAGGACCACGTATCTGTGAAGCAATCCACAAGATCTTCCTAAAAATCTATGACAGCTGCTCACTCCCACAGCAATGGAGAGACAGCATCACCATCCCCGTGTTTAAAGAAGGTGACAAGAAAAAGCCCAAGAATTACCGGAACATCTCTCTATTTGGTTCGATCCCCAAGCTGTTCACAAAAATGCTTGCCTCCGAAATCAACAAAAAAGGCATATGCGAAGAACAGCAAGGTTTCCGGAAAAACAGATAACAGTCGACCCCATATTTATTGTACGACAAATATGTGAAAAAGCCTTAGAATTTAACAGACCTGGGTAGATAGATCACATATCGCGATGGACGAAAACCAGAAGAAGAATGTACAGAGACCACGTTCAAAGAATGCCTCGAAACAGCTTGGCCAAAATGACATTAGAGGGCACAATAAACAACCCGCGGCCGCAAGGATGTCCCCCGAAAAGATGGCATGAGTGCTGGACATCAGGCTCTACCGACCAACAATGAGCAAGGTCCATTAGTTTTATCCTCTTCATTTTCCATTTAGAAATAAAATACAGCCGTAACGCTCTCCAATCACTGTTATAGCCTCATCTTAGGAAAAAGTTCAGGCCAATGATGCCACCAACTCAGTGACTTTTCGTAAATGTCGTAGGGGTCTTTCGGCCTCCAGATACGTAGCCATCCAAAAATGTGATTCATGGTAAAAGATCAAATTTTATGTTAAATTGTCGTGGTGATCCAACATCCATTTAACAAATTGGCGACGTGGAATATGGTCTAACGGCTTCAATTGTAGATCACTTTAGATTGTACAGGCGTATAAATGAAGAACATTCTTTAAAATTCGCTGTAAAATTCTAATTAGACTGTGCTGTAAGATGTGTACTGAGATGTAGAATAAGCATACTTAAAACCCCGCAGACGATGACATAAGGTGCGTTCAGATGTGGTGTGGTACAAAGCCATCGAAACATTTTTATAAAAATGTCGCAGACAACCCTATTCATAAAGTAGGTATTTAGTAAGCTCCATATCTACATACTGTTGGAGTAAACAATATGTTTGTTGTATTTTGTTCAAAAACTACAAGAACTGTTGAAATAAGCTCTCTCACAATGCCCTCGCCTAATAATAAGCGCTCTCATGAAACTTATATATTTTCAAGTTGCCATCCAAGATAGGAGGGAATCCCAAGACAATGAACCCATTCCTACATTAACTCGGCGCTGATGCCCTCATTCAATAAATATTTAATTAAATCCAACAAACGCCAACGCAATCCACTCCACTCACTGACATTCCTCGAACATTTATCATGCCACACAAGTCGTGTCTGATGAGCACTTCATTTCCCGGGCCAAACTGCTTTGTGCTTTTTACCGTCCTCAATACACCTCCCCTAAAAAAGCAAAGAACGTATGTGAGCCATGTGTGAGGAAACTCTCCTCAAATATTTAAAACATATTAATACTCGGGGAAATGAAACGCAGGAAAAAAAAGGAAAATAGGAATACCATCAAGACAGAAGGATAAGACAAAGACGAGACCGAGACCGAGGAACATAACAAAATGTCGGGATTCAAGTACGAGTACCTACGACGAAGTGATGCCTTCACATATGAGGTATACGAAAATGTGAAAATATGAAAACTGAAAATCTCATAACGTCTATTCAAATATGTTTTTGCTGTTTTCGAGAGAAAACACCTTCGGGCCGTTTCACATTCGGTGTACTCTATTCCAGTGAGGGTATGGGTAAGTATCACATTCGAGTGGGAGGACTAATATCTCTCGGCATGTCGACCCGACCAATTAATCTTTAGCTTTAAATGTGTTGTTTTTCTATTTTTCATCTTAGCAAAGAAATAAGTCGAAAATAGCAGTGTTAGTTGTTGAAAATATTTATTTAGTGGTTTGACCCTTGCAGAGCATATGGAACCACCTAAGGAAATATGTACATAAGAGCCCACTTGTCAGCAACATTGAACTCCAGAAATTCTATGCAAATGATCATGTAATAATAAGGATGGCAATATTGGATGGCATAACTTAGCTTTTAGGTTAGCCGTCAAAATGAACAGAAACCCACTGGTGGACTGTACCTATACAATGACAAGTGTCTAGCAGAAGAGTATTCCCAGTACAATGGAAAAAGCAATATCTGGCGCTGATGGGGCGTCTTATAATAAGTGTAGCTATAGGACTCTCAAGTGTGGTTTTAGAAATTGCAACCCTAGAAGAGGCAATTCAAGGCAGGATATGTAATAAGGTGCTCTAATAAACTAGACGAAGTAGACGACTCTAATTCAAACCAGAGGCCTATGGTAGCACAGGGTTCTTAATTAAATAATATTTAATTACCTCGTGAAACGATGTCTGATTTACGATACCGACGATGAAGGCAGTACCGTATTGCGAAGTTCCGCAGGGATTAGTACTAGGACCAGTCTTATAGAAAGTTTTATATGACAGGGTTTTAAGAGTTGGTATTTAAAAAACAAAACCAACAATCACAGGCTTTGTCGACGATATTGCAATTGTTGTGACGCTAAATACCCGGTAGAGATAGAGGGCACTGGTAATGAGGGCATTTAAACATTGAGGTGGTGGAGCAGTACTAGTAAGTAGTCACAAGAGAAAAAGACTGGCTTGCAATAAACAGCTCAAAAGAGCGTGCAATATGGAATAATGACGAACCTAAACATATCAGGATATTCGTGTCAAACAGGAATGTACGCAGTAGGATGGCAGATCAGAAGGCATATCCACGATTGTATTTTCTGCTGCCCCAAATAGTGTTTTGAGCATTAGCATCGCAACAAGTAATGAGTCCAATCCTTCGCAGTAGTCTACAAGTTCAGAAACCGCCTTCGGTGTCGGGGGCAGTACCGAGACGTAGGGGAAGTAAGCAGACGCCACGACGAAGTGTTCAATTTCGCCGTGCGCTTTGTTAACTCTAGCAGCCACCAGATTTTGTCCACAGAATTTACCAAGTTTGGTTGCCGATAGCATCCGATATAACGAGGCAGAGTCTAGGTCTTTCGGATCGCTCATCATAAAGAATCGTACCATCACATATACGAGTACCACAGGCGTTTATTCCACACCCATGGTTCCTGAATGGATACAATGTGATGATTTTTACTACTGCTGTCGATTTTTACAGTGCTGTCGATTAATCTGAGTAAAAATCATAAATTTAGACTGCGGAGCACGTTCAATCCTTCGACCACTTGACATCAAAATGAAATAACATACTACCAAGGCCGAAGTAGGGACGTGAATCGTACACGACAGAGCCATTGTTCAATCCCACAACCAGAGTGAAACCCTCTTTTTTCAGAGAGTCCTTTGTAGGAATAGACAGTCCAGGCCCTCGTTCCAAGTCCCGGGTTCTGCGCACGTAGTCGCGTCAGCACTTTCAGTTTGTTCCAGGTTTCATCGGAATCCAGCAGATGGCGCCCGATAATTTTGGGAGACTAACTACCTAATAGGTAGTAGTTTCCATGGGAGGGATATTCGGCACCATGCTACTGAGGAAAAGCTCACCACGAAGGTACCATTCATCAGCGCAGACATCTCAGCCTGAATACACAAGTCTTTTGCTAAAGCTAGTTCCAGTAGATGATCCTCACAACGTTGGCAATCTGCGCTGGTCATTCTGCTGTCACTGTCAGCTTTCCCTATCCTGACCTTTGCAGAGGAGAAGACTGCCTCGGTCACTTGTATCTCCTTTCCAGAGGAAAGGGTTTTGTTGCGTGAAGTGCCCGCCTCCGAGGAACAGTCTTTGGTTCTCTCCGTCTTCAGATTTTTGCTTTGATCTTTGTTAATCGCCGCATCTGCCTTCGGGCTCCGATTACCCGCCGCCACGTCGAAGGAGGAGACATCACGTTTTCTCTCCCCAGCAAGGTTGTCCCCGGCGGCCGTCTTCCGTTTGCGAGCGCTTTTACCTTTTTCGGTTCGAGCTGCTGCTCCCTTCCAACGCAGCCATATCAGGACCCTGAACACCTCCAGGTCAGTCAGTTTGAGAACCTGGCACGTTCTTATTTGGGATTTGATTGTCACCAGTCAGAGGAGGAATGTTTGAGGCGCATGCCGAAAGTGCTGGCAGCCTTTACTAGCCGCCGACGGTTTCTGAAATACGGGGGCTGCAGATGAGAGGGTCGGATGGGTTTCGGTAGGGGATACCTCCGCCGATCTAATCCTCTTGACTGCTTTCCCCAGACGTTGGCATTCATCCATCCTGTGCCAGCCTCTTTGCACGATTTTCGGGCACGCCTCTTTCTCCTTCTTTTTTGGCACTTAGCAGTCTGCAGTATGTCCCGATTCTGGGGCTCATTCAACCTTAGCGGTTTCCCGTGCCACGCCATCGTTGGTGTCGCCTCTGGTGGTTGCATAACTCATGCTTAGTCCCACCAGATTGTCGGATAATGAGCCGCAGGAGTCGCTGTCGCTCCGGACTGCCCGAGAGTTGGGAATGAGTGGTGGGGCCTCCAGAATCCTTGCTCATTGCCCTCGTAAGCTCCTCCACCGCGACAAGGCGCCCGACACAGGACATCGATAGGCAGCCTTGGGCCTGATTAAGGTCCTGTAGCAGATTAATTTAATTCTGGATTCTAATTTACAGCAATGGAAAGGCCATCTTGTTAGAGCGAAGCTCCAGAAACCCTGGACAGCGTATCATCAACTTATCCAGGCAGGTCCCATGGTATTTGACTGCACTTTGGTTCTCCAGTTGTTGTTCATTTGGCTTAAAAATTCTGAACCTTCTCCGATTTTTTCTGGTGTTTCTATAGGCCCCAAACATAGGTGTCTATAGAAGTGCTGAACACTTCTGCATTTTTTCAAAATAACGTGACAGAAGAATAAAAATGACTTCGACCTTTGGGGTGACCTATACGCTATTAAATGTCCGCGTACCTTATAGAACAGCAAACAGAATCAGATCCCTTAGATAAATGCTGCAAAGGATGGGCAAGTTCAGCGTATCTTGTCGTAGTCTATTTTTAATGTCAAATGTATCAAAGTCATTTTGTCAATTTTCACAACGAACTTTCGAGTTAACAATACAGCAATGCCCAGCCGGGTGAGCTTGTATAAAGTCCTTCTAACCATACGGTGTCGAAGGCTTTTTCCGGTCCAGGTTATATCGGTTAAATGTACGCCGCTATTATTGATGAGCATTTGGGCTTTTTGCTGCATTTTCAATTGTTTTGGCATCTCGCTCTCTTGTCGGGTATTCTCCGGTTTGTTCTAATAAGCCCGTGACTTAAATAAAAAAACACAAAAGTCTGAAGCTGTTTAATCGGATCAGTCGGAATCACCGTGTTACCTACGGCGGTTGAAATCAGTTTTTCACGTGGCTCGTGCCACTTAAAGACTTACTATTATCCTTGTACACTTGGCGAACCATGCCTAACGTTTTCATACCCAATTTCCCCAGTCCAACACAAAATTTGAAGGCGTACTGCTGTCCAATGGTTCACGGCGTTTCGAGCTGTCACCGAGTCACTTGCCAGGAGTCCACTAAAAATTCGGTCCAGTCTTAGCGAACGTTCGCCGGCGACTAAAGCCTGCCGCGTTTTGAAGGTCAGACCCCACCATCGAATTCTGTAAGAGCGAGCGTGCCTAGATAACTTTGAAAAGAGGTCAACCCAGAGGATAACCCAAAAAGCATAAAAAAACACCGTTCATCCACGGAAACAAATAGTCAAAAGAGTACTCGTACCTTAACCCCTATAGCCTCTCAAGCCGGTTACCACACATAATTATGACGACCATATTAAGATATCAGCTACATCTGCTGCCTGCCATTCCCTGTTGTCGATAGATGCAAGGAATTTACCCTTCACCCATTAACAAACAGAGATTTTCATAATTACCTCGCCTGCCATTAGGCAAACAACTTACACATCGTTTAAGGCTTATCATCCGCAGTTATGGACCTCGCATTGCTCCATCGTCATCCTGTGTGCTCGCCAAAAACCAGTGCCATCGAGCCCCAAAAGCAAAAGCACTTGTGATAGTTGGTCAACTCGTTTTCGCGCAATGTTCTTAAATCCGCACGCCACACAGCGAATCCCAGAATTCCCAATGGGTAACCACCAAACCAAACCAAAACTGTTATCCCGCCTGCTCTCGCTCTAGTGTAATTAAAAGCCCATCAATAATCACGGTATCGCATTGCATCGGGGCTGTTGTGGCAGGGGTGTTCGGCGGCAAGTCATTTCCTGAATTTTATCTTCTCACTCAGAGTGAGGACTACGTAAGCACCGCCAATAACCAGATCGCAGACAAGCGAGCCGCACACATACGAGTCTGCAATGCCAGTAGTCGTCCAAACAAATGAACAGAATTCCCTACAAGCTGCCCATCCTGGTGCTCATGTTCACGACATGCGGTTATGTACATATTCGGAGTCGGGAACAAGGGTAGGAATGGGCAGGGTAGCGTCAGGCTTACCGTCTGTTGACTTTACCCGCCTCAACTATTCTCGAGTGCGGCGAGGCAAATGATGAACCAGGATTTCTGGTGCACATTATTGTCAAGGCGCGAGGCGCAAAATACCGGCAACAATAGCGCCAACAGCCGCAGCAACTAGCCTGCCGAGGCTGTAGACAAAATAGCGGATTATCTGATAGTAGTGTTGCAAATTAGTGTGCTTCTCTCTTCGTTCACCTTGCCGTCCTCTCTCGACTCGGTGTATCGCTCGCTCTTTTATAGTTGCATCTGCGGTTTCGGATGCCGTGGAGGCCGATGGTGTCGGTGGTGTATTCTCATGGAACTGCACTGCAATTATCCACCATTCACTTGCGGGCATTTGACACTAGCACCCAGTTGGGCTACTTTTTCGTGTTTTTTTTTTTTAGTTTCTTTTTCTCGGCGGGCGTTATGTCCATGATGCTGCTATGAGAGATGCAGTTTTTGGGATGTGTGTCTTTCGTTTCCTTGCTGGCGGTTGGGTCTTCGTTGAACTATGATGCATAACGGACGACTGGCAGAGATTTTATGAGCAATCAACGTTCAGGTAGATGTATAATATCTAGGCGATTAAGTCATGTAACTCGTGATGCATTGATGCCTCGTCCTAACGAGGTTATAATTAGGAGAAGTTGCATCGTTGAAAGCCTAAAACTCAAACCAGGGTTGAAAACTTCCTTATGCATAAGTCCATTGCTTCGGTTTCCAGCTGTTCCCTTGATTCGGTTTTAAGCTGTAAAATTGATTCATCTTTAGCAAAACTCACCTTGAAATTAAATGCGTCAAACCAATCCATGCTCATTATATTTGCACCTCGGCTATTATTTATTACCAGCAGCGGTAATTCGTCAAGACCCACCAAAGAACAGGTGACTCCCATATCTAACTGAAAGACCATTGGATTGCGATTAATCTGTAACGATTTTGTCCGACTTGCCAATGTGCTGCTGACACTTCTTCCACCACCGCATCTTCTATAACATTTATAGAGTGTGGTGTATTATTATTTTGTCGAATAAAGTTGATCCCGACTTTAACCCTACAATGGTTAAGTCGGCGACGTCATCAAATACAACAACGAATGTGAGGTCTACTTTTGACATTGAGTTAGATCCTTTATCGATTCCAGATTTTGATGGATCCTACTCTAATTGGCTCGCATTCAAGGACATTTTTGAGACGCTTGTCCACGAGGCTGATTTTCCGGAAGCCTACAAACTCAGCAAACTCCTACAAGCCGTCAGTGCAAATGAAGTGCCATTAATTGTTGGGCTGTACTCAGGCGGATATGACGAAGTATGGGCAGCATTATAAGATCGATTCGACAATCAGAAGCTGTTGGCCGAAATACATGTTTCCAGATTCCTCAACATGAAGACGGCCACAGAGGAGACTGCGAAGGCGTTGCTGACAGTAGTGGACACAGTGCAGGAGTCGCTACGTGCACGTCGACCAGTGGAATGCCCTTGCGGGGCCAATACTTGTGAGAGTGGGCAATGAATTGTGACTCCTTCCTGCGTTAAGGGATCTTCTTGGATTTTTGGAGAAAAGGGCTCACAGTCTTTCTACAGAGATCATTCGCAGTACTAGACAACGGCCAAGAAGTCAAAATGGTATTAAATCTTGTCTGCCTGCACAAGAAAGTGTAAAGTGTTGCTATTGCCAAGGCCCACCCAGGATCTCTCGATGTCAAACCCTAACATCTTTGAGAACAGAACTGTGCCTCGAGGCATTGAAAAACTTTGGTCTATGCTTCACTTGGCTGAAGAGCGGACATACTTCGAAGCAGTGCTCTTCAGGTGGATGCCATGAGTGTACCACATGAGTTTTGCCATAATGCCAGAGCTCAACCCTTGGTTCAATCAAAATCAATAGCGCAATCGAAAGGCTCAACACCTGCGCCAGCAGTTACACATCAACCTTTGTGACTAACCGACTTTGTGAAATCTTGCATAACCCGAGGTGATCAGACGATATTGCTTGCAACAGCGCATGCTTACGCAACTGGAGATCTTTTACAACGGCGCCTAGCTCGATATTCTCTGCGATCGTGGATCGCAGGTAAGTTTCATTTCAACCCATTTAGCTAATTCTTTATGTCATCGCAGGAGCAAGTGTGAAGTAGCTGTAGAGGGCATTGGCGCATGAAAGCACTAGAGGCAGCGTTTCGGTCAGATTTACATCAAATTATAAGGAATTCTCGCTGGACATTAATGCATTTGTAATTTCATCAATAACGTCGATGACCCCAGCGGTGCATTTCGACGTCATTCAGTGGCAACATTTGTCGGGTCTTGAGTTAGCTGATCCGAATTCTGGTACGCCTGGTGGGATAGACTTACTCATCGGAGCAACACGAACCACACGCTCAAAGAACCTAATTTGAATGGGTTGTTTTTGGTCCAGCCTCCATATCACCTGGATCAGCGCCGGCTATCCGCACATTCCGTGCTCGCGTGTCTGAAGATGAGAAAAATTTGGAGGAGCTCGTCCGCAAGTTTTGAAAAATAGAGGATATGTCCGAAGATGATGCTGGCGAAGATGAATGCGAACAGTTCTTTGCAGCGATTCATTTTCGAACCAACGAGGGCCGATACATCGTTCGCATCCCATTTTCCAGTAAAGCACCGCAGATGGGCGACTCGTTTCGGGGTGCAATGCGACAATCCCTTGAACGTCGAATGGCTGGAGATGTTGCATTGAATGATAAATACGTTGCTTTTATGTGGGAATACGTGCGTGGTCCGATAAGTACTTAGCCTCACTGCCAGGCGGCGCCAGTATCACAAGAGGAATTAAATCCAAAAAACATACAAAAAATTCAATTAACCAGCGACAACAGTATATTCATAACGCAATGGTGTAACAGCAATGGGAGAATGTGTACGTGATGTCAATGAATTTTACGAACACTTCAAAAACGCTCTAAATGCAATAGTTCAGTCATCGACAGTAATGCGTGATAGAAAACCGAGAAACAACGAGCATAAATGGATAACGAGCGAACTGAGAAGCGCATGTAGAGAAAGAGATAGACTATACAGAAGATACAAAAGTAACCGAAGGAATCAAGACTACGCAAAAGATTATAAAAAGTTCCAAAATGAGCTCAACAAAAAATACAAAAGCACGGTACTACGAGCTGGAATTCCGGAGACTTAACACAAATCCCAAAGAAACCTGGAAGTTAGTCAACACAGTACTAGGAAAGAGAGCCACCAACCTAGATGAAATACTGGAAACGAATTTCGCAAAGGAGGGACTCAATAATTTATCAAATAAATTTGTGAATGTACTGACCTCAGAAATCAAAACATTAGTCCACGATTGCAACTGCAGAACGTTTGAAAGCAGCATACAAAGGTCGATGTATCTAGAAGAAGCATCTGTGGTGGAAATAGAAAACATTCTCAGAATGCTAAATGAAAGAAAATCTCCTGGCATAGATGGAATAAGACCCATAGACCTGAAAACAAACGCTACTATTCTGGCCCCTATAATGACAAAGCTAATAAACATGAGCTTAGAGCAGGCGGCGGTACCAACACTTTAAAAAACATCAATTATACGACCGATATAAAAAAGCGGACAGAAGAAGATGTAAAAAATTACAGGCCCATTTCCATACTCTCAGTCGTTGATAAAGTGTTGGAAGAAGTTCTAATCAGAAGATTATATGCCTACACTGAAAAATATGGAATCCTACATGACAAACAATTTGGGTACCGGAAAAACAAATGTGTAGGCCGACTGTTGGGGGATTTTGCTAACAGATTATACTGTAGCCTCGATAAGAATCACAGTTCCATAGTACTCTTCATAGATTTTACAAAGGTTTTCAACACACTAAGCCATAAAAACATTTTGAAGCAGCTTGAGAAAATCGGAGTCCGGGGAACTCTACTAAGCTGGTTCGAAGACTACCTTAGAAACAGGCGATTTAAAGGGTGCTTGGGTGCCACTTACAGCTAAAAGACAATGAATCATGTGGCGAAATAATTGAGAACGTGTCAGTCTACAAGTATCTAGGGGTTCACGTAGACTATAATCTTAAATGGAGCTACCACATTGAGACACTTATGAAAAAGTTGCGGCAATCTTCGTATGCGTTATACCATTTGGCCAACTTCTGCCCACCATCAGTATTAAGGCAAAGTTACTTTGGTCTGGTGGAATCACATCTTAGATATGGTATCCTAGCTTGGGTAAGCACCACAGATGTCACAACTTGAAACGGGAATCAACGCGAACAGTCGAAGATATCTATTGACAGAAAAATGTTAAGTATATCTCATATCTTTAAGCTTGAGGTAGTTAACAATTAAGTAAATGTCTGGAATAGGCTGATTAGGGTCAGAGAACGGGCAGCAAAGATACTCTGTCTTCTTTGAACTAATACGATGTCCCGTGTCCCTCAAAAATGTCCACCCACACATCAAGTGCTCGTTGTAGGGGCGCCTGATCATCACTTATAATGGCTCCATCGTCAGCAAAGATTAGCTGGTGCACATTGGGGTCCGTCACTTTTCCTTCAAGCAAGCAATCAAGGACTGCTATAAAGAGCAGTGGGCTGAGGACGCTCCCTTTGATTGCGAACTCTTCGGTGACTCCTGCGGTGCATCTTACTCTTGTCGTTGCTCTCTTGTACATGTCCATGATCACTCGCACGTAGGTTTCTGGAACTCCTTTTTGTCTTAGCGCTACCCATAAAAGATCTCTTGGTTGCCGGTCAAAGGCCTTCTCGAAATCAACCAACACCATATGCAGTCCTTTGACGAGTCACGATGCTTTTCCATCATGACCCTTATACTTTGGATTGCATCTGTTGTTGATTTACCCGAGACAAACCCGCACTGCTCATCAGATATGTAGTCGTATTATTTTCCGCAGGCGGCTATCTAATACCCGTTCAACGATCTTCATGGTGTGCGACATCAGCTTGACAGAACGGTAGTTATCACAATTTCGCGTATCACCCTTTCCTTTGTGCAAAGGAAGAAGATAGCTTTCCCTCCATTGATTAGGCATAGTGTCGTAAGTTTGGAGATAAGAACCATGAGCCATCTAGACCCGATGTCTCCCATCTTTTTCCAGAACTCAGAGGGTATCCCGTCCGGCCCAACAGCTTTTCTTTTCTTAGAGTTTTTAACCGCGTACCGAACTTCTTCGACTGTGATGTCGGATATTTCGGCATGATTCGGGGCGGCTCTTGGAAAGTACACTCGGGGAAACTGTTCGTTCAGAAGTTCCTCGCAATACTGTCGCCATCTGTGGAGAATTTTTTCGTCTTCCACAAGGAGTTGGCCTTCAGCTTCTTCTTCTTCTTTTCCTTTTTCCGGCGTTGTTATGGTCAGAAGTGTAGGACCATAACCTTCCCACTGAACTGCATTCCTACTGGTCCGCTTGTGGGGTCCGCCGGCTTGACCTCAGAAAGTAGCGGCAGGCTTCCCGGTTTGGGATTACTTCATCGCTGAGGCCAATCAAATGCTGGTGTTTTTGCATTTGTATGCACCAATTGTTTTTCGGCCTGCCTTTTTTTTTTTTTTGTGACACGGGCATGCTCCAGATTTTTTTGTTTGATCTTACTCTTACAACACCGGTGATCTCCAGTCGTGTCAACCCACTGATTTGCATGCACACTTGTGGGGCAGTTTAATGGTGGTATATGTGTCCCTAGGCTCACCTTGGTGTTTTCTAAATTGCCTAGATGTGATTTTTGTTTACCTTTGTTTTAGTCGCCTTTTACGACAAGCGAGAGGTATCGCTGCAGGGATATTCTTAACCCGTCCCTGCACGGAATAAGGAGTTGGCCTTCAGCATTGTTAATAAACTTTGGGAAACGAATCTCCTGAGCATTTCTTCTTCTCTGAGCGGCTATCTTAAAGATAGTTGCTCCTTTGTTCAAATTGCTTTGTCGAAGCTCCTGGGTAGCCTGGTTCCTGTCAGACGCGGAAGACGATACTTCTTCCAACTCCTGATGGAGGCCTTCCATGCTTTTCGCTTTGAATTCGGCGCACTTTTTCTTCGCGATACCTTTGCAATATCTATATACCTTTTCACCTATATATACCTTTTTTAGTAGAAGAGCACTTTGACCAAGCTTGGAAAGCCATTTTCTTTTCGTGTATCACTGCTTTGGCTTCATCTGTCCACCACCAGGTTTCTTTTGCGTGTTGGCAGGGGCCTTTAGATGTTCCGAGCAGTGATTTGGCTTTCTCCAGGCCAGATTGTTGTAGGGAATCCCATATGTCTTGTGCTCTGCACTCCTCATTGCCGACCTCATCGATAATGGAAGAGAGGTAGTTTTCCATGTTGGTGATAAAAGCTTCGCCTTTTCCTTTATCCAGCTTATACCACTTGATTCTCTCAGACACCTTCGTTTTCTGCTTTGACTTCTTCTGACGAGCCACAATGGATATTGTGAAGGAAGCGTTTCCTGGTCGTGTAATCCCCCGTTTTGCCGATTTGGCATAGCCATCAAGATTGCCCGATTTAACCATCCCAGACTTCCTTCCATGGGGCTACTTGAAGTCGCGGATCTATGCCAACAAGCTTCAGACAATCGCAGCCTTTAAGGAGTATATTCGACAGGAATGCGAACAGTTATGATCGGAAATCTTGCGGAAAGTCATGGAAAATGCGATAAAACGGGTATAAATGTATAAATAAATGTATAAATGTAACTTTTCCAATTAACAGAAAAAATTGTAAAGGTTCAAATAAAGATTTTCATCACTCAAAATAATTTTTTTGTATATATAGTAAAAAAAAAAAAACAAACAGGATGATTCATTTTGCATCACTTTGTAGAATCGTGGATTATAAAGGGTGTTTTTTTCAGAGGTATACAAATTCAATACAAAATAAAGTACTTGAAGCTAATGCTGATGTATATGATGTTAGGTTCATTTAATAAATGATTTGATGCCATTACTCCTTAAATATAACTTTGGGCACATACGCGTCACGTCCAGCTCGACTGGAGCGCAATCGTGAAGTCTAATTTTCGACAACTTTATCGAGCAACTGGAGCCGTGGAGCAACACGGCGAAGGTTGACTTCTAAATCGCCCAACGCCTCTGGTTTATCGGCATAGACTAGTGACTTCACATACCCCCAAAGAAAGTAATCTAAAGTAATCACAGGATTGTGGAGGCCAGTTCAAAGATCTATTACGCGAAATTATGCGCTCAGTTGATGGTGTCGCGCGCTGAATGGCATGTTGGGCCATCTTAATGAAACCAAAGCTCAATCACGTCAATGCCATTCAACTGAGGAACGCAAAAAGTCCGAAATCATGCGTCTACCTCGCTCTCCATTGACGGTAATATTCTGGCCGGCATAGACCTTAAAAAAATATGGGTCGATGATTTCTCCAGCCCATAAAGCACACCAAACAGTGAGTTTTAATGGTTGTAAGGAACGTCGCGACAAAGGCTCTGAGTTTTCTCCCCTTCAAGCTCGGCAATTTTGTCTGTTAACATATCTATTTAACCAAGAAAGGTCCTCATCGGAGAACAAAATTTTGCCTTGAAAATGAGGATCAAGCCCATTCACCGAACCTACGACGCGTGGCCATTATCACGCGGATTCAACTCTTGCAACAGTCGTATCTTCTACGCTTTTAAGCCAAGATCTATCCATGAAATCTTCCGTGGATGGGGATAGCTCCAACTGCTGTGCACGATGGCGAATCGACTCATACAGATTCTCCTCAACACTGTGCCCCACAACGCAAATAACTTCTTGTCTTCGCTCTACTTGTCGTCTTTACAATGAATAAATCAGCTTCCCACTGTCAAATTGCCAGTTTAAAAACCAAAGCTCTAAAATAAACAACCTTTACTAGGAGCCTTTATCAAGACATTAACGGAGGATCTACATCTAAAACAATGGCAGCGTCTGCAAACCTACTTAGTCTTAACCGCATCTTAGGTCTGAAAAGCTACCGCGAGAGTTCGTAAATCAAGCTCTGTAGTCTACGTGAGGTAACCGAAATTGGATCTACCGCCGTATCCCTTGTTCCAGGTGTTCTAATAAAAACTGAATGGATTCCGAGACAGCCATATGTTCCGATGGAAAAGTTTTGGGATTTCCATATCAATTGTTACGTCTCTTAAGGAATCTATAACAGCGACGCGACGTCACGTTACGCCTTTGTATTTTTTTTATTAAAAACTGACTCAGACAAAAGCCCTTAACCGAACACCTCATTACAAATCGCATCGGGGGTTCTTTCGGAAACAGCATAAAAGACATTTAGGCCTAAGTATTTTGTTGCGGGGCTCAATTTTTTTTAAAGCAAGCTTGTATTCTCGACATTCACAAAGGAACTTGGATCTGGTTGCAGCCAGGACGGCGAGTTGGACACAGCAAAATCGAGTAACATCACTGAATTTTAACCAGAAAACCTGTGATCCCAAAAGACTGCGAACCAAAATTGTACACAAATCAAAGACCAACAAAGGGACTACAGTCGACCACACACTAGAAACCATGGTAGACAGGTCCACGTAACGAAAAGAAGAAGGCAAGCAAGCAAGGTCGAAATTTGCTCATGAGCTATCTACCGAGCTCTACAAAGCAGCTGACGATGACTTAGTTGGGAATATGCATTAGCTCACCCTGCGGACGAATATGTCCGATCTACAACGAAGAAGATCAGGACAAATTCATATAAATGTAGCTGCTACCCTCTCCCATACCTTAAACTGTTATAGCTTTGCATCGTCGTTTTCGCCAGTTTTTTTCTTAGTGACCCTTTTGAAAGTAATTTATTAGGGTGCCATTGGCTCTAGCCGCTCCTAGTCGGTGTCGATATCGATTTTGATAGAAATTTGTCAATCTTTTCCTGAACCCGGTGGCTCTTTTGAGGTTTAGTCCTGAAGCTAAAAAAAACTGGGCCTTCCACAGGGATTATTGTATGTTGAAGCACCCTTGACGTATTTTCTTTCGAGAAAAGTAACCGAACCGGAGGACATTTCAGTGACCGTATTGGATGAGAAAATGCAAATATAAGAACGTTGAACCACACGACACCACACCTTGACTAGGCTGACTGTGAGAAAGTGAAAAATTATGAAAGAGCTTTAGGATTTCCATAATAAAATATTTTATCGCCATTGGCACTTCATTAAACTCATGAACATTATGAATTCCGAGCGAAGGTCCTTCAAGCGATTTCTTTTTATTTCTCTCTCTTTCGTTTGAGTCTCCTTCCCATTGGTTGGTGTTTTGTAGTAAGGACGACGTCACGCGGGTGTTCGAGTGTGGTGTGGATAGATGGGTGAAGGCGGGTAAGAAGTGTTCTTGTCAAGGAGTGATTTTTGCCCTTCAGAGTCACTTGTAACACTCTCCTGTCCACGACGCAGGTCTTTGTTCCATCTTGTCCTCCTACTCATTCGGGTGACCATTAGCCTGCGGCCTTCTTTCTTAGCTGCTGTTTCCTTCTTTCTTTTCCTTTTTTCGCCTTTTTGCGTGTAGCGATGGGAGTCCATCTATCCCTTGACTAGCGTCCAGTGTTATTTTTGCTTAATTTCCTTTTGAAAGGATTTTCCACCCTTTCTGGTGTTATTTATTGCGATTATCATACTTTTTTGCTTTTTTGCGTGTTTTTTCGATTTTGTGCTTATGTAGCGTATTTGGCGTGCAATTTGCATGCCATGCATACTAATGCTATTGTCGTGGCGGGAACGTACACATTTGCATATCCTTCAACAGGATGTGCGGTGGGACATGCTGAGAGGATTATCTTAGGTGCGTCGATTGTTTGGTTACCGGTGTGGTTTTTTTTTTTTTGTTTTTGGGTAAAGGTCTATTTGAATATTGTTGGGATAGGGTGGTTGCTCTTTCGCGGGTGTGATGCCGATACCTAGGCGATACGCTGTTTTAAGGCTCCATGGACTTTAAGGTCGTTTATTCTGGAGAAGGCGGAATGCAATATATATTCATGTGGGGACGGCAAAGAATTATTTAGTGCATGGTAGCTTGTCTTAATAAAGATTAAAGTGAAAATTCGATGCATTGCTGATAAATGCTCAAGAGTTTTAGGAAGCGATATTTTACCTTAGCACATTCGGTGCTAAATTATAGGAAAAAGGGGTTAAGAGATGCAAATATTTTCTGTGGACTTAAAAGACTATGCCTCTGTTAGTACTCATTGCGACGGTATTATAAGCAGTCGTTTTCAAGAAATTGTTCAAAAAGTAAGGTGACTTTTTGAATTTTGCGAGCCGAACGCATTCGGTTTTTGATTTTTTCTTTTGTTATGTTGGCACACATGTCCCCTAAAATATATTGACCTTGTAGGTCATATTTGGGTGTGTAGTTTGTTTTTCACAGGTATAAAGGTTAGACGCGTTTTTGGTTCGTTCTTATCGATTTTTTGCTTTTGAAAATAATGGATCAGAGGTTTTGTATTAAATTTTGTGTGAAAAACAAAAGAAAGTGTCCGAATGTACCTGAAATGTTGGCTGTTCACAGAAAGCCGAGGAAATCACTGAGGATATTAACATTGCTCATTGCTATCTTATACGATAATGCTGTGGTTCATCGTGAGTTCTTGCTGGAGGGTCGTGCGCTCAATAAGGAATATTATTGAAAACGTCCAAATTTGTGGGAAATAAATTTATCCATCACCCAACTTTGCTTGTGCCTAATTTATTGACCAAAAACAATGTCGTAGTCATACCCCAGCCAACGGTCTTGCCCCCTCCTACTTTTTTTCTTCCCGAAACTAAAAGGACCCACCAAAGGACAGAGATTTACGATTGAGAAGAAAAATTCTGGTATTGCCTTCAAAAGAGCGCATATCAGAAGAGCTTCTAAGATTGGAAAGAGCGCTTGCGTAAGTGTATTATACCTGAGGGGGATCACTTTGAAGGAACCAAAATAGGTGTTGATGAATAAATAAATATTTTTCGAGAAAAGTAAAAAGTCACCTTATTTTTTGAACACACCTAAAATCAATATTCTTAGCTCAGAAGCCATATTTCCTCCGCTATTCCACGTATTTTGTTCAATTCTGACCTTCACCCTGCGGATCACTTTTGACGATATTTTTTTTCCAAGCCTGCCGCTGAAATGCGCTCGGTTTCGTTGTAACTCAGTACATTTCAAACATTTCAGCAAAAGTTTCAGCTCAAGAACAATAGCCGGTTGTGATTTTCCAGCCAAAACACGTTTTATATATGTCAAGGTTTCTACGATTCACTTATTGACAAAGCCATTGCGCATACAAATTTATTCTTTTTAGCGAAAAAAGTTACCTAATTATTTGATCAAACCTTGTATATCTTTGTGACATGACGGTCATTCCCCTCTGCTGAAGTAGCTTTATTTTTTAGCGAGTTTTCGACAAACTTATTTTTAAGTTTTATCCCAAGTTTGCATAGAAGGGGTAGGCGTTTTCGTAGAGTAGATGTCCTAAGCTAAGAAATATTTGACAGCCTGGAAGACTTTTAGGGTGTTTAGAACTCTACTTAGAGTCACCAATGAAGAGCTAAGAAATAAAGCCAAACCTAAAAGGTCATGATCTTGATCCCATAAAGATGTATTGAATTTCCAAGAGCAGATTTTCTACGGTTTTCTTGCTGGGTATTTTGCGGCCTATCAAAAGGCTCCCGCAAGGAGACCTTATGATACCGAGCGGCTTGTGGCCAGAACTGGTGTGTACTTTAAAGTCAAGTATAGAGGGAAAGAGTGGGCCTTTGATACCACAAACGTACGCGTTGGATCAGCGATGCTACTTGGAAGCAGATCGAGGCCAGAAGTAAACTCGAACATCAACACCAACCCGGCTCACATAAGAGAAGAGAACAGAACAGATCCAAGCTACAAATAACGAGACCGAGAAATCGGTTAAGCGCATGGCGCGAGAAGACAAGCGGAACTTATTTAAGAACCTGGCAGGCGAAGCAGAGGTTGTAGCTCACTGTATCGACATGAAAGGTGTTTATTCTACCACTAGGTAGTTATATGGAGGTGGGATGGCTACTGCTCCTCCCTTGAGAGACAGCGACGGAAACACGCTCATATCAGATCAGCAACAGCTTCACCGCTTAGAGGGATTCTTTGCAGAGTAAATTCCAACTGATGACGAGGTGTACATCTCATCCTTCCTTTCTGTGCAGAGATATTCACGAAGAACGATCAAGATGCAACAGTTCCTGATATCGAAGCCGCGGTTCGCAGGCAGCGCAAAGTGGAACTATTTAGAGCAGCTGTGTCACAAAAGACTCTGATCCTGCATCCCATGATCGCAGTGGCTTGATCTACTTATCTTATAGCTGAGAGTTGGTAGGAAGGCGTCATCATCACCATCCCAAAGTAAGGCAGAGAATCGCATCGAGGAAACCCTCGACGTGAGCAGGTTGGATTTAGACCTAATCGTTCTTGTGTTGATCATACAAACGCAGTGAGAATGATTTTGAACAATCTGTTGAGTGGAACAGCCGGATCTTACTTCTGTTCGTCGACTTCGAGAGTGCACCTTGAACATGGTTCGCCGAGATGCTATTTGGAACACTTTGCAGAACATTGGGATTCCAAACACTATCATCGACATAGTAGAATTCGACCTAAAATTGTAGCGAGAGGCTCCATGCACGGTGCGCTTCAAGGGCAAATCGAGCACAGCCTCCATAAACACCAAAGGAGTGGGATAAGGGCGTTTTATATTTCCCTTATTTTCCATCACTGTCCTCGAGTTTGTTCTCATAAGCACCAACTCGGAAGCCTTCAATGGAATCCAGTGGTCTCTGACTGATAAACTCCAGGACTTAGACGGACGACATCGGTCTCATTACTAACTCGTTCACTGGTATCCAGCATAAATTAAATGAGCTCAACATCAACGCTTTCAAAGCTGGACTCAGAATTAACATAGCTAAGACCCGGCTGATGAGAATCGGCACGAGATGTGAGAGAATCCTGAAACTCAACAAGTTCTTCTACCGCGACAGCATGCTCTGCAAAGACAGGGTATAGATCTCGACATCTCGGCGCGCATCAACAAGGCGCGCTCGGCCTAATATGCGTTGAGGAATTTTTGAAGATCCAATGATTTCTTCCTCTCTATAACTCTGGATCTTCAAAACCAATGTCAAATGTTCTCCTCTATTGCTGGGGGACGTGGCAGACCACAGCATAAACCGGCAGCTACAGGTATTTGCTAACAAATGCCTGAAGAAAACCCTGAATACCTGCTAAAGAGAGCTTCCAAGTTAACAGTGGCGACGGAGATCCTGAAGATTAAATGGAGTTGGATTGGGCATACTTTACGTAAACCGGACACGGATGTTGCATAGATGGCCCTTACATGGATTTTACAAGGCACCTTCAAACGTGAGTGCAAGACATGACATGGAGAAGATTCGTGGAGAAAGATAATCGACCAACTGGCAGAACTAGGCGCGAAGTGAGAAGACCAGCTAAAGATAGGGTCACGTGGAGGAATTTCGTAAAATCCTTGCTATAGCTATGGGCTCCTTAGGAGCTGTTTCTCACATTGTATGATGTTGTCTATACTATGTGAACTAAACAGATAAATAACATATGTAGGTTTTCTACGAGGTGTGTTAAAAAATTAACGGGAATTTTGCTTTACATCAAAGTTATCACTTTCATTTCCACTTGTTCTATGGAATAGCATTTTGCTCTGTCAGTCATAAGCTTTCAGTGAGTCAAACACATCAACATCTCAAACGATTCCTCTTGTTGTGACTCGCCCATCGTTCATAATATCTGAATTTCGAGAGCGTCTAAGGCTCTTGTCGTTTGAGACATCTTCTTGACATAATCAAAAACGTTTTCAATGGGGACATAAGAATTTTGTATTTCAATACAAAAGTATACCTTAATTTTTTTTCTGATCTGTCAATGTCAAACCATCAAGATTAACATTTTTATCACCTTGGAGATCATGAACGAGTAACGTTTAAACGTGTTTCAGATATACTATCCAAATTCTGAGTCGGTGATAGCAATATTAAGAGCGCTTACTTCAATTCTGACTTGATAATAGCCCCAGCAGCCAGGCGGTAAGTGCTATAGTGAATAAATTCGAGCTAACAAATTCAGTATCTGGTTGATTTGACGCCCACATAGGGGCACTTAATTAGCTTAATGCAAGCCTTAACAAAAAAACTATAATTTATTAACTTTATTAAATTAAGGGTGGATACGATTGAGAAGAGTGTGAAGGGTTGTGGTATAGGGCAGTTCTAAGACTGGAGTTTTTGAGGTGAAGGTCGAAAAGGTTGGTGTTAGCTTTGCTTAGCATTCTGGACAATGGTTCGTGGTAGCCATAATTTGTGCGGTGAGTGTTTATACGAAAAAGGGGCGTGGACCGAAGGTTACGTGGGTTGGTGTTAAGGGGAATCATGTGCAATAATAAGAGGCTGTCAATATTACCTCTGAGAAGGTCATGAATAAACAGAATGTCTGCAACATCACGTCGTTCTTTAAGGGGTTGGAGGTTGATTAATTTTAGGCGATCCTTATGAGGCGGTAAATTAAGGTGGTCGGCCCAGGGAAGGCCACAAAGGGCAAAACGGATAAACCTGCGTTGAATGGCTTCAATACGCGTAGTATGGGATTCGTAAGAGGGGGACCAGACTTGGCTAGCATATTCGAGAAGGGGCCTTAAGAAAGTGATGTATAATGATTTTGTACCGTAAGGATTCGAGAATTCCTTGGACCAACGTTTCACGAAACCGAGGGCAGAGTTAGCACGTTTGATAATGTTGTCGATATGGAGGCGAAAGTTTAGTTCACGGTCACAAATAACCCCTAGATCAACCAAGAAGTTGACTTGGGGAACGGTTTCATTACGAATAATGTAGATTCTGGGTGGTGAGAAAGAGCGCTTGCGGGAGTAAGTGATGATTTGGCATTTACTGACATTGAGCTCGAAGTGGTTGTGTTGATACCAAGTAGTTAACCTGTTAAGGTCTAATTGGAGAGTTCCTGCTCTCTCGACAGGGGAAGATTTGTGTTTAAATATTTTCATATCAGCATATATGGAGAGCTGGGATTTCAGAATAACGCTGTCAACATCATTAATGGTTAGAATAAATATCAATAGGCCGAGATGACTATCTTGGGGGACACCGGAGGTTGCATTAATTGGATCAGAGACAGAAGATCTGAAGATAACGCTATATTGACGACCTTCAAGATAAGATTTCATCCATAAGATAAAACCGGGAGAGAAACCGAAGGCAGTGAGCTTATTATTTGGTGAGACATTTTGTCAAAGGCTTTGCTAAAGTCAGTGGCGACAACGTCTACTTTTTTGCCAGCTTCAAGTGCACACAAACATTGTGAAACAAACTCGACTAGGTTAGTGGTTTTCGATTGATCTTTTAGGAATCCATGTTGGTTAGGAGAAAATATGGGTTTGCAGTTTGGGTATGCATGAGAGCTTGGCAATGGGACCATAGTTGGACACATAATTTTTTAGTCCTTTTTTGTGGACTGGAATGATATAAGCAAATTTCCAAACTTAGGAAAGAGTCCTTGAGAGATAGGACATTGAAATAGAGCGGTAAGGGGTGAAATAAGATGGTTCGCGCACTTTTTCAAAACTATGGCAGGCAGACAGTCGGGACCGGGAGAGTAGTCGTCCTATAAGCTGCGTATTTTTTCGGCGATTAAGTCGGGAGTTATGTTCAGTGAAACAAGAGACGTCTGGGGGCAGTCTTTCAAATATCGAAAATAGTAGTGATGGGGTTGAAGATCCTGGTCGGTGAATGAATGGCTGAAGAAATGAGCAAAGAAGTTGGCGATTACTTCGGGTTCATTGGAAGAGTTATTGAGAAAATTAAATGTAGCGGAGTAGCTATCGGTTTTTCTTTTTGTATTAATGAAGTCAAAGAAACACTTGGGGTCAGAGATAAGGGATGATTGCATTCTGTTCAGGTATCGGAGGTAGTGTAAATTTAGTGTAGGATTGCATGTAATTAGAAAGGTCAGTTGCAGAGGGGGATCTAAGATAGGTGTGCCAATTTTTGTTTCTTTTATTGCGTAAATAGCGTAGTTCATTGGTATACCAGGGCGGAGATGAAGTGTAGTTCTTTTTTGGTGAGTATGGGACTGAAAGAGTGAAGCAGCTGAGGATTTTGGAGTAAAATAGTGCAAGAGTTTCATTTAAGAATATGTGTGAGTTAGGGTTAAGGAAGAAATCAAAATTAACATTGTTGAGCAGATTATTTAGTTTCGCGAAGTCAGCTTTCCGGAAATTGAAACAGTACGTATTTTCGGAGGGAAGAATAGTGAATTGGGTCTCGAGTGAAAGAGTTACCGATAGAGGTGGATGAAATAGAGAGAAAATGGTTGCTCGGGGTAATAATGCAGCTTACGGCATCAGATGAAAAAATTAGGTCGAGTTGTATGTCCATGTTATTGGCGATGTTACTGAGTTGCAGGAGGCCGGAGTCAGAGGAATTATCCGTGAAAAGGCTTTCTTTACCTGAGGAGAGGTTAGCGGCGATGTAATGGGTCTCATCATCGGATTGAACCCATTTCAAGTGTGGGAGATTGAAATCGCCACAGATGATGATGATGTCATTGGGTTCGGCGATATCAAATATGGAGTCGACGAGATCAACGTCGAGTTGGTAGCATTGTGTGGGCTGTGAGGGTCTTAAGAAACAGCAAGCAAGATAAAGTTTCCGTTTAGGGAGACTTATTAACCCTTTCCTATCTGACGGTACTAATTCGTACCGCCTAATTTTCCAGGAAATATTTCAAGTACCCGACCGCGTAAGGGACAGTTATCAATGTCGATCCCTAAAAGTACCGTTTGGCAAGCCAATGACAGCATGTTATTTGAATTCTGGCGAAAAATAAACAGTATTCGAAGTTTGCAAGTTGAGACGTGAACAAACGGCGGAGTAAGTAAAGTGTGAACTTTTCAAAAATATATTAAAAATAGAAATTTGCAAGGTAAGTTTAATTTTCTTTTAGAATTAGATAGTTAGCCTTATCAATAAAAGTATTTTTACGAGTTTTACACATATTTCAAGTTATTTCTATTCTAAGATTATCAAAATCTGATGGGGACTGCAAAGTACCGTCAGGGACTTTAGGTTTATTTTTATTTGAAATAATGAGTGGTACATACTCTAATTTGCTAAGGAATTGTAGTGTTGTTTCAGGTTATTTACGATGAGCAATATCTTGAATAATATCGCGCTGATCGTAGCCTATCTTCTGAAAGACCTTCCAGAATGTGACGCAGGATCTGATGTTAAAATTTCTGATGAAGAGAATCAAGAGGACCTTCAACCACAGCCCTTGAGGTACTTCGATGATACTCTCAAAGAAGCAGTCGAAAGAGAGCTCAACCAGCTGTCGACCTTGGAAGAAGAAAGGCAGCAATCATTTAACCCTCAGCAGGTAACAGCCACAGCCATTACTTCTTCATCAAGCTATGATGTGAATGCTGCTGCTTCAATACCAGACACTTTGGTAGCTAACAGACCAGCATCACAGAAAAGACTTGAAGTAGACCGCAAGTGGAAAATATACGATAAGGAAACTATCTTGTCAGAATATTCTGGTGGCACTGGAACAGTTGAAGCATTTTTTTCGGATTGCGATACGCCAACAGATACTTTTTTGGTTCTAATTGATTCCATATTAGAGAACATCGTGCATCAACACAACCTTTACGCTACCACCAAAAATAAAACGCAAAATTTGAAGAAAGAAGTGTTGATTGCCTTCATAGGCATAAACTTTTATATGGGCTACAATTCGAGACCAGCTGTTTCTCTTCTGTACCTGATTTAAACAACGCTGTTATATGCAAAACGATGACCAGGGACAAATTTGCGGCAATACTATCATCTTTACATTGTAATGATAATTCTATGATGCCCCGGAACTATAAAGATAAGTTATTCAAGCTAAGGCCAATGGTAGAAGAGCTGAACCGAACATTTCAAGAATGTTATTATGGAACCAGAGAATTGAGTGTTGATGAGTCGATGGTAAAATTCAAGGGCAGATCGGCTCTGAAACAATATCTTCCGATGAAACCTATAAAGAGGGGTTACAAACTATGGTGCTTGGCAGATCAAAGAGGTTTTATAAAAAAGTTTATGGTTTATCAAGGCAAAGATGAACAAATGACGGCGAAGTTTGCAGATTATTCACTTGGAGAAAGAGTTGTATTGGAACTGACGGAAAATGAATGGCGCAAAAACAAAGTCATATATTTTGACAATTTTTTGTCATCTGTTCCATTATTGGAAAAATTGATTACTGAAGGGACCTTTGGCTGTGAAATAATCAGAAGTAACCGAAAGGGCCTGCCTAACAACATGAAAGCTGATAATAAATTGAACAGAGGAGATTATGATTATAGGTTTTCGAATCTAGACATTGGGTTTTGGAAATGGAAAGACAACAAGGTTGTGCATTTTGTCTCAAATTTCCATGTAAATGAGGAAACCACTGTTTTGCGAAAAGAAAAAGATGGCAAGAGATCTTCAGTTTCTTGTTCCACGGTTGTGAAAGATTATAACCAATTCATGGGAGGGGTGGATATCGCAGATCGTTTGAGAGCCTTGTACTGTGTTGATAGAAAGTCTCCAAAATGGTGGCACAGATTATTCTGGGGCATGCTTGATATAGCATTTGTAAATGCCTATATTGTGCATGGACAAATAATGGAGAAAATGCCACTAAAAGAGTTTAGAAGGTCTGTGGCACAAGGCCTTATGTCGAAGAAAGACCTACCAATTTTTAACAAAAGAAAATCGTCAGAAGCCAATGTTTCAAGCCAAAGTGTGTCAAAGCGACGTAAATTAGGGTTCTCTACCCTCAAAGACGTAAGGATGGGAAATAGAGGGGTTCATTGGCCTCGTTTCGACAAAAGCAGGGGAAGATGTGAAGTCTGCAGCATGAAAAACATGCAGTCAAAGCCTCATACAAAATGCTCCCATTGTAATGTTTTTTTGTGTTTAAATGATAAAAAGAACTGTTTTTCAGAATACCATCGGGTCGATTAGTTAGTAGATACGTATTAATAATAAGTCCCAAAAGTTCCTTAGTTTGTAAAATACACACTTTTTGTTACACAAAGTTCCTGGCGGTACTAAAAAGTCTAGGTTTTGGAAATCGTTCTTAGAACTCTAATAAAAATCTAAAAAAAAAATATATGTTTTTCTTTTTATATCATTTTAAAAGATTTCATTGCAAAAAGTTATATTTTCCCATTATTTCTAGTAGCCGTTAGGAAAGGGTTAAGGCACTAGTGAAGTTGAAGTCAGCGGAATTCGACGATTTGAAGGGCAAGGGATCATAGCGGCTGTGGATTGCTAAGAGAACTCCGCGACCATCCGGATCGGCAGAGTTGTCGCGTCCATCGCCCTGAAACAGAATGAAATCTGAGGTGAATAACTTGCTGTCTCCAATGCTGGAGCATAAATTCGTTTCAGTTAAGGCAAGGTAGGTTTTGGGAATTAAGGAGTACTGCGGAGGTTTTGGTGCGTAATCCCCTGACGTTCTGATAGTACATGGATATGTTTTTGTAAGATATACTCGATGGGTGGGGAGATGTAGTGATGTTTAGGTTAGGATTTAAAATATTTTTTGAAGTTAGAGCGGGTATTTTACAAGTGTGCGATGCGCTTTGAACTGACTTGGGCGGCGAATGTGGAGAGGTCGTTATTTACATCAATGGGAGAGATATTAAGGCTTTCGTGAAATCGGACAAAGGTCTTTTTTAACGCGTGGGGGTCTGTGGGTAGGCCTTCTTGGTGAATTGAAACTAGGACGTTGATCTTAGTTCTGCCATCGATACAAATGGAGTCAGGTTTGTCGTGGAGGTAGGCCAAATAGAGGCGTACATTTTCGTAGATTCTTCTGTCTCTTAAACGTGACATAACATAGCGGTCTTCGGCGTTAAGCTCGGCGAGATGTTTGGTCAGTTTGGCCGGGGGAGGGAGAAGTGGATATAAGAAAGTGGGGGAGGAGAGAGGGATGGGGGTGCTATGAGAAGCTGAGGAGGTGGAGGGAGTTGGGATCAGAGTTCAGAGAACTTTTGGCATTGAAAATGATCAAGTATGACAATGAGCATATTGCGGTTAATGGAATTCGCTATCATGTCACACTGCAAGACTGTTTTTAGGTCAAATTCGATGTTTCAGTGATATATGGTTGTTGGTGCGCCGCCAAATTCATTTCCAAATACAAAGCCCAATGAGAAATAAAATCCAAAATGGAGTGATGATGATGAAAGATGATTTTATTTGCTACAAAATTCATTTACATATTTCAAATTATATATTTTATCAATTTCTTCGGATACTTCCCTAGGCATTATCCAACATGTGTATATATAAAAATGACTGTGCGACGACTCCCAAACGAAACCTTTGAATCCTCCGTCTATGACCACGCCAAACCCATCCACGCAGCGCACGACCTGAACCGCTCCAAATCCAATTTCCAAAAGCTACAGTAATTTTTATTAAAAGCCAAAGAAAGAGACAAAAATATAACAGGATGATCCAGAAGTTTCGTTAAGTAGTCGTCGCACACCAAAGGCCGGGTTACAATTGTGATCGAATTGACTGGTTTAACAACATAAATTCTTTAAAAAAAGCAAAAGAAAAAAGGCTCGATGACAATGGTGATGCCACATGCAACACAGATGGTCTAACCATTGATCTATTGAAGGAGAAGGAGATTATACAATTTCGGGAAATATGCTTGTCGAATGATCAAACGTCTTTGGAATCCTTGTTATGCGATAACGTTTACATCGTCGATGATGACAACGTTCCGACCGATAGTGTGGAAGAGTGAGCGAAATTGGTTCCAAGCAATCAATCGCTGCAAACAAGTTCGCAGTAGTCGTATAAACGAGATTGAATTTCATACGTAAATCTTACATGCGTATAGCGATAAAAAGCGACTCACGAAAGAGCTTACAATTCCAAGTGACCGAGCAAGAGAGTTGCGTTGAATTTTATTACGTAAAGTTGAGTGATATTATAAAAGGGCGCATTCAGCAAAAATTCTATAATTAACCTAAAAGACCAATTAAGGGGGTAGTCTCATGTGAACGCATAAATTTCACCTCTTTTTAAAGATTTTTTTTATAAGACAATAAAATTCAATCATTTTAATTTTTTTACATGTTTTTATTTGTATCTTTTTATATAGTTTTTTTTTAAATTAAATTAGACACCAAAAAAAAAAGGAGGTCACTGATCATGGTAATAGTGGCTGTTCATGTTGTCTAAAATAAAAAAAATCGAATTGATTATTGTTCAGTAGGTCTGTCGCTATTGATCCTACCAAAATTAATCAATTTCATTGAAAAAAAAAATGGCGGACTGTAGAAAAAAATCTTGCTTTTTTTTTGTTAAAAATTGTTTAAAAAAAATAAGAAAATATTTTCGAAAATAAGCAATTTTGGTACGGCCGATAACCATAATGAGTAGAAGAACATAATTATATAAATTTAAAAGCAATCGGTTGAATATTTTTTTTTTAGGACCATGACAGTTTCGAGAAAAATTCGTGGAAAATTTATACTTACACTAATCTGCGATGCCTGGACCATACAATAACCCTTCAGTGGCTCCATACGCATCATTTTCTGCTAGTTTTTGTGACCTGAGGGAAGCCCTTGCCTTTTTGGACATGGATCACTCTGCACATGTTATTCGTCGTTCATCGTACGAATAGGTGTTTCGGACAATTTGAGTACCAAAAAACTCCATTATTTTAAGAATGGGTGAAAATGCTTCATTAAACTTACACACAGCTGTCCATGAAGCAATTTTCAGCGTATTTTTTCCAACAAAATGATGCTTTGGAGCCGAGTTCCAGATGCAACTATTAAACGACTCGTTATTGTTCTGAGTGTTTTTTCCGAAGCACCTTTGTATCAGATCATCAGATGATAATTCTGGGTAAATTGGCTTCAAAAAACTTGCTGTTTCTTCATCAAATGCTGGAGGATGTGTGTACATTTCCTCTGTATTCTCTGGCGTATGTTGTAAATACTTGCGCCATGCAATTGAACAATACGAGTGCTGGGGGTTTTCATCGGTTGAAATGTAATGATAGTATGTAGCCCACACTGCTTACTTCATTTCTTCTTGAGAATCTGGATTTTTCAAAATAGCCAAACCATAGTATGTACCTAGCTTAACCATCATGGCATTGGTCAATGTAAGAGTCGACTTCTTTGTTGCAGCACTCGTGGATGATTTTTTTTTTCGATGTACATTTTGTGATAGCAATATTTGTACTGTGTAATATGTATTCGACAGACCGCTGAAACATTTCGTTCACACCGTCAACTTCCATTTTACCGGAACTTCCTTCATGATTTGCTTCACAATGCTCAATGTGATTTTCATACCACGCCAAAAATTCGTCCTTCTCTTCCTTGCCAATCAATTGCTCGCAGGCTTTACACACTTTGGATTTGACAATTAAATCTACAATTTTATTAGAATATTTCCCTATCAAAGAAACAACACCCAGGAGTGAGGTAAAACCACGCTTTGCCCATTATCCATCGCCAGAAACCGTGATTTTATCTCCAGCACAACCGTTTTCAACATTTAATTTTTTTTTTCTGTGACGGCTTTTTTGAAAACAGTATCAACTATTGACTTTACAGCAATATAAATTTGGTCGAACCATTTTTACTAATTCCATCACACAAGTCCATTAGCGAACAAAATAAATTGATTCTAGCCAGACCGACTCCAAGTAGTCGCATAATAAACAAAAAACGTCTATTGATTTCGTAAGCATTTTTAACCACAGAAGAAGAATTGATGTCAAATTCTTGGCACGGACACTTTACACACAAGTTGAATCCTAGTCCTCGCGGTGATTTTTTCAAAAATTTAACGTCACTATCGCACAGCTTGCACTTTAAAATTGATTACAAAGCTGTAAACACTAGCGAGAAACACAGAATGCTGTAGCTGAATCCTTCGTCAATCGAGACATCAAAATCACTCTTGTCTTTTAATTTTTCATAGTATACCCTCGAAAACTCCTTTTTCTTTCTTTTTGCCCTGGATATCTTGTGGAGCTTCTCGAGCGTTTTCGATTCGTTTTTATTTCTTTTCCCTGTTTGATATTAACACAGAGCATCAAAAGTGTACTGCTAAATTTGTTCTAGGATTTTATGTACTATATATTGACGACAAAAATTTATATACACTAATCCACATATACACAGGTAGGTATTGTACTAAAGTTGACCGTCAGAAACTCTGTACGCAGGTATAAAAGACCGATGGCAACTACAGACCTGGCGCGCGGCAGACAAGTCGCTTACGGCGCGTCGGCGACTATGAGTTGTAACTTATTTAGTAGTAGGAATTTCGGTTTGAATTTTTCACAATATATTTTCGATAGGTTTTACTATGGAAATGTGAAAAAAAAATCGATTTTTCGAAGTGGTCACATGAGACTACCCCATTAAAGAAAATATTCTTAAACATATGCCGTAATTGAATCACATTTTAGCCCGATATCTCCCCTATTCTTTGTTTTATCGAAATAGCAAACTATTACTCGTATGTCCTTATTGAAAAGCCATATGCCACTCATAAGTCTTGGTTTTACTCTTGGCAGACAACCAGCAATATTGAATATTTTTAAAATGCTTTTGCAATTTATGGCCCTTTTTCTGGAGGAAATGATCAAAAATTTACCAAAAACCATGTAACCTCTTGCGCATATGACAGCAAACTATACGACCAACTTGACCAACAAAATATATGTCTTTCGGATAAACTTATCCACACAATAATGAAATAAAACAAAAAATGCCCAGATTAGATAAATGCAAGCCATGAGGTTGCAAGGATCCAATTACTTTCTGAACGAACTCCGTACGTCACAATCTTTCTCACAATATTCTATATGGTAGCTAATGGTGCTTATTTCTGTTCCTTCTTTGTATCTATAAATACATGTATATGTATATGAAGGTTTTAACTTCAATGGAATAAGGAGCTGTATAGGTACAAGATCCAATATAACAGGAAGATAAAAGTAATTTGGTTAAGCCCTTCTTTTCTCCTTCAAATAAAATAGTACATTTATCCACATGGAAGGTGAGGCCTTTGAATAAAAGTAAAAGCGATCCAACTGAAAAAATAGTCCTTTCTCCTCCCACATTGTCCTTTCATTTCTCATTTTTAAGTAAACTTCAGAAACATTTTATTCGAATGGAAATTAAAGTTAAACATATGTACTTAGGAGCAGAGAGGTTCATTGGTTCCCATGTTCCAATTGCTGCAACCATCCCATGTGACATATGTCATTCTACATGTCACAGTCAAACTCATTGAACTTCAGCAAATAATGAGAAATGGTCCCTTTCCCAATCGTCCTTTTCCTCACCGACTCCACTACCAGTTTCTACGATTTTACTGACTCTGAGCATTATGTCTGTGGACCCGTGTGTGTCAAGCCCGATACATTTGCTCTTGTCTAACGTCTTTCTCTACATTTAATTCATTGAAACTTCATCGACTAAAAGTTACCAATAACATTTAACTTTCAATTGTAATTTCGATTGGCCGCGGGCGATAGGAAACTCATTTTCCTAGAGACTTTTGAATGTGTGGCCAAAAGGATGTGGCAGGACGATGACGACGACATGGTGAGTAGTGATGGGTGGTGATAGTGTACAAGTGTGCACACATATTTAGGACGAGTAAAAGGATTCCACATGAGTTAACATCTTGATGTGGAGAAATCAAACCCTTTCGGGGTTATTTCGTCTATATTCACTTTTTTACTCCCTGCGTTTGAGTATTATCCTTTTTCCGAAGCTGTCTACAACTGGGGTTTCGGGGAACTGAAGTAAGTACTTAAATATTATCAATCATACCCGTAGGCTTGTGAGTATTATTTTAAATAAACTTGTTTGCCTCATCCAATAAATACTCAGTTGCCATCCAGAATCGTACCGAGCATAGCTTATTATAAATCCCACATGAAACGCGGACGCCTAACAATTATAACCAAACCCAATTGATAACTCATCCAAGTTTCGATGTTGGAAAAGCGATTTCCTGGTGACCAGCTCACCATAAATGCAAATCAAACGCAACCCACCTCCCGTCTAAACGGGAAGAAGAAAAACAACATCGAAACTACTCAATTCCCGTATCCGAGACTAGGTGCAACGAAATGAGTGAAACAAAATCCAAAAACCACTTAATTTCGTTCTAGTTTAGTCGGAGTCTCGTTGCAGACAATCGATGACCAATTGACAGCAATTACATTGCCATAAAATGCCAGTTTGCTATTTATGGTGCCTCGGGTGTCTAATAAATTTTTCCATTTGAGTTTTCCAATTTATTTGCCATAAAGATTCGTGGCACTTGTCGGATTTACATTTATGTTGGTTGGTAGCCGGTCGATTTTTATGTTTTAAGTTTTATTGGATTTCGTTCAGAGCTGGGTGGATTTTTAAAACGAAACGACTATCGGGTGGAAGAGTGGCAAAGAAATAATTAAGAAAATACATGAGCAACACCAGGACCAGGTGGACGGTTATACACAACGTCTGATTGGAAGGGTTGGATACAATCGAAATCATTTGAATGGTAAATATCATCATTATATTAGTACTGACCCCTCTCCTCATGTAATGCTACTAGCAAGCGTCTGCAGGTGAAGGGATTCATTGACACATGTTATTTCAAGAAGCCTTAATGTTAAACGGCATATGTTAAGCATACCACGAGTATAATTGATTAGGTCAAGCTTCTCTTAATCATATTAAAACGAAATGTGTGGTTTGATTTACGTTTAGGGAGCAAACATCACAATTCATCAATTGTTTGACGGACTTGGAGATCAACAAGAGAAAATACTGAGCCAACCAACCGAAGGACTCAATCTACCCAATAAGTCAAACTACAAATGGGCGAACAAACAGATTGTGCCAATTTAATTAAGTAAGCAAGCTAACCACCCACCAAGCCCACCTATCCTCTGAGTCAACCTACCTACCAAGCCGACCTACCCAATGAGCTAATCTAGCCATTAAGGCAACTTGATCACGGAGTCAACCTCTCCATTTAGAGTCAGCGAACCCACCGAGCAGTCCTAACTACCAAACCAACCTACCCACAGAGCCAACCTACCCCCTGAGCCAACCTACCGCTTGAGCTAAACTACCTATTTAGCCAACCTACCTACCAAGCCTACCTACGACCTACCTAATGAGCTAATATAGCCATCAAGGCAACCTAACGGAGCCAAACTATCCATTTAAAGTCAGCCAACCCACCGAGCAAACTTACCTACCAAGCCAACCTACCCACTGATCAAACAAATCTACGAGGCAACCTTCCCATCCAGCCAACCTATCCACTAAGCTTACCTATTTACTGAGCCGACCAAACGTTTGAGCCAATGTTCCACCGTACTTACTAAGCCAACCTGCCGAGCTAATCTACCTGCCAATCCAACCTACCCACTGAATACTCCTTCCTACCTCATCAACTTACCCACCGAGCCATCTTACCCACCGTTCTAAGCAGGCCAACCTACCCATCGAGCCAGGCTACCTACGAAACCAATATGAGCTTCAAGCAAATTTACTCAACAATCTAACCTGTCAATTCATCCAGCCTGCCCCCGGAGCTCACCTAGCCACTCAACCAAAACATCCACTAAGCCAATTATGCTAACGTACTTAGTGATCCTACCAAACCAACCTATCCACTGAGCCAATCTACCCACCCATTTAGCCAACCTATGTACCTACCGAGCAAGCCTACCCGTTGAGCCAACCGACCCACTGAGCAAACAAATCTACGAGACAACTTGCCCATTGAGCCAATATATTTACCGAGACAACTTTCCCATTTAGCCAACGTATCTATCTACCAAGGCAATCTACACACTGAGCCAACCTATGAACCTACCTGTGAACTACAATCAACACGAAAAATTCAGTCGAATGTCTCGAATCCTATCCAGGACAACCACCCCAACAGAGTAGTGAACGAACATCTTCGACACAAACCATCTGCAGCCCGTCCAGGTTGTGTGACAAAAGGCATGCGCGAATTCTATTGTATTAAAAAAAAACAAAATCGAGGCCATCTACTCACTGAGCCAACTTATCCACTAAGTTTATCTACTTACTAAGCCGGCCAAACGATTGAGCCAATGTTCCACCGTACTTACTAAGCCAACCTGCCGAGCTAATCTACCTACCAATCCAACCCACCTTGCCATCTTCCCCACCGTTCCAAGCATTCCAACCTACCCATCGAGCCAGGCTACCTACCAAACCAATATTAACAGCAATCCAACCTTTTAATTCAGTCAGCCTGCTCACTAAGCCCACCTAGCCACTCAACCAAAACACTCACTAATTCAACTATGCTCCCGTATTTAGTGAGCTTCCCGCGCCAACATACTTATTGAGCATACCTGACCACTGAGTCAATCTTTCCACAGAGTCGTCAGACCAAAGAAAAATATTTAACAGGCTTGGATGCCTAAATGAGAGACCCAATTGACTCGCCAATTGGCTCGCTGTCGAGGATCGTCGTGCATCCTATCATCCTATTACTCAATTAGGAACGAGTAATCCAGGTAAGCAACAGACAAAGCACTCGGTGACGAGCACCAAGTTCTGCGATCCAAATCCTAAGTTCAATATGTCTCCATTAACTGAAAACAACCAAGTCTAGCTGTCACTTGCATCTCCAAAATGGTTCTAATTTATCCAAGGATGCACATCACACATCAGCCAGCTCAAACCGAAATCGACAAAAAATAAGTAAAAATCTATACGCGGTTATGTTACAAATACGAAATGTTGAAACTGCCACTCAATCAAACGGTCCTATTGACCGTCCTAACACTGTGCAACAATTATAAATGCTTACAAGCGTCAAAGACCCACGAACACACCTCCAGCCAGTCTATCATGAATGCCATCCACACGTTCCAGTCAGCCTCATCGCACAATGTTCGCGATACACGACATTGCGACCGACGACGGACGACCGTAGGCCATAAAAACAAAAATCAAAAACCAAAAAAAAAAGTCGAAAAACAACAAGAATAACGAGTGAACGGCGAAATACGTCCAAAAGTAATAATGCGATGAGGCGCCCAAGGCGCACTCGATTTCTGCGCCAACGAACGAGGCTGGTTCGTATTTACGCTGCCGAATCTCAGTGAGCACATCTCGGCATTGATGCTTGGTGTCGGATGTTGGATGTTGGATGTCGAATGCCCTTGGTGCTCGTCGGCTACCTTCAATAGCAACAAAAGAGGGAATGAGCTAGTGATACTCAGGGATTTGCTTTCAGGTGTCAGCGATTTTAATAAGTTATCAGTTGGGTTATTGTGACATTAGTGACGCGGCTTCTATTAGTGTCTGACAGTTGAGGTTGCAATACAACGACTGTGAGAGAGATAATTTACAATATGTCATTTCGGTTGCTTTTGATTGGTGCGCAATTGTCTGCTTTGCATTGGTTTGTTGTCTCTTTATTTTGATATTTGTTCAGGGTAGTCTGACAAATTTCGAGAATGTGATTCAAATTGAGCTACATTTTGCTCGTCAGCACAAGATAGTTTGCCGAATCTGCAGAGGCTAAGTAGATTGGGAATACATTTTTGACCGAATTCACAGATTTAATATTATATTTAGTAACAAGGTAGCACGTTTTTGGCAAGACTTAACTGCCAGAGCTCTTACAAGAATTTATAAGATAGAAAATAAAAAGAAAATAAGAAGTGCTTGGGTTGGTTATGAGTACTTAAATGAAAACTTTCTTGGCCTTACTTACTTACAGCTGTACCTCTGTGTATGCTGCGAAATGTGGGTTGCCTGTTTACCGAACGACATTTTGGAATATATGTATGCTCAAAAAGGATATCTTCCGGTTGCATTTTCAAACCTGTCAATAGAGATTCATAGATTTGTTTGAAAAAGCTCTGGAGAAAGGTCTTTGGGCAGCGAACGTATTTTACGCTCTTACTTTTCAATTTAGCATTATTTTAAGAAAAATGTTAGATGTTCATCGCGTATTCTAAGCACGTCGATGTTCACTATTTTATAAAAAAATCCTTCCATGGTTCCATAGTGAAGGAGTCTTACCTTAGTGGGAGTAATGGGTTCTTGGAGACTGATCACAATAATGATAGATGCTCTGAGTTAACAGCCTCAGCTTAAACATTCGTGGCATGTGTCTATTTTTTATCTCGCTTAACTGAGCCGGTTAACAAAGTTTTTCTAACTTTTGTAAATTTTCTTATTTTAAATAGAAATTGGCGCCCGACAAGGTGCCCATAAGGAGTGTTAAGGTGTGATGTGTTACATCCCAGTGTTTTGTCCAATTTATGTGAAGTTTTTGTTGTATGCTAGTAAACAAGTATAAAATGCATGTGCCTAGTGCGAGCCAGACTGGATATTTAGTCTGCTCTCAAAGAGGTTAAAGAGGCTTTAGTACACACGTCGGAGAAAGGATCAGGGGATTTGTATTAAGCTTTTATATAAAACCGAAAAAGCTTGTATGTATGTATATTTTATTCAGATTTTTGTAAAAATTTACATGGTCTGAGTTACCGCACAATATTTTACACAGAGATTTTGTAAAGAAAAATTTTCCTGGAAAACGAATAAAATGAATAAATTTTTTCTTACAAACATATATGTTTCACTTACCCTTCTACACCCAAAGGTAATCAAAGGGACAAAACCAAGTAGATCTACACCCTCACCAAGGACGAACTACTGCTATACCTACGCGAGTTCAACCTAGAACTCGACGGCGCGGTCGACGAACTCAGGCGTCGACTGTCAACATGGATGCCAATTCAAGGGCAAACCCATCTTATGGGATACCCAGGCCCGGAACCCCGAGCCTCGACAAGCTAATTTTGCTAAAATTGACCAAGCCCGCAAATGGGCCGTGAAATACAATGGCGGTAAAGAACCGATCGCATTCCTAGAGAGAGTGGAAGAGCTTGCGGAAGGATATGGGCTCCCGCTAGACCTCATACCACGGGCTATGCCCGAACTCCTCACCGATCGGAGACTCATGTGGTACCGAAACAACAACCGGAAATGGTCCACATGGGCGACCTTCAAGGCCGACTTCCTCCCCAGCTCGTATCTGGAGGACATAGAGGACAACATCTGGCGAAGAAAACAGCGTCCGAAGGAACCCTACAAAGACTAGGTCCTGGCAAAGCAAACCATCATGCGACAGGCGGGTTACACTCCGGAACAACAGCTATCCAGGATATATAAGAACAGCCAGACGGACTACCTGATGTACATCCGCCCAGGGAACTTCCAGACGTTGGACGAGCTGATGAGACACGCCGAAAATTTTGAAAAGATCCAGCGAGAACGCGATCCCCCAGCACGACCACCCCCTCAGCGAACAACGTACGAGCAGCATAACATGGTCGCAAACAAGGAAGGCCCAATCAACCCAAGAGGGCCACACTCAACCCGGCTGCCGGAACCCTCAGATCATCCTCTGTTGGGAGTGCGGGCGGCGGGGCAGACGGACCATCGAATGCTGCCGACCACGAACGGGAAACGGAGCAAGGCCTCACTCGAATAGCGGGACCGTAAATCCAAAATCATCATCACCAACCCGCAAAAATTAAACCCTCTGGCCCTGGAAGCCAACCGCATAACCGCTGTCGTCCGCTTAGGTCAACAACAAGTGACGGCGATCCTTGACACAGGGGCCACGAAGAGTTTCATAAATCAAACCGGTGCAATCGACTTCGAAGGAGGGAACGATTATACGGACTGACACCGAGGTAAAAATGGCCGACGGTTCCACTAGGCACATCGACAGGGCACTGGAGGTAGACATCCAACTGGGCACGTCCGGGAGTCGGACCCCACTACTAGTCCTCCCAGAAGCCATCGATCCCCTAGTCCTGGCAATAGACTTCCTCACCTCGGTCGCCACCACCATCATTTGCGGCAACGAATCCATCACCCTCCGCAAGGAAAACGGCAACAGTAGGAGCTCAGGAACATTAATGGGGCGACTGATCGAACAATCCGCCGGACACAAGGCTGCATCATCCCTAGAACTACGGGGCGGTACAGATGAGTCACCACCGACACATACCAGCGAAGACCGCGGCGAAACCTCTCAGAGAGCATGCGACAAGCAAGTCAACGAACACATCCACGGCTCCGAGGCACCAGGACACTCTACGGGACGACTCATCCTATACCAAATACCTAATTTTATCTTGCTACTGAAATTGCTTTGCTTTTGAATAAATCTGGGGTTTACGGGTTGTGTTGGCGTTTACAAGAAGGCGCTAGAGACGTTTAAAATGACCATCTAACATGTCAACAACCGATGTAAATATGAAAAAATAAACGAAATTAATATGAGCGACCACAGTCAAAATCAGAGAGAGCGGGAGAGAGAGAAAATCTTTGGTTTAGTTAGCTTATTACGTGAAATTTGGCATATGGAACTATGTAGTTCACCAGGGCCTAACAGACGTCCTCTGTTTTTCTCCCTCATAACGGTCCGAAAGGTAATTTATATTTCATAGAAGAAGCTTTTTATCGACACCACAAAAACATATTTTAAACAAAAGAATCTGATGCCAAACCCTGTTGAATGCTTTAGAGATGCGCGACGATCTTTTTTTCACCGAGGTTGTGCAAAGCTTATTTCCATTTTTCGGTGAGATAAGCTTGGTGGCCATTATTAATCCATGGCAGCCAAGCATACCTATGCAAAGTCAAATTAGAACGAATTAGAACAATTTTCGAATATGGGTAGGTTGTAGAAAAACTCAAGGGCTTCAAGAGCTGTGCATCTCTATTTGATCTTTGTTGCTCACTGTGTTTTGAAAGTGAAATTGATTTCAATATGGTTCATCTTTCTGGCAGACGTTAACTAGAATCTTTGCAATTTTATTCATTAAGTCGTTTACAACGCAACTTTGGTATCCAATTCTTCCAAAATCTTGGTTGCAAACTGGTGGGTATCGGAAAAGAATTCCTTCTGATTACCTTATCTACCTTAACTTTGAGATCCCACCTAAAAAACTCTTTAGGAATCCTAAACGGATCAACTAAAATAAATGTGAGGTTAACCATAAAGGCGCCCTTGATCCCGCTCAATTAAGTAACCCCAAGTCGCATGCAGACATTGAAAGTCTAGCAACTAAAGTTACAGGAGCAATGAGCAAATCCCTTCTAAGGTCTTGCGAAAGTAGTACACCGACAAAGGGAACCAAACCTCCATGGTGGTCTGCTGATCTTGGACAATTTTGAATAACTCATACCAAGTCTTTTGTTCATTTCAAAGGAAGTAGTAAACAAAAGGAAACTCCAATCGGCAGTAAATATGAAGCTTCCCTTCATACATACCCGCAGGTTCGTGTGGAATCTACCTGGTAGTGATACAAGATGCTTATGACATTCTCGAACCGTGGCTTTTGGTCGTCTAGTCTAGACTGGGGCTATATACCACTACCCTTTAGGAAATTAAATAAAATATTTATACCAAAAACAGGGAAAACTGACACACAACTGCTAACGACTGCAGATCTTTCAGTCCCTCTTCTTTTCTTCTTAAGACGCTAGAGAGACTGGTGGACCTGTACAAGTATAATACATTCGCGAAAGCCTACAAAAAAGAATGCCTCAAACACCGCAACATGCTTATTGTAAGGGAACATTAGTAGACGCAGCTCTACACACGATAATTGGAACCGTTGAAAGCCCACTTTCCAACCAAGAATTCACTGTGTTTGCCTTCCTCGTTCAATATCGAGGAGCTTTCAACAACATTAAACAACTAGCCATCACCAATACATTAAGCAGGCTAGAGGTTAATGATAATATAATACTTTGGATCAAATAAATTCTTTCAAACAGGTTGATTCATTCGAAATTCGGCTGCTACCACACAAAGAGGGCAGTAAAACGTGGCACACCACAAGGAGAAGTACTATCGCCGCAATTGAAATACTCCTATGGAGGACAGCGGGTGCAAAGTCATTGTGTATGCAGACGATATTGCACTAGCAATTAGAGGGAAACATCGTCTGAGAATCAGAGATTTGATGGAAACAGGCCTAGGCAAACTGGCCAATTGGGCAGAGACCTGGGGACACCGATGGGGGACACAGATTCCTTAAATCACTCCATCACAACTCAATAGGACTTACCTTAGATTCGCAGACCACGCTAAATACCTTGACGTGATTCTCGACAGGAAACTTAACTGGAAATTGAATACGTAAGAACGCATGAAAAAAGCAACAACGGCACTATACATCTATGAAAAAGCCTTGGGAGCCAGATGGGGTTTCAAACCCACATTGGCTGTATACCGCGGTTGTTAGACCTATACTAATGTATGGCTGTTTAGTTTGGTGGCCGGCACCTTGCAGACCTAACTATTGCAAACTTATTATTGCAAAATAGAGTTCATAGGATGACGTGCATCGCTATAACAGGGGCACTGCGAACAACCCCCACTGCAGCCCTCGAAACGATGCTTCACCTACTCCACTTGGGTTTCCTTGGCAAAGAAAAGGCAAAGGCTCATTGGAAGTTCTCCGAACTAGGGCACGCTGGTAATCTACGCCAAAGCAATGATCTAAGTGCTGCCACGGACTGCTTACTCGTAATTCCGACCCTAGACTTCAAGATTCTTTATTAAACAACAATTCCCGACCGACCATAATGGGGCGGAATGAATTTCTAAGAAAAAGCACTGCACTGGAAATACACACAGACGGGTCCTGGACAGGCAACGGTGTGGGTGCCGGTGTCTATGCACCGACCCACTGCAACAGGCAAATGAGAGATAGCGTGCCCTTGAAACATGCAACTATGCGAGACAAACCTGGCCAATGTATTGTCAACGTAAAACCACAAGGCTGCTAAAAATACGACGGCAGTATACAAGCAGCCTAATCAGAGTCTTAACAGGACATTGCGCTTTAGGAAAACATGCCGCAATATTAGGACGGCCATATAACGACTACTGCAGTAGGTGTCATGATGAGGAAGAGGAAGAATTTCCATCCTATCTCCTATGTAATTGCCCTGCCCTATTGTCCTCAAGAAAACAATTTCTGGCAGACTAATTCTTTAATGAACTCACGGATATATCCGAAACGGAGATCTACAAAATATTGAATTTTATTCAGCACTCGATATGGTTCCAAGAGTAGCGGTGACCAACCTGACTCAAGTGGTAGCACAATGGACCGATCTTGGTCTAAATGATCCACGCCGCTCTTTAGGGAGGGAAGAAGTGATCCCTGCCCCCTTTTGCAAGAACGCATTTTTGTTATATAAACTTATTACGAAAAGAGAAAATGTATTTATATCTTTTGACAAAATAAATTTAAACATTAACGGTCTATCGTGGGGGAGTGGTAATTGACTGGTAAACGTCAAAGATCTATTATTTAATATTAATAACCCAAACTTTTAGTCTGGCATCAGAGGTAATACTAGGATCAAAATGAAATGTGACTTTTTAGAAATCTTGCAATCTTCACAAAATACACTTATACCAACGTCTTTTGCAATCCTCTAAACAGTTGTTAAACTTGATTGTCGAAATGGCCTCCAATTCATATTTATATCTCGAAACGATGCCGTCTTACTTTATTGAATAGCAAGAAATCACAGAGAGCTATATCCATGGGTCATTGTTAGTTATGATGCGTTTCATGCCCTCCCCGCTATCAGAAATCAAATCATGTCCATCAGTTGATGTTTTTTGCCAATTGGAAATTATTATTTTTTGACATAGCCTAGTCACCTAATCCTAAACAGCACTGCCATGATGTTCTGCAGAACCTGCTAAAGAAAAATAAAGTCAAACGTTGTGTCAACAGCAGCAACAACATTTCTGACATCCTCTCATCTGCGAACCAATTTTTGGCTTCGTTAGCAACGCGGATGACATCCTCTCTGAATTGGCTTACTTAAGACAGTACATATTTCTAATCGCAGTGTCCCCCTTGCTAACTGAAGCCTTTAATGCAACGCGTGAAGCGTTTGAATGAAATTGGTTTAGTATCAGGTCAAAACTCCATGTCAACGTACACGAACATGACACGTACTCGGCAAAACTCAGTTCGTCACTGTGCCTCAGCTATGGCACGTTACAGTGAATTTCAAAAGCTGATCCTCATTTAAAGGGTGGGCCAAATACATGCTTCCTTAAAAAATGCAATAAAATAAACAAAATTAAATTTATTAGTAAGAACAAACTATTCCCATCAATTATGAAATACAACGTTATTCAAGTGGCTTCCTCGGCTGGCTTCGCAATAGCGCTGTTGATGGCTTCGGGCTGTAGCTCATGAATTGCTTGGATGATATTGGCCTTAAGTGCTTGAATCATTTTCGGATTGTTGGCATAACATCGGTTCTTTACGGTTCCCCACAAAAAAAAGTTCAAAGGGGTCAAATCGCAGCTCCAAAAGATCAAAAGATCGATGTGACATGGGCTCTGTGGCATGGCGAGCCAACCTGTCTGAACCATATCTTCAATTTCAGTAAAAAAAAAAGTCGGTTTACATGGCTCTGTAACCCCCACCCGGTCAACGGTTGTTCCCAGCCTCGAACGTTGTTCCCAGCCTCATTTTCGAAGAAAAATCGTCCAATGATGCCACAATCCGCACCAAACTGTCACTCTCTGTGGATGCATTGGCTTCTCGACAATAAGGTACGTGTTTTCCGAGTCACAATACAATTTTGTCTGTTAATGTAGCCGCCGTAATGAAAATGCGCTGTTGTCCAATTTAAGCTGCTCTAAGGCCCAAACTGCGAAGCGATAACAGCGCGGATGGTCACACGCCTTCAATTGGACCTCGTAAGCGAGTAATCCGAGGTCTCCTCAGGCTAGTGCGTGAAATGTTGAGCTGTTGAGATCGATGGCGAGTTGATGTTCGTGAATTGAGTCTCACACTCTCGACCACAGCAACCACATTCTCATCTGTGCGCACCGTATGACGATGGAAACCACGAGTGTTGTCCACTAGCATACCAGTCTCACGAACCTTTTGCACAAACTTTCGTACAGCAGTCGCGGTGGGTGCTTCATTTCGATCAAAACTTCTTTTTAAAAACACACTGTTTGGGCTACGCAGCACTGACTTTGGAAATAAGTTTTCAATATTTCCCAACGTTGTTCAAGCGTAAAGCGACTCATTTCGTTCCGCGGAGGTATGGTGCTGACTTTCTGTCAAGATTTCGAGCGGGAAACAGCGGTCAGTGTCAAAATAACCTATGATTTAAAAAAAACCACTAGATGGCCTACCCTTTATACAGAAAACAAACTAAATATCCATAATGACTGTCAATGTCTAGCATTGTCAATGACTTACTAGCTTAAGATAGCTCAAATATAAAATGAATAAAAATGGATTGTACAAAAAAAAAGCGTTTGACGCACTAAGGCGTGACGTTATTTGGTTAACACTTTCAGCTATAGGTGTTCCCGATAAATCGTTAATATCATTAAAAGCATGTATGATGGCTCCTTCCCTGCTTTCATGTGGTCTATTAATAGACGACCTCCTGTCAAATTTTTTGACAATAACCAATTGCTAAATAACAATCAGCCTACAGCGGCTATAAGTAGCTCATCAGGCTTATTCACCTTTCGGAACTGCAAAACCACAGATGTCGAAGGAATCAAAAACACCTGTTGTAAATCGCCATCGTCTTTCTAGAATCATTTCTCCACACGACATTTGCAGAGAACCTCACCCAAATGAAATCAACATTTACCGACGCACAACAGAGAGAAGCAGTACAGAGGGAAGATTCTATCATCACGGCCAATAGTCCAACCAACTCCGTCCTCGCCTCTCTGTCTGTTTGTTTACAATATTCAAAATACAGGGAATATGTACTCGTAGTTCCCGAGTCTCTAGAGTTCGCAGCCGTTGGCGCGTTTCATTGATGTGCCCCTCGGGCATCTTCCAATCTTCCAATATCTCATTCTCTCTCACTTGCCACCCCACGGGCACAAGCGTACACACGCACACATAGTCAGAGGATTACGAAAACTAACTGAAAGCAAGAACTCCTTAAAGACAGCCTTGAGGCGTAAAATTCGAAATTGCGAAACAAGAATAAGAATTGCCACGACGCATCTCTGACGTCCTACTATACGAGCACAGCCGTACGGTCGCATTGGGATAACTCAGATCGGAGAGTTGGGAACTCCGTGCAGCTAATACCTGCCCGCGAGGCCTTCTCTAATGTTTCTTCCCATTTCGACCCGGAGCCATGGAAATGACTGGCGGCATCCTGTTTTACATTTAAATGATAAAACAGTTTACGTTTGCACAACACACACAGAAGCTATCGAACGCTGTCTATCTGCTTGGTCCTCTGCCACAGAACAAGACTGTCCAGAGGTTTCGGTTATAATCTTGCCATACAACGCTCGTATCTCGGGCAACATCAACTCATCGTCGCATCGTCGTCGTTGTGTCGAGATACAATCACAGAAAACCGCCAAAAGCTACTCCGGCTTCACCCAAACGAATTTACCATGCTGGGGTAATTAAAATTCCTTGCTTATACCGAGCGCCGAGACGTAATGTGGCATCAGATCAAGCGGCAGCGGGAGGCAAAGCGGGATCGCACAGCAAAGACGAATAACAAAAAAAAAATCAACCAAAAAACGAACTTAAAGGATGAAAACCACGCTACAAGCGATAACAGATACAACACACAAATCCGCTCAACCGCTGGCACACGCTAATACGCTAACACGATTCGGGCCAGGCTTCGGCTTCAGCTTTAGCTCGTATGGCGATGCAATTATACCACAATTTGATTTTCCACTCGTGCATTGTGACATCGTTGTCATCATGCACGCAGGCACTCGGAACAGTGCACACACGAACGTGTGGGTACATCCGGGTAAGTTGTCGCCACCCCGCCCGCCATCGGCATCGTTATTCGTTATCGTTCCCATTGCCGTTGTCGTTGTCGTTCTAACCTCTTTAGGACAGAATTTAATTGCTCAGATACAATTAAGGATAATTCATAAAAGCGACGTTGAATGGCTTTTCGTGATTTTTCAGTGGGCGACTACGATGCGGGGGCATGGGCTTGACGCTATCGCTTGCGTCGCGGCGTACTCTTACTCGTACGGATGATATGCCCATGGGTGCGAAATTATGCCAAAGCGCGAGAACTAAATTCCTCGTTAACATGTAAATTGACTTTTAAAGGATGTGATACTCGATTCTCTCGGCCTTTGATGGCGATGATTATCCGAGCCGTGTGCTCTTGCGGACGCGCACGAGTATGGAACGTTGTCGCTCATTCTTGGTTGCTATGTGATTGCATGCGTGCGAAGGGATGCGAACTCGATGGTTTGTAATTATGTACGAGTTCTGCGACGATGATTGTAAGTACGGAATCAAAGGGTTTAAGTGGGAATTAGAAAACCGTTAAATCCGATTTGCGCTCGGCGTTTTTTGAATCGTTGATGTTTTGGGAAAAGTGACGGAAATTAGACAATGATTCGGTAATTAAGTTGTCGAGTTGTCAGGGGTAGGAGTCGCATAATCGGCAATCAGTGGAGTGTGGAGCTCAGAGTGGGACTTTATACCATTTACCGCGAATTGAGTTTGTAACGTTTTTGATTACTGGATCTATTATTAAGCAGCTGCACGAGGCCAGGATTGAATGAGAAGCGCTTAACCTCTTGCTGAGTTCATTTGGGTCGTTATGAGGAAAGGAAAGAGATGTCAGAATAAGTTACGTTTACAAGATCCAAACATTCCCTCCGAATATCAACTGAATTGGACCTAAATACCTTTTACAAGTCGAACTTAATTTATATATTAATTTGAAATTTTAAATCTTAGGTCTATTCACCAAATTTACCGTAGCGATCGGCCATGAATTTCTCACTTCGAAATATTTGGAGCAACTTCTATCATGAATCAAGTTATTGTTTTCAGAAGTAGACTACAGAGTTGTATACAAGCATTGAAGCCAGTGGGCAACAACCCCATCGACCATTTGTCTGGCTGCGTAAACAAACAAGAGAGGGAACAACTTTTGGATCGAATTTTGGGCTGGTGATGTCATTGGATCATATTGTTTTTAAAAACAACGACCGTTTCAGCGAATGGATTGCGTTGCCGGACGATGTCGGGCAAGAAAGCTCTATTGCTTAATAATACTCCTGGATGTGGTTCCTTGGAACGGAGACTTTAATTGGCTGCTGATATTCAAATTTTTTTTTACTTATCTTAAAGATGAGATCCACGCCAATACTCTAATTTTTTTTTCGAAAATGTTGAGCCTTAATCCAAACTAATATAAATAAAGGCTTTTTGCTTGTTTACATATCCATTCAGCCAAAAATGGGCCTCATCGGAGAACAAAATTTTTATGAGGATTAAACTGGATCATATTGTAACCGAGAGGAAAAAAACAGTGAAACTTTGCGGACTTCAAAAAAAAACTTTTTTTTTATTTTATTTTAAGATCGGCTAACAAAAATTCACGAGATGCGTGACTGGGCAGAATGACCGGTCTCTTCTTCTTCTCCTTTTTCTTCTTCTCTTTTTCGATGACTGCATTAGTGAGCTACTAGATGGGCCTCGTAACAATATTTTCGGCCAATTCACCGAATTTACGACGCGTATAATGGTCACGCGGTTCCGATCTTTCCGTGAAATCTTTCACCAAGTGGATGGGCATAGTACCAATTGCTGTGCACAGTGGCAGATAGACTCATTTGGATTCTCCTCCTTCTCTGCGCACTGTTTGTCATCTTTGGGGATGCATATTATGCACTTAAATGTACCTGGTGCGAAACAATTCATCGTGTTCCGAATAATTTGCTCAGATGGACGATTATGTCAACAGTAAAATGGTGTTGCGCACAATAAGTTTGGCGAATGGTTTTTAAAATAAGTTTACACAGTTTGCATACCTTGTCCTGGTAATGGTCTAATGGCAAAACATATTGAATACAAATCAACTTTCAACTGTCAAAAAGACAATACGTTGAATCAGTAATGCCAGTTTAAAAACCAAACCTTTAAAAAAACAATCTCTTTTTGCCGTAGTTTCTAGGTGAAAAATAGCACCTTAAACAAGTTATAATTCAATTTATTTAAGACTAGGGATTTTAACTGTCGCCGTGAACGTCCTATTTTTAGCAGGGTCACTTCCACGTGTTGGATGGCCTACCGAGCCTGCGGCTGCCTTATGGGTTCTAATCTAGCCCTCCTTTCGTGATGTCGTCACCGGCGATGGGTACCTGTCCCGTCGAGATCCAGAGGTTGACATTTGTGATCTTGTTGGGCCAGAAAATGCGCACGATCTTCCGGAGGATACCTAAAGCGCTTGTGATTCGCGCATTGTCGCGTTCCACGTTTCGCATGCTTACAGACGAACTGATTTCACGTTTGATTGAAAAATTGTCACCTTCGTGCTTTGAATATGGGAGACGATCTCCACACTTTGTCCAGCATACCAAAGGCGACGCGAATAATATTCGGTTTCGTATGTTAGCTACTGAACCATCAGTTTTAGTGATGATGCTGCCGAGGTAACAGAATTCATCCACTACGAGTACTTCGACGTTAGAGCCATAGATCTGAAAGTTTTGCTATTCGTTGGTGTTGATGCACATCATTGTTTTTGGGACGTTGATTTTTAGGTTCGCTTGTACTGCAGGATGCCTAACTGCCTGCATTTAGGACATAATTTGTGAATATTTAAGAGACCGTAGGCATATGTCATCCGCATAGTTCATATATTCAGAGTTGTCACCCATGCCCCTGGATATGCCTCTGATTTCCGCCGATGTTTGCCGCATTAGCATATATGTATGTTAAAATCAGATTGAATTAGAGATAATACGCAACCCTGCTTAACTCCAATCTCCACTTGAATACCGTTGTTTAGAATATTTTCGAACCTCACACGGCACTTAGCACCTACATAGAGTACTTTTATAAGATTCATAATGTATCTAAGAGTACCGAACGCCTTCTCGAAGTCGATGAAGCAAAGGTGGAATGGTGCGTGCCACCCGATAGACTGCTCCACAATTATTCTCATAGAGTTGACACCATCGATTCATGAGCAGTTTGAATGAAAACCGACTTGTTCTTCCCTTGGGCCGGCCTTCAGGGAATTTGATAATTTTTGATTGATTATATGTGCTCTGATGTTATTCACCATACTTCGCAATGTATTGCACTTCTTAAGAATTAGAGTAAAAACGCCTTCTTTCAGCTCATGTGGTATCCTTACAGAGGGTCATATGTAGAGGCAGCGTATTCAGGCAGTCACCATTGCCTTAAGCAATTCTGGATCTATGGTCCGGAGCTTGGTTGCGTTGCAGTGCTTTTATAGCGCTTACTATCTCACTTTCATCTGGGCATGTGGTGGGGATGTCACGTCTCATTGGGTGGCGTCGACAGCCACATTGCTGAATGAGCTGTGAAGATGTTGTTTAGATGTCGCTATTTCGCAATTTTTGTCTTTTAGCGGTTTGGTAGCCTTGAATGAGGTGTTTGCTAAAACGCGTGTAGAAAGGGTCGCGTAAACGGTGGGTCTCCGCTGATTATTTTTTTTTTATAATTCGTTCAGGTTCAAGAGTGTACGCTCTTATGGTGTTTGTCACACAACCTGGACGGGGTGTAGATGGTTTGTGTCGAAAATGTTCGTTCACTACTCTCCGGTGGTGGCTGTCCTAGATAGGATTTGAGAGATTCGACTGAATTTGCGTTGGTTGTAGTTCACAGTAACTCTTTTGTTTCCATGTCATTAAGGTCTTATATTGATATGTACACACAAAATATTTACAATGAAACCATCTAATTGGGACACTCTGTAATTGGGGCACCTCTGAAATAAATCGTGCTTCATTCATATAGTACACTTGGTTTTTTCATATAACTGAACCTCTGAAAACGAGGCACCTCTGAATTGGATTATGGGAAAACGATTTCGTCTTCGAATTCCCTGAAAAACAACCTCCAAATTGGGACAAAAACAGAGGTAGAAATTACAAGAATCAGTGTTAATTGTGTCGATGTGTACTTCCACATAAGTATGATGCAAAAAAATAGGGTAAAATAGCGTCCCCCGAAATGTCGGAAATGCGTTTGTAAAAAAAAAACCTTGCTCTTGTTCTGTTGTTGCCACAAAGCATTCATTCAATTTAGAAGTGTTTATAATACAGGCAGCATTGGATATTTTAATCTGGTTTCAGTTTTGACCTGGTGAGTAAAGTTAATTTATTAATTGTACTGGTTTATCTCACGGATTTTCTGTACCAAGAAATTTTACTTCCAGGAATTTCGAAAATGAGTATAAGATACGCCAAATCAGATCTATCGAAAAAATTAGAAATCATTGATTTCTATGAAGAAAACAAAATTAGCAACAGAACAAATCGGAATTAGTAAGCTCAAGCTCAGCGAATTATAAAATCAAACAATCTTTGAATAATAATGGACTCTTAACCCGAAAAAGATCCAAATCATCGATTTCGCTGGAGCTGGATAAGGAAGTTTATCAATGGTTTCAGTTAGTATGGTCAAAAAACATTCCACTTTCAGGTCCAATTTTCCAAACGAAGGCATCTAGGATAGCTGGAATTTTGGCAGTAAACGATTTTAAGGTGTCAAACGGATGGCTTAAAAAAATTCGGAAAAGGCATAACATCGTTTTTCAAACTTTGAGCGGGGAAGGAGCTGATGTCAATATGGAGACTGTTGAAAATTGCAGAGCACAATTAATGCGTTGTGTAAAATGTACAATATATGCTTGAAAACATCTATAATTTGGACGAATTTGGTTTATTCTTTCGTATATCAGCATCTAAATCTTTGGCATTAAAATCTGAAAAGAAAAGCTTTGGAGGTAAACATTCAAAGGAAAGACTTAAGGTCATACTTCCTTGCAACGCTTTGGGAAAAAAAGAAAAATTGCTAGTGATAGGAAAATCTGCAAACTCGAGGGCATTTAAAAATGTTGATATTCACAAGGTTCTAAACATCGATTGGAAAAACAATAAAAAAGCATGGATAGCATCGCAGATATTTTTCAGTTGGATTCATGCGTTTGCCAGGGGCTGAAGAAAGCTTGGGACAGTTAACAGTTAACTTCCAGTCGATTCGGACGTATTTCCAATTGTCTCCATCCCCAGTCACTTAAATATAACAAAAACGTAAACACAATAAAGCAACAATAAAACAAAATAAAATTTTTTTGTGTCACAAACGCAATCGAGCTACTCCGCATACGCATAAACCCAATTAAATCATCGTTCCACTTTCGTGTCCTAATTCTTCTTGCCCTCTAATCTTGAAAAACAAAAAAAAAAAAAAAAATGGAAAAGTGCTGTGGTAATGTCGACTGTACCTACGGAAATAAAACCGCTGACTTACTTATTTGCAGTGGGCTATGTGGTAAAGCATTCCATTCTACCTGTATTGGCTTATCGAAACGATGCACGACCTACCTCACCTAAACTACTTAACAACTTTAAATTCGTGTGCGAAGAGTGCAAAGAAATTTCGCTATCACATGTCATGATAGCCATAAAATGTCTTAGTGATACCATCACGCCCGCGTTGAACAACCTTTCACAACCGATCCTCTCAACTCTTCTGTTTCACTTTGTCCCCTTTCCCTTTCAACCATCGATAACTTCCATCCCTCCCTCCACCTTTCCTTCTTTCACGATTCTCCGTTACAGAATAAACCCCCTACAGTTCTGGCCTCTTACGATTTCCACAAAACAAAATTTCACCTAATCAATGAATACCTTAAAAAAGCCCCTCTCAATTTTGATAACCTAACCGTAAATAATGCAACATCCATACTCTACAGGGAAATATTTTACGCTATCTCTCTTTACGTTCCCGTTTCACAACGCAAAGGCACACCCCCTACCTCCCTCTCCTTCCACGATCAAACCTCGAATGACCCGAATATTATCGCCAACTTTTTCGCCACCTTTTTTAAACAGTCTTTCGGCAACGACTCGTTTGCTCCAGACCTCGCATACTTCGATTATCCACCGAATTTTTCCCTTGGCCCATTTCTTCTACGCACAATCGATTCTCATGTCATCGAAAACAAATTAAATCTACTTAATGACGAATTCACTCCTGGATCTGACGGTCTCCCTGCCATACTTCTAAAAAAATGCTCCTCAACCATCACTCTCCCTCTCTCGAAATTCTTCACTATATCCCTATCCCAAGGTGAATTCCCCCGCTTATGGAAAACCTCATTTATCACCCCTATACACAAACAAGGTCCGAAGAACGTTGTTCACAACTATCGTCCCATTGCAAAACTGTCACAGATACCCAAACTTTTTTTGTATTTTGTACGAAACTCTAAGTTCTCGCTGCAAGTCTTTAATCTCCGCTAGACAACACGGTTTCCTCAAATGCAGATCCACAACCACTAACCTTGTTGAATTTGTGTCCTTTACCCTATCAGCCTTAGAGAACGGCAAAGAAGTCGACGTTATCTCAACCGATTTCAGTTAAGCCTTCGATAAAATCTCCCACAGACTGATACTCTTCAAATTGTCCTCCCTTGGCTTCGACCCCATTTCTTTGAAGTGGATATCTTCTTACCTGGAAAACCGCTATTACAGTGTTCGTTTTAGATCTGCCTTCCCTAACCCCTTTTTAGCTTCCTTCGGCGTCCCCCAAGGCAGCTACTTAGGTCCACTTCTTTTCGTTCTCACCATAAACGATCTTGAAATGGTGATCAAACATTCCCACATCTCATTATATGCCGACGACACCAAGTTCTACAAGACCATTTCCTCCAGTCATGCCTCTTGCCTTATTCAATCTGATCTCAATAGTTTTTCCATCTGGTGTTCCAAAAATTGCTTGGAGCTTAACATTTCCAAATGCCAATCAATTACCTTTTCACGTAAACGAATCAAACCTCCTCCTCGTCTCTACTTCCTCAATAATCAACCCGTCACCACGGTTCAAGCCATTCGCGATCTTGGCATATTATGTGACCAGGAGCTAAATTTTCGCGCACACATCGATGAGATAATCCTTAAAGCTAATTCTGCACTCGGTTTCGTGAAGCGATGGTCTAAAGAATTCTCGGACCCTTACGTTACCCGATCTCTTTACATAACCTTTGTCCGGCCCCTTCTTCAATACGCCTCTCAAATGTGGTCTCCATACCAACAAACCCACATTTCCAGAATCGAGAGCATCTAACGCCGATTCCTACTTTTTGTTCTTCGAGGTCTCCCTGGTGCAATCCTTTGATTTTACCACCCTACCAAGACCGTCTTAAACTAATCAAGATGAACACGTTGGAAGAAAGATGTACTGTATCTGACATTCTTTTCATCCATCGGCTCCTTTCAGTTCTTCTACAACTCTGTCTCTATCAACACTAGCCCCCGTAATGTACGATATCCCCGTCTCTTCTATCTACCCACCCCCCGTACTGCCTATGGCTCCAATGAACCCATTTCTTGTATGCTGGGAAGTGTTAATTCGAATCCTTACTTCGATTTCAACCTCAGCACTCGATGCCTAAAATTCCGCCTTTTTAACCACCCTGGATAGCCTTTTGCATTGATAGTGGCCTCAAACACCTTTAACTTTGAAACACTATCAAATCGTTGTTTGACAAAGGAGCTTCACCATATAAGGCTAGTAGATGTTTTAACTGCTACCGCTTTCTAGATTTGACTTATTGTGGAAACCCAGGTAGTTACATTTCTTAACAACTTCGTTTGACTCTCCTTCCAATGGCCAATTTTCCTGCAAGGCCAAGTTACCGTGAACGGGGCTGAAAACCAAGGTCATAGTACCATTTGAATTTGTTTTTTGCAACCGGGGGGCTTGTCTGCAAACATGAGAACCTTGACCTCAACAGAAAATTTCCTACCACTGATACATATAAAGAGCAAAAAAAAGTGGAATAAGCACACATCCTTTGGAAACTTCTGTTTCTTTAGTGAAATAGTCTGTAGATGGGGGGCTACCATTCCTCATAGAGGCAGACGTTTACCTGAAAAGCCCATAGTCGATTGTTTGCCTGAGGAAGAGCATTCACTTAGTTCCATCCTGCGGTACTGGACTTACGAGCGTAGCTTTTTCAATTGCTCGCTATGGTGGACTATCTGCGAGTGTTTTTAGTTTTTGTTTATGGTTTCGGTTTCGGATAATGATCAGAGGATTGACATTTTTGCCAGCATCCGTGTGCAGTGAGCTCACTTGGTGGTCTTGTCTTTAATGCTGTTGACCTGAGGCAAATTGTAAGCCAAGAGATTAAAAGTTATGGAGTTCCACGTAGTATTCATGTTAGGCATGTGAAAGACGGCGTAAGACTTATAAACGTGTTTCAGACTTTCACACCTAGAAAGCATTATTTTATTAAACAATTTAAAGCCACTCTGAGCCTCTAGGTTAAGAGGCGAAAGGATTTATAAAATTATTTCATTTATTTGCCATCGTCGGTTTTTTTGTGAACGAAAATGAGCTCCTTTCGAGGCAAATTTGTGGGTCATTTCGCCTTTCCCCTTATGTTCGAGAATTATCTGCTGCTGAGGCATGTTTAGTGATTACGGAACTTTACGGAAAGGCCTCTAAAAGGTAAGCCAAAGGAAGGCGTAGGAGGCATTATTGATTCACGATTCGTTTCAAATGCAACTAGCATTTTCAAATTCACCGGCAGTCATTAAGCAAGCTACCTCGCACCGTTTGATATCCTTGGGAAATTTCAAAAGTAAGGAAATTTAGTGTCATATATGTATAAAGCTAACAGCGAAGGGTTTTCTGCATCTTATTGTGACTGGCGATGAAAAGTGGATTACGATACTCCAAAGCGCCGTGGCCAAGTCAAACATTAGTGGATCGAAGCTCGTCCTCCATATTTGGCGTGGTATATTATAAGTGTCTGCTACCGGGTGAAATCATAACAGGAGCTCCGAACGCAACTATTCCCTTTGAGCCGAACATCGAAGGATGGACGTCCATAATATGAGCAAAGACACGACAAAGATATCTTGGAGCACGACAAGGCTCAGCTCAGGTCCTTTAAATCTGCCTGGAAACACTGAAATGAGACATCCTACCCCACACGCCGTGTTCTCTCGACATTGCCCCTTCCGACTACTATTCTATTCCCTTTGAGCCGAACATCGAAGGATGGACGTCCATAATATGAGCAAAGACACGACAAAGTTATCTTGGAGCACGACAAGTCTCAGCTCAGGTCCTTTAAATCTGCCTGGAAACACTGAAATGAGACATCCTACCCCACACGCCGTGTTCTCCCGACATTGCCCCTTCCGACTACTATTCTATTCCCTTTGAGCCGAACATCGAAGGATGGACGTCCATAATATGAGCAAAGACACGACAAAGTTATCTTGGAGCACGACAAGGCTCAGCTCAGGTCCTTTAAATCTGACTGGAAACACTGAAATGGGACATCCTTACACCTCTTGTTGGATGACCCTTTCATTGCCCATAGATAGACTGCGTTTAGGCTGCCCCCGATTCGACCCTGGGTATGGCTTGGAAATGATAGTTAGAAGAAAAATTAAGAGGCTGCTACGACTTTTTATCGGCTAAACGTCACCTCTTATGAAGGTTTCAAGTCACATAATTCAGGCTAGTTCACCTTACAAAAAAATGCACAATTTTGCAAGCCTTTAAGAGCTACTATAACAAACTCGTCTAGTTCAGAGTTCTAACATTCTAAAGTCAAGAAAAACTCGTACGTTATGACTGTAGGGCAAAACTTACTTGGGCCATTTAGAGGCATATGGAGTTCACACAATCTTAACGCAGCTGGGTGTCTGAAAAACTGAGAAATCTATCACGACGATGACAAAGAACATGAAATGCCCTATTGGAAGAGTTTTTCCATGAGTTCCAGGATCACCTGCACAAAGTTAAAGAATTCGGTTGGAAAAAAACGGATGCATCGGCTTTATTCTCCAGATTTAGCATATTTAGTTTTCCACTTATGAACACATTCCAAAAATACCGTAGTGGAGCTGTAAGAGACTCGGGCATAAGGAATATTGATTGATAGCCAATCCAATAGTTAAATTTTTGGGAATATTGATAGGATTTTTTCTCCAAACATTTTATTTATTTGCGAGAACATGGGGTCAGTTTGACTTTGGTATATACAGACATTTTTTGGCAGTCCATCCTTTACTGATTTATTTCCGAAAAATAAACAACAACCTTTCCCAAAAAAACGCATAAATTATGTGCAAAATGCACTCAATGGAAATTATTTTAATCCTCTGTTCAAATCACGGGCCACAAAATAGATTTATGGCTGCAGGTATTCCGTCTTTTTTTGCCATTTATCTAATTATTCTAAAAGCATAAAAATCTGAAATAATAAATCATTAAAAGCCGCCACCGACAGCGAAATATTTATATGCAGCGAAACAAGCAAATCCAATGGTTAAATTTTTGACTTTCGACCTTAAGCGCATTAAAAACCCACGCGTCCGGCATTCAGTACATACATATATCCGCCACGACCAGCCCTCCGGCTGCTTCACTGCAAAGTATTAACATACCACCAAAACATATTCCATTTTTGCTTTGTATTTTATAAGCTCTCTTGCCATATTCCGTCAAAAATAACAAACAAAAGCTGAAAAAATAAAATTTTAAAAATTAATAAAAAATAAAGTAAATAACCGAAGAAATCGGATACATGTGAGTATAATTCGCCGCCAAACGCATCGCATCGCAGCACCGCCGGGTCTTGTGTGCCAACTAAAAATATCTGACAAAAAATATATAATAAATTTATGTATGTGGAGATGGTTGAAAAAAAACAAAACCAAAATAAAAAAAAACAGTTCAACAACCGACAGCGTTTTGTGCGCAAAGTCATCACGACGCTACCCCACATGCTCCACTCGCCATTCGCCATTTGCCATTCACCACCCACCCCGTCCACCCTTCCTCTCCATATTAGAGTGAATTTATGAACATTTTTAATAGTGTTTTGCCAGCCCCCGGGCTTTAATTTATGTCACAAAATCATTTTCATAAAAAAAAAGAAAAAACACTGAACTGCAGCGCAAAAAAATAGAAGAAAAAAAAACGATCCCCACTGAAAATGGTAAAAATAGTGAGCGAAGCTGGCTAAAAATGAAAAAAAAAAATTGTAAGCCCCAACAACAGTCGAAGGGAAAGACATTCATTTGAATGCGAGTGGTGCATGCAAACGAGTTCCAGATATGAGCCATCCCCGGACGGATGGATACCAGCAAATACCGCCCATCACAGCTGCGTATGCACCCTACATACCATACCTTCGTATATGGCTTAGTATCTATCCACACATACACGCGCGAGGATATGTGCATCGGGCGCGCACAGGATAACCCATCCGAGAGAAGGATGTACGAGAGTATGCCCACAGGCTCAGCCAATTTTTTCATCTCTTTTAATATTTCGCAATTAAAATGTGATGATATTATGTCATAGAGAAAAACAGACAAACGGGACGGGATTTTTCACTCTATCATTCATTCACAATCCGGTGATGCAGCTTATGCCTGGCATGTGCACGAATACATACGTATAGTATATGTGGGTGTTTGTGAATATGCATTACGCTCGAAGGGACCTAAGTACTTTTTGGGCACTAAAGTGTTAAAGGATATGGCGGGAGGGAGTGCAGCTTCCCATTTCGGGAAACTCGAAAACAAAACTAACAATCTAAGGAAAAAAATTACACACACACTCGCATCATTCGAACAAGCTCGAGTTCGAGGAATCCCTGGTGGTAGTGACTAAAATAGACAAATTGCGTGGGAGATTAGTCGCTCGAGTGGCGGTTAGGGGCAGTCATATACGTACGATGTCCCACAAAAACGATGGAAAAAATAAAAAACGGAAAATAAGGGATTTGTCGAAGTTTTTAATGGATTTTCGGTTTAGTCCAAGAGTGCATCTGTTTTGGGGCTAGTTTATGAATTTTTTTGTTGCTTATCCTTCTTCTGTTTTATTTTTGCATTTATGTTCGAAAGCTTTACAAGCTGATTAAAGGCCCTGTCCTCTAGAGCAGTCACTCGTGATTTCATATACGTTTTTAGTGTTAACCAACCAGACCCGAATCGCCCCTGTTTTTATTAGGACAATGGGGAAGGAATTAAGAAGGCCGGTCATTAGGGCTACTTTGGAGCAAGTCACAAACCCATCGGCAGTACCGGCACCAGATTATTCCGTTTTAATCAAAAACTGTCTATGCAAGGCCGATGGGCCAGATAATTTGCTGTAATGGTTATATTGCCAGTTATATTGCCCCTAGCTAACTATAGACAGTCTGTCTAGCACTGCCCAGTACCTCATCCCAACCCCTCCTTAATCTAAACCCCAATTGTAGCAATATTTCCCAATTTCTTTCAGCCTAACCATATCAGAAATTTACAAATCATAAACTATGAAGGTTCCCATATACCGCATATCCTTCAGCCCCGCGTCAACCCTCAGACACCTTAAGACAATCTTCTATATATAACTTTAAACACTCTTAACTCTTAACCCAACCTCTTCCACCACTTCTGCTAGGTTCAAAATTCCCGCAGGTTCCATCCCATCTTTTTTAGAACCACCCCTCTCCCTCAACGACAAGACCTTGCGAAAATAACGCTGAAGACCGATTTGTCATGTCAAGCTTAAAAGACAGAAGAATTTATGAAAACGTGCGTCTCTATCTTGCCAACCTTCACGACAAAACTGACTTTCTCTGCATTGACTGCAAAACCAAAACTAAATTCATAATCTCCATCCACTAAGAAGGCCTGCCAACTGTGCCTCACGAACTGAAGAAAACATTTATCAATTGCGTAACAAACGATCTCTCTTTATTCGCTGCCCACGTCAGCTCCATCGCCTTTCTCACAAGCTCGTTATAACTCGTTCTAACTTCAGAAACTTATTCCACAATTCACAAAAACTGTCTTTTGCCCTAATTGAACTAAACTGTTCCCCAATATTGCAGACATTAGGTTATTCACAACAGAATTCACTATGTTTCGTGCTGATGGCCACGACAATAAGGCCCAACCGCAGGCAGTGGCGGACTTCTCACAGACGATACGATATCTTACCCTTCAAATCGTCGAACTTCACTCATTTCAACTTTACTAGCGCCGTAATAACTTTCTCGAAACAGAGGGTCTGCCTCGCATTCTTCCCTCTCAAGTGACTTGCTGTCAACTTGCCATCGATCTCATATTTGAAATCGCTGATCCCAACGACATTATCATCATCGGTGGCCGTTCAACCTTAAGCATTTGAAATGGGTTAATTCTGATTATGTCGCGACTTACTCCTCGTCTGGTAAGGAAATCCTCTTCACAGATCGTCCCTTCGACTCTGGTCTATTCTAACTCGATAACGTAACCAACAATATAAATCGACATATGATGCCGAAAGCTGCCTTTTACCGCAAGTAACCACCTCCTCTCTACGTTGAATTCGTTTTGTCCACCCTCGCCGGGAACTATTTTACTCGACAATCACTTCGTCATTCTCCACTCCGAAAATACGTATTGCTTCAATTTCCTCTCAACCCTCACCCGCACATGTCCTTAGATGATGCCCTCGACCTATTCTGCTCCTAAGTCATCAATTACCTTATCCTATCCGTCCCAAAAAAAGAAACGATACCTCACCCTTACCCTGGAACTATGCTTCCTGCGCAACAAAAGAAATAAACGGTGTCAGGCCTACCTTAAGTCCGGTTCTGCTTCGGAGCTTTCTACTTACCTGCAGTCTTATATGGAATTCGCACAACTATGCCAATCGAAACCTTAACCGAATGGAAACCTCTCTTACCACCGAAATCAAGAGCTTCTACTCTCTGCTTTGAATTTTCTAAATACTTCTTCCACTGATCCGAAAATAGTTGCCAACTTTTATGATCATTTCTTAAGCCTCTCTTTGACCGATCAGGATCTTCAACGCGATCGTGGCTACTATCGTCATATGAAAGACGGCCCTCAGACCGTGAATATAACTCCTGCCTTAGTCATCGAGAAAATACGTAACTTTCGGACGAGAAATCGTGCAGTCCTCCCCGCCTTGTTTGTAAAAAAATGAGCGCACCATCTGATAGTACTTCTCATGGTCTTATTTCAAATCTCCATGTCACAAGGTCTATCAACTTAGCACATCTTTGAAAATATGGTTACATCATTCCAATCTACAAATTTTGTATTCCCAAATCAATCTATGGTTCGAAAAGGTCGATCCAAAACCAGTTAATTGAGTTTATCTCACAATCCTTGCGTGCCCTCAAGGATGCCAAAGAAGTAGACGTAGACAGACGTAGAGAGTAGTAGTGACAGAGTTTAACAAGACTTTCAACAAAATCTCACATCAAGTTATACTTCTTAAATTCACTGCTCTTGGTGTCTTCCCCGGTTTTATCCTATGGGTCGATATTACTTTGAGATCTTCTATTTCTGAATACTACGCCCTACGGCGTCCCTCAAGGTAGCCTACTTACTTACTTACTTACTTTTCAGGCCACACATGGAGGGTCTGGGCCTGAGTTAATACAGCCTTTTATTCTTGGCCGTTCCGGGCAAGCTGCTTCCAAGTGGAGAAACCAAGTGGTCTTGCGTCTGCGATCACTTGGTCTTTATACCGACGATTCGGTCTCCCTCTTCTTCTTGAACTAGGAGGCTCCATTCGCCTTCCTCGCAGACTGGGCCGAAAACCCGTCGCAGAATTCTTCTTTCGAAGGAGCCAAGAATCAGCTGTGCTACTTATCGACCAGCTTTCGGTTCCATAAAGCAAGACTGGCAGGATAAGAGTCTTCGAGATTTGAGTAGCAGCGGTTGCCGAGGGTGATTCTGCACCGGATCTCGTGACGGACCGCTTTTTTGCTGATAGCATATATTTCGTGTCTTCGACCGTTTCACCTGATATTTAATCGCCGCGAACGCTTCCACAATGGTGCGCTGGGAACTTGAAACAATATCAATATCGTCTGCGTAACCCAGCAACTGGACCGTTTTGTGGAAGATAGTGCCTTCCGTGTTCACATTGGCCCGCCGCACCATTTGTTCCAACACGAGATTGAAGAAGTCGCATGACTGCGCATTTCCTTGCCGGAATCCGGTGCACGTTTCAAAAGGCTCATAGGTTCTGAAGCCGAACTGCACGGTGCACGAGTGTTTGTTAGAGTGGTTCGACACAATCGGATCAGTTTTCCCGGGATCCCGAATTCGGCCGCCGTATTAATTAAGACTTTGCGATGAATGCTGTCTTATGCGGCTTTAGAATCGATGAATAGTTGGTGGGTATCGATTTGAAACTCTCTGGTCTTCTCAAGGATTGGTCGCAGCGTAAAGATTTACTCTATTTGAAGTCGTACTGGTATGTGCCGATTAGTGCGATGCAAAACGGTTTTAGCCGTTCACACAATACTGGATAGGATCTTGTACGTGAAATTGAACGAGGATATACATACCTCTGTAGTTTTTGCAAGAGGTAGGATCGCCTTTTTTATGGACAGGGCATATAGAGCTGATATTCCAGCCTGCAGCCTTGTTGTTCTTCAGCTTTTTAACAGCTATACCTACTTCTTTAATGCTGGGAGGACAACTTCTTCGACTGGAGGCGGGATCACTTCGTCCACTACCACTTCCTCTACAAAGCCCACGTAGTGTATCCTACTTTCGGCTCTGGCGACCGAGTAGATGCGGCATAAACTCCAACCCGCCCGAATGGGCAATGTTGCGGCCGAAGGACCGCGAACCTAAGTGAAAAAAATGTAGCGTCCTTAAAGCACGCATAAAGATCAAGCCCTTATTTATAATTCGTGCAGGTTCAAGAGTGTACGCTCTTATGGTGTTTGTAATACAACCTGGACGATGGTTTGTGTCGAAGATGTTCGTTCACTACTCTCCGGAGGTGGTTGTCCTAGATAGTATTCGAGAGATTCGACTGAATTTGTCGCATTGGTTGTAGTTCACAGTAACTATTTTGTTTCCATGCCATTAAGGTGTTATGTTGGAAATGCCTTCCGCTCAACAGTCGGTGATGATTATCATTGCATCACCACCACCCTAACAAGAAGGTCGCTAGCAAGAATGGAAAGACCTTACTACCTGCTAAGAATAGTGTCCCATTAGCTTAAAAATATAAAATTGATGTACATCACGGAAGAAGGGATCATATATTACGATATCTTAGCCGGAGTTCCGCAGGGATCGGTGTTGGGACCCCTCCTTATGTCTGACGGAGTTCAGCGACTAAGGTTTCCCCAAGGAACTAACATCATCGGATTTGCAGATGACACAGCTATCGTGGTTGTTGCAAAGCATACGCACGAAGCCGAGTCAGCTATAAACGCTGTAGTTGCCCAGATAAAGCAATGGCTTGAATCTGCAGGCCTTGAACGGGCACATCATAAGGCGAAGGACGTCCTTATAACAAGCAGGAAAAACGGTGAATGTTCGAGTCTGTAACCAGAATATCCGATCCAAGGAAGCGGTTAAATACCTAGGCTTGACTCACAAACTTTGGTGGGCCGGGACATGCAAAGAGGATTCTGCTGAGTAGAGTGGTGAGCTCAGTCAAGCTGTATCCTGCACCAGTCTGCGCAGAGGCGCTTAAGAGGAAGGAAATTTGGCGAAAACTATCATCGGTATACCGGCTCTGTACTCTGAGGACAATAAGCGGCTACCGGATCGGTATATGGTTAAATCGAACACAAAGAAACTGCAACTATCATCTCACGCAGTTCCTCTCTGGCTACGATGGCTATCATAAATACCTACATATATCGATTTGGACACGATACTTTTCCTCTTTGTCTAAGCAGTCCAAACCAAGAGGAAGACGTAAGGCACGTGATCTTCGAGTGTAGACGCTTCGCCAGACGCTACCAGGACCAGAAAATTTAATTTAACGAATGGTGGAGTCGGAGGAATACTGGCTGATTATCTGCGCACTAACCAAGAATATGCAGACAGAGCTGAGGAGAGTAGAAGCTGTGCGTCTATGAGCACATGCTCGATTTAGCTGGCAGTTCAACCATCTGGAGACCGCCAGGCTGCTGCGTGGATGTTCTTGTGAGGAAATGTGTGCTTCTTCTTACCGTATTATGAGTTGCCGCAAAGTCCGCAAGCCGAAAGCCGTTGTCTGTTGTCGTATCGTGAAGGCTGTGCTTTCCGACTACGCCGCTCGGACCATTGCTATTAATTCCAACCATTTATGATGCCCCGTGCCATCAGGAACTAGCAACATTCCGTATAATATGAAAATCTCCAAAAATATAATATCGCCCCTGCTGATTCCTGTTCTTACCAATCCCACCTACACGGGCTAGGGCTCGGCGTCAAACTTCCGGCTTCCATCTTTTGCCAGGTCTGTCCTGGGCTTGTACCTGTGATTGACTGCCTTATAAGGATAGTTTAAAACTAATTAACCTACAACCCCGACAAGAATGGCGCAAGGTCGCAGACATTACTTTTATCCATCGAATGAACTACGGCTACCATGAGCCAATGTCCAGAATGCTGCCCGAAGCGAACTCTAATTTTTACGACCTACGAGTACGTCTCACCAAACCATGTCACCTTAATCTGTTTCCTCCTAAGTTTAAGTTTACGGGTAGATTGCTTAACAAATGCCCTTCTATAGAATTTCCCAATTATCTCTTCAATGATTGATTGAATCATGACGAGCCATACAGTCCCAGTTATCCATGTAGCTCGATCAGCTATAGATTTTTTGAAGTTTAAACTTTAACCTCACCTTCCCGCCTCTCTTTTTTTTCAGTCTCCTTTCCGCTCAAAAAACCTAGGACATTCCTCGACACCGAAAGTGTTGACGCTGACCACCCAATCGACGTTACTTTTCATCTGCAGCAGTTGTTGAAAACTAGTTCGCCTTGTCTTTTTGCCTATGTTTCATCACAAAGGCGCTCTAAACGCTATCGCGAATGGAAAACAATCCGCACCCGAAAAACCGCGCGACTAAAAAACATCTTCTAAACGGATCTATTGACATCGCTAAAATCCACGATAGTTTCCAAACCCCAAACTGATGTCAACAACATAAGCGCCGGAACAATGACATCACACAAGCCACGCCGTCGACTCCCGGTCGTCCTTTGGACCAACCACCCATAGCTGTCGCGAAAGTAACAAATTTTTTTTCCTATTCGTTTCCGCGGTTTCCCACGAACCACACACGAGTTGATGCTTAGCACAAGGGAAACGGTGTCGATGCATTCCAATCACACTAGGATTGCGCGCCCAGGGTCATTGTCGCACCTCATTGTTGTCGGTGTACAGGAATCCTATTCGCATTTGTCGAATGCCAACGGTCTAAACGGTCTAGTTGCACGATTCCCGGCTTCCTTTTCTCAACGGCCATTGTGGGGCGCGGATGCTACAACTTTTGGCGTGGGCATTAGTGATGGGTGTGGGTGGTGTGCAACAGTGTTTATGGATGGCCCTCGGTTGAGTTTATGTGTAAACAAATGAGCCACGATTGGCTTAAATCAATTCAACTTGAGTACATCCTGGAAGGGGTGATCCTCAATTGATGGGCAATTAAATGATTTTACGGCATAATCATCACTTTTCAACAACTGGGTGCTTCAAGTTGTTTACTAGCCGGTTGCACGTTGGTTACCTGACCTACACGCAAGCGTACGAGGCAGGCGGTTGTTGCCTGCTGGTCGCTCGTCTAATCGATGCCGTGCCTGGTTTGTTGGATGGAGCTGTTGAGCTGGTTTCTACGGATCGGAACGGGTTTGGTTTCAATGAATCGCGAAGGCGAACGGTTTGCAACGGTTGCAGTCTGTCATTAGGGGATCTGTTTTATGCGCACTAATTGACTTAGCACACTACGTTATTGGGTCCGCGGGGCTTCTAAGTATATTATTAAGAAGCGCCACACTTAGTGACGACTATGGATGTGCTGTTGCCGTTGCCGTAGTGGCTGGCGTGCGGCTTATAACGCGGCTTGGGAAAAGTGGTAATGTTGGAGCGCCGACAATTGGAGAGGTTAGCCGGTGGGAGATTTGAAAGCGTAGTAACCAGTTCGGATGGGTATTTGATTGGAGATATGTAAGATGTGTGGTTATTGAGTGTTGGAACTGTGTACACTGGGAAAAAAATTGTTCACTGATGATGCGAATAAAATTCCTGTAAATTATTGAACATTTTTAATATTGGCTTAATGTCAAAGTCGAAACCAAGTCATTGAGGCAATTGGCAACGAATGAAGTCTATTATCCTTGGATTTGTCTATTGTGAGCTATTAATATCGCCAGTCATACCAGACGTCAAATGCACATTAACTTGCGGTGCCATCTGAGTGAGGTCAGAAGTCTGTCACTGATTTTTACATATGACAATACTTCGACCCTTGCTGCTCGATTGCGCCTTCCAACGAGAGAGGGGTAGCAAGCATATCAGCCTTATCTCAATTTATGAATCAAAAATCGGATGATACCTGCCATTCCGCGTTGCTTTCACCAGCTATTGTCACAATACAAAGCATGAAAAGAGAACAAGACGCCTAGACGCGATGGAATTACGAAATTAGATATGTTGACTGCAACTCCACAAAAACGTCAAAAGATGTTCTCAGAATCATGGAAGCTGCCACAGGAAATAAACTCCATATGAAATGGTGGATAAGATCCGAATAAATGAGGCAGACTGCTCACTGTAGCAGAGGAGACAGGAGCCAGTATGATTTCAAAGATTTGCGCTCTACTGACGATACTCCTGGAGGCGGGGGTCAACGAATTCTGTCCACTGGTGACACTCTAGCACTTAAGCCGGTCGACTAATGGTAAATAAGGAGTTCACAAGGATGAAAACGCCTTATTATTTGCTTAGGATGGTCTCCAACTATTTGTTTAGGATGGTCTCCAGCTACTAAGAGTAAGCTAAGATGTGACGCAGAAGAAGAAACTAAGAATTATTTCTGTGTCCACAGGAGTACCACAAGGTTCCGTGCTGGGTCCCCTATTATACCATAGAATCTCCATAGAGAGACATACGACGACATAATATCGAAATCGTATCCGTTTCGTATACGACAAAGTAGTCGAGTCAACTTTACTCAGATCAAGTAGTAGCCTAAGGGCCGATCTCATCACGAGTATAGAAACCATGGAATTTGCGATCTCCAGGCCGGTAACCATAATATCCGATCAAGGATCAAAGCGACTAAATTCAGGAATGTTGCTCGATAACACATGTGGAATAGGCGGGCAGGGAAATGTCATCGCTACGGACGTCGCTATCTAGAATTCTACTACCTAGAGTTGTCAGCTCTGTAGTCTTATACACTGCACCAGTCTGGGAAAAAAACTCTCAGGTAAGAAAAGGCAACCTGCATCAGCATATAGGACAATAAGCAGTTACTGGGCGCCATCGGATGAAGCCGCATTGCTAAAATGATCGCCGTTGACTACCTCGCGACCAAGAATTTACTGGAGGAGATTCTCCATAAAAACTGCAATCGACACAGTAAGCAGAATCAACAAGAAAGAAAGGCGTATTCAACGGCCCTACGACAAACTCGGTGGAATAATGCCACTAAGGCTGAGATAAATATTCAAGCACACCCTGATCCCGGCAAGTGATCTATGAGTAAACCGAAAGAAAGGAAACTGCAACTACCACCTTACGCAGTTCCTCTCTAGTCAACTCTCTTGGTTATGATAGCTCCTGTTATTGCCAGAGTGCCCAAACCTGGACTGAGAAGCATTACAGTCGATGATTGCGTGAGAGTTTTCAACCAAACCCAGCTTCACTACTTAGACGAATGATGGAATCGGAGGAATACTACATGAACTGTAAGGAGAGCAGCAGATGCACTAAGTAATATATAGTAGCGGTCCCGTGGGATTACTGAAGTGTACAGGGTGTGGTGTAGTACATGGACACATACCTGGAAGAAACCAGTAGAGTACGCGAATCGGGCGTACTATGAATATTCAACGAATATTTCTGAAAATGTGGGACTCCAACCAATCAGACCTTAATACGTGAACCCATAAAAATTGGCGGCAATATCAAGCCACCTACCTGACGACTGACAGCAGACTCAACTAGCGATTAATAGAAATGTGCAAACAAAAATATTGTTTTTCAAGTCTTCTAGAGTATAGGGCTTATCGACATAAACTTTGGATTCCAAATAACTCCTCAGGAAGAAGTCTGGACACGTTAAATCAGGCGACCACGGAGGTCATTCATTTTTCAAAATTAGGCGGCTGTGAAAAAGGTATGCAATAAAGCACTGGTGGTTCGGGCTGTGTGAGCTGTGGAACCATTTTGTCTGAACCAATAGCTGTCCCCGCGCTTATCAGGCAGAATTTGCATAAAAAAAAATCCAGAACCACCTCTCCAATGACGGTTGAGGCAGCTCCAGCATGAGTTTTCCGCACAGCGATATGGCTTGCCGATCAGTACAAATTAATTTTGTACGGAAATACCTTAAAATCACCACGGATTTTACTTGCGAGGAATATCCAACTGTGAAGAACGGTGAAGGATCGTTGGCATAATCAAAATTGCCGATGATGTTTGGTGTAGTCCGAAGGCGTTTTGTTCATGGGACTTCACGAGAGATTCAATCGATTTTGATAGAAGGCCAGAGTCCAAATGACGGGTTTGGAGAAGTTCCACAAGTGTTTTGGAATAATAAATCACCCAGTGAACCAAAGCCATCTTAAGCGAATATGCCTTAAGCGATCGGCATAATCCGATCTGCACAACAGACGTTTTGGTCTAGCAATAAACCAACCCTTGGCTGCCTCATGTGGCAATCAATCGAGTCTACTTTGATTTGAACATGCTCACAACCAGCCACTGGGGCTTTGCCTTGAAAATGCTGAACGATCATTTTTCAGTGTCGACGACGGAGCTTGACCAAAAGTGTTGATGCTGTCGGGTTAGGTCTCTCCGGCTCTACTGCTATACTGTAGGCCTATAGAGCACGTCATCGTTTTCGTAGGAATCAAGTTGTCGGCTATAAAACAACCATCTCGTTAGAACGAAAGCTGTTTTAGTTTCAAAGTATATGACTACACTTTGGTTCTTCAGTATACGCCCTTTCCCTCTAAGAGTAGATGACTTGCGAACATTTTTTCTGGTGTCTGGAGTCCCGAAGGTCCTAGACAAAGGCTCTAAATGAAATAGTTTCTGATTTCTGGACATGTTCCTATTGGACCATGGGTAGGAGGCGTTCGTGAGCGATCTCGTCAGGGCTTTGGTATAGCTTGGTTAACGTGCTTTAGTCCCTGAGGATTCCTCTGGTACTAAGTCCGGAATGGTCAAACGGCGTTTTAACCGTCGGTCACGATGTAGAAGTTCTCTTCTGAGGTTAACCACAAAGGTGGGAAAAGTGTTCTAAGCTCTGCGATGAAAATATTGGACTGGGCTGTTTGCCATCCGTTTTGGAGAAGGATGGACACAATGCCGACCCCCCCACTTTGCCGCTGTATATAACCTTTTGGTGCAAGTTTCTGTTAATAAAGATGGCAACTTCTTCGCCTTGTGTGGTGTTGAGCCGGTCTGGTTCCAAATTTTGTGTTTTTGGTCTTCTAACAGGTTAAAAACTCGGCTCTCAATTCGATCCGTATTAGGAAATTCATATTCACCGCCAGAATTTTTAATAGTCTTTCAACCAGCATGCTTATTATGATTTAAGATCTGTCCTTGGATGGCGAGCAGAATGCCAACTTCGATATTAACAAAATGTGAATATATTCCATCCAAAAGTTGCCTTATGAGACCATTGATCTTACCCTCCTGGTTAAGTTCTTCAAAAGGCTAATGGCATGCATGAACAAATGTCTGCACATATAGGGTTTTATTATGTGTCATTCAGAATGGAATAGGGTATATAGAGAAACTGACTATTGAAGATGATATTGCAAGGCTGTGCACATGACTTGTATTTGAGAAAGCTGTCAAGGGAACAATCCCAGATTGAACACCAAGACACGTGATCAAATCTATAAATATTGACCATATCTCGTGCAGTAGAGTTTAAAAATATGTTAAGCTTCTGACGGGAGATTGAATCCATATAAGTAAAAATTTCACGTCCATATGGGGTAACACGTATTATAAGGACCTTCGTTAACGTAAGTTTGACTATTGACTAGACTTAGATAGGCAAAAATTTGTCGGTCGTGTAGGAGAAAGACTTCGTAGCGTTGATTGGGGATACTACAACGTTAACAGATCATTCAAATCTGGATGCTAATAAAAACTAAGCCCAGGACCAATTCAATTTAATCCCATATGTTTGCAAAAATACCCCAAAAACTTCAATTGTCGACTAAATTTTCATCTACTTCTCGCAATTTTCTCGATAATACTCACACTTGCAAGAATGTGTTTCCGATAGCTGTACCTTAGGAATATGCATCGAGAAGTTTTTTTTTCCTCAAAATTCAAGAATGGAGTCCAGATGGAAAGCCAAATAATTTTTTAGAAACTTGCAGATAAGTCCTGGTTGGTTTTGGAAAAAGCGACAAAGTGTACGTCACGTATGAAACCCAGAATGAGTTAGTGCTAATAGCAGATCTTTGATAAACAGGTTGAAAAGAAGGGGGTCTGGAATAGATCCTTGAGGAACCCCAAATCTTACAAGAAGGCACGAGAACAATGCGTTTTCTGTGGCTCGAAAGATAAGAATATATTAATTTGTAAGCTGTTGCTGAATGATGGAAAATTCGTTTAAGCTTGTGACAGAGAAGAATAGTCTTGGTCACAGGCCACAGCGAAAATGGTAAGAGATGGAAAAAAAAATTGTATTATTAGCTTATACTAGCAAGAACACTGCCCTCTGCTTAGGTCCTCGATAACAATTTGATCTTGGCTTGCAGATTCCAATATTTGTAATCTAGTTCCCCAGGTGCGTCGGTGATTGTTTTGCTTTAAACTAAGAGCAATAATAATGTCTTTCACCACTATCCGAAGTCTTCTAAACACTAATAGAACCTCGGAACACCTAATCCTTCTCCAGTGACGAAATATAATGTCTCATTTAACAATCAGATTTAAATTCTTCCGTGATGTCCAGGGCTTACGTGTAGGCTTCCAATGTCAAATTTTGGAAGGGACATATAAGGGACAAAGATAATATGCTAAGAAGTCCAAAATTTCTAATTGCCTACTAGTGCTCAACACTATATTAAATGTCAAACAATTATTACATGAAACAATTTGAACAATGCTAACACAAGTGTCGAAAGAACAATTTCCCAATGTCCAAAATAACCGATAAATCTCTTCACAGAAAAACATTTTTTTTCTTTTAATTATATAATTTGATGCCCCACCCGTTATGAAAATTTACGTTTATTTGCGTACCATTTTGCAAATATATGTTTACCAGCATAGTTCAAACATGTTTCAAACATGTTTTCAAATATAGCAATGAAAAATCTGTTACAGCGTTTTGGGCATAACCGATCGGAAGATCAAGGGACTAAGTGTAGGTGTACAGGTTTTGTATAAAAAGTATCGGGAAAGTCTTTAAAAATGATGTATGGAACTTGTTTCAGATATTTCTACAAAACCTTAAAGTTCTTCAAAGTATTATGCAACCCTTGAACGTCGACAGAATTAGCTATCAGCTTTCAACGACTCAAAGACTGATCCTGGAAGACACTCAGGGTCCATGCTTGTTTTGTTTGACTTTTTCATAAATAAAAAGTCGACCCGGCGGCTTGAATCCGGTAGTTGGTAGCCTTGGGGGATGTGTGATTGAGTGCATTGTCATGAAGCAATTTCAAATTTCCGGCGATGGCTGATCCTACCCGGTAGACTCTTCTCTTCAGTGTCCAGCCCGAAGCTTGTCCTCCACACTCCCTTGGCCGTCTCTTGCAAGCCTGTGCAAAAATTTGATCAATCTTGTACGAATGCTTGCGGTAACTAATACTTTGTGCGTTTCGAAGGTCGGACACCCCACCATCGAGCCTTTTCAAAACGAGCGTGTGTTAAGGAACAGACACATCAGAAAAAAATACTTATTTCCCGATACTTTTAATACAAGCCATTCTGTTTGCCAGAAAATGAGCGAATATTTTTTCGCCGTGTATCTGTTTTTTCATTTAAGAGGAAGCCGATGATTCGATAAGATTTCACACTGCCGCAAACTAGTTGTACAATTGTGTCAATGAGCAAAACCAGCTCAACAGCAAAGCTATCGACAGCAATTGATTCCAATAAATCAAACATAACGCTGCGGGAAATATTCCCCTCTCGGAATATGGCAGTTAACAGATAATATTCGAGATCTTCCTTCCAGCCCCCGTCATTCACGGTTACTTTTTAACTTCAACCTCAACCGCCACCGTCAACGACTTGTAAGAAACTTTAAAACCAATGAGCAAAGGATACAAGCCGACCGCATTTCGTTTACTTTTTTCCCTTTCGCCTAACCGTCCCCCGGAGGCGTATTATTTCATCATCAGCACAACGCAAGAAAATTAAAATTTCAATCCTTCGTCTAATACACAACTTGCTGCACATCATCATCCTCCGTCAACGAAACCAACAACAAAAAAAAGGGTTAACCTAGCACCAAAACCATCCACCGTTCCCCAAGAACCCACCACTCAGGCCATTAGCATTCTGAAGAACTTTTATCTAATTAACGAAATTTCAACAAAACGTCAAGTGTTACACGAGTACTTCGGGTTCGATTCCTGTAGCTGATGCGCCTCCATTGTATCTAAAACACGAATGCCATGTCATGACATCCCATTCCAGCCATCTCGCAGTAGCCGTTGTCGTCCCGCCGTGTAAACAATGATGAGCCTGACTGCGATAATAACGGTGATGATGTTAACAAAGTTTTTCACCCGAAAATTTCCAAAGTTTTTTAATAATAAGAATTTGAAAGCAAACCATCTCTCATCTCTAGACACACCTCGTTTCGTTCAAGGTTCAAGAACCAAAAAAAAAAAACACAAAAAAAGGAACCAGTCGCAGCGAGAAGGGGTGCCCTACACAGTACGAGCAGTCGAGCTTAGTTTTATATTTCCTATATCGGAAATCAGAGTGCGCAAAAGTGACTGGGATCGCTTTTCCATCCGATGGATGTGTGCACGAGCTTCGGGGGTTTAATCCGTAAGTCTTTTGGTTTTTTTTTGTTTTTTTTTTCATCGAATCACAGCACGATGTGAGAGATAAGGATGGGGCTGATGGATAGAACGACGATGATGATGATGAAGAAGATGACGAAGATGATGTTGATGATGATGACGGATGTCAGGCGGCGGTGGCGACAAGATAGAAAAGTTTTTTGGTTTATTAATTTTCTCCTTCGGAATGAAAATTGAGACAACAGCCTTCGGGGCCTGTTCGGTTGCAAGGATAATGAAGGAAAAACGATGATTCTGCGGTGTCATAAGGCGGAGAGATGACTTATTCATTGTAAACGGGATGGATCTGAAGTTTCGTTGCCGGATCGGATGCAACGCGTGTATGTGAATATTTTTGGGATGAGTACATTTAATTATAGTTGCAGCTAACTAGCAGGAAGTAAACAACGGGAAAGTTGTATAAAATTAAGTTTATTTATAAATTTATGAAATAACTTACTTAATGTGTCCAATCATAGCCAGAAAACCTATCAGTAAATGGGCTCCGTTTCGTAAGTATGGATGTGATTAAAAGTTCATCGTTTAGGCAGCTAAGTACTATTTAAAAAAGGGAAACTTAACCACGAACTTTGTTCCTCCTTCGATAACACTCATAAGCTAAAATATGACTCGTAGCCTAGTGCTATAGTATGCTGGTCGAATTACGTTGCGAATTTTCTCAACATCGCCTCTTAGACGAAAAGTTTAGAATGAAATACCCCAAAAAAGACAGCGAAAGTGTTCACAGTGTAGTAATTGCGACACACTGCTTCTACAGCTGATTCGAGAGAAGCAGCAATCCGAAGCTTTATAACGAGCACAACTATCAGCAATCGAAGGCTTAGGTTTAGCAAATCATATTTTCAACAGGTGGACATCATGATTTATGACAGCCGCTAAGTTGAAATGGCTAATAGACACATACGCAGTCACTTTTCCTGCAAATGGTTAAAAAAACAAAGAATGGTGATAGACTAAAAAGAGAACTAAAAAGATAGACTAAAAAGAGAACAGGCCCTAGGGTATAGCCTTGAGATCATGCCGGAGCAGTATCTATGTATATGTTTGTTAAAATGTAGATATTAGAAAAATGGAAAAAGAGCAATATCGGTCGGTGATTCGATTCTTGTTTTTGGAAGGGAAATCGCGCAGCGAAATCAAAGAGCGCTTGGATGCTGTGTACTGTTCTCCTTCGATGGCGATCATCAAAAATTGGTTTAACGAGTTTCAACGTGGTCGCACGTCGGTTTTTGATGAGCCACGTCCAGGTGCCCCGAAAACGGCTACCAGGGAGGATAACGTGACAAAAGTCTCTCATCACATGCCGTGAAACAAAAAATCATGCAGAGAAAGAGGAACGTGTCCAAGAAGTTGAATGCTGCCTTATTTGTAGAAGGGAAAAAGGGTAACATTTAATCGGGCTTTATTTATGGAAGCTAAAAAACTTAAAAGAGTTAAGAAATTTAAATACCTATGGTTTCAAAATTCACAAATCCTGATGCGTAAGGTTGATAAGGATAGGGTTATTGCTATTAGTTCGTTCGATGATCTATCAAAACTCCAAGACTAATTTTGTCTTGTTCTTGTATTTTTTGTTATTAACAACCTTAGTTATGTTAAATATTAATAATAGTATCGATCCCGATAGCAATAACCCAACCACTAGAACTATTAAAAATATTTCTGATAGAGTTTTTCATTTTAACTCACAACAAAGTAAACCCTTTTTCATTGTGCATCAAAATATTCGTAGTTTGAGGCAAAACTTCGATCTACTTGTGTGCAATCTAGAAGCTTTTAATCATTTACCAGATTTGATATTCGTTTCCGAGATATGGATTTTCTCTTGCGAGGTTGATGATTACTTTATTCCCGGTTATAAGTTTTATTTAAACACAAACGAACTATATCCAGCAGGTGGAGTAGGAGTTTTTGTGCGTCATGTGTATATATATAAGTGAAGATTGTAATGTGGAACTATGTAGTATGGCTAGCGCAGATATAATGAGGATTACTATTAGTGTACGCAATGTACTTTTTGACTTTGTTTGTGTGTATAGATTACAAACCATCAGTCCTCAATCCTTTCGTACTGCGAAAGGGTCTAATATTGTCTTACTTGGTGACTTCAACATTGACATTTTAACTTCAAATACCATGTCTGATAACTATCTGGCTCTTAGCATGGTCTCACATCCTTGATGAATGGAAGTACAAGACCAATTTCAAATAAATGTATTGATCATGTTTTCGGTCGTTTTGCGAGAATTCCTTTAAGTGATTGTTTTGGTATCAGCCTATTTTCCCGGTGAAGAAGAGGAAGCACCACCAGAAAACATAAAAAAACTGGTAAGATTCTGTAAACAGAATAGGAAACACTTAGTCATTGGCTGCGACGCGAATGCTCACAATACTATCTGGAGCAGAAGCGATACAAATTCAAGAGGTGAGTCTCTCCTAGAATTTCTCGTCGATACTAACCTAGATAGAGCAAATAGAGGCAAAGAACCAACTTTCCAAAATGCAATATGGAAAGAAGTTCTAGACGTCACACTAATTACTAACAAAATATCTAACTTGATTAAAGAGTGGCAGGTCTCGAAAGAAAACTCCTTTTCTGACCACAACCACATCATTTTTAAACTAACTCAGGCTGAGACCCTGGTGAGATATAGATCTCCCAAAGCCACAAACTGGGAAATGTACAAATCCCTCCTAAATGAAAAACTATCAGGGGTTCATCTGAACACCAACACTCCAGAGGAACTAGACAACTCAGTCGAATTCCTCACGGACACCATATTATCTTCCTACCATGCAAGCTGCCCACAAAAAGAAAAAAAGTCCAAAGTATCCGTACCCTGGTGGAACTCCAAACTGAGCAAACTTAGGAAGTCTGCAAGAAAAAAGTTCAACAGGGCAAAAAAGACGGGCAACTGGCAGCCATATAAGGAAGCTCTCACCAATTATAATAAAGGAATCAGGGCATCCAAAAGGAAATCATGGATGAACTTCTGTGATAACCTTAAAGACTCACCAGAAACAGCAAGAGTTTACAAAGCGTTATCCAAGGGAAACCATGATTCCTTAGGTCTGCTCAAAGACCTGGATGGAAACCTGACAAATAACTTCACGGACACCCTAGAATTACTCCTAAAGACTCACTTTCCTGGCTGTACCATGGAAACTAGCTGTAATCTCAGCCATAACTTACCAAACTATTATCAAAATAGTGAGGAAATATATAACGTACGAGAAGCTAGACTGGGCCATTAACAGCTTCAAGCCATTTAAAGCTTCGGGACCTGACGGAATATTTCCAGCTTTACTAATACATGGGAACAATAAACTAAAGGCACTGTTGGTAAAAATTATCCGAACCAGCCTTGCCACTAGTTACATACCACGTACATGGAGAAGGATTAGGGTCATATTCATACCTAAAGGGGGTAACAAACCACCAGAAAATCCTAAATCGTACAGACCAATCAGTCTATCCTCGTTCCTACTAAAAACAACGGAAAAACTGATTGAACTAATTATAAGAACAACACTTGAGAACAACACCGGCAACCCCACAAGCGGACCAGTAGGAATGCAGTTAAGTGGGAAAGTTATGGTCCTACACTTCTGATCATAACAACGCCAAAAAGGAAAAGAAGAAGACTGGAGATATCTCCACTCCATAAACTACAATTTGCATACCAAAAAGGCAAATCTACGATAGCCGCACTCCACAAAGTTACGGAAATCATTGAAAAGGCCTTAAATTCAAAAGAAGTAGCAATTGGAGCATTTATGGACATAGAGGGAGCATTTGACAATGCAAATCACTCATCACTAACTAAAGCATTACATGCAAAAAGGGTGGACCCCCTAGTAGTTAAATGGATCAATAATATGCTAAAAGATAGACGCATAACAGCCAAGTTAGGTACCTCAGAACTAGTTATCAAAACTCTACAATTCTGGTAGATGAACTTCTCTGGGAACTTAACAACAAAGGCTTTACTGCCATTGGATATGCAGATGACATCACCATATTCATAAAAGGCAAACAAGAAGACATTCTAGGGAATCTTATGCAAAACGCCCTAAAAATAACATGGAACTGGTGCGATAAAGAACAACTCTCTATCAATCCCAGCAAAACCCAAATAATTAGGTTTACCAGGAAAAGATCAATTGATCTACCAAACCGTAAAATAAAAGACACCTGCATCCCAATAAAGAAAGAGGTAAAATTCCTAGGAATAACACTGGATCATAAACTCTCATGGAATGCACACCTAGATAACATATACTCAAAGGCTGTAAAGGCCTTATGGTCCCTAAAACAGCTGGTGGGCAAAACATGGGGACTCAACCCAAAAATAAGTATATGGATATACAATCAGATGATCAAACCAACCATACTATACGGCGCTGCGGTATGGTGGAGGAAATGCGTACAAAAAGGAACAATACGCAAACTCAACAAAATACAAAGACTAGCATGTATTTGTATAACTGGAGCAATGAAAACCACTCCAACCGCTGGAATGGAGGCAATCCTAAACATTCCGCAGTTACACACTGCCGTTCAGGCAGAAGCGGCCAAACAAGCCCTAAAGATACAAAGAACTTATAACTACAAAAAAGGGAACCTGACTGGACATCTAGAGATTCTAGAAAAGGTCGACAACGTCTGGGAACTAACTCGTGTAAGTGACCTGATGTCCCCTCAGCTGAACTTTAAAACACACTTTGAAATACTTATTCCAAACAGGGAGGAATGGAAAAACAATCCCCCTTGGTTGAAGGATGGTGCCCAAAAGTGGTTTACAGATGGGTCCAAATCCGGATATAAAGTAGGGGCTGGTGTGATAGGACCTAAATGTAGCCTTCACATCCCTCTCTGCGGTGAGTCAACAATCTTTCAGGCTGAACTGTATGCAATAAATGCGGCTGTACACTACATTAGTGAACAAAAGCCCAATAGATTAAAGATATCCATATTCTCGGACAGCCAAGCGGTTCTCAAAGCTCTAAGAAGCTATACATTCAACTCTAGAGCTGTCTGGGAATGTCACCAACGTTTAAATAAACTGGCGATAAACAACAAAGTAAAGTTGATTTGGGTGCCAGGTCATGAAAACCATAAAGGCAACGAAAAGGCGGTCATACAAGCCAAAAAAGGCGCCCAGATGCCTTTTACTTGACCCTTCCCCCTTTATGGATTTGACAACACAGACACAAAAAAAATTTTAAACAAATGGGTCATCAAACAAAAGAACCAATTCTGGAACAGACAAGGGGGTTTAAAACACTCTAAAATCTTTATGGAACAGAATCACAATCCAAAACGTGCAAAAGAGGCACTAGAACTAAATAAAGCCGAACTAAAACTGCTATGTGAAGCTCTAATAGGGCACGGCACTTGCAATCACCACCTATTCAAAATGGGTCTCAGCAGCACTGAGTCTTGCAGACGATGTGGGCAGGATAAAGAGACAATGGAACATATACTCACAAAATGCCCAGAACTCACTGAAGAGCGACTCGAAATGTCAACAAAGACACAACTAACAGGGAAGGACTTCCAGGATATCCCATCTAGGAAAGTTGTTAAATTCATGAAAGCAACACTAAAATCAATAGATCTGTATAGTCGCAGTGCAAGTGTCCTGTAATGACACACCCCATACTCTTCAATTCAATTCAATTTGGTATCAACTTTGATCTGCATTTATCGGACCACTGTATGACTGGTATGCTTTTTAATGACCTTGCCGGTCTAAATCGTACATATAGCTCTTCTTCAAAGGCTATTACTAAAGTAAGGTTTGACAAATCATCTGGTTTCTGAAAATTGGGGCGAAGTCTACGCCGAGGATAATGCTTCTAAAGCGTATGACGCATTTTTAAGCATTCTCCAAAACCATGTCAAAACCTCTAGTTTCACAGTTATTATCAAGAAATCGCAATCAAGGCTGAAACCCTGGATAAATGCCTCTATTCTAAACAAAATTAAAGTCAAAAACAAAATGAGCAAACTTTGTCATAGACATCCACTTAACATAAACTTAAATAAACGTTTTAAGAAAATGAGTAAGAAATTATATATGGTAATTAGGTACTAATTGCCGCGACAGCTACTACATTTCTAAATTCCGTGATGCTCAAGGAAACCCAAGAAAAGAATGGAGAGTTGTCAACGGTATAATTAATTGTTGTACTGTACTATTGTACTGAGTGGCAAAGGAACCGATATTGTGGACCACCTAGCAGTAGCAAACGAATTTAATGAATTATTTGTCTCAGTAGGACAGGCAGTCCAACCAAACTGCCCGTCGTTTTGCAAACGATGTGTAAGGGATCAAATATTAGAACCAACGACGAATACAAACAGCTTCTTTTTTGAGGAAATCAATGGTCTAGAGGTCCTAAAAATCATCTACTCTCTTAACAACTCGAGATCTTCTGGATACGATGGCTTTTGCAATGGTACCCTTAAGAAAATTGCGCCCCTTTTAATTGACACATTAGCACATTTATTCAATTTAAGTATTTTGAGTGGAGTTTTTCCTGATCGTCTGAAATGTGCTAATGTGTTACCACTTTTTAAAAAAGGAAATCCAAAAGATAAAAACAATTACAGACCAATTTCTTTGCTTTCCTCAATCTCGAAAATATTTGAAAAAGCTGTAAAAAGGCGTATGTGTGCACATCTACAGAAAATACATTTTTTCAGCCCGGTACAGTTTGGGTTTAGAAAAGGATGTTCTACTGAAGATGCGCTTTTGTACTTTTGCTCGTTCATTAACAAAGCACTGGATGAAAATAAACATTGTGCTGGCCTCTTTGTTGATATTAAGAAAGCGTTTGACATGGTTGATCATGACATTCTCTTAGGCAAATTGTATGGTGCAGGATTTCGTGGCTTTATCTTTGATTGGTTTGCGTCATACTTAAAGGATCGCAAGCAAAGAGTAAAAATAAAAGATGTTTTTAGCAATCTTCGTGAGCTTAGTTTAGGAGTTCCGCAAGGGTCTGTATTGGGTCCCATCTTATTTTTAATTTTTATCAACTCCCTGTTTTCCCTGCCTTTCACAGGTAAAGTTACGGCCTTTGCGGATGACCTTGGCATTAGTGTTGGGTTACTCATACAAGATGCACTACAAACGTCCCATACATCACTACAAAAATGTCGCAACACCTCAAAAAAATTATTTGTCCCACTTCAATTCTTGTCATAGTCAGAAGCACCTCACATCCTCATGTCCCATACACCAGTACAAAAATATCCCAACACCTCAAAAAAGAATATTTTTCCCACTTCAATTCTTGTCATAGTCAGAGGCACCTCACGACTTTTGCATTAGTACATATTGCAAGCTATCAATGGGACATGTGACAAGATGTAAAGGGTGTATTTTATAGAGGTATAGAACTTTGAAATGGAATAAAACAAAGATGATTTTTTTAAATTGACATGAAATTGACTTTATTCGACAGATAATCTTCCGACATTATAATTTAAATATAATTTCTGGGATATGACTGCCCAAAACAAGATTGCCGTTGATCCCAATTTTCATAAGCGAATTTTGTTTAGCAATGAAGCTCACTTTTGATTGAATGGATACGTCAATAAACAAAATTGACGTATTTTGAGTCATGATAATTCTCAAGTGTATGTTGAGGCACCGTTACATCCACAAAAACTGACTTTTTGGTGTGCTTTATGGGCTGGTGCGTACTTCTTTATAAACGATGCTGGCCAAAACGTTACAGTCAATGGTGACCGCTATAGAGCGATGATTACTGACTTCTCCGTTCATCAATTGAACAACCATGATGTGCAGGAGCTGAGGTTTCAACAAGACGGCGCAACATGTCACACAGCTCGTGCCACAATTGATTTATTGAAGGAAACGTTTGGTAACCGCATAATTTCACGTTACGGATACGTGAATTGGCCTCCAAGATTTTGCGATTTAACGCCGCTTGACTATTTTCTCTGAGGATATGTGTCGCTAGTCTACGCCGATAAATCCGAAACGATTGACCACTTTTGCCCCGTTATTGCCGATATACGGCCACAAATGTTGGAAAAAATCATTGAAAATTGGACCTCCAGATTAGACTACGTTCGAACCAGCCGTGGAGCTCATATGCCAGAAATTATATTTAAATTATAATGTCAGAAGATTATCCCTCTTTAAGAAACATCCTTTACCTCATGGATGAGGTGGGACAATGTACCACTTCACTCCCCCAAATGAGTACCTCATACAAACTCAATAAAAATGCTTGTCCTACCCAACACTACTTGGCATCGCATATGGCTCAACGAGCCCTCTGAATCTGATAGCTGAAGTCAATCATGATATTCATATGATGAGAATATGGTTTGCTGCACATAGGTTGGTTGTGAATGACAAGACCAAATTGATGTTTTTCAAACTGAATTCATTCGTGCCTCCTGATGTTAATATCAAGTTTCACTCCTTTGATTGTCCGCGTTTCAACTTAAGTAACTGTGCTTGCACCGGAGAAGAATATTTTAAAGAAAATGGTACCTCCAACTCCAACTGCTTTCAAATTGAAGTAGTTGCGAACTTTAAGTACCTCGGTACTACTATCGACCCAACATGAGCTGGACAGAACACATTTCAGTATTAAAACAGTACTTGCGCTCCTCCCTACGATGCATTTATCGTCTCAGTAAATGTTGCTCTAAACAAACTCTTAAAACGGTCTATCATGGGATATTTCATTCAAAACTGCAATATGGAATTAGCTGCGGGGGAGTGCTTACATCACCAATCTAAAACCACTCGTCGTTTTGCAAAAGTGTGTCGTAAGAAGGATAAGTAATGCTCACCGGCTGGCCCATTCTATGGTTCTGTTCAGAGCTTTAAAAATACTGCCATTAAGACATTTAATCAATTTTAGAGTCTGTAAGATATTCTTTACGAGAGGTGGTTACTTGCAAAGTCCAATATCTGATTCTCTTAATTTGCGCAGTACTGCACGCCATGTTGTTGAAATTCCAGCGTTTCGTACGACTCACTACAGAAACTCCTACCCAGTTGTATCTTGTAAACTTTTTAATATAATGCTTATAGAAAACCAAGATAAATTTGTAAAGAAAGTTAAATCGTGGCTTCTAGATTTTGATCATAATGATCAAACTTCTCCAAAATTTTTGTTTTTCTTTTGTAGGCCAAGTACTTATCGGACCACCCTCGTATACAGGATGTCATCAATGACAATAAGAAAGAGGATCGGCGAGAGTAAACATCCTTGGCGAACACCTGGTTGTGATGCTGCTTGAGAGCTCGCCATTGTGAAGTACTCTGCACTTGAAATCCGCATATTGTGCTCTGGTTAAAGGTGTCAGCTTCTTAGGAACTCCTCTAAATCTGGCAAATGTGATGCGTAGGTTGTTAATCTTGCTTGCTGCTTTCTCAGTAATTAGTCAAGCTTCGATTTGAAGCGGCTTAAAAGTATACTGGATTTTGGACGTGATGGATGGGAGCGTAATTCAGTTGAGTAGTCGTTTTCACATCGAGAAAGATCGCCTTTCTTTGGGAGAACAACCAAAATACTCGCACCCTGTAACCAGTCCTTGGGGATCTTCTCTTCGACCCAAATAGTATCAATATTGGAAACAGAAGTTTCGCCGTGTGTTGGGCACACTTTCAGAATTTTAGCTTGGATTTTATGGAATCCGTCCTCAATATATAAGATGACAATAATTTTGCCGGTGCTCTATAATAGAAAGAGAAAAATAAGTTAGTTACTGCTCAAGAAGTTTTTAGGAAAAATTACCTTTTAGGCCAGAACAACAAGCTCCTTCCCTCTTTTGTTTTTTTTCCTCTTGCTTTCTCCGTATTCTTCCTCTTATTTTTCATGTTCGGTTAGTTAATTCTGAACTTCTATAATGCACTCTGAGTTGGCTCTATACGAAAGCAGGAAAACGAATCCGAAACTCTGTTATCTCTGAACTGAAAACGAACTAACTCTGCTCTGAACTAAAAAAAGGAAACGCCTATTGTCAACAGTAGCAGCGGCTATAGCTTTTAGTCTTTGCTTTCGTTGACTAATGGCCGTGGGTCTTTGTTGACTAAAAAGGGTCACCAATTTTAGTAAATCTGCGACGGTCAAAGTAAACAATTTCAGAACAAACTTCGCTTACACGTGTTGCATGCCCATAATATCTGACAAATATTCATGACATCAGCCAACCCATATGTAAATATCATTCGCAAAAAAAATTAAGTACACCAAAACACGTCTAACCTTTATATCTGTGATAAACAAACTAAAAATCCAAATTGGCTTAACATACCAGCATATATTAGGCAACATGTGTGCCAACCTAACAAAAAGAAAAAAATCGAAATTCGACCGTACTTAGCTCACACAAATCAGAAAGTCACCTTATTTTGTGAACGAAACTTGTATGTGAGCAAATGCGCAGATTTGAAACACTCATAGAACTAGCTAGCATCTTGTATTGGCCACCGACTCTCGCATGGTCTTTTCAAGGATGATGCTACAGAAATCATGGCAATGCAACACCTTGTCTGAGTCCTTGTTTAACATCGAAGAACTTGGTTAATTTATTGCTGATTTTGATAGACCAATGAGAATTTTTCGTCGTCATCCTACACAGTCTGAGAAGTTCAGCATTGATATGAAGGCTTTGTAGTACTCGTCTCTATAGACACTCTCATATGCTCTTTTGAAGTCAACAAGACAGACTAAGTTTGGTCTATGATTGCGACCAACTCATCCCCAGCTGCTTTAACAAGCTCAGTAGGTAGTCCGCTCGCGACAACATCTTTGTGAAACTTGAGCCTCGAGCATGCAGAAGTGATCCCACATTTCCAGCATCAACTCTGCTACAACTTTTACTTGTACAACTTGGTTCCACACTTGATCCTGAGGTAGTCTCCGTACATCTAACTAACCTCCCATTTTTCGAGCAATCAAGCACTCATACTCGTCCAAAGAGCTCAAGGCCAGTTTTCGTCTATCGATATAGCGTAGCATTCTTTTTCACTACATGGGCCTATCTGCGCTCTTCAAAATTCTAGGGATTTCTTGTAGGTGGTAGCTTGAAACCGAGGATGTCAGAGGCGGCACTCTTAACGACGCCTTGACAACGTCTCCATTGTTGTTTGGGTAGCCTGCATCAAGTTTCGCGATCAGGAGAAGGCCTGGCGGTCCCGTCTGCAGCTTTCCGACTTCAAATATTGATAATCATGCTCGATCGGTTTAGTGGAATCAGTATTTGGTTGCAAAAAATAAATGATCCAAGTCGATGTTCAGAAAGCTCGGTCACCATGGATGATGGAAGAGTGTCTGGCATCGATCGCAATGTCATCAGTTTGATAAATCAGCCAGGCTCCTTCGTGAATATTAAATGTTGGGAACCATGGCGAGACATCGAAGGGATTAGCTCCCGCCACAAATTCACCAGCCAGAATCCAGTATATAGCAACTGAGTCAGAGCTATGATACACATTCGTTACACCTGCACTTTCGCGCTTGATTCCCACTTACAGACTATCACCGCGTCTTCGTGACATAATTCCCAAAGTGGCACTCGGTCCGAAGCCACACCTTCATGTCATAACCTCAATGCAAACGTTATCCGCTCGCCATACAAACAACAATTAATCAAAAAGTTAATTTCTCATTTGCATACCGACTCTCATGTTAATTCTGCAAGTGAAACTTGCCGGCAAAGTACTCGTAAAACCGAAAGAAACTGAATAAAAAATATATTCACCCGAAACCACCCTAAGGGTACCTACAAAGCAAAACCAAAACAAAAAAAAAAACAAAACGAATCAAAATACCCGAATACACGGCAAGGAACACTACACACCTTTTGTCCCGATCCCAAAGACTGATTAAACCGCTTTTAGCATACATTTGCTAGCCTCATTTTTCACGGCGAAATATTATTTTCCAGCCCACATTGTCGGCATCTTCCATATATAACGAGAAAATTTATTTCAAATGGCCGCGGGCGTTCCGCAACAGAATCGCCGGCGGCCATCATCTCGGTTGCGCACGTTTCTTTGGCCTCCATACGCGATACGAAAGGAAAACAAAAGGTAAAAATAAAATATGGTACTCGGGTACTCGAGTATCCTACGAATATAGTTAAATCGTATGAAACATTTCGCTCATACTTAAGTCCATGTGTGCCTGTGTGGCTGTGTGCATCCGTATCTGGCTGTTATGCGGACATCGAGATATTCAAGTGACCATGGTTGGTTTTGTATTTTTTGTTCTTTGCTTATTTTGATTTTGTTTTGCTCTCCTGTTCACCTCGGGTATTTTATTTTCGTTAATAACAATGTAGCGCAAGATCTCAGGTACGGGGAAGAACTGGCTAACAAGGCCTGCGGCCCAACTTCATCTGAATACACACATCTAGCAAGCAGCAAACAACAAACAGCACAAACAGAGTCGGGTTCATGGAACCCCTTCTCGGGTGCATCCATTGTGGTATGTGTTGCTCGGTGCTTGGGCTGTGACCGGGCTGTGATGGCTTTCAAAATTCACAACTTCCTATACCGAAAGTCGACATGCCGGCGGAAGTGTAGCAGAAAGATTGGATTGCATCGATCGAATGCATGTCGAGTGGCTTACTGGGCGTGTGCTGTAGATACGGGTTGCAGGGTTGTAGCGCGTTATTTGCCTATTCAGTCATCGGACCATTTTGTGCGCATGCGAATCGAATGCATCTGGGTAAACAGCTCGAGCACTTTCAGGCGGTTGTTTAGCGATGAAAAAAGATCTCATTAGGATTTGACTCTTGTAGAATACTCTGTGAGTCGGTAGATCGTTTTTCGGAGCTTAATAGCATTCCATAAGTTATAGGAAATCCGTTTTGAAAACTCTAAGCTTCTAGATATTCTTAAAAATCTTTAATCGTAAGGTTTCATTGCTCTCAGAGTTCATCATATATACACATATTTGCATTAATTTTGTGACCCATGGTGACCCTGGGTCTGAAACTGCTCAGTGCAGTTCCAGGCCAGGAACTGAATCATGAATCACATATTCGCACTATGGAAGATCGTTGAAAAGAAACAGTTTCATATCGACACTCACCAACTATCGTAGGATAGTTGCCTACGAGGTCGTAGATAACATTTGGACAACGAAAGGGAACTTGAATTTGGATTAAACTACAATCAATCGCATGGTTTTTTGACATGGATCTGTAAAATCCACATTAATGCGGTCCCAAACCTCGTCTGATGCTGGCAATGCGGTCCCAAATGTCTCCTGCTGGCCAACTAGAAAACTTTTCTGCAATGCCGCTGGTACAACAACAAAGCTTCTTTCTCTACGAGGGTGGTCCGATAAGTACTTAGTCTACAAAAGAAAAACAAACATTTTGGAGAAATGGCGATTTATTTTTCAATATAGGCTCCTTTTAGCTCGATACACGTGACCCAGCAATGCTCCAAATTCTTTAACCCGTCTGAAAAATACGTTTTCTCGAGGTCTGCAAAGTAGACCTCCGTGGCGGCGATGACCTCCTCATTCGACTGAAATGTCTGCCCGTCGAGTGACTTTTTCAAGTTTGGAAACAAAAAGAAATCGCACGGGGCCAAATCTGGAGAATACGGTGGATGGGGCAGCAGTTCGTAGCCCAATTCGAACAATTTGGCCGTGGCGAGGGCAAAGGTGTTAGCCGGTGCGTTATCATAGTGGAAGAGCACTTTTTTCTTCGCCAAGTGGGGCCGTTTTTTCTTCAATTCGGCGTCCAATCGGCCCAATAATTTGGCATAGTACAGCCCGGTGACCGTTTTGCCCTTCTCCAGGTAGTCGATGTGGATCACACCTTGTGAATCCCAGAAAACATTGGCCATCACCTTTTCGGCCGATGGGACAGTCTTCGCCTTCTTCGGAGGACGTTCGCCGGGTGAAGTCCACTGTTTAGACTGTTCCTTGGTCTCTGGGATCCATGTTTCGTCGACTGTCACGAAACGACGCAGAAACTCCTTCGGGTTGCGCTTAAACAGCGTCAAACACTGCTCTGAAGTAGTCTCACGGTTGCGCTTGTTGTCCGGAGTGAGCAAACGCGGCACCCATCTCGCCCAAAATTTCATGCAGGATATGACCCACGCGATCTTTTGAAATACCTACTGTCTCAGCTATCTCGCGCACCTACAATCGGTGGTGTGCCAATACGAGATCGTGGATTTTTGTCACCTTATCCTCCGTGGTAGCCGTTTTCGGGGCACCTGGACGTGGCTCATCAAACACCGACGTGCGACCATGTTGAAATTCGTTAAACCAATTTTTGATGGTCACCATCGAAGGAGGAGAGTCACCGTACACAGCATCCAAGCGCTCTTTGATCTCGCTGCGCGATTTCCCTTCCAAAAAACAGAATCGAATCACCGACTGATATTGCTCTTTTTCCATTTTTCTAAAATCCGCGGACACTTCCGCTTCCACACGCGGTCAAAACAAAACTACGAGTCCGATCCGGATGAAATTTCGACAGCCGTCTACTAGAATGTACTACACGATAGTAAGTTGCTCTTGCGATACTGGTGCATCGGACCACCCGCGTAGAAAGTAAGCGAAGAGGCATCAACGGGAACTTCACCGAACATCTTGAAGATCTCGCTTATGAGGATGGTATTTGCTTATTATCTGTGAAGCACTCCGACATGCAAGCGTGGAGAAGGATAAGCCTCACACTGCGAGAAGCTGCCATGGAAGTCTGCCGACAAGCTCTTGATGGAACCCCCAAGGAATTCGTAAGATCACATGGAGGAGAACACTGCAAAAAAAATTTATGAATGCGGAAAATCGTGGAGGGAACTAAAGATGCTAGGGCTTATTGAGGCCCTATGCTTCAGTGGGAAATGATGATGATAATGATATTTAGCCTGCTAGCCATATATTTGCTAATTAAAGCTAAGCTAAGTTCAGTGCAAGCCGGCAAGTTTGATATAGAGACCCAGGTACACGACAATTCGAGTCCTCACTTTGGTTTTAACCGAAACTTGCTTGGTCAAACATAACACTTACTAGCAGTCAGTGTTCGGACTGACTAGGCACTTTCACGGCGACAGGATCGAACGGAACAACTGAGGCGCCACTAAGAACAAGTGTCTCGAACGGGTTATAGCCCAGACAGACAGAGTAGTGTGATCTTTCCATCGACTCAGCTTGTGAGTCTGGGGTCCTGATGGTTCTGGACTGTGACGGTCGTGAACCCCGAAGAGTATACTCCGGAAAGCACGTTACAGCGAGGCAGAGCTTACAAGTTAATATTTGCCTAATCGTTCTTACTAGTAGACGAGCATTGTTATGATGGAAATAACTGATGTGTGTCTTCCGTTTTCGGGTTTTTGCTTCAATGCTCGATTCAATCTTACTAGTTGTAGAAGGTAGCGGTCTCCAGTTAAAATTTCGTCGAGGTTTATTGTCGGCCTTGATCAATCCATGATTTTATCCATTTTTGATTGCCAGTAACAGTTCGATGCAAACAACTTTTTCATTTATGCGGCCCATCAAGCAAAAGTGAAAAGTGTTTTTGTCCTTCTTCTTCTTAGAACATTCCCAAGCCTTTAAATCCTATGTCTGGAAATAGTTGTTCAATTAACTTTTAAGGCTTCTGTGAGCTGTTCTTATGCTCGAGTTTTCATCTAGTAATGCTTCTTCGATTTTTTTTCTCTAGTCTTCCACCGTCTTGGCTGTCAATGTCAAAAAACATTCATAAGTCCTCTGAGTTGAAGCGCGTTCACCATAAATATCCATTAACTTTCCTAGAAAAAAATTATGTAATAAAACTGCCCGCAAATGGGCCCAGTCAAAGTTTTCAAGGCGACCATAAAAACTAACTTGGTACAATCAAAATCTGTGACATCCTGGAAACTGTTGACGGATGCTTACCCTCCAAAAAACTATATTTGTTATCACTGATACTAACCGTTGTAATTGTTTCACTATCTGTTAGTCAAATCAACATTTCATATTTTCTATTAATTGCGAAATTGTCAAAGACCTCGTCTACTTTGGCTCACAAGGCGCTTACCAAGCGCTGCTTTTTTTGGATTCTCTCAAGAAGCCTACATTCCCTACAAGACTCTGGTTATTTTGCGCAGAGGCTTGGGCTTGGAACACGAATGAAGAGGTCGAGGCAATTTTTTATCCCGTTTATGCTAACGAAGAGGACGAACTGTAAAACGACGTCGGTTTAGTCAGGCGTCTACACTGCAAATGCTAAGTGTGTTACCTTATCACACTTTAACGTGTTTTTTCGATGTAGTCATTTTAACCACACTTTAGAGTGTGTCATTTTAAAACACGCTTAAGTGTGTTAATGCGACACACATTCTACGTGTTGGGAGAACACGTTTTAATATTTCCTGAAATATTACTTTCAAAATAAATTTGTAAAAATCACCACAAAATAGTAGATATTCACTCATTCACAGTTATTAAATTATCACTCTTATAATCAAGGTCATGCTTATAACTGTAAATTAATGAATATTTATTATTCTACAGTGGTTGACATTTATTCACGTAAATTCTAGAATTACATATTTAGATAATGTCAATTCAATAATATATAAATATATGATGAATATTAGAGATTATATAAATTTTAATTATTTTAGTGATATAAAATTGTCGAATAAATTAAATATAAAAACGTTTTACTAATTTTGTAGAGATTTCTTTATTTTCTGCATAAATTTCAATATCATTGAATGTTTATTGCTAATTTTAGTTCCAAATAATTCGTGTTCTATATAACGAAGCGTGTTACAATAAGCTGGTGGGTAATCCAGATGCCACACAAAATACGCTGATATAAGTCCAATAACAATTTTTTCTACTGATGGATTTTTTATTTCCATCATTACGTTTTCATCTGCTACTATGTAACACATGAGAAAGTCATTTTCCTTCAGATAAACTACTGCTCTAGGGGCCTCGCGTGCTTTACTTGTTAAAGGTGAAGTTGATGACATCGCCTAAATCAAATGTACCAAAACATATTAATACATCGTATGTTAAATTTAAAATGAGTGAAAGATTTAGATATATGCATATATACTCATCATAATTTAATTAGCTTACGTACTTCTTGCACAACGATTAATGACATTATCTTTCTGTTAGCAGATAGTTTTTTTGAAGTTAATTCTTTACACAATTCAGTTAATACTTGAATACTAGAGCGACCATTATTCGTTTCTATTTCAAAATATTTCAATAATTTATCCATCATTGTCCGCACTTTCTCCAAAACTGCAGATTCTACCAACTCTTTTAAATTTAGAAATTCAAAGAATATCTATGAATCATGAAAAAATAAAAGGTTACAAAGAAAATCAGCGATCATTTTGAATCTTAATTTCTTACCATGTTGTAATGCTTCAATGCAGGATATTTTGTAATAATATCTGTTATCCGATCTGCCTTATTCTCAATCCACTTTCGTCGTTCTGTTAGCGTAATTTTCAATAATTGTTGAACGTGGAGTACATTGACATCGTCGCTATAATTTTTCTCCAGTTCTTTCAGGGCTGTTTGGATATCAATATCTATCTCAGCATTTCTATTCATACTTAAAGCAATAGTACTTTGTAAAAAATGAATTGAATATTTATTTAATATAACTGTTTAAAAAATTTCATTAAACTATACAGGTTGGAAATGTTTATAATTAAAATACATACGAAGTTCGTGGAACAGGGACAGCTACTTCTGATGGTAGTTTGGGTTTAGGATTTCCTGTTCGATCGCGTTTCACGCCTTTCATATTTTCAGCTGCCTTTACATTTCTTCTATGATTGCGAATCCATGAACTTAGTTGATGTCGAAGTAAACCCTATTTATGCAAACATTATTCGAATAATATTATAGTTATTATAGGTATAAGACAGCCAAATACTACACTGGATGAGTCGTAAAGTCAATAAAATAAATTGTGCACTTCACTCACACTTCCATTGAGGCCAGCAGCTAATACGGGATATTTAGCAACTAAGTCAGAAGCTAAATCAGCATACTGATTTCTTGATGGAGATCCGTTAGTTTCATTGTACAAATATCCACCCCAAAATGCCACGAATTTATGTTGATTTGTGACAGTTATTCCTTCTTCTGAAATCTTTTTTTTAGATCTACTGTTAACGATGGTAAGGGTAATCTTGATTTCCTTGGAGTTGTCTAGATAGATAGAACAGATGATTCAGAAACTAATTTTTACACATTTTAAGGAATGAAATGATATAAGTATGTATCTAAAGAACATACCTCTTCAACGTTTGTGGTTTCTTCAATCATAATCACTTCTGCGTTCATTATTTCAGTGGGGGTGATTACCTCATCCATAGGGATAAAAACCACATTAATGTCGTCATTGTTTTCAACGAATTCGTCTTCTTCAAGATCTCGGAATTGATGGTTTCTTCCAGCTTCTTTTATTTGTAAAAAGATGTGACAGTTTTTCATTTTTTTGTCCAATAGGTTATCCGATTTGCATGCTTGTTTTAATTTGTTCCGGATCATTTGAGCGTCAGAACTATTCTTGTCAAGTGTATATTTTATACACTTGCACCTCTCACCCATAATACAATACACAGTTTTTTCCATTATTGAATGTTGCTTTATTCTTCTGCCAAATATATTATTTAAAACTCTGTATCAGAGACCAACAACGAGACCTACCACTTTGAATGACCGCGGACGTTTGCTCTGTGGCGAGCTCTTACAAACCCGGGGTATTGTCAAAATTATGTCCAACAATCACGCACATTGTTATAACTTCAAGAGTGTGTGTTCAATATTAAAATATATTCTATGAAGAGCACACGGGGGTATTTTTATCGGCAGAAAACAGATTTTATAGGAGAGGGAGCTGAAGTGTGCAGTATGAAACGTAGTAAAATCTTCTACCGCGTATCGAGTGATAGAACATGGCAGAAAACTAACACATACACAACTTTTTATTTTTCGAATTTTTGTACGTTTTTTGTCTGGTGTTGGGCTTCAATCGTAATTTGTCACTAACCCAATGAAATGAGGTTCACATACATACATACATATGTATGTATGTATACAATTTTTTTCTGCCGACGTAAATCATTCCTTGCGCGAGTTACGATACAGAAGAAAAAGACATAAACCTTTTGTTTATTTTACTTTATTAGGATTATAATTTTTTCATGTGCTTTCACTTTCAAGGCTTCTCACAGACTAACTATTCGTTTTTACAACATTGTGGGTGGAGAGCGTAACGTCGCCTTGGCTATGAGCATTGAAACTGTTATACAGCCCAAGCCAAGCCAAGCTTACTGTACCCACGCCAAACTCCGCACACAGTTTATTACAGAACAGCGGATCGTATGATCTTATTGCAGAATTTGATTGGGTAGGCTGTTGTGGGCTGTTGTGGGATGTTGTGGGACGTTGTGGGCTGTTGTAGGATGTTGTGACGTAACTCCTCCCGCCAAAGTATAAACTGATGAGGAAGTGTAGTGCATATGTATGTATGTATGTATATTATAATAATAGGTAAGTGCATAATAAGTTTTTTTTTTTGTTATTTTTTTTTGTTAGTATATTACTAGAATATATTAGGTATACATTTCAATCTTTATGGAGGAGCATCCACATCTTAAAGTTAATATTGGGTTATGTTATTAATGTGGTAGGAAGCAAATAAAACTAATTAATGATAAATTAACCAAACGTAAATTGAAATAATTGAATAAATTAACCAAAGATCAACCCATAATTTTAATTTTCATATACATACCTATGTGAATAACTTATGTGTACGTTTTTTAGTTATTGCAATTTTATCCTACTTTTTTTTTTTCGAATTTTTTGTTTATGAACCTTGCGTTTGTTAGTTTCTACTGTAATATTATTGTCACGCTTTACAATATGTTCGTTAAATCTAGGTGCTAATTTGTTTCGTCTATCGTCCAGTTCGAATATTACCTCATTTTTGTTATAACTAGGAGGATCCTTACGAAATTTGTTGAGTTTGTTTATATAGCGTTGTTTTTTATTAAGGCTTCGCTCATGAGCAACCTTAGCTAAGTGTTTATAGTTTTCTATGTGCTTTTGAAGATACTCCTGTTCTGTTTTCAAATTAAGATTAGGTGGAAAGGGTCGATTTACCCGTAGGTGTCCTGTAAGAAGCTCGAAAGGTGTTAGCTTCGTTGTTGAGTGAATGCAATTATTGTACGTTAGGACGGCATCGTCTATAATTTCACCAATATGGGCATCCTTTTTTTGTACTTTTATTATACGAACGAGTTCTGTAAGAGTGGAATGAAAACGTTCAACCGGAGAGTTTCCAGTCGACGTTTTCGCACATATGGTATGAAAACTAATATTATATAATTCAAGAAACTGTTTATGTAACGTTGAAATAAACTCACTGCCGTTATCAGATATAACCATTTTAGGTACTCCGTGATGGGAAAAGAAATGTCGCAAAGACTGTATTATGTTGGCACTTGTTCTCGCAGCCAATAGATACACACTAGCAAACTTACTGAATTTGTCTAGTATAGTGAGGAAGTGCTCCTTTTGTATAGAATAGATGTCGATATGAATAATTTCTAGAGGTTTTGACGGCGTTGGAGTAAGCTCGAATTTAAGTGGTTCCCTATTTCGGTCGTACTTATACTTATTGCAGGTACTACAGCTACTAATTATTTTCGAAATCATATGTTTCATGTTAGGGAAAAAAAATTCTCTTTTTAAATGTTCTAAGGTCTCGGTTATGCCACGATGGTATGAATTTTCATGGTATTCTCTTATCCGTTTCTCTTGCTCGTCTGCATTAGTGATGTCTTTCAGTAAAATATTAGATCTAACTAATTTGATACGTGATCGGTTAAAGAAATTTGAATACACAGATTGGATGACACGAAAAGTATCGTCATCTGTTAAAACAGCTGTTAATCGTTTTGTGCTTAAATGTTCCTTAAATATGGAAATTATGACACCTTCCTCTTTCGGATTTGCATGTTCAATAATGAATCTCTTTTTCCTCTTAAAAAGTATTTGCATTTTGGAGGACATGTTAGATTTAGAGGCATTCTGTCGAATAATAATCTGATTAGAAAATTCATTAATTGGGCGTTCCGATATGGGAATTCCATCATTCAAATTTTCTTTTCCTGAATGCAAGGTCGATACATTTTCAGAGATATCAATATTATTCTGCATCGACCGATCATCTGAATCAGGACCACTTGGAAATATATCGTTAGCATTAAGTTCAATTCGTGAGAGAGCGTCGGCATTAGAATTTAGTTTCCCACTTCTGTAAACGACCTCGTAATCAAACTCTTCTAACCTAAGTCTCCAGCGAAGCAATTTAGAGTTAGGTTCTTTTACCGAAAAGAGCCAATTAAGTGGTTTATGATCGGTTATAATTTTAAATTTCCTGCCATAAAGGTAGGGACGGAAGTATTTTGTGGCCCATACTATGGCCAATAGCTCTTTCTCGATAGTGCTATAACCTTGTTCACTCTTTGATAAAGTCCGACTTGCATAGCAAATCGGTTTATCTGAACCTATTGAACCTTGGGAAAGAATTGCACCTATAGCAACGTTACTAGCATCTGTAGTAACATTGAAAGGTTTATGAAAGTCTGGATAACAGAGAATTGGATCATTACATAAAATAGTTTTACAAAGTTCAAAGCAATTTATATACCTCGCATCCAAAATAATTTTGTTTCCTTTCCGTAGACATTCAGTTAAAGGTTTTGTGAGATGTGCAAAATCCTTTATAAATTTCCTGTAATATCCAAGAAGGCCAAGGAATGACTTAATTTGCTTTGTGGTCTTTGGTATCGGAAAATTTTGCACAGCTCTTATCTTTTCGGGGTTTGGTTTAATTCCATGCGATGTAATAATATGGCCAAGAAAGGATACCTCTTTTCGAAGGAACTCTGTTTTGTCTAATTGAATCTTAAAATTTGCCTCTTTTAGCCTTTGGAAAACAGCACTTAAATTTTCGATGTGCTCTTGTAGTGAGGTAGAATACACTATAATGTCATCCATATACACCAGACAAATTCTTCCTTGGATATCTCGCAATACATTATCCATTACTCTCTGGAAAGTAGATGGCGCATTTTTGAGCCCAAAAGGCATTCTTAAGAATTCATAATGTCCGTTTTCTACGGAAAATGCTGTTTTTGGGATATCTTCAGTTTTAATTTCAACCTGGTGAAAACCCGAAGCAAGATCGAGTGTGCTAAAGTATATACTTCTTCCTAATTTGTCTAATATGTCAGTTATGTTAGGTATTGGATAGCGATCGTAGATGGTTTTATCGTTCAGTTTACGATAATCGATCACTAACCTCCATTTATCCCTCTCACTTGCGTCCTTCTTCTTTGGAACAATCCAAACAGGAGAAGACCAAGGAGAATAACTGGGGCGAATGATACCTTGAGTGAGAAGATCATTAATTTGTCGACGTACTTCTTCTTTATGCACAAAGGGATATCTATACGATTTAGAATAAATCGGAACGTCATCAGTAGTTTTAATTTCGTGTTTAATTTCGTTAGAAAACGTTAAGTTCTGGCCTTCGGTGAAGAAAATGTCTTGGTATTCTTGACAAAGATTTTTGATGGCAATTTTCTCTTCTTCATTAAGGTGACTTGTTCTTATCTTTTCGTTAATATGCTGCCCTGCTGGAATTTGATCATTTTCTATCGAAAAATTGTTCACTTCAAAATATGTATCTGCATTTTCGGCTTCGATTGGCTGTTCAATAACAAAAGTTTGTTCAAAGTCGGAGTTGTTAACCACTTCCACATAAGAATACCAATTTTGAGCAACATACAGTCCTTCTGATATAAATAACTGGGGTCTTATATATGTGGGTTTTACATATATGCTTCCAAATTCTACATCAAAAGGCAACAAACAGATAGCTTTGGTAGAACCTGGAACAACAAACGCTCTGGATACTAAATTTGGTTTAAAACTTAGTGGAATCGTAATGTCTGAGTTTTTTATGTCAATGGTAATTTCAAGATCTTTAAGAAGGTCAATTCCAATTAAACCATCAAAATAATTATGAAATTTGAAAACTAAGAATGACAGTTTTTTGTCAGTTCGAAGTTCAGATAGACCTGATAAAACTATATGTTGATCGACAAGTTGGGCGTTAAATATTGTTTTGATTTCAATGGGTTCTATTTTTGTTGGTTCAAAATGTCTAGCTACGGCCGGACTCACGAAAGATCTATTGCTACCGGTATCTATCAAAAATTTTAAAGTATTGTTGCTTAAACTGTTGACGGTTATGTAGGGTAAAATATTAGAGCCGAAATTATTGATATCTAAGTACCCAATTGGTTTTGTGAGGCAAGCAAGAGAAAATTTGTATCATCGACTTCAGCCGAATATTCTGAATGTGAAGTGCTGGGTAAATCTAAGCTTTGAAAGTGTTCTTGGGGATAGTAAACATACTGAGGATCAGAGTAAAATTGTTCGTTATTATTAAAGTTATTCAGCTTATTATACGAGTTATTATTATACAGTTGTTGGCCATGACTACCGGAATATCCACTATTATTGCCATTGGAAGCAATAAATTGAGGATTGGAACTGAATGCATCGTTATTATTAAAGCTGTTGGATTCAGCATTATACAATTGCTGAGTATGGCTACCTGAATGTCTGCTATTGTTACCACTAGATACATCCATTTTTTCGGGTGGAGAGTTTTGTCTAGCTGCATAGTTTGATGAATTATTTGTATAGTAAGGCTTGTTGTGTTGCAGGTTATTACCTGTTGGTCTAATATGTCTATACTGTAAATTTGATGGGGTGAAAACTCTAGGACTAAGGGGAGGGTTTCTTATTACCTGTGTGTTAATATTGTGTGTGTACCTAGGATTAGGTTGTGTATTAGGATATTGTGGTATAATATGGTTATAAGAATTTTGTGGGAATCGTTGAACATTTTGTGGAATTCTTTGTCGATACTGGGGAACTGAAATCGTTTGAAAACATTGAGGACTATGAAAATAAAACCGATTCTGTTCCTCTAAACAAAAATTTAATGCTTCAGATAGTTTAGTTGGCCTCATCGCTCTTATGGTTGATCCTAAGGGTTCTTTCAAACCTGATAAGAATACATTGAGGCAAGTCTCTTCATAAAGAATTCTTTTGGCTTCGACTACGTTTTCCATTGTTTCATGCAATCTAACATGATTCATAATTGTAGAAAAAATTTGAATCACTTTTGCATAAAATGTTTCCACCTTATCCTGACTTTGTCTTAAGTTATGTAAATCTCGAATAAGGCTAGTTTCATTACGTTTGTCGGCATAATGAACTATTAAATTGTTTTTTATTTCGCACCAATTTATAGGAGTACCGTACATATTTAATACCTCGTTTGCCGGACCGATAATTTTGTTACGGATAGCACGTAAGATAATATTGCAATAAGTGGTACCTTGGATTTGTGGCATAAGTGCCAAAATTTCCTCAACATTACTAATGAAATCAAATAATAAACGAGGGTTGCCATCGAAAGTTGGCACATCCTTAACCGCGTCGGGAATTCTTAGCGAATTAAATACCTCTAAAGCAATCATTGAGTTATTCACAGCAGGTTGCATATTTACAGTGATATCTAAATGCGTGTCCTTTAGGTTTCCGTTTGGCAATTCAATTATATCAATTTTCTTAAATATAGAATTAATTAACGTAGTTTTTAATTTGAATTCAAGCTTGTTTGCCTTACTCCTAGGAAAACTTATTGTAGAAAATTCGTTAATTTTCTTTCTTAGTACTTTATTATAATTTGCAACTGGTGGCATAACCCAAATGTTAACTTCAAAAATAGGACTTACCTTTACAAAATCTACAATTTACACTTATATGTTATATTTATTTCCTACGATTACTTCACAAATATTATTAAAACTAATGAACAAATTTACTGTTATACACTATATATATTAATCTTATTAACATACATTCATGAGTTGAATTAAATTCCACTATATGCACTATAAATAAATTTACTTTTATTCACTTGTAGTTTTTTTTTTTTTTTTTTTTTTTTTTTTTTTTTTGTTGTTTAATGTAATTGCACTTAACTCAGCTTTACTCTTTATCCTTATTAATAAATGAAATACAATTGTTGAAGGTTCTTCGCACTAAGAGTTGATACTGCCACTTCGATTTTCATTCGATGTGTGTGCATTAGAATCCAGAAATTTTACAAAAGCTACTAATTATTTCACTTTGAAATCTGAACTCTTATCCTGCCGACTGCGCCAGTTACGATACAGAAGAAAAAGACATAAACCTTTTGTTTATTTTACTTTATTAGGATTATAATTTTTTCATGTGCTTTCACTTTCAAGGCTTCTCACAGACTAACTATTCGTTTTTACAACATTGTGGGTGGAGAGCGTAACGTCGCCTTGGCTATGAGCATTGAAACTGTTATACAGCCCAAGCCAAGCCAAGCTTACTGTACCCACGCCAAACTCCGCACACAGTTTATTACAGAACAGCGGATCGTATGATCTTATTGCAGAATTTGATTGGGTAGGCTGTTGTGGGCTGTTGTGGGATGTTGTGGGACGTTGTGGGCTGTTGTAGGATGTTGTGACGTAACTCCTCCCGCCAAAGTATAAACTGATGAGGAAGTGTAGTGCATATGTATGTATGTATGTATATTATAATAATAGGTAAGTGCATAATAAGTTTTTTTTTTTGTTATTTTTTTTTGTTAGTATATTACTAGAATATATTAGGTATACATTTCAATCTTTATGGAGGAGCATCCACATCTTAAAGTTAATATTGGGTTATGTTATTAATGTGGTAGGAAGCAAATAAAACTAATTAATGATAAATTAACCAAACGTAAATTGAAATAATTGAATAAATTAACCAAAGATCAACCCATAATTTTAATTTTCATATACATACCTATGTGAATAACTTATGTGTACGTTTTTTAGTTATTGCAATTTTATCCTACTTTTTTTTTTTCGAATTTTTTGTTTATGAACCTTGCGTTTGTTAGTTTCTACTGTAATATTATTGTCACGCTTTACAATATGTTCGTTAAATCTAGGTGCTAATTTGTTTCGTCTATCGTCCAGTTCGAATATTACCTCATTTTTGTTATAACTAGGAGGATCCTTACGAAATTTGTTGAGTTTGTTTATATAGCGTTGTTTTTTATTAAGGCTTCGCTCATGAGCAACCTTAGCTAAGTGTTTATAGTTTTCTATGTGCTTTTGAAGATACTCCTGTTCTGTTTTCAAATTAAGATTAGGTGGAAAGGGTCGATTTACCCGTAGGTGTCCTGTAAGAAGCTCGAAAGGTGTTAGCTTCGTTGTTGAGTGAATGCAATTATTGTACGTTAGGACGGCATCGTCTATAATTTCACCAATATGGGCATCCTTTTTTTGTACTTTTATTATACGAACGAGTTCTGTAAGAGTGGAATGAAAACGTTCAACCGGAGAGTTTCCAGTCGACGTTTTCGCACATATGGTATGAAAACTAATATTATATAATTCAAGAAACTGTTTATGTAACGTTGAAATAAACTCACTGCCGTTATCAGATATAACCATTTTAGGTACTCCGTGATGGGAAAAGAAATGTCGCAAAGACTGTATTATGTTGGCACTTGTTCTCGCAGCCAATAGATACACACTAGCAAACTTACTGAATTTGTCTAGTATAGTGAGGAAGTGCTCCTTTTGTATAGAATAGATGTCGATATGAATAATTTCTAGAGGTTTTGACGGCGTTGGAGTAAGCTCGAATTTAAGTGGTTCCCTATTTCGGTCGTACTTATACTTATTGCAGGTACTACAGCTACTAATTATTTTCGAAATCATATGTTTCATGTTAGGGAAAAAAAATTCTCTTTTTAAATGTTCTAAGGTCTCGGTTATGCCACGATGGTATGAATTTTCATGGTATTCTCTTATCCGTTTCTCTTGCTCGTCTGCATTAGTGATGTCTTTCAGTAAAATATTAGATCTAACTAATTTGATACGTGATCGGTTAAAGAAATTTGAATACACAGATTGGATGACACGAAAAGTATCGTCATCTGTTAAAACAGCTGTTAATCGTTTTGTGCTTAAATGTTCCTTAAATATGGAAATTATGACACCTTCCTCTTTCGGATTTGCATGTTCAATAATGAATCTCTTTTTCCTCTTAAAAAGTATTTGCATTTTGGAGGACATGTTAGATTTAGAGGCATTCTGTCGAATAATAATCTGATTAGAAAATTCATTAATTGGGCGTTCCGATATGGGAATTCCATCATTCAAATTTTCTTTTCCTGAATGCAAGGTCGATACATTTTCAGAGATATCAATATTATTCTGCATCGACCGATCATCTGAATCAGGACCACTTGGAAATATATCGTTAGCATTAAGTTCAATTCGTGAGAGAGCGTCGGCATTAGAATTTAGTTTCCCACTTCTGTAAACGACCTCGTAATCAAACTCTTCTAACCTAAGTCTCCAGCGAAGCAATTTAGAGTTAGGTTCTTTTACCGAAAAGAGCCAATTAAGTGGTTTATGATCGGTTATAATTTTAAATTTCCTGCCATAAAGGTAGGGACGGAAGTATTTTGTGGCCCATACTATGGCCAATAGCTCTTTCTCGATAGTGCTATAACCTTGTTCACTCTTTGATAAAGTCCGACTTGCATAGCAAATCGGTTTATCTGAACCTATTGAACCTTGGGAAAGAATTGCACCTATAGCAACGTTACTAGCATCTGTAGTAACATTGAAAGGTTTATGAAAGTCTGGATAACAGAGAATTGGATCATTACATAAAATAGTTTTACAAAGTTCAAAGCAATTTATATACCTCGCATCCAAAATAATTTTGTTTCCTTTCCGTAGACATTCAGTTAAAGGTTTTGTGAGATGTGCAAAATCCTTTATAAATTTCCTGTAATATCCAAGAAGGCCAAGGAATGACTTAATTTGCTTTGTGGTCTTTGGTATCGGAAAATTTTGCACAGCTCTTATCTTTTCGGGGTTTGGTTTAATTCCATGCGATGTAATAATATGGCCAAGAAAGGATACCTCTTTTCGAAGGAACTCTGTTTTGTCTAATTGAATCTTAAAATTTGCCTCTTTTAGCCTTTGGAAAACAGCACTTAAATTTTCGATGTGCTCTTGTAGTGAGGTAGAATACACTATAATGTCATCCATATACACCAGACAAATTCTTCCTTGGATATCTCGCAATACATTATCCATTACTCTCTGGAAAGTAGATGGCGCATTTTTGAGCCCAAAAGGCATTCTTAAGAATTCATAATGTCCGTTTTCTACGGAAAATGCTGTTTTTGGGATATCTTCAGTTTTAATTTCAACCTGGTGAAAACCCGAAGCAAGATCGAGTGTGCTAAAGTATATACTTCTTCCTAATTTGTCTAATATGTCAGTTATGTTAGGTATTGGATAGCGATCGTAGATGGTTTTATCGTTCAGTTTACGATAATCGATCACTAACCTCCATTTATCCCTCTCACTTGCGTCCTTCTTCTTTGGAACAATCCAAACAGGAGAAGACCAAGGAGAATAACTGGGGCGAATGATACCTTGAGTGAGAAGATCATTAATTTGTCGACGTACTTCTTCTTTATGCACAAAGGGATATCTATACGATTTAGAATAAATCGGAACGTCATCAGTAGTTTTAATTTCGTGTTTAATTTCGTTAGAAAACGTTAAGTTCTGGCCTTCGGTGAAGAAAATGTCTTGGTATTCTTGACAAAGATTTTTGATGGCAATTTTCTCTTCTTCATTAAGGTGACTTGTTCTTATCTTTTCGTTAATATGCTGCCCTGCTGGAATTTGATCATTTTCTATCGAAAAATTGTTCACTTCAAAATATGTATCTGCATTTTCGGCTTCGATTGGCTGTTCAATAACAAAAGTTTGTTCAAAGTCGGAGTTGTTAACCACTTCCACATAAGAATACCAATTTTGAGCAACATACAGTCCTTCTGATATAAATAACTGGGGTCTTATATATGTGGGTTTTACATATATGCTTCCAAATTCTACATCAAAAGGCAACAAACAGATAGCTTTGGTAGAACCTGGAACAACAAACGCTCTGGATACTAAATTTGGTTTAAAACTTAGTGGAATCGTAATGTCTGAGTTTTTTATGTCAATGGTAATTTCAAGATCTTTAAGAAGGTCAATTCCAATTAAACCATCAAAATAATTATGAAATTTGAAAACTAAGAATGACAGTTTTTTGTCAGTTCGAAGTTCAGATAGACCTGATAAAACTATATGTTGATCGACAAGTTGGGCGTTAAATATTGTTTTGATTTCAATGGGTTCTATTTTTGTTGGTTCAAAATGTCTAGCTACGGCCGGACTCACGAAAGATCTATTGCTACCGGTATCTATCAAAAATTTTAAAGTATTGTTGCTTAAACTGTTGACGGTTATGTAGGGTAAAATATTAGAGCCGAAATTATTGATATCTAAGTACCCAATTGGTTTTGTGAGGCAAGCAAGAGAAAATTTGTATCATCGACTTCAGCCGAATATTCTGAATGTGAAGTGCTGGGTAAATCTAAGCTTTGAAAGTGTTCTTGGGGATAGTAAACATACTGAGGATCAGAGTAAAATTGTTCGTTATTATTAAAGTTATTCAGCTTATTATACGAGTTATTATTATACAGTTGTTGGCCATGACTACCGGAATATCCACTATTATTGCCATTGGAAGCAATAAATTGAGGATTGGAACTGAATGCATCGTTATTATTAAAGCTGTTGGATTCAGCATTATACAATTGCTGAGTATGGCTACCTGAATGTCTGCTATTGTTACCACTAGATACATCCATTTTTTCGGGTGGAGAGTTTTGTCTAGCTGCATAGTTTGATGAATTATTTGTATAGTAAGGCTTGTTGTGTTGCAGGTTATTACCTGTTGGTCTAATATGTCTATACTGTAAATTTGATGGGGTGAAAACTCTAGGACTAAGGGGAGGGTTTCTTATTACCTGTGTGTTAATATTGTGTGTGTACCTAGGATTAGGTTGTGTATTAGGATATTGTGGTATAATATGGTTATAAGAATTTTGTGGGAATCGTTGAACATTTTGTGGAATTCTTTGTCGATACTGGGGAACTGAAATCGTTTGAAAACATTGAGGACTATGAAAATAAAACCGATTCTGTTCCTCTAAACAAAAATTTAATGCTTCAGATAGTTTAGTTGGCCTCATCGCTCTTATGGTTGATCCTAAGGGTTCTTTCAAACCTGATAAGAATACATTGAGGCAAGTCTCTTCATAAAGAATTCTTTTGGCTTCGACTACGTTTTCCATTGTTTCATGCAATCTAACATGATTCATAATTGTAGAAAAAATTTGAATCACTTTTGCATAAAATGTTTCCACCTTATCCTGACTTTGTCTTAAGTTATGTAAATCTCGAATAAGGCTAGTTTCATTACGTTTGTCGGCATAATGAACTATTAAATTGTTTTTTATTTCGCACCAATTTATAGGAGTACCGTACATATTTAATACCTCGTTTGCCGGACCGATAATTTTGTTACGGATAGCACGTAAGATAATATTGCAATAAGTGGTACCTTGGATTTGTGGCATAAGTGCCAAAATTTCCTCAACATTACTAATGAAATCAAATAATAAACGAGGGTTGCCATCGAAAGTTGGCACATCCTTAACCGCGTCGGGAATTCTTAGCGAATTAAATACCTCTAAAGCAATCATTGAGTTATTCACAGCAGGTTGCATATTTACAGTGATATCTAAATGCGTGTCCTTTAGGTTTCCGTTTGGCAATTCAATTATATCAATTTTCTTAAATATAGAATTAATTAACGTAGTTTTTAATTTGAATTCAAGCTTGTTTGCCTTACTCCTAGGAAAACTTATTGTAGAAAATTCGTTAATTTTCTTTCTTAGTACTTTATTATAATTTGCAACTGGTGGCATAACCCAAATGTTAACTTCAAAAATAGGACTTACCTTTACAAAATCTACAATTTACACTTATATGTTATATTTATTTCCTACGATTACTTCACAAATATTATTAAAACTAATGAACAAATTTACTGTTATACACTATATATATTAATCTTATTAACATACATTCATGAGTTGAATTAAATTCCACTATATGCACTATAAATAAATTTACTTTTATTCACTTGTAGTTTTTTTTTTTTTTTTTTTTTTTTTTTTTTTTTTGTTGTTTAATGTAATTGCACTTAACTCAGCTTTACTCTTTATCCTTATTAATAAATGAAATACAATTGTTGAAGGTTCTTCGCACTAAGAGTTGATACTGCCACTTCGATTTTCATTCGATGTGTGTGCATTAGAATCCAGAAATTTTACAAAAGCTACTAATTATTTCACTTTGAAATCTGAACTCTTATCCTGCCGACTGCGCCAGTTACGATACAGAAGAAAAAGACATAAACCTTTTGTTTATTTTACTTTATTAGGATTATAATTTTTTCATGTGCTTTCACTTTCAAGGCTTCTCACAGACTAACTATTCGTTTTTACAACATTGTGGGTGGAGAGCGTAACGTCGCCTTGGCTATGAGCATTGAAACTGTTATACAGCCCAAGCCAAGCCAAGCTTACTGTACCCACGCCAAACTCCGCACACAGTTTATTACAGAACAGCGGATCGTATGATCTTATTGCAGAATTTGATTGGGTAGGCTGTTGTGGGCTGTTGTGGGATGTTGTGGGACGTTGTGGGCTGTTGTAGGATGTTGTGACGTAACTCGCGCTTAGAGTTGAACATTACACCAGTTTTCCTCCGTGCGATGGTCCTATGGGCATATATAATTCAATCGGTTTGCTAATTTATTGAAGTTTATATGTATTATATTTTGATATGGATGAATTTAAATGTTTAATGTGCTTTTATTCTTGTGCAACTAATGATCAATTGATGAGGCACATTGTTCGTAATCACCGAAACGATCCTCAATTTAAAGTAAAGTGTTGTCACCAAGAATGTGGTTGTACATTTCAAAAATGGAAGACTTTTCGTCAACATTTATTTCGAAAACACAAAACCAAAGCCGGCATTGTTGAAAATGTGAGATACGAAAGAGAAAGGGATCAGCTCATGAACGAAGATGAGCTTCTGGCTGAAGATAATGGTGAAGGTATGAAATACTTTGAAAGCAGTTGTTGAACAAATTAATTGTTAACTACTATTTTATGCATTCAAAGTTTATTTTAAATTAATATAGATCATGAACAAGAAATGGCTGCAAATAAAGAAGAACGTATAACGTGGTATGCTGCTCAATTTCTCGTCAACATTAGGGAAAATTGTAAAGTATCTCAAAAGACTGTAGATACAATTATTGAGGGCGTAACAAATTTAGTTGAGATTTATACATCGATTCTTCTAGTGAGTTATATTATTTGGGTCAACCAATTAGTGATTTATGCAAAAGCATAATATTCTGGTGTGTATACTTGTATCGTAACCTTTTTTAATAGGAAAAAATAAAAAATAAGCAAGATACTCAAAATAATTCAGTAAAAGTAGAAGATATTACTTCAGTACTTCATGAGGAATACCCGTCATCAATAATTTTTTCTTCAGTCCAAACAAAGGATGCTCTGGATCAAGTGCTGATCACAGTGTAGATAGAAGTGTTTCTATCGCTAATGGATTAGTTTGGAAAAGAAGAAGAAATGCAGCACCAGTCATTTGTCACACCGATTATAATGCTCAAGTGATACCATTTTTAACTAATTTAAAAAATCTGTTATCAAATAAAGAAATTCGGAGTTATATCGATGATCAAAGACCGCACAATGATGGTATACTTCGCACAGTATTAGACGGAGAATATTATTGTAATAATGAATTTTTTGTGAGTAATCCAGGGTCTTTGGCAATTATATTTTATTATGATGATGTATGTATGGCTAATACTTTGGGTGCAGGAGGAAAAACCCAGAAATATTCTATGTTTTATTGGATTTTGGGAAATTTAAATCCCAAAGTACGATCATCATTAAACGCAATTCAATTATATGCAATAGTAAAAACAGAATACCTAAAAAAACCCAATGGCTTAAACAAAATTCTAGTGCCTTTCATAGAAGACATTAATATTTTACAAACTACAGGAATTGATATTGATATTGGAAGAGGACAGATTCGTAATTATAAAGGTTCTCTTCTCTTCTGTTCTGGAGATACTCCAGCATTAGCAATGCTTGGAGGTTTCAAAGAGTCTACAGCAGCCCATCGCCCTTGTCGTTCTTGTCAAACAACGAATAACGCTTGGCGGTCAAGTTATCGAGATGCTGATTTTGCTCCACGGACAATTGAAACACATCAACAAGCTCTTAATATAATAAATGATAAAACAATCACTCCAGCTGCCAAAAAGTTCTGGCAAAAATTTACAGGTATCAATAGAAGAAGTCCTTTAATGGACATCAACTATTTTGACATTACAAGATGTCTCCCCCAAGACGTTATGCATATTTTGATAGAAGGACCACTAGAAATAGCATGTCGATTTTATTTGACATATTGCATCAAGACTTTAAAACTTTTCACAGTATCAGATTTTAATTATAATTTGATTAACTTCGACTACAAACACTTAAAGAAAGATAAACCTGCGCCTATTGAATCGTACCACCTAGAACCAAATGCTACTCTACGTCAAAGTGCAGCTCAGCTATTAACCCTTGCTCATGTTTTGCCATTTCTAATCGCCCAGTGGACAATAACTTATGAAAATATTAACCTTGTGGAACAAACTACATGCTTTATAGAAATATTAAAAATTGTAAATATTGTTCTAGCGTTTGAAATCGATAATGATTCAATTGATGAGTTAACATTTATGATTAATTTATTTATTAGCCATTTCATTGATTTATATCCTGAATGCATAGTTCATAAATTTCACTACCTTGTACATGTTCCACGCTACGTACGTTTATTCGGACCTGCAAGACAGCAGTGGTGCTTCCGCTTCGAAGGCTTGCATGCCTATTTCAAAGGGCTTATGCCAGTAGTCCGAAATTATAAAAATGTACCGATAACTTTAGCTTATAGGCATCAAGCTCGTTTGTGTTCACGACTTAGCTCTTATCCTGGTGCTCCTGCAAAGAGATTTTTATATCAAGGTGATACGGTATTTCCTGGAATAACGGTTTTGTTGGATCATCTACCAGATGCAACACTTTTTTATGAACTCATTGATAAAGCTGAATGGCCAACATGTGAAATGATACTGTCTCCGAAAGTTATTATTTTCGGTACATCATACCAACCAAAAAGCATAATATTGTTAGAATGCAATGAAGATGACATGCCCTTATTTGGGGAGATTGAAAATATATATATTTATAATAATAAAAAAATGCTTTTGGTTTTATTATATGAAACTGAAAATTATAATTCAAAGTTAAATGCATATGAAATTAGTAGATGTTTTAATAATGAAAAATCTGTAGTTAACATTGAAACACTAATCTTCCCGCATGAATTATCTTATTTTGATTGTATGGGTATTAAATATGTACCATTACTCAATCACCAGCGAATAGAGTTATATGGATAATAAATTTGATCATTTAATTTTAACCTTGCTTAGCAAGATACATGTAAATACCTTTATTGTTATTACTTATATTAATGTTTTGAAATTAACTATACTCGAATACAATTATTTCATGTATGTAATAGTGTAAAAAATTATTTCTTCAAAACAAAAAGATATTAATTAGATTTAATAAAAGTTGTTTCTTTGATAAACTGCTCGTGATGAGAATTTTTTTATAACAATTTGGTAATTAATGTAAATTGCAAACAAGCGCCAGAAAAATCCTATACATATATTGACGACATTTTAAGAAAACGAAAACGAACATTTTTGTTCTGCTGCTTAAAATGAATGCAAAAGTACATTTATTAAAAATTTAAAAAAAATTAGTTCTTAGCAAGTCAAATGTGAATGTTAATAAACACTATTGGAACCAATGTCATTTGTCAAATATTAATTATTTATTGGAGCCTACTAACAACTTTCTGAGCATAAAGTACATGCATACATATATGGGTTTTATTTTCTATTGTAATTCGATTTTTCAATTTTTACACCTGTGATCTTAGAAGTTTATAATATTCTGAAACGTGTAATTCTTTAAAGTGTGTTAGATACCATTAAATGTTGTACTTTGACACGTTTTCCCCAAAACTGAATAATATGCGTGTTGTTTTTTCAGAGTTAGAAAAGTATAATAATACGTTGAACATATATCTCTAAAGATTTCACGTGTTTGAGTAACACATGAAAATGAATAACACGTTTAGATGTGTAGGAATAACACGCGTTCACATGTTTTTTAACACACCTAGCATTTGCAGTGTACGGACGGATGACTGGGCTACAGCAAACCAATCTACAGTCTCGAAGGGTCTCCAATGTTAATTGTGGAATATGACACAACAGAGAGTGCCGACCAGAGAGACTAGGTTAAAACCCATCCCAAACTATACACTCTGGATGCTCTAGAATACATGAACGAAGAAACGAAATGTTGTTGAAGTCACAGGAGACATGGCATGAAATTTTAGATATTTAACCTGCGGCCAACTCCAAAACTGATGATTCTTGAAAGAATCCAGCGGCGAATAGAAGTTGCTCAGTAATGGCTAAGAGGCATCCTGGAAACTGAACATACTCGACAAGTGCAGTCGAATGTCCACTTTCTTTTCCGATTCCAATGTCGTAATGAAACAGAATTTTAGTTACAAAATTAGATGATAAATAACGGATGAAGCTCAAAGGTACAGGCACAGCGAAACATTTCATAACTTGCATCAGGATAATGCACCTATACACACTTTATTACTTATTCGTAGCTAAAAACGACATTGTAGTGATGCCAGTCATAGTTCTGTGCGACTTTTGTATGTCCCCTAAAAAGGTATATAATTTAGATAGAGATTAGTTGAAAAGCTGGAAACTAGGAAAGTCCCATATCTTATATTATAATGTCACATAAAACAAAATATTTAATTGATACTAGAACTATTGGCGGCACTTGTCCCGTCTACGAGTAGCTTAAGGTGGAATCAAAGGTTTTGTTCATGAAAATTACATTCATCCATTCAGGAGGAAAGTAATGCGTCTTACCAGCATCCTACTTACTGTCCATCTGTGAAGATCCTTATGCTCAAGTAATTTTAAGTGCTGGAACTGTTGATATTTAACTGCACTGGAGCCCATCACTAAGGATGTCATGCCATTTTATTAAACCTTACGCTTTTGCGCAAGACAAATGATGACTTGCTTAAGCCGTAGTCCGGCATTAGCCGCTGTTATTATCTTTTAAATTAGAAAGAACTACGAATGATCAACACGCTGATGTTGGGGGAACTGTACTAGTCCTTAAATTGCCCATGCTGTGGTCGAGACCTGAATGGTGTGCTTCTTTTTCTTTGTTAGTTAGCATGTTGTAAGCTTTAACGCTTCCAAACGCTTAGTTGACATATGGTTGCATCTGACTTATTCGTATGACATAATTGTCATGTAAATGTCAACCGATCTGGCATCGAAAGGATCGCCTTGTTCATCGATGTTGATTGCGCAGTTGAGGGTAAAATTTGGCTTTCTGCCTAAGTGCGCTGTCAAATACGGTTTAAATGGGTTGTTTGGAGAACATCATCCTTCTGTAAATGGCGTAATTAAAAGTTTCAATTTCTTAGTTTGACGAAAAAACGTTGCTGGGTTGAAATGTTTCTTACGAACATTTCCTGCAGATGACCATGGTTATCCAGCAAGAAGTGTCATTTTACTTTTCTCCTCATTGTTGAACTATTAAGATTTAATTATTACGGCAATGACTTTAGTTAACCTAAGAGATTATTACACGTGGGTTGAGACATACAATGTGTACAAGTGTACAGAAACTTACTTAAAATTCGCCGAAACCTTTCGTATAGTTGGTATTGCCTTTAGTCATCATTTAGCACCCTTTTCGCTCAGCGCCAGGGTACTTAATTCATAAGCAAATCTATAATCAATAAACAATTGTCACATATGAGCTTCGAAAACCCAAGAGAAATAGTGAAACAACCCCTCCATCCGCAACAAGTCGCAATTTAGTGCGATTTTAGGGCAGGAGGTGCCATTGAGTCATATTTTGCTTAAAAATTATGCTGGTACGACCGTTACAGTATTCGATTTTTACTTTTGGGCTTATGTTAAGGATTCGCTCTACGCCACTGCTTCGTCAACAACTCAGGCACGAAAGAAAATATCAGAGCTCGTATTCTCGAAATACGCTTGCAATATAAAGAAAAGCTATTTGTAGGCAAAGTTAAGACTGGCATTTGACTGATATTGTATTCCACTACTTAACCAAGATTTGAACCTAAGACTTATGTAAATGTAAACATCTCCAACTTACGTAAAAGTATTGCATTTTTCTTCTGATTTAAAATGACACCTTTTGTTGGACAGACCTATAGATAATCTTCAGCTGCTTGAAGGGCTTAAGAACTAAATTGCTTGTGCCAGCAGATTAATTAGACTTCAGTTTCAGTTTTCTTTGCTTAATTTAATTAGGGATATATGCTGTCATCTATTACAATATGGTAAAATAGGTAGAAGAATGATCAAGCAGACCCTTGAGAAGTCCCACGAGACTTAATTGATTGAATCTAAATTCAGCGAATGTGCAATAAATCAACCCATCAGAAGGTGTTCAATAAAAAATGATTGACCAAAGGCTATTGGAATATAACCAGCAATCAATCCTCTATTAAGTCTCCGACTATTCAAACCAGACCACAACTTCAAACCAGAAATAAAGTTATAACTTAAATGAAGCGTCTACGCACAGGTATCATCCGTACACAAACCGATGAGCGGACAAGCCAAGAACCAGTATAGAGAAAGAGCACAAAAAAACAAAAAACAAAATTTTTTGACCTAAATTTTAATTGGATATGCCCCGAGCAATGTGGAAGGGTCAGTTTGCTTTTTTCATCCTTTCAGGTCTTTTTCCTTGGACGTTTCTCGTTTTTTTTTACGATATATCCTAATATTGCTTTGAATTCTCGAAGGAGGAGTTTGAAGGGTTAAGGGTAATAGACCGAGGTGAAATAAAAACTGTTTAAAAACCGTAAATTGAAAAATTTCGAGAAAATTAAAAACACACCTTCAGGATGAAACGCGAGAATTTGTATTTGAATATTATAATTGCGATGCTGGATTATTTAGCTAATAACTTTGATGCTGCGGTTGCTGCTACCACTGCAACCATTGCTAATGATTTTTTAACCTTTTCCATTGATATTCTGATTCTGTTTTTGTGTACTATGGCGAGGAAGGCTGACATTGCACTTATTGTAAAAGTTTTCAAAGGAATTGCCTGGTGTTAATTAATAATAGCCCTAATATATTTTCGTTTCTAGAGAGCAACTTCTAAAAGTCATTCAATAATAACTCAATAACTCAATAGGACAAGCTGACCTCGGATCAGTTTTTTTTGTTTTTTCAATAGAGGCTTTAAGGGCTTTAAAGTATAATAATTGACATAAAGCTCATAAAATGGTTTCGATGCAGGTTCTATAAGAATGGGCATAGCCTTTGGTAAAACAGGATTGAGGTTGTTTGGAGAACTATAAATCAAGAATTCCAATGGTCATCACGCGCACGAAGCTTTGATTTTCATATGTTGCTTTTATCCTCCCAAATGCGTCGATGGCATAGATTTACCATCGAACAAAAGCAACCTCCGTTTCACAGCATTAAGCCTTTTAGGACTTACAATTTTCCTTATTTTATTGACTTCACATGCTTAGACATCTGTATCATATGCGACACACGTCGACGACCTTTTCTTTTTTCGCTCTCCAACAATACGTTGATCGACACGGCCTTATATCTGTCATCCCAGTCATTCAGCAGTAAGCGTGAATCATTCGGTAGGCATTGGCTGGTGAACCATCATCATGGATAAGGAGAGCTATGCTATATTGTCGACGCCGCACAGTGGTGTAAGAGGCGAAAAAAATCAAAATTTTCAAATTGTTTGAAATTCTAAATAACTTTGTATTCTGAGAACATATGAGTTGGATAATACATTTCGATGGAATGGAGAAATATTTACAGTTATTACAACAGTTGCAACACCTTTAAAATCGCTACATTTTGCAACAATTTTTAGCGCATACCTACAGCGAAGCGCCTTGTATTCTGGTAAATATCTGTTCTGCGTCAAGTTGATAATAATTTAAAATTTTAAATACGTTTTACAGCATGCTTAAAGAAAACGTTAACGTCGCGTTATCATAATTTTTATTTTCCAATTCTTCAAGCAGTTATAGATTTTCTAAATAAACGGTCAGAAAATGAATATTTGCAAAAGTCCAGTAGAGCAGAATTAACGTGCTCCACACTCCTCCGTGTTGTTTCTTATTTGAAAATATTCTTTAGACTCTTACCCAAACAACTGTGCCATTTCCAGCTGCGTCACACTGCGTCCCCGTTTAGTAGTTCAAATATACCGTTGAAATGTCTGTTATGGTTAAGTCTGTCATTACGAGTATATGGAGATCTCATCATAACTTCTGCCGAAGCTGTTTGATTTTTTTCTCATTCCGCAGTTATAGTTTGTTCGAGATAGGACGCGGGCGTACGTGCATATACATATATATATATTTCACGATGGAAAATTTCCAATTGACTTATCGTGAAATAGTAGAAATAATTTTAGCCAGTGACCGTGATATTGTGAAGTGCATGGAGAAAGTAAAAACTGATTTCCCTTATCTAACACCAGATCATTTGGGGGAAATACAAAGCTATTTACACAAGGTATTCATACCTCATTTTAATAAAAGATGGAAAGAAGCAAGTAGAAATAAAGACCGTTTTATTAAAAAAAACGAGGCTTGGCTGACAAATACATGTTCTATAAATAATATTGATACAATAAGCGAAAGGGGTCGCCCGGCAAAGCCTTTTGAGAATGTTGTTTAAGAAGCCAACAAATGAAGATTAAAAATTTAAAAGAAAACTTTTCCGAACAACTAATAAAATCAGCTGCCAAGTCAATTCAACACCTCGAGGACAGGCCTTCAGGATTCAGCGCTGAAAAAGCCTTGGCACTAATGGCGGATGCCTCTCTCTCTAAACACCAATATGAAGTTTTGAGGAAATCGGCAAAAGAAGAAGGGTTTGACATTTTTCCTTCGTACCAAAAAGTACTGGAAGCTAAAGTACTATGTTATCCTGAAAATTTAGTAGTCTCTGGAAATTTTGTTAAAACGCCCCTACAATCATTGCTTGACCATACCACGAAAAGAATTTTAATGACTAAAACTGAAACTCAATTAGATTCTATCAGCCATGAGCTTACCTTAGTCTCTAAATGGGGCTGCGATGGTTCTTCAGGACACAGTGAGTACAAGCAAACATTTACAGATCAAGATATAACAGACACAAATATGTTCCTCACATGTTTAGTACCTTTGGCTGTTACTAAGAAAAACGACTCTAATCTAGCTTACTGGAAAAATCCAAGACCAGCGTCAACAAGATTATGCAGACCTTTGAAGTTCGAATTTATAAAGGAAACGCCCGTGGCCATCCGGGAAGAGGTTGGACGAGTGAAGCAAGAGATTTCACAGTTAACTGAATCAATTGTTGTACTTCATAATAAAACTTTCAAAATTCATCATGAATTGATTCTATCAATGATCGATGGAAAAGTTGCTCTAGCAGTAACTGAGACACCATCCATGGCAGTTTGCCCCATATGCAAGGCGAAACCTTCACAAATGAATGATTTTGAAATTTTACGAAACCTCCCTGAATCTAACGAAGCACTTCAACTTGGTTTGTCCCCTCTTCATGCGCGTATCAAATTTATGGAGTTTGTCTTAAAAATTGCGTATAGGCTGCCTTTCAAGCAAGGGAAAGTAACAAAGGACTACAAACCGCTTATGGAGGACAAAAAGAAAGAAATTCAGAACCAATTCAGATCAATAAAAGGTTTGAAAATTGATGTGGTAAAACAAGGAATGGGCACCACAAAAGATGGCAACACATCGCGTCGATTTTTTCAGGATCCACAAACTACCGCTAATATTACTGGTGTGAATGAGGAACTGATTCGCCGCCTTGGAATTATCCTCGACACTATCAACAGTGGTGCTGCTGTAGATCCCGCCAAATTTGGAAAATATTGCCATGAAACTTGGACTTTATACGTAAGCTTGTATGATTGGTACAATATGCCTAATACAGTACACAAGATCCTGTGGCACGGGGCCACCATTATCTCAGCTGCGATACTACCGATAGGGATGTTAACCGAGGAGGCACAGGAAGCCCGAAATAAAGACTATAGACTGTATCGACACAGTAATTCGAGGAAATGTAGCCGAATTGCGACAAACGAAGATGTCAGCCACATGCTACTAGTGACTTCCGATCCTTATGTACATATGTTTCGCACTGAACCTAAAACCAAAAACAAATTAGATTTTCACCAAGATGTTAAAAAGCTCTTACTTTTGTAAAGATGTCACATTTTGTATATATTTACATATGGACGCGTATAGGTGCATACAAAGATTACAAACGTATATGTAAAATGGGACCAAATTTGTTCATGAATTTGTCAAAATGTTTCATGATAAGTTTTAATCAAGTTTAGTTCTAAAGTGTTAGAACTACATTCTATCCTAATTCTATATACGATAAATAATTTCTATAAAAATCTAGCCTGAATTTTAGTTTTCTTTCAGTACATCATTTTATTTCAGTACATCAAAACCCTCAAATTTTAAAAAAAAATGTGAATAACTTTTTTTCTAGACATTTTTTTTTAACCAAATTTTCACCAATTATGTACAAGACCAGTTTGGAAACGTGTGCCAAATTTCATTAAAATCCGTTGAATAGTTAAGATCTAACAGATTTTTTTCCTCTCTTCCATACAAATCAAACCACTGTGCGCCGTTCAGTATCACTTGGGCTAAAACCATATAAAGAAGCCTTTGGCGGATTTAACCCGATCTTTGATCAACAGCTAGCTTTTAGCGTTGGAACTGCCATACCATTACTGAGGATAGTCTCTAATTATTTCCCGACATAAAAATTAAGTACGACACGATCAAAAGCCTTAATATTGCAACAACTCTGCAGTGGTACCCCAGGGATCGATACTGAGTCCCCTCTTTTTAAGCGACACAAAGATTGAATACTGCGACTATTTTTTTGCAGTCTAGTGGCTCGAATTCGCAAGAAATAGGTACGAGCAAGAAAGAAGTGGTACACATCGAAATTCAGGTTGGTATACAGAATGATCAGTAGAAAGCAAAATAAGTAAATACTTCCATCGGCAGCTCCGCTGAATGATCAAAGTGTCAGAGTGTCAAAAAAGGAAAATGAGGAAAGGGACTCACAGACACAGAAGACTTTTATTCAAAAAAATCGCCGATTCTGTCAATCCATATGTAAGCTGCTTGATAGCTGAGAGCAAATTTAACAACCAGTTTGATTAGCAGTGGGCTTGCAAGTATGTTGCAAACATGTTCATCAGCAATAATAAACACCAAATAATGTGAATCAGACTAAAAGAACCCGTGAAGTAATACAATTTGCATTACGGCCTAGGTTCTCTGCCTGACAGTAAAAAGCTGCGATATTCAGGTAAAAAAGGTTTCACTTGGTCTAGCCTTTCTCTGACATCAGTATTCTTTCCCGGAAATAAATATCTGGAAGTTGTTAACAATTTTCATCTACGGTCCTCCTAATTTCATTATTCGATGCGAAGCAATTCCCAGAAAAATATATGTCTTCAAGTTTGAAATCAGTTGGAAGTCTGAGGATCAAAAATCAGGAGAATGAGTAGATAGGGGGCAAATTATACACCAAACCCCGCACTTTTCCAATCGCCCTTGTTGTTCTGGTGAAAGATAATTTTTTTATTCTTCAAGCCAGACCTTTTGTCGCGAATTTCGGTACCCAATTGGTCACTGGTTGGACCTTCAATTCACTTTCAATTGGCCTTCAATTGGTCCGGAGTCAATTTTATTATTCGTTCTTGGGATATACGAGGCGAAATACAGTCCACGAATACCTCTCTAAAAATGATGTACCGACTTCTAGACATTTTGACTCGGAAATCGGGAAAAGAACATAACGACATCAAATCCTGAACTAATTGCAAGAGCGACTTAGTTTTTAACTTCCAGATAAAACTGATTTCATCTGCATTGACGGTAAAATCAAACGAAGCGTCATGGTATTTATCTATCAAGAAAGCTTCCGAACTGACTCTCACGAACTAAAGAAATCCTTCGTTTTCCCGGGAGACTAAATAAAGGATGTTTTTTATAAAGGTATAGAACTTTGAAATAGAATAAAAGAAAGACAATTTTTTTAGATTGACATGAAATTAACTTTATGCGAAAGATAATCCTCTGACAATATAACTTAAATATAATTTCTAGCATATGACCGCCACAGCTGGCTCGCACGTGTACTAATCTGGAGGTCCAATTTTCGATGATTTTTTCCAACATTTGTGGCCGTTTATCGGCAATAACGCGGCGAATGTTGTCCTCCAAGTGATCAATCGTTTCAGGTTTATCGGGCTAGACTAGCGACTTCACATAACCCCACAGAAAATAGTCAAGCGGCGTTAAATCGCACGATCTTGGAGGCCAATTCACGGGTCCGTAACGTGAAATTATTCAGTTACCAAAGGTTTTCGTCAATAAATCAATTGTGGCACGAGCTGTGTGACATGTTGCGCCGTCTTGTTGAAACCACAGCTCCTGCACATCATGGTTGTTCAACTGATGAACTAAAAAGTCTGTAATTATGGCTCTATAGCGGTCACCATTGACTGTAACGTTCTGGCCAGCATCGTTTTTAAAGAAGTACGGACCAATTATTCCACCAACCCATAAAGCACACCAAACAGTCAGTTTTTGTGGATGTAACGGTGCCTCAACATACACTTGAGGATTATCATCACTCCAAATATGGCAGTTTTGTTTATTGACGTATCCATTCAACCAAAAGTGAGCTTCATTGCTAAACAAAATTCGCTTATGAAAATTGGGATCAACGGCAATCTTGTTTTGGGCCCATTCACCGATTCTACGCCTTGTTAGGTGATCCCGTCGCTTCAATACTTGCACGCGTTGAATTTTGTAAGCACGCAAACCAAGATCTTTCCGCAAAATCTTCCATAAAGTTTGATTCGGGTCTTCTGTACTTCTTCTTCTGTACGCACTGTACGACGTCTCTGTGGATGCATATTATCATTTAGAGTAAACGTGGCACGAAAACGTTCCATAGTTAATCAAATTAATTGTTCTGATGGATGATTATGTTGACCGTAAAATGGACGTAGTGCGCGATAGGTATTTCGAACAGAACCATGATTTTCAAAATAAATTTGCACAATTTGGAAGCGTTGTTCAGGCGTCAGTCTATTCATGTTGAAATGCCAAATCAAACTAAAAATAAATCATTTGACAGCTGATAAAATGGCCGCCAGTTAAAATAGTGTTGCCAACTTAAAGTTCTATACCTCTATAAAAAACACCCCTTACCTTTTCCAATGAAATGATGTTATTAGCGATCTCTCCTCATTTGTTGCTCAAGTCAGCCTCAAAGATCTCTCACACCTGCAGAGAATTTGCTCTAACTTCAAAAACTCTTTTCAATCCTTACCTAAGCACCATTACATCTCCCCACCAATCACCGAATTCAACCAAATATATTTCCTTCTATTACCAGAAAATTGGAGGACGCACCAAAACTTTCGCAGTCATCCTCAATTACCAAAAACTGTCTCAGGATATTTTTGACCTAATGGAAACTAATCTGTGCCCTAATATAGGAGAAAGTTAGTTGTTCATTTACTCTGTTTCATGCTGATGGTCAATACAATACTACCGATGCGGACGGGCGCTGAGTCCTCAAAGCAATTCACAGTCATTTAGATCCCTAACCCTTCAATTCCATATCGCTGATCTCAATGACATTACATCATTTGTGGCGATTTAAACTTTCCTTTCTTGAAACGGGTTATATCCGACGATGAGTTTCATTTCGAAGCGACGGACACCTCGTCTGGTAAGGAAATTGTCTTGACACATAATCCCTCTGAGTCTGGTCTCCTGCAACTCAGTAAAATCACCAACAACATGAATCGATAACTTGGCCTGATCTTCTCATCTGTTGCTGAAAACTGCCTTATTACCACAAAGGACCATCTCCTCTCTACCTTGGATCCATTTCATCCAGCCTTATGGGGAACAAGGCACAATCAGTAAATCATTCTCCACACTAAGCAATTGTGTATGTAGATACACTGACAATAAGTATGTCCGAAAAACAGATTTCGCAAAGCTATCCTCAGCAATGTTAAATTAAATTTTCTTCTAAACCCTAAAACCCAACACCTTTCACAGCCTTATTTCAAAGATCTATTTCACAGGGACTCTTCGCTCAGCTTTGGACAAATGCTTACGAGTACATAATCAAAATGCACAACAAAGGACGAAAGAATTAATTGTCCAACTATTGCCCTATTGCTGAATTCTCTTGCATTCCCAAACTCTTTGGGAGTATCGTCTACGATATAATATTCTCTCACTGCAGGCCCATTTTCTTTCCAAATCAACATGAGTTCCTAAAAGGTCGATCGGTAACCGATAACCTAATTGAGTTTGTCTCTGAATATTTGTCTGTACTCGAGACAGCTTCAAGCAAGCCTTCGACAAAATCTTGCATCAAATAAATGTTCTTAAATTCACTGCTCTTGGTTTCCTCACAATTTTATCCTATGTTTCAAATCTATCCTAGAAGATCGTTAGTTTAATGTCATATGCCTCCTAAGGAGTTCCTTAAGGTAGCTATCTCGGGCCATAGCTATTTATTCCAGCCATTTATGTTACCCACTGTGTCATCGAGAGCTCTTCGGACACACTTACAATGGAATTGTAATGGATTACAATGAAACCAAGGTATAAACTCCTTGTTCACTATGGCCTTGTTATCCTTCTTAAACCTTCTAGAACCTTTCAACGTTGGCTTATTCGTTTTACCATTCGTAGTCTTTCTTGAATTGATTCTTTAATTGACAGCTTTATAAGGAACGCTTAAAACCAGTTAATCTACAAGTCCTGGAAGAACGACACGAGGTTGCAGACATACATTTTATCAAAGACTTATTTACGGTAATATGCCCTGCACTGCTTCAAATGATCCCCTTATCATCAAGCCCCGAAACCTTCGGTAGGCACTCTTCTTGCTTATGAACTTCCGTCGAACGAACAAGGCGTGAGCCAATGTCCACTCTTGTGTCACCAAAACCGATCTTTGAAATGCCTTCTACAGTCGCTATTCTCCCTCTCCTCGATTTTTTTTTTCATTTTTTATTAAGGGTTGCATTAAGCTAATAAAATGAACCTGCGGAGGCGTCAAATACCAAAAATCTCTTTCCTAATTGCAAAAGTGTAGTGAATAGACTCAGTAAACTTACAACCTCATTTTGGCACAGGGTGGGTTAGGCCCCTAAGAGAAAATTATTCCCAATTTCATTTTTTTAAGTCCAACGAAACAATAACATCAAACTGTTACCTGTCACTTTTTTTGAATGCAGTGAAGAGAAATTCAGTATCGAATTTTGACTTGGTATATAATTCACAGTATTTTATGTAATTCGATGTTGTGATATAGTGATGTAGCCAATTTGCGGATTGACTTTTGCCGCCTATTGCGGCTGCCATGCCGGAAGTGTAAAATTCAATCTAAAAGCCTCCTCAAATAATAAACTGCCTATTTCCCTGTAGAAGATCACTGCTGAGTCTGACCCTAATCGCGCCTTAAAATTCGGATTTTCAATTTTCTATATTTTATCAGGTGGCAGGAACCACCCAATGCGACCCATATACAAGCTCTGTCACCAAAAATGTCTACCAACATGACCTGGTACAAAAGTAAACACAAAACCCGTCGAACCAAATTCATTATTCCTCCGCACCAGTTCCATTGTGCCCATCCATCAAGGAATCTCGCCAGAAATCCAGCCCGTGGTTCTAATTCGGCCGGAATAGCCAATGAGTATGAGCACGAGGCGTAAGAAAAACGAGAGAAAGGCAGACGATAAGAAAAGGAATCAGAAAAACAAAAACTCAGTTAAACCTTGAGGCGAAACCGGGGCAAGCCATACCAAATGACATAGTTCCGCAGGAGGGGCACAAAGGTGCACAGAGGTGAGATGGTTGTACATATACAAGCTCTACAGTGGTTTCTTCTTCTTCCTTCTTCTGCCGCCGCCCAGCTAGTTCTTATATTTTCCAATTTGTGTTCAAGCCTTAAGGCTCGGGCGATGAATTATTTGTCTGCAAGGATAAGGATACAAAAAGATTGCCGCAAGGATTCCTTCAACATTTTCTCTTTTTCTTCCTTCTGCAGGATCCGCAGCAGGAGAGAGTGTTCCTTCTTGTTTTCTGTATATTTTTTTTTTCTTTTGGCTCGTCTTGCTCCTTTTTCATTATTCCTTCAACCCATAGGGATACGGCTGGAGGCCATCATCATCATGGCATACCTATGGTAGACCCAATACACATGATGCGATGTGGTATACGAAACGAATGGGATTCCTTTTCCGGACTATGGTGCAGTTGAGGTCTTGCTTCTGTCACAATCTATACATACACACACGTCGGTAGCATGTTGTGTGGTACAACTTTAGTCGAATGCACCATCGCCGTTTATGTCCTTAAGCCATTCGCTTGCCCCTTCCTGATTGACGCTGCTTCAATCGTGAGGTGAAGTTCAACTTGGGCGCAGGAATAATTATGAAACATCGGAATCTTTGGACAAAAAGCTAACCAAATTGATGAATTTCAAGTTTATAACCATCACAGCAGGATGGCAGCCAAGGGTATACACAGTATTCACAATCAAACTAAGACTTGGCGAGAAGGCAAGCATTTGGCGCCCACTCTATGCTTCATCGCCGCAAGGAGAAAAACAAGAGAAGCAAACACTGAGAGTGGAGAAGAATCTGAATCACAACCGGATTGAATGAACTTTGCAGCAACATGTTACTTACAGTTGACAGGACGCACCGAGAGCAACGGATCCATGCGAACCCAATCGCCAGGATCAGGCTCTGACCGGGAATCAACCCTATGTGGAATTATTTTTTCCAATAATGTACCTACATTTCTTCCCTGAACAGTCTGAATGGATTTATTCCCGGTGTTCAGTTGCAGAATATAAGACTTGTGCCAAGAGAGCTAATCCCCTTGCTCCCACTACTTGGTTGATTCTTCCGTGGCATGCTAAACATGGTTGCAATATGAAAAAGCTGGATACATGGGTAACGGAGTCGAATGGGGGATGGATTTGGCGTCACAAAAGCATTACCCGACTCTTCTGCTCTTCAACAATGGAATGATGAAAACAGAAAAGCTCACATATCCCTTCCAGGTATTATCCCAGGATATAAGAACTTATTTGAATAGACGTTATGAAGTTTTAATATCGTGCTGGGGATTTGTTTAAAAAAATACACACACCTCCAGGCTGGGACTGACGGAGCTGGCGGAGTGGGCTTGGAAGCAGTTGTACTGGGCTGTGTTGTGTAAAATGAATGAAACCGTTAAATGTTGAAATCAGGGAAAAAAGGGAAAAGTAAAAAGTAAAGAATGGAGAAAGAAGAACAAATCTCTGCGGGTATGGAAATTAAATTTGAAACTTGCAACATCTGGGTCGACTAATGATACAACGAACTTGTTAAACGCGTCAGGAGCTGGGAATGGCAGCAGGTATGCAATAGGGTAAAAGGACGCGAGTGAATTCGTCATGTGGGAGGGTTCTCCGACTTTTAATTGCAGGGTCTTGAACGACTTCTATTAAAAATTGTTCCAAAAGAGAGTTTTGGTGCAAGAATACATGATTAAGGTTGATAAGTCCGATTCCCCGATTGCCTGTCTGTTGTCTCTTAGCCGAAACGGGGACTAATAAATTAATAGAAAACCGATTACCGTGCATAAACCACGAATAGAGGGGTGCTTTCTGCACCAGGAGATAAGCACATTCGCTGAAGAAAACTACATGATGGACCTAATTAAACGTCATAATTCAATTTTGTTTTTGAATTTTAAGTTTCTTTTGCATTACTTTGGAACTTGCCATTGTCGATTATCATTATGGCCCTTTTTACCACATTTGGAAAGGTCGTTGAAAGTTTCCAGCGTCTGTGGCCTAGGGGTCTGATAAGCCATTGTCTTCAAAAACCCCCAAAAAAGATGTCTGGAACCGTCAAATCGGGTAATCTTGTCAGCGAGTGCTAATGGCCAAAAAGGGTCATTAAGCGACCTGGAAACGCATCCTCCAAAATGTCTATTCTCACGACAGCTGTCTGCGCGGTTGCACTGTCTGATTCTTTCAATAAAAACTCAAAATGGCGATTCCATTCACTTGCCACAGTAGCCGCGTTACCCACTGGCGCGGATCCTCAGTGCCACAGAAACGTACATTTTGTTTGATTACTTATTCCTTCAGATGGAAATGAGCCTCGTCGCTCCTGATAAATTTCAACCAAGAATCATTCACTTTGCCATTGAGGTTCAAGAAAGGGTGAGCTTGGTTTGGACACGATTGTCCATTGTCTGATGATTGTAGACAGTAGCTGATGGCCAATTACGTTGCACATTGTCTGGTCGATGTTGATGGCTCATTCGAAGCATCACCAATTAAAGCAGCGATATTCTCATCTAAGAAGTATCCTTGAGGCCACTTCTGCCTAGTTTTGTTGCAGCCTCTCTGAGGTCGGAAAATCTCCGCCGAAATTCACGTTATGCCAAAATCACTGACGAATTATTTCTGAAAAAATAGTCAACAGCATGTCGCGATCTTAGGAAGTTGCCTTGACTAGCAAATAACTTTTTTAACATGCTCCTGCAGCAAATATGATTTTCTAGACCATTTTCCTTCTATGCCTCTAGCGCTGTGGGATATTGAAGGATCTTTCAATAAGGACGGGTAGATGTTAAATTGAAATAAAACAAGCTATGTGCAAGGTATAAACAATTTTTTTTTTATCTGAAGGGTCCATGTATGCCATGATATAGTGCTCCGATAAGTAATGAGCCTACAAAAGAAAAACAACAATTTTAGAGAAATGGCGATTTATTTTTCAATATGGTGTCCTTTTAGCTCGATACACTTGACCCAGCGATGCTCTAATTTCTTTAACCCGTCTGAAAAATGCGTTTTCTCGAGGTTTGCAAAATAGGCCTCCGTGGCGGCGATGATCTCCTCATTCGACTGAAATTTCTGCCCGGCGAGTGATTTTTTCAAGTTTGGAAACAAAAAGAAGTCGCACGGGGCCAAATCTGGAGAATACGGTGGATGGGGCAGCAGTTCGTAGCCCAATTTGACCAATTTGGCCGTGGCGAGGGCGAGCTGTGAGCCGGTGCGTTATCATGGTGGAAGAGCACTTTTTTCTTCGCCAAGTGGGGCCGTTTTCTCTTCAATTCGACGTCGAATCGGCCCAATAATTTGGCATAGAACAGCCCTGTGACCGTTTGGCCTTTCTCTAGGTAGTCGATGTGGATCACACCTTGTGAATCCCAGAAAACGGTGGCCATCACATTTCCGGCCGATGGGACAGTCTTCGCCTTCTTAGTAGCACGTTCGCCGGGTGAGTCCACTGTTTCGACTGTTCCTTGGTCTCTGGTGTATACCAGTAGATCCATGTTTCGTCGACGAAACGACGCAGAAACTCCTTCGGATTGCGCTTAAACAGCGTCAAACACTGCTCTGAAGTGGTCTCACGGTTGCGCTTGTTGTCCGAAATGAGCAAACGCGGCACCCATCGCGCCGACATCGCTTTCTCATGCATAAAATTTCATGCAAGATATGACCCACGCGATCTTTTGAAATGCTTACTGTCCCAGCTATCTCCCACACCTTCAATCGGCGGTCTACCAATACGAGATCGTGGATTTTTGTCACGTTATCCTCCGTGGTAGCCGTTTTCGGGGCACCTGGACATGGCTCATCACTAGTTAAGCCAATTTTTGATGGCCGCCATCGAAGGAGAAGAGTCACCGTACACAGCATCCAAACGCTCTTTGATTTCGCTGGGTGATTTCCCTTCCAAAAACAAGAATCGAATCACCGACCGATATTGCTCTTTTTCCATTTTTTCTAAAATCCGCGGACACTCCCGCGGTCAAAACAAAACTACGAGCCCGATCAGTAGTAACCGTCTACCAGGATGTACTACACGATAGTAAGTAGTGCGATACTGGCGTCATCTGGCGGTGAGGCTAAGTACTTATCGGACCACCCTCGTAAAGTATTGCATTGTTCAAATGCCCGGCTCGGCTTCTTTTGCATAGACCCTAGAAGTTACGTTCATCTTAAAGGCATCGGTCGATCGTCGTTTATTCGCATAGACCTGCGACTTCAGAAAAGCCTACAAGAAAAAGTCTAACGGGATCAAATCGCATGATCTTGGTGGCCACTTCACGTCACCTCAGCGAGAGATAACCTTATCCTCAAATCATTCATTCAAAATGTCAATCGTGGTGTCCGCTGTGTGGAACGAAGCGCCGTCCTCCTGGAACCACATGTCATCTAGATCCATATGCCTCAATTTGAGCCATGAGAAATTGGTTATCATCTTCTGTGTCGTTTGCCAACGGCGACCAATGACGTCGTTAGCCCAAAATCCATAAAAAATGGTGAGCCTTGTGTGGGTTGGTGTCGCCTCATATACGGACATTTTGCTTGTTGACACAGCCATTCATCCAAAAATGCACCTCGACGCTAAAGATGATTTTTAGGCCAATATTGAGGTCCTCTTCCACACGCTCCGAAGCACAGCCAACGACCAACCGGCGTTGTCTATGGTCATGAACTTTGAGCTCTTGGGTCAGTTGGATCATGTATGGGTGTAGGCCCAAATCTGACGCAAAATTCGCCAAGTTGAAGTCTGCGAAAAGCCGAGGAATCGACTGCCTTGGGTTTTCTGTACACTTCCACGGACCGCGGCGAACCCTCAGCCGATCTTGCGTTCCTTTGACATACGAATATTGGCTGCATGATTACCGAGCCAGCGGTCTCATAATTGCCCACCAAACGTTGAAAAGTTGACTGTCTATTGTAAAATGACCGAATTGACTCTCTGACTCCGGCCTTCTGTAACACAGTCACATCACCAATAACATGGACAGACAACTCGACCTATTTTCTCATCATGGCATAAACTGCCATATAACCCAATAACCATGTTCTCTCTACTTTAGATCCCCTTCATCCACTTTTATCGGTAACTCTTTCACACGAGACTCATATTCTATTCTATTCTTTCTTCCGAAAATAAATACTGTTTTAATTTCCGCAAAGCTGACTTCGCGAAACTAAATAAACTGCTCAACTATGTTAATTTTAACTTCTTTCTTAACACTAACTCATACTCGTACATATTCTTAAATGAAACTCTTGCACTATTTTACTCCGAAATCCTTAGCAGCTTCATTCTTTCAATCCCATACTCACCAAAAAAGAATTACACTTCATCCCCAACTATGCTCTTTGCGTAATAAAAGAAACAAAAATTGGCACGCCTATCTTAGAGCCTCCTCTGCATCTAACCTTTCTAATTACATGCAGTCCTACACTAAATTTGCACAGCTATGTGACTCACTCTACCTCCGATACCTGAACCGAATACACCTTCCTTGACTCTGAAGCCACTTCATTAAAACAAAAATTAAAACCGATAACTACCCCGCCAACTCCTTTACTAATTTCTTCAGCGATCACGGCTATTTTCGATATTTGAAAAACTGTCCACAGACGTCTCTTGTCTCACTGAACATAACTCCTGACCTAATCACCGAAAAAATACGCAACCTAAAGGACGACTACTTGCGCGAACCATTTTATTTTACCTCTTAGCGCTTTATTTCAAAGCTTTATTTCTCAAGGACTCTTTCCTCAGCTTTGTAAATATGGTTATATTTTTCCAGTCCTCAAAAAAGGACCGAAAAATGATGTGTTCAACTATCGTCCCATTGCCAACCTCTCATGTATACCCACACTTTCCGAGAGCATCGTTTATGATGCACCAAATTGTTCTCCTCAAGCTCACTGCCCTCGGTTTCTCTCCCTGTTTTATCCCTGTTTTATCTTGTGGATCAAATCTTATCTATGAGATCTTATCTGATCTCATTAATGCTACCTCCGGTGTCCCTCAAGGTAGTCATATCGGCCTATTGATATTTATTCTAACCATTAATGATGTTGACAGCGTTATTCTGAGCTCTCAGCTCTCCATAAACGCCGATGATTTGAAAATATTTAGACACATATCTTTCGTGCTTGACTCGTAATCTTTCCAATCTGGCCTTTCACTATTTGGTGTCAAAAAAACCATTTCGAGTTCAATGTCAGTGAATGCCGTTCTCACCGCCCAGAACTTACATTAGTCGTAATGAAACCGTTTTCCCTGTAAGCTTCTTGGTTGATCTAGAGGTAATTTGTGACCGTGAACTTAACTTTCGCCTCCATATCGACAACTCTGCCCTCGGTTTCGTGAAACGTTGGTTCAAACAATTCTCGAATCCTTACCTTATGAAATCAGTATACATTACTTTCGTTTGGCCACTTCTCGAATATGCTAGTCAAGTCTGGTCCCCCTTTTACGAATCTCACACTACGCATATTGAGACCATTCAACGTAGGTTTATCCGTTTTGCTCTTCGTGGCTTTCCCTAGGCTGAACCCCTTAATCTATCAACTTATACGGATCGCCTTCAACCTCCAGCCCCTTAAAGAACGACGCGATGTTGCAGATATTCTTTTTATTCACGACCCTCTCAGCAGCAATATTGACAGCCCCACAATATTGCACATGATGAACACTCATCGCTTTAATTATGGCTACCACAAACCAATAAGCAGAATGCTGCGCAAAGCTGACACCAATCTTTTCGACCTTCGTATCAAAAAGTCCAGTCTTAGAACTGCCCTATACCACAACCCTTCACTCTCTCCTTAATCGTTTCCACCCTGTCACCTAGTTAATAAATTAAAGTTAAGATATAGTTTTTTGTTTCGGCTTGCATCAAGCTAATTAAGTGCCCCTGTGGGGGCGTCAAAATCAAAATCAATATCGTCCACTGTCCAGTGGTTCTACGCTTCCTACCCATCTTGGTCTTTGCGACTTTATTACTCGGAAGATACTTGGGGCTTAATAAATTATTCTCGAGTAGTTACTGCTAGAGTAACACCCGTTGCACATATGTAGCCTTTTATTTAGTTCGATCTTGACGTCCTTTTTGGCAATCAATACAGTTCCACAAACTTTGAACAGGTGCGAGGTATGTATCGATGTAAGTCGGTTAGTGAACCTACTTCCTTTCCTGATACATTTCCTCTTGAAGCCGCACTGGTAGTCTCCAATTATTTCCTTACCATATGATGTCAGCCACTTTAAACGAATATTTTACTGTACTTTGTAACAATTGAACATTTATTTCGTCGATGCTTGGATAACATCGTTTTTCAATGATGCTCGCTCTCCGTGTACATTAACTCCTGCAACTCCTTTGCTGTTCAAAAAAGGATCTCTCCTTTGAACATGGCAATACCAACTGAGTCGGTTGCGCTCTATCTTTCTTGTGATGGTTTCTTTTACGTGGAGGCTTCCTCGGATCTTTGAACTTCTAATTCTGTCACGCTTTGTTACTCCCGCTGTCATGCGAAGCATCTTCATCTCAGCTGCCGTTAATTTGCTCTCATACTTTTTGTGCATTGTCCAGCATTGTGAACCGTATGTGAGCGCCGGACGTACAACTGAAGTGTAGAGCCTTCCTTTCAGCTTAGGGAGCATTTTTCGATCACAGAAGATGGCGGAGTTTTCCGGCCACTTCATTCACCCTACGCTTACGCGATGGTTGATGTCGTCATCACAAGTTGCTTCTTTATTAATCATAGATCCCAGATATTTAAACTTTTCACACTTGGGAAGCACTCTTCCATTCAAGTAAATGTCTGGAATAGGCTGATGAGGGTCAGAGAACGGGCAGCACAGATACTCTGTCTTCTTTGAACTAATACGATACCCGTGTCCCTCAAAAATGTCCACCCACACATCAAGTGCTCGTTGTAGGGACGCCTGATCATCACTTATAATGGCTCCATCGTCAGCAAAGAATAGCTCGTGCACATTGGGGTCCGTCACTTTTCCTTCAAGCAAGCAATCAAGGACTGCTATAAAGAGCAGTGGGCTGAGGACGCTCCCTTGGGGTACACCGACTTTGATTGCGAACTTTTCGGTGACTCCTGCGGTGCATCTTACTCTTGTCGTTGCTCTCTTGTACATGTCCATGATCACTCGCACGTAGGTTTCTGGAACTCCTTTTTGTCTTAGCGCTACCCATAAAAGATCTCTTGGTTGTCGGTCAAATGCCTTCTCGAAATCAACCAACACCATATGCAAGTCCTTTGACGAGTCACGATGCTTTTCCATCATGACCCTTATACTTTGGACTGCATCTGTCGTTGATATACCCGAGACAAACCCGCACTGGTCATCAGATAGTCGTATTATTTTCCGCAGTCGGCTATCTAATACCCGTTCAACGATCTTCATGGTGTGCCACATCAGCTTGACAGAACTGTAGTTATCACAATTTCGCGTATCACCCTTTCCTTTGTGCAAAGGAAGAAGATAGCTTTCCCTCCATTGATTAGGCCTAGTGTCGCCTCTCATAAGTTTGGAGATAAGAACCATGAGCCATCTAGACCCGATGTCTCCCATCTTTTTTCAGAACTCAGAGGGTATCCCGTCCGGCCCAACAGCTTTCTTTTTCTTGGAGTTTTTAACCGCGTACCGAACTTCTTCGACTGTGATGTCGGATATTTCGGCATGATTCGGGGCAGCTCTTGGAAAGTACACTCGGGGAAACTGTTCGTTCAGAAGTTCCTCGCAATACTGTCGCCATCTGTGGAGAATTTTTTCGTCTTCCACAAGGAGTCGGCCTTCAGCATTGTTAATAAACTTTGGGAAACAAATCTCCTGAGCATTTCTTCTTCTCTGGGCGGCTATCTTAAAGATATTTGCTCCTTTCGCCTCGATTCCGAGCTTATACCACTTGATTCTCTCAGACACCTTCGTTTGCTGCTTTGACTTCTTTCTCGCATCCATAAAAAATTCAGTCAGGAGGAGACGGTGTTGAGGGGCGATCGCGTCTCCCAGGATCACTTTGCAATCTTTAGCTCGTGGCTTCATGAAACTGGATACCAAATGATAGTCTATTTGAGTTTCATTTCCGCCGCTGCTATAAGTGATCAGGTGCCGGCTTTGTTTGACGAACATGGTATTTAGCACTATAAGACCGTACGACTTGCACATGTTTAGGATATCTTCACCTGAAGAGTTCCTGGTGCCGTATCCCAGCCCTCCGTGGTAGCCTTCATAGTCTTCGCTTGTCTTCCCGACATGTCCGTTTAAATCTCCCCCAACAAACAAAAGCTCTTCCTTTGGGATGATTTTGACAAGGTTGTGAAAATCTAGCCAGAATGCATCTTTTTCTTTTTGTTCGCATCCTACTTGAGGGGCATATGTGCTTACGATGTTCCACACCTCACCATGCACCACCAATTTGAGAGCCATCAAACGGTCACTGGACTTTGAAATGGTTTAGACGTTGCCAAGTAGCTCTGCCGCAGGGATGATGGCGATTCCGTTTGTTCCTTGTTCCAATCCATAGTAAAACATCTTGTAGGCTTTTGTTTTAACGTCCAAGAAACGTGCCCGATTACGGTGTTTCGCCATTTCGTCTCTTGTACGCACAGGATGTCTACTCGCCTTCTAACCATCATTTCTTCAAGCTCAGAGCTGCGACCACTCATGCTTCCAACGTTCCAACTCGCGACTCTTAAGTGTGGCTTACGCCGTTGCATTACTTTGCTATCCCCCGGAAATCCTATAGTTCTGACCCGAGCATTGCTGCTCGTCCTAGGATCACGACCATTAGTAGTGCCTGGCGGGGTAGTGCGTTTCCTTTTAGCGTTCTTTTCGATAATGCTACGGTTTGACCGTTTTCTTTCTTCCCCTCCTTTTTTGACACGGGCATGCTCCAGATTTTTATTTTTTTTTTGTTTGATCTTACTCTTACAACACCGGTGATCTCCAGTCGTGTCAACCCACTGATTTGCATGCACATTTGTGTGGCAGTTTAATGGTGGTATATGTGTCCCTAGGCTCACCTTGATCTTTCTAAATTGCCTAGATGTAATTTTTGTTTATCGCTGCACGGATATTCTTAACCCGTCCTTGCACAGATATTTTAAGAATGGCTTGTCTTTTTCAAAACTTGATTGGCAGCACATTGTCAATAAGAAACAGAAATCTTAGGCATTGTCAGCGGCGGTTTTGTCTCTCCTTTTTCCTGCAACAAACCTGGACCGAAAATTCCTCCACCATTCTTTCTGTTTTCGATGTCATCTATATCATCGGGAATCCTTTTCAATACCTCAATTTGATTAGCAGGACAATAAGTATAGACGTTAGAACTGCAAAATACATTAGAAACAACGAACGAACGATAAGGACATATGTAAAAGATGGTGCAAGTACAACCATTAACTGCTAAATGAAGAATTCTCTAGGTAAGCAAAAGTAGAATCACCTCCGACGCAAGGACCTTTAAATGAAATGACTGTCACAGCAATTAAAAGAGCCATAAAATGAAGAATCATAAAAATGTAGGCCCAGATAGCACACCCGCTGAGCTCCGGAAATTTCTGAAAGGGTTGGAGAGGTATGGCTCTTTAAGTTATTCAATAATACCCTGAAAAGCGAAAAGATTATAGATGCCTGAAGAAAGATTATATTGACCCCGTTCGCTAATTATCAAGGTATAAAACTCACATCTCATACACTTAAAATCTGGGATCGAGTTTTAAGTGAACGCCTCTGATTAACTTAACAGAAAATCGATTCGATCTTACTTCTGGGAATGGAACAACAGACGCGATCCATGCAATCACATTGGAAAAAGCTGGCGAAAATAAACAAAATCTGATAGACGTTGAAAAAGGACCGAGGAACTTACCATAATATGGCAAGCCCTAAGAGCTCAGAATGTGCCTGAATAATACACGTCTTCCATTTTATGATTCATGTCGGATTTTAACCCGGAGTCTTCGGCACGTTCGTACCATTTTTGAATATTAACTACACGTGTCAACACGAAAAAAAAAATACGTAGCATTAACATAATAAGCTTCTGATATTCACTCCCTGCTCGCCATTCATATCTGAGAGTGCGATGAAAGATAGGATGGTGTCCAAAAAGTATCAGAAGTTTGTACTTTCACATGCGCTCGTCATTAGTGCTAGTTTGTTTTTCATTGTTTTTTTTTTTAAAGAGCTCACGCAGGTTCAAGAGCTATGCTCTTGTGCTGTTTATCGTACAACCTGGACGGGGTGCAGATGGTTTTGTCGAAGATATTCGTTCACTACTCTCCGAGGGTGGTTGTCGTAGATAGGATTTGAGAGATTCGACTGAATTTGTGTTGTAATTCACAGTAACTCTTTTGTTTCCATGTCATTAAGGTGGAAATGGACACGCAGAGTATGAATTTTGAAGTGATGTTATGCTGCGAGTGTCATCTCTCATTCACAACTGATGTTGTTGCACAGTTTTTTCGTATAGGAATTGTTCTTCCGCTCAACAGTCGATCACCCCCAAGTTAAATATTTCTTTCATTCACGGAAATTATATGAGCGTTTTCAAGTGGACATAAAAAATCACAAAATTTGTTGAGTTCGAGTAAAAGGAAATTCCCAAGAACCGCTAAACAAAACCGTAACAAAACGTGTCTTGTTTCCATGTAAAAGTGATGCTCAGAGTGTGGTGAGCATGCTTTCAAAAGCATGGTGTACCATAAGTTCGTGCCGTACCTGCTCATACATATGTATGTAGATTGTAGATTTATCATTAGAATTAAGCCAGAAACAAGATCGCAATAATACTCCTGGGTGACTTTTCTCTGTCAAGACACCTCCAATAAATAATTAATCGGTCTTTAAAATATTTTAGTGCAGATTAAAAAAAAACTCAAGCCACCTCTAACCCAAAGCTTCCACTCCGGCGTATACTTACATACATATATACATGTTCTGCAACCTTTGTCTCGCGCTCCAATAAAAAATAGAATCACCCTTTTATTTACTCGAACTCAACGAGCCACGAATACAAACATTCCACTCCGACCATCTGGTATTCGGTTTACCCCATCAAAGCCCACCTAATCTCTTACCTGTGAATTACAACCGCACAATCGCCCTAACTCAAAAGGGAACAAAAGGAAAAAACAAAGTTTCAAGGGTTGGAGATATATTAGCTCGTTTCACTTTCTCGATAAAGCATACAGTAGTGGCCATAAAATGTGCCATCCGCTGAAAGGAAGTCAATTAAAAGAGTGGATTGTTTGAATTCAACCAGAAAATATTAGCGAAAGACTCGCACGGTATAAATGTCTATCGCCCTGTTCCCTGCCTTTTGTTGAACTGCTTCTAACCTCTTCAGGTTACCATCGCAATGCATACGAGTTTGTTAAAAAAATAAGGTGACTCTTTATTTTTCGCGAAAAATATCTATTTTGTTCCCTACAAAGTAATCCCACTCAGGTATAATTCACTTGCACGATGCTTCTGCTTTCCAGGTCGTGGTTTGGGCGAATGCTGTCATTCACGTTGTAAAAGACGTTCACTTTCTGACGTTTTGAGAAGCTTCAGATCCTAAATGTCCTTGTTTAATTATTAGGGACTTTAAATCACTCAGACTTCAGGTTCTTACCACCGAGTTTCATATGATGGTAAGCCGCCTGCCTAAGAGTTTGTATCTTGATCTGCTTGTGTAATATGTTGATAGTCGCGGTTCGGTTCGTGATACCGTTGGCGTGATATCGTACCGCCTATCGACTCTTTAGTTATATCAATCTCGTCGTTTGACCTATTGGACAGCAGACACGCGAAGTGACCGCTCTCGTCAGGGAACTGGCAAAGCGTTGCTTTGCGGCTTTCTGTAATCTTTAAAATTCAAACGCAGATTCTCTGCCATCTCTGCGAATTCTATTGAACCGTTCATTACGGTATTAAGTCGGTAATGGTCACTGTCTTAGGCGAATGTTTGAAGGATAGTAAGTAAACGATTCATTCAACCAGTCTCAGTCGAGAATCAAGCAGCTTGAGGTCAAGGTAGGACCCACCCCTAAGATACGATGGGCTATCTGTTGCAGAACCCACCAATGGCTTGTTTGGCGTTCAAATCGTCGATCAGAATGTAAAATTTTGTACTGAGTTTAAACGGAGAGACCGAAAAAGTGTCTTGAGCTCTGGGATGAAAATTTTGGGCCAAAGTGCTTCAGGCCCATATGCTGCTCTAATGTACTGCCGCACTTCACCGCTGTTTATAATTTTATGCTTAAAGTCAATTTCTCCGCCTCGTGTGGCATTGGTTTAGCTTTGTTTGGCTAAGCAAAAGTAAGTCGAGGCTTTCGTCCTGCAATAGATTGAAAAGCATGGCTTTTCGCTCAATCATAATCAGTGAATTTGCATTCACCGACAGGATCTTCAAGTGACCCTCTACCGGTGTTGTTATGATTGTAGGTGCGCTAAGCCCGGCAGAAGTGAGTAGATTCTGTTCACTTGGTCACCTGTTCATGGATCTGCTGTTAGAGCTGACCGATCTGCCCTTAGATGCTAAGCAGAATCGAACGTAGGTCCGGCTCGCCCTCTGGTGCCTTGGTAATAGGCATAGGTAAACAAGCTTTTTTACTGCCTGCCTCAGACTTGCAGGCAATTTAGGTAATTTAAGGTGTAACTGCTGGTGTTTATAAACGACCTGCGGAAACTTTTTCCTTAGCCTTCTGCTTACGAGAATAGTTTGCAGTGTGTCACTGAGTGTCTTACAGAGCACTCAGTCTTTATCGCACTCGAGCTTCTCCGTATCTGCCTCCTTGTCTTGGGTCAGGTTGTATTCCTAGTTTTTGTGGTTCTTTGTATATTTAACGCATCCAGGCTGCATCTCACAATTCGACGCGGCATGTCCGAACCTTTGGCCGTGGATACATTGCAAAATATTTCCTGGCTTCCTTAATGTTCCACATTTTATAGGCTGGAATTTTCAGGAAGTAATGGTGCTTAGCCTCTTCTGCTTACTGTTGGGTGTAAGTTCTAGGAAGAAGGGCAATACCCGCTTCTCCCATTTGGCCGGCGCCGAGATGAACGGCTTGGTTTCCCGGAACTGGAGAACGTCGCTTTCCAACACTTTGAGCTCTGAGAGCAATTCCTCGGGATTCGTGATCTACAACCTCTCGGCCTTGGAACTTAAAGAGAAGAACTCCATCCTGATCTCCTTTAATAGGTTCTTGAGTTGCTTGTGCTGCTCCATTCTATATACTCATGTTTCATTACCAGTGATAACTCTTTTCGCTAATCTGGATCATCATTCCATTCACAGCTCCAGAACGATGCTCATGCGACGGTTCTTTTGATCAAAATTTAGCAACTTCGGAACATGAGCCAATCAAACCAACAGTATCCTCAGTGCTGGGACGTCCAGGACGGGCATCGTCACAAGCATTTTCTCGGCCGTCTGTGACGAGCTTGTACCACTCATTAAAATTTGTTCTATTCGAAGTAAATTCGCTAAATGCCACGGTCAATATTTTGGGTACATTAGAGCATTTAATTTTATTTTTCAAATTATTTTTTGAACAAATTTCATAAGCTCCGGGTTCAACTAACAGCTCTTTCATTGGTCCACAAGATGCTTGTAGTGGTTAATATATAGTTGCATCGCTATTAGAGATAGGAACATGTAGTGCGTTTTACTGAGCTTCTACAATTGGCCCTTCAACATCTTCTCAATGCAATTAAAGAATTCAAATCCACTTTTGCTGGCCTCTACTGTGAGGACTCAAAAATACTAAATCCCATTCCATTAGATATACATATTTCACACACAAAACAACATACCACTCGGTCCCCATACCCCGTCGGTACGGCTCATGGTCCAGCGCCCGCGGCAGCAAATATGATGAATTTAAACTTCTATGAGCTCGAGTAGATAAAGTACAAAAACGGAGTGGATATAGAAAATGATGTGCCGCCGGCTAACCAGACCGTGACCCTTAGGCAATTAAATTCTGATTACTTACATCCACTGCCGGGCGCGTTCCTATATACGAGCACTCGTACATATCTATCTCTCTACCTTTCGTCATACATACAACATAACCCAGTTGTGACCGGCGGCTGATTACTGTGATATACCCATGACTGGATCTACGTTCGTCTCGGTGTGAGTGTGAGCGGATGGATGCCCATATTGCACGTAGAGGGTACATTGGGTTATAAGACGAAAAAAAAAAGAAGAACAGATCCAACTGCCGTGTGTATATTTCCATCATCTTCCACGAAGCCAAGGCACCACCGTGATAGTACAAAACCAACCCAACCAACTTATCCACTCCTTACGTCTCTCATGGATTGAGGCAACAAGTCCCAGCAGCAGCAGCAGCAGTATCACAGGGTATACTCGTACCGCCTGATATACAGCACATACTGGTGTATTGTAGCGCGTCTTTGGCTGATCTGCCTCGGAGAGTCGGAGAGTTGGTCGCGCGTTGCGCCACCCTCGCCACCAAGTTGTTTCGTTTCCAACAGCATTTGTCAGTGGTTCGGTGCCCAAGGCTCGGTTCGGAATGAATTTATTTCTGTAATTTTCCTTCATCATTCCGCTTTCTTGGCTCCAGGACATTATGCTCCTATTGTAATACCCCGTGACGACGATGACGATGACGATGATGATGATGGCGACGACGAGAAGGGTGAGCTGAACTTTCTGCTGGCTATGCTGGCATTGGTAGCACTGCTGGGCTGGCTTTGGTGCTTGGTACTGGTCTCGCTGCTCGTCATAGCTCACTCTATATGCACAGAGTGCCACAAGGAGATTTCTCTTGTTGGTTCCTTCTCCTCTCTTTATCTTTTTTTTTTTTTATTTCTTCTTTTTGTTTTGTTCCTTTTTCGCTCCTTCTTTACGCGCGTGCACATGTGTATGTGCGAGAGGTTTAGTATTGCCCGAAACGACTGTCGGGCTGGAAGGCTCTCCTTGTGAACTCGTGAGCCTGGCACTGGGGTTCTTGATCGGCCTGTGGCGATGCGGTGCATAAATGAAAATATAAAGTTTTAAGGGGAGGTACATGCTTCATAAGCCATTTGAATGCAAGAGTTTCGGGTTGGCAAGCCTTCGAGATTGTGGTCATGGGGCGATGAAGCAGATCGTGATGCTGGAGCGGATGGATACACTGTGTCCCGGTTCAAAAGGTCATGGTTTGTTAAAACGAAGCACAGTCACTGGTGGTTGTGGTGGTGGTGGTGGTGGCGGTGGAGGTTGTACATAGCTCTGGCAGAGGTAAGGAGGCGATTTAAATGTGAACTTTTGTTTTACATTTGCTGTGAATGTGTCGTGAGAACTTTGAGGATTTATAAAATGCACATTATACGCGAATGGTTAAGGATACCCAACGTGGCAACGTGGAGGAGGCGATTAATGAAAATATTGTATATGCATGCGGTCGTCGATGTATTACCAGGGGTAATTGCTCTACCAGGGGTAATCAATTAACTCGTGCCTTGGATATTCTTTTCCACGATAATTGGCTTTTATGGTGCATGGTGTTTGGGTTCGAGGCTGATTTCGGGCAATTTACAGATAGTGTAATGTCGCCCCTATTTGCTCACTTTGTTATAGAGTGCAGCTCGGTCGAACTATCGAGACAGGAGCCAACACTGTAACTACCATTCTTGGAATGTTTGGGACTGCTATTTAGAATTTCATTGACCCCATGGATTGATGTTCACTGTGCCAGAGACAAGTAACAGTCTAGAAGTAGGAAAGGACTTCATGTTACATTTTTCAAAAATTATCTTTCAGGGCTGATTTCACGCTCTGTCATATTCCGTCTTCGCCTTCATATAGGAGATTGTTCAAAAAGTAACCGGAATTGCATGGTTTTGATCATCCTCGGATTGGATGCTGTGAGTTGATACTGGAAGGGTCGTTGATAAGTGTTATGGATGCTGATTTCGATGTACTTCAGGTATTGACGGTAGTCATAAGCATGAATCGGTCATCGGTCGTCTCATTCTACTTTATACCACTGTAGACTGGAAGCCAGAGGAGAGTGGCTTGATCTTGCTGCAGTTCAAACGAAATGGATGCTCAGGATAAAGCTTGTCTATCACAGCAGACCGGGTTAATGGAAAGGGTTATACTGAGTGATTGACACGCTTTCTTTTTCTTGAATACTTCCGCCTTCAATAGAAAAGCGATACAAACTAGAAATATTCAATTGGGACAGACGATTGTAGCGAGGAAAGTAGGGCAATAACGAGGTGCTATCAGGAGCATCAGAATTTGGTAATTTGAGTACAGTCTGTGGGCTTTCCACTCCATTCTGGGTTAAATCCGGCATCACCCTTTACTCAAGCTGAACTAGTTGGTGGAAACCAAGATCAGAAGTACCAAAGCTCTCCTGCAGCCTCTCAATCAAAAGGACCTTGCAAAATGCAGAACAATTACTGGCGAAAATTAAGACCACCTTCTCGACCAGCTGTGTGTCGAAACTCGCGGGAAGAGGACTGGCTTGAAGAAGAAAAAAATCATCTTTCGGGATTTGGAGTACAATTTGCTCCGCCATGCCCAATATTCTCCTGACCCTCAGACTTCAATCTGTTTCCAAACACTTTTCTCAACCGTCCCGATTCTCATTTTCGGGAAGCAATACTGATGTTGGAGACATGCTGGGCCAAGTGTGTTGGGGTCAAGGAGATTATGTAGAAAAATAATAAAATAAAAAAATTATCAATAAAATCATTGTTAAGTGAAATTGTAGGAATTAATTAATTGCTTTATTTTCTAAAAAAAAAAATTGTTAGAAACGAAATGTTGAAACACACCTTGTCTATAAATGCAGTCACGAATCGACCCATATTTTGCAATAAGGATCGCAGGCTAATCGACTATAGGCTTTAGGCATTAAGGCAAATCCTGGAAAAAACCAGCGAGTTTCAATCTTCTTATCGATTTCAAAGCTGCATACGACAGTATTCCTCGCACAGAACTCTTTAATGCGATGGTCGAATTCGAGATCCCGGGAAAACCGATCCGGTTGTGTCGCACCACGCTTGAAAAAATCTTTTTTGTTTTTTTATAGGGTTCGTGCAGGTTCAAGAGTTATACAGTTAAGCTCTTATGGTGTTTGTCATACAAACTGAACGGGGTGCAGATGGTTTGTGTCGAAAATGTTCGTTCACTACTCTTCGGAGGGTGGTTGTCCTGGATAGAATTAGGGAGATTCGACTGAATTTGCGTTGGTTGTAGTTCACAGTAATTCTGTCATTAACGTGTTATATTGCAAATGCACACACAGAGTATGAATTTTGAAGTGATCTTACAACACTCGCAGGTTGTGCCTTCGTCAACACTTTTTGATCATCTCTTATTCACAAATGATGTTGTTGCACAGTTTTTGCATATAGAAATTGTTCTTGACTATGGACGGACTTGAAGTACAGACCTTCGGCTCAACAGTCGGTGATGATTACCATTGCAACCAAGTTCACCCCCGTCTGATGTCGATTGTCGACTCTGTCTTGAGGACGATGGAATGTACTGCCCCCTGCTACCTTAGCAAGCGTATCCTCCTTAGAAAAATTTTAAATCCCCTTGGGAGTCATCTTAAGAAAATAGAGAAGCCCATTGTCTAATCGACTAGAAGGCAAAAAAAAAATGTAGGACACCCACCACTACAAATTAGATAAAAAATATGGTCGAGCTTCCATTTAGTTCTCCGAAATTTTTTTCTGTTACCAACGGGGAAAGGTTGGGTGCTAATCTTTCATTAGAAGGAAAACACAATCTCAGGGAGGTGCATTTTCTCGTTATATCCTATTTAATGTAGGACATAAAACAAGTCTCGTACATCATTATGTATGAGTTGTAGCTCATTAAGTCTTTACAGAATTTAAATTCATTCAGTAGCGTTAGAATGTTACCACACTGCTGGCATTCTTCCTGCCAAGGCTTAGCTCAACAGGATTTTTTTCGGTTCTATTTTGTTTCTGGCCAATTATAATTTGTCTGAAAGTTGGTTTATTTCCTCAAACCTACTTGTGCCCAAGATCTGCCAAATCAAATGTCAGAAAGATAGAAATACTAACCCAACTGAACAAGGCCTACATTTCTTTCCACTCGAATCGGTGAAATCAATTTTCTTCCCAGTTGAATTCATCTCGTGTTGTTAGTGCAGGGCAGAGCATGGATATAGACACTGTACGGTGTAACCTGGTCAAATTGTCAAATTTCCTACTGGCGATGGCATACCCAAATTTCTGTTCCTTTTTGACTGTATTATTTATTGTATAAATAAGCTTACAGCTAATGAAAAACCAGAGCCGAAACTGTTCTCAGCCACCTATGTTTTATGTGAATCATCTGTTCGTACTGGTCAAAGGAATCTACTGTTCATTGCCGGTTCCGAATGATTTCGAGAAACTTTTTAGGGCAGTACTCCCCTGTAGAGAAACATCGCGAAGTACGATTTCGGTGACTTGCCTGTTGCATGACTCGGACCCTATATCATTAGCGTTAAAAGCTAACACACCAAATTAGAAATGACGGTGCTTCCTTGTCTCTCTTTTTTTTTTATTTCACAAAATCAAGTGTAGTTAGATTTTCTATTTTCTTCAGAGCAATTCACTAAAAATAGAGTACTACTTCAGACTAATCGTGCTTCAAAGTCCATCCTCCTGTATTCTTCACCACCCTTAAGTAGGGCTTTAATATAGAAAACATTCTCGACTTAGCGTCACCTTATGCGGATTCCCTAGATGCTATATTTGATGATTTTTTTATAAATATTAAATTCAATCAGACTTTTAGAAAAATCTAATACCTGCGAGTCACCTACATTACACCGTTAAGCTTCAACCGTAGAACCGTAGAAGAAGATTAATCGATTTCTCGCCAATTTAACATGTGATTTGCTTGACTAAACATCGATTAGCGTCGTTGCTTTCGCTGAAATTGAAAATATAACGAATATGGTGGTGTAATCGTGGCGAAGGCATGACATAGTCAGTGCCCTGTAATATAGGTAATTACTCCATCTACGCTCGCTACTCCTAATACGCTCGCGTTTCTTTTGAAAGTTACCTGCCTTTTTTAGTTTTAGGAGTTTTGTTTTTAACTTTTTTAATTTATCGATAGCAGTTGGGGACTACTATAGTTTAGGCAATAGTAATTGAGAGTGGTAGGCACTCGTTCTCGTTTGCAAGAGGTGATCCAACAACAGCTTCTTGAAGTTAATTTTTAATAAAATTGATAAAACTAATAATGAATCGAATATTGTACTTCAACTGTTAGCTTAGTTCATGACAATGAGTATTTGAAAATAGGCTTAAGCAAATATTCACTGCACCTAGCCCTCAGATGGTCCATTCTGTGGGTCCGACTTTGCAACAGTCGCTCGAGCAAATCGGCCGGTATTCCATTAATATCGTGTGTTATTCCCGCTTTGAAGGCATCAGTCGATTGTGATTTGTCAAAGTAAATAAGTTTATTCGAATATGCCCCCAACAAGAAATAAACAATCGGAGTCAGATCAATTGATTTTGAAGGCCAATTCGCAGATCCATTTCTTTAGAAATGGGAGAATTCTCTCTGAAAAACTGGATGGGCGTCCACTGCGTGGCAGGTTGCACCATCATGTTGGAACCCGAGTCGTCTACGAATATGTTGAAAAATGTATGTTACGAAAAAGGGAAAGTAACTTAACGGAGGAGAAATGAGAATGAGAAATTTTCAACCGGAAAACCGACAATTGGCCTACAAACATCGAATTGTTTATCGAAAAAAAATATTAGAAACTAACATCCAAGTAGAAGAGTTTAATGAACTAAATTCTGATCATTCAGCTGTACTTTTTATGTTGACCAGAAACTCGACAGACCTACATTAACTAAGAAACGTACTGTTTGGGAAGGTGGTTAAAAAAACTCTAGACGTCTAGACGAAAAAAATGTCCTAGGCACAGCTGTACTCGTACACAATATTGTACAATTGGAAAGAAGAATTTATTGTGGACATACAGCAATCAGCTTGGATAAATACGCCGGAAATAAGAAATAAAACTAAAGGAAACACTTTTCCCAGGGAAATTTTACGACTTATTTGTGAAAGAAGATGGGCAAGAAAAATATGGCAGCAAACTCGAGCCGCCCAAAACAAAATAAAGCTGAACAAACTCTCCAAGCAGTTGAAAAGGAAAATTAAGATGTTCAAAGATGCTTCAATCAAAGATTTTCTCAAAGGATTAATCAAGCTCTGGAAAGCCGCCAAATGAGGCATCAGCATGCAGACCAACTTCAATGCAACGTATAAATATTTAACTATTCGAAAAACTCCTTGTTAAAAGGCTTAATGATATTATCAATCGAAGAAACTTCATTCCAAAACGCCAACTTGGGATCAGAATGCGTCATTCCACTATAGATTAAACATTAGAAGGAAAGAAGTTTGTTCTTGACATTGCACAGGTCTTCGCCAAAGTTTGGCATGAAGGACTAAACCATAAATTGATATTTCTTCTATAAAAACAATATACTGCTATTTTTGAATCATATTTAGAGAGAGGATTTTTTAGAATAAAACAAGAACACTATTACTCAGAGCTTAAGGAAGTTTAGCCCGGAGTTCCACAAGACAGTGTCTTGGGACCTATTCTTTATCTCTTATTTACTAACGATCTCCCGAAACTTGAAAATAGTACGTCGGCAACATTTGCAGATGACATTGCAATATTACCGTGAAGACGATCTTCTAGTTGCACGTCAATATCAAGAAGGGGACCTGGTGGTCATCAATCAACCGTCAACCAAATTGACCATACTGCGATTAATGGCAGGCACGCACCGATATTCTGGATGTACGAACTTTCCGAGGAGCAAACATCGACTCAGACCACTTGCGGCAGCCAGGTCACGACTACGAATATGTTGAGCCCGCAAGAGACCGCCAGAGCCTATGCCAATCGAATCTTCCTTAAACTCTCTAAAAACCTTCCAACATCTGCTGAGTCCATACAATACCAATGGGCCCGTTGTCAAGAAGTTTTAGGGAGCGCTGCAAGCTTATCAAGTGGCGCTGCATAAAAGGACAAGAGCTGCTCGTGAGCATTAAAGGCAGAAGAGGAGGAAAAACTGATGCTTCTCAAAATAGAATAAAAAACAAAAAGATGAATGGAATCTTAGTAGTGTTTGGCCGACCCACAAGAAAGGAAAGAAAGGAGACCCTTTGTCTGCGCCAATTACAGAGGTATACGAGTAAGTCTCCTGAACATCGCTTACAAGATCTTCTCTGCTGGATGATATTGAAGAACTCTCGCTGCTATATCAGGTTTGAAAGCGACTTAACCGAGACCTTTATTGTCAGAAAAGGTTTTATACAGGGTGATACGCTATCATGTGACTTCTTCAACATCCTCCTTGGAAGGATCGCGCAAAATTCACTGGTCAAAATGAGGGGCACGATATTTTTCAATTCCATAAAGCTCAGCGAACTCAGCAAACTCAGGCGGAAGCGGCTAAAATGGGACAGGGGCTAAATGAGGGTAAAACAGAATATATGTTGTCATCGAAAAAAGACACGAACCACCAGCGTCTTGGCCAGAGCGCGCTTATTGGCAGGTTAAATTTCGAGTTAAGGACTTCATCTACCTTGGCTCCGCAGTGATATGCAGCAATGACACCAATGCCAAAATCAAACGCTCTTTCTTTGGGCTCACGAGGCAATTGAGAAGAAGAGTCCTTTCTCAGAAAACCAAGATGACCACATACAACACCCTTATCATCCCGGTCCTACTTTATGGCTCGGAGACATGGACCTTATCAAAAGTAGATTAGAAGGCCCAAGGTCGTTTTGAGAAATTTTAGGCCCAATCTGCATAAATGGGGAATAGAGGAGAAGATTTAACCGTGAATTCTACGGGCTGTACAGCGATATGAACCTAGTACGGGGTCTTAGATGAATGGATCATGTAGATCGCCAGCTCCATTAAAAGACTTTTTCAAAAAAAAAATATTTATTTCCCATAATCCTACAGAACCAACCACAAATCATGAAACAACGTGTAAAATAGATGCAGTTTTTCGAGATATTTAGATTTAGTCAACATAAAAATATTTGTATCACATGTTAGTTATCTTAAGCCGTTGATCATAAATTTTTTATGATCAACCGATTTTAAAAATCTGTACTTTTTTACTAAAAACATTTTCTTCCTATCCCAGAAAAAAAAAAGTTCCTAACTATGCAATTGTTCTATATAGCTATTTGACGTTATAAAAAAATTCAATATATTGTAGAAAAACATCTACATTTATCGGAGTTTCACTTCGATCGTGAGCTTACGTAGATGAGGCTCACACACATTGTTTTGACATAAAAGCGGGTCATTTTGGATCTGCTCCAAAGCAGAATTACCAAATTCCTGACGGAAATTAAAGTCAGGCGGTTTCAATTGTTTGATTTTACACCAAGCTTTTTCAAAATACGCCACATTGTGCCCTAGACCAAAACTTGAGAACCGCGACAAATCGAATGGCCACGGACTTTACGCACGCTGTTAGCTGCAATAGTATGGCTACACACACTCTAGGCAGTGGATAAATGTCCCTCGTATACTTCGATTGAAGATGGTTGGCATTCATCCAGCTATCATAAGCTCCATAAAATAGGCGAAGAACACAAATAACTTTTTTCACTGATCACTGACTTTGGAAATAAATTTCCACAATTTGAAAAATTACGCGGACATGACATTTAAGATGCATGCAATGCCGAAGTATCCACATTTAAGAATGTACTTCGTGTTGGATAGCCCGTTATTAATCGTGAACATAATAAGGAAGTTCAATCACAATTTATATGAACTGTACAGCATTAATGAGCTTACTGGGCGCCTTCAGTAAAAGCGCCAAAGACGTTGAGGTAAGCAGTTGGCCAAAGATCGTACTGGCGGGAGGGATTTATTGCTTGAGGCTTCCGGTTCCCAGCAGACTGTAGTGTAATTTAGAAGAAAGAACTTTTTAATTAATTTTAAGTCAACTTTCCATATCTTAAAGGCAAGTCAGCAATAATTTCAGACCGCTGATAATAGCTTGATCGGTATGAGTTTATCGTCTTGTTTTGTATTCTAAGTATTATGGCCTCGTAATCTCCCATTGGTAAAGTTTGTAGATTTCACTTCTGAAATGTTGAACTCGCTCTTATCACAAAAAACTGCTCAGCCAGGCAGTATCGAAATCTACTTCCAATAGCCGTTTGAGTCAGATGTATTGAATATAGCTTTCCAGTTGTAGCCATTGGAATCCGTTTTTTTTTTCAAAACTTGGAGCATTATTTCAAAAAGGTGTAATCGTGTAATCGTTTATTCTTAAAGACACTGTCCATCGCTAACTACACCTCTTTTCGATCTTTCTCGTAGTATACGGTTTACGCGCTGAAAAAACTCAGCTAGACTATGCCTAATCGATCGGAAAAGGAAGAGGTGATGTTGGTCTTTTTTCTTCTGCCTGTAAGCAATGCCTCCAACACTGCGTCTTCAAACTTTTTCACCGGTCTGGGATCTCCCTTATCTTCCAAGTCGAAATCACTACTTTTGTAGCGTCGAAACCATTCACGACCCGTCGCTCCACTAATAGAAGCCTCGCGCTAAAGTTCTACATATAATCATTGCCAGCGCCTCAATCGCAATCAAGTAAAACTTGAAACTTATTTGTCTTGATAGATGCCCAAGAGAGATGTGTCTGGTCTCACATTCTATGGGAAAATCGCCTTTGTGCACCTAAGATTAGTGCCAGGCAGGCTCCAGACCAAACCTGGTTGTGAAGCCTAAAATAAAAAAATTGGAATTGGACATGAGATTTGTGGCCTTCGTCGTAATACAAGCTGTTAGTTCCTCTCGAACGCGAGGACGTGTTCACGCTCATTGAGGCTATGAACAAGGTTATAAAAAAAGGCGGTTATCTCGAGCCACTAACTACTTGTTGATTTCGACTTTTTATGTAATATAGTCGCCTTTATGTGTCTATCGAAATCGATCAAATTTCGACTTTCCATTTATAACCGACCCCTGCCGAATCTGCTTTTTATAATTTCTGAGGACCTTCAGCCATCATACACATCAACTAGAAATGCTATTTAATTGAGCATTTTTTCACTCAATTCCCACAATCCTATATGTCCTGACATTAATGAGAAATCGCAGCTATACCTCTCGGCGAATAATATAAAGTTTTAAATTTCCCGCCCACTGAGATTTTTTTCTGCCTTCCATCCATAGCTCTATCCCACCGGATGTAGTTCCATTTTGTTTGTTTTTTTAAATTCCATTTTATTTTTCATATTTTCGGTTATTTATTGCATTTGGACGTACGAGATTCATACATACATACATTGGAAATCACGAAAATGCAATATAATGGCCCTCTGAGTGCGCCGATGATGATAATTCCGGCCGGGAACATCAAAAAAAGGATGATCCGCTCGGCGGGGGATTGTGCCCGTCGTATACTTCAGTAAATACGCGTGTGGGTATCTCGTACGAAGATTTTTCCTTTTTTCGGTTTACTTTTTTCAAAAAAAGAAACAAATTTATTGGTGAAACGAAAGGACTGCATATGATTTCCCCCATGGGTATTTGAGAGTGTCAATCTTTGGCTGGATTGCGAGCAAAGTGCATAATACTCGCATGACAGACGGATGCAATTTTTCTGCGTGGCTATATTTTAGTTGTTCGGTTTTTCTTTCTCCAGCCATGTGTATAGCAGCTGCCATGAGAACTGGCTGTGTAATGCTAATAATCTATGGGATGTCAACGATGGTCGTGGAGGATATCTGAAACTTATTTGTAAACTTGTACTTTTTGGAAACGAGACTGCTTGGAGCGAATCTTTCTATGAATGACATCATAAAATGACCAAAACATAATGAAAATAAGAAAAGATCATCAGAGAGCAATTCTTTTCTTATAGACCTCCATAGAGGCTACATTTATTTGCTCGCAAGTCCATCATATTTGAGTTATGTATATCAGATGTGTTCGAAAATTATTCGATCTGCGTTTACTACCCCGTGCTGACATCGTTCATCATCATCGGGGCTTCCACGTGCTGCAGCAATTCGAAGTGTTCAAACTCAAAAACAGCCAAAAGTCACAGGGCGCTACGTTGGGACAGTAGTCTGGCAAAATTGTGCAGTCCTGTCGTGGCGAAGAAGCCCTTTATCCCTCGGCCAACGCAATTTTTCAGGACATTGGGAAAGATATGTATATTATATTTTATATTAAAATAGCTTGACTCTGACTTGACATTGTTCCAACTTTGACGTCCGATGAAATTGACACTAAGAATGAGTCATTTTTTTTTTTTTTAGCTCATGTCCATCATTAGTGACCATATCCAAGTTGTCTGAAATGAATTTGAAGCAACAGAGCTTACGAGGGTGGTCCGATAAGTACTTAGCCTACAAAAGAAAGACAAAAATTTTGGAGAAATGGCGATTTATTTTGCAATATCGTCTCCTTTTAGCTCGATCACTTGACCCAGCGATGCTCCAACGTCTCCGTGGCGACGATGACCTCCTCATTCGACTGAAATTTCTGCCCGTCGAGTGACTTTTTCAAGTTTGGAAACAAAAATAAGTCGCACGGGGCCAAATCTGGAGAATACGGTGGATGGGGCGCAGTTCGTAGCCCAATTCGACCAGTTTGGCCGTGGCGAGGGCGGAGGTGTGAGCCGGTGCGTTATCATGGTGGAAGAGCACTTTTTTCTTTGCCAAGTGGGGCCGTTTTTTCTTCAATTCGGCGTCGAATCAGCCCAATAATTTGGCTTGGTACAGGCCTGTGACCGTTTGGCCCTTCTCCAGGTAGTCGATGTGGATCACACCTTGTGAATCCCAGAAAACCATCACGGCCATCACCTTTCCGGCCTGAAGTGGTCTCACGGTTGCGCTTGTTGTCCGGAGTGAGTAAACGCGGCACCAATCGCGCCGACAGCTTTCTCATGTCCAAAATTTCATGCAGGATATGACCCACGCGATCTTTTGAAATGCCTACTGTCTCAGCTATCTCGCGCACCTTCAATCGGCGGTCTGCCAATACGAGATCGTGGATTTTTGTCTCGTTATCTTCCGTAGTAGCCGTTTTCGGGACATCGGTCGCCATCGAACCTTCCAAAAACAAGAATCGAATCAGCGACCAATGTTGCTCTTTATCCATTTTTCTAAAATCCGCGGACAATCCCGCTTCCACACGCGGTCAATACAAAACTACGAGTCCGATCCGGCTGAAATTTCGACAGTAGCCGTCTACTAGAATGTACTACACGCATGTTGCTCTTGCGATATGGGCGCCATCTGGCAGTGAGGCTAAGTACTTATCGGACCACCCTCGTATTCAAAGCTTTTGTGAAGTCGGTTTTAATTTACCGCAGTAAAACGTGGCACACGAAACAAGAATCTGCTAAAAACTATAGGCTTTTGCAAATAGGTGTCTGCGCCGTATTGTCAGCATTTGGTGGCAATACCCCATTTCTAATCAACATTTGTGGCAACTGACAGATAAAAACCAATCGAAGTGGAGACTATGCGCAGAGAAGCGCATCTAAAAGCTCTAACGAAATAGTGCACTCGGCCCTACAATGGAATTCATAAAGTACTTGAAACAGACGGCGGTTAAAAATGACCTGGCGCAGAAGCAAGAAGAAAGCCACAAAATCTCTTAAGGAATTGAAATACATCGTGATCGTTGGCAATCCTACATAGAGGCTAAGTTCTTAGTTACATAACTTATTTGTAATAATAGGATATATCATTAAAAATAATAATAAAGTACCATAGAGGAAGAAGCAATTGACCAAATTCAGTCGAATCTCTCAAAACCATCCTATCTAGGACAACCACCCCCGAAGACTAGTGAACGAACATCTTCGACACAAACCATCTGCACCCCGTCCAGGTTGTGGGACAAACACCATAAGAGCGTACACTCTTGAACCTGCACGAATTATAAAGATAAAAAAAAATAAAACATATCCTAATGACCTGACTAGGGTCATTGATCTGACTAAGTTCATTGACCTGACCTTGACCTAAGGCTCTTCGAAAAGTTTTTTTTTTCGAATTGATCTAAATTGCAAAAAGGATTCGTTTCGAATTGAATCAAATTAAATGTGTTCCATGGATAAATTCGATTTGAACGTTTTAGATATACTGGAAGTAGACAAATTGATGCGATTGTTGGTCTTTTAGGTATCGATTTATATTATTCTAGACTAGGTGAGAGGTGTTCGAACTTCATCAGTATCGAATGCAAATTAGGAAAAGTTTCATAACCAATCAGACACCGGATTATATGGCAGAAGAGCCCTTCAATCAACGGTGGTGGATTATGATAACTACGATCACAGTTCTGGTTATAGCTTTCAAAAAAAGTTATCCTTACAAAAATTTTCTAGAACTCCAGTTTCCATACTCTTGTGGCAAGCATCACGGGGCGTCATACCTTTCCTGTTGCCTGGAAGACAAGCTCCATTCAGGAAATATCTGTCAGTAACTTCTCTCGAACAACTCCTCTTCATTGTCTGATCATCCATCTCTGCTGATCAGTTGATGTTGGAGTTGATACTACTGCCGAACTGGATTCAGAGTTAAACCCTAAAGCCAACACAACAGCAACATTGACATCAGAATCCAAATCAAAATTGACAATATCGATTGGGCATATGAACCGCCTCAAAATGAGAGTCGCCATTAACATTAGAATCAACATTAGTATCAGCCTCAATCTCATCATCAGCATCAGCATCAATATCGGCATCGACATAAGCATCAACACCGATATCAATTTCAACATCCGTTTTACCATCACAATCAGCACCGGCATCGGCATCGATATATGCTTCACCATCACCATCAGCATCAGCATTATAATCCGCATTAGCATCCACATCAGCATCCTCATCAGCATCCGTAACAGCATCCGCAACAGCATCAGCATCACCATCACCATATTTATTATTAAAGGCGGACTCTTGTAAAAAGTCTTCAAATTCCGGAATGAGACCGTCGACCGGGAGTAGAAGCCCAATATATGCTGTGACAACATAATAAGAAAATTTTAATGAGAGTCTGTGTAAGGCATTGTCTTTAAATGATTTCTGGGAAAACACAGCCAGCATGACACCATGTTTGGAGTGGAGCTACTGGGCCTTGTCAAGTATAAGGCCATAACCTTGGCTCACAAGGTTATGGAAAAATGGTAGTCCATTCCATTGATACTCTAAGCAAAGAAACCAGAACTATCAGACTTACTTTAAAGTTTAACACAAATGCAAAAAATTCAAAGAAATTAAACAAGAAACTACCTTATTTAAGGATAATACCTTGAACAAATAAATTAAAAGAGACGTTACAACCCCATTTTCTGTGTTTTCCTCGGGAGGCTCTTCGAGACGGAGCTGTAGTTTCCCTTCACTCATATGACCCAGCCATTTTACACGTTGGTGCTTACTTGCTTGTCGAAGGCGACTTAGTTGGGTATTAACACAAGCAGGACTAATTGCACACAGAATTTCTCTCTGAAATCATAATCGGTCCTCTTCATTACCTTCCCTTAAAGTCTAATCCTATGTGCCGTGGAGGAGGACTGGGCTGATCTAGATTTTGTATTGAATTACTCTGGTTTTTATAGATTGGAGGTATTCGGCTAGTATCGTTACTGCTGCCCACTATTGAGCCAAGTTAAACCAAGTCCTTGACTTATTTAAAGTTATAACTGTCACCTCTGCTGTTAAATCTTTCTTTGATGGCAACATACATCTGATTTTCTTCTCATTTACCCTTTAACGCTGTCAATCGTCTCGCTATGTCCGTCTATCATGTCATTACTATTTGCATATTCAAGCAATTTTGCTGATTTGAGCCAAGACAGTGAATTCCGTAGGAAGCCCTCTCATGACCGTCCTTGACCCTAGCGAGAATTCTCTATAACCATCTTGCATAGCCTGACGCGTTTAGCAGCGATTTTAAGATATGATATGACTTTACATTGCTCGTCTCATCATCATATGAGGCCTTAAAGTCGACAAAGCTATAAGATTGCTAGAAGACGTTTGTATCAATAGTCGAGTAAAAAACTCCATTCATCGAGTAAGCATTCCTTCGTTTATGCTCCCAACTAACTTATTTCAACTGCTGTGAAAAGCTTAGCACGGGGCCAGTTAGCTTCGATATACCGGTGGATGGAATTCTCACTCGTCTTGTTTATTGGAAATGGTTCCTCCTACTTGATAGCAGTATTTTGACTACCATCAATGCAATATAATCTGTAGAAGTGGTCTTTTCACCTTCTCAGTATTGACGGTGATTCCATTATGAATTGGTCATGATCATCCCCGTAGCCTTCTGCTCTGGCTTTAAAGCCTAAGCAAGTTCGTTTTATTTTTTTTAGCAAAACTTGTGAACGACATTCCTTCTTTAGCATCTTTCTCTCTCCTCGATTTCATGCTTCTCTTGCTCCCGGTCCATGCTTCTCTTTTTTTTTTGGGTGCAGAGCCCATGAGCTGGGCTGTTGATGCAGCGCAGCCATGGGTGCAGTCTGTTTCTCTACATTGGCCTAATAAGTTGGTGGCTTGAAATCAAGCGCAAAATAGCCTCCACCCTTGATCGCCCAACTTATCCATTGCTGTCGTATAGTTTGTGCAGATTTCATCGGGTATTGGAAGAGCATGCTTATCAAAGGTCCTGGCGTCCTCTTAAGACTGCATCTTTTCGATGTTAAATTTGACTTCTCTGATCCCCTGAAATCCATCCTAATCAATATTGACTTCACGAAGTTTCAGACATCCAGAATGCTTGAGGAGTGCCGGGAATCGGTTAATTTTTTTGATTGTCAATTGATTAGAAGATCGACAAGTCCCGTTATGGATGTTAAGATGGGATAATCGCGTTCTGCCTACAAAATTACGGTTCGTCCCAAAGCCTACTAATCTGAATTCCTTTTTGGACACGTGTTGTATAAACCACAATAGGCTTTCCTGCGCCCGTTTAAAGCTAGCTTCGCGTTTAAACCTCCTAGAATGGTTTTGGTATTGCATAATAGCTGCGATATTGAGCCCATGCTCTATCATGGAACCCATAGCCGTTATGCGTGAATCGACGGCTTTGATACAGAATGGTATAAGACGCTTTGTTCTTTTTATACAATTGGGTCTTTATTCCCAAAATAGGGAAAGAAGACTACTCACTCGCCAAGAATTTTAGACCAATTAGTCTAACATCCTTCTTGCTGAAAAGCATGGCGAGATTAGAAGAGTTGCATGTGCGTACAGATGCCCTTCGAATGCATCCTCTCTCGGAGATGCAACATGCTTATCAGCGGAAAATCCTGCGAGACTACGCTTTAAAACTTAGAATTGAATGCGCTCTCGAAAGGAAAGAGTACGTACTTGGCATTTTCGTTGACATTGAGGGAGCTTTTGATAACGCTACTTTCGACATCATGTGTAACGCTGCCAGACGGCATGGCGTAGATGAAACAGTGGTTTTGTTAATCAAAGCAATACTTGTGCACAGGACACTGATCGCTGATGCAGCTCTAGAACAATGTGTCAAGTCTGGAGTAAACAGGGGCTGCCCGCAAGGTGGCATCTTGTCTCCGTTGTTATGGTGCATGGTGGTCAACTCCCTGCTCGATGCTCTCAATGCCTCTGGGATCTATGCCAAGGCCTATGTGGATGATGTTGCTGTTCTCTCTGTCGGCTCATATTTAGCGACTGTCTCTCTCAAAGCGCAGGCGGTGCTAGATGTGATCGAGGACTGATGCACGAGTAATGGGCTGTCGGTTAATCCTCTTAAGACTGATGTCTTCACGAGAAGAGCCAGCTTTTTGGCAATGCAAAGGTGCTTTTGGCAAAACATAAGGCTTATCGCCGAAAAAGGTTCTTTGGATCTACACGGCAATGATAAGACAGATAATCTCATATGCATCGGTTGTTTGGTGGAACAGGCTAACACGCAAACACGTTGTGGCTTCTCTCACCAAACTCCAAAGAGCGGCCTGTCTCAGCTGCACGAGGGCTTTCCCCAGCACACCGGGAGCTGCTCTAGATGGTATGATGAGTCTTCCACCCCTTGACATATATATCAGAGGATGCGCACTGAAAGCCATTTCTCGCCGAAAGAGAAATGGTCTTTGGTACAACTCGCCTTGGAGTGAAAGTGTCCTAGGATCCCTGTCTCATGGATATGCTTTCTGAAGCAATGACACCGGCCATCCTACTGCGCTGTAATTTCACCGTCATATTTCCATGGTGTCAGGACTGGCTTTGGCCAGACACTGAACCTGTAATGGAATGTCTTCACATTTTGACAGATGGCTCCAAGACTGGGCAGGTTTCCGGCGCTGGAGTTTTCTTTGAGCGCGAAAACATTCGAGTACACTTCTCGTTAGGAAAATATGCGTCTGTCTTTCAATCAGAGATTTACGCAATCCTAATGGCCATGCACTATGTTGTGAGGCACAGGAGGAAAGGAAAAATCATATGCGTCTTCAGTGACAACCAAGCTGGACTCAGAGCTGTGTCCAACCCTCTATCCAACTCCAAATTAGTGCATGAACTCAAGAGCTTTTTGAACAAAGTAGGAAGACTAAATTCACTTAGGCTTGTATGGGTCCCAGGTCACTCTGGAATCCCAGGAAATAAGATCTCCGATAAACTCGCTAGAAGGGGTTCAGAGAAGAATTTCTCAGGACCTGAACACGCCTTAGGTCTACCTGCTTCCACGGTCAAATCTGACATCAACGACTGGGTCTTTAATGCACACAGTCGTAGATGGAGGGAATATCCAGGATGCAGGATGACTAAGCGCGTACGCCCTGATGTCTGCCTGAAGTTCGCAACATTTTTCTTATCCTTAAGGAGAAATGATTGCAGAACGGGCGTCTTACACTGCCTTTTGCATCTCTACGTGCTTGGCATCAGTGAGACGCCTACCTGTGCTGCATGTTGCGAGGAGGATGACACAGCAGAACACTTTCTCTGCGACTGTCCCGCCTTCGCTCGCGCACGGTTAGGGCCGACGTGCTGGGTGCCGAATCTCTTAGCTCTACGTCACTGAAGCCCCTCCTCACTTTTCTCCGGACAACGCGGAAAATACAATAAAGACAAGGTGTCTGTCTGGTAGTACAATGGACCAGTATTTGTGTCTGAGTGCTCCGACAGATAGTAGAAGCCTCCAACAAAAAAGAAAAAGTTGCCTTTAGCCTTTTCGTACTTTCGAATGCACTCCAAGATTCCACTCAAAACTAAAAATTCCAGCCTTTTAAAAAGGGTGTATAACAGTATTATACTAATGTATTGTACATACATATATTCCTAGAAAACAGTGTAGAATTGATTGCTTTTACATTGACCAAGACTGATTAGGTGAGGACCTTTTTGATCCATTCGTCTACATTCCGATTCTTCGAATCGCGTGGAATCTGTTAGCAGACTTTAGCCACCGGCATTACACTTAATTATTGATTTAAAAAAAATTCTTGAACTATGGCTAACTGTCTACAGTATATAAATAATAAAAACAGCTCTACCCTACTCTCTCCTTTTTTTCTTGAGCAAACTAGCTCATCCCCGACTTTTAAGAGCGAACAGTCTCCACAAGTGACTGGCTGTCAGTTGCATTCATCGCCTACAAATTATCCGTTGTCGCCTTGACGATGGTTCGTTATCTTGTTTTTTTTATTTTTTATTTTTTTTATTTTTTAGATATATTTAGTGTCATTTCATCTGTCCGCTCGAATATTTTCCCATTCTGTCAAAACACATCCGCGCGTTTCAGCTGCTACCATCATAACACATTCCAAATGCACATTTCGAGTGACAGGCTCGCTGCTTTTTGTTTCGCTGATAATATTTTTCTAAGCGCAACAACAGAATGGAAAGACAAAACAACGAAAAAGAACAACGAACAATCAACAACGCTCGTCTATACAATTTTCATTTTTGCCTATTCCATTTTATTTTATTTTATTTCACTCGTATTCCTCCGTTTTATTTAGCCAAATAAATTGGGACCATTTGAAAAGTGTCCGTCCATCAGTTTGTTATTCTTGCAGGAACAAAAAAATATCCTGAAATGGTATAAACAACAAAATAGGAGAAAACAGTGAATGGATGTTAAAATATCGTTGGCACCAACTAACATCGCCTACACATCTGGCTACAAACACAGTACAATAGCCCACTCTGTCCTACCCTCGGTGGCAATCATGCCGGTTTGGTCAAAATTTTATATTTTTGCATCTAATGCATAAATAAAACTAATTGCATAGAGGGGCGGTGGTGTCAGCAACAACTCATCCACTGCACCACAGATGAGTTCCATGGCACGCCAATGCACTGGGGACGCTGCACTGGGGAGCCATGTGCAATGAGTTGCTTCGATCTACTCACACTCTATTCGGGTCCAGTCCCGTCAGGGTTGTAGAGGTTTTTATGTTTAAATGCAGACTATTTTCATATTTCATTCAAAAATATAGAAATAAAAAACAAAAAGTTTAAAAAAAAAGGAAAAAAGGATCATGGAGCTATGGCAACTAGAAGCAAAAGGCATGATGTCCCTGGACATCGATGATGCGGAAAAAATCAAAATGCACAAATGATGATGAGTGGTGATGCAGATGCACAAAAACTGCATCGCCGCCGCATTCATCGCAACGCAATTTTGAAATAGGGCTTTTAGGGATAAAAACGAAATAAAGCAAAAATGATCTTGATTTGTGGTAGTGCTTCAAAACAATTGTGAAGCCACCTAGCCATGAGGTAGTTTGGGGGACGCACCTTATTTCGAATATAAGAGTTGAATGTACTGAATCAACAATTCCGGAAATAGTACCATTCCCTAGACAGGAAAAAGAGACGACTACTCCCTCTCCAAGAGCAGTTTGATTTCCATCCTGGGGAAAGTATTTCAAAATGTATATCAGAGAAGACTACTTTAAAAATAGTCCGAACAACTGAAAGTGCAAACGAATGTGAAGAGCAGGGGCTTTTGATAACGCAACCTTCAACAAAGTGCGCTAGTTTCAGCACGTCGTTGATAAACACAGTCTTGACTCTTCTGGTCGCTTTCATTGCGGTCATCGGGTTTTGGTGTCGATATCATAACCATATACCTATACCCATGTTTCATCAACAGTTTATTCACTTTATTCAACAGCTATTGAGCGATGCTCAAGCGACATTTTGCTCAAAATTTTGCAATTTCAGAGCAAATTTTGTGGACACACTTTTCATGCCCAAAAGATCTGAAAAAATGCCATGGCATGAGCAAACCGATATGACGATATCCCCAGTAACTTATCCGAGACTGATATGATGGTTGTCCATTCAATTTTCTTCACAGCATCAACGGTTTTATCTGTTGTTGTCGAGCTGGAGCCTCCAGGGCGGGCAACTCATTAAGAATTTTTTCTTTTGCCCAACGTTTTAGAATCTTTGAAAAATATATGTCAACAATTGTTAGGGGACTGTGTTCCAACTTAACAAACAAAAAATTCAAATCGAATGTGCTTAGCCCAGTGAAACTTAAAAGTCACCTTATTTTTTGAACAAAATATAGTATTAGAGATTTGTACATACCACTTTGGTTGTTGATGTGGGCTTTGATCAGTCGTTGATCAGGTCTTACTTACATAGATTCTGTGGCCATTATTGTGGTGTCGATTTTATACCTTATGCCCTAAATACCTCCAGAGTCTACGCCCAGGCTTTTCGTTTTTGTGTCAGTTCAAGTTTGATTTCATTGGTACAGGATAGGAGGAAATTAGCAGTTTGGGGTAATGTAAGTGTACCAAATCAGAACCAGTTATTACTAAGTCATTTTCAAATTCTTGTCTAGTGGAATGGCTAGCCTCTCATCGTAACCCAACGAGCGAGGCTTACTCTAAATGCCATGACGAATCTTTCTAATCTTAATATTTTTGTCATGGGGTATACATTGATAGCCTAGCCTTTGTCGATTGTTTAGGTAAAATTAATTCTTCTCTACTTGATCATGCCCCTGAGATGGACTCTTCTTATTCTAGTTTGAAGAAGTTTTGAGCCGAAGCTTTCAGTGAATCTGCACATTTGCCAAGATTCATGAGGTTTTCTTTTTTCCCCATTTCAGACCCTTGATGAGGGCCTTATAGCTTATTAGCTTTTCTAGAAAAAGCTTTGTATTTAGTCGCCTGCCAAGTTGATTTGATATTCTTGCAGAAATATCTAGCCCACAATTAAGGCGGCTTCAGGGTACTGTTTCAACTAACTTGTGAGAGAAGCGTGCCTTTTAGTCAACAGTATATTCTCGCTGACTCGCTACCGTCGCTGCTACTAAAATCGAAATATTAAAATGTTGCCTTACACGATGTGTGAGGGCTCACTTTGCCATTTTGAAAAAAGGTCGTTCGTCGGTGAACGTTGGTAAAACTTCAGATCTACCAACCTTTGAAATAAGTTCATTTTTACAGCAGATTAAGGATAAACATAGAAACCTTTGTCGAATCCTTTCGGGTACTATACCATGAAGCTGATAAGGATATTATTCATTACCATTAACCAAACTTTGTAGTCCTATTCAAGAGTTGTAGGTCTGACAATTTAATGCAGCGGCGCAGTAGTTTCAAGCGTTAAGGACGTTTATGAACATAATGGTGCCGGATGATAGGACCTAAAGTGGTTGTGGAATAGTCATTGCATCTTAAGGTGGATTTTTAGCTTCCCAGCAGACTTCGCACATCAAAAACTTAATGCAAAGAAAGAAGGACGAAGACTAAACAAAATTAGGCGGCTGACTTGGATAGAGCATTTTAGAGTGGACGTGAAGCTTCTAGCTAGATCAATATACGAGTACATATACTCATGTGGAATGTTTGGAATGTTTTTCTGATGGCTGCTAATAGGGTTAACTGGATGTTGTTAATGAAAGTGGCTTTTCAAAGCTATCCAATAAGAGGTGCCATTTTAAAATTGACGCCATTGTTGAACCGTCAACACCCATTATAGCGATAGACAGAAAAAGGCTTGGAATTGTAAAATCTTTGCAACGTAAAAGGGTGAAACGTTTCCTAAAGTTCACACTTTATTCAATAAATGTCTACGTTTCGTGCAATGGAGACTTCAGCCCGTGTGCTTTTAGCAAGATCATCGCTATTGCAACTGAGAGCCCTCGTGTGTTCATTTCGAGACAATCGCATTGGGCCATATTTGTACAAGACATGAAGACCCCTCTCAACTTGATGATTTTCATGATTTTTTATACAAAGTTATTCTGAATATTGAGGTCACAGGAAAAGGGTTCTGTTGTATCATCCTCCTCGCCACATGCAGCAAAGGTGGGCGATGCCAACTACGCAGAGATGCTTAGCAAAAGTGTAATGGCCCGTAATGACACCCGCAAGTCTTCTGCAATCAATTCTCCTAAAGATTAAGAAGAATGTTGCGGATTTCTATCAGACATCAAAGCGTAGCGCTTAGTTATCTAGCATCCACCCTTATTGTAAGCGTTTATCCCAATCGTTGATGTAGGATTTCACCGTGGAAGCAGGTAGCCCTAAAGCGGGTTCAGGTCCTGAGAAACTCTCCTTTGAGCCCATTCTACCGAGTTCTTCAGAGATTTCATTTCCTGGGATCCAAGAGTGACCTAGAACCCATATTTAGTCTTCCGTTTTTTCCGAAAAAGTTCTTGAGTTTCTGCACTAATTTGGAGCTGACTAAAAGGTTGGGCACGGCTTCGAGTGCAGCTTGGCTGTCAATGCGAACGCATATGCTTTTTCCCTTCGTCTTGAGCTTGATAACATAGTGCATGGCCATTAGGATACGTTAATCGCTGACTGAAAGACAGACGCATGTTTTCCTAGCAACAAGTGCAGTCGGACGTTTTCGCGCCTGAGACCTGGAGCCATCTGTAAAAAAATGAGAAGACAATCTTTTCTATGTTAAGTATTTGACCAGAGTAAGTCCTGAAGCCATGAAAATTTGACTGTGAAGGTCGTAGGTCATAGGATATTTCTCACGCAAGTACTTGTACACTTTCATTCCAATGCGATTTGTTCCAAAAGCAATTTCTCTTGATGCGGGACTTGGCTTTCAGTGCGCACCCTCATAGCAACTAGAGCAGCCGGCGTGCTGGAGAAAACCCCAGTACAGCTGATACAAACTGTTCTTTGGAGTTTGCTTAAAAAAGCTACGACATGTTTGCGTGTTAGCCTGTTATATCAGACAACCGATGCATATGAGATGATCGTTCTTATCATTACTGTGTAAATCCAAATGCCCTTTATCGGCGATAAGCCCCATGTTCTACGAAAAGCACCTTTGCATTGCCAAAAAACTGACAACGCTTTGGTAATTTTGACTCAACAGGCCTTGACCAAAGAAGCTTGCTATCTAAGATAACTCCCAAGTATTTTGCATCCTTGAATATTGGATTGGCAATGCCTTTTAGCACAAGCTAAGTTATGCCAGTATTTTTCCTCCTTCTCGTGAAATGAACGACATCAGTCTTAAGAGGATTAACTTACAGCACATCACTTGTGCACCAGTCGCCTGTGGTAAACATGAGCCGATAGAGAGAACGACAACATCATCCACATAGGCCTGGACACAGATTCCAGAGGTCTATATAGGACCTGAAATATAAAAGCTATTCTTTTATTATTAACGGCTATGTGGAACTCGGAAGTTCAGAGAAGTCATGAGTGTGTTCCTTCCATGTTTCGCTGTTCTGTTTCATCTCTTCTAGATTCATCCTTATATTGTCCTCCCATCTACGATGCGGCCTCCCTGGCGGTCTTTTTCCTATGGGTTTTCCACTCATTATTCGTTCTACGTGTCTTGCCCATCTTAGTCTTAGCGATTTAATTGCTAGGACAATGCTTGGTGCTGAGTAAGGTTCCTCGAGTTCTTGATTGTGTAGCTTTCTCCATTCGCTTGTTTTCATCCATTGATTCTCCTTAAGATCTTATTTTCAAAGACTCGATCTCTATTTTCCTCCTTCTTAGTCAGGGACCCGGTTTCACATCCGTATAGTATCACTGGTTTATTATGGTTTGATAAATGCGGATCTTAGCATTGCGAGACAAAGGAATTGTTTTAAATACTTGCTTCATCGCGAAGAAGCACGCGTTGCCCATATGGAGCCTTTTATTTTTGTCGCTTTTGACAGCCATTTTCTCAACGCTTCAAGTGCGAGGGTTGGATCGATCCAAGTGGGTTAGTCATCATATATATATTTGGTTTTCTCATTATTTACAATACTCCTCGGCCAACTTCCTTCCCTGCCATTATTCGACTTTCTACATTATTTTTATCTGTTTCCTTATTATCCCCCAGCAGGTCTAGATCATCAGTGTAAGCCGGATGCGAGTTTTTCCCCTCTCCTTATCGTAAAGGGTTCTTATTACGTAGTCCATCACTAAAACAACGAGAGGTGATAACAAGCCGTCTCCTTGCATCAATCCTTCCTACTTTTATCTTTTCTCGCCCTTTGTTTCCGTTTCAATATTAGTTTCATCAATTTCTTCGGGATTCTGAGCCTTTCAAGGCATGATACATTTTCGATCGGTTTACAGAGTCATATGCTTTTTAAAATCCACGAATAGCTGGTGATACGTTTCGTGGAATTCCCGCTTCCATTCTAAAAGCTGTGGAATAGTAGAAATCTAGTCACTTATCGAGCGATTCCTATTGAACCCACATTGGTAGTCTTCGATTATTTCCTTTGCATATGAAATCAGTCTGTTTAAGAGAATATTTAAGAGTACCTTGTTCGCATTATGACATTGTCTTCGATCACTCTATTTACTCGAAAATACGGGAATGATGACAGAGTTTTTCCATTCCTCGGGGATGATTTCATTGTTCTGCATGTTTTGAAGAGCCAATCTAGCTTCTCTGTTAATATTTCTCCTGCATATTTTATTGATCCCGATGGATTGCTTTACTTCCTTGCTTGGCAGTCTTACCTGAATCTCTGCTGTGTGGATAACACCGTTTTCCATTGCTGCTGGCTCTGCATGTATATTAAACAGTTTGTTGAAATATCTAATCCAGTGGCCTTCAATTCTTTTGTTGTCGAAACGAGCTTTCCATTATCGTGGCGAATAAATTCTGATTTGGCATTTTCGTACAACCTTTAGCCCTACATACATTGTTCTCATGTTGTTAGCCTTCTTCCTGAATTTTAGCAAATGTTTTCTTACGTCGTCCCTTTACAGGAGTGTTAGGACATTTCAGGCTTTTACTTTTTCTCCGCGTTCTTCGACGAACCAATGCCTTATTTTTGGGCTTTGCTACATGCTAGATTGCTTTATGCTGCCTCCTTTATAACACTTTTTATTGTTGACCATACTGCTTCTACCTGTCTTGTTTAGTCGTTAGATTCTATGCCATCTAGTAGGTCGAATCGGTTGTTGATTTCGTCATGGATACGAGGGTCCCTTAACTTGTCAACGTTAATTTTTATTTTGTACATTGCTGTGTTCCATTTCTGTGAATTTGGATTCGGCTTTTAATTTTGGCGATGATAAGAACAATCTTACAGTCTACAGAATCGCAATCTGCTCATCTGTATGCTTTAACATCTAGTACGTTGGAAGATATTTAGGTAGCTTTTGTGTTTGAATTATATAGTTTTCACGATCATATTTTCTGAGCTGGCGAAACTTATTGTCCTAAGACCATAATCGCTTGATGAGACATGGAGACCTACTTTCTCCTATACTCCTATCCTATTTTACTATTTCCGCGTTGAAATCTCCGAGTAAGATTTTCATCCGAAGGATTAAAACTTGTCAAATATACTATATTTTCCACTGCTTCATAAAACGCGTCGTTTACCTGTTCTATAGGACACTGTACGTTCAGAAGAACTAAGTTATGGTGGGGACCATAGATCTAGGATAACGACATTCGGTCGTTGTAGAATACTACGTTCGCTACGTTCTGCACAATTTTGTTGCATGAAAAATTGTGTCTCAAGATTGTCTGTATCAATACCGCCACAAACCAAGGTATACCCATCGTTAACGGTTTGAAAGTCCAACTCCTTGTACAGCTGCGATGTCCAATTTACAATTTCATTGCATGCAGTTTGGGAAGCACCCGGTCGGTACAAGCTGCGTACGTTCCACGAACCTATCCTTTAGAGGATAGAAATGGAGAGCTAGTCTTTAGCATTTTAAATTTAAGAAAAGTTTTATAAAAAAATTAATTTTAACTAAAAAAAAAAAACAAACAATCTACTGCGAACAAATCTAGAATATTATATTCTTCCCTTTCAGCTGTGCTTAAGATAAAGTCTATGCCAATGGTCCAATAGCAACTAAAGCACTAAAAGAAAGAAAGGTGATGAAGAATTTTATCGAAAAAAGGACTGGTTTCAAATTGAGCCTAAACATATCGCCACTTTTCATAAAAATATGGCCTTTTCGATTTACTTAAAACAGTCTTCCTTCTTGGATAGTCCTATATTACAATTGTTTCTTAGAAAATAATTAAGATGTTTTTTTTTCCTCCGTAGGATAGATTTCCAATACTATAATGTTCTAATGATCTATTTTCACTTAATTTGCTAAGCACCATGGCCTGAATGGTTGCTATTTATTAAGCAGATAAAGATATTACAGTAAGAGCGAACCATTAACTCCGAAATGTAATACATCAAAAAATAAATAACTTGAAACCCAATCACTTTAATTAAAATATTTAAAAATACGCCAAAACAATCACTTCACAACGCGCAACACACCCTTTATACAAGTTTGAACTTATCAAAGGAAAAACTCTAAAAAGATGAAATAAAACATGACGTATCCGTGAGCGTAGAGTATTATTTTCAGAAGAGCTGGTTGCACAATAACATTATTATTATATGTACCCTCGAGGATTTTCGTCGAAATAACTTTTGTTTTTATGTAATTTTTCGATAATTAATTAGCGGCCGAACTTAACCCTTAAATTCATAATGTAGGATGCAGACTACATCATATTTTGATGGCTGAATGACATGGGCCTTTGCCTTAAAAAAATAAATATATTAGCTGTCAATCGAGAACAGACCTATTTTTAAAATTTGTATATTGGCAGTACTGGATCTTTATTGTCTATTTGACTTTGACAGCTAAAACTTTTCGGCGGATTGCAATTTGTAAAAGCGACGGGTGAATTAATTTACTGAACACATTCTTTTGGATTTTTCAAGGTAAGTTGTGCTATTTTATTAGTATTTCGTTTATATAAATGACAAATATTGAGTAGAGACAGTAGAAGTTATAATTGTATTAGGAATAACCACACATCTTCTCAATTCCTTTATGTAGGCCATATCCTACACTATGCATTCAGTACTAAAGTAGAGTATTGTATGAGAAATTTGTAGAGATGTACAAAATTGATATTTCAGGTGGCTAATCGAAGATGGACTGGTTCTAATTATCAAATAAGCTCCTACTTAGCTACCTTAGATGGCAATGAATCAGAAGATGGTGCTGAAGAAGACGAAAGTGAGGAAAATGATGAAGAGGTGGAGGCTTATAGGGACCGAGCTGAACTTCGTCGAGTTTTGGAAGAGGAAACTGAAGAGGTTGAAGATGACCCTCCTTTGGAAGACGAATCTCTTGGTGCTGATGTAGACCCCAGTGAAGAGGATCCTCCAGACCCAGAAATTGAACAGGAGCCTGCTGTTCATAACACGCAAACTCGGCAACAAGTAATGAGAACATTATTGTGGAAAAAGCAAGGGATGAGGACATCTGAAGATGACATAGCTTTTTTGGGCAACTTAGATTATGGTGAGCTGGGGTCTTTAGATACAATGTATGGCTTTTTTTCGTTTTTCCTATCTGATGTCATCTTAGAGAAAATTGTACAAGAAACTAATTTATATGCCATCCAGAAAGAGCCCAATTCCACTTTCTCAACCAGTGTCACAGAGGTCCGAAATTACATTGGCATATTATATTTTATGTCTGTTATAAAATACCCTAACGTTAGGATGTATTGGTCTCCTAAGTATGGGTTTGCTCATGTATATAATTGCATGACCCTAAACCGTTTTGAAAAACTTAAAAGTTTATTACATTTTAACAATAATGACTCACTGCTTCCATCTGATCATTCTCGTCATGACAAATTATATAAGATTAGACCAGTCATAGACTATTTGAACGATCGCTTTGCGCTTTTTCCTATAGAACAACGATTGTCAATTGACGAACAGATGTGTGCGACAAAAATATCACACTATTTGAAGCAGTATCTTCCTAATAAGCCCCACAAGTGGGGCTTCAAGCTGTTTTTGTTGTGCAGCATTTCTGGTTATGCTCATAAATTTGAAGTATATGTTGGAGAAAATAATATTCAAGAGCCCAATGAACCAGACTTGGGCGTAACTGGAAATGTTGTGGTGAGACTTGTAAAGATGGTACCCCGAAACGTCAATCATATAATCTATTTTGACAATTATTATACATCTATTCCATTGGCTGGCTATTTGCACAAACAAAAAATTCTCTGCTTGGGTACTGTCCGAACCAACAGGCTGCCTAATAATAAGTTACCAAATCCTAAATCTTTCATGAAGAAATCTGTATCTAGGGGACCTTTTGAAGAACAAATGACAACTTATGATGGCACTGATGTTTCAGTAACTATGTGGAAAGATAACAAAATTGTTACATTGTTATCGACCTATGTGGGAGCGGAGCCACTTCAAAAAATAAATAGATATGACAAATCTAAAAAAGAAAAAATTGAACTTGACTGCCCACAGATAGTCAAAGACTACAACTCCCACATGGGTGGCGTAGATCTCCTGGATAGTTATATAGGAAGATACCACGTATCCATAAAAAGCAGAAAGTGGTATATGCGATTGTTCCATCATTTGTTGGACGTAGCCATGATAAATTCATGGTTAGCTTACAAGAAACTTATGTCACAAAAACCTGGATTTAGTGGAAAGCTGTGTAACTTGGGTACCTTTCGTCTAGAAGTAGCTGAAACCCTATGCCTTTTGGGAAAAAAAAATGTAATAAAAAGAGGTAGACCAAGTTCTGCTTTAGAACAGGAAATTCAGGCAAAAAGGAAGAAAGGTGTTTCCCAGGTTGCACCAGTAAAAGATGTTCGACTAGATCAAGTAGCCCACTGGCCAGTTTTTTTGTGACAAGAGTAACAGGTGCAAAATGCCTAAGTGTACTGGTTTTACCCAAACCATATGTGAAAAATGTAATGTGTCACTTTGTTACAATAAAAGAAACAATTGTTTTAAAGAATATCACAATAAATAAATTAAACACAAAATCTGATTGTTCTTCATTTGGAGTAAAATCATACTACATACATACCTACTTACATACATACACTTTTACTAGGAGTGCATAATGTAGGCTGCATCCTACAGAGACAAAATGAAGAATTGAATGGACTGAACCTTCCCAAATATTTTTTTTATTATTTTTCTAGTAATTCCCATACCCTGAGGTATCACGTACATATTTTTTAAACTATAATTAAAAAATCATGCATTTAAGGGTTAATATTATAAATTGACAGAATCCTTTATGCATACAAAACAAAAAGGAATGTTTGTATAGAACACAAAGAGATATTTAATCAAATATAAATATTTGATCATCAGTTCGGTCCGTCATTGGAGTTAGGCTTTTATTCAATCATAAGGATTTTTTTCTGGGTGTTGAATGCCGCCTGTGGAAAACAACGAAATCACCACTACTTAAAATAACTCACAGAACTGCCCGTTGACGGCGCAATAATATGATATGATCTAGCTTTTCAATTAGCCAAATAGTGATTTCCTACTTTTCCAGGGATCCAGAGTACTGCTTTATGGATGATAAACGTGAAACTTGTATTTGCCGCAAGAAGTAGCATTTATGCTGGAGAATAATTTCAGATGTAGGACTGAGTGCTCATTAAAAATTAAATGCGAATCATTTCAGTTTTTAAAACTCCAACTACCATGGAAACGAAAAAAAAAACAATTCATCAGGAGTTGATGTTCGATTTTTAGTTCGATTTTTATGTCGGTTTTAGCAGTCAATAAGGTTCCAAGATATCTAAACACGTCCGCTTTCTCAAAGCATATACTGAGCACAATCAGATGTGAAATTTATGTAGAACAACTCAAATCGATCAATGACCATTTATTTCATCATTTACGTCTAGGCCTTCTTCCTTTATTGCGATTATTAGGCTTTCTGGGTTTCTCTTGACTGTTTCTTCACTATCTATCATGTCCAGATCATCGGCGTAAACTATAATAGATATCCATTGAGGGATATTTCCTTCCCTTTCCTGAAAACAAGTCCAGCACCTTGATTTACTAAGAGTAATCCTTGAAAAAAAATCATACGAAAAAAATTATGCCTGGAAGATAACTTAGAGCTACAATGTATCCAGTCATTTAGGAATTTAGAGCCTAAAAAATAGGGTTTGGGGCTTAATAGAAATCATGCACGATCGCGGAGGATAGATGACTCCGAGGATACATTTTTTGAGGTCTTGTCATTAAGCATGTCTCAATGTTAAAATATTTAAAAAGCGTTAGGTGTGAGATATTGCAAAAACCTACATTTGTCATAGTCATTTGACTTCGCGAGCTTCGTTTACAGGACTCCATCCCAGAGATCCAATTCTATTGCATATGTCGGGCTAAGTCTCATCAATGGTTTGTATGTTGTTGTTCTCCAGTTGGGCTATTGTGTTCCGTCTATTATCATGAACTATCGAGTGACCATGCCCCAGAGAAAGAAGGTCGAAATCGCACGCCTTTTGTGGCCAATTGCCACTGACAGACACCGACTGGTTATTTTAGTTTCAGAAGATGTATGGCCCAATGACGCCGCCTGCTCAAAATCCATACCAAACAGTAAGTTTTTTTTTCCGAAGCGATGGAGACTCTTGATACACCTGTGGATTACTCTCTTCCATGTGCGGTGATTTGACTTGATCATCAACCCTGTCAGCCACAAATGTGCTTCATCACTTAAGATAGATTTTTTCGGCAAAATTTAGATTTGTTTCCAACTGCTCCAGAAGCCAACCAGCGAGCTTTCAACGCTTCAGTTCATGTGCTAATTGGACCCTATACTGTTGCATGGCCGAGCTAACTGCTCTTGCCGATGATGAATCGGGAGCTTTGGCTCTTTAGCCAAACGTTTAGCAACAACAGCATTATTCTCACTTGACTGGGCGTATCGGCATCGTATACTGGCTGCTCTATCAGCATTAGGATCACTTTCTCCGAATTTTTTGATAATTTATTGAATTGCCCGCATAGTTGGCCGATCGTTCCGGCCATAAATAATTCGTTGCTCGCCAAAAGTTTGGCGAACAGAACATGATTTTTTACACTTAGTTTTGTAAATGTCGACGCATTGCTTAGTGGTGTGGTCAAAGAGTGATAGCCACGTGAGACGTCAAAGCAATAATGTGTCAAAGTCCGAACAGGCCTGTGGACAAACCCTATATAGTCAGTGATTTTTTGAGTGTTTGGCTTTTAATCGTCGAAAAAAGGACACAAGAAAATTCCAAAGTACGCAAGATTTTAATTCAAGTTCATAAGCCAGTTCTTTCCATTTTTTTCAAAGGTTTTTTTGTGCAAATGTTGACACGACATATGGAAAGTCCAATTTTAAGTCACTCTTTCGAGCGTATTGGTCTTTATATTTGACATATCTCCGCAAAAAATTGTGTAAAAAGGGCGCATGATTTATCCGGCCAATTTACCAGTATAAAACGAGAGATGAACCAAACTTATTTCTCAATTGATTCATAAGCCTGTCGACAAGGTTCAACTCGTGCATTATGGGCAAAAAATGGTCGAAATCGTTGAACGATAGTGGGCGTCACTAATGGAAAAGATGCTCTCCTTGTTCTCCATCTTTGGAAAAAAAGGGTCAATGACCATGTACGGCTTATGGTACATTTTCCTAAGTGCATTGGCATCTCCTATATTCCCTGTGGTTGATGAAAAACAGAACTTACTCCATTTTTCCTCCAGTCCCACTCACCGAAATTCGACGCTGTGGCAGGTCGTTCGGCTTCAGTTCTTACACTAGCTGCATTTTGTAAGGTTTAGGACCAAGATCCTTACGTGATACATTCTACTTAGTCGAGCAAACATTTCCATTTACTGCGATCGACCATGAATGGACAAATTTCTATACGCATTTTACGCATGCAGGTAGATGGCTTGATATCAAATTGCGTGGGTCAAATTGTTTGTTCAGTAGGTTGATTATGACGACCGTAACATGGTTGAAGTATTGAAGCACAAATTTTGTTACTGAAATTTAAAAATCTGTAAACGTTTTCTGGTGTAGGGTCTTTCAAGACAAAATTTAGTATATTTGGCTTTGACACCTGTCATAAATTACTGTCATTGTTTATTAAGGGCATTGGGCTGCTTGCAAATACCAACCTACTTACTGCGACTAATAAAATGTCGAAAGTAGAATTTGTGTTATGACACGGAGGAAGGGCTGAAGACGAACAGTGTCATCGGAGAAATGCCATAGGAGTCAGGTCACAAATTCTGTGAACCCTAAATTACGATGGAGTACATTAGCAGTAGTAGGAATTGACTATAGAAGAAAGGCTCTATCACGGAGTCCTTATATGATAGGAGCCGGTTTACGACTTACTTAACTTGGCTTATGACAATACTTGATCTCCTTGTGTTCTGGAAAGTCTCAGTTGGAAAATCAGCAGGCAGAGACCGTCCACAGTTGGGAGTCAGGCCAAATGTTCACGAGCTGCCTGAGCTAGTTATGCAATCTGGCACTAGTATCCTGCCACACATGGAAAAAGAGATATTGATTTCAAATTGTTTAACTTGGGAGAATGTGCCTCTGTGTCTCACAAGACTAGTAAGTCTCAAGAATGGTTTCAAAGGTATTACTTTCGACATGAGCAGAACTCAAAATATGTCAATGACTGCCATAATGCTTTTCAGGACCTTCTTCTTCTTCTTCTTTTCCTTTTTTTATCCCGGCGTCGTTATGGTCAGAAGTGTAGGACCATAACCTTCCCACTTAACTGCATTCCTACTGGTCCGCTTGTGGGGTCCGCCGGTTTGACCTCAGAAAGTAGCGGCAGGCTTCCCGGTTTGGGATTACTTCATCGCTGAGGCCAATCAAATGCTGGTGTTTTTGCATTTGTTTGCACCAATTGTTTTTCGGCCTGCCTTTTTTGCGTGTTGAAATTGGAATGTTGATTGATAACGCCTTTTGGACGGGGTTCAAAGGATCTCTCCTTTGAACATGGCAATACCAACTGAGTCGGTCGCGCTCTATCTTTCTTGTGATGGTTTCTTTTACGTGGAGGCTTCCTCGGATCTTTGAACTTCTAATTCTGTCACGCTTTGTTACTCCCGCTGTCATGCGAAGCATCTTCATCTCAGTTGCCGTTAATTTGCTCTCATACTTTTTGTGCATTGTCCAGCATTGTGAACCGTATGTGAGCGCCGGGCGTACACTGAAGTGTAGAGCCTTCCTTTCAGCTTAGGAGGCATTTTTCGATCACAGAAGATGGCGGAGTTTTCCCGCCACTTCATCCACCATAAGCTTACGCGATGTTTGATGTCGTCATCACAAGTTGCTTCTCTATTAATCATAGATCCCAGATATTTAAACTTTTCACATTTGGGAAGCACTCTTCCATTCAAGTAAATGTCTGGAATAGGCTGATGAGGGTCAGAGAACGGGCAGCACAGATACTCTGTCTTCTTTGAACTAATACGATACCCGTGTCCCTCAAAAATGTCCACCCACACATCAAGTGCTCGTTGTAGGGACGCCTGATCATCACTTATAATGGCTCCATCGTCAGCAAAAAATAGCTGGTGCACATTGGGTCCGTCACTTTTCCTTCAAGCAATCAAGGACTGTTATAAAGAGCAGTGGGCTGAGGACGCTCCCTTGGTGTACACCGACTTTGATTGCGAACTCTTCGGTGACTCCTGCGGTGCATCTTACTCTTGTCGTTGCTCTTTCGTACATGTCCATAATCACTCGCACGTAGGTTTCTGGAACTCCTTTTTGTCTTAGCGCTACCCATAAAAGATCTCTTGGTTGCCGGTCAAAGGCCTTCTCGAAATCAACCAACACCATATGCAAGTCCTTTGAAGAATCACGATGCTTTTCCAGCATGATCCTTATACTTTGGATTGCATCTGTCGTTGATATACCCGAGACAAACCCGCACTGGTCATCAGACAGTCGTATTATTTTCCGCAGTCGGCTATCTAATACCCGTTCAACGATCTTCATGGTGTGCGACATCAGCTTGACAGAACGGTAGTTATCACAATTTCGCGTATCACCCTTTCCTTTGTGCAATGGAAGAAGATAGCTTTCCCTCCATTGATTAGGCATAGTGTCGCCTCTCATAAGTTTGGAGATAAGAACCATGAGCCATCTAGACCCGATGTCTCCCATCTTTTTCCAGAACTCAGAGGGTATCCCGTCCGGCCCAACAGCTTTTCTTTTCTTGGAGTTTTTAACCGCGTACCGAACTTCTTCGACTGTGATGTCGGATATTTCGGCATGATTCGGGGCGGCTCTTGGAAAGTACATTCGGAGAAACTGTTCGTTCAGAAGTTCCTCGCAATACTGTCGCCATCTGTGGAGAATTTTTTCGTCTTCCACAAGGAGTTGGCCTTCAGCATTGTTAATAAACTTTGGGAAACGAATCTCCTGAGCATTTTTTCTTCTCTGGGCGGCTATCTTAAAGATATTTGCTCCTTTGTTCAAATTGTTTTGTCGAAGCTCCTGGGTAGCCTGGTTCCTGTCAGACGCGGAAGACGATATTTCTTCCAACTCCTGATGGAGGCCTTCCATGCTTTTCGCTTTGAATTCGGCGCATTTTTTCTTCGCGATACCTTTGCAACATCTATATACCTTTTCACGGCGAGCTTTTTCCTCTCTATTAGTAGAAGAGCACTTTGACCAAGCTTGGAAAGCCATTTTCTTTTCGTGTATCACTGCTTTGGCTTCGTCTGTCCACCACCAGGTTTCTTTTGCGTGTTGGCAGGGGTCTTTAGATGTTCCGAGCAGTGATTTGGCTTTCTCCAGGCCAGATTGTTGTAGGGAATCCCACATGTCTTGTGCTCTGCACTCCTCATTACCGACCTCATCGATAATGGAAGAGAGGTAGTTTTCCATGATGGTAATAAAAGCTTCGCCTTTTCCTTTATCCAGCTTATACCACTTGATTCTCTCAGACACCTTCGTTTGCTGCTTTGACTTCTTTCTCGCATCCATAAAAAATTCAGTCAGGAGGAGACGGTGTTGAGGGGCGATCGCGTCTCCCAGGATCACTTTGCAATCTTTAGCTCGTGGCTTCATGAAACTGGATACCAAATGATAGTCTATTTGAGTTTCATTTCCGCCGCTGCTATAAGTGATCAGGTGCCGGCTTTGTTTGACGAACATGGTATTTAGCACTATAAGACCGTACGACTTGCACATGTTTAGGATATCTTCACCTGAAGAGTTCCTGGTGCCGTATCCCAGCCCTCCGTGGTAGTCTTCATAGTCTTCGCTTGTCTTCCCGACATGTCCGTTTAAATCTCCCCCAACAAACAAAAGCTCATCCTTTGGGATGATTTTGACAAGGTTGTGGAAATCTAGCCAGAATGCATCTTTTTCTTTTTGTTCGCATCCTACTTGAGGGGCATATGCGCTTACGATGTTCCACACCTCACCATGCATCACCAATTTGAGAGCCATCAAACGGTCACTGGACTTTGAAATGGTTAAGACGTTGCCAAGTAACTCTGCCGCAAGGATGATGGCGATTCGTTTTTTCCTTGTTCCAATCCAACGTTCCAACTCGCGACTCTTAAATGTGGCTTACGCCGTTGCATTACTTTGCTATCCCCCGGAAATCCTATAGCTCTGACCCGAGCATTGCTGCTCGTCCCAGGATCACGACCATTAGTAGTGCCTGGCGGGGTAGTGCTTTTCCTTTTAGAGTTCTTTTCCATAATGCTACGGTTTGACCGGTTTCATTCTTCCCTTCCTTTTTGACACGGGCATGCTCCAGATTTTTTTATTTTTTTTTTTGATTGATCTTACTCTTACAACACCGGTGATCTCGTGTCAACCCACTGATTTGCATGCACACTTGTGGGGCAGTTTAATGGTGGTATATGTGTCCCTAGGCTCAGCTTGGTGTTTTCTAAATTGCCTAGATGTGATTTTTGTTTACCTTTGTTTAGTCGCCTTTTACGACAAGCGATAGGTATCGCTGCAGGGATATTCTTAATGCTTTTCAGGACCTAGTGTAAAAAAAAGCAATGTGCACCAGCTATTCTTTGCTGACGATGGGGCCATTATAAGTGATGATCAGGCGTCCCTACAACGAGCACTTGATGTGTTGGTGGACATTTTTGAGGGACATGGGTATCGTATTAGTTCAAAGAAGACAGAGTATCTGTGCTGCCCGTTCTCTGACCCTCATCAGCCTATTCCAGACATTTACTTGAATGGAAGAGTGCTTCCCAAATGTGAAAAGTTTAAATATCTGGGATCTATGATTAATAGAGAAGCAACTTGTGATGACGACATCAAACATCGCGTAAGCTTATGGTGGATGAAGTGGCGGGAAAACTCCGCCATCTTCTGTGATCGAAAAATGCCTCCTAAGCTGAAAGGAAGGCTCTACACTTCAGTGTACGCCCGGCGCTCACATACGGTTCACAATGCTGGACAATGCACAAAAAGTATGAGAGCAAATTAACGGCAGCTGAGATGAAGATGCTTCGCATGACAGCGGGAGTAACAAAGCGTGCCAGAATTAGAAGTTCAAAGATCCGAGGAAGCCTCCACGTAAAAGAAACCATCACAAGAAAGATAGAGCGCGACCGACTCAGTTGGTATTGCCATGTTCAAAGGAGAGATCCTTTGAACCCCGTCCAAAAGGCGTTATCAATCAACATTCCAATTTCAACACGCAAAAAAGGCAGGCCGAAAAACAATTGGTGCAAACAAATGCAAAAACACCAGCATTTGATTGGCCTCAGCGATGAAGTAATCCCAAACCGGGAAGCCTGCCGCTACTTTCTGAGGTCAAACCGGCGGACCCCACAAGCGGACCAGTAGGAATGCAGTTAAGTGGGAAGGTTATGGTCCTACACTTCTGACCATAACGACGCCGGGATAAAAAGGAAAAGAAGAAGAAATGTAAAAAAAAGCAAAGTGATACTCAGTGGTTGCCCAATTTCAATAGAATTGATATCAGAACACTTGCCACGACTCTTCATCTCTACAAAATGATCCTTTGGCCGAGGAAGAGCGCAGAGTGTGTGGCTGCAGATAATGAAACTGCACATATTTCATGTATTTTTTTGTTTTTTTATAGGGCTCGCGTAGGTTCAAGAATTACGCTCTTATAGCGTTTGTCACACAACCTGGACGGGTTTGTATCGAAGATGTTTGTTCACTACTCTTCGGGGGTGGTTGTCCTAGATAGGATTCGAGAGATTCGACTGAATTTGTCGCGTTGGTTGTAGTTCACAGTAACTTTTTTTTTGTTTTTGTTTCCACGTCTTTAAGGTATTATATTGAAATTGCACACATATAGTATGAATTTTGAAGTGATCTTATGCTGCGAGTGTTATGCCTTCATCAGCATTTTTTTATCGCCTCTCATTCACAACTGCTGTTGTTGCACAGTTTTTTCGTAGGGAATTGTTCAATTTGTCAGCACTATAAAGGAAAGTGTGTTGATGGAATGCTAAAATACGATGAATGTAGAAGTTTACGATATATTGGCAACGAGCATACGCTCAGATACAGTATGGATATCATCAACTTTTCTTTAGAACCTGGGCTCAACGAGGTTAGGTATGAAATTGGCATGGTAATTGTAACTGACTGAGATATATTCAGGTAGCCACCTGTGTGCTAGCTGTGAAATAAGGTATATATACGAGGTTTTTTCAAAAAATAAGGTGACATCTTGAATTTCGTGCTTGGGGTAATTTGATTTTATTGATAATAGGGGTTTTACAAATAGTGAAGCGGCAATAAAAAAATGTGACGAATTCGCACCAAAAAATGTATTCAAATAAGTTGGAATTCCTTATCTTGAACAGAATCACAAGAAGCGACATAACTCCAGGTCTCATTTCCCACTGAGAGGTTTTCATGCTTGCCTCAATGAAAAGCTTGCACTTAGGACAACTGTTGCTCTTATGCGAAGTTCCCAAACAAACTGAAATGGATTCCCTTTCCTTTGTTTTTCGTTTCCCCTTTTGCCACGGTTGCATTCCTTGCACGCCTCCAGTACACCATCATCTATGCGGTGCACGCCTCGGACTGATATCGCAGATCACAATCGGATTAAGTCCTCCCATCATCGCACACCGGTTTCGCTTCGAACTCGCTTCAACAAACCAAACAAACTTAAAACAACTTTGAAACAACCGTTCGCCGTCATCAACTCAAAAGCCACACATATCAGCAACACAACGTGCGCTGAGGACGTCACTATGTCATGGCGTTCGCATCCTCGCAACCGTAGATCTCTTAATCCATTTCCCGTATGCCATATTATCTACGAGACGATTCTATTACCCCAGCAAAGATGGAAGTGCTTCCAACCATCTATCCCCATAACCTCGCCGTCACCGGTGCATGCATGCATATATCTGCGAAAGTGCGCGTCACTCCAACACGCAATTGAAGGTGATAGAAGGAACTGCACATACAGCGCCTCCATGCCAGCTTCAGGGACTCCTCGATATCCTAACCAACCACCGAACCTATGCAAGAGATGCGAATACGAATACGATACGCTACGGTGTAGCTTCAACTCGAAACAGATACATCAAGATCCACAATCCGACATATTCATATTCATAGAGGTACTCGCCTGCGGGCTGAAGCAATTCCACCACCAGCGTCCTGGCTTAAAAAAAAAAATAAAAAAAAAATTGATACTCCCAGGCGCTGGCGCTGGTCTACTCTATTCCAGTCCATAGCTACAATACCATCGAGCGGATGCAAGTAGAGTGGAGTGTAGGTGTAGTGTAGATGGCGGAACGGGTAGAAAGCACTGATGAGTTAGGTAGGAAATGACTAGAAGTAGTTGGGGCGGGCAGCTCAGTTAGGGTGATGAATTTCCCTACACTAACTCTAAACAGGGCCAACAGATAATAATATACAAGTGGCGACGGTGATATGGCACAGGCAATGGAGTAGATACTAGTAGTGGCGTTGGTATGGGATATAGTTACAACAGGAAACTACCCGCCGGCCATTTCATAGAAAATCCCGCACAACTACAGGGAAATGGTTGTGTTATGAAGGAAACTTCATAGAAATTTTCTTACTAACAAAAAGATTATTGAGTCAAACGACCGACGACGGTGATGACGATAATGATGATGATGATGATGACGACGACGGTGGTGGTGGGCGGCTGAAGGAACAACGGGCTGAAAGGTATGGGACGCTATGGGGTAGCTGCAACAGTATGAAGAGGGAAGGCGTGTGGACGAAATGAAAGAGAGTAGAGTAATTGCCTTGAGGCAATTCGTTGCCCAGAATTGTGTGGAAGTAGTCGAGTTGAGGAAAGCAGCAAAAGGTTGTGCTGGGCATAGTGGTTCAGCGAACAGGAAGATAACGTCCTGGAAAGGTCGCAAGCGGAGCACATTTCAAAATTGCATATAAGCGATTGGGGAGCATTCTCAGAATGCACGGACTGGCAGGTAACTTTAATCACTTAGAGACTGGAGAAGTACTCGTTACCAAAGTAGATTTTACGAACAGACCTGGTCGTACAATGCCAGCTAAGTCCCTTCGACTTTACTTTAAGTGTCATCCATCAAAGAAATCCTGGTTTTGTGTCATCCTTCGATAGTTGACGTGAATTTAATTAGCTTTTTCCAGTTAATAGCAAGATTTATTGAATTCAGCTGCAGATATCAAATAGCTGAATAGCTGAATTGGTAACTTTTCATTACAAACGCATAATAAACACGTTGTAAATGAAAAATTTAAGAAATTGAGTTCATTCAGCTCTTCATATCCATTGGTGGAGCAGCTTTTGTCAACATTTTTGGACATGGATACTAGAGAACAAGGCTCACCACACATTGCAATCATGACAGAATCGATTTACTCAACAAATTAGCCATAAGACAGTAAACTACAATACATTAAGGTCTAGTGGTAGTTTTATATCTGAATATTGAATGAATGTACATATGTGTCGGCTATCCACTAAGAGGTGTCATTTTAAAGACACCGCCTTTTTTTTTGTTTTTGATGAAAAGTTGTGATATTTTCACTTCTATATTAAGTTCGAAATTTGAGAATCATAATGGAATAAAACATCTGTCAAACGTCTAGCCTAAGCCTCTCTACAAATAGTCGTTCCTTTGACATACCCTCTCATTACTTTTTCGCATAATTGGGCCTGTATTTCCCGAATGACAGCTCTAATATCTTCTTATAGTGCATGAATCTCTGGTTAATGAGTGGTGTAACTCCAAAGAAATAAGTTAAAAGGTGTTAAGCCACTTGATCTCGGCGGCCAATTGAAGTCTACATTCCAAAAAATCTCATGTCGACCTGAAAATAAATGTCGTCAACTGTTGCAACACTAGTTTCAATTAAAACAAAGTCGGACAACATCGTTTAGTAACGCAATAGGTACACTGAAAAGGACGCAACAGCATAATTTCTAAAAAAATGGGCCCAATGATGCCGCCAACTTGAAAATCGCACCACAATTGTTTTAACACAATTCAGCGAAAGTGCGTTGTTGTGCGTGGTCTACTAGCTTGATTCTCCTATCGATTAGCTCCACATCAATTCCGTATGATCGTATCGAAGTGGACTTAGTTACTTGGTTACGGTTGCTACTCAGGAGTTGCGATGTTCACATTACAATCCTGATCATCACTAACATATTAAAGAGGTGTGAAAAAGTGCTCCATGATGACCAAAGGCAGAACAAATTTACGAAACATTTCTCCAATTTTTTACCATTTTGATATAAATTTTTATTATTTCAGCATCATCTGCGATTGTCTGTGGTTCCTAGCCTAATAACTTCCTAATTTTTACTTATCGAAAGGCATCGCAACGATAGTTGAATGTTGACAGGTCAACGATGGTACGAAGTTTAACACCTCATTTTGGATGACTCACTTGTATTTTTTTAAGTAAGTCAAATGACCTACATAAATAGCTGACATTTAGGCTTTTTCCTTTCACTTTCACCATCCTTATATCTCTAAAGGGCCGCCATTTACATGTATTCGGGTATTCAGAAACGACTTCAACGATAGGTGACCCAATTGAATTAATCCGTTGTTATCATTAATTTCATTCACAATTGACATATAACACTCCCAAACCATATACCCTAAGCCTCTTCCTTCCCTACCTACAACGGCCCATTTCAGCATTAAGATAATCGGACCAAATCCTCACCCTTGAGGCACCCCATACAAATTCACTTTTCATTTAGCTTGTTATTCAGACTTTAACGAAAAATTTCAACGTTTTTAATCACTAGGTACGCCCATGTCCATCCCTATTGATTTAAGCTCATTTACCACCCATTCCAAAAAAGCCCCAGCCCTACGGGCAACAGCTCATTCGTTGTCCCCCATGCAACTTAACCGAATTCACTGTGACAGTGACGACCAATCACAAGTCGCATCAACCTGTCAACCGAATAACGAAGAAATCCGAGGAGCAAACGAACCGCGCGGCACATTTATTTCCCTCACCAAACCGAAAAGTGCTACGGAGCACATGAAATTTTATTCATAATCAGCACTTGGTGCGCCTGCAGCTATATAGATCGCCGCCGGCAGATGGGGGTATGCCATATTATTTTCAGACTTGAAAATCCATCATTTCTGTAGTGCCGCCAGCTATCCGTGGGATGAAATATTATAATTACGAGGTACACAAAACCCGCTCTCCCTCTCTCGCTCTCTCTTTCGTTGTCTCTCTCTCACTCTGTCTCTTTCGGTGTCGCCTTGCTCTCTTTTCCTTGTAGAACCACTAGCACCACATCGCCGCAAGGTTTAGCGGCGGCAGCAACAGCACAATACATAGCGCAACAGCTACAGCACATTACCAGCAACATCATCTACAGAGCCATCTGGCGAAGATAGGTGAGAGAAGTATCGAAACACACCGTAACTAGTGACACGCAGCAATGTGCTATGCTCGCCTGGTGTTAAATGTGACAGAGGAGCAATACATACGATTGGTTGGTCGGTTGGTGGTTTGGTCTCGGTCGTCGTATGCAGAAGTTGTGAGTTGTGGATAGTGGGTGCGGAGCGATGGGCCAACCGGTCTGCGGTGGTGTTGTGGCATTGCAGTGGGAATCCAGTGGCAAGATGTCGATGACGACGGTGGTGTGGCATTACAAAAGTACTCTGGACAAATTGTTTACCATTAGGGAAGGATATTTCCTGTTTTCCATCTTTTTTCTTTTTTGTTCTTCTTTTCCTTTCTCTATTCTTTGCTCTCCGTGTTGTGTGCGGGCACTTTGGAACATGTTTGTTTTGAACGCAACGGGCAAATCAGGCGAATAGGTAATAAGTTTGCTTTGCCTCCTTCGTCACCTGTCGGTGTTCGGTGGTCATGTGGAGCAGGCAGATTGCTGGGAAGAGCAGTAAATGAGTCCAGTGTTCTCTTCGGTCGTATTTACACTGGTTCTCTTTTAATAGGACTGATTGGACGTGTGGGCATGATAGGTGTAATCAAATTGCAGGGGCGAACGTTAAACGATATGAATTAATGACAAGCGAGTAATTTGGATTCAATGGTGGACGGAGTGTGATGTTGTGTTTTGGAGTGACACAAGGTCATGCGATTGGGTGCTGTTCTGATGTCGGACATTTGCCGGCATTAAGAGCATGATGAGGTGATTTCTAGGAGTGACTGATGAACCCTTAACATTTATTGTCACACACTAGGTAGGTAAAAGTCGTTCAATCGAGAGATTTTTCAGTTTTGATGTAAACATGCTGAAGTTGCTTTATAAACACATGTTGTTGGCGAGCACTAGGTTCTAGGCGGATGGCTTCTGTATAAAACGATTGCTTCAAAAATGTTTTGGGCTTACGGAGCACACACATGAATGCTTCACGGCTCTAATAATGAGAAATGTAGTGACATTAGAGGTTCAAAATGATAAGATGGTCGAACCCGGCTAGATCAAGTAAGCTATCCTCAAATTATGGTAAATTTTTTTCTGGCCCTAGGATCCAGGGACGGATTAAAGGTGCATGAGGCCCGGGGCTAACACAAACTTGAAAAAGTATGTACTCGAAAGTTTCATTTATATAATTAGAGTAATTCATGTTCTTATTTAGTGTATCAAATTAAAATAAAAGAGAAAGAACAAAAAGGACGAGGGGAAAAAGATTACAGTTGTTATTTATTTATTCAATCTATATTTCACCAACGGCATTAATATTATTCAATTGAATCAATTACCTTATTATAAACTTATTGTACTTTCACTATAAACATTTGATAATAATCGTCTTATAGTAGTATTTATATGTACGAGTATATAACAGCAAGTTTCATATATTCTGAGATTGATTTTCTGGATAGGGAACTCCATTGTTTGTGCGTGATTTGGTTTAATTTTCAATGTTTTTACCTTAAATGGAATGTGGTCACACCATAAAAATATCTTACAATTCCCTTATAGTGCTGAATGCGATAAGGACAATTGACAGTTTCCGAACATGTACTTATGCTTCGGGTTGTGTCATTTGTTATTTAAAACAAAACCGTATTATCTGGGGTACTCAAATTTCTTGATATTTATATTTTCTCTTAAGTTGTTTTACATGGTATCGAGTGTTTCGTTTCGTAGATATATCGTAAATATAGTTGCCCTCGCGTTTAAATTTATTCAGTTTCTTAAATTTTTCCCTGCATTTGGCGATGCTTCTGTTTTTCACTATGTTTGAACATAGGTTCTTGTCTTGTCCGTTACCTAGATTCCTATTCAAATTCATAATCCTGTGTTCCTTTTCTTTTTGTAACCTATCCGCCAAAGTTTCAATTTCTTCCCTAGTCATATTTTTGTTTATAAAATCTATAGGTCTTAATTTTGTTGATGAGTGGATTGTGTTATTATAAATGTTTATTATTTGAAATAATTTCTCGTCCAAGTCCGATGTGTCATTGGCTGCTCTTCTTATTCTTAGATGTTCATTTAACGTACCATGTAATCTCTCTATTTCAGCGTTACCAGTTTTAAGTGCACTTGTTGTTCTGTGACATTGAATGTGATTGTCTTTTAAGAACTGTTCCACTGAGCAGTGTAAGATGCATGTTTCGTTATCCGAGACTATTTTTTGCGGTTTACCTAAGTATCTTATTCTTTCTTTAAGTGCATGAAGAATAGCAATCCAATTCCTGTCTTGTAGTTTATGTATTGTCGCGTACTTTGAAAATTTGTCTATCGTCGTCAAATACATTTTGTTGCGTTCGGGAAACCATATGTCTATGTGCATGGTGTCATTGAAGGACTTGGGTGTTTCAGTTACCTGCAGAGGAATTTTCAATGGCCTTCTATCGTGTTTTGCCAGAATGCAAATTTCGCAATTATTTATAAATTTTTGGATTTCTGTTTGTAAATTCGGATAAAAGTAGATATTTTTCAACTCCAAAAACATCTCGTTTATACCTCTGTGGTTCTTGGCTATATGTTCCTCCTTTATGATGGTAAGCATTTCATTTTTATCGACGATATCTTTAAGTATGATGTTCGACTTGACAACTTTCAGATTTTTGTTCATGGAGAAGTATTTAATGTACAAGTTTTGAAATTCAACAAACAACGGTAAGTCGTCGCAGTACACACAGAAATTTCCTTTTTTTATCAGAATTCTATTCATTATGTCTAATACTTGACTTTTCCCTTTTACTAGCTGGACGTGGTTTTGGATTTTTTTGTGGACTATTTTTATGAAAAATTTCTCTCTGTTACCATATGATAAATAAATTTGATTTTTGTACATATTGATGGGCCTTTCGGATATGAAAATATGCTGTGTTGAATCTTCATTCGCACTATGGATGGTAGCGCCTGTCGAAGAGATGTCGTTTTCTGGTGATCGAGGTATTGTGCGTACTTCCTCGTTATTATCAGCATTTTCGTTGCTGAATATATCTCTTAAGCTTATTTCATCATCTACAACGTACTTAGTATCCTCGTTATCTACATATCTACTTAGGCCATCAGCCACATAATTTTCTTTACCTTTCAGGTACTCGATATTGAAATCATACTCATTAAGAAATATCTTCCAACGTTGAAGCTTCATGTTTGGTTCAGATATGCTGTTTAGCCATACAAGAGGCTTATGATCTGTACGCACCACGAATTTCCTACCATACAGGTACGTTCGAAAATATTTTATCGCCCAAACAACCGCAAGGAGCTCTTTCTCAATTGTTGAATAGTTTTTTTCATGGTTGTTTAAAGTACGAGAGGCGTAACAAATAGGATGATTGTTTTGGCTAAGAACAGCACCCAAGGCATAATTGGAAGCGTCTGTCGTTAAAATGAATTGTTTATCGAAATCTGGACTTTTTAGGATTGGATCGGAGGTTAACAATATTTTTAATGTTTCGAATGCCTTAATATAATCTAAGTCGGACGTATTGACTTTTACCGATTTCTTTAGGTACTTTATTAACGGATATGCAACCTTTGCATAGTCCCTTATAAATTTCCGGTAATAACCCGTGATGCCTAGGAACTGCTTAATACCTTTTTTATCTTTTGGCAGCTTCATGGACAAAATAGATTTTACCTTGTTATTATCAGGTTTAATGCCGTTATTTATTATAGTATGTCCGAGATAATTTGTAGATAATTGGGCAAAACTACATTTATTAATCTGAATTTTCAAATTAGAATCCTTAAGCTTTTGCAGAATTTTTCTTAGGGAATCTAAATGTTCGTCGAAGCTAGTTGAAAACACTAGAATGTCGTCCAGGTAGACAACGCAATTTTTATTTATGAACTCCTTTAATACCGAGTTCATTAATCTCTGAAATGTCGCAGGGGCATTTTTCAGCCCAAACGGCATCCGAACAAATTCAAAGTGTCCATTTTTCGTTGAGAAGGCAGTCTTTGGTCTATCGCCTGGTTCTACCTCTATTTGATGGAATCCTTTTACTAAGTCGATTGTCGAAAAAAAACTGCATTTGCCCAACTTGTCGAACAGGTCATCAGCACTCGGCATAGGAAATCTATCGTCTATGGTCTGTTCGTTTAATTTCCTGTAATCGACTACAATTCGCCATTGTTGATGGCCACTTTTGCCACCCTTTTTGGGGACTACCCAAATGGGTGAATTGTATGGGCTGTTACTGGGGGTTATAATACCCTGTTGCAGCATTTCATCGATTTGCGTGTCTACTTCTTTTACATGAATCTCTGGATATTTATAGAGTTTGCTATAGATTGGTACCTCGGTTTTCGTTTTTATCCTATGTGTAATATTATTTGTAAAGGTTAGACAATCTCCTTCTTTGTAAAAAATGGATTTAAATGACTTGAGGAGCGATTTCAATTTAGAAATATCAACTACGCTTAAATGAGATGCAAATATTCTATCCGCTATTTCTTTTTCAAAAGCCTCTCCAAAACATACATTCCAATTTTCGCCTCCATAACTATTATAAAAATAAATTTCTTCTTCTTCATTGAAATATAAAGGTAGTGTAGATTCGTCCGTGATAAGTGACCTAGTTTTGTAATTTATTATTGGATTAAGCCTGCTAAGTATATTGTTACCTATGAGCCCGTCAAAGAAGTTGTGAAATTGATATTCTATGAACTCTACATAACAATGTTTATGGAACTCATTAAACAAAGGGACTCTGTATTTTGTATTTGATTCGATAGTGCGGCCAATGGCTCTTAGGTATTGTGTACCAGATGGTATTTTCCACTTGGGATTGCAGATATTTTTATTAATTATGCTAAATTCTGCGCCACAATCTATCAGAAATCTTAAAGTAGTATTGTTTTTACTGATAATTATATAAGGTAGTTGTCGTTGTCGCCATCCTGAAAATTTGAGCCTTGATTACAAGTGTGGCATATAGCACGTTGATTGCCTTCGTTGTTAGCTATTTCCATAGGTTCGGTTTGGTCTCTTTTGTATCTATTAGATTGCTGAGACTGGTGGTTATTAGAGCTTCGGGAAAATGTTTGTTGAGATTGTCGACTCTGTGTGAAATTGCTTACCTGTGGTCGGTATTGCGGACGGTTGTGGTTGTTAATAGGTCTAGGAGCTGTTTGTGAATAATTGTTGTTATGTTGCATTGAAAAATTATTACTTGGTCGGAAGCGATTAAATGTGTTGTGTTGTTTTTTATTAATGGGGAAAATATTATTTGAATTAAGCTGATTACTAAAGCTTGTTGGCCCTAAAGACTGTTGATTTACCTCAAGGATAATCTTATACGCTTCGGCTAAACTTTGAGGATTTCTACATGAAATTATGGTCTTGGTTGGTTCAGGTAGGTTTGCTTTAAAAACATCGAAAGCGATTCTGTTGTTTGAATCTATCATAGATCTGTTATCTACATTATTACCTAGGATATATATATTATTGATTCTACTTAAATAGCCAGCTATTTCGTTGTAATAATTTTCAATTGTAGAAGTCACCCTAGCTGTTCTTATTTTATCGATCAAAGCATTTGCTGATAGCTTTTCTCCAAAACTACTTTTAATAATGTCCTTCATTTGTTCCCACGTGTCTACTCTACCATGATTTTGAAGTTCTATTTTAGCCTTTCCTACCATCCTATCCTTAATATATCCTGTTAGAATCATCTTTGAACTTTCGTCAAAATCACTCAGAATGCATGCAAGGGAATCTACCCTGTCCAGAAAATCTATCGTACATGTCTCGTCGCCGTCGTAATGGGGAATCTTATTAATTAAATCTAAAATTAATCTAAATTTTTCTACAGCGTGAATAGCGTCCATTGTGCAATATTGCGGCTTACCGAAGTTCTGCTTCTGTACTTTAATTGGTTTAATCGAATTGGAGTGAAGATCTCTTACGATGGTCGATGCTTGATAAAGCGTTTTTGATTAAGCGGGAGCTGTTTTTAACGGGTTTCGATGCGAACGTTTGTGCAGTGTATTTAACAAAGTGTTTGGTATAATAGTGTTGCAGGTTTTTGGTTTTTTTTTTTGTTATTGATTCGTTGTTCTTGTATGATTGTTATATTTTTATTAGCTTTCACTTTAGTTCAATTCACTGTATGCTTAGTGCTTAAATGTACAGTCGTAATGGCGTTATCAGAAGCGCACGTGTTTTATTTGATTGCGTTTTATAGTTTTGCCGATTTATTTGTCTTTAATACTTTATACCCGTATAGTTAACCGACTGCGCCAATTATGAATAAAAGAGATTTCCTCCTTTTATAGACACAGCTTTATTCAATTCAAATTTACAAGATTAGCAAAGTGGGAAGCATCCGTTGCCTATCAGCTCGCGAACAAGAAGAAAGAAAAAAAGGCCACGCCAGCATACTCTCTCTACTTGGTCTTCGTACCTCGTAAGATCAAGAGAGAGATTAATGTCTTTCCTCTTCGCTTCTCTGCGAGATCCCTTAGAGAACATGCACTTAGGTTGGTAAGGTAGCACTTTTATATTACAATATTATATATATTTCATATTTTCTATTAGCAGTTAATTTTTTTTTTCTTTTTTTTTTTTAGCTTGATCTCCCTGCGCCCCGGGTTTGTGAGGTTAACAGCTTTGGGGAGAAGATGCTTGGGTTTTTCATGGCATCGTCTCCGAGAGATTGGCTTCGTTGCGCCCCGGGTTTGTGGGGCTAACAGCTTTGGGGAAAAGTTAATAGGATTTTTCATAGCATTGTCTCCGATCGCTTGGCATCGTTGCAGCCCGGGTTCTCTTTTTTACCCAAAAATATATTCTTCACCTCATGAGGCCCCTCTCACAAGTGAGTCCCGGGGCTATAGCCCCTTTTAGTCCCCCCTTAATCCGTCCCTGCTAGGATCCAATAAATATAATGGCGGAGACAGCTGTTTATATGAGTTTCGGGACAGTATATCGAACTGAGTTTTTCCTTGGACTTAACTTTTTATTATAAGCTAAAAGACCTGCCCGCCTCTCAAGTTATGCCCTAAAACTATGTATATATACCGTCCAATTACGATTCAATAAACCTTTTCAGATATGGAAAAGCTATGACGGCCCAGCAACATTTATAGCTAAGACACGTCTTCAAAACCCCGAAAAACGAGGGAAATAGTACACCAAACCTTTAAGAGATGAACCAGATCTGGCTTACAGGTAAGTATTTTTGCTTGGTCTTGATACTGTTTGCCGACTCGTAGCAGAAAATTCCAAGAACATATTTCTGACAAGTATACTACAAGGGTTTTGCGATTACCCTGTTGAGGAGAAAACTCGTAAAACTCGATTTCGATGACGAGATTCGAACCCCGTTTCGTCGGCGTCAGAAGCCAATCAACTTAAGACCAATGCTGGTGCTGGAGAGATTATAAATAAACAATTAGTTCACCGATTCGCTTCTCAGAAAACTCGTTTTAACTATCGAAAAATGATTTGTCCAGAACACGTCGCCTGGTAAAAGGCGGTCCTTTTATGAGCTGTAAAAAATGGAATCCATCGTTTTAACGTTGTGGAAAAACGGCACGTCGTTTGAGGCGAGCATTCTTCCCAGTAGAACAGCAATTCTTTGTGAAAACGCTATTCGACGTCTTTCAGCTTAGTTCTTGATTTTTAAAACATCTAAAATGACTTTTTGAGTAACGATCAATGAATCTACAGATTCTTGTTGCGTTTGATATGGATTTTGATAATGCCTCCAATTCTGTGGCTTTATACCTTCTCACCGGTCCGAATGCTCCTTGTTTTTTACATCGAAATCACCACTTTTGTAGCAGTGAAACGATCGGCGACGCGTTGCTTCACTAATAGAAGCCTCGAGGCAAATTTTGATGCGCTTCGACAGCAGATTTTCTCAAATGGAAGTAGAAAACCAAATTTTTTCGGAAATAACGCATATTTGACGCGAAAGTCGATTTCCTCGCATAAAAAATATACGACGCCGTGAAAAATCTAAGCCACATGACAATTTTTAACCGACATTTCTGTCGAGCACGTACTATTAGCGCCATCTTTTGGAAAACCAGGAATTCCCATTTGGAATAAGATATGGGACGCCTGGTTTCCGACCGGCCAGTGTCTCATAACGCTATGAAGGCTTTTCGTTCTAGCCTGGTTATACTTGGTCCAAATCTTTCTTGATGATACCCTGTTCGATAGACGTAGGCAACTCGTTCGATTTCTCGTTACCTTTAAAGTTGCTGCGTCTGGAGATTCATATAATGACAATTGTGGAGTGAGAATAAAATTGTAAACTACAGTACAGACACAGTAACCAATTGAAAGCCCCTAATTACCGCTTGGCTGCCAATATACATACATATGTATCGTGGGTGTACTACTAAGTAAATAGCAAGCTTCACCTATCGTGAGGAGCTTAACTTGAAGTAACTTACTAGGTTGATGGCTCTCGACACTTTTCTTTTTCCACAATCCACCTTGGAGCCATCATTCTGTCAGAAATTCGACAGAAAATTGTTTTTTTAAGTTCAGGTAAGTTAGGTTGTAACAGTGGGTAAGGCTATCAAATGTCTTGATATCGTCATAATACCTTGCCGAACGTCTCCTGCAGCATTGCGTTCATATATTTGAGATTTTCGCGGTGGCAATGTCGTCTGCAGACGCGAATGTAGCAGATTTCAACAACATCCTATGATTGTTGAACAGGATTAACAATTCCGGACCTAGGTTGGAACCTTGTGGCTCCTCCTCCAGACTCACCAGATAAGAAGTTTCAATACCATTTCGCTGCTTATTTCGAGGTTTTTTTTCATAAGAAATTATGGCAAAAATTTGATGAAGTCTGCAGACGTGACGAGAACATATTGACTCTTATTCAACTCCATGTTCATCAACTTTGACATTTTACCTTGTGCGCAATAATTTTTGGAAACTGCGTATATTGGTATGGCAATCTTCCCCGGCATTAAGGAATGTTTAGCTAATGATACAAATTATTTAGGACTTGAGTCTATATTGAAACATGTTCCTTGTATGGAATACGGAATATGGAAAAGGTTGAACGACATCAGTCAACATTCATCAGCCTGCCCCAACGCAAAGGCGAACGGTCGAGTCGATATCTAGCAACAACGGGGTTCGAAAATTACCAAAGACAATCGAATGATTCAAACATATTGTGGGCCTAAAGGACTGCGAATTTCCGCCGATAATATACTCAATAATGCTGAGAACCATTGTGGAGCACCTGTTTCCCCTAATGCCACACAGATGCAATCCAACCAAGGCATTGAAGGCCGTTGTCCAAACGAAGCCCATAATGTTTATTGAACTCTACGAAAATGTTGAGAGGAAGGTGAGTTCGGCATCACCAAAATGAAATACACCACCAAGGAAGATGGGAGCTGGATCAAGCTTGTTGACGCCATTAGACGCCATTGCGCCTGAAGCTATTGAAGAACAGTTTTGAAGATGGGACGTCAAGGAATACTGCACAGTGGTGACTCTAGATATATTAGACGAATTATACTCGACGACTGGCCCAAAATCAGGAGAGCGCTCTCAAGGGTTGAAACTGCCTAGGACTACCAACTACCTTACGAAACTCAAGGTTTCGTGTCTTGCTGGGTCCTGTCATGTAGAATCTTATACACGAAGACGTCCTGCGTCTACGGCTACCACAAGAATTCAATATCATCGGTTTCTCATAACTGTTTCAAAATATATCCAAGCAGTTAAGTCAGCCACAAAGGCAGCAATTGACCAAGTCAGGCAGTGACTTACATCTGCATGTCTTGAATTGGCTGAGCACAAAACTGAGTTATTATGAGTGGGAAAACCTTGAAATATATCAATCTCCGGATCGGTAGCCATAAAATCCGATCGAGGAAGTGGTTCTATCTAGAGTGGTCAGCTCTGTTTTTTTTTATACTTGACGCCAGTTTGGCAGAAGTCCTCAGACGAAAATAAACTTGTCGGAAACTATCATTAGTGAACCAGCTTCGTGCGCTAAAGAATAAAAGCGGGTAACCGTGAGCCACATTTGTCATGAAACATGCAATGAACCAGGTTGGCACCCGCTTTGACTAGAGTTTACTTTCCATGTAATCAAAACAATAAGGAAAATCAAGGAAAAAGAGAGATGTTCTCAATGGCACCACGGTTGGATAATACCACTGAGGGATAGTGTGAGTAAACCCAGCGCATGGAAACTGCAACTGCCACATGAGGCGCTTCCTCGCCTGCAACGATGATTATTGCAAACACAGAATTGGAAACCAGGAGGATAGACGTATATGTCTCACGTCTCATTTGGTAGACGCTTTACGGCATGGAAAAGTACTCTACCAAACCTAGTAAGAAATATACAAGTTTAGCTACAGAATAAGCAGAACCACTGAACCGTGAACTGCTTGCCAGCCTCGCGAATGACACTCAGTCGCGGGGAAAGTGGCAGAGACGCATAATTGAAAACGACCCACGTATTCCAATATCATGGATCACTGATATCTGTTCCGTTCATTCTTAAAAAAACAAAAAATAAACTTTAGTCGTTGCTCAAGTTTTAAGTTCAGAAAGTAGCCGATCATAACAAACCCCTTTGACAGCTGACAGCAAATCACAAACAGCTTTGACTAGCGACGAACATATTTCAGATATGTTTACCAACAAAGCAAAGTATGAATCAAGCTAAGAAGACCTGTGGAATTATAAAATTCCCGTTACTTTTTGAACAAAACTACACATTTTACAGGGAATATGACAAAGCGTGAGTTCAGCCATCAAAAATAATTTTCGAAAAATTTAACAAATGTGTAAAATGCTCTGTTATTCTTAGACCCGCTGTTTATGGTATTACAAGCTCATTTGTTCAACCATTATCATCTAACGCACCCCTGCCAACTGCTCCAAGATTATCTATTACCGCCAGATTCACAATATTCGTTAGAATTGTCATTACGACCAGGATAGATCTAGCGTAGGACAATGTTCATTTAAAATGTCGTCTTTTCAATCCGTATACCAATCAATCCAATGCCAAGCAACTAGTGGGAGGATGGTTCAAGGGATGTAAACCTTATCAGATGTTCAGTATTCAGTTATGCGTCGAACGAAATCGGTCTGGAGTCGATATCACTAGCTCTTCTCGAGATAGGCGAGGCGAAGGAAAGCTATAAATGACGGATTCAAGTTAATAAGACCTAGAAACATGGATATATGTATGTCAAAATCTTTAATTCAAAGAACTGGACCAATTAATATAAGTTCCAAGTGGGATATTCGTAAAAGCTATGCTGGACTTTCAAGAATGCCATAACCCACACCACCTCTAAGGAAATACTTATAATGCTTCCGACGAAAATAACGTTGTTGTTTCCACAGATTCTAGCCCATCACACTTCAAGATGCCTTTGCATAAGAATTCACATCCCTCGATTTGCCCTTATTCCACGAAACAAGCATTCAACCAAGCCCCAACCCCCAATGCGAACTGAAGAGAGCGCCCATCCATAAGAGAACCACTTTCACTCGCTCTTTATCAATGATTTGCAACTTCCTCGGTGGTACTTTGACTGGTTCCACTTTGACTTCAACGCCAACTGTTCAGTCGACATTGGACCTTTGATTGGTGTTGTTGATTGGCATCGTGCCTCGTTTCTCAACCAACCAGTCTGTGTGCGAAAGACCGTCATTTCAAGCATTTCGCTTTGTTCCGTAATTTTTATTTTTGTTTTTTGTTCATCATGAAATTGTATCTTTGAACATTAAGTGTTGATTTTATCCGTGTTTCTCTCGCAATCGGTCTTTAGTCCGCACTTCACAGTCACACCGTGAGTGGCTACAACAAGTCGTCGTCGTTAGAGCGGCAGTTAAGCTGACAGTTCTTCCGTGATTGTGCCACAGTACGGGTATCTATTTCTGCGAGATTGTTTTCACTTGGTGTGTCGAAATGTATTAGCACACGTGGTTGTATAAACGCTAGAGGATATTTAGATACTTGTTGCGTGTTTCTAAACAGCACAACTATACGTGGTAGTAGTGTTTGTCTGCAGTGCTCGAGAGTGTTTATGTGTCAGGCGAGCGAAGGCGCGGTTTGGGGGTGAGATTCATTCTTCATTCTTCGGCGGTGTGCCCCCGAATTTGTGTGCATTGCAAATTGTGAGACAGAATTTTTGTTTTCTTCTTTCCGTCGAGTCTGTCTTTGGTTTTTTTGTTTGTTCTTTTCATCAGTTTGATTGAGCAGTGGTAACCTTAGAATTTGAATTTTAAGCAGTTACGAGTACGGAAGTGTAGACGAGGATGTGGGACTAGATTGTAAGGTAAGTCTAGATGGTCTCTACCATCTTTAATGATTGATGAGGTACGAATCGAAATATTTGCATTGCTTTCAACTAAGCACACAAATTGCTGAGTGTTTATCGTAAACCACGCAACAGTATGCTTGTGAGTCATTTTATTTCAAGGTTGTCTAAGACGCTAAGACGCTTAAATTTTTGCTTGCTAACGAGCTCTCTGCCTTAGGCGGAGGTTTCACTGATTTAAAAATATTTACTGACCATAAGCGAATTATGGAAATAAGATTGCACTGTGTAAATGGAAGAACCGTTGAAGGAAATCTGTCGACTTTGACCCTAATGAGCGAATCTTAAATCGACTTTAATTAGTTGGTCAATACTTGCGTTTAATTTTCGGGCTAAGTCGCTTACAAAAGGGTTCAAGATGAAGTGACCCCTGTTTCGTTAGACTTACGTTTTGGCAGTGTATTCTGATTTATAACTGCGAAAGTATACATTCGAGGTGCAGTGTCAGTCAATAAGTAGCCTCGAGGCTCTCTAAGCTTCTCTTTTATTCCCTACATAGATTATTGCAACCCACTTGATTGTTGCACTCAGACACAACCACCATTCCATTGTACTCTGCCAGATATTAATATTATCTGTGACGGGATTCCAAACCCACGCTATCGAGAATAGAAGTCAGGATAGTAACCACTGACCCACTGTTTGAGCTAGGATCAAATTTTCCGGTCCCATCATAATACCGTGAACATACCTTGCTCAAAAAAGAATAGCAAAGGGTGTTCATATATTCATATATTCTTGAAAGTGGTGTCAATGTTTGACCTCGCAAAACCGGAAGTGTCGCCAGTGTACCAGGCATACAATTGGAACAGGTGGTAGTCGGAATGGGAGTCTTGAATGGGATAGGAAGTCTCACGCCAGTGTTTCTAGGTAGGTGTGACGACCTGTACAAGATGTGGCAGAGCATTATCGTGCTATAAAACCACTTTGTCGTATCATTGCCCTGCTCTACCGCATTAGTTGCGTTTGGTAGTGAGGTCCTGTGATGATTTCACTCAGTTGCAACAAATCACAAATCAAAACCACAGCATGAGCTTTAATCCATAAACTTTTAGTTTGGCCGTCGATGTTGAAGGCGTGTCTCCGATGCTCACGTTTTCCTCATTTTGAGTTATCATAAAATATCCTTTTATCGCCATTCACAATATGATGCCCAAAATACTTTACTTTTTACCGCTGGAGTAGCTGTCGTGTGGACGTCTCCTTGGCTATGGACTATATCCAACGCTTTCGAAAGATGTTTTCAATTCCTCTTGAGTTGTTGAGGCAAAGCAATCTGTAAGTTGCATTTGGCATTTGGCATGGATCTTTATCCAGCAATGGAGCGTCTTCAAGCTCTTTCTTCGGTCCGTACGCTCCTAACCTTTACTTAAAATTGTGTGGCGTTAATGGCATTTGCGACGCGTTCCTTCACTTATGGAAGCTTCATCGTAAATTTCATTTAACGCTTTGCAGCAGAATTTTTCAAATTAAAGGCGAAAAGCAAAACTTTTGACAAACGACGATTACTTGGCTCGAAAGTCGGTATGTTCACGCCCAAAAACAAATATACAATGCTGATGAAATATAACCACGAGGAATGGTTGACGGATGCCCAAACTTACCATTTAATGTCCCTGACCTCACATTTCCGACCAGCATTTACTGCTAGTGCCATCTGTTGATCGTCGTCGATTCCCACTCATACAGTTGATATATTTTACCTCACCTTACTACCCTTTAGGTTTGTTCTTGTTTTTAATATTTTGTAAAAAAAAATAGATCGGAATACCGTCTGGCGAATATGGACCAAGACCATTCCTTTTGGCCCAATTCGAGTAAGCTTTTCTTCTTGTAAAAGCCATGGGTTTGAGCACTCAAGTGTCGGTGTCACTTACAGGTTATACTCCTAATTGAAGCATTGACTTTGTGTCAGAAAACTCATCCGGCACTGTGACCTTAAAATCAAAAAGTCAGTGAGCATAATGTTGGCACTAGGCGATATTTCGATTTTAATACAGAACGTCTCTGTTGGAACGATGTACCTTATTTCCCATATCATACTCGTAAATCCATGTATGTATGTATGTAGTGCCTTTGGAGTTTTTTTTTTTTATTCGATATTCAACACTGATCGTTCGCGGTTCCAAATTTGCAACTAGAACGCTTACCTTGTTCAACATTTTTTAGGTATTTTTGCAAGTGCTTAACAATCTCTCTATTTTATTATAAACGGCTTCTTGTAAGGAGGTCGAGTTCAAAATAAAAATAATAAAACACCACTTGAACAAAATACAGAGCTTTATTTTCGTGCAACTGCTCTCGGCACTGACGTCCACACAACTGATCACCGGCAGACCCTTTCCTCTGTTTGCTTGTCTCCTTCGTTACCTATACTCTTCAACATTTTTTTTCTGATCCGTCAATATCAAAACGTCAGCCAAGGCGTATCATTTTACCAGAGAGAAGTTCATGTTCGGAAATTATTAAAAATTACTACCAAAATTTAGATTCGGCGGTCACAACTGCAAGAGCCAATTTTCGGTCGTAATTATAGTCCGATAAGATAAAAAGTGCGTGCTATAATGTAAGAAATCCTGTGCCAGTGATATAATCCATCGGTCGAAGTACCGAACATATCGCAGACGTAAGTACAAGAATCGAGAATCGGAATCCTCCCAATTCACATTGTACCGAATTTTGAATAAAGATCTTGGCATACACCCTTGCAAGATCAAATTAACCCAAGAACTGAAGACTCTTGATCACTTGAAGCGCCGAAAACTTCTCCGATTGAGTTCTGCAACTTTGAAAAAAATCATCGAAAAACCATCTTCCTAGAAATCCCAGCGTTGAAGCTAATTTTTGGCTCAATGGCATGTGTTGTGAATTTCGTGCGGGAGGTGTGATTGGACCGTATTTTTTTCTTCGACGAAAATAATCACTATGGTTTTGGATGGAATAGACTAGACATAAGTGGCATGTAGTTCTAATAGAAAGGTGCCGAAAGCCACACAACTGGTTAAACAATTGATTCATTGAAGAAGAAGTTCAATGATAGTGTAATCTCGTGATATGGTCCATTCGAATAGACACTTCGCCCATGGGATTTAGCGCCGTTGGTTTTCACTTAATGGAATTACGTAAAGTCGTTGATTTATTCCAAAAAGCTAACATCTTTTAAGAAGCCTAGGAATAATACCGAACATGATTTTTTTCGCTTTTGTATAAAGATATTGTATTGATTACAAAAAGTGAAACATTTACAGAGGTCAGTGGTAAATATGTATTTTCAAAATGAGAACCATCAGAGCTTGAAAAAAATTCAATTCTGCTACGAAAACTGTTAAAAACTTTTTCCAAAAACTCGCTCGCAACCATTCACGGTTGTCTTGATCGCCAGTGTCAAATCATCTACAGTTTGACGACTCTCAGTATAGCATTGATCCTTGAGGTAATCTCAAAGGAAAAAATCACAAGGGTTCAAATCCGGTGAAAATGTAGGGTGGCCGAGTCAGATGAGTCGAGTATAATAAACTTGTGCCTCCAAATCTCCTTGGTCCGATGTGGCGCCGCTCCGTCTTGTATAAAGTGAAAATTGTTCACTAAACCTTTTTTTTTGCATATGCAAAGAATTTAGTTTCCAGAAGATTCTTGTAAGTCTCGCCAGTGACCGTCGATTCAAGAAATTGAAGGTAAATTCCTTTTATCGAGATTGCTACCCATGCTGTAATTTTCTGGGGGGGGGGTTTGAATATGGAAACATTTGGATTTTCTGATCCCCAAAATCGACAATTTTGTTTGTTTACGAGGGTGGTCCGATAAGTACTTAGCCTACAAAAGAAAAACAACAATTTTGGAGAAATGGCGATTTATTTTCAATATAGTCTCCTTTTAGCTCGATACACTTGACCCAGCGATGCCCCAACTTCTTTAACCCGTCTGAAAAATACGTTTTCTCGAGGTCTGCAAAATAGGCCTCCGTGGCGGCGATGACCTCCTCATTCGACTGAAATGTCTGCCCATCGAGTGACTTTTTCAAGTTTGGAAACAAAAAGAAATCGCACGGGGCCAAATCTGGAGAATACGGTGGATGGGGCAGCAGTTCGTAGCCCAATTCGACCAATTTGGCCGTGGCGAGGGCGATGGTGTGAGCCGGTGCGTTATCATAGTGGAAGATCACTTTTTTCTTCGCCAAGTGGGGCCGTTTTTTCTTCAATTCGGCGTCCAATCGGCCCAATAATTTGGCATAGTACAGCCCTGTAACCGTTTTGCCCTTCTCCAGGTAGTCGATGTGGATCACATCTTGTGGATCATAGAAAACGGTGGCCATCACCTTTCCGGCCGATGCGAGTGAAGTCCGCTGTTTCGACTGTTCCTTGCTCTCTGGTGTGTACCAGTGGATCCATGTTTCGTCGACTGTTACGAAACGACGTAGAAACTCCTTCGGATTGCGCTTAAACAGCGTCAAACACTGCTCTGAAGTGGTCTCACGGTTGCGCTTGTTGTCCGGAGTGAGCAAACGCGGCACCCATCGCGCCGACAGCTTTCTCATGCCCAAAATTTCATGTACTCATGTACTTTCACTACTGTCTCAGCTATCTCGCGCACCTTCAATCGGTGGTCTGCCAATACGAGATCGTGGATTTTTGTCACGTTATCCTCCGTGGTAGCCGTTTTCGGGGCACCTGGACGTGGCTCATCAAAAACCGACGTGCGACCACGTTGAAACTCGTTAAACCAATTTTTGATGGTCGCCATCGAAGGAGAAGAGTCACCGCATACAGCATCCAAACGCTCTTTGATTTCGCTGCGCAATTTTCCTTCCAAAAACAAGAATCGAATTCGAATCAGCGACCGATATTGCTCTTTTCCCATTTTTCTAAAATCCGCGGACACTCCCGCTTCCACACGCGGTCAAAACAAAACTACGAGTCCGATCCGGCTGAAATTTCGATAGTAGCCGTCTACTAGAATGTACTACACGATAGTAGGTTGCTCTAGCGTTACTGGCGCCATCTAGCGGTGAGGCTAAGTACTTATCGGACCACCCTCGTACATAGCCGCTCAAATTAAAATGTGCTTCATCTGTAAAAATGATAAATTTTTCATCAAGTTCTCTATCTTCAACCATTACAGCTATCGTTCTGTAAAATTGAACAGGTTGTTCCATAGAACGTTTGGATAACAGGTGATGAGAACTTATTTTATACGGATGCATGTTCAAATTTTTTTTAAAAATTCTAAGTAGTGGTGGTTAAGATATTTTCAAGGCTTGAGCCGCTTTCCGAATTGTCACGTTTGGTTTAATCTTGAAATAATCTTTAATTCTCTTTACATTTTCATCTGTGGTCACTGATACGGGTCGGCCTGATATTTCGTGTCTACGATCTTGTAAGGTTCCATATTCGATAAAATGATCGATAACTCTGTAAAAAAATATAATAAAGAAACAGTGAAGTTAAAAGAAAAATGTCAAAAAGTCCCTTGCCACTGGCTGACGCAATACATGTAAATAACTGCGTAATACTCGTACGTTCTCACCTTTGAAGAGTGTTTTGGGTCAGCTCTATGCGTTCCGTACTTAGTACGAAATCCCTTATAAGCAGCACTATACACTTTTCTCCTCGATAAGATTAACTTTTTCTTCCGTTGCAAGGTCATTCATAGTGACTCAAACGTTGTTGCTTCTAAGAAGGCTGGAGTAAAACTGCCGGCTGTCAGGTATGCTAACCTTCAAAATACATCCACTACTCAAATTGTAAAAGGGAAAATATACAGTTTAGTTTCAGCCATAAATTTGGGACACCTTGTGTGTGGAAGAGTGCTGAAAATGCATTTCAAAGCACTGCTACAAACGCGCTGGTCACTTGAATCAGATCTAATTTTTAAAATGTATACTTTACAACAAACTATTCAACTATTCAAAATTTGCAGGTCTTTATTGAAAAACCCTTTACATCTGACTTATTCAATCAAATGAACTTCTAAAGGCTGTGTTTCTCGGCATTTACTGATTTTTTTTCAAAATAATAAATGATGAAGGACTATGGAAAGAAATTAGAAATTTGATATAGGATAGCCCTAAATATTTATCTCTCTTGGCGAACGATAGTAATCTTCTCTTTACGAGAGCCAACACGGTCTTTTAAATATTTTTTTAAAATATTTACTTTACTTTTAAGGAAATATACGATTTGATAATAAAATATTAAGAAAAAAGAATAGTCTACGGCATTGTAAAAAGTGTTGAATAAAGTCTTGCAACTATTATAAAACTCGAGGAAGTACAGACAATAAGCCTCGATCTGTAATCTAATTTTTCAGATATCTTGGAGGTGACAACATTTGGGGTGGCTAATTTAGTTTTTATCGACTCTGTGACGGGTGATATTGATATCACAATATCGTGGGAATCAATGTGCACACGAGTTTGAGAACTAAGTAACGACCATCGCAATTAAGCAGACATGACATCAAAAGATGTTCTAAAACGTCTCCTACAACGAGTTAGTTAGAAAGCAAAGGGACATCTAACGAAATACTAAAATTTTTGAAACACCTTAGAAAGTAATTTTATTATTGATTTTACTACTGGAGAAGGTATTGTATTGTGAATTTCGCGAGCTAAGTAAAGGGTTCTTAATGCGTGTAGATTTTGGCGGCATGTCTGGCTATGTTGTTTTGTTGACATCATTGTTTATTATACAGTTAATGTTAAGTTTCTCTATGCAAGTTACTTTATTGGACAGCACGTCTAAATTATTAAACTTTATTATCAACATGAGTTAGTGCAAACGTTGCGTGCGTTGAGCCGTGATTTTACGGTAAACGTCGACTCCAAAGTTAGGACGACCGGTTCGGTAGTTAATCAGCCAACATTCGTATGTTAAAGGACCGCAAGATCCGCCGAAAAATTCGCCGCGGCTCGTGAAAGTCTTTATTAGAATCCGAGACAGTCGAGACGGGCCTACAACCGTACAAGATCCAACTGCCGCAGGAACTCAAAGTCCATGACGCCGTTTGTTCGCTGACTGGGTTTCCGAGCGTTTGAAAGACAACACTAATTTTGGCCAAAAATTATTTTAGCGATGGGGCGCATTTTTGGCAAAATTGACAAAAATTGCGACACGAGGTTCACCAGGTGACAAATTCACCAAAACAAATTCTCCTTCGATGATGCTTGGACGATTTGAGGGTAAGGGTATCTCCCGCAGAGGTGATGTTGGGTTTTTTTTTCGTGGGGTTTTCTGAAGTCGCAGATCTATACGAATAAACTACAATCCACCGATGCCCTTAAGGTGAACATAACAAAAGCCATCGCTCAAATTCAGGCGGATTGAAAATTGCAACACTTGGTTCCGTACCACCGTAAGAAGCTGAGGCGGACATTTTAACCATGTTATATTCCATACATAATATCATACATGAACCTTTAAAATGAAACAGGAACTTTGTTAATACATCACACACGTTATTGAAAAATCCTTTACATTCGATTTTCGAATTTTTGTTTTTTTATGTAAGTACACATGTCCCCAAAGTATGTTGACATTGTCAGTAATTTTGGGTGTGTAGTTTAAAGGTTTTTTGCTATTGAAGGAAAATGGATCAAAGACTCTTTTAATGTTGCGTGTGCTATAACGTTCTTGAAATGTTGATTGTGGCAGTTAGCTGGTCTACACCGAACAAAAAAAAAAATAAAAGTGGTACAAGACTTAGTGAAAAGTCTAGAAGATGTTAAAGAGCTGAGACCTAAAATAGCTCTCCAAGTTCGGTCAAATGTGAAAGTTTTGTTCACTTTTTTCTTCGACTACAATGACGTGGCTCATACTGCGTTTTTTCCGGGAGGTCGTACGATCAATAAGGAGTATCATTCGCTATTTGCGTGAAGCAATAGGAAGAAAACGTCCGGATTTGTGGGAAAATAAATTCATGACTGTTGCTTGTGCGTAATTTTTGCCAAAAACAATACCTTGATCATATTATAGCCACCATAATCACTGATCTGGGGCCCCTGCTACTTTTTTTCTCTTCACGAAACGAAAAAGGCCTTTGAAACGACGGAGATTTGCTACCATTGAGGAAATAAAGGCGATATCGCTTAAAAAGCTCAGGGCTGTATCAAAAAGAGCATATCCGAATTGCTTCGAGGAATAAGCGCCCACGCAGGTGTATTATTTCTAAGGCAATTACTTCGGTACAGATAGTACGGATAGCGATGAATAAACAAATATTTGCCGAGAAAAATAGAAAGTCATCTAATTTTTTGAACACACCTTGTATATCTTTTTTTGGGATTTGAATTCTATTAAGCTGACTCCAAATTTTCATTTCAGTTTCGCTTTCTTAACTTTTCTTTGCCTCTTTAGTGAATAGTCTTACTCTTGTTAAAAGTTTCTTCCTTAAATTAGCATTGACTTTCACTTCCAATATAGTGAAGTGACTAATGAATATTTATCTACTGCAATTGGTAATTGGTAAATGCCATGTTTTTCTAAAAATAAAAAAAACACCAGCAAAAATCTAAGTAACTACAATAAAAAAAAAAACGTCAAGAGGCGACTTTTGAACCTGTTTTTTTTAAATTGAAGACAATGCTTTCAGCTTTCATATATTATACATATGAAATCTGTGTTTCAGCAGTTTCCGCATAGCGGACGTTGACATTTTATTCATTTCACTGAATGTCCGTCCTTGTGTGCAACGATACACATTTTTACATTAAGCTGATTCGCATAGGGCGTTCTGCTTTAATATAATATTCAGGAAATCATGCATTGACTCCCTTTATATGTTTTGAATGAGGCAAAAGTTCATTTCTATTTCAGTATCGACTGCTACCTGGACTGCCATGCTAGACAAATATTAAATGTCAAAGGTGATGGTTTCAAACTGACATTCTGACAGCAAATAGAGAAAATTATCTACAGAGTTATCCAATAGGAGGTGTCATTATAAATTAATAGAAAAATGCAATATTTATATGACAAATCGTGGTAGTCTTATACAACAATATTATTATTACCAGCCATTTGGAACTTGAAAGTCCAGAGTCTCGTTGACAAGCCTTCACCAAGCTTCCCCGTCATGAATGTCTTCCATCCTTCCATTTATAACGCGATATTACTGGCTGTCTTTTATCTCGGGTTTTCCACACATTATTATTTTAACTGTTCGTCCACTGTCCATTTGTTCTACATTCACAGTTTCACAGTCTTCGCGATTTTATCAACCGGACAATGTTTAGAGCAGAATAAATTTCTCTCAAGTCTGTCTCCTATCATAAAGTTTCTTTTTAAAAATGCAAAAAAAAGACCAAAATTAACTTTTTTCCGCGTATTATGACTTCGTTAATAAGAACAAACATTCCCATTAATTATAGAATAACACGTCGTTTAAGTGGCTGCCTCGGCTGACTTCGCAGTAGCGCATTCTGTCACCCCAATTTTCCAAGACCTTGTTGATGGTTTCGGGCTGTAGCTCACAGATTGTTTGGATGATATTGGTCTTTAGTGCTTAAATCGTTTCCGGATTGTTGGCATAACATCGGTCCTTCATGGTTCCCCAAAAAAAAAGTTCAAAGTCGCAGCTCCGAAACGGCCAACGGACATTGCCAAGACGTCTGTTAACACGATTTGGGAATTTGGTGCGCAAAAAATCGATTGTGGCTATCTGGCGCGCCATCCTGCATGAACCAGAGGTCGTCCAAGCCCATGTCTTCAATTTCAGTTTAAGAAAAATTCGGTTAACATGGCTCTGTAACGCCCACCGTTGACCGAAACGTTGTTCCCAGCCTCATTTTCGAAAAAAAATGGTCCAATGATGCCACCACTCAACAATCCGCACCAAACTGTCACTCTCTGTGGATGCATTGGCTTCTCGATAATAACGTGCGGGTTTTCCGAGCCAATTTGTTTGTTAACGAAGCCGCCGAGATGAAAATGCGTCTCGTCAGAAAAGATGATTTTTCGCCCAAAATCGTTGTCCAATTCAAGCTGATCCAAAGCGGATGGTCGCGCGCCTTCAATTGCTGAGTCAATTGATCTTTGTGCGGAATTCTCCTGAGGCTAGTGCGTGAAATGTTGAGCTTTTGAGATCGATGGCGAGTTGATATTCGTGAATTGCTGTCCACTAGCATACCAGGCTCACGAACTTTTTGCAGAAACTTGCGCACAACAGTCGCGGTGGGTGCTTCATTTTGGCCAAAACTTCTTTTTCTAAAACGCACTGCTTGGGCTACATAGCACTCACTTTGGTAATAAGTTTTCAATATTTCCCAACGTTGGTCAAGCGTTAAGCGACTCATTTCGTTCCGCGGAGATATGATACTAACTCCCTGTCAAAATTTCGAGCGGAAAACAGCTGTGAGTGTCAAAATAATAAGAAACCACTAGATGGCCCACCCTTTACTTGTAAACTCTCCTCCTTTTTTGGTTCCTTACTATCACCCAGAGAATCCTGATCGTTAACGTAGGCTAGATCGGCTGTTTTTTTTATATAATACAAAAGTAAAAGGGAATAAGGCCAATAAGCCAAGACCAACAGCCATTTTTTCGTGAAATTATTCAATAGATTTCAAGTTCTTCAGGAATCGTTGGGGTATTGACATACGAGTATCTTTAGGTCCAAAGGGTAATATTGAAACGGTGGCATCTTCGGAAAAAATATGGCCGCATGACACCGCCGTCCCAGAAATTTTCCAGAATTTTCATATTTCTTGTAGAAAATCTTGTTCGACCGTTTCCAGCTTGAAATTCCTATAATGACTGGAACTTCTACGCATGTAGGGGATACATCCAGCTCCAGTAATCATCTCGAAATAGACCCACTTGGGTTTTCAGTTACACTTTCATGCACGGTGGGAATATTTTCAGCTGGTCTTGCTGCCGAACCCGAATTGGAGTCTTCTCATCACTAACCTGTTTGAGGTGTTCAAATTTAGTGAACAATTTCAGATAGCTGTGCGAAAAGACATTTAATGATGACCAAAATCCATATCGATAAAGAATTTTCATAATTTTGGAAGCGTTTATCGATCCTTATTTAATAACTTCAGATCTTTTACTCGCAACAATAATTGAACGTTGAGTGTACGACAATGGCACGAAATTTAAAATGACACCTGTTGTTGGATAGCTTTTTGTGTCACTATAAGACAAACAGATCAGATAGAAAAATGAGTGAAATTAATAGAAAACCGGGAATTTGGAGATTCATTATGAATATTCAACGGGTTTCGAGTCCTGTTGCAGTTAAGCTATCGAAACCCGCGGTGTCTCCCCTCAGTGCGGTATTGACTAGGGTCGAATGGGGTCATGTATGAGTGCCACACCGTATAACAAAAGTTAAAAAAAAAGAAAAAAAAACTTGTCGATTCTGTAGAACAAATTGGGTCGATGAATTGCTGCGAGGCAAAGAAATGCCTTGAAGTCAACCGTTGTTATTCGGAATTTAAAGAACAACTTTAATGTGTCACGAAATAAGAGAGATTCTGAATCTGAAAGTAGTCATCGTTGAAACAGTGTGACGCCTGTGGGTAATATTATGTGTTGCCCGCTGGTGAACGTGGATCTAGTCTTTTCCAGCAATGAAGGATGTAATCTCTTCAACAAACAACAATCACATCTAGGCAATTTTGAACACACCAAGGTGAGCCTAGGGACACATATACCACCATTAAACTGCCCCACCAGTATACATGCAAATCAGTGGGCTGACACGACTGGAGATCACCGGTGTTGTAAGAGTAAGATCAAACAAAAAAATCTGGAGCATGCCCGTGTCACAAAAAAAAAAAAAAAAACGGCAGGCCGAAAAACAATTGATGCAAACAAATGCAAAAACACCAGCATTTGATTGGCCTCAGCGATGAAGTAATCCCAAACCGGGAAGCCTGCCGCCTTTCTGAGGTCAAACCGGCGGACCCCACAAGCGGACCAGTAGGAATGCAGTTAAGTGGGAAGGTTATGGTCCTACACTTCTGACCATAACAACGCCGGAAAAAGGACAAGAAGAAGAAGAAGAAGAAGGATGTAATCTCTATCATTGAAAAATCAGATGTACGATTATGAAAAGGACAAATCATCGATTTATAAAAAAAGTCCTTCCAATCAGCAAGTGCGTATTAACCTCAAGGTAATTTCAGAGAGGTGACAAAACTTCACTGATAAAGCATCACACTATATGTAGCCAGCCGTTATTAATTTTTTTTCCTCATCCCAGAGGTTTCATTTTTCAAGAGTCATCGCTGATGACAGGTAACCTCCAATGTGCCATTCATGTCCTATTATTACCACGCAGCAATAAAACGCATGACGTTCATTACATAATTAAAACAGTTTTTTGTGCTCATTTATACAACGCAGCCGGAAGCCATATAATATGTGTGAATCAAGCCTGTAATAAAGTAAAAAAGAAGTTTTTAATTTTGATTTTAATTTATTTAGCGTTAATCCTTCGGAGACTCGCAGAATAGTGGCTTTAAGGTCTGTTTTCACAGTGAATATACATCGCCCTGTCGCTCCGAATTAGCACACTATTTCACCTCTTCGAGTTGTCGACGAACCCCGCAAGCAATGACATATTTCAAACCGAAACCCAAAAACCAAATCAGCAATAAATAAATACTCCACCAGTCGTGTTGTCCTTTGAATTACAGTAAAAAGTGAATAAAAAAATAATAATAAAAATAACAAAATTGGCCTTCGGCAGTTGCTGTCTTCGTATTATTTACACGGTTATTCCGAAACGTCCGTAGGCACCCGTACCACTGTATGCGTTCACAGAAATCCTTCAATCCAATTTAATTTTTTTTTTTTCGTTTTTTGGAAATTTTTATTTCCTTGTTTGCTGTCACTGCACAAAGCTCGAAATTAAAACAAAATTTAAGTAAAAATCGAAAACAAAAAAAAAAGTCCAAAGGGGTATTGATGATATGTGGAACACCACAAGCACGGGCAATACTATACGTTCCGGAACGACACAAAGCAAAAATGCAGTCAATGGCTCGCGGCAACACCGAAGAGAAACAAAAATTACAACTTTTAGGCTTCGGCCGTGCCTACGATTGGGGCCGACAGATTTCATCTTCCAATAACTCGAATGTCCACCTATAGGCATGTGTACCAATATATATGTATATGCACGTGGCCCCAACTAATAAATAAAGCCAGACTCCCTAAGGGTGAGTGTGGTGTGGCTCACATAAACGATAAAGCAAATTCAAAAAAACCAAAAAAAAAAAAAACCATTGAATTGTATATCAATTCGGAGTTCCGAGGGCCAATTTGGCCACAAACAGAAGAAAGGTCGTTTAAATGCCGTCATCTTGGTGTTGATGCTGTGTCGTGTCTTACATGTCTTTTGTTGTTTATTTTCCAATCCCAATCCTCTGAGTTGGTGCTGATTTAAAAGTTGAAGCCCGCGGGCTGACAAGTTTACTTCGCAGTGAAACGCATTTAATTGGGAAAACTCAAATATTTCGGAACAGCTTGGTTTCGAATGTATTTTCTTTTTTTGTCCATTTTTGTTAATAAGTTTTATCATGAATTAAAGGAGTGCATGACGGATTAGGGGGAAAGGATGGATTTTGCTGGGAGGAGATTGTCATACTTTGCTGACAGACGTTTCATGAACGATGAGAGGAGTTGCAAGCATGTGGATTTGAATCCAGATTTGAGAATTTCTTTTGGTTTCTCCTTTTTTTTTAATCTTGGTGAAATCTTGTGAGTGAAAGATAAAATGTTGGGCAGGGATGGAGATAAGAAAAAACCGGTATGGTTGACTGTAACTGGTTTGATGAATTCAAATGGGTACATAATTACCGGCTTTGACACATCATATGGCTTTGTTGAATAAAATGGTTATCGCATTGTTTCTAACTCTAGGAACACTTCGACAATGATAGGAACTAGCCAATGGCCCTAACCTACCTTACTTGCTTACTTCCCAGGCCAGCGACCGATTGAGGGCCTGAGCCTGAGCTAAAACTGCTTTTCATCCTTGACGGTTCCGCGCATGCTGCTTCCAGTTATCAAGACCAAGTATTCATCCCTGATCACTTGGTTCTTATACCATAGGTTTGGTCTTCCTCCTCTTCTCGAACCAGGAGGCTCCGATTCGAAGACTCTGTTAGCTGGAGCGTTGGTACGGATCTTTACTTTCGGTACATCAACATCCTTGCATAGCTCATAGAGTTTGCGGTTGTGGCTTCTCCTCCATTCGCCTTCCTCATAGATAGGACCGAATATGCGACGCAGAATATTTTTCTTTCGTCCAACATCCGGCTCCATAAAGCAAGACTGGCAGGATAAGGGTTTTGTAGAGCATCATTTTGGTCCTTCGAGTAGTTTCGACCTTAACAGGCCGTAAAAGCAGCAGTTGCCAGTGTGATGTTCTTTGTGGAGTTCACGTTTGCCCCGAGCTAGAAAAACTCCTTAAACATTGAAATTGAAGCTGTCGACTGTTAAGTGGTGGGTAAAGGATCGGGTTTTGCTCGACAGCATGTCGTTGGTTTTCTCTCTTTGGCTCTGAAGGCTTTTACAAAATCACGTTGGGAACACCCGATAATGTCTTTATCGTCTGCGTATCCCAACACTTGGACCGACTTTTTGTAGCTCTTTCCGAGTTAAAATCTGCCGTCTGTTCGAGAACCAGATTGAAAAAGTCACACGACAGTGTAGGTGTCAAACGGTTTTGAGGCTCTTCAACGAATCTGCACAGTGCATTGCGTTTTTCCAAGCGTGCTGCTACATAGTCGGATCAGTTTTCCCGGAATCCCGAATTCTTCTGTCGCAATAAGGAGTTCTGTGCATTGAATGCTGCCGTATACGGCTTTGAAATCGACAAAGAGATGGTGAAACTCGTTGGTCTTTTCCAGTATTTGCCTTAGTGTGAAAATTTGGTCTACAGCCGATTTGCCGGCCGAAAGCCGCAGTGTATGTGCCGATTTGTGCGGTGCAAAAAGGCTTTAGACATTCACACAGTACGCTGGATAGGGTCTTGTAGGCGCACGAGGTCGTCGTCGGGTATGCTTTTCACATCTTGAAGAACTCTGATGGGAGACCATCCGAGCCTGTGGCTTTGTTGTTCATCAGCTTTTTGATACCTGTGCCGATTCCTTCAATGATAGGTGGTGATATGTGATAGAAGACTCCCTCATAGTTGGAGTTGGGATTCTCTCGCTCCCTGTCACTCACTCTATTCCCTACTGGTTAAGCAGTATTTGAAAGTGCTGCTTGAACGCGTCTATATTTCCTGCGGGTCAGTGACAAGATTACCCTCGCAATTTCGAAGAGCTTGTGTGAGTTGAGAGTTCTGTAACTCTTTACAAGGCTTTTGGTTTTTTTTTTGTAAAAAGCCCTTTTTCTATGTCGATCGCAGGACTCTTCGATATCCTTGAGCTGGGAGACTGCGTAATTATTTTTCTTTAGTCGCAGTATTTTCTTCCCCAACGATAAGTGAGCAGCTGCATTATCCTGACGCAAGAGTCATGAATTTTTTTCTCACAAATCCGGACGTATTTTTCATATTGCTCATGCAACAGTGCAAAACTTTGAGGTAATATTCCTAACAGACCGTGGGACTATTGTAATAGAAGGAAACAGTGAACAAAACGTCCACATTAGACCGGACTCTTTATATTTTGGCTCTTCTGATCGCTTCCATTGAGATGATTGGGATTTGGTTTCAATATCATAACCATATATACTATGTACCTACATATGTTTCGTCACCAGTGATGACCCAACAGATTTTATGCCCAAAATACTTGAACAAATTTCATAGCATGAGCCAACGATATACCAATATCGTCTGCTTTTCTAGTACTGATTCGACAGCTCTTCATAACAAATTTATTCAGTACTTCAACGTCTTCGGGCACAATCACTAACATCTTCCCCCTTCTGTGAAGAGCCTGTATCACTTACAAACATTTTTTTGCTCAGGGCAGAGTCGGCAAATGCCATGGGGCATTCAAGTACTGGAGCACTAAATTTTATTTTTCATACAAAGTTTAATGCAGGATCTGCGATCCATTTTTTTCAATAGCAAACAAATCGCCAAGTACACCAAAACAAGTCTAACCTTTATACATGTGACAAACAAACTATATATGTATCAAAAGAAAAGACAATGTCAGCGTCTGTAAGGGTATATGTGAATCAACACGTCGAAAATCAAATGTTAGCTAGCGAAGTTCGAAAAGTCACCTTATTTTTTGGACAAACGTAGTACATACTTAAAAGAACAGAGATTTATGTCCGACTGACTATGTCTTAAAGAGACTGCCCTGGTCTAAACCAACCATGGAGCTTCCGTTCATTCCCGGCACAACATCGCACTACTGAACCTGAGGCGCACAAGCTCATAAAATATTAGATCGTGTTCCTCCAGAAATCGCCGTTCCACTCGTGAGTATTTTTTTTGGAATAGTTCGTCAGTGATTTTCGCGCAACACAAGTTTCGCCGCGGATTTCCTGCACGTCCTACGTCAGCTAGTCCAACACAGCGTTTAACTGTACGACTCGAAGAGACTGAAGAGACGTGGCAGAAGGGTCTCCGAAAGCTCGTCATAGTGCTCGTTTCTACAAGAAGATCGCCATCGAGCGTCAACATCGACCAGAGAACGTTCCCCGCAGTTCGCCAATACACATTCCTTTTTTGCAGTGCATTTGGTGACTTAAGGACCTTGCCTGTCAAAGTGCAGATAATCCACCAGCTATTCCCTGCAAACCGTCAATTCTACGCTGACACTCTGCTAAACTCAGGTAACGAAGCGGACGGTTACCATTTCCATCTGTAAGGGTAGGCATTCAAAAAAAATTATGCAGAAGTGGGTGTCGTGTGAGTTTGCCAGCACCGCGTTGCTTATTAATTTTTTCTGTATCGAACCATAACTCGTTACCAACAACACTGTCGAACGCTAAGGTTGGGGACGGAAAAAAAGATAGCATCAGCACCAGAAGTGGTTCGGAAAGTGAAGGCTCGAAGTGAGCGAAATCCTCGTCAGAGTGGCAGGAAAATGGCTGCTGAGCTGAAGATATCGAAGACAATGGACTTTGAAAGGAGACTTCAGACTAAAGCTTTATGAGTTCAAAAAATGACCAAACCTTACAGATGCTCACACAAGTGAGGTTCGATGGAGCAAAGGAGCTGCTGCGCTTGCAAAAACAAACCATAGCCAATAGAACAAACAAAATCGCCATCGTTTGTCATGGTTTGGGCGTCTTTGCCTACCGAAAGACGTTCGCTGATTATGTTTTTGGTCGGGATGAATGCGAATGTCAACCGTGATAGTATTTTAGAAGATCATTTGAAGCCTTGTGCAACTAAACACGTCAGTGGGAGAGAAGGAAAGTTCTGGCAAGACTCCAAATCAGCACAGTCAACCAGGAATATGGGGTCACTTTACAAGCCTGAATCAGCACTTAAAAACATCAAGAGCTTCCTCTAAAACGGAGAAAGGTTTCACAGGTTTTCGTTCGTATAGCGTGTAACTCGTTTATCGACCGATTCAAGGCCATATTTCGCAAGAAAAGGAGGCAAAGGCAAAAATAATTGTTTTCTTATACAGGACCCACTAATTTGTGTGTTCGGAAAGTAAATGTAGAAAACGCACATTTATCATATATTGTATGATCAGATTTGTATCCCAATATATTGTCAAAATGCCTGTAACTAGGTCTTCGGTATATCTGATGACGTTGTAAGCGAGATCGATTGCCGACTATAGAAGAAGCTAAAGAACTCCGCAGCCACTTTTGACTGCTGTCCCTGTCCCTAGACATCCTCAGACGCTCTTTAAATAGTATGGTTTTAAAGCACTGCCCAAATCCAACGGCTCTCCCTCGATATCGAGGTAGGCCCAAGTCGTGGAAGGGCGCTCTCAATTGATTGTTCTTTGCGGTACGTGCATATTTTGATAAGGGCTTATTTTTGAGTCCATTTTCCATATGCATTTGAAGAAGTTTTTATCCAGAAGCTATTGAGAACGTCCGATGAATAGGATGATCTTATTTAGGCACTTCAAACGTAAAAACTTGACCTCCAGAGCTTAAGTCAATGACTTTTTAAGGTTTGAATGAATAAGTTGATTGCTAAACTAAAGGAACTATCGAAAGGGCTTTGGGTCTGCTTCGAGTCCGGTAACTTTGGGTGTGGTGACGAACTGGCTATATTGCGGGATGGAAGCATGGAAGTGTACCTTGAGTATCCAAGGTCTCCAGAGTTATTGTTTAATTAACGGTGGGTAGTAGGTCCATAACGCCGCTATGATCCTTAATTCAGGATTATAATGGATAAAAGCAATCCTATAATCAGAGATCTTACTTGTTTTGTGGGCACTTCGACTATTATTTTTGAAAACATAACTTTAATGTATGATAGCCAGCTTGCACCTTCACTCGCTACTTGCATATTAACTGTGCTCTCATCTGCCTCGGGGATGCTTGTGAAGTGTCAAGGAAACTGGCGCTTGCCAGTGACAGAGCTGACTCGCTTCTAATTTCTGAACAACTGCTTTGCATGGAGCTTCTTCTTCAGGGATCTGGGGTGGCTGCAATTATCCTCATGAGCCATGGTAAGTTGGCCTTTTTATGAGGTCTACGATTATCGTTTTTTTTTAGCTCATCAAGATTTGACACTGCATCTGCCGAGAAGCAATGATTTGTGATGAGCTTTTCTGAGTAAATCTAGAAAAGGAAGTTAACACAGTCTTGCCTGCGGTATGCTTTCAATAGCTCTCCTACATACATATTCACTTTGATTAGCATCTTTAGATAGCTTTTTCAACTGCTATCGGTCAACCAGACAAGAACACCTTACAAGATAATGGGTCGGATGACCATAGTGTCCATCCAGTGAATAATGTATGAATGCAGATCCTATTTTTTGACAAAGGGACCTTAACAAGCATATGTAACGCTTATTCCATTTTTCATTCATTTCTTTATGTGTCCGAGTCAGTTGGGAATCGAACTTAATTTTGGCGAGGCGATCTAGACCTTCTGGGAGTCTAGAGGCGCATTTTCGAATGAATGTCTGTGTTAATAAGCAAAATTGCCCTATATGGGACGTCACCAAGTCACACGAGGTTGACCAGGCGACAATGCGTCCTCAAAAAGTTATCGTTTTTCATGGATTTTAGGTCGGCGGCGTAATTGACACGTACCTTTTTGGAAAACGACGTTGGTGACCATCGACCACCGTCAATGGCGAACGCTACACAACAATGATAACCAATTTCTTATGGGCCAAATTGTACCATATGGACCTAGACGACATGCGGCTCTAACAGGCCGGCGCTACATGCCACACAGCGGACCCCATGATTGACATTCTCATATCTCTCTCAGAGGTGACGTGAATTGGCCACCAAGCCCATGCTACTTGACCCGACTAGACTTATTCTTGAGAGATTTCCTGAAGTCGCATGGCTATCCGAATAAACCAAAATCACCCTAAAGGTGAACATAACACATCGCTCAAATCCAGGCGGATTTACATAAGCAGAAGTCGTTGAAAATTGGACCACTCGGTCATATGCAATTCATTATTCGTAAGGATTTTTTGAACGCTGCCATATGATATCCCTTTTTTTTTTAAGGATGTATAATTTTTTAAAGATACCTGTAGCCCAAGCTACTAGCATGCACGAGTCAAAAACGCGAATACTTGATGCCAGGAATACGCCTACGTACCAAACCAGACCCTGCGCAAAACAACCATTCTCCGGGTTCGTGCAGTTTTAAGAGTGTACGCTCTTATGGTGTTAGTCACAGAACCCGGACGGGGTGCAGATGGTTTGTGTCGAAGATGTTTGTTCACTACTCTCTGGGGGTGGTTGTCCTAGGTACGATTCGGGAGATTCGATTGAATTTGTCGCATTGGTTGTAGTTGCCAACTTTTTTGTTTCCATGTCTTTAAGTTGTTATATTAGAAATGAAGTGTATGAATTTTGAAGTCTGCGAGTTTTATGCCTTCGTCAGCTTTTTTTTTTTTTATCATCTCTTATTCACAACTGATGTTGTTGCATAGTTTTTCCGTATGGGAATTGTTCTTCGTTATGGACAGACTTGAACTATAGACCTTCCGGTCAACAGTCGGTGATGATTACCATTGCAACACGACCAAGATTACTTCGCGAGGCTGGTTAGCAATTTATGCTATATGCTCTGTATCTGCCGTTTGAGCTCTTCTTAACTTTTCGAGTCTTCTTAGATCGTTTTGCATGTTCATTATAAAAGAGCAGATCTTCAGCCAGTAGTGCCGGAGCTTATCATGTGCTATTGTCTCCAAATTTGTGAAGATGTTTTCGATATCCCCCATGACCTGAATGGAATAAAAGTAAAGTGATAATTGGAATCCCCTTGTGCCGTTTTTCCCCAAATCTCGATCGTAAGGATCATCTTGTGGGTCTTGCTTCTTTCTTTTGCTTTATCCTCCGGATAACGCTGGTCTCTTGACGGTCCTTGGTTCGGTAAACCCTATGCATCTCATCGGCGAGGATATCTATAGGGATCATACCCGCTATAACAGAGGCCGCTTCAACCGTGATTGTCCGAAAATGCATACTGTTCCTATTACGCACGCAAAGCCAGTATGCAAACAAGATCTTTCTATTTATCTCCTTCGTTGTAAGAGCTCCCGCTCAGCCTGGCGCAGCGTACAAGAGTATTGAGCTCTGGAAACAGAATTCTTCTCGAGTCCCAGTCTACCTATGTTTGACAGCATTTTGAAAAGCGCTGCCTGCACTTGTGATGCCTTTTTACTGTAGTATTCAATATACATAGATCTCAAAGTAAAGTCGGTCGTCGAGCACCCAAGTATTTTAATCCCTTTTTAGACCTGATTATCTCCACAGTTTTCGGCTGGTTATTAAGACAGCCTCCCTCTTGCTACTTCAAGGTTGGCACACTCTAGCCAATTTTTGATCCTGGCGAACATCCGTGGTCTACTCTACTTCGTGAATGTGTTTCGCTACAGTAACTATGGCGATGTCGTCAACAAAACCGATAATCTTGACTTCTTGTCGCAGCGTTAGTCGCAAAATTCCATCATACATTATGATTCACAGAAGAGGTCCATGGACTGGTCCCTGGAGGACTTCCGTGGAAACATTGTAGTATTTAAAGCCATAGTCCATCTGATACCTCAGCTTCCCGTAACTGAAGTAGTTAAGAATTATTTTCACAAGGTAATGTGATGCATTCATTCTGGTCAGAGATCTCCTAATGCAGGATCAAATTGCGGAATTAGAGGCATTTTTAGCATCCAGCGTTACTACTGCGCAGTAATTCTTTGTGCCCCCTTGCCATCTTTTCCCCTTTTCACCTTTGCATCTTCTTCTTAGATGGCGTTACAGCTCACGAAGAGCCAGAGCCTAGCTTCTCTCATTCACTTATGTTGTCTGCGATTTGTTTTTTCCACACAAGTGAACGGGACCTACAGTTTAATGCCGATTCCGAACAGCGAGAGTCGAGAAGCTTTTTCAAGGCAAGTGTACTACGGAGGGTTTTGCCAGTTCCCCGCCGAGGAGAAAAGCCGCGTACTGAACACATTCGATGGCGTTGGTATTATCGGGATCCGAACTCGCTCATTGTGCATCAGAGGCCGACACACTACCCACTGCGCCACGGCTCTCTCATAAATAATCTTTGCATCCTTGCTATAAAAATGTCTGGTTTCCTTTTAATGGCTGCTTTGACCGCTATATTTAGGACGCCGTCAGGTCCGGGCGTTATTGGCGGGCTCTGGTTCATGCTAGTATCCCTCGTGGCGGAGTAGATGGTCTATGTGATAATAGATGCTCTGTTAATGTTCCCAGTATTGTTGGGTTGGATATTTGTGTGCACCTACTGCCTCTTAGCTTTTTCGGCACTATCATATATGCCAGTCCCAGGGTTAAAGGTCTGCTTCGTTGGAAAGTTGCTTAAAGCATCTTGCTTTGCTCTCTTTGATGAACTTTTCAAGATTATGGCTCGCCAACCTGAAAGTGTCTAATCGAATTCTGGTCTAAAACGCTGTGATCTGCGTCGAGCCTGGGGCATTTTTCTCTTAGCGTTTTGATCTCATCATTCCATCAGTAGCAAGGCTTACCGCTACTGCTGTTTGGATCAATTGGTTCGATAGGTTGTCCGCTGATCCGTTGCTGGATGAGAAGTTGGCATTTAACATTTCCTCAAAAGCCTCTTTGTCAAAGGATGCGTCTTTCAAATTCGGCCCTGGTAACTTAGGCGACTGTTCACCAATGTTGAGTATAATCGCATGGTGATAGCTTTGCGTATATTATTCGATAATCCGCCATTTTCTTTTACGTAGGAGCGAATTACTCATAGACGTAATGTCTATTATGGACCCCTTGCCTGCTTTACGAAATGTGTTTTTGCGCCATTTGTCATTAGGGATATCTCAAGTGATGAAAATACGTTGAGGAGAGCTCGCCATTTTGTATCCGTAGTCCTACTACCCGTTTCTATAGCCCATGCGTTGAAATCACCAGCAATAACCACTGGGTGCTTCCCACATGCATTGCCTACAACGTCATCCAGCTTCAGATAGTCCTTGTGTGTAAGACTAGGGGATGGGTAGCGACTGTAGAAATAGTTTCCCTTTACTCTAGCAATGACGAAAAAGTTCGCTGGGCCGCCTAGTTTTTGCAGAGCGTTGTATCCTCAGGTCCATTTCGCCATCTTCTTTGAATTATCGTCCATCTAGTTACAACCATTCAGAGCTTTGTATGATTCAGGAATGGGTGGGTCACCTAGTGCTTTTTTTTTTAATCATAGGTTATTTTGACACTGACAGCTGTTTTCCGCTCGAAATCTTGAGAGAAAGTCAGTATCATACCTCCGCGGAACGAAATGAGTCGCTTTACACTTGAACAACGTTGGGAAATATTGAAAATTTAATTCCAAAATTAGTGTTTTGTTGCCCAAACAGAGGGTTTTTTTAAAAAGAAGTTTTGGCCGAAATGAAGCACAGACCGCGACTGCTGCAAAAATTCGTGAGATACCAGTCTCACTAGCGGACAACACTCGTGGTCCCCGTCGTCGTACGGTGCGCACAGATGAAAATGTGGCTGCTGTGGCCGTGAGTGTGAGCCTAAATTCACGAACATTGAGAATTCTGCACAAAGATCTCGGATTATTCGCCTACAAGGTCCAATTGACTCAGCAATAGAAGGCGTGCGACCATCCGCTCCGTTATTGCTTCGCAGTTTAGGCCTTAGAGCAGCTTTGATTGGACAACGATTTTGGGCAAAAAATCATCTTTTCTTAGGCGCATTTTCATCTCGGCGGTTTCGTTAACAAACTCGGAAAACTCACACATTATTGTCGAGAAGCCAGTGCACCTACAGAGAGTGAGTGTTTGGTGCGGATCGTGGAGTGGTGGCATCATTGGACGATTTTTCTTCGAAAATGAGGCTGGGAACTACGTTTCGGTAAATGGTGGGCATTACAGAGCTATGTTAACCGACTCTTATTTTACTGAAATTGAAGACATGGATTTAGACGACCTTTGGTTCATGCAGAAATGCGCGCCATGCCACACAGACCATGCCACAATTGATCTTTTGCGCACTAAATTCCCAAGTCGTGTTATCAGACGTCTTGGCGATGTCAATCGGCCGCCTCGCAGCTGCGATTTGACTCCTTTGGACTTTTTTTTGTGGGGAACCGGGAAGGACCGATGTTATGCCAACAATCCGGAAACGATTCAAGCTCTTATTACGTCCAAGCAATCTGTGAGCTACAGCCCGAAACCATCAACAAGGTCTTGGTCAGCCGAGGCAGCCACTTGAACGACATTGTATTTCATAATTATTGGGAATATTTGTTCTTACTAATAAAGCCATAAAAAATGAAAAAAAATTAATTTTGTTCATTTTATTGCATTTTTTAAAAAGAAACTTGTATTTGGCCCACCCTTTAAGTGCAATGTTGACCTATTTTCCCTTCGTCATTTGTGGCAGCAAGTCCTGTGCGGCCGTGCAGTGGTTAAGGTATCATGGCATATGATTTCCATGTGAGATCGTTCATATATATGATGGTCACTCTTCAACCTGCCAACACAACATTTTCGGCTTTTTTCATGTTAACTTCAGTAAGGGACATGGATGGGCGTCCTTCGTGATCTTCATCTTCAGTGAATGTTCGGCCAAGCTTAAACCCTTTGGTTCAGCGTGCTACTGTGGAACATGGAGAGACTGAGTCCATTGTGTAGACAGTTTTTTCAAGCAGATTTACTTGAATGTACACTAGAATGTACCTCTTGGGAATCGTGGTCTATTTATATGAGCTTCTTACGTTAGCCTAGTGCGTATAGCAAAAACTTTTTTTGAATGCCCACTTCGGTTTCAAATATATTCTTCATAAGAATATGCTTTGGGCTCTAAAAAAGGAATCAAAAGGAGGTTTGAAAAGAAGTGAAAAAAAGAGAAAAACAATTTCGAATAAAATCCCCAAACACCGATGACGATTTCCAGTTTGAAAATTTCCAATCAAATATAAAATTCACATCAACGTCATGCTTATGTGGACAAGTTCTCCGCAGGCCGCATGAAAAACCACAAAAGCCTACCTTTGATCCATCTAACCAGTCAACGATGTACCTAACCATCGAACTAGTTCCCGACCAGGCACGAGCGTGCTATTTCAATTTTAATCTAAATATTTCGCAAAAGCATCACAATAATTTGAAAAATATTTTTCTACAGGCTTCTCAATACCATAGCTAGGTTAGGTATTCCCAGAAATAACATTTGACATATTCCTCTATACGTATAACGTAGATAGTCGAACAACTAGCAAATAACTAAATACTCGTGCAGGCCCATTGGGTAAATAACCTGCGGCATTCAACATAAAACATTTCAATTTCAATATTACAAAAAGCGTCAACCTAATCTGCCAGTTCTGGATGGGGACGCACGAACGGGCGGGCTGTAGATACATACATATATGTACATATATGTTAAATAAATTCTATCTCCGTAGGTATGTAGAGCGAGATTTGATGTGAAGAGTATATAAATTGATGAAATTGTTGCCATTTATCTCTATCATCACAACCCGACCGCCTCCCGCATCCTATCCGCCCCATCACTCCATCATGTATGATGGAGCGTAGCGAGCACCGAAAATAGTGCTTTGTTTATTCAAATTACTGTAATCAACGATTTAATGAAAGTGCTCATCAAATTCAATAGCAAGCGTTAACCTTACCTACAAGTACCATACCATACACCATCAACATCAAGGGTTCGCCTGCGCATGGGGTAAACAAGCCCCGCTCGATTGCAATTCCGCATACTGTGTCCCGCGCGCCAAAAACTCATCCCGCTCCAATCATTTTAGGGAAATAATTTCTCATTAGAATATTTATTGCCAATTACTGTGAATGGGATTTTTATTGAATTTCAATTCGTCGTGCTTTTTTCCATTTCTCTTTCATTCGCTTTTTCGATTTTGCATTTTCCATTCCAGTTCCAACTTCCAACGGAATCCGGTTGAGATTTGAATTGAACGCTCGTCGTGCACCGAATGAAAGTGGCAACAACCCTTGGTAGTGTTTCCGGTACGTGGGCATAACCAACACAGCATCCGTCATTTAAGAGAATCCATCCAACTGGTGAGAGGAGAAATTGTGTATCTACAGAGTAAGCCTCTTGTAGTCGTGTGAAGGGAGAAAGTATCGCAACATCATTGCGCAACATTTGAACAGAACGGAAAGGGAAACGAAAACAACAGACGAGTACTCATAGGCGAAGTTAGATACTTGCCGGTGGTGGCTGCCGCTGCAGATTCAGTTTAATCCAGACGTTCGGTTCGAATGCAAGTCAGGTAAAGGAGAGCGTGCGATTGTGATTTGATTGTGATTTTGTTTTTCGCGGTCCCGAACATGTGCTTGTTTCCTCTTCTGTGCACATGTACCTATCTAGCATGGTGTATGGATCCATTGTCAGGCTAGCGCAGTAGCCATCTCTCCGCCCTTCGAACGCGGCGGGCAACTCCTCCGTGATTCGTTCTACGTTTCGCGCGACTTTTTACAATGACCTTCAGACAAGAAGTGTGGAGCTTTGTTTTTATTTATTTTTTTTCTCTTATTTCTTTCGTTCGTCGGTTTTTTTTCGGGAGAGAAGGAACAAGTGGAAGACGATGAGGCTTCCATCCATCGCGGAGGAATGGGAGAAGAGGAAAAAAGCACGTGCTTCACTGGGTGTATGTTTTGGAATTTTATGTTCTTATTCGGGGTGGTTGTTGTTTTTATTATTTGAATCTTTCGTGTTGGGTTCTTGGATTAAATCGTGGGATTTTATTGACTTTCTGAAGATTTGTGGGTAAAGCTCATTCTCTGATCGGATTGTTTGTGATTTATCCGCAGGACATCATTTGTTGCATTGGATCAGCGGACTTCTTTGACAGTGGAGCCGACTTGCCCAAAAAGGTGAGAATTTTCAATATTTATGATAAAAAGAAATTAAATGTTGAAAAACGTTTCACGAAAAATAACTTTTGAGCAGTTGCGGTCGTATAAAGTGACCGAAGAAATTATATTTTAAATTATACACTAAAAATGAAAAAAAAAACAGAATCGAGGCCGGCTTGAAGACTTGAATTCTTATTTATTTTATAAAAGTTAAGAAAAAAATTGCTCAGAAACCAACTTAACATTATAAAAGTAATGGCTTCCATTTAGGAAGACCAAATTAGTCATTTTGATACCAGAAAACATCCAATTCATCATCCAATTTGTGGTTCCGAAAATGAAATTTCAATAAAATACATTCACAATTTAGATTTCGGTAAAATTTTTATTTCAATATGTTGCCTGGATCTCACCATTATCAATGCAGAATAATATAATTTAAATGTCCTCTACAGGAGCTCTTATGGGGCTCGAATCTGACAAGGTGATTTTCGACGACTTTAGGTGACACATACATACTTATGTACATATGTATATGCCATAACTGTTACGGGCATAACATGAATAATATTGGTTTAAAGCGTCAAGTGTCTGGGTATAGTGTGCATAAACAAAATTGTTTGCATTGCCCCACAAAAGAGATTCGACGGTGACAATTCCATGATTTTATGAAACGTACCTACCTTAGAATCCCTAATTTTACAGTAAATTTTCACAGTTTTACCACATTCAGCGTTTATTAAAAGATCCATATTCTAAAATGGTGGACCTTAGACTTAACACATACAGTCGCGGATGATAGTTCGGTTTACTGTATTTGTTAGGAGCATGCATGCCAAGTTAGGATTTAAATAAAGAATCAGTTTAGAGATCCATTTAAAAAAAACACTTAATTCATTGCTAAATTCGTTGCTCAGAACACATTATCTGGATTGAGCAGCTGCACAGATAGTGGCGAAAAGTCCCTTCAACAGAACGAGTTGTAGCTGAGTATAAGCTAATCCGTATAGTCTCCGAAGGGCCCGTAAGAGAAATATTTTTTGATACAGTGTAGTTCTAAAATTTCAAACCACGCAAAAAAACCGAAGAGTAAAGAAAATATCTAACTCCACGAAAGAAAGTCAGCCAGTTCGTTCGGGAGAAAAAAAAAACGACATATTATAGGGTTCGTGCAGGTTCAAAAGTGTACGCTCTTATGGGGCTTGTCACACAACCCGGATGGGGTGCACATGGTTTGTGTCGAAGATTCACTACTCTCCGGCGGTGGTTGTCCTAGATAGGAGTCGGGAGATTTGACTGAATTTGTCGCTTTGGTTGTAGTTCACAGTAACTCTTTTGTTTCCATGTCATTAAGATGTTATATTGAAAGTACACACACAAACATTAGAAAAGAAAAAAGTTTGCTAAAATTTAGGAAAAATGTTCGGCGAAAAACACGAGGGCGATGTGTGCAACAATAAACTCTGTACGAAAAGGACACCAGGCCAGAACAGGATTTATAATCAACTATAATGGGAAACTCGTTTCGGACAGCGAAAAAGTTGCAACCAAATTAAGGGCAAGCAGAACTGGAAAACGATGTTATCCACACAGCAGAAATTCAGGAAGAACTGCCAACCACCGAGGAAGTAAAAAAAGCAATCCATTGGCTTAGGAATAATAAGGTCAAAGGAAATGACCTAATACAATCGGAGATGAATTAACAGAAACAGAAAACATGGAGTAATCATGGAACCATGAAGCTATCCCCTAGGAAAGGAACAACTCGGTCATAAAAAGATCATATGAAAAGGTTAACTGAACACAATGGAATAGCGCTACTATCAAGTTGTTACAAGGTATTGTCAAATATTCTCAGAAAGAGACTGATATTATACGCCGAAGAAACAATCGGAGACTATGCGTGCGCCTTCAGGGGAGTTGCTCAACAAGTCACCAAATTCCACGAAACTTTCCATCCGCTATAAAGTACAACTCGTCTTATTTAGCATTTCAGATTGAAAAGAGACGCCTTGTCACCACTTCTCGTTAGAAGGAATTATTCAAAAAAACTCTGTCCTGTAATGCCGAAATCCATATTTCTAAAACAAGAAGCAAAAGACAGAGGCGGAAAATATTTCAGGTCTTTGAAAGCAAAGCCTTAAAGTGAATCTATGGTAGAAAACAGGTGACTGCAGAAGACTAATCAGCTCAAAACGTTCACTGAGTAATAAAATCGCGAAGAGTAAGATGGCTAGGACAGGCAGAACTAATGGCCGCCAGGAAAGCCACGCCTTGGATGGGAATGACAATATCAAGACGGCCTTGAGAGATGGAACAGAACTGCGAGACATGGAAGGTCATGTCAGGAAAACTTGGCGTAGAATTTTCAACAAGACCGAGAACTTCCGAGTTCCAAGTGGCCGGTAACAATAAAAAGAATGGGCCAGTTCGCTAACCTTTCCCACTCGTGATTGGTTAGCTGTGGAAAATATTGGCGAATATTGCCCTTAATATCTTATCTACTCTTTCTTCAGATTCGTTTCGTAGAATTTAATTTGCCGGAGAAGCAGATCAAAGGGCGCCCAAGGACGGATAGGACTACAAATGGGCAAATTGTGAATTAGCCGAAGGGAAAGAGGTTGCCTCTTACTTGGGACTTCCTTCTTCAAGGCTACTTGAAAGCTTGGTCGTAAAACGTTTTATTTTTTTATTACTTATTAGAGTTGACGTTAAATAGGGTTTTAATTAGAAAAGCCCGACTGAAGCTGGAGATTGTTCATAATTCAATGCGAATGCAAGAAAGTCTCGTCGATATAGCCTTTGTGCTGTATGTCCATGATAATTACTATTTAATTACTAATTCGTATTTACCCCACGAAATCCTATGTGCCGCTTTGGGTCAACTTCTTTTCGTCTCTTAAAGCTGGTATTTATAAAGATTAAATTAGCTAAAAAGCTTTAGTCTTTTGTATAAACAATAAGAAAATAGAAAATAGAATTTGCACCAAAATTGGGACTAAATATGATAGACTTACAACATTTTATACAAAGATTTTAAGGCTTTTACGCGACTGCGTAGGGAAGACATATTTGACACGCTTTTCTGTTGGGATAGCACCATGTTCTAAAGCAGACCATGATTTCTGAACTTTCTGGCATAAAAAGCAATTTTTCCATCCGTTAATCACTCAACTTTCGACCAGATGGATTGGACAGATAGCGATAGACTTCGTCATTATAGATGTTTATTTGAAGTACTAAGTCGAGCAAGATTGCTTCAGAGACTTCAGAGATTGCTCAAAGACTGAAATGTGAGCTTATAAAGATGATCATGGACAACTTAAAGAAAAAAAAAAAGCTACGATGCTGAGGATATGAACAAGAGAACGGAATCACTTTAGTTGATTTTTATTGATTTTTGATTTTTATTTTCCGGCGTTGTTATGGTCAGAAGTGTAGGACCATAACCTTCCCACTTAACTGCATTCCTACTGGTCCGCTTGTGGGGTCCGCCGGTTTGACCTCAGAAAATAGCGGCAGGCTTCCCGGTTTGGGATTACTTCATCGCTGAGGCCAATCAAATGCTGGTGTTTTTGCATTTGTTTGCACCAATTGTTTTTCGGCCTGCTTTTTTTTGTTTTTTTTATTTGTGACACAGGCATGCTCCAGATTTTTTTTTTGTTTGATCTTACTCTTACAACACCGGTGATCTCCAGTCGTGTCAACCCACTGATTTGCATGTACACTTGTGGGGCAGTTTAATGGTGGTATATGTGTCCCTAGGCTCACCTTGGTGTTTTCTAAATTGCCTAGATGTGATTTTTGTTTACCTTTGTTTAGTCGCCTTTTACGACAAGCGAGAGGTATCGCTGCAGGGATATTCTTAACCCGTCCCTGCACGGAGCAACGGAATCACTTTAGTTACGTTTCAATATTATTATATGGATGCTATTAGCACACCTGGCATCATAGAAGCTTTGCGGGGGCTTAGCATCACTGCGCGAGAGCGGGGGAGACGGGCACAAACGGGGAGAATGCCGATCCTCTATTGCTTAGGAAAAAAGGCTCAACGAAGGGATCGGCACAAAGCGGCATTGTTTGGGACCAAACGAATGAAAGAAAAGACGAATTTTTATTATTGTTTTCTTTTTGTCTTTCTTTATATACTTGCCTTGTACAGAGAAATAAGGGTTTTGGTTTTGTGTTTATTTTAGGTCGCACTTTGTTCATTCTTTGTTCACTGTTCTCTCTGCAATGCGTTAGCAGCAAATAAGTCGGGAAAAGGTGGATCCTCCCCTAGGAACTCCTTCCTTAATAATAAACTACGATGTTTTATAGTTGCGGTGTTGTCACGATATAGATTTGTAGGAAGGCGACTGCGCGCCTTGTTCGTAAATCGATTTAATTTTTTTTAAATGTTACTTCAAAGACTTCTGATGGTCCTTTTCGATGAGCTGGTTATTATGGTCCTCAACCAAACCGGATTGAAAACTATCTTGTTCGCGAGATTCATTTTTAACCAAATGTCTACAAATCCTTTTAGTCTTTTACCTTGCAAAGCTGGGGTAAGGACGAATTATGCAAACATGTTCCTGTCTGTTTGTCTATCCGTACGCATATATTAAACCAAACTTTGTGCATTTTAGTCTTCTACCTTGAAACCTATGACCTGGAATTGTAGCTTGGCTCCGGCCAGCTGATCCCATCTTGTTTTCAGAAGAGTTTGAATAAACCTGTTTCTAAAGAGTCCGCCATCTAACGTTTTTTTTTTCAAGTAGTGCTTATTTCGTGAATGGTAACACTTAGCTCATGTCTGATTTGACAGATAATTAGTTTTATCCTTCCGCTGAACGAATATGGTTGTGTATACGCTTGAACAACGCTGGGAAATATTGCGACATTACTTTGAAAATCATGGTAATGTTGCAGAATGTGAAAAAATGAAAAAATCATACAATCATGAATCGTAGATCAACAAGAGACCAAGAAAGTTGAAAATAAAGGAAAAAACCATGATACCTGCCTTTTTAAGTCTTAGCTTATTATAAGGAGGCATGCGGGTTTTTTTTTTTTTTTTAAATTTTAAAAAAATAAGGCCCTTTGACTGCGTTTGTCGGTAAGGCGTACCAAACACTTACTTTTGGGCTATGTAAGGACCGTTGGTGTTTTAATTGTGATCGTAAATGTGATCTTAACGCTCAGTAGTAGCCCCAGTTTCGTGGTCTTCGTTATTCCAGAAGTTGCAACAGGCTGAAGTTTTAAGAGGCTGACTTTCAAGCCCTTTTTGTTTTTTATTAATTCCCGAAATCAACAATTTTGGGAGTTCTAAAGCGGACACTCTTTTTAGTTTTTAAATATTTGGCCATGCTTTGTCCCACCTTTCCAATGTTTTTGGCGTTCCCTGATATCATGCCGAAACATGGCGGAGAAGTATTCAGAGCTGACTGAAAAGGTTTGGCCGAACTTTTATACCCACAAAAGCTCAATCGGTGAATATTCTAATGTGAAATAAATTATATGCGCACACTAATGTAAGAATCGTCACGCTTAATAGCGAGTGCATGATGCTGTCCCACGGCTGGGGCATTGTACGAAGTTTGTTCAACAAATAAAGTGACTTTTAATTTTTCTTGAAAAATATTGTTTTATTCATTAATATCTATTTAGTTCTCTTCAAAGTAATCACCCTCATATGTAATACAGCTATATCAGCGCTTCTATCAATCCTCGAGGCACTCCTAATATGCGTATAGTCTCGAGTTCTTCCAGCGATGCAGTTCTTATCTCCCCAATCATTTGACTTGAATGAATTTCCATCATTTCATGGGAAAAGAAAGTTCCGAGTCCCAATGATAGACCAAAGAATTACGAGTGATACAAAAGCCATGAATTTCTTTCCGACAAGTGCGGCAGTTTTCTTCGTATTGCTTCACACAAGCGGCGCATAACTTCACGGTAATACATTGTCCGTATCGAACGTACGACTTTTCGGCAAGAATTCATGATGAACCACTTTATTGTGATTGAAGAAACGCAAAACGTTCACATTGAACTGAAAATGGCCTCCTTTGGTGTCGACATCATAAACATAAACACATACTTCGTCACCAGTGATGAATATTTTAAGGATCGTCTATCACGTAATTCAACAGCTCCTGAGCGATGCTCATGCGACGGTTCTTTTGGACAAAATGTAGCAATTTCGGGACAAACTTCACCGACACGTTTCATGGCCAAAACCAACCGATATGCCAATATCCTGCGCAATTTCTCTGATACTAATTCGACGATTCTCTATGACAATTTTCTTCACTGCTACAACGTTTTCATCTGTTATTGACGTACTTAAGCATCCATCGTCATTAACATCTTTTCGGCTTTCTCTGAAGAGCTGGTACCATTTGTAAGGATCTTTCTTCGCTCTGAGAAGACTCATGAAATGCCATAGTCAACAATTTAAGGAACCTGGATCACTTAGTTTTACTTTTCACACAAATTTAATAAAGATTCGCTGATCCATTTTTTTTCTATAATCACTTTAACCTTATTTCTGTGAAAAGCAAATTAACAAATGGCTGGCAATACCAAAAAATGTTAGGAGGCATGTGTACCAACATAATAAAAAAACAAATTCGAAAAGTTCGTGTACTTAACTCATGCAATTCACAAGGTCACCTTATTTGTTGAACAAGTCGCGTATTTGTAAAATAATTTAAATTTAAATTATAGAAACGGCAAGAGCTTTTTGATAGTATGGGGTTGTCTAGGTGCAATTGTTAGCATCATGGACTGTTGAGCGAAAGGTTTGTAGTTCAAGTCTGTCCATAGCCAAGAACAATTCCTATACGGAAAAATTGTGCAACAACATCAGGTGTGAATGAGAGACGATCAAAAATTCTGACGAAGGCATAACACTCGCATCATAAGATCACTTCAAAATGTATACTCCGTGTGTGCCAATATAACACCTTAATAACATGGAAACAAAAAAAGTTACTGTGAAGTACAACCAACGCGACATAAATTCAGTCGAATCTCTCGAATCCTATCAAGGACAACCACCCCCGAAGAGTAGTGAACGAACATCTTCGACACAAACCATCTGCACCCCGTCAAGGTTGTGTGACAAACACGATAAGGGCGTACACTCTTTAACTTGCGCGAACCCTATAAAGAAAAAAAATAAAGTTGTGTTACTACGATTCTCGAAAGGTCTCAATGAGCTCAGCGTAGCCATCGCAATTCCATATTTGGGTTGCTACATCAGTCCGTATTATAATTTCTAATTCATCGCAAATAAGTACAAACAACCCGTCAGTCTGACCTTTCAATAAACCAATGAAACTTACTACAACAGGATACTTATTTTCCCTACAACGGCATCACTATCATATTTCCCTGCCTATAATGACAAGTAATCAACCAGAATGAATTGGTTAATTCGTCGCATTCAAATCCACTGGAAATCTTAATCAATTTTAGCCGCATCCAGTAGACTTGTCGAAAAACCAATTTTACTTGTTTACAACCTCAATTCATCCATCAAAAACCTATAAATAAATACATTTCAAGCTCTGTTTGTTCTCCCCTCCGCTAATCGCCTATGATTATTTAATTCGTATCCAATGAAACGCTCAACACAAGCTCGTTACCAGCTGTTACACGCCACACACCTCAAACGGCTACAGCACAATAACATTGTGCAATAGTAGCTACCATTCCCCCTTAAACTCAGCCTTCGTCTACCGCCATTAACCGACCGTACTCCATGGGGCCCGGCGGGTCCAAGCTAAGGTAAATATATCCCATTGTCTACTCGTATCTATCCGCATTTAATATTTTATGAATTCGAGAATAAATCTAAGAAAATAAAATGCAGAGATCGGTCCGCCACTCCATCGCATGTACCCCCTAAGAGCACACACACCCCCGGGGCAACACCACCAACAAGAAACGTCTATAACAACTCTCTTTCAACCAAATCATACACGCACACTCAGCACCGAACGCATACAAGAGTATAGCAAACAACTCATACAGCGCCAAGCGCAGTATCGAAACGAGGGAACGAACGAAGACAAATGAAGTAAAACGAAAATTTAACTTAACCCGTAGGGCTGATGATCGCCCCCGGCCATATAAGTATTTTTGTTTTTCTACCCAAATTAGACCCGGCGGCGGATTTTTCGGGACTCGAGGAGCGGTTGGAACAAACAAGCAATTACGTCAAAAAGATTGAAAAAGAAAATGATTCCCATTCTGTGCTGGCATCCCTTCCTCCCCCAAAAACGACTCGGCGCTCACATACACTGGTTCCGGCGATGTATACTACATGTTGAGGAGGTTGAAGTGAAGGGGGTGGTGCCCCCAAACAGCAACAGAAACGCCAGCACAATATCGGAGCAAGTACACACAATCCAGCTTGGCTCACCCGCACCTCACCCTGTGCACCCACGTCAAACTTGCCCAAGAACGAGACATGATTGGGTGGTTACGGGAAGAAGACGAGAACGAGCGTGAGGCGGTAGAGTGCCGTACAATGGGGCACAACAGTTTCCTTCGGCGCGAATCTACTACCAGTGGAAGATACTTGTGAAATTCACTCGTGCATTACATACATACGTACATTGTGCCTGAGAGCTGTATCAAGCGTACGGAACCGGAAAGTATCTCTCCGCACCGTGTAGGGAGGAGGGGGATGGGATAGCAGAAAAGCACCAAGAGCAGTAGCTGCAAAAGCGGGAGCAGCAATAGCAGTCAGCTTGACTTGCTCATAGTTGGTCGTGGTTCATTTGTAGTACTAGTTCTTCAGCTTTGCATCCTGCCTGGCTTTCGAGTATGCCCCAAGGGATCGACGAGGTGAAACGAGACAGAACGATTAACAGACCGGCATCGGGAAAGAAACAGAGCGAGAGAGAGAGAGAGGGGGTAAGCGGAACATTTTTAACGCTACCCAACTGTCGAGAGATACACAGAGCGAGATCGAGTCAAGTTCGTGAACGAGTGGGTATCCTTTCTGCTGTTCCATTCGAAAATATATAATCAACCACCAAGACACGGACCACATCCTTCTCGACTCGACAATGACGTTGACTATGACAACAGTGCAAATAAAACAAGCACAACATCCTAAGGATGATGACGACGAGTAGGCCCTGAGCCCGAGCGCCCAAGCCCAAGCCCAAGCCTGATCCCACGCCCAGCGTTCTCCGAGTCAATGCATAACGAACGACTAGCATACATAGGTGCGGTGCCTATGACCTTTGATGGAATTTCTAGTTTTTTTTTTTTCTTGTTCTTCCCATTCCTATTCTTGAAAGCTTTTTTTTTATTTTTGTTTTGTTTTTAATTGGAGTATATTCTACCGTTACCGCCATATCCATACATGTCATGGCATCGAGATTACGGGGCGAGGAAGAAGGTGAAAGGCAAAAGGAGAACTGGTCCGAGTGTAGTGTAGATCCGAGCTAAAATCTAAAGGATCCCCGATGGCAATGCGAATGATAGAATCAAAACTCTTGGCATCCACTCAGAATTGGAAGAGGAAGAACGTGCCGGTGTGTTGGTTTCTCCACATTGTCGTGATATGGTAGTAGTAACGTTTGCTTCACTAATGCTGCTGCATTCATCTTTTGCTCACAGAAATGAATGATATGACGAAGTCAGGCCCAAATGGAAGCCATCTCCGAGTGTGTGGCATATGAATTTAACAAAAGACTGTTGTTTGGGATACTCGGCGTACTGTGATACCGGTGGCAGCCGAATAATCTACCGGGCGTCGTCGCTATGCCGTGTGCCATTGAGATAATTTCGTTCGTTCTGGCTGGTGCTCGCTTGCTTGCTTGCTTGCTTAGTTTATTCGAGAATTTATGGATTTCGATAGGAAACTTGAAACTTGCGGTGAATGTGGATACGATAGCATCTATTCTTGCTCGTCTTCTTCTCCATCTCGGATTGTATACAATCGCACTTCGTACACACATAGATGCAGTTCTACAATATCCAACGTGCCGGGTCCGTAGTCATCATCGTCACATTTTAGATTGAATTGAATGAAATGTCAATGCTGGCCGGGGGGGAATAGATTTTTGGAGATACTTGAACGACCAGTGTACTTACTGTATGGCATACTGCCACTGAATGCCACTGTGATGGAGATGATCTTCATCACACTCGACGCAGGAAGAAGATTGTCATGTCACTGAGACTATGGTAACGATGGTGGTTGGTAAAATGAGCAATACCCATGGATTGGCTATGAAAAGTTTCCTGAATGGTCATCTTTTGATTAATGGCTTCCAGGTATGTGGATGGAAATGCGGATTAAACAAAGGGTGTGTTGCAGCCTTGTGGATTTTAACTTTGTGTTCAGATTTCTGTTTTTTTCAACCTTTCTTCGAGTTAATGAAAGGTGGTTCCTGCTTTACACTTTCCAGTGCCATTGGAAATGTCCTTTTTAGATTGGAGTTTATGAAATGTCCACATTGGGCTCTATGTGGGACCTGACCTGACCTGACTTATACAATTGTCCTTTCTTAATTACATGCCACCATGGGCTAAGGTTTACGCCGTAGACCATAGAGACATTCATTCGAACCGTGTTAACAAAAAATATCGGAAATGATGGTGCCCCTAAAATACTCCTGGACCTCGATTCCTGGGATAGCCTATACTCTCTCTCACTTTGTCCTTAATTTTAACCTAAAAATGTCAGTAGTAGCCAACAAGCAAAGTCGTGTAATCAGCTGTGCCAATATTACATATCTCACCAAATTTGAGATTTTTTTTTCGAATTCTTCACTCCATGCCGTTGTACTTGCAGGAAAAGGGTGAACCAACAGATGGTGCGGATGCTAGCTGCCAATCATCGTTATTTACTGAACTCAATATGGTTGACCTTTTTGGCCGATTTTCTCAGTTTTAGTCATGGAGTCGTTCACCGCGCATCAACGTAATTCGTGGAATGGTATAGCGCTTTGAAGGAACTGCTCAGGCATCACGTCAAACTCCATATCAATATTCTCGGTCCCGAAAAGCCAATACATTAAATAAAAATTCACTGGAATTGTCGATAGGTAGCATCGTTGGCCAGTACTTTTTCGACAATGAAGCTTTGGGGGCAGTTACAGTTAATGAAGAGCGTTATCGCAATATGTTGACCTCTTACATCTTACTAAAACTGAATGAATCGGGCTTGGACGATCTCTGATTTCAACAGGAGCCCTATCGCTCACACACTTATTCAAATATTCAATTTTCCGCAGACGAGATTTGAAAATCGCATTGTTTACGAGCTTATTTGGCGAACAAGAGGATTTGTGGCCATTGACTGACTTATTGTCATGTAAAGGAAAGAAAGGAGCGAAACGCCATTAGACGAGACATCAGGAGGCGAGACATCAGGAGCTGAGGAAGGAGTCTAAGAAAGAAAAATTGGACGCACTTAAGAGACACACTGGCGCCCAGCCTAAGCTAAGGACAATACAAACAGTTGAAGATTCTGTTCAAAATGTGAAAAGCGACATCCCCTAGCACCTTTTACGCATGGAGGTCAGCAGTCTTCAGAATAGAGTACTAAATAGGAGGGTGGTCCGATATAGTAACAACAATTTTGGAGAAATGGCGACTTATTTTTCAATATAGTCTCCTTTTAGCTCGATACACTAGACCCAGCGATGCTCCAACTTCTTTAACCCGTCTGAAAAATACGTTTTCTCGAAAGTAGGTCTGCAAAGTAGGCCGTCATGGCGGCGATGACCTCCTCATTCGACTGAAATTTCTGCCCGGCGAGTGACTTTTCCAAGTTCGGAAACAAAAAGAAGTCGCACGGGGCCAAATCTGCAGAATACGGTAGATGGGGCAGCAGTTAATAGCCCAATTCGACCAATTTGGCCGTGGCGAGGGCGGAGGTGTGAGCTGGTGCGTTATCATGGTGGAAGAGCACTTTTTTCTTCACCAAGTGGGGCCGTTTTTTCTTCAATTCGGCGTCAAATCGGCCCAATAATTTGGCATAGTACAGTCCTGTGCCCGTTTTGCCCTTCTCCGGGTAGTCGATGTGGATCACATCTTGTGAATCCCAGAAAACGGTGGCCATTATCTTTCCGGCCGATGGGACAGTCTTCGCCTTCTTAGGAGCACGTTCGCCGGGTGAAGTCCACTGTTTCGACTGCTCCTTGGTCTCTGGTGTGTACCAGTGGATCTATGTTTCGTCGACTGTCACGAAATGACGCAGAAACTCCTTCGGATTGCGCTTAAACAGCGTCAAACACTGCTCTGAAGTATTCTCACGGTTGCGCTTGTTGTCCGAAATGAGCAAACGCTTCACCCATCGCGCCGACAGCTTTCTCATGCATAAAATTTCATGCAAGATATGACCCACGCGATCTTTTGAAATGCCTACTGTCTCAGCTATCTCGCGCACCTTCAATCGACGGCCTGCCAATACGAGATCGTGGATTTTTGTCGTGCCACCTGGACGTGGCTCGTCAAAAACCGACGTGCGACCACGTTGAAACTCGTTAAACCAATTTTTGATGGCCATCGAAGGAGAAGAGTCACCGTACACAGCAGCCAAACGCTCTTTGATTTCGTTGCGCGATTTCCCTTCCAAAAACAAGAATCGAATCACCGACCGATATTGCTCTTTTTCCATTTTTCTAAAATCCGCGGACACACCCGCTTCCACACGCGGTCAAAACAAAATCGGAGAACGAGCTTTGGCCAAAGCTTAGACTTGGGCTACAGGCTGTTGCCTATGCACCAAGATCAAACCACCGCCATTAAAACTTCCACAGCTAAACAACTCGACCCTAGCTCTTTCTTCCAGCGCTAAGTATCCAGGCGTTATCCTACTGATAGATCCAAAGCATACTGGAAGTCCAATAAAGAAAACCGGTTAAAGAAAGTTAGTTTCATTTTCTACGCCTGCGGCTGAAAAACTTTTCGGAAAAACCTATAGCTCCCTAGTCTTGTGGCCAGCTACAAGGAAAGCCTATAATCTCGACAAACTTAATAAGATCTACTGGAGCCATGAGAACTTCCCCCTCTAAAAAACTTAATACCCTACTGCATCTCCTTCTCTTCGACCTTCGCATCAAATACGCGACGGCGTGCGGCGCCATCAGACTTGAGGAAGCGGACTTCTGATCACCCGTATGGCCAGAGCAGAAATCTGCCACTTCTGCCAACCAATTTGACCCCGCTTCCTACGGACTACATCACGCCTTCCCTCGACTTCAATCGTATGGTGCACTCCCACTTTCCTTCCAGAGATTATGATGATTTATGCAAGAAAGAAATTAAATGAGCTAGCGGCTGGACGGATATTGCGCACCCCTGGGTCCCGGAACACAGCAACATAGAGGAGAATGAGCGGTCCGATGAGTTAGCCAAGCTCGGGGCCACTTCAAACTCGCACATTTAAACTGTGAGCCCCTGTAGTGGAATTTTCTCAAAGGCAATGTCCTACAACACTTTTTCAACATAGTCAATCGTAGGTGGGCTAAATCAATTAGATGCACGATATCAAGAAGAACCTGGACCTCCTAATCAAAAAACAAAATAAACGACCTCCTCAACAGACACCGCTCCAATATAGCTAGAATCATGGCGGTCAGTATGGGCCATTGGCCTATAGGAACTCAAGCTGCCAGAATAGGCATCTAGTCTAACACCCACTGCCGTAGTTCTTACAACACTCACGCGGACTGTGCGAAGAATGGTGCACCCCCTGCACCATTCTCTCTCCGAATGCCCAGCTCGTGCAAGTCGCAGATTCTGGGACTCTGGCAAATACTTTTTCGACGACCTCTCAGATGTAGCAACCCTCAGCTTAGCCAACATAATCAGTTTTCTTAACTCAAAAAACTGAACTTATTAGATTTCACGAGTTTTGTCGCATCAAAACGGCGCCTAAGCACCAATTGTAACCTGACGCGCATAGTCGGGTAGCCGCCTCAACCTGCCTACTTACTACTCTTCAAATTGTCTACCCCTGACTTTGAACCCATTTTATTGAAGTGGTTACAGTAGATACCTATAAAACCGCTATTACAGTATTTGATTTAGATCTACATTTTCTAACTCTCTCTTTGCGTCCACCAAGGCAACCGCTTAGGGCCACTTCTTTTCATTCATTGAAATGGTTAGTAAACATTCTTATATCCCAGTTTACACCAACGACACCACGTTTCTTAATAGCATGAAAGGGACATGACTTCCCTTATTCCCTCGGATCTTTAAAAAAATTGATGCTCAACAAATTATTTGAAGCTTAATATATCCAAATGCATAACATATCCATATCAATGCATGAAATTTCCTTCTCGTTTCTACTCTCTCCACAATCAACTCAACTCCGTTGTTCAAGTGATCCGCGAGCAGGAGCACAAGGCGATATATCTCTTAGAACCTAAGGAATTCTCCAACTCATACGTGACTCGATCCCTCTACATATATTTTATTCGGCCCTCTTTTTGAATACGCCGCTCAACATTTCACTTCCAACATTAATTTTTTTTAATTTTGTCATGTCTTTGTTCGTATTCCGGCCATCTCAGTTGCAGCCTATACCGTGATGTAATGAACTCGCGAGGTGGTAGTAGCTCATAGTTGCAACACCCTTTAGGTCCCACTTTGGTGTTGATGATGAGGTCGATGATAATGATACACCATGCTCAGCGCAGTATTTTTTTCTTCTGGGGATTATTTCGCATCCCGTCACGATCAGCTGCTCGTAAGTGCAAAATCGCCTTTCAACATCTCTCGGTTTCAATTCACAAGGAATTGAAACGGCTTGCTGAGTTACTCCCAATGAATCTGCAAGCTCCGTTAGCTCCGTTAGTTTGTTTCGGATCTTCATCGAGTAATGCCTCCAATTGTTTGTCTTCGAACAAATGTTGCTGAGTTAATAGAAAATGTCAACACAATGAAAAAACCTAGTTTTTAGTGACATTTAAAGTGATATAAACACATATCTAACCTCTTTAAAACCACATGTCTGTCACAGCCATCTAAATCATGACAAATTGTGGTTAATCGCAGGTTCAAATTTTCATATGACCTTTCGGTTATCATAAATAAAAGTTAAGCGAATATATTCAGCAACAAAACATGGTATTCGACAACTGACCACGTTCGTGTAAGCCCAACAGCCTATTTGCTATCGAACCTGTTTTTAAGCAATAGCAAAATTTGGTCAGTTTTGGGACTTAGTCTCTAGTTTGAGCTCATCTTTCAATATCCATAGTTTGGTTGTCTTTGACTTCTTCAGCTCAGTGGTCGTTTCGAGGTCGAAGATTTCACTCAATTCAATCCTCCAAACTACAACTTCGGTGATACAGTTTTTTTTTCCGACCAGCGCTATAGTTTTTTTCAACACTGTCATCACCCTGCTATCATCGAACATGCTATCGTTCGAGACACGGTAATTTGACATGGCAGACTCGGTTGCCACATGTGACTATCCTCTAAAACATAACGCCGTCACACTATTACGTTCGAAATCCATTATTACTATAATTATTATACGTAAGAACAACCATCTGGTACTTGAAAGTTCGGAACCTCTTGGCAAACTTTCGCCAAGCCTCCCTTCCATGTTCCGCAGTTCTGTTCCATCCTTATATTATCCTCCCATTTATCTCTTGGAATTCCTGGCAGTCTTTTCCACTCGGGTCTTGCACTTACTTTTTTTCTTATTTTTACTATTCGTCCACTGTCCATTCGTTCGACGTGTCTTGCCCATCTTACTCAGAGAATGCTTGGGGCGGGAAAACAAATTTCTCGAGTATCTTTCTATATTTCCCTCAAACCTATTTTCCTCTGCCTCCAAGTTTCACATCCGTAAAGTGTCACTGGTTGGCAATATTACAGTTTAATCATTATGGGCTTTGACAGTGCAAGACAAGAAAGTTGGTTGAGTAGATCCTTAATCACGAAGAAGCACGGGTTGCCCATATGCAGCATTTTATTTATTTCGATCACTGCATCCTTTCTGGCAGGCAGTACGGTTTCCAGATATTTGAACTCGTCCAATTTCCGTGCGAGGTTTGGATCGATACAAGTCGGTTAGTGACCATAGAAAAGGTTTTTCAATAAGGGCGGGTAGATATTGAAATGGAATAAAACAAGCTGTGTGCGAGGTATTAACAAAAAATTTATTTGAAGGGCCCATATTACATATGGATTATGAAATCCTTAAAATGCTCGCCTCGGCTTCTTACAGTGGCACGGATGCGAGTGGTCCATTTTTCAATGATTCTTTGGCATAGCTGCATTTGAACCGTCGATAGTGGCTTATTCGCATAGATCTGCGACTTCAGGAAACTCTACATCAAAAGGTTTAACGAGGTCAAATCGCATTACCTTGGTGGTCAATTCACGTCACCCCTGCGAGAGAAAACCTTATAATCAAATCGTTCATGCAGAATATCAATGGTGGCCACCTCTGTTGGAACCGTCCTGCTGGAACTACATGTCGCCTAGATCCATATGGTTTATTTGGGCCATAAGAAATTGGTTAACATCGTTCTGTAGTGCTCGCCATTGACGGTGACCGCCTCACCAACGTCGTTTTCGAAAGAGTCCGGACCAAAGTCCACACTAAACGGTAACTCTTTGAGAACACACCTGGTGAACCTCGTGTGGGTTAGTCTCGTCCCCTATATGAAAACTTGGCTTGTTAACACAGCCATTCATCCAAAAACGTGCTTTGTCGCTAAAGATGATTTTTCGGTCAAAATTCGGGTCCGGGATTAAATTAGATTTAGTAAGACTAATATTAGCTTGAATTAAACTCAATAAATGGGGGTGTTTGCCCCACGAAATTTTAAAATTGAAACTCTTCCAAACGCTCCGAAGCCCAGTCAGCTAACAAACGGCATTGTCTATGGTCATGAACTTTGAGCATCTGAGTTTTGTACGAATGTATAGGTCCAAGTCTCGACGCAAATTTCGCCAAGTTGAAGTCTGTGAGATGCCGAGTTTCTTATGCACGGCGAGGAATCGACTGTCTCGGGTTCTACTGTACACTTTCACGGACCGCGTTCTCGGCTGATTTTTGACGCACACATGTTGGCTGATTGATTACGGAACCGGTCGTCTGAGTTTGGCCACCAACCGTTGAAGATTCGATTATGAAGGGCCACCAAGTCTACCGCCAACAAGTGTCTGCAACATCACGTCGTTCTTTAAGGGGTTGGAGGTTGATTAATTTTAAGCGATCCCTATAAAGTGGTAAATTAAGGGGGTCGGCCCAAGGAAGGCCACGAAGGGCAAAACGGCTAAACCTGCTTTGAATGGCTTCAATACGCGTAGTATGGGATTCATAAGAGGGGGACCAGACTTGGCTAGCATATTCGAGAAGAGGCCTAACGAAAGTGATGTATAATGATTTCGTAACGTAAGGATTCGATAATTCTTTGGACCAACGTTTCACGAAACCGAGGGCAGAGTTAGCACGTTTGATAATGTTGTCGATATGGAGGCGAAAGTTGAGTTCACGGTCACAAATAACCCCTAGGTCAACCAAGAAGTTGACAGAGGGAACAGTTTCATTACGAATAATGTAGGTTCTGGGTGGTGAGGAAGAGCGCTTGCGGGAGTAAGTGACGGTTTGGCATTTACTGATATTGAGCTCGAGATGGTTTTTTTGACACCAAGTAGTGAACCTGTTAAGGTCCAATTGGAGAGAGCAGGAGTCGACAGGGAAAGATATGTGTTTAAATATTTTCATACCATCGGCATATGTATATGGAGAGCTGAGAGTTCAGAATAACGCTGTCAACATCATTAATGGTTAGAATAAATATCAGTGGGCCGAGATGACTACCTTGCGGGACACCGGAGGTAGCGTTAATTGGATCAGAAATAGAAGATCTGAAGATAAAGTTATATTGACGATCTTCAAGATAAGATTTGATCCATGCGATAAAACCGGGAGAGAAACCGAGGGCTTGAGGAGAATAATGTGGTGAGACATTTTGTCAAAGGCTTTGCTAAAGTCAGTGGCGTCAACGTCTACTTCTTTGCCAGCTTCGAGTGCACACAAACATTGTGAAACAAACTCGACTAGATTAGTGGTTGTCGATCGACCTTTTAGGAACCCATGTTGGTTAGGAGAAAATATGGGTTTGCAGTGAAAGAATAGTACATCATAAACGATGCTCTCGAAAAGTTTGGGTGTGCATGAGAGCTTGGCAATGGGACGATAGTTGGACAATATCTTTTTTCAGTCCTTTTTTGTGGACTGGAATGATATAAGCATATTTCCAAAGCTTAGGAAAGAGTCCTTGAGAGATAGAGCTTTGAAATAGAGCTGTAAGGGATAAAATAAGATGGTTCGCGCACTTTTTTAATACTATGGCAGGCAGACAGTCGGGACCGGGAGAGTAGTCGTCCTTTAAGTTGCGTATTTTTTCGGCGATTAGGTCGGGAGTGATGTTCAATGAAACAAGAGACGTCTGGCGGCAGTCTTTCAAATATCGAAAATAGTCGTGATCGAGTTGAAGATCTTGGTCAGTGAATGATTGGCTGAAGAAATGAGCAAAGAAATTGGCGATTACTTCGGATTCATTGGAAGAGTTATTGAGAAAGTTAAGTGTAGTGGGGTAGCTATCGGATTTTCTTTTTGTATTAATGAAGTGGTAGAAACACTTGGGGTCAGAGATAAGGGAGGATTGCATTCTGTTCAGGTATCGGAGGTAGAGTGATTCACATAGCTGTGCAAATTTAGTGTAGGACTGCATGTAATTAGAAAGGTCTGATGCAGAGGAGGATCTAAGATAGGCGTGCCAATTTTTTTTTCTTTTAATGCGCAAAGAGCGTAGTTCCTTGGTATACCATGGCGGAGATGAAGTGTAGTTCTTTTTTGGTGAGTATGGGACTGAAAGAATGAAGCAGCTGAGGATTTTGGTGTAAAATAGCGCAAGGGTTTCGTTTAAGGATATGTGTGAGTTAGGGTTAAGGAGGAAGTTAAAATTAACATTGTTGAGCAGATTATTTAGTTTCGCGAAGTCAGCTTTGCGGAAATTGAAACAGTACGTATTTTCGGAGGGAAGGATAGTGAGTTGGGTCTCGAGTAAAAGAGTTACCGATAGAGGTGGATGAAGGGGGTCTGAAGTAGAGAGAAAATGGTTGCTTGGGTTAACAACGCATTTTACGACATCAGATGAGAAAATCAGTCTGATATTGCAACTTTTGACAGCATACGAGTATGTATAAATATAATTCTGCTAAACAACACGGCGTAGATGATTTAACGGTATTTTGAATCAGAGCAAGGCTAGGACTTTAGTTGCGACGTGACTTATGCAAAGGCTTTCCGTCTGCCGCGACCGGTTTTACAACCCTTGCTACTTTGGCTCCTGAGATCCTGGTAAAAGTTTGCAAAATTCAAGGCAGAAGACCTGAAATTACAGCTTGGCTCCCGGTGAGCTGTTTCCATCTTGTTTAAAAACGAATTCCGAAAGACGATGTATAAAATTTCAACGAAAATTTATCAAGCTGTTCCCCCTTTGAGGTGCTGCATGTGTCTTGGAATCTGATCAAGTGCTTTGAGGAACATGCAATGCCATTTGATTAAGGCAAACTGAATTTTCTCAATAAAATTACGCTTTTGATTGACGATTGTCAGGTTTTACCAAGTCTTTTACATAAAGTGTAATATTGAAAAATCTCTTAGGCAAAAAAAACTCCAAAACAAGAAGTCATGAGAGGTTATTGTGGTACTGCAGACCCCTGCCCCAAGTCCACGCCCTGTACTTTCGAAAACTTGCTTAACAGTTGCCTTGCAAATATTTACATATCTACGAATCTCCATGAACGTAACAAGAACATTTCAAAACTTATTCAACTCCAAACGAACGAATCCGGTTAAGTATTTTAATCAAAAATCTCCCTCCTTAGCTCCAAAATGAAAACCTTGTCCAAGTCAGTATTTGTAGATAAATGGACAAAGATACAACCTCTGCCCCCACAATCAGTCTCTGACCAATGAAAATCGACAACCTTTTCTAAAATATACTCCATAAACGCATCATGCATTGAAAAGCATTTTGGACAAACAAAATGTTATAAGAGCAAATCGGAGGTTCCTTGGAAAGTACACACATTCGGCCCAGTCATCAGTTCGAAGGATACATGAATATCTTTCTCATTACCTTTGCACTGCTAGACCATGATCTGCTTCAGTTCTTGTACATATGAAGAACACAGATGTGTACTTGTATGCTCATAATGCGTAGGAACTTATTAGTTATCGAACCTTGGATGCAGTATCCATCTATTTGAGCTTTTGTAGAAGATACTCCTATGATATAGGATAACTTCATTGAATTTTCATTTTCATTCCGGGTGGAAATCAATCTCAAATCCATATTTGTAATTTGTTTAAAAACAGAGATGAGTTACCAAAAAATTACTTCATCCTTGCCAGATAGTTGATTACTTATTGGGATATGCCGAAAGGATAAAGAACCGTAGATAGTTCGAATGAGGATGTGGGTGAAATTGGCTTATGGTATTATTGAGCGTGTAATTTAATTCCCAAAGTAATCCTTTTGTGATAGATGAACAGGATTTCTTTGCTTCGGATGGGGCACAGACCATCACAAAAATATTCATTATTACTAGTCGGGGCGACTGGGGAAGAAAAACAAATGAGATGAAATGGAAAACAATCTTATTTGAACGTTTCGTATATTGTGAATAAAGTTTTGCATGCCATGGGTGCAATCAGGCTTATCGTTTTGGACTTGTACTTTCGGTCGAAAGGATCGAATGTTACGAGTTCACTGCTGTAAACCATTTAGCCATTGATGAGATGGGAAACTGCACAAGAAGTGCAGCAAGATAATTCTTCGTGGGTAATAACACTAGCTTAAGCTATGCTACCAAAAAAAAAAAAAGAAGCAAAATCTTTGGCCAATGAGTATGTCTATAACTACATCAGGATCCAAACTAAATTTACTACATTTAATCTGCCTGCTTTGTTCAAAGGTCTTGAGTTGAAGTTTTTTCTAAGTTGTGTGATCCTTCCCTGGCCATTAGGATGACGAAAATCTTTGGTTGGAAAGCAGATGTATGCTTGAATAATGAAAGCATAGGCGAGCGTTAAGAAGCCATAATTTGTGTACCAGATAGCCTGTCCCACCAGCTGGTGCGTATGGGGTTATAGGTCTTATCATTGCCATGTAGATCCAGAGGAAATTTTTGTAATAAGTCGCAAATTTTGTCTTTGCTTTGTCATAAAACTGACAACGCGTTGAGCCATTTTTCACCATAGTAGCTTATTATCCAGGATGATATTGGGCTTCGATTGCTATCAGGACAGAACAACTTCCGTTTTAAGAGGATTAAATCCCCATAATCCGGTGCGCTGTTTTAGTCTTACGGCAAACAGTTGCTCAACGTGAACCGACAAAGGGAACGGCAGAGACCTGGGCGTATACTTCGAAAGTGTTTAGAGCACTGCTGCGATCACCATTCAGTGTGGCAAACTCTGTTATCCCCAACATGATACACTGATACTGATCAAGGTTCACGTCAGGAATTAAAGTCCTGTGCATTGCTTTGATCCACAGTGTCTCATCTACACCCGATTGTTTAGTAGAATACTCGTAACACAACTGTCAATATCAAGGCACCCTCTCGAGTACGGGTTTTTTAATAATCGTAGATTTTGCATATAAGAAGGAGATGCATTCGAAAAGCTGCTTAGCGCACGAGGGAGTAGTCCTCTTTATCGATGTTGGGAATGAAGAACACTTTCGCGGAATATGCAAGGCCTAGACTGACGGTGAAAAATCTCTCCAATCCAGGGAGTAGCTGCCTTAGACCTTTTCTACAGAATCTTATATCCCGGAAAGTGAGTCTAAAAGCTTCGTCTTCGTCGTCAGTTTAAGCACCATTTTTCTGGTCGCTCTCAGTGTTCAATGTAACTTCAGAAAGTTGTGATTTCTCAAGCAGTTGATAAATCAATGTTTCGCCGAACGGCAGTTGGATTCATGGTATACAAGTGTGCAGAAGTATTTTCGTCTCAGTGTCGTTTGAGGCTATGATTTGTTACTAGAAGTCAAGCGCCACCATTTGTCATGGTTTGGGGGACTGTGACTGTCGATGGACCGTGACATCGGAATGAATGCAAATTTCTCCTAGGGTACTTTAATAAAATTCATTTTGAAAGAAAAAGTAATTTTTTTTTCAAGAGTTGCAGTTCAATTGTACCTCCGTGTAGAACTCTAATGAATGGTTCATTCGTAATACTTCTGGTTTTCGTGTGTATAAGTTGGAGCTCGGAGTTTCATCGGGGTGGTTTAGTAACCGCTTTAATTCAAAGCAATTGGTGACACCAATCATTCGTGTTGCCCTATGCTTAGGGAATGTATCTCATGCTTTTCCCTAAAATGCCTCTAAGACTCCTTCTGAGTTGGGACAAGACTCGCAACATATTTGGATTTTTGTGTGCCTGAGAGCCCCCCTGCGTGGTAGGGGTTAGAATCTTCCCAGCTCGGAGTGCCTTTCCCTTTCAACCATCGATAACTTCCATCCATCCTTCCTTTATTTCTGTTTTCACGATTCTCCATTACAGAACACTCCTCCTAAAATTCCATGATTTTCACAAAGCAAATTTTCACCAAATTAATGGATACCTCAAAAAAGCCCCTCTCAATAATGATATATCCATATTTTACAGGAAAATGTTTAACTCTATCTCTCTTTACGTTCCCTTTTCCCAACGCAAAACGTTGTCCATCTCCCCACCCTGCTATAAACGCAGGCTTCGTTCCCTAAGACGCAAAAGAAATAAGCTGCGGACAATCTTCCTTCGTATTCGATCCACTAATGACTTTTTTAAATACATGGGCAGCTATCTCCACTTTACCGTCATTCACAACTCCCTCTATGAGCGCTATTTAGCTGAAACGCAAGCCAATCTTATACGTGATCCTAAGTCCTACTTTAAATTTGTTAACTACAAAAGAAAATCTGATGGTTACCCTACCTCACTCTCCTTCAATAATCAAACTTCAAGTGAATCCAACATTATGGCCAACTTTTTTGCCACCATTTTTAAACAATCTTTTGGCGGCGACTTCTTTGTCCGGACTTAGCTTACTTCGATTATTTACCGAATTTCTCCCGTGGACCTTTTCTTCCTCGTACAGTCGTTCCCTGTGTCATCGAAAAAAAAAATTCAAATCAAACTAATAAGAAATTCATTCCTGGACCTGGACCTGGAACTTACAGGCAGGAAGATCTGCCATATTTCTATTATAAAAAAATTCTCCTCATCCCTCTCTCTCTCTCTCTCAAAAATGGTGAATTCCCCCCGTTATGGAAAACATATTTTATAATCCATATACACAAAAAAGGTCCGAAGAACGATATTAACATTTATCGTCCCATTACCAAACTGTCACACATGCCCAAACTCTTCGAGAGTATATTGACCGAAATTTTAAGTTTTTGCTGCAAGTCTTTAATCTCCCCTCGACAACACGGTTTCCCCAAATGCATACATATACACAAGTACAACCACAAACCTTGTAGAATTTGTGTCCTCTCGGCCATAGAGAACGGCAGTCAGTTTTTGATAAAATCTCCCACAGATTAATACTCTTCAAATTGCCTTCCCTTAGCTTCGATCCCATTTATTAGGTGTGGATATCTTCATACTTGGAAAATCGCTTTAACAGTATTCGTTTCAGATCTGCGATTTCTAACCCTTTTTTAGCTTCCTCCGGCGTCCCCCAAGACAGCCACTTAGGTCCACTTCTTTTCGTTCTTGCCATAAACGATAAGGAAGTGGTGATTAAACAGTCTCACATCTCACTATATGTACGCCGATGACACCAAGTTTTTCAAGACTTTTTCTCAAATCACGATCCTTCCTTTATTCAATCAGATCTTAATAGTTTTTCCATCTGGTGTTCCAAAAATGTCTTGGAGCTGAACATTTCCAGGAGGCGGCCGCTTCCCCGTTTTTCTTAGTTTCTTAGTGAGATTAAGCTAGATTAAGTGAGATTAATGTTAGCTTTAATTAAGCTCAATAAATAGGGGTGTTTGCACCCACGAAAATAAAAACATAATAAATAAGAGGCGATTAAGTTCCTAATGGATCTCTGTCCCATGAAGAAAATGGCAGAGGTATGCGCAGAGCTGACGAAGAGTCGCACATTCACATCACTTGATAACACCACACTCTAAACAGGCTGGTCTTCCTTGAGTACAATATTCCGGAGGTAAACTAGTTCTACGATCTCCGGGTGGGGAATGTCCAGGACAGAGATCCATGAAAAGAGCTACCGAAAATTAAGGATAGGCTCGTACCCATATTGTACAGAACGGATGCTTTCCAAGGAGCACTCAATTAAATAAATAATTATAAGTGGGATCTCACAGCGGTACAAGAAGTACCATATTAACGGCGGTACGGATACCTACAATTTTGGAACAGGATTCCAATAACGTAATGGTGTCTATGACCAAAATCCGGGATCCCTCTTGTAACTATATACTTCTGAATGTACATTGGCCTATAGGAGATAAAGATGGAGACTATTTCTAATCCTTCGATGTAGAGTCAAAACCAGGATGAAATTAGTAACCGGTTTATCCTACTAGTTGGTGTAGAAACTAACCAAGAAAAAAGACAGGTAGAAGCAGTTGTGAAGGAAACAGCAGCGGAACAAACTAGACTAAAGCCCCCAAAATTAAGCCTTGGTTCAACGAATAATGCGAGTAAAAAGTAAAAGCCTGTAATTTTCCAAGACTTCACGCCCTGTAAAGAGATCACGCGTACAAGATATCAAAGCCTACGAAAGAAAGACAACCACCTCCTTCGCGATAAAAAAAAAAAAACGACAAAGGCAAAGGACAACGTTTGCTAAAATTCAGGAAGAATCTGTGGCTAAAAACACAAGATCAATGTATGCAGGATTATATGCTGTACTCGTACGAAAAGGATACCTAGCCAGATCAGAACTTATTCGCAATGATAATAGGAAATTAATTCGGGATAACGAAAGAGTTGCAACCCAATGGAGGAGATATTTCGATAAACTGCTGAATGCACATGGAGAGCCAGCAGCAATGGAATATGGTGGTATCGTCAGATGAGACTGTCGGGTAGAACAGCCTACCATTGAGGTAGTAAAAGCTTAAGATTTACAAGGTTGCAGGAATCAACCTAATAACATCGGGATTAATAAAATATGAAAGAGAAAAGTTAAAGAAGAAGTTAGGAGTACATGGGCACGTCAGAACTATATAGAACACTGAAACCGTCCCCGAGAAATGCAAAAACTCAGTCATTCTTCCTGAATTTAAAAATGCAACAATTACCGAGGAATATCGCTGCTATCAAGTTGAGTTGTTATAAGGTGTTGTTTAATATTCTCTTAAAGGGAATAACCTCAAAAGCTGAGGAAATAATGGGAAACTACCAGTGTGACTTCAGGAGGAAGTGACCAGATTTTTACTATATTATAACTTTTAAAGAAGAAATGGGAATTCCACAAAACGGTACACCAAATGTTCGTGCCTTTTTATGCCTTTTTAAATTGGCATATGACTCTATAAACCGATCGAAAATGTAGCATGTCCTTGTACGGCAGGGAATCCCGAAAAGGTTGGTGAAACTGATACAAAATGAAACAAAGGACAAGTTAAAGTAGGAAATGTCTTTGAGGAAAATTAGAGGGGAATAACCCTCAATGGAATCACAACCGTTCTAGACCTGGGGAAGATAGTGAGAAAACAGTTGTCTAATAGTGTCAGAAAAGCAAGTAGGCTTAAAAGTAAATAAAGATAAACTAAATATATGACTGACCGACTTGGATCGATCCAAATCTCCTACCTGACTATACTCGATAAACTCTTTGAGAAAGAGAAAGATTGCCAAAAACGACATAAAGATCTAAATAAATAAAAAGCTGCACATGGGCAACGTGTGCTTCTTTGCGAAAGCGTGGAAAACAGGCGAAGGAGAAAACTTCGCACTTCTTTTCAGCCTAAGATGGGCAGTATATGTAGAACAAATGGACAGTGGACGAATAGTCAAACGAAAAATGAGTGGAAAACCCGTAGGAAAAATATCACCAGGAAGGCCGCGGCGTAGATGGGAGGACAATATAAGAATGAATCTAGAAGATATGGGACAGTACAGCGAAACATGGAAGGAACACACTCACGGTAAGGAGTCTGGTAAAGGGTCGTCAAAGAGGCTCTAAACTTTCTAGTTCCAAACGGTCTATAATAATTATAACAAGCGCCAGTTACTGATAGTCTTCATGTAGGTACCTGTTACTTAGGGCTAAGTCAATCCCCGCCTCCTCCTGGTTGTTACGAATGTTGGTCGTGAGCCTATATTGTTAATAGCACTGTCAAGCCATAGAATGGAATAAAATAGACGGTTTCCTTCTGATTTGCATTTATTCTTGCCCCAAACCGTTTTTTAAGCATCGCAGCAACAAACTCCATGAGTTTGGAAATTGTAGAGATGAGCCAACAGCTAGTGTAGAAGTTTCCATTTAACTAAGGCTAGGTTAGGTCCATCTTAGACCGTGATCGGTTCATTGTACTACCACTCGAGTCGGTTTGGTCACCGCTACTCTTGAAACCATTTTGAGTTCTAAATCAAATTCGATATTTTATTGATCCCCGCTTCGGATAGATCCGTTAGTTCCTTAAAACGCAATGTCTTGTTAGGACTCCGATTAGGCTGCTTATAATCTGCCTGTGTATTTTTTGCAGGCTTATGGCTTTCGTTGATAATACCTAAGCCAGGTTTTTCTCGCGTAGTTGCATGTTTTAACTACTCACGTCGAAATTTTATATTTTGGTGGGTGGATTTCTCCTTTAACAGTCGAGAACTCCGGTGTGGTGCATATTTTGGCTGGTTATTTTGCTTCACATTAACCAGGTATATCACCAGGTTACCAGCACAACTTTACAGCACATTTTCTCGATTATTATCTCATTTAGAGATGTACGGCGGTGCCTGACCAATTTTGATTTTGATATTGGTGATTCGAGTGCTTTTATTGCAGCTTGGCTATCTGTGTAGATGACGATGTCTCTATTGTTCATCAATCTCACAGACAACCAGTCGGCGACCTTACTAATTGCCAATAGTTCAGCTTGGAATGTAGTACAGTGATTCGGTAGGATCACTAAGGATTGATTGATTTTTAAGCTCGGTGCATGGACCACGCCATTGCCTGTCCTGGACCCGTCGGTGGAGTTTTCCAGTTGTTTTATAGAGAATCTTGAAGTCTAGGGTCGGGGTTAATAGTCCGTGACTTCACTTAGATCATTGCTTTGGTGTAAAATTTCGGAGAACTTCCAATAAGCTGATTCCTTGAGTCGCAGTGCCGATGTCTTCGCACCACAAAGATCCAAGTGGAGTAGGTGAAGTACCGTTTCAAGGGCTGCAGTATGGGTTGTTCGCAGTGCCTCGGTTAAAGAGATACATGCCATCTTTTGAACTCAACTTAGCAGCTTGGCATAGTTTGATCTGCCGTCCAGCAGATTAAGCAGGCGTACATCTGGTGTCCAAGGCTTTGTTGCAGGTGTATAACGCAGTTGTTGCTTTTTTGATGCCTTCTTCCGCATTCAATTTCCAGTTAAGCTTCCTCTCGAGTATCACGCCAATGTGTTTGGTGTGGTCTGCGAATCTAAGGCAAGTTGCATTGAGTTTTGGTGGAGTGATTTAAGGAATCTGCCGTTTGTGAATAAAATTAGACCCGTTTTGGAGGGACTTATTCCAAGCCCCCAATTCTTTGCTTATTTGGCCAATTTTCCTAGACCTGTTTCCATCTAATCTCTGATTGCTCTGAGCGTCTGCATACGCATACGTAATGAGTTTACACCCGCTGTCCTTCACGAATAGAAGAATTTCGTTCACAACTAGCACCCACAATTGCGGAGATAATACTCCTCCTTGTGGTGTGCAACGTTTTACTGCCCTTTTGTGTGGTAGCAACAGAATTTCGAATAAATCAACTTAAAAGCATTTAAAAGCATTTGTTGATCCAAAGTATTATATTACAGAGTGCGCCATCTCATATGGGTCGATGTGAACTTCGAATAACTTCAACAGTTGTCAACAGATTTTCACATGTCATAGCATTTTGGAAACGTCAATTCCGTACAATTTTAACCGTGAATCGCTCCACACCAAAAGAACGTGCGGAAATAGTTTCAATGTTCATTAAAAATTAGCGTTCGATTGTGCTAACTCAACGTGCGTATCGTGCAAAATATCGCGATCGATCACGTCTGCGGCGTTCAAACTCATCTGTTCAGTCTGTGAAGGCCAGTGTTCAAGAAGACCCAAGTTTGTCATATCGGTGTCGTTCGCAGCAGTTAGGCATTAGACTTTGCGGAGAATTTTAAAGGATGATCTTCAATTATTTCCATACAAAGTGCAGATAACTCAAAGAATTTTGCCACAAGAAGAGCCACGGCGCTTGGCATACGCACAAAATGTCGTTGCAATGATTAATGCTGAGCCGGAGTTCTGGCAGCAAATTTAGATGATCGTTGAGGCACATTTTACGCTCTCCGGCTTAGTTAATAAACAAAATTGTCGCTTCTGGGGCACCGAAAATCCTCACATTATTCACGAAGAGCCGCTATATGATCAAAAAGTTACTGTTTGGTGTATGCGCTAAAACCATCATTGAACCGTATTTCTTCAAAGTTGGCGATACAGTATATGGCGATCGATATCGGTGGATGCTGGCCCATTATGTAGTCCCAGGAATGCGTTAAAAAGGCTTATTTCACTTTTGGTTTCAACAAGACGGCGCCACATGCCATACTGCTGACAAAACAATGAAACTTTTGCGTAAGAAGTTCCCTGGAAGATTGGTGTCAAAAAGGGCGATATTGACTGGCCTCCGAGATCGCCGGATTTCACTCCTCCCGACTTTTTTCTTTGGGGATACTTGAAAAGTAAGTTTAGCAGATATGTGGGAGGTTTTCCCAGTTTTTGATACATATAAATGTTGCAGTTACATCGCTCCAGGATAGTGGTTTGTAGCCCTCCGACTCCGTGATAAACTTGACAAAGACTTGACTTCTCTCAGAAAGATCATCCATATTGATTTCAGTAAATGACAGTAACTGACAGTCAACATCAAGACCATCTGTTGGTTCATCTTTTATGACCCGCTGTAGGTGGTCATGTGGTTGTGGTCCAATCTTCGTTGAAGGCACTCAAATGACATTCAGCATTGACCTATCGTAGGCAAATCGTAATTTCTTATTTGCTATAAATCAGCTTCGATTCCTGGCCTCCGTCACTTTGCCACAGTCAAGATCTTTTCTGTAACGCATTTCCTGGCTTGATAATCTTGCAGAAGAAATGAAAGCCATCCGAAATGCCGCGTTTCATCCTCAGAGTTCACCTGCCATTTGCCATTGATGAAATATTAAACTCCATCCGCTCCTCAATTAATTTCCCATCAACGCGAACTAATTAAGTGTGCAGTGCATTTGTGATTACATTCCATCTACTAAGTGCACATCCAATTGATTGCGCGCACAATTCTTCAGCTCCTGCACGTGTACCCGTACAACGTAGCATTGATGTGCCGCATGGATGCGTTCTACCTTTGACTATCGAAGAGTATATTAATCGACTAAATTTGATATTTCCAGTCGAAAATCTAAAATTCGCTAATTGCTACAGATGCAAAGAGGCAAGCCGGTAAGGCGCAGTCAGGCAAGGCGGCTTTCCAATTTCCACGCCAAAGTTACTCGTATCATAAGGATGAGTAGGCACTATCTCCACTTACATTCTGCCAAATGCCAGATTTCACATCCGAACGAACCCATTAACATGTTTGTCTGTTGCGTGTGCATTTAAAGCGGCAAAATCCAAACAGACAAACACACACAAAGGACGCGTCGAATGAGTGCACTGAAAGGTAAAACAGTGAACACGATGCGCTTTTGTGCTAAAAGTTAATCATGCGGAATGATTACTGAGCTTCAGTTGCAGATACAATTTCCTGTGTGCTGCGTATTTCAACTGCACAAATTACCTTTCATATCAGACGGGCCAATGCGTCTAATTGGACAATTGCTATAAGGCCGCGTGGAGTTGTTACTCGACGTGATGACGTGTGGAGTGTTATTGACTTTGTCATGCCATGGATGCGTTCACGTCTTTATAAAGTCATTATCCGCGTTGATCCTGCTCGATTGCCCGACGAATGTGTGTCACACACGCTTGTCCAACGTTCGTGTGTGCCGTGTGGGAATTGATGAAGAAGAAAAATTTCCAAATTACCTAAACGAAATATTTACTGTTAAGGCGCCCTGAGCGCTAGCCATTAAACCAAACACAGACTGACCAAGCGGCAAGCACACAACTCGCAAGACCAGAAGTCCCGTGTTACTCTGTAGAATGGGAAAACGTGAATCAAGGTGTAACAAGACTGCATTAACGCAAAACCCACACTTAGGGTCTCTGATGCTTCGAGACCATTCGACGTCGCACGTTACAATAGAGAGAACGGCGTCGGGATGACGGTAATTTCCTCTGTGTGAAAATGACGAGATTTTCCACCCACCTTTCTTGTTTCTTGCCTTGCTTCCCCCCTCACTGCTACTCCACCGGCAATTGTCTTGTATAATTGGCCCGCGAGGGTATCCAACCGTACAAAGCGAAACATCGCGTCTTTAGAAACGACGAAACAGTGATGCGTCCACGAGGAGAACCAAACATTCCGCAGACGGTTTGGTGGATTAAGAATGCCATTATCGGTGTGGTGTGAGGCATTCATGCAATTGGCATTTAACGATATTTTACAAGCAACCAAACATAGAAAAATAACAGGAAGGACGGAGAAGCGCTAGGAGCATCTGAGCTATCAAAGCCGCAGCCACCACCTACCAAGCAAGAAGAACAAAAGCATCGTCGGCCACAACGGCAACAATACGAACAGAAACAGAAGAAGAACAACAAGCGCTCGAGACGATGGACGTACATTTCCGACGCTGCGAGTAGAAATTGCCTGAGAATTGTGATTTGAGTGAGTTTTCACGATTCGATTGGCGGGGCAACGTGGCCGCTAAATTGCTCAAATGTGCGCGCCATTCACGAGGAGAAGGTGAAGCCTTTAGTGGATTCCAGTCGGGCCTGCGGCAAGGCGATATGTGAGCGCGGCTGTTATTTGTTTACATTTGACTCTCACTTCGTTGGGAACGCTTTGATGCTGGGGGAGGCGTGCGATGTTTTTTTTTTCTTTTTTTATTATCTAGCTTCGAGGGGATTAAATGGTGAGGTGGAATGGGTGTGAGAAGCTTGATTGATGGTACATTAGTAGATGAGCTAGCAGAGTACTTTATGATTCGACAACTGGATGTGAGGAAAGAAAGTTGTTAAAGCGTTGAACAGTTGTGTTTTATGAATTTTGAAAGTATGATGAAGAGGTTTACCGTCATTTGGAGAGTGGATGGCGCTGTAGGAGGGTGGGGTGGTAGTGGTGCAATGGTAATCATCACCGACTGTTAAGCGAAAGGTCTGTAGTTCAAGTCTGACCATAGCCAAGAACAATTCCTACACCGAAAAAAAAACAAAAAACTGTGGAACAACACTAGTTATGAATGAGAGATGATCAAAAAATAATGACGAAGGCATAACACTCGCAGTATAAGATCATTTCAAAATTCATACTCTGCGTGTGCATTTCCATTATAACATCTTAATGGCATGGAATAAAATTACTGTAAAACTACAAACAACGCGACAAATTCAGTCGAATCTCTCGAACCCCAAGACAACCCCCGGAGACTAGTGAACGAACATCTTCGACACAAACCATCAAACCATCTGCACCCCGTCCAGGTTGTGTGACAAACACCAGAAGAACGTACACTCTTGAACCTGCACGAATTATAAAAAGAGAAAAAAAAAAGGAGTCACACTTTGGATAAAGACGCCTAACTTATCTAGATTGTACGGCTCATTTCACTATCAAAAAAGTTTTGCTGTGACAAGATGAAGAAAGATTGCCTATGGGTCTATATCGAGTCAGACTATGACTTTGGAAAGGTAGTGAAATCGGGGAACGTTATGGATATGCTAAGTCTCATAATGCAGATACCAAACAGGTGACTTTTAACGTAGAATGCTATACATCGAGTTACATATCTTTTGCTGACCACTTCCCAAAAAAAAGTAAGAAAATTCTTTGTCATACTTACATACGTAAACAAAGGCCTAAAACTGACAGAGCAAATTTTTACATACATAAGTGATCCAAAATAATGATAATAAAAATAAAACTTGAATTTAATTTAACTTTCTACACAGTCTCCTAACAAGTCAATACATTTAGTCCATCTTTTTCTAAGCCCAGAATTCGCTTAGAAAAAAAGTCTTCGTCTTTACACTCCCAAACCCTCAATAGCGACCATAACTTCGCTATGGTGTTCAGCTGAGGTTCCTTGATCAGAGGAAAAGGAAGAAGGCACTGGGAGCTAGATCTGGCTAATTAGGGTGAGTGTCCGAACAGTTCGAACACCGTTTCTTGAACGGCAACTGCGGCCTTGTAAGCCGATACGTTGTCTTGGTGAAACAGCACTCCAGCTCCCAGTTTGTCTCGTCTTTTTTCTTTAATAACATCCCAAAACCTTCTTATTTGATCTGCGTAGTAGAATCCTGAAATAGTGGTTCCCTTTTCCAAATATTCCACCATAATTATTTATTCAGCGTCCTAGAAAACAGATGTCATAACCTTTCCCGCCGAACTTGACACTTTGAATATCTTTGACCTCGGTGAGGAGGATACCTTCCAAGTCCTCAATTATTTTTTGATTTCAAAATCGTGGATTCAGGTCTCGTCCATGGTCACGAAACCTCCTGGGAATCATGGCCTATTGTATATAAGTAACCAAAATCTTTTTTGGATTGTTATGCGAACTGGAATTAATCGATTCTCATTACTTTCGGATCACCCCTCGTCTTATTATAAGAGATTGGAGCGTAAACCAAAGCTATCTAACTTTCTTAAAAGTACATTGTATCGAATGTGATTAGGCACATTAGTAAAATCAGCATAAATTGTGTCGACTTGATAGCAAATTTCAAGACTATTTAAGCAATCATTTGTGAAAATTATTAGGTTTGTTGATGTAGATCTACCACTTACAAAACCATGCTGATGGTCAGAAATATAATTTCGTATTACGCTTTATACGTAGTTTTTGTAACAAGAGCCTCAAAAACTTTAGGTATCAATATTGTAACTTGGTTATGGGTCTGTAGTTTTCCATAGCGACTTGGATTACCTTTTCGGATTGGAGTTATAAATGAAGTTTTCCGGCTTGGCAGTGCTGAATCTACAATTTTTCAAAAGAACCGGGAGAATATTATTGGCAAGTTTTGAACTGGACTGTACAGATGATAATATGACAATGACTTAATTTTCTTCTATTGCCGAGAAGCCGAAATCTACTGATGATCAAAAAAAGAGTTTGATCAGTAGAGAATAGGGTTCTCAACTAAACATGATAGGAGGTATGACGCAAATGCATCACAAATCCAACAAATTCTTTTCTTTTAGTTTTCAACAAATACTAAAAGACTTCAGCTTTTTTTTTTAATTTGGTATTTTTTTTTTTTTTTAATTCATTTTTATTTATAGTTTCTTAGATCTATCTTATCCTAGACAAAAATGCTTAAAACTAGCAACTATCCTTTCAAATTTAGGAATCTTACTGGCCCTAGGCGGACACTCTAAAATAAACTGTATAATTTTTATGTATGCCTTTCGACTACTATTTAAATAACTTACAATGATAACATTATTATAATTAACTTAAGCTAAGAAAAATTTTTCTTTTTTTCAAAAAACTTTGCTAATATACATACATATATATATATATATATATAAATATATATTTTATATATATTATATATGTATGTATATATATATATATTTTTTTTGGTTTTGTTAGGCAAGCCCTGCCTTGAAGAGGCTAAAGCTATTGAAATGTCCACTGACGCAGCTCCCTCCAGCCACCAAAAGCGTTGATGCTGGCGGACTACGTCTCCTCGATCCCGGCGTGAGACCGATCTACAGAACCTGAGGCGCTCGGGCTCACTGAGCGCGACATCGGGTCCGTAGAGGAATCGCCGTTCCACGGAATTGCGACCCACGTGGAAGATTAGCGGCATCGCCATTCTATCCTGGATCAGCCCACATCTATCTAAATAGAGAAATGCTTCTGGCGGGACAAAGCCGTTAAGGCGCACTCTCTCGTGATATAAATCATTGGGGTAGTAAGCCCCAGAGATTAGGCTATTGACCGAAGTCATTGCTCTCGCAACGTGGCCTCGAATCAGTTTGATCAGGAAGTTATCCACCCGTACAATCCTGGCCCTATTGTATAGGACCTCGTTCGGGTAAAATTTCGTGTAATCAGATTCGGGTGTCCTACGTAACCCGAGACAAGTCCTAAGACATTGTCGCTCAAACACTCGAATCCTTTCCATTAAGCTGGCTCTCACATTGAACCAGACGGGGCATCCATAGGCAATCATGGGCCTGATTAAGGCCATGTAGCAGATTACCTTCACCCTGGGATCAAGTTGGCTGCAATGAAACAGCTATCTTGTCGGAGCGAAAGCACCTCATGCCCTTGCCAGAGCAGCATCTACATGTTTGTCAAAATATAGATACTGGTCTAGCCAGATCCCAAGGTATCTGACCACACTTTGTTTCGCCAGTGGGCGCCCGTCCTGTCCAAGAATTGAGAACCCGCGCCAATTTTTTCTAGTGTCTCGAGAGGCCCTAGACAAAGGCGTTCTGAACAAAATAGTTTCTGATTTCTGGCAGTTGATCTTCAACTTCCAGTCATCACAATACTGCTGAATTTTTTCGAAGTCACGCTGCAAGGGGGTGACAATGACGTCGATCGTTGGACCTGATCTGTACGCGATTAGATCGTCCGCATACGCTATTGAATGGTGAAGAGAAGCTATCAAATCACTGAAGTAAATGCTGAAAAGGATGGGCGAGTTCACCGTACCCTGTTGCAGTCCGTTGTTAATATCAAATGTTTGGGTAGAAGTCACGTTGGCAATTTTCACTACGAACTTTCTACCTGTTAACATGTCAAAAATCATAAATAGCAGTGGTTTACTTATGCTCAGCCGATTGAGCTTGTAATAAAGACCTTCTAGCCATACGGTGTCGAAGGCTTTTTCCAAGTCAATCAGACAAGCACCCGTGGATTTGTTCTTACATTTATTCCATTGGATATCCGACACGAGTTTCGACATGCCGGGATGATTTTATTGTCCTCAGCCCATTTAGACAGGGCTCTATGGACCACCTTCTCGAAGACTTTGCTGACACTCGGAAGGAGACTTATCGACCGGAGATTTGCCGGGTTAGAGATGTCCTTACCCCTCTTGGGGATTGGTTGCACCACCGCTGTCTTCCAGTGCATTGGATAATATGCATTATTCAGTGCATTGTTGAACAGGATGGTGTACCTCTCTACAGCCACTGGCGGAAGGTGCCTAAGCACAACACTGGATATACCGTCGATGCCCGCGGATTTTTTCCTTTTCAATGACCGGAAGATCATCTGGAGATCTTCCGTCGAAATGAACAGGGTATTAGCCCCTTCATTGGTGACGGCATTATTTGCCATGAAATCGTCATCGAACCTGGTAAAACCAAGATTCTCGGATCGCCAATGATCGATATCATTTCTAAGGTAGGAGTGATGAAGCAGGGCTCTGTTCTCCAGGTCATGGTTCGGGCGAATAATATCATTCACCTTGTACACTTCCTGGAAAACAGCTCCCACTGTCGCCACCTTCTCCTGAGGATCCTCAATCACGAAAAAGTCGTCATCCAGGATGGCGCTGTCTGGATCGATGCTAACTATCCGTAGCAAACGTTCATTGTCTGACGTTCTCGGAAGTTTCAGATCCTGAATGTCATTCTGATTGTGTCTCCGAAATATTTTATTTATTTGCGGGAACATACTCGCGGTGTTGAATTTTACAGCACGAATTCTGTTGTTCCAATGCAAACTTACAGATATTCTGTAATTTTCCTTGATTAACTGTTGGATATTTTTAATCAGTGACTTCAGTGTCCTGACCTCCGAGTTTTGTCTGTCGGTAAACCGCCTGTACAAGAGTTTGAGTCTTGTCAGGAGTCTACTTTTTTGTCTGTGCAGTGCGTCGATTGTCGCGTTTCGGTATACATACGTTTATGGTATCGCGCTGTCGTTGGCGTGGTATCGTACTGTTCATTGTCTGTTTAATGATATCGTCCATTTGTTTGTGGTACCTGTCAATCTCGTTGTTTGACAGGTTCCTATTAGACGGTGGGATGGAGGCGCTCGAAGTGAGCGTTCTCGTCAGGGAATTGGCAAAGCGTGGCCAACGCGTCCTACTGTAATCGTAGGGGTGCGCTTGGAAATACTCTGCCATCTCCACAAACTCGTCAGGTACTGTGATCACGGCACGTAGTCCGCAATGGTCACTGTCGTATACAATGGTCCGTAGACAGTTAGTAGACCATTCGTTCGTGTCTGCCAGTCTCAGTCGAGAGTCTATTAGCATGAGATTCAGATAGGAGCCGCTCCTAGGATACGACGGGCTATCCGTTGCGAGCAACTTGACTCTATATTCAATGTTGTGAAGAACGCACCAATGACTTAGTAGGCCCCCCCTAGTGTTAGAAATGTTATTTCCCCAATCACTATGTTTTGCATTTAAATCGCCGGCCAGAATGTAGAAGTTTTCCACCGAGTTTAAAATCGAAAAAGTGTCTCGAGCTCTGCAATGAAAACATTGGGTTGAGGTGCTTCAGGCGCATAAGTTGATACAATATACATTCTCTTTCCATTTCGGAGAGGAATGCACACAATACAGGCCTCTAGCACCTGGAACCTCCGCACTTCACCGCTATATATGACCTTATGTTTAAGATTATTTTTAATAAAGATCGCAACTCCTCCGCCTTGAGTAGCGTTGGGTCGGTCCCTTCTAATTATTCTGTAAGAACTGTGCCGGATTTTGTGCTTCTGGTTTAGTTTTAATTTGGTATTCAAGAGACCAAATGTATAACTTGTAGATGAACTTTTTTAGAAATTCATATTCCTTTCTTTATTGACAAAATTGACTTTTTAAAAATGGCATAGTTTTTGACACTCACTTTCGATAATTGCAAAGCTTTTTTCAATCTTATTAAATAATTAAGGCAGATGGGTTTTTTATTTGAGCGTTTAACGACTTTTTTAGATATAGCATTTTCGATTATGTCTCTAAATAAAAACAGGCACTTCTTAAAGTCCAAGGTTTATTACTGATATTATTATTATCAATTTGGAAATGTTTTGCCCAGAAAATATGCCGATATGTAGTTTATCAGACCACATGTCCATCATTTACGAATTTTCTGAACTCGAAACAATGATAACTGAGACTTCTGATAACTATAAATATTGATCCAAAAGCATTTAACCAGAAGCGTCTTGGAGATAGCTATTTATTTTTGTTTAATCGAAGCAACCTATTCATCCCCAAGCATTGTACGAGTAATAAAATCGCAAAGACACGTAAAGGGTTTTTTCAATAAGGGCAAGCAGATGTTGAAATGGAATAAAACAAGCTGGGAAAGGTCCCATATACGACAATTTTGCTTAATAACACAGCCATTGATCCAAAAATGCACCTTGTCGCTAGAGATGATTTTTCGGCCAAAAATTGGTGTTCTCTTCCAAACGCTCCGAAGGCCAGTCCGCGAACAAAGGCCGAGTTCGCGAGATACGCAGCGTTGTTCTCAGCAGATCTTGCGCCTACCGTAAAATGGGCGCAACGAATATTGGTAATAAAGATTTATCATTTGAACGTGCTATTCAATCGTGTAACTTGCCATGGTGATTTGGCATCAACAAACTCAATAATAAACAACGAATTTGACAGATGTCACCAAAATAACATGGCCGCCACAGGCTGCCATAATCTACCAGCGCCAATTGAAAAAACAGGAACCACTGATTGTTGGACGAACAGCCAAAAGAATAATGAGTGGAATCCTCGTTAGAAAAAGACCCCCAATAGGACAATATAAGAACGGACCTAGAAGAGATGGAACAGAACAGCGAAACATGGAAAGAACACAATCATGACAGGAAGACTTGCCGAACAGTTGTTAACGAGGTTCTGAACCGAGTTCCAAAATGTCTTCTTCTTCTTCTTTTCCTTTTTTCCGGCGTCGTTATGGTCAGAAGTGTAGGATCATAACCTTCCCACTTAACTGCATTCCTACTGGTCCGCTTGTGGGGTCCGCAGGTTTGACCTCAGAAAGTAGCGGCAAGCTTCCCGGTTTGGGATTACTTCATCGCTGAGGCCAATCAAATGCTGGTGTTTTTGCATTTGTTTGCACCAATTGTTTTTCGGCCTGCCTTTTTTGCGTGTCGAAATTGGAACGTTGATTGATAACGCCTTTTGGACGGGGTTCAAAGGATCTCTCCTTTGAACATGGCAATACCAACTGAGTCGGTTGCGCTCTATCTTTCTTGTGATGGTTTCTTTTACGTGGAGGCTTCCTCGGATCTTTGAACTTCTAATTCTGTCACGCTTTGTTACTCCCGCTGTCATGCGAAGCATCTTCATCTCAGCTGCCGTTAATTTGCTCTCATACTTTTTGTGCATTGTCCAGCATTGTGAACCGTATGTGAGCGCCGGACGTACAACTGAAGTGTAGAGCCTTCCTTTCAGCTTAGGGAGCATTTTTCGATCACAGAAGATGGCGGAGTTTTCCGGCCACTTCATCCACCCTACGCTTACACGATGTTGATGTCGTCATCACAAGTTGCTTCTTTATTAATCATAGATCCCAGATATTTAAACTTTTCACACTTGGGAAGCACTCTTCCATTCAAGTAAATGTCTGGAATAGGCTGATGAGGGTCAGAGAACGGGCAGCACAGATACTCTGTCTTCTTTGAACTAATACGATACCCGTGTCCCTCAAAAATGTCCACCCACACATCAAGTGCTCGTTGTAGGGACGCCTGATCATCACTTATAATGGCTCCATCGTCAGCAAAGAATAGCTGGTGCACATTGGGGTCCGTCACTTTTACTTCAAGCAAGCAATCAAGGACTGCTAAATAACAGTGGGCTGAGGACGCTCCCTTGGTGTACACCGACTTTGATTGCGAACTCTTCGGTGACTCCTGCGGTGCATCTTACTCTTGTTGTTGCTCTCTTGTACATGTCCATGATCACTCGCACGTAGGTTTCTGGAACTCCTTTTTGTCTTAGCGCTACCCATAAAAGATCTCTTGGTTGCCGGTCAAAAGCCTTCTCGAAATCAACCAACACCATATGCAAGTCCTTTGACGAATCACGATGCTTTTCCATCATGACCCTTATACTTTGGATTGCATCTGTCGTTGCCGAGACAAACCCGCACTGGTCATCAGATAGTCGTATTATTTTCCGCAGTCGGCTATCTAATACCCGTTCAACGATCTTCATGGTGTGCGACATCAGCTTGACAGAACTGTAGTTATCACAATTTCGCGTATCACCCTTTCCTTTGTGCAAAGGAAGAAGATAGCTTTCCCTCCATTGATTAGGCATAGTGTCGCCTCTCATAAGTTTGGAGATAAGAACCATGAGCCATCTAGACCCGATGTCTCCCATTTTTTTCCAGAACTCAGAGGGTATCCCGTCCGGCCCAACAGCTTTTCTTTTCTTGGAGTTTTTAACCGCGTACCGAACTTCTTCGACTGTGATGTCGGATATTTCGGCATGATTCGGGGCAGCTCTTGGAAAGTACACTCGGGGAAACTGTTCGTTCAGAAGTTCCTCGCAATACTGTCGCCATCTGTGGAGAATTTTTTCGTCTTCCACAAGGAGTCGGCCTTCAGCATTGTTAATAAACTTTGGGAAACGAATCTCCTGAGCATTTCTTCTTCTCTGGGCGGCTATCTTAAAGATATTTGCTCCTTTCGCCTCCATTCCGAGCTTATACCACTTGATTCTCTCAGACACCTTCGTTTGCTGCTTTGACTTCTTACTCGCCTCCATAAAAAATTCAGTCAGGAGGAGACGGTGTTGAGGGGCGATCGCGTCTCCCAGGATCACTTTGCAATCTTTAACTCGTGACTTCATGAAACTGGATACCAAATGATAGTCTATTTGAGTTTCATTTCCGCCGCTGCTATAAGTGATCAGGTGCCTGCTTTGTTTGACGAACATGGTATTTAGCACTATAAGACCGTACGACTTGCACATGTTTAGGATATCATCACCTGAAGATTTCCTGGTGCCGTATCCCAGCCCTCCGTGGTAGTCTTCATAGTCTTCGCTTGTCTTCCCGACATGTCCGTTTAAATCTCCCCCAACAAACAAAAGCTCTTCCTTTGGGATGATTTTGACAAGGTTGTGGAAATCTAGCCAGAATGCATCTTTTTCTTTTTGTTCGCATCCTACTTGAGGGGCATATGCGCTTACGATATTCCACACCTCACCATGCATCACCAATTTGAGAGCCTTCAAACGGTCACTGGACTTTGAAATGGTTAAGACGTTGCCAAGTAGCTCTGCCGCAAGGATGATGGCGATTCCGTTTTTTCCTTGTTCCAATCCATAGTAAAACATCTTGTAGGCTTTTGTTTTAACGTCCAAGAAACGTGCCCGATTACCGGTGTTTCGCCATTTCGTCTCTTGTACGCACAGGATGTCTACTCGCCTTCTAACCATCATTTCTTCAAGCTCATAGCTGCGACCACTCATGCTTCCAACGTTCCAACTCGCGACTCTTAAGTGTGGCTTACGCCGTTGCATTACTTCCAAAATGTCGATAAGAACAATAATTAATCGGGACAATGTAAGCCCAACTTCGCGCATATGGCCATGTCTGACGAATGTCAATCAAGAGGCAACATTTTCGACCATTTTCTCAAGACTTTTTGCCCTATATTGTGAATATTAAGATTGGCATCAAGCGTATACTGGCGATTTTACGGTCATCAAGGAAAATAATCAACAGGCGTCAAATTACGAGACTTGGAGGCTAATTTACATGCTAGGTTCATAAATTTTTTCCTTCAAGACGTGTTTGTTTTTCTGGTTGCTCTATGGCACATACAATCGTTTCATCATGCTAAAACCACATCCCTTCCACATTCATTCCATTCAATCCGAGAAAGTCAATATCCACGGCTCTATAGCTAGTATCGATGACCGTAACACTTTGTTTTACCTAATTTGTGAAAAAATAGGACCCTAATAGCCCACAAACCGCATAAACTGTGCATTTTCGGGATGCAACGGCTTTTCGAAAATTGCCTATGGATTATCCTCTTTCCAAATACGACAGTTTTGCTCTGACATTCCTATTAAGCTAAAAGTCAGATAAAACATCAAATCCAATGAGAGTTGATTTTCGGCCCATTTCCCGAAATTTCGACGCAAACGATGGTCATTTAGTTTCAATTCTCCACGAGATGGATCTTGTTACCCTTAAGACCAAGATCTTTGCGTAAGACTGTCCCTAAACGGATAAAGACCAAGTTGTTGTGAACGACATTGAATCGATAAATTTGGATCTTTTTCAAAACCCTCCTTTTTCAAAACTCAATGTCATCTTCCAAAAAAAAAGTTGTGCGAAAAAGGTTTAGAATACAGTATATAGCGGTCTCAGATGGTCGATTATTAAGGATTTAATATGTGCGAGTACTCTATAAATTTGGCGCACAGAACCATCATTTTGGAACCAAATTTCCAAAATTTGGTAACGTCGCGTCGTTGAAGCTTGTACAGGAGTGCTAAGCCTGTTAAATAAAAATGACGCCGGCAATTTTCAACAATTAGTTTAGGGGATAGATGTACATAGCTGTCTGAAGTTAGTTCTGACTTTGGAAAAAACACTTAAAATAAATCTGAACATTCCTGTTATTTTTTTAACAGATCTCGTGCAGACTATGTACAAGTGTTGAGAGAAAATGTTCGTAGCTTTGAAAAATGATGCATATTAATAGAATGTTCGAGATTCAGGATAGTTGCAATGTTGATAGCATCAAATGGAGAATCTAGGATTAGGTTTATGTGCTTACGAGAAGGTATTCATTGTTTGTGTGATGCTAGCTCCCAGTTAGTTCCTTCAGTAGAATACTGTAGTAACATGGTAACATGGTATCATCCATGAAACTTGTCTCAATTTAAACAGATCTAACGTGACCACTCAACCAGCTGAATGTCACGTCTCATCAATGCAAGTAAACGGTCGGACACCACCTTATCAAAATTGGCAAATACTAATGCTGACCCATCTCAGCGGGCTACTGCTCATAATTTATGGCGCTTCCTACCAGTTCATCGAATTTCTGTTGAAACCAATAGAGGTTGCCATCAGAGCAGATGATATTCTCCAGAAGTCATAGTTATTTGCTATCCGGGCTTTGGATAGGGCTTTTACGTTTCCTCTATGAAGCTCTGTCTTTTGAAGGAAGACTGCGGAATATCCTCTTTCGCGAAAGTACTCTGTTTCATTGTTATTTTGCAGGATATCCGGCTTTGCTATCGAATCCGCCTGAAAAGCTCCCTGTGTTCCACGCATGGCTTGCACCAATAAATCCAGAATCATGGCTGGAAGGCTTCACCTGAAGTTGAATAACTCTCTCTAATATGACCTCCAAGTGAGGACATGACCTTATCCTTGCTCGTTACATACTTCTTCGTCGCCCACATGCATGTTACTCGTACGTATCCATAAGTAATTTCCTCCCTTACCTGAAAGCCAGCTAAAGATTTCTTCCCGTGCTTCATGCGAAAAGCACCTCGGGACGAAAACGTGCAATGAAACTTCCCTCCTTCCTTCCGTCACTCGCCCAAATGCTGTGGAACTAGGAATTACAATCCGCGAATATGCGCCACGATTGATGTCTCTTCCGACCATTTGTTCCTTGAATGGACTGATGGACGTATGTCCTGACTCAATCACTCAACGGCTCTTCGGTTGATACGAATCAATGTCAATAGTAACCATCGTGCATGCACTAGTTACAGTTAATTCGACGGCGTGTTTTCCCTGACTCGCGAAATTCCTGAATTACCGAATCCCAGTGTCAGGAAATCACTGCATCAGCATCACAGAATTCCAGCAACATGGAATCTGAAAATCTCCCGGAGCAAGTTCAACTTGGCGCACGAGTATCTTGCTCGTATGTGGTAAAGCGGCGAATTGTGAACTTGAGTATATACGCCTGGGAAGCCTTATTCCCGATTGGAATAACATTCGCATGCATTCGGACGAGGTGATGTGGGTAATGGTAGCGGTGATGCTGGTGCAGGGGTTGGTGGTGATAATGGCGTGGGGAAAGGGACACCCACGACCCACATTTTTTTTCCCGCCGGTCCCTTTTCAATACACATATGTACATATAGTATACAGGAGTGGAAGATTTGCGAGTCGCCTCGTCCTTCTGCTATCGACGTCGTCGTTATCCGCGTACTACATGCATACATACGTACATGTCGGGTTCTCAAGGCCCCCGAAGCGGACTATAAAAAGTTGTTTACAAGAAATAAAGTTAGCTGGGTTGGGAAATTGGTCGCTGCTTGAGCATGATGCGGCGGAGCCCTTTCGGCCAGTTTCTTTGCGTTCCTCGGTTCCCGGATCGGTGCAGCGTGCAGAGATGTGGAGCTTTGACAACCGCACTTCCAGATCTTAATATGTTTGCGAATATCCTGTTCGCCTTCGGTTGCTTGACTTTTTGTTTTTTTTTTTTGTTTCTTCGTTCTTACTTGGCTGTCGATGCTCACTGGCTGCTTGTCGGTTGACGAAAAGGGAAATCTTTCCCATGCTTAAGCAGCCCGCTATTGGCCACCATATGAGGACTTTCCTCTCTCTGAATTTCGGCCTGCAGCTAATCGGTTCGTCTATCCATCAACCCATTCTCTCGCCCGATGGTGATTTGGGATTCGGTCGACGGTCGGCAGAGTACCCGATGTGCGGGATACGAGGATAATAGATACGTATGCGAACGAAGGAAGGACTATTACCTAAGCGTAGCGCTATGGCATAGCCGCCAGCAGCGTTCAGTAGGATGCAAGTGGGCCTGACGTGTTGTGGAGTTCGGTCGAGATCGACTCTTGGCTGACGGCACTGGCGTATACTCCTTGCTTCGCTGTATCCTGCTCGTACGGCAAGGCAATCGTTTCCTCTACCATGCTCTTGGGTTCAGCTCACTTGATTCCGTGAGGAGAGAGTTCTTCTTGTTTTTGTTTCGGGATTTTCTTCTACAATTTTTGTTTTTTTTTTGATTTCGAAAAAGTTTTGAAGGCAAAAACCTTATCTCAATTTTAAAGTATATGAGCTTTAGCCGGTTGCCTAACTGCCTTCCTGCCGGAGTGAGTGTGCCTCGATGGATGGTTGGTTGGATGGAAAGTCCCCATGTGCTTCTAAGTGGGTCTTTCTACATCTATCTCAATCTGTGGATGGGGAGGTACGTAGCGATGTGTGTGTTTGGAGAATATAAATGTGAACCTATACAAACATTGAGTCTGAGTACACAAATCAAAAGGATCCTTACGGCAAAGTTAAGAATTTTCTGCCGCCGGCCATTTGGATGGGTTTCGAATTAAATCTCATCTGATGATGGTGTTCAAACACACTCCCATACATACGTTCTATGTATACAATATGGCGCTTCATACAGGCATAAGACGATTGTTGGAACGTTGTATCTCACACCGAGCGCTGTTGGAGGACGATGGCGAAGCGGTGGTAGATGAGAAAAGTTTGTTTTGGGGACATTTGTTCGGTTGTTGCCTCGCTTGTAATGGCTTGTAATGGTGAAGTGAGGAAATGTCAGCGGGTGGTTGATTAGTTAGGACTTGGCACGATACTAACTAGTTTTCAGTGCTAGCTGGATTCGATTGTCCTTGAGAGGAGTTTAAAAAATTATTTGAGTTTCCCCCGCCTTTTTCCCCTTTCCTTCATGATTTATTTGTTTTTATTTTACAGAAAAAAATGCGATATGGATCGAGAACGAGAAAGAGACGTGAAATCAATCGAACCCCGAGATCTCTCATCCACCGGACGAATCTTCGCCAGGAATGATATCAAAATCAGGTATTAAGCCCCATGCCCATCCCACACTTCTTCTCGGAATAAATCTTGTTTTTTTTTAGTGCATCGCCAACTGTTTCACCGACAATCTCCAATTCATCTTCGCCTACACCGACACCGCCAGCCAGTTCGTCCGTGCCACCTGTTGGAGTTGGTGGTGGCGGCAGTAGTAGCACGTCCTCCGGAGCAAACTCCTACCTACACACCAATCATAAGCCGATCACTGGAATACCATGCGTTGCAGCTGCATCGCGGTACACAGCACCGGTTCATATCGACGTTGGCGGCACCATCTATACCAGTTCTCTTGAGACATTAACCAAATACCCGGACTCGAAACTGGCCAAACTCTTCAACGGCTCAATTCCCATTGTTCTCGACTCGCTTAAGCAGCACTATTTCATCGATCGCGATGGCGGAATGTTCCGGCATGTGCTCAATTTCATGAGAAACTCAAGACTCTTGGTCGCCGATGACTTCCCCGACCTGGAGCTCCTCCTCGAAGAGGCCAAGTACTTTGAAATCGAACGTGAGTCTCCTTCAATCCCACCCGGTCCATATCTAATTGCTTTTCATTTCATTTCCAGCAATGATCAAACAATTGGAAACCATGCGAAAGGATCGCGTTCGAAATGGCAACTATCTGATATCACCGCCGCCGCCAGCCCGAATAAAGTCATCACCTCGCATCGGCTCCACGGAATACAACTACGAAGTGGTTGCCCTGCATATCTCGCCCGATCTCGGCGAACGTATCATGCTCTCCGCCGAACGTTCGCTCCTTGACGAGGTCTTTCCCGAAGCCAATCAGGGCACACAGGCCAGCCGAACTGGAGTGTCCTGGAACCAAGGCGACTGGCGCCAAATCATCCGATTCCCACTCAACGGTTATTGCAAACTGAATTCCGTACAGGTGCTAACACGATTATTGAACGCAGGCTTCACTATCGAGGCCAGTACCGGTGGCGGCGTAGAGGGTCAACAATTTTCCGAGTATCTACTCGTGCGACGAATTCCAATGTGATAGTGCCACTGCGCGGGATGCGTCACGGGCCAATAAGCGCGCCGGGTGTGGACAGCTCCAAGTTGTCCAGCTCATCGGATTCCAGCATAAATTCAATTTTGTGTTAGTAGCTTAGTTGTTAAATTGAGGTTAGAGTACGATTTGTTTGTTTTAGTCTTGCAACGAAGATCGGACTCTTCGGCTAAGGTATAAGTAGATACAAATTTTCAAACACTTAGAAGATACGAGTTTAATTGTAATTGTATTAGTGTATTATGTAGGCGCGAACGCACTCGTACGCGCAGGCGTACCAAGCATGGACAGTAGGGTTGGAAAGAAGCGAGTCATCAACTACAAATGTAATCTTTGTAAAAGAACTGACTAATTATTATTATTACATAACAGTACATACACATATATGAAGGATATAAAAATATATTTTAACTTCAACTCGAAAACAAATCAATTTTAAGATGTAAGAGGCGGGAGCGGGTCTGAACCATGGTATATCCTCCCTCTGCATACAGACAGTCTCACGTAAAACTGATGTTCACTTGTAATTTATGATTGGTTTTTGTATAATTATTACTCAAACACAGCAAACCATCAACTCATATCAGTGGAAATATTTTGAATTAGGAAAATAAAACAAATTAATAATAATTAATCGAATGTGAAGAACTCGGCTGTGTAGTAGTTTTATTCACGGGTACGTTTGTCCTCCTAAGGGCGTTACATGATAAGTCATTAAGTAAGATAAGTAAGTAAGTAAGGCAATGTGTTTCTGTCCCATCATGATATGTTCAAAAAGTGAAAGGAATTTTGAATTCCACCTTGCAGTCGTCGTTAATTTATTTTCGTGTTATCCTTTGAGCACTCCAAAACCAACATCTGCCCAGTTGTAGCAGAGGCGACGTCCAATTTTTTTGAAAGAATCATCAAAATTTACCGGCAAACTGCTGCAGAAAATCCTGTCTTGATTTACGTCCATATAGATGCACTATATTAGCTCTTTACAAGCCTAAGTAACAAAAAAATTATTTACACAATCTAAACTAATAAACTTAAGAGAGCTATATGATAAGTGCCTGTGTTTAGCGATGCACCTTCGACGCATAATATATGCAATTATTGAACGCCAACTTTCAGAAAGAGCAATACCGATCAGTGATTCGATTTCTTGTTTTTTTTTTTTTTTTGATGGGGAGACGTGTGAGTTAACTAAAGTGAAGTTTATAAAGACTACCATCAGATATTGGCTTAGTGAATTCAAACTTGGCCAAATATCCGTCTCTGTTGGAGCACCCAGAACATCCTCTTGAGGTGACTACGTAGGATATGGTTAACAATATCTTCGGAGCACAGTTTGAACATGCTTAAGCGCAATCCGAAAAAGCACCAGTCAAAACAATGGATAACACCCGGTCAATCTGCCTCCAGGATGTTAAAATCGATTCCATCAGCTAAAAAAATGCAGATTGCTGGTATGGACTACAAACATCTGATCAATAGGCCCACTATTAATAGCTCTAAGTCTTATAGCACCAAGCGTACTTAGCCACTCACAACCCGTCCCAGCTCTTCACCTCAAAACCCCCTCAATCTTAATCCTAACTGGGAGTTAAAAGTAGAAATGTTGCCTAGTTTCTCTCGATCTAAGCTGCTTTTTCTATCAAAAAATCACAAATCATCAACTACTCCTAACCCTCCCCCATCCCCTATCGCTAAGGCATCTAACCCCGAACGTTCTAATATATGTATGTGGGTGGTCGTGGTGCAATGGTAACCATCACCGACTGTAAATCTGTCCATATCCAAGAACAATTCTTGTATGAAAAAGCGGTGCAACAACATCAGTTGTAAATGAGAGATGATCAAAAAAGTGCTGACGAAGGCATAACACTCTCAGTATAAGATCTCTTCAAAATTCATACTCTGTGTGTGCATTTCCTATATAACACCTTAATGACATGGAAACAAAAAAAGTTACTGTGAACTGCAACCAACGCGACAAATTCAGTCGAATCTCTCGAATCCTATCTAGGACAACCACCCCCGGAAAGTAGTGAACAAACATCTTCGACACAAACCATCTGCACCCCGTCCAGGTTGTGTGGCAAACACCATAAGAGCTTAACTCTTGAACCTGCGCGAACCCTATAAAAAAAATGTACATACATATGTATATTCAAAACAGCGCAATCGCATGTCCTTCAATCTCGCACCCATAACCCGACCCACAATACAACTCTCTCCCTCAACCCTCACTCTCAATACCGCCGCCCCACTTACCCAACCATCTTGCTCCCTCAGTCTAAATTATTCAGCGAGTTAGTAGCCCCACTGTATGCCGCTATGTTCTCTCTCGTCTAAGGAATAAAAAGATGTATGAAAACATTGCGTCTCTTTTTGGTTTATCTCCATGATAAACGAGACTTGCTTTCGTCAATATATCCACTCAAAGCAGGTATTTTCGCCCCTAATTCCATCCTCTTCCTGCTCCTCATGCTAACCTTCAACCGACCTACCAATAGCTGCACTTGTCGTAGCGTTTTAATAGCCATCCTTAACTCAATCCACTCATCCCTCATTGCAATATTCTCTTCCCCGTATCTTGACTTCGTTTCAATCAAGATTGCACTGCCTCGTAAAGAGCTCTATGTCATCTGCTTTTATATCTTGCCATCTCAACCTACTGAATTCTATGAACTCGCCATCAACACGATTGATAGCATAAGTGATTTACGGGATCCCCATGATGAAATCCTTCTCTTTGGTAATTTCAATCTTCCTTCTCTTAAATGGGCTGCATCAGACGATCAATCACTTTACATTGCCACTAATCCTTCTGCTGCCAAAGAATGTCGTTTTTTAGATCCCCTAGCTGATTCAAACCTTAGCCAAGTTAGTCTTATCTCGAATTATATGGGTAGACAGATAGCCATGATTTTCACAAGAGACCCTTTTCTTATCAACCACCTACAACTACCATCATCCCCTTCTTCTCTCATTTTTTTATGAACACTTTCCCTCCCAGCGATTCCCTTCAAATTGGACAGCCTAACAATAAATGACGTCAAATCCATTTCCTACAGAGAAATATTTAATTCTTTTTTCTTTACGTTCCCTTTTCCGATCCAATCATTGATTTATCACAGTTCATTGGTATAATCGCAGGCTCCGTTCTCTAAAAAAACAAAATAAATATACTGTGGGCAATCTTCCTTCGTACTCAGTCCCCTTATGACTTTGTCATCTGCAATTTACCGAACTTCTTAACTCTCTCTACGTACGCCATTTGATCGAAACGCAAGCCGATCGTATAAGCGATCCTGAGTCCTTCTTTCAGTTGGTCAACTACAAAAGGAAATCTGATGGCTACCCAACCTAACTCAATGGTTCAATAGTGAAACCTCGAACGATCGCTAAACTATCGCTAATTTTTTTGCAAGCTTTTTCAAACAATCTTTCGCCGATGACTCCTTTGTACCGGACACTACATACTTCGACTACTTACCAAATTTCTCACTTGGATCCCTTCTCCCCCCATATCACCGAAAATAAATTATTGAATCAACTTAATGATGAAATCACTCCTGGGCCCGATGGTCTCCCTGCCATATTACTAAAAAAATGTTCCTCCATTATTTCTGTCCCGCTTTCCATAATATTCAACTCATCTCTGTTCCTTGGAGAATTTCCCCAGATATGGAGAACTGCTTTTATGATTCCTGTTCACAAAAAAGGTCCGAAGAATGATGTTCACAGTTAACTACTACTCCCCCCCCCCCCTCCCCCCCTCCTTTAACACTCTAAGTTTCTACTTCTAATCTCTACTCTCCTCTAAACAAACTGACTTCCCCAAATGCAGGTCTACAACCACAAACTTTGTCGAATTTGTGTCCTTTACCTTCATAGCATTAGAGAATGGAAATGAAGTCGACGCCATTTCAAATGATTTCAGTAAAGCCTTCGACAAAATCTCCTGTCTTCTCTTAGCTTTAAGTGAATACCTTCTTATTTACAAAACCAATATCAATCGTTTTAGATTTGTATTTTCTGATGCTTTCTGAGCTTTTTTCCGACGTTCCACAAGGCAGCTACCTAGGTCCGCTTCTTTTCATTCTTACCATTCTTATGGAATTGAATTTGTCATCAAACATTTCCACTTCTCACTGTACGCCGACGACACCAAGCTCCTCAAAACAATTTCCGTCTCTCAACAAGATTCCTCCCTTATTCAATCAGATCTCAACAGCTTTTCTGTCTGGTGCTCCAATAATTGCTTGAAGCTTAACATTTCCAAATGCCAAACAATTACCTTTTCACGTAAACGAATCAAACCTCCTTCTTGTCTATCCGCGATCTTGGCATACTATGTGACCAAGAGCTCAATTATCGCGCTCATATCGACGATATAATTCTCAAAGCCAATTCAGCTTTCGGTTTCTTGAAGCGTTGGTCTAAAAAATTGTCCAAACCCTACGTAACTCGATCCCCTTCTTGAATACGCATCTCAAGTGTGGTCCCTTTATCAACAAACCCACATTTCTAGAATCGAGAGCATTCAACGTCGGTTCCTACGTTTCGCTCTTGGAGGTCTGCCCTGGAACAATCCTTTGTTCTTAACGCCCTATCAAGACCGTCTTAAACCAATCAATTTGACTACGTTGGAGGTAAGAAGAAAGATATCTGACATCCTCTTCATATTTCATATACTTCGAAGAGGTATCATTGACTGCGCCATCCTTTATAACTCCATATCTCCTAACACTAACCCTCGTAATCACCATCTTCGTAGACAGCCAGGCTGCACTGAAGTCAATAGAATCCTGTATAACGAGATCAAAGGCTGTCAAGAAATGTCGCGACTCACTGAAGTCCATCAGACACCATAAAGTTAAACTCTGCTGGGTCCCGGGCCACAGCTCAATCGCAGGGAACGAAAGAGCAGACGAACTGGCCAGGCAAGGTTCTGAAATGGACATCAGCGAAGCGGACACGTCATTGCAACCACCGATCAGCGCATTATACCGGATCATAAACGAAACAATCATCAAAGAGGCCAACTCGTCTTGGCTTACAAGAAACGACAGCTACACGACAAGATCATCGTGGCCAGAGCTCAATGTCGGAAAAACAAAGAAGCTCCTGGCGCTGGACCGTAGCTCGATCCGTATGCTCGTCGGAGTGATCACAGGACACTGTCCCATTGGAGCAATGCTCCGGAAATGGGACTCGGGATCCAGCGATCTTTGCCGGAGCTGCGGCGATGAGGAAGAAACTGAGACGATCCAACATCTGCTTTGCCACTGTCCAGCTCTCCAGAATCGACGCCTAGTGTCGCTAGGCCAAAGATTCTTTACAGAGATTGCGCACGTGGCTAATGCAGATATATCGGATCTTCTAAGATTCATCAAGAGCACGGGGTGGTTTCAGCCACCACGTGATAGGACAGGTTAATTTTATGTGTACCCACACAAACGAAGGGAATCACAATGGGCCTCTTGGCCTCCGAGTGGAAGTGATGTCTAACCATCACACTCCCCTTCTCTAACCTAATCTAACCTAACCTAACTCTCGTAATACACGCAATCCTTGCCTCTTCTATCTATGCACCCCCCGCACCTCATATGGCTCCAAAGAACCCATTTCCCGTATGCTAGCAAGTGCTAATTCGAATATTAACTTCGATATTAACCTGAGCACTCCATGCCTAAAACTCCGTCTTCTCAATATCCTTCCCTTCTCCTAATCATAGTTTCTAAGGATCGCGCTCCCCTCACTCGTTCTTCTTAGTTAGTAAGTTAGATAAAGTTAGCTTGAATTAAGCTCAAAAAATTAGGGTGTTTGCCTCCGCAAAAATTAAAATAAAATTGGCGACCAATATGGCATGTCACGCTTCAGGGTCATAGACCATTTCTTGAATGGCAAACATTGCAACTGCGGCTTTGTGAGCTGGTTCTTTTGCTCATCGGTTAACATTTTTGGTACCCAACGCGCAAAGACATTTTTTATATCCAATTCGTTCGTAACGTTTCGTTTGAATGCTGCCACATGAGACCTCTACTCACTCTTCGATCTGTCAACACAAAATTTTCGACTTTTTTCACGTCATCTTCAGTAAGGGAAGTGGATGGGCATCCTTCACGATGTTCACCTTCCGTGATTATTAGGCCCAGCTTAAACTCCTTGGTACAGCGTGCTGCTGTTGAATATGAAGAGCCAGACTCCCCTAGTGTTTTCACCAAGTCCCTGTTTAGACAGTTTTCTCAAGCAGAGGCACTTGATGACAGTTCTAATTTCGTTTTTCTCTATTTTGAAATCCCTTCATATTCAAATGAATGTACCTCCTACGAACCTGGGATTTTTATCCGGAGTAGAAACAACCGATTATTATTACTTTTGAATCACCTCCCCCGCTCTCCAGTGCGTGAGGGTCAGTTAGGACGCCTTCTTGGTGGATGATACCATGATGTTGGTTTTGGTATTGCAGTTAATGCAGATGAAGTCAGTTTTGCCGAGGTAGGTAGGAAAAATGAAGTCGTATGTTTGGATACAGAACTCTTGCACCCAATTAAAATTTTTATAAATATTGGTATCGCGGCACAGACCGACACCTTGTTTTTGAGGCAAATGAGCACCTGGCTCCCAAGTTCAGAAGCCTTGGATACGAACAGGCTACCTGTTGAGGGTCTCCTGCTAACATATGAAAGAAGAGAAGGACCGATTTTGTAATTGGAACGTTAGATCACTTAAGATACATGATGCGAGACTTGTGAGGAGACGTTGTCTTTTAGTAGCCATCAATTGACAACCAACCAAATTGACCACATTGTAAGCCCCGCCAGGCGATCAGTATCCTATATGAACGAGCTTCCTGCGGAGCTAATATAGACTCGGATGATAACCTTGTTGCAGCTACGATATTTCACAGAATCGAGTAAGACGGCGGAAAGCTAAAGTCGGTAGAAATCGCTATGACCCTTGCCGATCATGTCTCAAGCTCTCTTATGTCTCGATCCAATCTGCACAAACAAGGAAATGGTGTCAAAACGTCGCGTCGTCGGGATTACCGTGTTTCTTATGGTCGGTTTCAAGCCATCACCAAGGTTCCTTTCAGTTCGGTATGAGTTGGTATTGTCTAGAAGATAAGCAACACAGAGGGATGTCATGTCTTAACATCCATGCTACGCCCGTCAGACAGTGTAAGATGACAATCAAGAATTCTCGCTGCCCCATTCAGACCTATAATGAATTAATCGAGATCTACAGTCCTTCACATAAGACAACAATGTCATGCCTAAAGCGACTTAATGGTCGCTGTTAGATCATATAAAACGAGTGATCACCGCTACTCTGGCATAAATAGTTTTCGATCCCAATCCGAAGAGGCGACGCAGCAGGGGACGATCCCATCTAAGGTGGCGAACTCAGAAAAATGGCGAACAGTAGAAAATAACCTCAACCAATTTGACCTGCGAAACTGGTAGCAGATAGATCGAGATAGAGATAGATCGAGCCGGCGAAAAGGTTAATTGTTGGTTGAAGCAAAGATTTATCCCAAACTGTAGCGCCACCTAAGTGAACGATGTCCGAACTTTGACATATTCTCGCTGTAACGTTCCAAGTGGCAACGTTGACATTCTTCGATTTTGTCTTTTCTTCTCCAAATTTTTCACGAGCTACGACTAATTAACGACCGAAATTATCGTTCAACCGAGCGAGTAATTCAATGAATTGTCACTAAATTTAGGGAATGCGGTTTGGTTGCTGATTGAACAGCCCTTGTACTACGCCGAAATGATTGATCAAAGGAGATTGTTGCTGCTGCTGCTGGAATTATGGTTGAAGACCCAAACCTCGTGTTTCCACGTCGTGTACGACCTCAATTAGGCGAATTTTGCGAAAAACTTGGTCATGAATCTGTATAAGATCCAATTGATAGAAGAACTGAACTGTCGCACGTTCGCTGGTTGGGTTCAATTCTCATCCAGAACCAAATTTTTGCAAAAAAAAACTGAATTTGTGATTGAGCATATTTTGAAATGAACGACTTCGTGAACAAGCAAATGGTGGCAAGTCGCAAGGCGGCGTAGGTGGGCCATACATCTTCCGAAATGAGAATGGCCAGACGGTTTTCCGTCAATGGCGGATGATATCGAGTTGTGGTAACTGACTTTTATAGCCTTATTGTTGCAAAAAAAAGTTTCCAGAACTTGTTATTTCCAAGCGATCAAGCCAAGATCAAGTGATTTTATGGTCCTACATTTTTTCTTATACAACTATGACAGCTGTGAAGTGATATTAAATGCTCTTTAATCACAAAACTATTTTTACACAAATACTTGCATTTTTCTGTTGATTTAAAATGACACCTCTCGCTGGATGACCTTATACAAATAAACAAACAATATTCAATTTCTGAGTTATATACATATTTTGCCACAATGGCTGTTGTTTAACCAAAGGCAAGGACTGATTTAACACAATTATAATATGAAGACCTAATCACCCTTAAAAAAGTATTTTCTTTAAACGTATTTTCTAAGATACTGGCATCACTTACCGCACTGTATTATCTGCACACATTCAAGTCACGAATCAATTAACTCAATCAGATGTGCCATCTGGAAGGTTATACTAGTATTGCTTTAAAGGTTTGCACATTAGCTTCAAAGTGGTTGTATCCAATGTGGGTTGTTGTCAGCGATAGAACGACTTTATTTTTCAACTGAAATTAATTTTTAAAATCGAAATCTCCTTATCGCCACCTCTAATGACTTCGAATAATTTTCCAAAATTCCATCCTGCTACCGCAATGAGTCCGTTCCGTTCTTCCGTGCCATGCGAGAAGTCATTATCTCCGCCATTCGTCAAAACAGCATTTGTGGGAGCTGTAACTACACCCAATCAGACGCTAATCAATTTCCGATAGTCTCACGCACTTTCCCACACCTATCGAGACCGAGCGTCTTCCCGAATTGCTCATAAAACCACACATAAACCACGGTATCCGAAGCTGTGCATGCCACATTAGACCTGTTGTGATGACCGGTCGCCGTCGTCGAAGCATCCCCACATCGACAGAATGAATCAATGCGGGACAAACGAAAACACTTGGTCGTCAATGATAAGGATAACAGTTGGCCGAAATTGAATTTGGGTCAATGATGGAAGCTCGATGTCTGCCTGTCCCACTCGATGGTGGGTTAATAGAAACGAATTCACCAGTCCCGAACGAGCGTTACGTTATAAATGAGGAGCGACTGTCGACCGCATGAGTGGTGATATGTTTTCGTAGATAAATAAACGAAAGGAGATTTATCAGCGCGCCAGGGCAACGGCTGTGCTGACCATTTGGCCAGCCCGGTCCTATGACGGTGGATGTGGCTGATGCTGTTGCTATGGAATTTGATTGTTTTCTGCCAGTTCGTTATCGGGAGCGATACATAAATACATAGTTGTAGATGGATTGGACTCAAGTTTGTCGTGTCCAATTCGGAAATAAATGAACAAGATTACGGTCAAATGATGATAAATGCCCGGAGGAACTATTTTATTTGGCAATGGGATGTCGTAATTAATTTAGCAATTTAACTTTGGACGGCGGAGGTGGAGGACACGCTTGTGACGGCATAGAAGCCGAACTGGGGACGAGAACGGGCTCGTGGATATGATCTCCCGAGTGAGTTGCTAACGAGAACATGGGTGTGCTTGTGTATGATGGTAATGCGATATTGTGTCGGTTGTTGTTGGCAATTAGAGTGTCCAGTTCACGGAGAATGGCTGTGTAATTAAGTCAACTGTGGAGTGATGGTGGAAGTGCCATATCCATGAAAGGCTAGTTTGGGCAGTCTTAAATCTTACTGACTCGACTACTCTTTCCAACGTCGAGGTGTAATACACCGAGATCGTAATTTGTGCGTAAGTATAAATGGCGTTGTCCATTCTCCTTAAAATACGTCCAACGCGACGAGTCCGAGTAAGGGTAAAAGAAAAGTTCCATCAATAAGTCTCAATCTAAAGCTAACGCACTTCGTGCCTTAAAGTAGAAGTTGTTGTTCCCATTTATCTCCTTTTTTCACTTCGTCCTTTTCCATTTATTTGACATTTTTCTCCTGCCCCATGTACCTACAGGTCTCTATCCGGAGGTATAGACTAGTTTACTGCCACTTCGTATGTGCTATGCGCTAGTAGTCCGTACCCATCTATCAATCTTAACAGGAACTACTTTTTGTTCGTGATCCTTTTCCATTTCCGTACACATATGTATACGCATGACGACGACACGAGCGATACCCAGCATGAATGAAGCATTTTTGCTCACAGTCGTAACGGTCATTTATCTTACCGCTGTGTAGAGTCCCACCAACATCGTCTCGTTTGACTTCATTCGCTTGCTCCGTTTTACGGTTCTTCGGCGACGAGTCCTGTTTTGAATTTGCAAAAAGCTAAAGTAAACAATGTTCACGCTGTTGACGCACCATCTTCTAGATGGTAACCAAGGACGTGTCGCCCATTTTTCCTTTTTCGGCTCTTTTCTTGTTTCGAGTCCATTCGTCCTTCGTTGATGTGTGTGCCGAAGAGCAGAAGGCGTTATGTATTATAGACAAGCAACCGAATAGAGTTGCTCATCATAGCTGTCAGGGCTGATGTACATAGAGCTATCCCAAGGACTTGTAGAACTACGCGGTGGCAAAGAGGTAGGTTTTCCCATCCTTCTTGGGTTTTTTTGCGTATTAGCTGGCCCGGGGTAAGTTGTTTGTCATATTGTATTCGAGTTCTTGCGGCAGAAAGGCGCATTTTTGCGTCTTAATTAGCATTTTTTCCTTAAAGCCACTGATTAAGGGAGAACATGCCACCCACAGAATCCCATAACGAAAACCGCCAACTGCCATTCCATTAACTGACAGCTCTGTCACCTATCGAAAATCATTGTCCCGGGGCTTGTTCCCGAACGATATAGTGATTGCCACCTCGCCATTGCCCCCACTTGTCACTCGCTACATCCGTCGTCATCACGGACGCCACAGCCCATTCAACGCTCATATAAATTATTTTTTCATCGTCTATCCCTTCTAGGAGGCATCCTGGCAGCACGGTAACCGTACCTCATATGAACACCGTGGGGAAATTGTTTCATAAATTCTGATGATATTCCGGCAACACGCGGTTTCGGTCCATCGTTCGTCATCATTGCTACACTCAGATCCACGCGCCTGTTCTCGGGACGATGCGACGTCATCATCGAGGTGATTTATCGTACCGACCAGTAGGGGTCTGGGTTCCGCATCGACTTTCGTGTTTCGCTTGTGTTTTAGATGAGTTTGAACAAATCCGTAATCAATTGGTTGTGGTGGTCGGACAAGTGGCACCTTTGCGGCCGTTCGAGGTGATGTTCCACTCCAGCGTGCAGATTTAATTTTGTCCAACTGCAAGAGCCGCTTTGTAGGAGACAGGTTGTCATTCACTATCGTGATGTATGCGATGGATACATGCATACGGGTGGCAGGAGTGGATGTAATATTCCATGGATCATTGGATGCAGTTATTGATGTCATTGATGCTCTGCCAGTGCAATTATACATGAATTGCTTCAGAGTAGGCTTGCACTTGTGTAGCAAATGGATCCAGGACTCATTTGGATTATTGAAATTGTAGCGAGGAAGTTGTGTGTGACGTGCATGAGGTGACCATAGATGTAGTAACTGAATGGGGTTAATCGCTTCCTTTCTGTTTAAAGAGGGCTTTCCTTTTAATTTGAATAGTACCATTCTATATCCTAGGTGCGTTGGGGTGGAAGATCTTGATAACATCCTGATGACGAAGCGAAAGTCCTGAATATGGGTAAGATCTGTCTTCAAATCTACTCTCTTCTCCGATGGAAACGTAGGAACACGTCACCGTATTCCATTCAGGAAGGTTAATTATTGTTTGATGTTTCCTTATTGATGGAGTTCCGAAATAAATAAATTCGGCTACAATCTCAGCCGAAGGCAATCCAAGGTTCCCGAAGTTTACACCAAACTTAGTTTGTCATCAGACCTACAGTACCTCATAAAATTGAGCCTACTACTGTGACTAAAATTAAAAAATTCCGATTAAAGACCTGTTAGCCAACGTTCTTTCAATTCTTAAAACAATTGTTAAACGCCAATTCGGATATGACTCCTCTATGTCCTCGGAGTTGTCTTTTTGGTTTATTGAATAGCCAGAAGTCGTGCCGAACCAAATCAGGCGAATACAGTCACGTTCAATCAGCTCTTTTTCGAAGACGTTTTTGTTTGAAGCAAAGGAGAGGAAACGCGGATGCAGCCCAAATGGGTTTTCAATTTCCTAATCGTGTCGCGCCAACTGGGCAAACATTCGGCGCTTTGCTACTCGACTCGAACAGACTGGAATCACAAGCGACCATGCAGGAAGTGGCCGCCGCCCGACTGGTCGTTTAGCCGAAAATATCGCGGCTGTGGTTGCCGATGTCGCTAAGAAAGAAGAAACATCAACCAGACGACGGGCCACGCAATGGGGCATCACCAGACGGACCCCGCAGAGAATTTAAATGAAAGACTTTCACATGTTCCCGTACAAAGCGCAAACAGTGCATCAGTTAATGCCTGCTGACTGTCAGTCGCGCGTGAATTATTGTCAAGCCATCCTAAATCTCAACAACGAAAAGCACGATTTTGTGTCGAAAATCACCATGAGCGACGAGGCGCATTTCCACTTAAGCGGTTACGTGACAATTCGCGTGTGATGCACGAAGAGCCATTACATCCACTCAAAGCCACTTTGTGGTGCGGCGTCCATGCGGGAGGAGTGATTGCACCGTATTTTTTTGAGAACGCCATCGGCAATATGTTCACTGTCACTGGCGAACGCTACAGGGCTATGATAAACGATTTCTTACTGCCGGAATTGGATGAGCGGGGCTTGGTAAACATGTGATTTCAACAAGATGGTCCAACCACACACACAGAATTTCCTGGTCGCATAATCTCTCGTTTTGGCGATTTGGCATGGCCAGTAAGAACGCCCGATTTAACCATTCCAGACCTCTTTCTTTGGCGCTACTCACGGGCTTATGCCAACAAGCGTCCGACTATCGCAGCCCTTAAGGAGAACATTCGCATGGAATGCAACACGGGTACAACCCCGGCGGCAGCCACTTGACGGATGTCATCTTTTTCAGTCTACAAAAAAAAAATTGTAAAGGTCCAGATAAAGATTTCCATTACCCAAAATCATTCTTTTTATAAAATACAATAAAATAAAAATAAATCAAAAACAAAATTGGATGATTAATTTTGCGCCATCCTGTAGTTATGATGAGGCCATGTAACGTCTCTGTTACTTTTTTCCTGCCTATTTTATTAATCCCGATGATTATAGGTCGATTCCTGCAGCCTTGTTATTCTTAGGCCGATTTATTTCTATGTGAATCTCTACTGTGTTGATAACACCATTTTCCATTGCTGCTGGCTCTCCGTGTGAATTCAGCAGTTTATCGAAATATGTCCTCCATTAGGCTGCAACTCGTTGTCCGAAGCGAGCTCCCCATCAGCCGTACATTCTTCCTGAATTTTAACAAACTCTTCCCTTTTCCATTGTCGTCTTTTATCCTGAAGCATATGGCTGACTTCCTTTCGTATAGTCTGATATGAAGTCTTGAAGTCTTAGAACATTAGAGGCTTTTACTTTTTCCTCGTATTCTTCGTAGGCTTTTAATATCGATGATGATACGGAAGTGATCTGAATCGCAATTTGCTCCTTTGTATGCTTTAACGTATGGTGTGCTACCAGAAAATGACCAATTTGTTGCGAAGGGTAGCGAATGGACAAACCGCGGCCTTCATTAACAGTATTTTAGTATTTTAATATTTTCCACTGGATGCACTATATGCATACTATTAGGTGGCTTTGATGCCCAATGGCGTTAAATTGGCGCAAATTTGGTCATTATGCCTTGAATTGCTTACTCGATAGGTCGGTTATGACGACCGGTTGTAGACTATTTTTTTACAAAGCATCAATTGCGATATTTAAATTCAATTAACAATTGTTATTGTTCGACTATAAATGTTCCCATAATAAAATGGCAATACTAACTGAATATGCTCAACTTAAACACATATGACGAAACATGCACAAACTGTCAAAAATAGGAGACTAAAAAACCAAACAGCAAAAATATTACCAACTGGAAATTAAAGATTTTAAAATCGGGTCTGGAAAAATGAAAAAAAAAACCGAGTTCCAAAACATTGAAAAAATGTGCCAAAAGATTATTCTCTGAAAAAAATTGCAAAACTTTTCAGCTGAAGCTGAAGCTGCTCAAATCAAAAAAAATATGGATCACTAGATCGACGTCCCTACAAAATGAAGCGTCAATTTCTACAGCAACTAGAATGGAAATCGCGATGGCAGCATGGATTTTGATGTGAACTAAGAGCATTTGATAAGAAAACCCGTTTTACTATGTCATCGAAACGTTCATTTGGTCTTTACCAGAAATCAGTTGAGATAAAGAACTCTCGAGAGCTATGATCTTCACTGATGAGAATCGTTTTTGTCTGGATGGACCTGATGGATTTCGTCAATATTTTCATGATTTATAAAAGACCGGCGGTCTTAAAACGTTGACAACAAGGCGGAGGTGGAATCTTCGTTAGCGATAGGATGAAAAATGAGCATTAACTTACGATTTTAGACGAAAAGGTCTTGCAGCAGTCAATAATCGGTGAAAATGTAGTCCTGCAACAAGATAACGCAGTAATCCACACAGCTCGAAAAGTTAAAGAGTAGTTGGAGCATAACAACACTGCTGTTATCGATTGGCCATCATTCTCTACAGTCCTTAAGAAATTTGAGAATGTATGGGGTGACCTTTCTACTATTGTAGACAACAGTTTAATGACATGGAGGACACACATTACACGTTAAGGACACAAGAATATATTAAGAAAATATATTTAGAATGTAGGAACGTGTAAGCATAGGAAGTTCTTATTTTCAAGAAAGTTTAGGCGACAAAAAGGGGTTAGTGGTGATTGAAAATTGAGATTGTGAATGATTACTTAACAGTAATATTTGCAGCACATAAGGAACACAATAATTGAGAAACACTAGAGTCGGAAGGGCATTTCAATCAGTTGCCGCTGAGTATTCCTCACGGGTTTATTCTAACAAATTGTGCTTAGGGCTTGTACTGAATCCACTGTACGTTCCTCACTATATCTGAAACAGTCTCTTAAGATCAGCTCTCGTAAATGCCAGACATATATAGGTACAGACGAATCGGGTATGATATTTTGGTACCTTAATATAAGTTCGACCTTCTAAAGCCAATTGTTGGATGACCCACGGTGTACGAATCTATCATATGACGCCCACCCTTAACAAGAAATATGTAAATCGCCGATAGACAGAAAAGAAGTTCTTCTAACTTACATAACATAGCTTTAACAGCCATCCCTAACCTACTGCGTCTCGGCTTAGGTCTAGTCGTCGAGATATAATGCCAAGAGAATTAATTGCGGTCCCTGTCGATTATAAAGGGTGGGCCATCGAGTGTTTTATTGTTTTTTTTAATCATAGGTTATTTCGACACTGACAGCTGTTTCCCGCTCGAAATCTTGACAGAAAGTCAACGCTTGAGCAACGTTGGGAAATATTGAAAACTTATTTCCAAAATGAGTGCTGTGTAGCCCAAACAGTGCGTTTTTAAAAAGAACTTTTGACCAAAATGAAGCTGCGACTGCTGTGCGCAAGTTTGTTGTATTGGACCATTTTTCTTCGAAAATGAGGGTGGGAACAAGGTTTCGGTCAACGGTGGACGTTACAGAGCTATGTTAACCGACTTTTTTCGCATTGGAATTGAAGACATGGATTTGTACGACCTCTGGTTCGTGCATGATGGCGCGCCATGCCACACAGCCCATGCCACAAGCGAGCTTTTGCGCACCAAATTCCCAAGTCGTGTTATCAGCCGTCGTGGCGATGTCAATTGGCCGCCTCGGAGCTGCGACCCCTTTGGATTTTTTTTTTGTGGAGAACCGTGAAGGACCGATGTTATGTCAACCGCATGACCATTATACGCGTCGTAGGTTCGGTGAATGGGCCGAAAACGTGATTCATCTTGATCCTTATTTTCGACGCAATTTTTTTTTCTCTGGAGAAATCACAGAAGCCCTTATCGAGATGCCCTTACAACCATTGAAACTTACTGTTTGGTGTGCTTAATGTGCTGGTGGCAACATCGGCTCATATTTCTCTAAGGAAATATACCGGAAAAAATGTTGACATGAATGGAGGGGGCGCTTTCTCATTTCTTCGTTTCTCAGTTGATAGGTATTGACGTGACAGAGTTTTGGTTTCAACAAGATGGCGCAATATGCCACATGGGGGGCGACCTTTTCTGAGCGCATAATTTCTCGTAATGGACCTGTGTACTGGCCTCCACGAACCTGTGAACTCACCCCTTTAGATTACTCTCTTTGGGGGTATGTGAAGTCACTAACCAGTAAGTCGGAGAAATTGTTTTAATGTTTTATTTCATATTACATTTGTATAACTCTAAAAAAAAAGCACTCTATGAATAAATACATCAGACTAAATTGTTTTCAGTCAAAACTTGAGTCGGAGCACTGGAAAACTCGGTTTCTACCAAAGATAGTGGATAGTAGTAGAACCAGGCTAAGCCCTCATTGGCTAAAACCCGTTCAGCGTATTAGTTTCTGTATCGACACTGGACTACAGATAAGTAACCCAAGGAAAACCAGAGTGGTGCCATCAATAACAAGGCTAAACTAACCTTCTTTATCTCTGTGTCAATCTAGGCATCACCCTAAGCCTAAGTTGAATGTAGTTTTCTTTGCTGCAGGCAAACTGTCGATAAAAGGTGAGGACGCATGCCAAAGCTGATTATGTAAGTGCAAAGATCTGTTAACTCCCTGTGCTTACAAATGGCTCGCTAGTTTGTTGGCCTGCCCTAAGCATGATTATAATTTAAGCAAATGATTTAGTTCAGTAAGGCCTTGAGACCATCCTTCCCCTAAGCACTGAACGAACAGCTTTCCTTTGCACGTCTGCATTAAATATTCTACACAATAACTTTGGTGGGAGTAGTATAATATAGTATGGTCACAGTAGACCCATGCTTTGTCTGTCTGTGAATCTCACCCTCTGCAGACTACACTATTCCCACTATCGATTTATTTAGTACAGCACAATGTCCACAGTAGAATAGATGTCAATGAAGAGGTTGTCAATTGTCGTTAATTCAGTCTTGACTAAGTCGAAGGAGTCAATCGGTCAAGAGAACTTCCTGAAGAGTTCAAGAATCCGAAAATAAGTAAATCAGGAGTCAATTCAAAGTCTAAATTGTATAGGGACCTTAAACCAAATTCTACTAAAACCTATTTTGTACAAGACTGCTGGCACCATGAAAGGTCATGGGATTGCTTTGTGAAAATAAGCTTTTTGGTCCTCAGCCTTAATGATGCCTAGTATCATTTAGAATGACAGAATTTCTTTAAATAAAAACTGGGATTTCGGAAGAGCCCATAAATCCCATGCTTAGAGCTGGGTGATAGCTAACAACTTAATCTACGTATACTCGTGTACCGAGCCGACTTTATGACGCATGCCAAAGAGAGCTACTATTTACGGTGTTTGAATGGCTATTGCCGAGATTCCTTTCCGAGATAAGCATTCTACAGAGGCTTTTCGGGAAATACAAGTTCGATGACTTGACTGTTGCCGGGATTCGAAACACGTGGCACCGCCATCAAAGGTCAACGCGCTACCCACGAGTGCAAAACTTCGTCACTATATCTCTCCCACATGCCTTTTTAATGTATTATAATAACTGACTTATGACTGTGAAGGCCTTAGACGCTTCAGCTTCTTTAATACAAATTATAGCAATGTCCAGTGAAAATGTAATCAATTTAAGCTGAATCAACTCCTTGACACGCTTCTCTGTTCCAGGTCGGGAACGAGATTTTTTTCCCTCGTAATCAACGACCGAAAATTCAGTTTATTTGCATGGTCCCCCAAATGAAAACAGAAGAGTCGCCCACCCATTCGACTCTCGCCAATCAGTTGGGCTCTCAACTGTCAAATCATCAAATGTTTACATTTGACATTTGCCAGTAATTTCCAAACTAATTTGGATACACGTATCATATGTCACACCACCATCACCATGCTCCCATAACATGAACTGGCCACTCATTACAAATATTGTGTTTGCCACCATCCAAAGGGACCACCAAGCCGACCGAAACGATTCATAAGCACGGCATCGGAGTTCGATTGCAATGGCATCTGTGATGCCATCGATCGTGGAGTTTGTAAATTTGCCCACTTTGTTGTGTGTCCACTTTGGATTCCGGATGGTGAATCCAGGTTAACTGACAATATTTTGGCACAATTACCAACTCTGACCCCAATTTACGGTCGAATAGATGTGCAGACCACCCAATTCAGTCGAATCCTTCGACTCCACTCGCTCACACTCCATTATCCTGCCACAACTTGATTTATGCATTTTTAATGACATCCAATCGGAAGGTTTCGCACGGCTTTCGGTATCACAGCAGCACGGAGTGGTGGCATTTCCGGAACACGTGTCTGCTGCCCTGCTGTCGCGCATTGCCAATATCAAAGGCAATGAAGGTGAATTTAAACTTTTGACCATTCCGCCGCAAATCAAATGCAGAATCGACGGGGATCGCAGGACCGAATCTGATGGAGAAAGTGGAATGGCGAGTGTTTGAGTTGGAATTTAGGACAAGTGCTTAGTGAAAATTAAATGCTAATTGAATTTACACCAAAGTGCGGTGGCATGCCGCAGCATGGGTAAGTGACAACAAACACGAGGCTAATGGCGGCGACCAATAGGCTTCATGGGTCAGAGGTCCTTGTCACGCTTGGGTTGGTTGCGTGTACCGACACAGATGGTGGTTGTTTCGATTTACTGGGGCGTAGTTGATTTTAAGGACATCGACTGTGTTCTCTTGAGTCCTTGAATTATTGAGAGCAGCTTTCAAGCCTTTAATTCACAAATGGGATCTGGTCGGTCAAACTTGTGGCTTATCGCATCATCGCAGTCGACCGTGCGACCGTGTGGGATGTAATACATTTTCACCTTTGAATGAAACAAACTCTGTCGATTCCTTGGTGCATCCTAGGTCGGACACGAATTCGCTGCCAATTTACTGCTAATACTACTCTAATCCGGTAGAGCCTTCAATTATCGCATGGACATGACGAATGGGAAAATGAATCCTAAATCCATGGTGTTACCCTAATGCAGCTGTATCCATGGATAGAATTTTTCTTTCTGTTTTTTTTTTTTGTTTCCTCATCTGTTGTTCTTTTTATGCGGGCGAGACTAAGGCTTATAGTGACGAGGAGGTGCAATCCCAAAAAGTAGCGGCAGCCGAGTTAAGGACAAGTCGGTCAAACGATCTGCGAGTGGGGATGGGAGGACGCAGTGGTTGGCTGGCAGAGATGGAAGGAATTTTGTTGTGTTTGTTGTAATTTTAATTTAATTACACAGTTGCTGAGGCAGGACCATCAAGGTAACTCGAGTGGCTTGGGACGTGTAAATACTAAAAGCACTTTTCAGCTTCACGGAATGTGCTTCACTTGCAACAAGTATTGAATGTAAACTATAAAGGAAGTCTAGACAATAAGACCATCCGATCTGAGGTGTTATTTCGTTCAGCAGCTGTGAATACGTGATAGGTGACTGGAAAACTTGGAGAGTGGGAGAGCTTGAATGTCTTCATAAACCTTGGAATGGTCGAACATTGCCGTTCGAGGTCACGCATTGTAAACCTTCCAACAAGCCTAAAAGTAGGTTTGGTATGGAAGATTGTGGAATTATCAGAGTTACGGTCCTAATTTTCATTGAGGTTATGAACGTCCAGTTGACGAGAATCAGGGGAACTAAAGTAGATAGGAAGTTTGCTAAAGTGGTGACTTCTTGCACTTGACTACTTGGCTGTGGAAAGGCCAACTACAATTGTCGCTGTGTCATTTCAGATAGCATTGACCTTGTGATGGCAAAGCTTGTTCATCCCCGTACACCATCCCTTTCATCTTCAATAGCTTTATGGAGCTTATCATTCTCAGGACGAGAAAAGTCAATAACAGATTTGCACGAAAAGACGATACCTCCTTGATATGAACAGAGCTTCAAAACTTCACTAGATGGGCCAGAACCTGAAATCTGATACCAGGAATGAGTTTTCAAACAAGGAGATCAAGCCCAATGTCATCTAATAGGTTATAGAAGTAAACAACTTTTTGAACGCTGTGGATGGGGCAAATTACTCTTCCTCAGTAGTGTTCAGTGTCGCTGTTGATGTCGCTCCCACGAAACCGCACAGCCAGCAGGCATAAGCGATCTCTCCCAAACTCAATTTTCAAAAAAATAATTGATAACTTCCTTGTTACCTAGTTTAAGCTCCATAGCAACTTTAATTTAAGTCAGTTAAATCGCCTTCGAAAACAAGAATCGCGTCTTCGATATATACTCATACAAGAATCATCAATATTTTCCTTAAGGCCAATTATCATAGGATGACAAAGTCCCAATAAATTTTCAGCACGACACTGCTTAGTTTCTTATTATACTTCCTACCAGACTGCTTAATCCATATGACCAAGTCACAATGACATTGGGGAAAGTGTTGTGTGAAATCCCGGGCATAGTTTTGACTGCAGTCTTTTGCTACGGGCTTTGCCTTTTTATCCCTTCCTAGAGCCACTTATGTTCGATCATGTTACGATCATCAGGTAAATCTATCAGGTGTAGTAATAGTAACCCGCCTTTACTAATAGATGGCGCTAGCGGAACATGTTGGTCAGAAATGTAAGATCTGAAACCGTCACATGGTAAGCTGTGTCAACAACTTCTTAACATAATATTTGTCAATTTTCGTCGGCGACTTTATCCGACCACGAATTTTGGCTTTCACCTTGGATAACAAGGGAGCTGTATATTCGAAATAAACTGCGGCTGAGGCTCATTGAATGTTTATAAAAATGTATGATTAAGCTTCTATCATAATTGGTTTCAAGGCTGGTAAAGTGGTGATTTCGACATGGAAGGCAAGGTGCGTCCTAGACAAGTGAACAATTTTGAAGTCGCAGAATCAGAGGCATTACTGGATCAATATCCACTTATTATCATAAATAAAATAAACAAGCCAGTTCTCGGTTTTCTATATCGTATTACCAAAGGCGAAAGAACTCGTGGGAGTGCACCAAACCAAATATTTGGTGGGAGCCAATTACTGAATACCACTAATGCGTCTAGGCTGAGCATTGAAGGAGGCTGTCTGTCTGCAAGTTAGTCAACAGACAGATGTCGTCCGCGTAGTCTAAGCCATGGAGTTTCTCGGTCAAAGACCACTGGATTCCATTGAGTGCTTCCGAGTTGATGAGCATGGGGACAAAGTCGAAGACAGCGATGAAAAGCTAGGGAGATACATATAACGCACTCTTGTCTTACTCCTCTAGTGTTGATGAAGTCTGTGCTCTATTTGCCCTTGCAGCGCACCGCGCATGGAGCCTTTCGGCACAAATCGTGTACGAGGTCGATGATAGTGTTTAGGATCCCAAGGCTTTCAAAACAGCGTCTCTGCGGATCATGTCAAATTCTCTTTCGAAGTCGACGAACAGGAGGAAGAGCGGGCTGTTCCACTCTACAGATTGTTCAATAATCATTCTCATTGTGTTTGTGTGGTGAACACAAAAACGATTAGGTCTAAATCCAGCCTGGTCACGTCGAAGGTGTTCCTCGATGGTCGGTGCGATTCTCGAAGCTATCAGGGTGGCGAGCAGTCTCTGAATGGTGATAAAAAGAGAAACCTCTCCAATTTTTACACTCCCTCAGGGTTGCCTTTCTTCAGGATGGTGATGATGACGGCCTCCTTCGAATACACGACGAGTAGACGAAGCCTCTACAATGATGGGATGCTGTATCATTGCCGCTCTGCGAATCGCGGCTTCGATTTCAGGAATTGTTGGAGACATTGTCTGGATCATTCTTGACGGAGTTCTGCGAACACAAGGGGAGAATGAGACATATGCCTCACCATCAGTTGGAAGCGACTCTGCGAAGAATTCTCTCCAGCGCCTCTGTTTCCCAGGGGAGGAGTGGTAGCCATCCCACCTCCACAGAGCTTTCTTGTGATAGCATACAGATTTTCATGTGTCGTCACTGTGAGCTGCAATCTCTGCTTCGCTTGCCAGGTCCTTGAAGAAGTTCTGTTTGTCCTCTCGCGCCATGCGCTTAACAGATTTCTCCGCCTCTTGGTCTTGTCGTCATCTCTCGCGTGAGCCAGGTTGGTTCAGTTGATCTTTGAGTTTCTTTTTGGCCTCGATCTGTCTCCAAATAGCGTCGCTGATCCAACGCTTACGTTTGTGTTGTCAAAAGCCCACTGTTTCCCCCGCACTTGACTTCAAAGCATACACCAGGTCTGGTCACAATGGTGTTGTGTCTGACCAGGCTACCGCTTCGATCTTCCCCACAATTTGCCTGGCTATCACCAGATTCTGGAGGTGCTCGTTGTCATGACGTCTCTTTGCGGAAGCCTTGCAAAACCCAGCAAAAATTGGTCGCTATTCTCGTATATATAGGCCGGCGTCGCGAATAGTTTTCACGTTCTGCGGAGAGCCAAGGAATCTTCTGCTGCTGAGACTGCACGATGTATGGATGTCTTTTTAAGGGAACTTGGTGTCACCAAAAAAGAGGTGATGAGCGGAGCAAATGTCGAGAAGGCGATTTCCATTGCCATTGCTTTCTGCGTGACGGCTGTGTCGTTCAATAACGGCCTTAAAGTTGTTGTTATCACAGCTTACCTTGGCGTTGAAGTCCCTTGGGAGAGAAGGTGAGGTATGTCTCCAGCTGTTCCACCAGACTCGGAACTTTAATAATTTGGTTGGCGATAGGCTTCAAAGATTAAAGGGCGTTTTTATCACTTTTGCACAAAAAGCTTGTTAAGAATAGGATGCGCCCTGTTTCCCCCTTCTTTGGAAACGGGTTGTTGTGTTCAAAAAGTAAGAGGAATTCTACGATCATGATTTACGCGTTTTTTTATTGTTAGATTGGTAAACAAGTCCGAAAAGCATTTATAGAGCTGTCAAGATTTTTTGTTAACATGTTAAGGTCGTGCCCACTGAGTTTTTCGATTGGTATGGTGCACCAAAACCTGTTATTCTCACAAGATCAAATGATTAATAAGGAGTACGATCAACAAGTTCCACGCCAGAAACTGCCGGCATTTCGCAAGTAGATGTGACGTTCAAAGTGCAATGCTGAGAGAGCTAAAGGTTATCTCATTTTCCAAGAGATGTAGACCAATAAAATTAAAACTAAAAATTCCTTTTATTTATTGAACAAGGCAGAGCCTAAAATTAAAATGTGCTGACTGCTTTCCTATTAGTCCCATGAGAAATCTGGCCAATTTTCCTTTTCTATACTGTGTCCCATCGCCTTCTTCAGTTTGCTTGCGATTCTGTCGGATTCTTTTCCCACTAAGATGCAGTATTAACACAACAGGCGCAGTTGTGTAAAGTGAAAGCTTCCTCAGCTAAAAACCACAGACAAAAGGAACAAATGCAACTAAACTTGGTACGTCCAAATGATGACTGAAAATACCTTTCATGTTGTTCGTCAGAAAATAGCTTATACGAGTATCCCTGCAGTCCGTTGGGGTCGGGATTTAGAGTCGCTAATTCCGCTGCTACCGCTGTTTTAATTAAATTGCAACACAGCTGAGGATTAAATCATAAAGTAATGTGATTACCACTCGTATTAGTCATAAACATATTATAGACGCAGAGAGAGAGTAACCAGACCGCCCGTTCCATTTGAATCCTCTCGTGCGGCTCGTACATATATTCGCACCACACTACTCCCAATGGAGTGGTTAGAATGGGAAGAAAACCTCCCCCAAGTCGCTGACAGACAAATACTAACTTTCAACGCTCGCTCCCTAGCTGAAGAGGGAAAAGAAAAATAACAGAAAAAGTCACCCACCGATTGCACCCTCATCAGGAACGTGTAACCAACATCATCACCATCACTATTCATTTGTCGACGAGGCATACATTTGATTATTTTCTCCTCAATTCAATTTACTCCACCGTAACCACCTCGAACGATGCCATTCAGGCGGTGTATTTGTTCGGCCGCAACATCCTTACACGCCGCCACACATATATCCCCTGGGATGCATACTCCACTTCACTCACCCCATAGCTTAGACACAGTCCTCCACCATCACTCTTGATATTCATACACAAAAGTGCGGCACATGAATGCGGCATCAAGGATACGGGGACGGGGGATGCAGACATCAGAAGAAGCAACAACGCCAAAAGAAATAAAAAAATAAACAGAAATAGAAATAATTTTTTTTCTTCAATGACTATTTGCCGATGCGTGAGGGACAAAAAAGCAAAGGACGAAAAAAAAAAAACCCAAAACCAAACAAATTTATTTACCAAGGAAACGCAGAGAGAAGAAGTTCCAATTTCCCTGCTTCCAGCAAATAATATTCCTCACATCTAAGCTAGCACTCAATCACGGAGCGGTTACACACGCTAGTGACGGCTAGCATACAAACTTTCCGGTCGAAGGACCTATCCTCCCTCCCAGTCACCCACAAGTCGCTGTATTTAGTTAAGTTTCGTTTGTTTTGCTCAATTTTTTTTTTAGGTTTTTTCTATTTTCGTTTTCTGTGTGAGAATCCACACGCAGGATGTCCTTGTCACATGAGATGAAAGGTTGTATTTGTGTTACTAGGTTATTGCTTCGATTGAAAGGATTTCCACGACCAGTGAGGAGAGGAGAATTATCCTGCTGCCATTTGAATCTCCTTTTTCGTTCTGGGGTTTCATCAAAATTCAAAGACGCGGCATCCAGCACATAGCCAGTGGAAATCCAGTAATGTGGTATCATCATTCAATTTTTGGTGCTGAAAGCCAATGTCCTGAATTCGCACACATACAGAACACGCATATCCTGCACAGGATAGTGAAAAAGTATAAAACGAAATGAAATCGAACAACTTTCTAGCATGGTCGCCTTGTCACATGAAACGACATATGTATTCGATGGAAGGACCTCACTAGCATCACCCCATCGATATGGCCCGAGGGTTGTAGCATACTACATCCGTTTCCATTTGCGTTTTGGTATTCATAACGCTTAACGCAAAATTGATTGGTCTATTCACAATTTGGCAGATCGAAGAATAAATTGTTGGGGCGATTCAAATTGATTTATCAATAGAGTGGTTTCGTGTGTATAGGGGTTGGTGGGGAGGGAACGGCGGCGGTCGTATGGCTCGAGGCAACTGGATGGGTGTAGCGACATGTGTTTGGGTTTCATCGTGAATTTTGGTTTATTTGTTTGGGGCGACGTGTATGCCATTCGATGGAGTGGATGTCAACAGTACTTGGGCGAATGTGAATGGAGTTAGAAACGAACGCAGTTCATATTTTCACAATACACTCATGACTAACAAGATGCTCTCACACCTAATTCGGTAGATCTCTTGACTACCTTGATATTGGGAATATTTCGAGCACCCTTGGATGGCTGAGGATGCTGAGAGTTTAGTCAGTATCGCCTCCTCGGATGATTTAATATGAGCTGGGATACCCAGGTTTGGGTTTGTGCTAAGGAACAAATTAGACGAAAATCGATAGCTGTGGGAAGAATGGGTCGACTTGTGATGCAGGGTATCAACTTTAGGAGTTGGTTCAAAAAGTAACGTAATTTTTGAACGAATATATAGGGTTATCCAACAAGAGGTGTCGATATAAGTTTATACAAAAAACAAAAATTTCTTCAAGAAGTGGTAATATTTTTATTTTCGTCTAAAGTACAAGCCGCAGGGCTAGACGTGGTATACAACATCTACCAGATATTTGCTACGGATCATCTTCTTTTGATGATTAAATTTAGCAACTCTCTTTAACATAGAACCAAAAGAAAAACTGCTATGGGGATAAATCGCCCAATCGCCATAGCAAACAAACGTCTCCATTTCAAGACTTCACATCTTAAAAAACGCTCTCAGACTAAGGCAGTCCTCTTTGTGGAAACAAGCCAACAATGGACATGCGGCCATACTCAGAATAACAACCTCGTAGCTACGACCGACTATATTTCCCCCCAAAATGACTTCGCTCTCAGAATACCAATCATTTTCCCCGACAGAGACTATCAAACGCCGTGATCAATGACCAGAAGATTACCCTCTTCACTGACGGATCGAAAATGGACACAGGCACTGGGGGGGATTCTATTCTGACACCATGCACAAACAGGAATCATTTCCTGATTTGTGCAGCGCCTTTCAAGCAGAAATCCTAGCAATAAAGAAAGCAACCAAACACCTACAAGTAACCGATATCCCACCATCGGACATTACTATCTTTGTAGACAGTCAAGTTGCACTGAAGCCAATAGGATCCTGTACAACTATGTAGATCAAAGGCTGTCACGACTCACTGAAGTCCATCAGACACTACAAAGTCTAACTCTGCTGGGTCCCGGGCCACAGTTCAATCGCAGGGAACGAAAGTGCGGACGAATTGGCCAGGCAAGGGTCTGAAATGGACATCAGCGAAACGGACACGTCACTGCAACCATCGATCAGTGCATTATACCGGATCATAAATGACACAATAAGAAAAAAAGCCAACTCGCCTTGGCTTACAAGAAACGACAGTCACATGACAAGATCATCGTGGCCATAGCTTAATATAGGAAAAACAAAGAAGCTCTTGGCGCTGGACCGAAACTCGATCCGTATGCTCGTCGGAGTGATCACAGGACACTGTCCCATCGGCGCAATGCTCCGGAAATGAAACTCGGGATCCAGCGATCTCTGTCGGAGCTGCGGCGATGAGGAAGAAACCGAGACGAGCCGAAATCTGCTTTGCTGGGCAGATTGAGATTGCGGACGTAGCAAATGCAGATAAATCGGATCTTCTAAAATTCATAAAGAGCCCATGTTGGTTTCAGCATCCACGTGATAGGACAGGTTAATTGTATGTGTACTCCACAAGTAAAGGGAATCCTCCTCCGAGTGGAAGTGATGTTCAACCAGCACACTCCCCTTCCTTAACCTAACCTAACCTAACCTAAGCTGTGATGCGGCGGATTGATCAGAGGACGTTCCACCAGTCGACAATTACATGCCAATCACGTCTTAATAATGCTCACGCTCCCCTGAACCTCAACGGTGACGAGGTCCATTTTCATGTGCGCTTCTGGGAGACATGAGACGATCATTGATCATTCAGGAAGAGCCATTATATCCACTCAAAGTCACTGTATGGTGTACCATAGAGTTGTCAGCGGTCGTTTTCGAGAACACCCAGAGAGCGGTTATTGTGACTGGTGAGAAATTGACGAATTAAGACTGGAAAACATGTGTTCAATCAGGACGGTGCAACCGCACATACAGCATGCACGACAATAGACATTTTGAAGAGTGTGATCACCGGGTACCACCGCTCGTTTTGGCTCTTTAAATGTGAACAAAAATTGTGATATGAACACCAAGCCCACTTATTCACTCCTTGTCGCTCGTACTTTATACGAAATATATATATTTATTGGAACGTCCTTCGGAGTTAACATATACCACTTCCTTAAACAGCACTATAAATAAGATCTGCCTAAGTAGTCCGGAAGCTTGTTTTTCCCATGTGACGCTCAAACAGAATGAGATTGAAGGAGTTAAAGACGACACGAAAAGAAACACAAAAATCCTTTTTACAGAGGATAAAATGTGTGACATGACGGTTGATCGGAATCGTTGAATGTTAGATGTTTGATATTTAATTTTAATGAATTGAACATTTATCATCGACCTGGCATGGCAGATGACTTTTCATTTGGCATTTTTTCATATGCCGCCTTCGTTTGGATTAGTCGCGCTTATATTGTCGTTGTCCTTGTTTCATCTCGACTCAGAGGCTTTACTAAAGAAGTAAAGAAGATTAACGATCTTGAGGAATCATTGATATCAGTTTCAAGGGAGCGGGAACATGGATAATCATGTTTTCGGGTTCAAGACAATGATTTGTGACCTATATTCTAGTGGTTTGGGTACCTGGTGTGTCTTGGATAAAGTAGCTACTTGCATTACGGCATAGGTCCATGCCCACACTGTGGCGGTGCTAAGGGGAAAGAAAAACAACTTTTATCTGATTGTGCTGATTCAAAAATCGAATCACAATCTTTGCTATATCATCTTGTTTTCCAACTTATCAAACCATCCCTACAATCAGAAAGGAGGGATAGCAGAGAATGAAGGGAAACAAATTGAACCAATTTCCGTATATAACCCAACGAACCAAACGGAGGTGCTTCGAAGTTCCGCATCTGGAAATCGTGCTATGTAGACCGTAAAAATCCCATTCTATAGTCGTTGCAAGCCACGTTCACACTATTTTAAATCATCTTGAACAGTGCTAACGGAAAACCCCACATCGTTAATCCACTCATTCAATTTTAATTTCCATCTCCTCCCCTCCTCGCCTGCCGTACTACATCCTTTAAGTGCACTTTGAAAACTGCACGAACAAATGGCATAATTTCAATCCAACTCTAACTACTACCCCCTCGCCACCATCCGGGATATGAGCACATACAGTCATATTGGTATACATATAGACTCATTCTAGGATCGACAGGAGCGCAACCAAGAACAACCGAGAGTGGCTGTAGCAGCAGGAGCTCTTGGTGGAAACTTTTTAGAAAGCAACGCTCAAACGAAAACAAAAATTTAATTGATTTAGAAATTAAATGAACATTTTCCACTCTTAAGCACTCGCTCCATGTCGTCGTTCGTCGTGCACCCGCTTGCCCTCGAGTATTAACGATGGCTTGTAGTCGTATCTTAAGTCACCCCCACCATCAAGCCTTTGGTGTTTCTTAATCTCCTGTATACTTTTGAGGGAAAAAGCAAAAGAAAAACAAAAGAGGGAAAAGTCTGTTTTGTAGATTGTCAACAGCTCGCCTTCGACATATTCAGTGTATTGAATGTCAAGTAGGACAACAAGAGTAGAAGCAGACGATAAGAAGTGGATATGGCGGCAGTGGGACGAGCTGAAGGGAATTAAGCAAAAAAGCTAAATGACAAGCACAATGCTCGAGCGCCCACGAATTTCATGAGAACCAACAAGCAAAGCAACATAAGCCGGAAACTTGAAACACTATCCACATCGACAAGCATTATACATATGTATACGAGTGTATCCTGGTATCCATGATGTCGTTGGCGTGGTGGGACGCGTATTTTAAGAGATGCACTGTCGTCCTCTTATCTTCCTTAAGTTTGATAGTTGGTGTGTGTGTGTGTGGGGGGGGGGGGAATAATAGTACCCTTTGGAATGCTCTATTAGAAATGGGAAGCAGGCGTCGACTGAGAGACAAGACGAAAAAAAAAATGAGGAAAAGAGAACAACTTATCGAGTTGACTTTTCATCCTTCGATGTTACGTCTTCGTTGTGTGGCTTATGTCATTGTTGTATATAACTACCAGCGATAAAAATATTTTGCAGTCCTTGAAGGATATCATAATTTCGTTTCATTTAAAGGAAACTTTGCCCTGAAATCAACTCTTTACGGGATGGGGAGGCAACTTTCAAGTCGTTCGTCTCAAGGATGATATTATCATGCCCAGCCATTGCACTATAGTAGTAGCCAAGTATTTTCGGTTTTCCTCATTTTTATGACAGTACGGTACGCCATGAATTCCAAGGCCACTAGAACACTAGAGTGTCACCCATGGCACCCACAAACCTAGTGAAGCCATCCGCCGCTATCTTCATCCATCAACCACACACCACTCACCAGAGAATCAACCGTCTCGTCACCAATTAATCCACTGGATACACCGACGTAAGCACTAAATCCTGACTCCTCCGTGTCCAATTATCGTCTAACAAACTCGTAAAATCCGAAAATGGCAAAATCGCAAAATCACATACAATCGCCGTCGTCTGTAAATCTTATATCATCAGCTATAGCCCATTGCCGTTGCCGTCTGTGTTGGTCGTCCTTCAGCTTCAAGCCACTCATGCAAGGCCATCTGCTCGCTTATTCACTTGATCGGATTACGCCTTACCTCACCATCGAAAGGACACACGTCCGAGGGGAATCCCTGAGCATTGCACAACCACCTATAACGACATACGACATTGTTTTATCCTCCGACATATCCAGTCGTTTGCCGTAGTTTACCCCCGCGCGCTCCAAGGCCAACCGACGCAACGAGCACTTAAAGCGCGATAAAGTCATGTTACGCAGGAATTTATGATGCCACCATGGCTACTGCATAGTAGGCCTACTTCCACCATCATCAAGCCCATCGCCACCATCGCCATCGATTAACATACGGCAAAGATAGCGCTAGTTAGTCAGTTCGTTAGCTGGCAGATGTGCCACAAGCCACGGCGGGAACCGATGCTTCCCGTACCCGTATTCATACCAAGAATGTTCGCATATTTACAGGATTTTCGGGCGAGCACAGTGCAGTCTATCTACCGCCAGTTTCAAGACACACCGTTGTAAAATGGATTTAACACTGCGAACAAGCATCGGTGAATCGGTATCCTGCATACGGAAACCCGTCCATCCGCCATGTGAGGTGAGTCGCGCGAGGCAGTAACAGCACGTTACTCTGCCTAACAAGTGGCATGCAATGTGGCTTGTGTTAAATGCACATCCTGTTGTTGTGTGCTCCTGGTTTTGGTGTTTTATCACGGAATTTACGGCCTTCCGTGTCCTCATCCCACCGACACGAGAAACCATCGATGAGAGGCCAGTGGGGCATTTGGCAGCGGCTAGAATTCGAAATGGGATTCGTGCGTCGATTGCTATTGTGTCGTCTTGTGAGTTGTCGTCCATTGTATGACAGTGATGGCGATAATGGGGACACAGTGTCGTGTATAAAGCCGACGGGTGGTGACGGATATTGAGTTAGAGTCGACCCTCCTGGAGGCGAGTAATGCGATCCACTTTTGTTTTGGAGTGTTGCGTTGCCAAATATTGTATTAGATCCGCTCGTAACAGTGGATATGGAACAAGGTCGCTACACACAAGCATACACATACGAGCCGAGGGACACTTGTCCGAGTATCTGAGTTGGTCAGAGTAATTCAACGTGAACAGGCTGGCAGCAGCAGAAACATAACGAGAAATTGTGCTTTAATGGTGAATCAACAAGGGAGCCTTTTCGACTTTGGACTCTTTGCTAATGGCGCATTGAATAGTACGCATAGTTGAGTTGTAATTTGCGATGATTATTGTTTGCTAGATGTTTGGAATGCCGACGGTATAATTGGATTTTAGATTGCTTGGAACTCGGGCAGAAATTCGCGGCTGCTCGCGCTGGTCGAGATCGTTGAATAGGCAGGACGCACGGTGGCAGGGCGGTAGGTGTCTTTGAGTGAAAACTTTTTCTGTTTAGATTCCAACGACTATTTACTCAAAAATGTTTAATTATTTAATGAATGGATGTTTGTTCTTTGGAAAATCACATTTGGGGAGGCAGTTAAGTATTCAAGGAGATTCGACGTCCTGTTTAATATACGCAATAGAAAGACGCAGTTAAGCAGTTATAATTGTTCTCAGCTCTCGACTGTTAACGTCCAAAATTGTACGAGAGTGTAGAGAAAGAGCTGAAAATTCCTAATTGAGGGATATCCTAGGGAAATGTAGCCTCTGAAAAGCTATATTTGTTGGTCACATTAGCCATCCGCCTAGATCAGGAGTGCAAAGCCTAAAATGTTTCCTTTAGGAAGCACCACTTGTCGGTGTAAGCCTTGGAAATTATGAATGTGTATACAGGGTGTGGGGCTCGACCGAGAGCCTGACCTATGCGCTTCTACAAAAAGGGGCTAAACTGCAAGTGAATTCAAGAAAGGAACAGAATAGCGATTGAATAGTGATATTATCAGTTGTTTTGAACTGCCATGCCTTGTTACTAAGCTCCCTGTAGTAAATCGGTTCTCCGATGGAATTCCGAAGTTGTAAATGTAAATTCACTGAATATTGTTTGGGACGTGGGACAACTTTGTTGTTTCTGATAACAAGAATGAACTCAGACGAAGATTTCTTAGGATCTGAACCTGCTTTAAGTTTGTCTACATCTTTGGTAGGGTCTTCAGGAGCACAATCGTAGAGGGCGGGACTGTCGAAGAATAAACTGACGAAGCTTACAAAGGGTATTTTTTTAGAGGTATGGTTTTTAAAACTGGCAATATTGTTTCCAAAGAGTATCAATTTGTCAGTTGAAAGTTGATTTGTAGTAGTTAAGTCTTGCCATTTTACGGTAAATGGATTAATGCTAGAACAATGCATGCAAATTGAGCAAACTTTTGAAAATCATGGTTCGATTCGCCAAACTTATCGTGCTCTACGTCCTTTTTACGATCGACATAATCGTCCATCTGAGCAAGTAATTCGGAATACGATGGATCGTTCTCACACCACGTACACTCTAGTGGATAACACACATCCCCAAAGATGACATACAATGCGAAGGCAAGAAGTTAATGTAGTGTTGAGGAGAATCCGAATGAGTCAATTTGGCTTCCTGCACAGCAATTGGAGCTGTACTTCATGGAAGATTTTACGGAAAGATCATGGCTTAAAAGCTTATAAGATCCAGCTTGTGCTAGAGTTGGAAACGCGTGACCATTATACGCGTCGTAGGTTCGGTGAATGGGCCAAACACATGATTCAGCTCGATCCTCATTGACAGCACAAAATTTTGTTCTCCAATAGGCCCAAATTGCCCAATTTCGATTAGAGAAAATCCAGAAGAATGTTATCGTCAAGGGAGAGCGCTATAGAAACATGAATTTTGACTTCTTCGCTCCTCAGTTGAATGGCATTGATGTGACAGAGTTTTAGTTTCAACAAGATAACGCACAAGATGGTTACATGGCGCGCGGCACCATCAATTTATTGCGGCAAATAATTGGCCTGTGAACTGACCTCCACGATCCTGTGATGTCACACCTTTAGATTACTTTCTTTGGAGGAATGTGAAGTCACTAGTCTATGCCGATAAAGCAGAGACGTTGGACAATTTGGACAGTCAACATTTGCCGTGTTATAGCCCCAGTTGTTCGATAAAGTTGTCGAAAATTGGTCTTCACGATTGCGCTTCATACGAGCTAGGCGTGGCATGCATATGCCCAAAATGTTCATGTCAAACACTTCAAAAATTTCATGGGACCTTGGGAGTTGACTTGCCAATGGAAGGTATACGCCTTAGAGAGATGAAAATGATTCAAAAGCAAGAAACGCCAAAAGTTTTTGTTTTCTTTTTCACTTGTGAATATCGATATGGCGATAGAAAGCATGCAAATCTATTTCGATAAGCCCAAAAGCCCAAAGTCATGAATTAAACCCGGCCATTCAGCATATTTAATAGCGAAACTAAATTAACATTTTGTCGGTTTAAAACAAAACGCTACGAATTAGTTCCGACATCCAATATGATTCGATGGCTACAAGCAGTATGCGGCTATCCTCGTATTACTAAGGACCACTACAGGCAGAAGACTTAGTATTACGTAAAGTAAAGTAGTATTACGGAACACAACACTTTTCAAAGCCCTTCAAAGAGTTTGGTATCAGTGAAATAAGCAATTATGCTGCAGGAAGATAACACTACGGCATCCACTAAATCACTCGCTTGGTGATGTACATACATATGTCAAGTGCCTTAGATCGGAGTACAATATATGGAAATTTTGGCCATGGAAACAACGCATTCAAACTTATTATGAAAATGAGCAATTAGGACCTTGAATAAGTCCTCGCTGTTTTTTTTTTTTGTGAAAAATAATGCTTTGCTTAGGAAGTTGCCACTACTTTTGCTCATCTTTCTGGCAGCATACAATTTCCACGTCAGAAAAATAACACGTCCTATAAGGCTATCAAAGAATCGACACAATTTTCTTCATAAAAATGGCTCAGCAAGGTGGGGAAGGAGTTCCCATTTAAGCGTTTCTAAGTAGGATTTCTACTAACATGCTCAACTTAAATTCTGTATTTTAGCTACAGTAAAATTCCCCGAACATATCCTTTTCTTGGCACCAAGCTCGACAACTACGAACAAACGTGAAATTCAGGATCTTTTCGAGAGGCTTATGGGTAAATCGATTCCCACCTAAACGCGCATTGCGATTCTTGAAGAGAAGGCAGTTGGCTAACTCGCATGTGCAATGTTTATTGAAATAGCGATAAAACAATGATTGAGAGTCTCCGCAATGTCTTCTATGTATGAGCTTTATCGCCGGTTTTTTAAATCATATCTAGCGGAGGCAGAGAGATCTGGGGAACTCCAGACCAGATATGAGCGTTATACTCAAGCTTAGTGCAGATATAAGCCTTATGGATTTAAGGTAAGTCGAAGGCGATAAAATATTTCTTCCATCGTTTAAGGAAACCTAGAGATTTTGTTGCGTTCTTGGCGATCTCGAACTTGGTGGTCACTCCAACCAAGTGTTTTATGAACGCACCCATCAATGATGAGAAGTTTTTTGGTTTCAACCACAACAGCGCCATTCATCGATAATGGTTGATTACTCAGGGCAGTGGTTTCAGATGCATTAAATTTCATTATATCGTTTGTGCGTCACTTAATTACTTAATTACTCTGTCGAGGTCGGAATTCAATGTGCTTAATATACGTTGCCATTCCAATTCTACAGCTTAAGAGCAGAGACGCAAGTCTTGGAAGGAATATAAAAAAAACTACGTCAAGAAAGGAATGAACTAGATTAGAAGTAGCAGACAGGAGATCATTTATAAAACTGAAGGAGAGCAGTTATGTACATATGTCTGGACATTTTACGATGTTGTTCACTTTTTAGTAAAGAGCTCTCGAAAAGTACCTCTCGATATAGAGCAAATTGATTTCCTTTAACAAGTAATGCCATTGGGCTAGCCAACGTCGTTTGACTGCCACCACAATCCACCTATTCCTGATTTACCTACTCAACTGTCTTACCTATGTTGCGTTCGACATGTGCGTGGCGCGTGTACTTCGTCTAAATCGGTTCCCGTAGTCATCTTGATATTGAGCTTTAATTCACTGTCGGATCTATCTGTTATATACAAGCGCTATTCAAAAAGTAACAGAAATAATGTGTGGAGATGCTATTAAATAGATAACAAAACTGATCAGTAAAAAAGTAGTTAATTTTGTTATAAAAGTTGAGTACAGTCCAATGTAAAGTTTTAGAAAAATGGAAACATCCCAAATCTGCCGTCGTCTTGCAAACATAAATGTAACAGAAGAGAGAGGGAGCGAACAAATATTGTAGAACAAAGATGATAATCGTGTTTAACATGGCAAACATATGCTTCGATCACTGTCCCTCCTTTTAGCAAGCTTATGATTTCCACATCTCAAAATCCACAGGGGTACCTGGCGGTCCCATGATCAATCAAGCACCAAACAGATTGATCGCATCTCGATCGACACCAGACACTCCTCCAGCATTTTAGATGTACGAACCTTCCTTGAGGCCAACATCGACTCGGATCACTACCTTGTTGTTACCAAGGTACGAATGAGGATATCGAGGATACTACAGAGTTGAGCAGGATAACGTAAGTTTGACGTCGATCGTAAGAGACCGCTAGGATCTTTGCCGACGACGCTTCCCTCAAACTCTCTAAAAGCCCTATGACAGCGGCATAATCCACAGACCAGCAGTGGGGGTATTGCCTATCAGAAAATCTGCCTCTAACGTGCTGGATTTCAAGCCGCCACCACTTAGAAACCTTTGGTTTGATGTACAATGCGAAATAGCTCATGCAGCAGAGTAACATGCTTCCAGGACCATGCTAAAAAGACGGACGGGAGCTGCTCGCGAGCTCTACGAGCAGAAAAGAAGGGAGGAACACAGAATTTTCAGAAAGAAAAAAAGAAAGCACGGAAAGTGTGAAATCGAGGAGATGGGGAGATGTTATCGCAGGAATAATGCTCGGGAGTTTTACAATAAGGTAAAACGAACTTGCCAGAGGTACAAAGCCAGAGCAGAAGCCTGCGGGGATGAGAATGCAGAACTAGTAATAGAATCACAGCCGATGCTGAGAATATAGCAAGACCACTTCTGTAGACTGTATAATCGCAATAATAGATTAGATACCACTGTCAGGCAGAACGTAAGAGAATTCGTCCACCCAACACAGATGAAGTTCAGATAGCAATATTGAGACTTAAGTCTAATGAAGCTGCAGGTGCAGCGGCCTGGAGATGAACTGGCAAGGGGCATGCACCAACTTATTTTTAACATCGACGAATGGAATCGCAGCATCTTTTGCCCGGTCCACGAGAAAGGAGACCCTTACAATTGCTAACTACAGGGAAATAAGTCTCCTTAACATCGCATATAAGGTCTTCTTTGCCCTATTGTGTGAGTGATGTCTGAAGCCTTTTGTGGATAACTTGATCGGCACTTATCGGTGGGGCTCAAATCCACAATGGACAGCGTGAATAGAAACGAGCTACGTATAGCCATGCGTCCCTGCCAAACTCGTCCAGCTGTGTATTTAAATCGGCGACATCGACGTGATTGGAAGGACACAACGAGACATCAATGAGGCTTTCGGGTGCGTTGAGGCGGAAGCGGCTAAGAAGGTCAGTGAGGAGAGTAAATCCAAATATATTCTGCCGTCAAAAAAAAAAAAAAAATGCCCAACACGAACGCCTTGACGAGAATGTCACTTTTGGCAGCTATAACTTCGATGTGGTCAGGGACTTCGTCTAACTTGGCTGATTTACTCGTATTACTGGCGACAACAGCACCAGCGCTGAGGTAAGAAGCAGAATTATTCTTGCCCACCGTTGTTTCTTTGGGCTCAAGAAGCAATGGAGAAGTAGAGCCCTCTCTCGAAAGACCAAGGATGCGCTGTGCAAAACCCTAATCATCTCGGTCCTCCTCTACAGGTTAGAGGCCTGGATTTTAACGAAAGCGGATGAGGAGGCCCTTCATCGTTTCGAGAGGAAAATTCTGTGCTTAATCTATGGTCCTGTTTTTACAAGGTGGCGCAAAATTAATCATCTAATTTTGTTTTCAAATTACTTTTCTACTAAATAAAAAAATAATTTCGAGTGATGGAAATCTTTATTTGGACCTTTGGAATTTTTTTTTTTGTTAAGTGGAAAAGATGATATCCGTCAAGTGGCTGCCGCCACTTTTGCGTACACATTTGTACCCGTTTTATCGCATTTTCCATGACTTTCCGCAAGATTTCGCATTCCTGTCGAACATTTTCCTTACGGGCTGTGATTTTCTGAGATTTGTTGGCATAAGCCCTTCAAGTAGCCCTAAAGAAAGAAGTCTGGGATGGTAAAGTCGGGCGATCTTGCTGGCCATACCAAATCACCAAGACAGGAGCAACCAGGAAACGCTTCTTTCGCAAAGTCCATTGTGGCTGGTGCTGTGTGTACGTTTGCAGGGTCTTGTTAAAACCACAAGTTCACCAAGCCCAGCTCATCCAAATCCGGCAATAAGAAGTCATTTATCATAGCCCTGCAGCGTTCGCCGGTACCAGTGACCGTATCCTCAAAAAAAATTCAAAAAGTGGTCAAACGCGAATTTTCAGTAACCCAGAAACGAAGATTTTGCTTATTGACGTAACCGCTTAAGTGGAAATGCGCCTCGTCGCTCAAGATGATTTTCGACACAAAATTGTCTTCTTCGTTGTTGAGATAAGGGATGGTTTGAGAGTCAGTCACACACGATCGACGGTCGGCAGGCATTAACCGATGCACTTTGTACGGGAGCATGTGTAAGTCTTTTACTAAAATTTGCTGTAGAGTCCGTCTGGTGATGCCCAATTGCGTGGCCCGTCGTCTGGTTGAAGTTTCTGCGTTCTCAGCGACATCGGACGTTATTCTCGGCCGATTGACCAGTCGCGTGGCGGCCCTGCATGGTCTTTTGTGGTACCAGTCTGTTCGAGTCGAGTGCTAAGCGCCGGAATGTTTGCCCAGTTGGCGCGACACGATTAGAAAATCGGCGTCAAAATTTAGACTGCGCTATTACCACCGACCGATTGATGGTCAAAAAATTATTCCACGCTCTTGCGGAGTATAGCGCTCCATTGCTTATCTGTTTGGATCCTGTAACTGTCTAGTTCACAAATATTAAATATGATTGACGTACAATGCCATTTGCAAATATTATAACGTCTTCCGATAGGGTGATTAATTTGCGCCACTTTGTAAAAACGGAATTTGGAGTAGAAGATTCAACGAAGAACTGTACAGCTACATCAGCCTAAAACGACTCCTTTAGATTCAGCGACTAAGATGCCAGGGTCATATAGAGTGCATGAACAACAGAGCTCCGGCCTGAAGAGCCTTCGATTACAACCCAGAGGGACGACGCAGTAGAGGACGACCGCATCTATGGTGGCGCATACAGATGGGTGCCAGTGCGGCACTGGAAACAGCTAGCCAAAGATCGTGCTGGCTGGAAACGCTTGTTGGTTAAGGCCCAGGCTCACCCGGGACTGTAGCGCCATCAAAAAAGAAGAAGAAATCTAACTAAAAGCGTACGGGTGAGAAAGCCAAGAGCTATTTTACAGACTGCCAGACGCCAGTAAACATGGAAACCAATTAGTGCCTTAAGGTATACATATATGCACGACAAAAAGAGAAGCGACAAAATTGATTCAATCATTCGCGTTCGGATTCCATTTCGCGTAATTGGACATCAATTAAGGTTTCATTATACGCCTACGATTAGCCACAGTTCCCATTCCGGATTTTTCATTTCCTTTTATTTATTCCAATAATCACTCAAAGAAATTCGACCCTGCACCGTGCTTTACATCCATGGGAGTGAAACCCATGATGAATGGTCACGAAATTACAGAAACCAACAAAAAAAAAAATAAATTAAACGAACTCCGAAGTCAAAACCCTTTCACCCGCAGTCGCTTCCTGTAGCCAACAATCAAGGGACTGGTCGCAGTGGTTGTAATTTATCGATTGTATGAACGCGGGAATCAGTTAAATTAACAGAACGGAAGTGTGTTCTTCTACACTACGATGTTACGTCCGTTCCACAAGCTCTAGTGTCAGCATTTCGCCAGCATTAATTGTGGCATTCGTATTAAAGAGGAAACACGCGTGTAATTAACATCACCGATTCGATTGGATTCGATATAAACGTGCGGTTGGGTGTGTGCATAGACAATGCCCGCATCTGTTGATTTCATGATTCTGCTGACCCTCTTTGGAGTATTCTTGATGTCACGAGACGAAGAAGTGTTCAATTATGGTTTGCGAATCCAGCGCTTGGCGATGGACAATGACTCCGACGGACTGTGGTAGATGAATGACCTACAAGTAACGTTCCTTGGAAGTGGTGTGCGCCAATACCTTGTTATTCGATTAGTTTATTTATTGCGACCCGGATACAGGAACATACGGGATATGAATGGCATGCATCAACTGCGAATTCCCACCGAGAGGCAGATTGTTTAGCATCAGCCCAAATGGTAGGCATTCGTCCTCAATTGAGTAGTCCAGTGCGTCACAGACTAATTTCGCACCTCTTCCATCACACAATCTCCCGGATATTAACGTGATTTATTCAAACGCCTCCTCATTGCCCTCCACAGGTCCCTCTTCACGTTTGCCCCTCTGTCTACCTTCAACTGGCGTCGTTTGACTAGGGTATCTTTTCGGTCACTTGTTACTATGTCTTCCGCACGGTTACTCACTGCCATACGATGACCACATATGGTCACGACATATTGCGGCATTCAAAGGACAACGCTCCGGTGAGAGGGATGACGCATTCGATGTCCCCCGAACCAGAGGTGAGCAATGCCGAGGTGTGTCAAATTAAGTCACTAACCAGGGACACTGCATGAGATCGAGAAATGTACATAGGAACGAGCGAGACGATAAGTATGTGTCAGCGTGTCCCGTACGATATGTGTTTTTATTTGAACGAGTCCTTTTTGGTGTAGAAGCAGTTAGCATGTCAATGACACAAGAGGACTTGTGAAAAGTTTAATTACATTTGCGGAAGTGCTGTGGTCGTAGTGTGATATTTAAGTCGTAACCAGGTTCATAGTAGAGGGATCTCTCCACGCTCCTTCGTTCCTGTATACACGCGTGCATTCAGAGCACTTGACAACAGTGTTTCGCACCACTCTGGTGCGGATGGGGAGGGCCTGACGAGTAGCATGGGGATCGACAACGTGTACAATGAGAAGTAATTTAAGTTCGTTTGGGATTAATTTAGCAAAGATGTTTTCATTAGAAGCGTGATGGTCAGGTGGAAAGAGCTGAACCACCTAAGCCAGCCATCTAAGGCAAACACCTAGGGTGACTTGAGCAGTCAAGGTAGGACGACTCGTCTTTGCTGGAAACTTTTAACTGCTTTATAATGATGACTGAGTGCCAGCAATCCGTTGTAGGAACACGACTACCGGGTCGGGGTGTGTATTATGATTCCGAGACATGCGGATCTACTAGGCGAAAGTGTGATGTAACAGGGTTGCGTTGCATGTAAGACTTAGGGGCGGGCGAGATGTTGTTGTTAATTATAAATGGTGGCCACTTAGTGCTTACTGGAGAGGGGTACAATGGACTGTTTGGGATTTCGATCAAGGTAATGCTTCCTCCCCAACAGCCATTGCTCTGGACGGAGGTGATTTTTTAAGATTAGCATCTTAATGTCCAGATTTATAAAAATTATTTCACATTTTCGCATTCGACAGCTGGCTAGAAAATCGTTACAAATACACGAGGTTTGTTCAAAAAATAGGGTGACTTTTTGGCGGGATTTCTGTGAAGGGGACAAAATAGGTATTGAGGAAAAAAATAAATAATTTTCAAGAAAAAAAAGTCACCTTATTTTTTGAACAAACTTAAAGAAAAGACCCGGCAGATACCCCTGATAAATAGGTAAATATTCATGTACACTTTGAGGAACATAATTGCAAAGAACTTAAAAAAAAACTAAATGTAGGTAGGAGCAAAATTGAGCTCTTGTGCTAAGCTAGATCTTGTTCCTGTTGGTAAATAGGTTACACAAACATAGGAGGAAAGAAGCAGGTTTTCATTCTCTAAATACTGGATGAAAATTCTCATATCAGTCGGCAGAATTCCAAGTAATAGACGTTACCAAAACTGCCAACTGGTCGAGATTGCGAGTTCTTCAGCTGTTCAGCGATTTCACGCTTATTTGATCGAATAGTGCCCACCGGAGTCAATTTGTAGGGCTGCTGAAGTAAAGTTGGCAAGTGGCACTGATGTGAATCAATTATCGCCTCTTACGTTCCTCGACAATTTCTTGACATAAAATTCACCAAGTGACAGCCCCTTCAGTATTGGATTGGTCTCAAACATGTATTTGGAGGTTGCATCACACATCATTGAAAACTTGATGCTATATTCATCGGGTTTATTCGGAATGTACATCAGGAAAGGACATCTGCCTCTAACTCCAAGCAATTGTTCATCAATTGTCACTTTCGATCTAGGAAAATAATTGATTCGACACTATTTTATGAACAGATCCCAAACATTTCTCGCAGGTATAAATGCTTTATTTGGTTGAAGAGTCAGCCTTAAAGTCGTGTCGTCTATCCTAATGTGTTCCTGTGAGATGATCGACGCTTATAAGTTGACCAAACGTATCCATTCTAACCACGAAGAGTATTTCTAGTAACACGATGAATTGACCCTGAGTTGGCAGATCGCGAAGGGTGAGCAGAATTAGACGTTGGGGCAGCTTCTGCAACAATATTAGAGTCAACTTCTTCACTTCTTGTGATGAGAAAACCTCTTCGGAAATATTATTATTATTCTAATAATACAAATAAGTGATGTCACAACGAACTTTGTTTAGCTTCGTAGGATTTCCAACGGCCATTTTTGAGTGCACTATTCCGTTAGATCCTTTTCGAAGGTTGTGTCTGATCCATTAGTTTTCCATTTGGTTTCCAGCAATGCAATTTTCTCTTGGCACTCTTTGTTTTTGTTTATAAGAGCATCAATTTGATGCTTCTGATTTTCTTTAATCATTAAAATTTCTGCATAAATCATTTCCAAAGTAATTGATGTTTTAGTGACTTCTACGTTGTTGAATGGTTTTACGATAGATGAAATAAGTGGCTCCTCCAGCGGAAAAATTATTTGTTTTGATGTGGAAGCAGAACAAGGCGCAGCCGAGGTACCCGAGAGGTATTTATTATTAAGATTCTTAAATTAATATTGACTTTACACAAGCTTTAAATATACTGATATTCGATTCTTTTTTGAGCGATTTGTTTGCCCACATTCGCGACAGCCCAGCAACGTGCTTGAAGCTTTTTTTTAAAGGGTTCGTGCAGATCCAAGAGTGTACGCAGATGGTTTATGTCCAAGCTGTTCGTTCACTACTCTCCGGGGGTGGTTGTCCTAGATAAGATTTTTAAGAGATTCTACTGAATTTGTCGCGTTGATTGTAGTTCACAGTAACTTTTTGTTTCCATGTCATTAAGGTGTTATATTGGAAATGCACAAACAGAATATGCATTTTAAAGTGATCTTATGCTACTTATGCTTTAGATATTCTAGGCTGAATATCAGTGGTGCTATCTTCGGGTGTCAGAATGTTTTACAGTTACTTGAATTCATGAACATAATCCAGAATTTCTCCAGATATTTTAAACCACGCGTTAGCTCGCATAGATTTGGTCTTCTTTGTATTTACTTTTATGGCGATCTTTAGGGAGTCATTTTAAATATTTATGTCTTTCTTTTATGTCTCCTAATTTTTGCACCATCTTCCGGTTATGCTACATCTATTATATGTCTCCAGTGCTGAAACTGTCGGAAAGCCCTCTCTTAGTTGTTCTTCGTACAGCAATCGGCAGCATGAGCCATCATACATGCTTTTAATGATATTAACGATTTTGTCGGGAAAACCTCTCGCTGAAAGTGCTGACCATGTAATGTCACTCCTTAGTGCACCAAAAGCTTTCCCGAAGTCGATGAACATCAGGTAAGGTGTGAATTGTATTCAGCTGACTGCTCTATTAAGATTCTTACGATATGGATATTGTCACATGAGTATACGCGGTAGGATGGACATTCCACGCCAGTTTTCACATTTTTTACGGCCACTGTTTTTGGGTGACTACAATAATTGATTCCTTTCAATCAGTTGGTATTTTTCAACGCTCTATATTATCTGAAAGAAAGGTATTAGCACGGACGCAATAGCCTCAATGTCAACTTTGAAGAACTCAGCATCACTGCCCCCATTGCCAGCCTTGCCGTCAGATGAGATGCATCCACGTCAAAAATCTAATTGGAGGACTTCGCGACCTTATTTCAAATCTTTTTAAGCTTTCATCGTGTAGAGTGCTTAGAGTTTTCTAAAAGTATGTTTTCCATAACGAAAGCTGTTTCTCTTTGCAAATCTCTAGTGAGATTCGGTGCTGCGCAAGCTCCTTTCGAATGCCTTTATACACGCTTTTTAAATCACCTTTGTCCGCTGCGATCTGTGCGTTCTTTCCTAGTTCGTTACAAAATGTTTGCTTATCTCTTTTAACGTGTTTTTTGATCAGTTAGGTTAGCCTATTATATTTTTACACTAACTCTGTTTTTTCCGTCTGCTGCAATAGCCAGCTTGATTAAGTTTAACTCTTAACTTTTTCTTCTTTACGGTCTCGTGGATTCGCCTTGATTGTCGCAAATCTTTTGGAATCCTTTTTTCAGGTTTGCCCGTATTTCGTTAGTGCCCGATGCTGTTTTTGCATCACAACACAGGTTCTCCCAGAGTAAGATTATCTTTTTCGTCGACAATTACCAAAATATCGTCACTATTTAATGTATTGGATCATGATATATTGGTCTATGGAACAATCCCAAAAGAGTTAAACAAGGCCGGAGCATACGTCTCGCAAGCGTGCTGTACCGCAATAAATCAAAAATGGCAGGACTTATCTTAATGACAACTACCATCGGCCACACAACTGACTAAAAAGCATAAGGCGCTAAAACTGGGTGCTAGGGAGAGGTAGATCGTATGCTCCGCAGGCGAATAAGTTTTTTAGGGTTAAGCAAGGAGCTGTAATTTAATTTCAGCATTTTGAAAAATGTTGACAAAGGAAACCTTAAGATCAGCCAAAATAATTGACACGCCATTTCACACAAGATCATTCTTCTTTTCTAGTTGAGAATAAAGGGAGACGTGAGCAAATTTACTAGCCCAGAGACTAACCAGTCATTTTTAATAACATTTCTCATCAACTTTGAGCTTTATAAGCCAGAATTTTTATTTACATAAATCCAAATGGAAAATGACGTTGAATTACATGATCGCGGCGGTAAATGAAAGTCTCGAATTTAACTCACGGAGCTATTGGCTTAGCAGCTGTGTGGCATCGACATGTTAAAAATAAACGTTGTCCTCGTCCATAATAAGAGTTAGAGGCAAAAAAAAAATCACTGACTAAAATGGTCGTATTAGTGACATTTTCAGAAAAAAATATGTCCCAGTTGTTTCGCCAGCCCAAAAAAAACGGTTACTTCTTTTAGATGAAGAGATTGTTCCACTATTTCTCTCAAGTTTTGGAGCAAGACAAATGGTAATAAGCCTTAGCTTCAAACTCATTCAAAATGTTTGCAAAAATCATGATCTTGCTAACGTATTTTCAGCGCTTCATAAAGCATAGTCTGCTGGCTTCAGTTCCTGTAATAATTGATCCTAGGTGTGTGGACCAAGACTTTTATGCAAAATTATAAATTCTTATTATTATGTCAAAATTGATACATTTGGGCTTTCCACCACACTCTTTACTACAGCGATCTTGTCGGATGAACGTTCAAATTTAGCGATTAAATTTGCTATAGCTTTAGTAAACATTATTTTCGTTGTGAATTTATTCTATTTAAGCATAATGTGCGGATATTATTTATCATTATTTGCATATGCTGTGAATGGGTCGGGACCTCCACCCGCTGGCATGATCTTGCACCAATTCTGTTGGATGCAATGAGTAGTACTGCTTAAGTCAATTCCTTGCCATTCTAATGCTATTGTCTTTTGAATATTTTCATTTTCCTTATTCATGAGTTATTCTGTTGATGCTGATGACTCCCTGCCTTTGTTTCTGTTCGAGATCGAGAAAAAAAATAAGTCCCTTTTAACTATGGCTACAAGAGCTACAACGCCAGCTATACATATAAAATTTATCTCACAAATGTTTGATTGGCGCGATTGATGGTGTTTTATTTATCCTTGATGAATACGTTCTTTTGCCTAGTTTACGCTGCCGTTTTAGCATAATATTGCTGAAGTCTCTGTTACTCTAATACCATTTTCATTCCTCCAGACTTCGATTCTGGCTTTATAAAAATATTCAACAGCCAGTGTTATGATATAAGTCTTTTCTATATCACCGACAGGGTTGTGATATGATCATTTAGACTGAGACATCGTTGCGCGCTGAGCCCTCAAACATAACGTATCTAGCCATGTACAATAGGTTCCTGAAGAAAGTTTGGTTGCCAGTAACCAGTGATTTTATCAATTCTGCAATGCACTCGAATCTCACAGGTGTCTTCTGGTTTCAGTGACCATTCTTCTTCCAAATTACATCTAATTAACTATTTCTAAGATCTTGATATTATCCCCTAATTTTAATAAAGAACGTATCTTAAGCAGTTTGGCCGAAGCTCACCCAACATGGAATGTAAAAAGCCTGAGCAATAACAAAACAACCAATCACAATAATTTGGTGTAAAAAATCATGATCTTGTCGCCGTAGTGCGTGGCCTGCTGGCTTTGGCCCTTATGTTAACTGACCCCTAAAAGCATATCGGTATAGATCTTTCTGTAAAATGGATACGCTAGTGGTTTAGGATATGTCTAACTCCGGTGATTGTCTCGATGATGAAGAACCATAATCGGCCAAGGTTTCCAAGATATTTTGACCGCTTAACAGAAAACGTTTTCTATTTCAAGATGCTATTCATGTTTTCACGTATAGACTTTGATTTATAAGTGTCGTCATGATGGTTACTAAATGTTGAAAACTCAAGCATACCAAGCACAAAATTGAGAGTGACACCTCTTATTGGACCTCTTTATAACTTCGATTTGTTGAACATTTTTTAATGTTGCATCAGTAAACATTTTGGGAAAAGTTGATATTGATGAGCAGCTAACATTCTTTTCAAAAAACGACAATTCCGCTTATTTCTTGAACACACTGTGTCAAGAAAAGGTACAGTTCTGAAGTAGATCGTCGTTGCCTCTTCCCCAACCAGTGTAGACAAAGTCCTTGATTACTTCTGGATCAAAGCTGCCAGAGATGGCATTCAGGCCAAGACGTCGGTTTTGCTCATCTTTCTTTCACAGGATATACAATATTCGGTTTCGTCCTCATGACTTCTAGACCCACTTTAGCCAATTCTGCTTTAATGCGCTCAAATGTCTTATTGTCTTTAATCTCGCACCATTTCCTCAAGAATCATCTTTATGAAACCACATGATAATGTGTCGCCTTGCTTCATTCCTTTTTTTTAAATTTAAGGTTTCGGTAAGTTAACTTAAATAGAGCAGCGAGAACCCTCTGTTTTCGTTCTGCAAAGGCTGACGAGCTTAACAGACATTTTAAGGCGTGACATGATTTTTTATAGCTCGTCTTTATAGACTGTAACACGCTGACTCTACTATAGAATGTCTGTGTTCATCCTTCAAGGTTTTCTTGTTAACTTCACCTTTGATAATTGTTCCTGCGATTGCAGCTCACCATTTCCTCGATCTCACGCTACTCGTGCTTCTTGTTTTTCTTTCTCCGATGCAGCGTAGCCATGAGTGCATTCGATTTCTCTACATGGGTTCATATGCACTCATCAAATGTCATCACACCAGGCATTTCTTTGTAGGTGGCATCTCTGAATGCGCTCTGACAACGTCTTAATTGATGTTAGCTCATGCAAATGGCTTCGGGTCTTGGAGGAGTTTGAAGGAGATATGACCGGCAAAGATCCTGCCTCTCTTCCGCTACTCCGTTAATACGTGATTTCCACATGTGTACCTCGGCAGCAACAAGGTAATGATCCGGAAGATTCGGACATCCAAGCTGCTGGAGGAGTGTCTGGCGTCAATGATAGTGTAATCAATTTGATTGGTTGTCAATTGATTATGGATGTTGACATGTCGGAATAGGTTAAGCTATTATGTCCAAAGTTTGCCAGGCAAAATACGTTTTCTGACATGGTGTAGTATCCTCCTGTCATAGACAGACCATTGAGAGAATGTCGTAGAATTCACTTGTGAATTCGTCGTCGTCTTTCTCTTTTGTAGAGATCTGAACGTACATATATTATATTATTATAATGCGTTCTCTCGCGGAAGCTTAGAATTTGAGTTTGCCTCGAATAACAAAATCACATCCAAATGGGGTTGTGTGCTCGCTTCAAGGCAGTTCCGTTATAGATATCATACACCGCTTTCCCCATTAATCCACTTTTCAAGTCTTCTCATCAGAAATGAGCTGTTAAAGCTACGAATTCATTGTTTTAATGGAAAAAACTCCAAAACATTTAGAAAGACGTAGGGGCTTAGACTCACCCCCCAAGCGCTCTTCATATAATTCAATAATCAAAATGGGAGCGATGAATCTACTTTACACCAGGCCTTTCCCCAGTCACGGTTCTTCTTTGCACCAAATTAGAGGGCCGTCGAATTATTACACCATCGTTTGTCCATCAGTGTCTTATTTCGTAGAACAAACAAGTCCATTCCAAAGGATTTTATGGTCAATTCGGCTCTATAAAATATCGTCTACGAAGCATTAATGAGTCACAGTTACTGAGCCGACAAGCACCCCAAGCAGAACCAGCGATAGTGTTTCAGTCCTTACTGGTTCGCCCCAGCCACACTCAGTTTCTTCATAATTGTTGAAAATGTCTCATTCCATGTCTCGAACGGTTGGAAGTGACAAACTACCTTTCACCTCGAACTTATTGTCGACCGACTCGATGTTGTCGACGATGGTCCACTCCTATGCAAATTAGTGAAAAACTACCCAACATTCCCAAAGTCATGGTAGAGCAACCGTCAATGCCTTTCGAATATTTATGTATGTCCCAGTATTACATCACACCATGGTCCAATGTCACAACGTTGACAACAACAAGACTCGAAAGGACGATGAAAACAGCGACCAGAAAAAAAGAGGAAAAGTAAAAGGACGAGGAGAAAATGAGGAAAACTTTCCTACCAACATTATTTGGCCCTTAGTCGAAGCATCTTCTCGTCGAATCCTATTTGATGATAACAAAAACCAAGAAGAGGACAGAAATCCAATTACCAATTCATTCAGTAACCTACGGATGGATTTTGGATATAAAGACTTCTGTCAGAACTACGCCATGATCCATTCAAACTTGAGCAACGTTTATCCTTTTCTTTCCCTCTTTACTCCCGTCTCCTTCTTTCTTCTTTCTCACCCGTACTTTTTCTAATTTTTATTATTTTTTTTTTTTTGGTTAAAGGGAACTGAGAAGGTGGCAAGGATATAGAAACTCGTACACAGGAATATAAACACATTTCCTAAGAAGAAGAAGAAGCATAGGATGGATGTAGTAAAGTTAGAATACGAGGAATCCCTTCATCATGTTTTCGGATCCTCTCAGTCACCATAGAATTCGACTCAGTTTCCCATTAGAAATTCCTTCGTCGTCCAGGACCTTGAGCAGGGTTCGGTTCTTGAAGTTGAGTTGCTTTTTATTTGGATCCCTATGTTATGTATGTCCTTCCTGTGTTCGACGTCGCCTTCGTCCTTGCCATCATCGTCGTCGGTTGTTGTCAAGTCGAGGCGGACATTTATTCATTCCTTGTGGAGAGTGTAATCACCACCACGCGTGCATATTTTCATATCACCCTCAGACGAATCATGTTCGTGTTTTTCTCGTCCTTGTCAGATCCCGTTCGCCTTGCTCGTTGCCTCCTCGACTTTCGTCTTTCAATCTTTTACTGATTTTAATTCACTTTTTCCCCGAATTCTATTTTTTTTTGTTTTGGATAACACAGAATTATTTTCTGCCTTGCTTTTGAGAAAATGTTGGAAGGAATATTCTACGCTTTTCTGTGCGTCTAATTTTAGATGCATCAAATGTCAACGGGGCGAGGGGGTGTAGTATGGGAAATCCCAAGGTCTCCAGAATTTCACTGAAGAATAATGAGGAGATGGTCACTTTAAATAGCATATGGCGCCGGTTACAATATGACAGATCAAGAATTCACGGTCAGGTTGAGTTCCAACAGCCGATTTAGACTAGGAATGGCGAGTAGATTAGTGTATATCGTTCCCTTGACGGCCAATGATTCATGTTCAAAATATTTCGAGCACTGAGCTAATTGTTGGATAAGAAACTCAACGTGTTAGGCGAGCCAATTGAGTTAATTAGTGAAGTAATTAATTCAATATTTATGATATTTTCACAATCATAGAGAATATCCCACAAAACACAGCCGATGAAGGATGGCTTCCGACAACTTAATTCAACTAGAAGTTAAGCTCAGTTAACCCCAGAAAATAATCATATTTAGGAATACACTGAAGATCATCATGTGTCAAAATGACCTATGTCTTGACCTTAATTTGTACTATCTGAAAAAGCCTCGTTTGATTTGAGAAAATAACTTTTAGGAATTTACGTTTATGTTGTTCAAAAAATAAGGTGACCTTTTCAATTTCGAGAGCTAAGTACATTCGGTTTTTGAATTTTTTTTTATTGTTTTCATTTTCATTTTGCGTGTTTAGTTTTTTTTTCTCAGATGGAAAGGTTGTACGTATTTTGGGGTGCGTGGACATTTTTTGCTATTGAAAGACATCAAAGAAAGTGTCCCGACGTACTAGAATGGTTAACTGTGGCACTTAGCGTATCTACTCTTAGCAAAACAAAAAAATTATAAGTGGCACAAGCTCTTTACAGAGGTCCGAGATGCCCGCCCTGGACTCCTCAGCACGTCGACAAAAGATGAAAATGTTGGAACAGTGAAGAAAACTGTTACAGAGAATCGTCGAATCACTATCTGAGAAGTGTCTTAGTATATTAACAGATCGGTTGGCTCATACCATGACATTTTTTCCGATATATTGGACATGAGCAAATTTTGTTCCGAAATTGCAAATTTTTGACCAAAATATCCGTCGCTTGAGCATCGCTCAGGAGCTGTTGAATAACGTGAATGGCGGTACCGATTTGCTGGTTAGGGTCATGATTGGTGATGAAAGATGGGTTATGATGTCAAAACCAAAGCCCAAAGCTACCAATTGAAGCGACGAGAATAGCCAGAACCGAATGCCAAGTTGGGTCAAATTTGGATATTTTGCTCACTGTTATCTTCGATTATAATGGCATGGTTCATACTGAGCTCGTGCCAGAAGATCAATAAGGTAATAAGGAATATTATCTCGAAATTATGTGCCAAAGAAATATGAAGAAATCGTTCGGATATGTAGGAATAAATTAATGGCTGTTGCATTACGATAATGCGTCTGCTCAAACATCAAACAAATAATACTGACTACCGTATTCACCGCATGACTTTTTTCTTTTCTCGAAATTGAAAAGTCCATGAAAGGACGGAAATTTACCAAGGCTGAGGATATATAGATCGCTGGAAGAGCCCAAGGCTATACTAAAAAGGGCTCTTATGATTAGACTTGGCGCAAAAAATGATTTTAAAGAAAAATAAAAATGTCACCTTATTTTTCGAACACACCTCGAATACCGTTTTCGGCATTATCATTTTTATTTAAAAAAAAAATAGAAAAAAGAAAACAGAACCAATTAAATTCACAAGAAATAAATCACATCTTCAATTAACTAGTTTACTCCCAAATGTTGGCAAAGTTTTTAATAAAATTAGTAAAGACAGCTCTGATCAAATGGTTTGAAGAAAGAATATAATACCGGACGACCAGTTTGGTTTTGGCGCGTGACGCTATTCAGGCTGCGTTGACACTGTTTTCCGACACTGACTCAATTTTGAAAAGGCTTTCGGCACCGTATGGTTACCGTAGCTGGTCTACAGACTCACCCGCGCATGCCAAGCCACCTGCAGATCCAAAAATTGACGTCATCAATGCATGCACTTCAATTAGGCTGGAGCGGTTGTTAGCAGTTAGATATCTTGGTATTTGTCTTGACCAGCATCTACCCAGTCTTCTCATAAATACTGATACAAAGGAAATCGTATGCCAAATTTCTGGCTACGACTTATGAAAAACTTCATTCGAAATGACCGCCATTTCCATAAAAGCACGAACTAAGATGTAGTGGCCACTCATCGATTACGGAATACGGACCTCTTCGTCGGAAAGTTATCGGCAGCGCAGACAAGGGCTCGCTTTAAAAGCTAAATTTTTACACTAAATTATGAGCAAAGCAGGCATTCTCTCGAGAATGAACCACAACTTCTAAGCCAAAAGGTTGAGATCCGAGCTGCCAGCCACTTTTGTGTGCTTTTCGCCTTATGGGCGAATCTTGTTGCATTGTCGAGTGCTTGTCGAGCATTAGATGCTTAACGACATCCTCCTAAATAAAGGTTTACTAAACCTGACCCATTTTCAAAAAAATGGAGGTTAGTTATGCCATCACAGATCACTCCCCACCATATCATTACATGCAGGAAGGTGATCTCTTTCTATTCTTGGAATAAGTTCTGCAGCTTTTCTGTATGCTCAGACATACATTCGATCATTTTGGGCACTAAATACCCTTATAAGGCCCTGTACGAAAAGTCTAAACAGAATCGATAATTTTCTTTTAAAAATATTCTGAAAGCGGATCGCAAGGCAATGACTAAATAAAATTACCTGATTTCCGGGGCTTGCTACTCCAATTATAGGAACCACGAGCGCACACTTCCATGGGGTTTTATTCCAGAAGCATTTCTCCATATCGATTCCGAAAGGTAGGTTAAGTTAGGTTAGGTTAGAGAAGGGGAGTGTGATGGTTAAACATCACTTCCACTCGGAGGCCAAGAGGCCCATTGTGATTCCCTTCGTTTGTGTGGGTACACATACAATTAACCTGTCCTATCACGTGGTGGCTGAAACCACCCCGTGCTCTTATGGAATTTTAGAAGATCCGACATATCTGCATTAGCCACGTCCGCAATCTCTGTAAAGAATCTTTTGCCTAGCGACACTAGGCGTCGATTCTGGAGAGCTCTGGGCAGTGGCAAAGCAGGTGTTGGATCGTCTCAGTTTCTTCCTCATCGCCGCAGCTCCGACATAGATCGCTGGATCCCGAGTCCCATTTCCGGAGCATTACTCCAATGGGACAGTATCCTGTGATCACTCCGACGAGCATGCGGATCGAGTTAAGGTCCAGCGCCAAGAGCTTCTTTGTTTTTCCGATATTGAGTTCTTGCCACGATGATCTTGTCGTGTATGTAGCTGTCGTTTCTTGTAAGCCAAGACGAGTTGGCTTCTTTAATGATTGTGTCATTTATGATCCGGTATAATGCGCTGATCGGTGGTTGACGTGTCCGCTTCGCTGATGTCCAGTTCAGACCCTTGCCTGGCCAATTCGTCTGCTCTTTCGTTCCCTGCGATTGAGCTGTGGCCCGGTACCCAGCAGTGTTTAACTTTGTGGTGTCTGATGGACTTCAGTGAGTCGCGACATTTCTTGACAGCCTTTGATCTCGTTGATTACGGCGATTGAGAAAGGAAAGGTATACTGAGAGAGGAGTCATTTTGGGGGGAAATATAGTGGCCGCATGTCCATAGTTGGCTTGCTTCCATAAAGAGGACTCCCTTAGTCTGAGAGCGCTCTTTGCAGCGCAGCCTTTTATGAATAGATCCAGGGAAAGGAGATGAAGAATCATGTCCAACCCTGCTTGCGGCGTGCTTCTCATGGCTCCCGTTGTACAAACAGCGGCTGACCTTTGTACTTTGTTGAGCATGTTCATATAGCTTTTTGTGCTGCTAGCAGTCCACCAGACTAGGGCCCCATAAGTTAAAAGGGGTCTGATGATTGCTGTGTACATCCAATGAATGATGTACGGTTGCAAGCCCCATATTTTTCCAAAGGTCTTTTTGCATGCATAAAAAGGATTGAACTTTTTTCATCCTTTCCTCCAGGTTCCTTTTCCAGGAGAGTTTTGAGTCAAGAATGATGCCTAGATATTTGGCTTCCGCTTTGAGTTTGCGTGGAGTGCCCTCTAACTTTGGGGGAGCAAATATAGGAATTTTCCTTTTCCTGGTGAACAAGACCAGCTCGGTTTTCTGGGGGTTTATTCTCAGACCGTTCTGTCTTGCCCACGAGGAGAGTTCTCTCAGCGCAGATTCCATCAGGTCACTGATAGTTGGTAGAAATTTACCTTTTATCAAGATAACCAGGTCATCCGCGTACGCTATGATCTTTGTGTCTTTCTCCATAAAGAATTTGAGGATTTTGTTGACTGTAAGAAGCCACAGTAGGGGGGAGAGAACTCCTCCTTGTGGTGTGCCTCTAGTTGTCACTTTTCTTATAGAACTGTGACCAATGTCTGCATTGATAATTCTGTTCTTCAACATATTTTCAATCCAAATTACAATGGGTTTGTCTACTTTTATGTCTTCAAGAGCTGTTATTATGGCCTCTGTGTTTACATTGTTGAAGGCCCCCTCTATGTCGAGGAAGGCTGCCATTGTAAACTCTTTTAGGTTCAGCGAGCCCTCAATTTCACGGACAACACTATGCAGAGCACTTTCCACTCATCTGCCTTTAAGGTAGGCGTGTTGAGTGTTGCATAAGTTGCGTGAGTTGATGAGTCCTCTGATGTATAGGTCAAGGAGTCTCTCCAAGGTTTTTAATAGAAACGACGAGAGACTAATTGGCCTATAGTCCTTTGCGGCAGTATGGGATGGTTTGCCTGCCTTAGGTATGAAAATTACCTTTATTTCTTTCCACTGTGTTGGGATGTACCCCGCGCGCAGGCAATTGGAAAAAATGCTTACGAGATGGGGTACAGTGTGGGTCTGTGTTTTTTGAAGCATCGCTGGCAAGATATCGTCCGGCCCCGGAGATTTAAAGGGTTTGAACGAATTTATTGCCCATGATACTTTATCCGTTGTGATAATCTTGTTTATTACTTCTTCGGTTGTGTGAACCGTAGGAACCGTCGTCTCGAAGGAGACTGTGGTTTCAGGGGTTTTACAGTCTGGGAAGTGGGTCAGCAGTTCTAGGGATTCCTGAAAGGTAAATGCAAAATAGAAATGGTATCCCGGTTATTTACCACCGGCATCGGGGCGCCAGAGGCAAGCTGCTCATCCGCGACGGGTATGATGACGGCGTTCATGACTCAATCGTTTTAGTAACGTAATGGCTTTCTGGGATCTCACCGATGTTGCTAAAAAGCAACGGGTGAAAACGCTCTCAGAGCTGCTTGTTACTCCGGTGAGATAATCTTCTGTCCTTACTTCGTAACTTAGGTTAGGGTTAGTTAGGGGTTCTTTTGGATGCTGGGCGCGTCATCATGCTCATGTGAACCTGAGAATTGACCGAGGCTGGTTAGACTTGATGAGGTTTCAGGCATGCACTGTGAGCGAAATGGAGAAGTCCAGTCGCTTAAAACGAAAAAAACCGCAGAATATAATTTCAATAACTTGGCTGGCTGACTTGGCTGGCTGTTGCGTGGCATAAACTTCGTGTCATTAGCGTTGGTGGGCAGAATACCTATATGTAGCAGAGTTACGAATTTAAATTGAATTTAAAAAAAAAAAAAATAATAATGCATGGATATGATTGCATGAGCCTGTAGGTCGCCGTTTAAAGACAAGGGGAGCGGCGAAGAGACATCAGACGTTTCCTGAGAACAGATAAGTAAGGGATGATTAAGTACATAGAGGGTGGGTAGCGTGGCCTGCGCCAATGAGAATTATCGTTAGCATCCAAAGGTGAGCGAAATGGAGAACAGTTAATAATAGCGCGAAAGCTTATACTCCGACCCGGGATTTAACTCACAAGAGTGAAGAAGATGCTTCCACCAACTAATCCCCTTTTTGAATACCACAAAAAGTAACACTTTAACCCGGAAAAGTCTGGCCTAGCATTATAACGACGCATATGAATTATAGGCGTACGACAACTAGTTCTCTGATCCGGGTTTAACCCTAGCGAGGTTGGCTTAATGTTATATTCATACAGTCGATGTCACTCAGTTGCCGGGCTATTGGAATTACCAACGCGACAGAACTGTCACCGCTAGGAATAAGTATCTAAGTAAGAGGAGCAGAGTAGTGAGACTGTCGGTAAAACGAGTGTTACACAAGTCATTTATGGGACGGACCTGTACTCTGCGAGTATGCTCCGGGCCAGAAGTCTCATTACAAGGTTATATTTTTGGGCGCAAAAGTCCAATAATAATACCGAGTTGTCCCAAGTCCGAGGGTAAAGTGAGAACATTTTAAAAACTATCCAGTCATCATAACACTGCTGAATTTTTTCGGTCACGTTCAGAGGAGTAACAATGACGCTGATCGTTGGACCTGATCTGTACGCGATTAAGTCGTTTGCGTACGCTATAGAGTGATGAAGAGAAACAAGCAGTTTGCTGTGCCCTTTTGCAGTTCATTTTTGATTTCAAATTTCATCACAACCAACTTTCTACCTGTTATCATGTCAAAAATCATAAATAGCAGTGGTTTACTCATGCCCAATGGGGACTAAGCTTGTAATAAAGATCTTCTAACCATACGGTGTCGAAAGCCCTTTCCAAGTCAATCAGGCAAGCACCCGTGCATTGGTTCTCGCATTTGTTCCATTGGATATCCGATGCGAGTTTCGACGCGGCATGAATAGTGTCATGGAACCCCCGCACTGGAACCGAATTTATTATCCGGGATGATTTTATGGTTCTCAACCCATTTAGGGCCATATGGACCACCTTTTCGAAGACCTTCCTGATACTCGGAAGGAGACTTATCGACCGGAGATTTGCCGGGTTAGAGGTGCTTTTACCCCTCTTGGAGATTGGTTACACCACCGCTGTCTTCCAGTGCACTGGATAATATGCATTATTCAGTGCATTATTGAACAGGAAGGTGTATCTTTCTACAGCCACTGGCGGGAGGTACCAAAGCACAACATTGGATATACCGTCGACTCCTGCGGAGTTTCCCTTTTCCATGACTCGAAATTCTTACGTCGAAATGAACAGGGTATACTTATTTGCGAACATTAGAGGTTTAAAGGCTTGAAACTTGAATCCTTTTTCATATAAATCGAGATTGAGGGTTTTTCATTTGACGCGGGTAGATTTTGGCGGCCTGTGGCGGCTATATTGTTTTGGTAATACTTGTCAAATCTGTCGTTTATTATTCAGTTACTGATGCCAAATTAGCATAGCAAGTTAGATGATTGAAAAGCACGTTTAATTGATAAGACTTTATTGTCGAAATGAGTGTTCATTAGTGCAAACGTTGCGCGTGGAGCAAATTTTAGGGTAGACGTGGAGACCCTTCAAAGTCAACGTTTAATGGCCAAATTTGAGACCACCTATTCAGTAATCAACCAACTTGCGATTTTGTGGCGGGAGCTAGGCCCACACCCGTACAAAGTCCAACTGATCCAGGAGCTCAAAGTTCATAGACAACACCGTTGGTCCGTAAAACCACATTGGTGAGCCGGTCACCGTCGATGGCGAGTGCTACGGAACGATGATACTCAATTTCTTATCATTCATATTGAACCATATTGACTTAGACGACATGTAGCGGAACGACATAGACATAGAGAATAGACATTCAGCATGAACGATTTGAGGGTAAAGTTATTTCTCGCAGAGGTGACCAGAATTGGCCACCAAGGTCGTGCGATTTGACCCCGCTAAACTTTTTCGTATAGGGTTTCCTGATGTCGCAGGTCCATGCGAAAAAACCACCATCGATTGATGCCCTTAAGGTGAATATAACACAGCCTATCGCACGGATCGCATCCGTGCCACAGTGAAAAGCCGAGGCGGGCACACACAGCTTGTTTTATTCCATTTCAACATCTACTAGGGCTTATTGAAAAACCCTTTAAAAAGTCAAATGTTGTTAAATCGACAACTTATGCTTTGTGACATCCGGCGCCGTCCTACTGAAAATAAATACTATCAACTGCGATAGTACCAATTTCCAACAACAAAAAAGTGTTTATTTACTAAGCCGTCATTGGGTTTCCGAAGCCACGACTCAGCATAATTTTGTGCAACCAATTTCCAGCACCCAATCAGCGAAAATATGGTTTGATGCATGACCCGCTGGATCCAATTCTTGGGTCAGTAGATCGTTATAAGCATGTTGACCAAAATCATTCTGCAAGATGCAATGCAAAGTGGTTACGGACGGATTCAAATACTGCGGTCGTCTTTAAATGGGGACACATGGGTTTTCAATCACGATTTTTCTGGCTGGTCTTACAGGTCCGCTGTCTGTCCAAGCCGTTCAAATATTTGAATTAAACGCCCTACGAACTTAATGAAGCACGTTATGGAAGTACGATACATAGTTAATAATTTTCAAGTTATTTATTAACAGTTTAATAATGACACCTCTTATTGAATTGCCTATTATTATTATTTTCGCTAAACTATAGGAACACGGTACACCTATTTTCTTTTGTAACAATAGCTTCTTCCAACCTCTTTACAATATCTAGCACAGAGATAGACGACCAACTAATATTTTTTTCTGGACCTCTCAATTCCTGTTATTTTTTTAACACCCCATATGTTAAGTCATCCATTTCGTTGTACGCAATCATGGAAAAAGGTTACCGCACTTAATCTCACACCTCAGAGAACAAGAACCTCAATTTTGCTTTCTTCACGACTTTCTTTTAACTAAGCCATATTCCTTGGAGTTTTTTTAGGTTACAGATCCCACATCATTGGTACTTGTTAAAAAGAGTTTAAGCATAATGCTGATTTTCACTCAACGTGCACTGTCTCTTGTGGGCAATTGCTTTAAGGCAACCATAATGGGTCATCCGAGGCACTCGTATTACTTGATCACATATTGAATTTTCGACAACTGTTTCCAATACGTTAAGTTTCCGTGAGTCGTTACTCCTTCTAAGATCCTTGCCACCATCGTCATCCCTTTAATGGCTCGGAAATGAGAACGAACGACATTTTGTTCTCACCGAAGCTATTGTCCTTTCAATACCTGGTCATCCACTTCTCGTTCCCGATCCTTGTGAATTATCGCCCAAATCATTTCCAGAAAATATGTCAGCGCTTCCAAGATTTTCACAGAAAACCAAGCAAATAAAATCAAACAGCGTCTTCGCAGGACTATCAGGTCTCGCGTTAAGCAATCAACACCCCAACCGAAGGGAGAAAAGAGCGGGGAAGGTGAATTTCAAATGACCCACTTAAAGTTAAATAGAAAATTTAAATTAATTTACACTCCCGCCGCCGAGAGCCGAAAAAGCAGCTAAGCAGGAAAAAACCGTTTAAAACAATTTTCCCTTTCACTTTATCACACGAGCAAAACCGGGCGGGAACAGAAGCCCCACCGAACCATACCCCAACGTAAGATGAGCTGGAAAAACTCATACTTCAAAGCCGGTCCTTTCAAATTTGCGCCGTCATTATTAATTTGAACGCATCAAGTCAACCCAGCGAACGAAGGAGAGCGGTCCGCTTGACACATACCATTTAAAAGCGAAAAGCAACATCTCGGTGACAGATAGCATTTGCTTTGGTGCTTCCGCCCCTGTACGCCCGTGATGCCATGCCAAAGTTGTTTTGTCTTTTTTCTTTGTTGCTGCTCAAATTAACCCGGTTACCGACGCAAATATCCTTTCTTCCTTTCCATCATTCCCGTCATCCCCATCATCGTTTTCATTTGCTTCACGCCGGCTCTTCTTGTTGCACTGTGTTGTTCTGTGTCCTTTTTATCCTCGATATACCTTTTGTAAAATTTAAAATTCGAATATGCCCGAGTGGAAATCCATTATCCTTAGTGGCATTTGTATTCGTTATCTTTGTACGTCAGCTTCAGGTTTTTAAACGGAACACAGCGACAGGATATTTGAAATTTCTACAACCCTTTCGGGTGCTGGCGAATTGGCTTCTACACTAGCTGGAACTGTAACAAATACTATATGTACTTGGGTCGTAGGTAGTGTTGGGTGCGTGGAATATTAATAGCTCTAAGTGGATTAGGTGATGAATGCGTTATCAGTTGTATGCTGAGTAAACGTTTTCAGTGTGGTGACGGGTTTTGGGACTTGAGCCTTAACGGTGTCACCAAAGGCGAAAAAGTACTAACGTCCTATCAGTCAATCAATGTCTTCGGCCTGGGTAAGATCTGACAGGATCTGACAACCGGTAGACGGCTTTTAGCCCTTTTTATTATTTTTTACTTTTTTTTTTCTTGAAAAGGGTTTATAAGGACTTGTAGGCGGAATGGTATGCGAAATTCTTAGTAAGGAATTCGGGTTGTTTGGGAGAATTTGATTTAGAGCAAGATAGGATGAAAGCATTTAAATGAGACTTTTGATTGAGACGACGTACAAAATCACAGAGATGTATACACAGAAGTCTGGTGATGATGTGGTGTTCATGCTTAGACCATGGCAAGAAGGTTAAGGCTTATACGGATTTCAGTGACAAGTTGGAAGAATGGAAATTCACTTGTTAGACGGAAGTATTATTCATATAAGCTTAACTTAAGCTTATTTTATAAAGACACTTCTTACTCAATATATTCCTATGATTTTCAAAACTCAACCCGGTGGTCGCAACAAATACAAACAGCTGCTTATAGATATCTACACACTAGACCGGCAATAATATTGAACTTTGACGTTGTTTTGGAGCTGCTTATTCCCATCAATATCGACCTTAATTTGTTTCTGTCAACGGGTATGGGCACTTTTCATCAGCATATTGGTCTGCCACTACGATAGCAGTGCAGTGGCACTGGAGTGGTTGGATCGAAAAGGGATGTACTCAGGAGCTGTTATAGGTAACTAGGCAGGTAGGATCCGTCTTCAAGTCCAAATCAAGTCTCAGCCATAAGCCCGGTTACTTCTCCGAGAATTTTTTTATGCCTCTTAGGGTGACCAAGAACTAAAAGGGTCCCACTTTGACAAGAGTTTAAAACTTAAGACGAGCTTATGAAAAGCCAATGACATCGTTTTCTTCAACTTCAACTGAATATCGCCAGGTCAGTTACATCGCCAACTTTTTTCTGCCATTCAGATAACTCGGTATGAGAACAAAACGAGAGTTGTTGATGGTCTATCGAAGCTACGAACCCTCCTATTGGTAGAGGTCCCGAGAGCTCCAAAGTGGAGTCTTTTGTTATAGAATTAAGGAAATCATAGTCAGTTTTTCAGTAAGCAATAACGCGTCGATTAAAATGCGTCCGGAGTTTTTCATTGAGAAGTCCATGCTTATTTCTCAATAGGTCGCGTTCAAAGACAAAACTGCAAGGCTGCGTATCTGTTTTGATAAGTGACATTCCGACGCATGTTGAGTTATATTAGTATCCCAATATCCTCTTGACATCAATTTGAAAATAGAAGGAAATAACGTGTTTAGTTTTTTTTTCAGTGCATTGTCCTTTTCTTATTTTCGTAAAGACCAAAATACGACCTAAATTCAAAAAATTAAGGTATATACGGAAAGAAAGCTCTGCTCTGTGGCAGAAATGATATGCTAAGGAGAGAAAAATATGAAAGATGCTCCCCGTTCCGGTTGGACGGTTAACACGGATGTCAATCAAATAACAGCTGGAGTCGATTCTGTACGGCTAAGCTTTAGAAAGTCAATTTTAAAGCTATTATAAGGCAAACTTCTATTGATAAAGAAAACTCACAACGATTTGCTATATAAGCCTATATAAGCTACCAGCTTTAAATAAATCAAAAAAAAGAGTGAATTTTGAAATCAACCTGGAAAAAAATTAAAAAAAAACGTTGACAAAGTCGCCGAGAGTCGTGATAGAAGGTTTACCAGTTACACCAGTGAAAATGATCAATTCAGATACAAACAAAAAGAAGCTCGCGTCTTAAGCTGTTAGATCGATGTTTGGCAGGCACTACTTCATACAATAAGACCCAAACAAAAGGTCAGGCAATGGAGGGCACAGGAATACCAAAAACAACACCAATAATAACAACAAACCTCACAGGTGTCCGATAGACATCGGCAGCAGCAGAAACAATAATCACAACCAATGCAGCTATAGCAAAAGCAAACACAACAGAAAAAGCCGCAACAACAGTAGCAGCAATCGTGGCAGAGACAACAACAGCAGCAACAGGAATAAGCGTCGCAATCAAAGCAGCTACAGCAAAAGCACACACAACAGAAATAGCAACAGGCGAAGTAGCTGCAACAACAATAACTATAATAACAGCAGCAACAACAACAGCAGCTGCAACAGAAGCAGGAGCAGTAACAAAAACGTAAGATAGCGCAGGCTCTGAGAACTAATCCTAGAATCTTCCAAGACGAACTATAGGCCATCTTAACGTGCGTCAACCATCAATATATTCTCAGACAGTCAGTCAGCACTCAAAGCGTTGAGCTCGTATAGTACAATCTCAAAATCCGTCAAGGAATGCCACAAAAAGATAAGGTCAAACTCTGGCGGGTGCCAAGACACAAGGGCAAGGTTGCAGCGAAAGGTACTCGTACATACAGAGGTGCTGCATGGCTCCTGAGAGGGTCAGTCCAGCTCCTGCGAGGGACATCGTCAGCTTTATTAATTTATTAAGTAGAGGAACTCTAATTGGCTAGCAGGCACTTAGACCTACCCTGGTCGCAGTGTTCTATGCTATCTGTTAGCACTAGCTTAAAACCTAGAACGAGGGAGAAAGTGCTACCGACTAACACTTATAGAACTCTTGGATACCATTGACATATGTATATAGGTTGGTTGAGGTTGCTACCTGACTATGCACGTCAGGGTAGGGCTTACCCGCTGTTTTGATGCCATAAAGTTCGTGAAATCTAAATGATGTGAAGGGGAATGTTCACTTAAATCCAGCCTTTGGAGTTAAAAAAAACTGGTTATGTTGACCAAACTGAGGTTGACTAACTCTGAGAGGTCATCGAGGAAACATTTGGCAAAATCGCAGAATCTGCGACTTGCCAGTGCTGGGCATTTGAAGAGGAAATGGTGCAGTGTTTGCTCTCCATGGACGTTGTGACAACTACGGCAGTTATATCAGATGCCTATTCTGGCAGCGTGAGTTCCTATAGGCCAAACGCACGTATTGACCGCCACGATTCTGCTGAAAATGAGTTTTGTTTTATTTTTCAAATAGGAGGACCAGATTTTTCTTGATATCCTGTATATAGTTGATCTAGCCCATTTACGATTGCCTATGTTGAAAACGTTTTGCGGGAGGTTGCCTTTGAGAAGGTTCAATGACACAGTTTCAGTAGGGAAATTTGGCCTATGTAAGTCAGTCATTGTTTCTCATTTTAATATAAAGCTTTGGGCGAAACCCGGATGCTATCCTGGTGCAAAAACCATAAAAACGAGGAATACGACCCGGAAGAAGAGAGAGTAACAGATGAGGAGCAACAAGAGCGCGCGCTCTGTAGATACCAAGGACACCTTGCCAACTAATCAGATGATGAAAGTCGAGGATAATCAATAATCATTCTATAGGTCATTGCAAATACAAACCCGATTGACCTTCGCTCAAATGAGGCAGTGCAGAAAATACGGTTAAAAAGCCCTTGACTGTTTCCAAGGTGTGTCTGTCTTCAAGGATCAGTAAGGTAGTTTTAATTACTTGGTATAGTAAAACTAGATTTATGCTTTTATTCGAGCATTAAGATGGGCTTAACAAATGAGAATAAGAATGCGTACAAAGTAATCAAGTTAGTAATCAATCAATTACAAAGTCGTCGTTTTTAATTGTGACAAAGCTAGACTTCATACAAGTTTGCAGGCTTGCATATGATTACTGAAAAATTACAGCATTATCAGCCGATATTTAACCCTGTGATGATCACCCATTCCGGTTACTGCCAACCTCGCTTAAAAGTAAGAACTACGCATCTTTGGAAGGCCTCAATGGCGATATATAATAAAGGGTGGTTTTTTTTTTTTAGAAATATACACATTCAATTTGAAATAAAGTGCTTGAAGCTAATGTGAAAGTCTACGATATTAGCTCTATTTAATAGATAATTTCATGCCATTAGTGTTTAAATATAATTTTGGGCATATGTGTGCCACGGTTAGCTCGAATGAGGCGCGAACCAGACGTCTAATTTTCGACAGCTTTATCGAGCAACTTGGGCCGCAATATCAGCAATAGCACGGCGAAGGAAGCCAGTTCACAGGATCGTGGAGGCCAGATCACAGGCCTTTTCCATTACGTAAAATTATGCGCCCAGCAAATGTTTTCCGCATTAAATTAATGGTGTGGCATGTTGCGCCATCTTGTTGAAACCAAAGCTCTGTCACGTTTAAGCCATTAAAATTAAAACCATGTTTCTAGCTCTCTCCATTGACGGCAACATTCTGGCCGGCATCGTCCTTAAAGAAATATGGACCGATGACTCTACCAGCCCATCATAAAGCACACCAAACAGAGAGCTTTAATGGTTGTTCGACAAAGGTTTACAATTTTGCTTGTGTACATATCAATTCAATCAAAAAAGGGGCTAATTGTAGAACAACATTTTACATTGAAAATGAGGATCCAGCTGAATCATGTTTTCGGCCTATTCACCAAATGCGGTTTCAACTATTGCACAAGTGGGATCTTATAAGCTTTTAAGCCAATATTTTTCCGTAAAATCTTCCACAAATTGTATGGGCACAGCTCCAATTGCTGTGCAGGTTGGCAAATCGACTCATTCGGACTCTCCTCAACACTAGGCTCCACAACGGCAATAACTTCTTCTCTTCTTGTTTGTCGTCTTTAGGGATGCGTATTATCAACTAGAGTGTACGTGGTCTGAAAACGATTCATAGTGGTCCGAATAACCCGCTCAGATGGAGATAATGTCGTCCATGAAAATAGAAGCCTCAGAAAGGATATATGAGTTCAGCCCTAAAAATTGATTTTTGAGTATTCAACGTTGAGTTCTTCCTATTCATTGAAAGTCCAAACCCAGGAAAAGGGACGAAATAGTGCTACTTTCACCGCTCACTCTACCAACCCATACTGCTTCTCTGCCTTTCTTCATCTGCAATATATATTCATCCATTGCAACCAGTCCACATTATTCTTCATAATCATCATTATAAAAAAAAGGGTACCCTGCCAGCGGAGCAGTATATACATACGTAAACTTTAATTTAATATATCAACCCCTCGGGCTCCATGCACCTAGCACAACTCATTCATTTATAGTGGCAAAATTCGCCTCAATCCATTTCTACGCAGACCTTGCTCTCTGCCAAACTATAAAATTAGTTCATGAATGCAGCGCATCAAAATCAATTCAAAATGATTTTTTTCTTGTAAAAACAAACCGTCAATTGAAATTTCTTGCAAAGCTAATCCATTGTTATCAGTTGAACGTCGAAAAAATTAGTCCGAAGTCGATAACATTATTTACTTCTGAGCTAGGCAAGTCGGAAAAGCCCAAGAACACCTCTCTCACACAATGGATTCGAGTTTAAAAGACCTTAACGTAGATATATTTTTTATACAGAAAATTGAACAAACAACATGATCGTATTAGCTTGAATGTTGAAGAAGTATTCGAAGAGTTCTTAAAGTTTCTGTAGTGCAAACAGGTCTTAAGCTCTTGCTTTTTACGTCAATGAAGGAGCAGCAAAAAACAGAGAGAGACAACTTTGGTAAAATTTATTTCTTCCTTTTGCTGAGAATTTTTTTTTTCTAATATATTTATGTTATCCAAATCATGGTCCGAATTTGGCATTCCTGTTTCAATCACATTCTTTAAACTGAGCTATCATTCAAGACTGTATATGTCTAGAACAAGGCCGACCATTTTAGAGTTTGAATCACTTAGTAATAAAAAGACGTGTAAAAATTGTGAAAACTTACTACAAAGCATTGATTCTGTAGAATGCACATTTCGAGCATTATAATCGACATGATGGTCTACCTGAGCATACTATATGTTAGACAAAATTGTGAAAAAAAAAAATAGAAGAAACTGGCTCTTTTACCTAAATCAGGGCATATCCATCATAGAAATGCAGCTCAGCAGAAAAAATGGGTGCCGATAGTGAAAGTGTTGAAGACAATCGTGTCTTGGTGGTGAACTAACTACCAAGATAGTATAGTTTGATGCAGTTGGATTCCTTATGTGGAGCTATGCAAAAAATCGTATTTATGCACACAATCTGCAAACCCTTGACCCTTTTAAAATGAACATTTGTCAAGTTATGGCCGAATTATTGCGGGATATGTACCAAAAAGTAATAGAAAATTGTCTTGTGAGAATGAAATCCTGCAAGAACTCACTTGGAAGACATTTGAATTATGCTATATTTCATTCATAATGGCAATATTTAAGCAATATACATATAAATATTTTATTTAAATTTACTTTCAAAATCACAAATTGGATAGCCCTTTTCATATTTTACATATAAATCAAGTGGCTTTGCAGTAGTTCACTCTGTCCCCCAATTTTCCAAGTCCTTGTTGATGATTTCGCGCTGTAGCTCACGGATTGCTTGGACGATATTAGCATTAAGTGCTTGAATCGTTTCCGGATTCACGGTTCTTCACAAAAAAAATCCAAAGGGGTCATTTCGCAGCTCCGAGGCGGCCAATTGACATGGCCAAGATAACTGATAACACGATTTGGGAATTTGGTGCGCAAAAACCAATTGTGGCATGTGCTGTGTGGCATGCGCCCTATCCTGCACGAACCAAAGGTCGTCTAAATCCATGTCTTCAATTTCAGTAAAAAAAAAAAGTCGGTTAACATGGCCCTTTAACGCCCACCGTTGACCGAAACGTTGTTCCCAGCCTCACTTTCGAAGAAAAGCGCGCCTTCAATTGCTGAGTCAATTGGGCCTTGTAAGCGAATAATCCGAGATCTTGGTGCAGAATTCTCTTTAGGCTAGTGCGTGAAATGTTGTGCTATTGAGATCGATGGCGAGTTGATGTTCGTGAATTGAGACTCATTGAGCCACATTCTCATCTGTGCGCACCGTACGACGATGGGCACCATGAGTGTTGTCCACTAGCATACCAGTCTCACGAACTTTTTACACAAACTTGCGTACAGCAGTCGTGGTGGGTGCTTCATTTCGGCCAAAACTTCTTTCTAAAAATCGCACTGTTTGGGCTACACGGCACTCAATTTGGAAATAAGTTTTCAATATTTCCCAACGTTGTTTAAGAGTAAAGCGACTCATTTCGTTCCGCGGAGGTATGGTACTGACTTCCTGTCAAGATTTCGAGCTGGAAGCAGCTGTCAGTGTCAAAACCACTAGATGGCCCACCCTTTATTTTTCGCGTTTTTTCGGCGAAAAGTGAAATGAAGCTTCAGTGATGTAGAGCTAATAGATTCGGCACACACCAGGAAACCCCAAGGGTGCGCCGCGATCCACCTCTCCTTTGACCCCATTCTAGCCTTAGTCAATTTAATCTTTAAAAGACCCCCTGAGTGTGCCAAGGAGTGTAAGATACATCATAGCATATAGAGCAGCACCCTGCGCACTGGGTAAAGCTCCCCATATAACTGAGTCAAACCGCTCTTTGAAGTTTGGTGAAGGAGGCCACGACGTGCTTGCGTGTTAGCCTGTTCCACCAGACAACCGATACAAAAACCTTTACATTGTCGAAAATGTATGGTTTTTGACCCAACATGCTTAGACCAAAAAGTCTTGCTATCTAAGATGACTCCCAGGTACTTAGCTTCCTAGTATATCGGGATGGGAAAGCCTTTTGGCACCAGCTGAGTAATGCCAGTATTTTTCCTCCTTCACGTGAAGAGAACGACATCAGTCTTAAGAGAATTAACCGACAGCCCATTACACGTGCACCAGTCCTCGATCACATTTAGCGCCGCCTGTGCTTTGAGCCGACAGAAAGAACAGCAAAATCATCCGCATTGGCCTGGGCATAGATTCCAGAGGCATTGCAAGCATCAAGCAGAGAGTCGCCCACCATAACAGCGGAAACAGAACGCCACCTTGAGCGCAGCCCCTGTTTACGCCAGACTTGGCACATAGATCGGGGCCTGCATTAGCGATCAATGTCCTGTGCACAAGCATTGTTTCTATACATAAAACTGTGCTTCATCTACGCAGTCGCAGTCGTAAGAGCTTCAGCTAGAAATTAGTCAATCAACTGATTCTTCTCAATCCTCATTGTGGCGAGGTTTTGATGAAAGTAACATTTAAGTGATTTCGGGTTGAGTTATTAGTCTATGTTAATAACCCAAAGGTCATAGAAGGGGTCAGGAACACTAACAAACGCGGAATTGCCAACCGATATGTGTGGAAGAGTTGTGGAAAATTTACTCCAAAGAATGAATTTGACCGAATTCCATACTTAAATTTAATACCTTTACTACGTTCCAAATTCTCCGCTTGATATCTCAATTATCCTGAGTTTTAGTTTAATACAAAATTGTTATGTCCTTATTATAAAGCTCTCTCAAACGAACGTTCTAGTTAGATTACAACATTATTAAGCACGATTGCATGATATAAAGCCTTATCGAGGCACCGCTATCACATCCACTAGTAATGGATAAGCCAACCCTTTGAAATAGATATATTTGTATTCTAGAAAGCAAAATGATATCCCTTGAAAACAGGATACTTTGTTCCCCTTCCTTTTAACATTTTGAACGATTAAAACCATGTTGGTCGAGTTTAGAACGCCATTAGTCCCTGAAGTAGTTCTTGCTCCTTAGTAACGATTTATTAATATAAATGGGTTGAAGTGTGATTTGGACAGCTCCCAAACCAAGATGCTGGTCCGACACATGACCCCAAGGTCTAATATCGACCGAGAACATCCCTTTTCCGAAATCTCGTCCATTGCGAAACAATACACTCGATCCGACACTCTTCCCTAGGGATTCTGGATAACTATACCCGATGGCAAGGTTTTAAATTACAAATTGTCCATCGTATTACCCAATAGTTGAGCCTACACATGGTCGGGGAATACGATTCGTTTCTCTCGCCGCGTACACTAGTTGACATGTCAAAGGGTTTCGTGTTGTCGTCTAGCGATAAAGTTTTCCATTTCCGGTTAAGTCATAGAGAATTGCCTACGGGAGGCTGGGAAATATCCAATCCGAGTATCAGTTTATCGCAAATTTCATTCAAACAACCAAAAAAGTAAAAAATAAAGAAAAACCGACGCCATTCGTAGAGGAAGAGCGAGTAAGGAAAAGATAAAATAAAAAAAAGGTCATGCCGTAGGGACGTTCCTATCAGTCTGCTATCGGATTGGAATCGGGATGAAATCCGGTGTCGCCTGGGTCCCAGGCAACTCGAGAAGTTTTCAAATATTTTCAATTAAAATTCTTTTCTTGGAAATTATCAGCGACAGTTAGCAGAAGGACAAGGAGCATTTGACTTCCACTTGATGTTGAGTGTTGTTGGGTCGTGGTGAGTTACATCAATCGAGAGATAGGAGCCGCGAGATTAGGGATGGATATGCCTGCGTGACATGTGGCAGTGTTTCAGCAATTAATGTCAATGGTAGCAAGATTGTAGGTTGCCATAGGGTTTAGGGTTTCACTTTAAATCCTTGCTATTTGTGGTCGATTTTAACAACATCCCTTCTGGCTATGACTAAACTTAGTCAAGGTAACGGTTGTCCGGAGGTAAACTGGGTGAAGGTCCTTTGAATCATAATCATCGGATTTCGGTCACTGAAACGGGCTTGGATCAGTGTGTCATATCTGTCTATCAGTTGGGAGGTTAGGGTGCATGGCTCTTTGCTGGGTGCTTACGCGTATGTTGTTGCCGTTTTTTCCGCGGTCCAAGAAATGAAGGACCAGCTAAATCCGTACAAAAAGTCCCAGCCTCCAATATGCCTTATGACAAATATCAAAGAGGATCCTCACAGGGGAGGCAACAGAGCAAGAAAGCGACCTGTCATACCTAAAACAGGGATTAAGAGTTGTCATTTAACCACATGAAAAAATGAGCCGGCAGCAACATTTAGCGCCTTCTTACTCGGACGTATGTAATGCAGTTTAGTTGTCTGCGACTTATCTTATGAGTTCTTCTCATTCGTTCTCCACAATATTTGGTATACTTCGGAGGAACGGAATAAGTTCATCTTAGGGAAGAGTGTGCAGGAAGTGCTTGTGTGTGTCATCGAAACCAATGTGATGAGAAAAGCCAAGTTACTAATCATCATGAACACATCCGAGCAGTTTGACAGAAATAAGGCGCATGTTAGGGATTCAGTGAAGATTACTCACCTCCACGTCATGAGAACCAAAAAGAAGGAACATTTTATCACGAATGACCATTTAGGAGGGTTATGACACGTGCCAAGGAAAAATGTTTCATTCGGATTGGAGTAAGACTACTCCATTGACCAACTCTACCATGACCTTACACATATGCCAAGGCTCAGACGTATCGAGGACGTTGTTGACCCGTACTTTATGAGAATTGAGAAGAAGGATCACATGAAGAGGGGAGTGAGTGACCCAGCCACTTATATAAACATCGACTACTATTGTGGGTATAGAACAACTGGCACACGGTATAAAGAATTCATTTTCTTACGATGGCATTAAATGAGCAGGAAATGTGTTAAAAAAGTAACAGGAATTGGTGATTACTGAAAAGGATTTTAATTACTCTCCTACATGTCTCTCAAGCTAGAACCTATTCGATATTATGCCAATTTCTTGGGTTTAATATACGAGTAAATGAACAAGCAATAGGGTGTGAGAAGGTTCATTTTCGTGATGGTTAAACCATCAATCAATTAATTCTCTACAAATTGGGTAGTTCACGTAAACATTGTTGAACTTGAAGGCAGTACGTCCAATTAACAGCTTGATTGGTGGGAAAAACACTCGTGGAGCACTATGCAATTTAAATTGAATACCACAGAGAGACTGACTTTCTCAGTGAACTTTTTTCGCTCTTGTCGATCCGGAATGTCTGTTCGACATATTTGGGTAGTTCTGCATCGTACCGCTTGAGCGATCTCAAAACGACTTCGGTTCGCCGCAGTTTTTCTTCGAAATTCAAGAGTTTTGAGACAAATTTTGGAATTCTTTTTGCAAGTAATGAGGCTTCTCATTGAGAAAGACCTTTGAATCTATATGATCTCTAAGCTTATACACATCAGTCCGCCCATTGGAATTCAGAGGCTTGTTTGGTTACCAGAGCTTGACATTTGGACAAATGAGGGGAAACTACCCAACACTCGACCTCCTTCTAAGTTTGCTACGACAACGATTAGGTTCTCTAGAGCCGACGTGGTCTGTCACTAAAGTTTTGACCTTAAAATCTCCTGCCTTAGGGAAGAGTGTGACTCAATTCCGTCGGGTTTTTTATATCAGCAATTGAGCCTAACCGTAGGAGCTTTGCACCAACATTTTCAAGGGGTGACTTGTATACTTATAAGGCCTAGTGGGCACATGAATCGAAACTACAACCTTTCCCACAATTCCGTACATTAATGAATAAATAGGTCATGATTTCTTACACAATATTCTGAGTTATGAGACTCCTTTCCTTTGCCCGTGGTTTTGTATTACTGTTACCCTAGCGTTCTCATTGGGCAATATGTTTTCGAAAATAATGGTAAAGCGACCATTTCAGTAGAATGCGTTACTAAATGATGTTGACTGAAACCGGTGCTATGGATATGGATGGATTTTTATTTAAGAAAGACGGCCCTACATGTCAACCAACGGCTTTATTTCGTGATTTCTCCAAATAAGGGCTTTGAAGGGCTGCGGTGTAACACTGAGACTTTTTTTTTGCCACCATATCAAGTATAAAGTCTGGAGCATTAGCGTCGACGCAATTTTTGCACGAAAAAATATACCAAACTTGATAAAAAAATTCCGAAAAGTTTTACTATCTGTAGGCAGAGCCGAAGGATCTACTTGGCAAATATTGATCTCCGTTATTGGGTCCAGGGCTTGTACTTTAAATTATAAAAGAAATATTAGAACTTTTCATAACTGAGCTTCACGTGTGATTTTTTCAAAATGACACGTCTTATTGGATAAGCCTTCAAAAATGTTCATCTCTTTTATTTTGGAGTGTTTTAATAGCTTCCCAGATGAACATTTTTCGTAATGGTTCTAATTTTCTGAATAAGAAATGTTGACATTTTAATGTACTTAAAACCTGTATCCACCATATTTTTATAGAATTTTTTGCGTTTTTTCGCTTTTTTCGTCTCGCATATCTCCCAAACAAGAATTGATATATACTTGCATGGTGTACTCCTGACAAGGTTTGCAAGAAAATTAAATTGGTGATTTGTTTTTTATAAGGAAAAAACTACTGTCGTAAGGTGTTCCTCTCATCGCACATGATGAGTTAAAAAAATGGGAAGCTGGTTATTTGGGTGGCAAGTTGCGGCTATGAACCTTATTTTTCGGCTGAGAATAGCACACAGCTTGTGCCTTATGTAAAGATTGAATTCGGCGATTATTGCCACTAGGTTTGAGGGCGTGGAAATCCAGAGTCGAAGCTATTCTTAATAATTTATGTTGCGTATGATCCCTATTCCCTCGTAGAGACCTGCATATTTTCGACTCCTAACTGCGAATTTCGGGAAGACTATCCAGATAAGTATACTAAAGGGTGGGCCATCTAGTGGTTTTTGTTTTTAATCATTGGTTATTTTGATACTGACAGCTGTTTTCCGCTCGAAATCTTGACAGAAAGTCAGTACCATACCTCCGCGAAACGAAATGAGTCGCTTTACGCTTACGCTTTACAACGTTGAGAAATATTGAAAACTTATTTCCAAAGTGAGTGCTATGTATCCCTAACAGTGCGTTTTGTAAAAATAAGTTTTGGCCAAAATGAAGCACCCACCGCGATTGCTGTACGGAAGTTTGTGTAAAAAGTTGGTGAGACTGGTATGCTAGTGGATAACACATATGGTCCCCGTCGTCGTACGGTGCGCACAAATGAGAATGTGGCTGCTATGGCCGAGAGTGTGAGACTCAATTCACGAACATCAATTCGCCATCGATCTCAACATTTCGCGCACTAGCCTGAAGAGAATTCTGCACAAAGATCTCGGATTATTCACTTACAAGGTCCTATTGACTCAGCAATTGAAGGCGCTTCGCAGTTTTGGCCTTAGAGCAACTTGAATTGGAGGGCGATTTTGGGCGAAAAATTTTTGGGCGCACCATGCTACACGGCCCATGCCACAATCGATCTTTTGCGCATCAAATTCCCAAATCATGTTATCGGCCGTCTTGGTGATGTCAATTGGCCGCCTCGGAGCTGCGATATGACCCCTTTGGAATTTTTTTTGTGGGGAACCGTGAAGGACCGATGTTATGCCAACAATCCGGAAACGATTCAAGCACTTGAGGCCAATATCGTCCATGCAATTCGTTTGATGCAGCCCGAAACCATCAACTACCAGCCGCCCCCGGCCACCCTGCCTGCGGAACTATTTAGAGTAGCTGCGTCACAAATAGCTCTGATCTTGCATCCCATCATCGCAGAGGCCTACTCGTCTACTTGGTCTACTAGTGGTAAGAAAGATAACCTCTTCTTAACACCATTCAGAAACTGCACGGCACCCTAATAGTTTCGAGGATCACACCCACCATCGAAGAACACCTTCGACGTGACCAGGCTGGATTTGGACCTAATCGTTCTTGTGTTGACCACACAAACAGAGTGAGAATGATTATTGAACAATCGGTTGAATAGAACAGCTCGATCTTTCTCCTGTTCGTCAACTTCGAGAGAGCTTTCGACATGATCTGCAGAGCTGCTATTTGGAACGCCTTGGAGAACAGTGGGACCCCAAATACTATCATCGACCTCTTACACGTTTTGTATCGAGAGGCCCCAAGGGGAAAGAGAGTACAGCCTTTATCAACACCAGAGGAGTGAGACAAGTATGCGTTATATCTCCCTTGCTTTTCATCGCTGTACTCGATCTTGTCCTCATGCGCACCAACTCGGAAGCTCACGATGGAATCCAGAATCCATCTCTGATCGAGAAACTCCATGACTTAGATTACGTGTACGACAGCTGGACTCAGAATTAACATTGCCAAAACAAAGAATATGAGAATCGGTATGAGAAGTGAGACGATCCTCTTTCTCAGCAAGTTGTGCTACATCGGCAGCATGCTCGGCAAAGACTTTTCAGACCAGAAATCGATGTCTCGACGGGTATCAACAAGGTGCGCTCTGCCTACTATGCATTGAGGAATATATAGCTTTCTTCCTCTCTAAAACTCCGGATCTTCAACTCCAATGTAAAATCCGTCCTCCTCTATGGCTGTGAGATGTGGAAGACCACTGACAGCATAAACCGGAAGCTACAGATATTTGCTAACAAATGCCTGAAAAGGACCCTAAAGATCTTTAGGTCGGAGTGGAGGACCTTAGGCCGAACGAGGACCTGCTGCAGGGAGCTTACCAGCTACCAGTGGCGACGGAGATCCTGAAGAGGAAATGGAGTTGGATTGGGCATACTTCGCATAAACCGAACACGAATGAGCCTTACATGGAATCCACAAGGCACCCGCAAAAGTGGTCGCCCTCGCATGACTTGGAGGAGAACCGTGAAGAAGGAGCATCGACGAGCTGGCAGAACCTGGGTCGAAGTGAGAAGACTAGCTCAAGATAGGGTCACGTCTAGGGATTTCGTATAATCCTTGCTACCGTTATATGCTTCTTAGGAGTGGAATAATAATACTACAGTGGGCCGCCGAACACACTAAAGAAAGTGAGGAAAACAGCTTAGTCAATCGGTCTTCATCTCTAGTAAATAATTTGAAGAGCTTCGGTTGTTAACAATGATGTCAATGAGTAGTTCTGATGACTAAAATTTCTAGCTGGAAACGATTTTATAAGATTGAATAAGATTCCAGAGAATATGGGATATCCCTTGTTTTACGACTTTCTGATTTAAAGGTTTTTCCAATTAGTGGTTTTGTTTTAAATACACTGCAATTGTATTGTTTGTCGACAAAAGTGTGTCATCTTTTGAAACAGATGACAAGTGAAAATTACGCCATTCATAATGGTAGAAGTTGATTCATCAATAGAAATGTGCAATGCAAAGGCGCTTCGAGTATTTATGTTATTGAAGTGGTTTTCAAGGGTAGAGAATAGTACGTTACGCATCTCTCCACTACAACGTGACGCGTGCTTTGAATTTGGATACAGATCTTTCGAGGTGCCAGTTATGCCCTAAACTAGCTTCATTCGGTCTTGAGTAGAACTTCAAAAAGGGAAGAAACAATAGACAAATTTGATAACGCAGTGATATATGATCACTGCTACTGGTGGTGGTGATGGATATCGATATTCTGGTATTTTATACCCCAGCTTCGAAAACTCCGGCGTGTAGTTCACGGAAGTTTTTAGCAGGATGGGGGCATTTCTCACACTCTGAGGAACCATATTGACCATTAGGAGCTGTTCCTTCGGAAATTTATTACCTCCTCTGATGACATGGTGGGGCTTAAGCCATCACCTGATTCGAATCCCATTTACCTTTGCCTTTTACTAATTAACCAAAGAACAGATTTTCAAATACTGCAAAGTAAAGTGCTGAGTTAAAAGAAAATTATCGTTGAGAAGAGAAATTGAGCCTGCTGTGCTTGGAAGCAGCTGAGTAGCCTCCAAGAGTGCATGTGACGAAACTGAGGACTTCTGTAGATCGTAATCTCCAAACATTTTTTTCCGGATTGTACTATTTTCGAAAATTTAATTTTAAAATCCAAACCCTGCCATAAGATATCCTGTAAAAAGAGCATTATCTTCTTACGGTACTCTTAATGGCCAACTTTGGTGCATAACTCGATGCTCTCTCACTCAATTTGTTAAAGTCGAACTAAGTCCGAACTCACATCACTTGGACTTTAGTCTATCGACAATAAAATTAGAACTGCTCGTTCCAGTCATACCCTCTCCGATTCTAAAACTAGATTTCTTCACCTTTAAGAAACGACAAGAAATGCAAAGAAAATCGAAAGAATTTCAAAGAAGGAAAGTTCTTTGAAGCATCGTCCGTCGATCGTAGAGCGTCGAGTGCGGAATGTCAGCGAAGAATGAAGTAACTGTACGAGGACGAATGAACGAAATCTCATTATCCTGGGCAGCGGACATCAAAAAGGCAAACTCGGCCGACAGATTTAAAATTGAATTTCATCCCATCGTACTATGCACCCCAACTCCCAAGTCATTTATTCCTTTTTTTCCTAAAACTAAAGACATCTGGGATAGTGTGCGTGTACGTTGTCTCCCTGTTCCCGATAGATATCGATGTCGGCATAAGAAATTTAAAACGGAAGGATGTGTTCTCCTTGGTTCGTTTCCTCATCCGCATTGACATTTCTCTTCGACGAGATGGGGACAGGGGGACTACTAAGTCCCTGTCTCTCTTCACATTTTCATCCCATCGCATACTGCATTCACTCCTCCTGCTCTCAGTCACCATCTGGCACATTCTCTGTAGATGTCGTCTACACTATAGCTTCCTTGCTGCCACCAGTCAACTGGATATGAAAGCAACCGAACGGGTAGACTATGGTACTCGTAGTCTCAACTGAATTTTAGTTCTATCCGCAAGAACAAGCAAACTCCATGGGGGTTAAGCGACGAGGGCGAGTGCGAGGGTGCAGGAGCCAGCCAATCAATGTTATCCTTATCACATGACATTGAACGGAACTAATTATGAGTAGTTTCCGGGATTTTCGGTACGGAGAAATGAAAATTCGAAAATTCAATTTTTTGACTGACAATCGAGATTGTCCCTCTGTCATCTTCCTATATTCCATTTTCCTTTTTTCTTCATATTTTTCCAAGGATCTGTATGTCCCCTCTTTATGTCGGTCTTATGATGTGCCGGTCTTCGGGTCTTCAAGTAAGCGTTTGATGGAAAAGGAATTTAATTACCGATTGAAATGGGATGATTCCGACTGGTATGCTGACACACTGGAAGCAATGAATAGCGACGGTTATGGATACTTGGAGTTCTGGAAAGAATTCGGTTCTTTAATTCTTTTCCCAAATAACTCGAGATCAAAGTTGAATTTTTCATTGCATTGGCCAATTGACGGCGCGTCATAGTTTCTTGTCAGTGATGGGGAAAGGGTAAGGTATTGTCAATTGTATTGACCTTTTAATTGTATGAGTAACTTGTGAGCACCCCATCGTCGTCGTCTCGATATCTTTTAATCTGAATGGACGAACATATGGGATGGGTATGCGACACCAGGAAGGCCGAGTCTGAGGGCGGGGAGTCGTGAGTTTTATTCTTGTTTATGGAGGTATGATCAATCATTGGGTATTAGTAGTACAATGTATGATTGTAGGTCTGTGGACTTTGGTGCGTCGAAGATGTGTTTGTCATAAGGGGTGCACCGGGGTCAGTGGGAATGTGTTCCGGTGGATGCGTAGCGTAATTGACAATTAATGCGTCCCTAATTAAAGTGGATGTGGGCAGCGTGTTAATGAGGGAATCATTCGTTGGTTGCAGGGAAAGGCAAATAGAGGCCGACTGCCCTTAATGAATATAATTTAATTTGGTAAATTCATTCCATGTTACAAGTGCATATATGGTTTATGGTGAGTAAGTCAGTAATGGTGTAGGATTGGCTTAGTGAAAAATGTTGCCCGTGTGGGGGATGGATCACATGTTGATGGTAATGGTAATGCGGTGTGTAATAAGGGATGCCTAGGGAGATATTTTGTGGGACGGTGTTATGTGTCATGGCAGGATATGATAAGCGGTCGACGATGCGGCAGGATGGATCTCATCCTTTGGTTATATAATCAGCGATTACCGGATTAGAGTTAATACACCTAAGTATATACCAGAAATCTGTGTAGTTAATGGTCACATGCGGGCGTTTTACAGCAAATACAATCTCGTGCTGTTACCACATTAACTTTGTTCAAAAGTCTGTGAAAACATGATTTTGGAAGTTTAGCAGTGAGCCTTGCATTTCAGCATGATTTGGTTGCCATCTACTGGCAAAGCTAGCAGCTTCGTACATATTTGACATTAAATCTAGTATGACAGAAGTTATTTCCTTCAGTGTCACCCACTTTAGGGTACCATAGAGATGATTGCTGAACATCGGCACCCAAGCTTCTGTCTACCAACTCCCACACTTACCCCCAAGAGGGACGTCTTAGTTCCAATACATCATTTGTAGATTTGGCAGACACCTTTTTAGGTATATCTTAACTTTTAAATTGAATAAAAAGGGTCGTGTGTAAGATATGACTGAAAACTTTATTGCGAACTGATATATGTACATCAAACACCATTTCGAAAATGATATTGAAATTTGTGGCTTCTATTACAGAGCTCGATCCGAGAGGTCCAATTTCGTATGACTCTGTTGTATATGTCGGACTAGAAGTCACAAATGTTTTGAGTGATGTTAATCGCCACTGGTCAATTTTTGTTGGTTTGCTACCCTGAACTAGTCACTTGACGAAGTCCCAGACAAAAAAGTCAAAGGGCGTTAAATCACAGCCATTGCACAACGCTTCTTCTGGAAAGTTTTTCTTCAGAAACTCTAATGTAACCCCCGTTGTATGGCACATCTTGCCTTGTAGGAATCACATTTCGTCCAGGCCTATGGCATCCAATAGAGGTCACAAAAAGTCAGTAATCATGACCCGATAACTTTCGCCACTAACAATCGACATCCTGTCAGTCTCGTTTCTGAAAAAGTATGGCCCAATGACGCCGCCTGCCGAAATCCACATTTTTCCCGATGCTACGAAATCTTTTAAAATTGATTTTCGATTACTCTCTCCACAAATGCAGCAATTTCACTTAACAACAGTTCAACTGTGCTCCATTACTCAAAATTTGGATCCGTTTCCAATTGTTTTAGAGGAAATTTTATTCAGAGACATGGCTAAATCTGTTCGCAAAAATCGTCACGTTTAGATCGCAGGAACTCCAACTTCTTGTACACGACGTCAGTAGCAGCAGTAATATTAGACGATAATTTCCGCCTTAAATATTTCGTAACGTGGGAAAAGTTTGACCAACGTAACACGATTTTTTATAAAAATAAGCTTGAGAAATCCACTCAAGTGGTGCCTAAACTCAGAACAAAGCAATTGGTGGAGGATACCGTTCATAACCTGAGTGACGCCATCACCAACCCTTTTGAACTCGTTCTGTAAAAAAAAAACTCTCTACAGAAAATTGGTTCCCTGGTGGAACACTGAGCTCCAGTGTCTTCGCAGTGAAGCCAGAAGTCTCCTGAATAGATCGCTTAAATTGAACTCGGAGGATGACTGGAATAATTATCGATCGAAGCAGAAGGAATATAAAAATCTTATTCGTAAATTGAAGAATGATTCCTATAAGTCCTTCTGCGAAAAGATCAAATCGCTGAGCACGACGAGCAAGTTGGTTAACGTTCTCAAACGAGGACAAAGCTCGATGTACTCAGAAAGTCTGATGGTACCTTCACCGAATCTAAGCAGAAACTCTTAGTTTACTGTTTCATCGGCTCGTTGCACACTCCCTCATTGAAAATTGCGACTGAAACGATGAAGACAACTCGGCGTACCTGGTAGGTTGCGTCACGCGTGGCAACTACTGAGGCCATTGAATTTGCTGTGGCATCTTTCGATGGTTTCAAGTCGCCGGGCACTACTGGGCTGGGATATACCCTGTTATGCTGCAAAAAGGTATAAGACAGCTGCTTCCTACTCTGAAAAGAATTTTCACTGCTAGCCTGGCACTTGCCTACATACCTATTGCTTGGCACGCGGTAAAAGTGGTCTTTGTTCCCAAAATAGGGAAAGAAGATTGCTCACTCGCCAAGAGTTTTAGACCATTCAGTCTAACATCCTTCTTGCTGAAAAGCATGGAAAGATTAGTAGAGTTGCACGTGCGCAAAGTTGCCCTTCGAATGCATCCTCTCTCGGACATGCAACATGCTTATCAGCGCGGAAAATCCTACGAGACTGCGCTTCAAAACCTAGATTGGAGAATTGAATGCGCTCTCGAAAGGAAAGAGTACGTACTAGGCATTTTCGTCGACATTGAGGGGGCTTTTGATAACGCTACTTTCGACAGCATGTGTAACGCTGTTAGACGGCATGGCGTAGATGAAGCACTGGTTTTGTGGATCAAAGCAATGCTTGTGCACAGGACATTGAACGCTGATGCAGGCCTCGAACATTGTGTCAAGTCTGGAGTAAACAGGGGCTTCCCGCAAGTTGGCGTCTTGTCTCCGCTGTTATGGTGCATGGTGGTCGACTCTCTGCTCGATGCTCTCAATGCCTCTGGAATCTATGCCCAGGCCTATTCGGATGATGTTGCTTGTTTCTCTGTCGGCTCATGTTTAGCGAATGTCTGTCTCACAGCGCAGGCGGCGCTAGATGTGATCGAAGACTGGTGCACGAGTAATGGGCTGTCGGTTAATCCTCTTAAGACTGATGTCGTTCTCTTCACAAGAAAGAGGAAAAATACTGGCATTACCCAGCTGATGCTAAAAGGCATTCCCATCCCGATATCCAAGGAGGCTCAGTAAAAGAGCGAGCTTCTTTAGTCAAAGCATGTAGAGTCCAAAACCACCACAGCGCTGTCAGCTTTTTGGCAATGCAAAGGTGCCTTTGGCAAAACATAGGGCTTATCGCCGAAAAAGGTTCTTTGGATCTACACGGCACTGATAAGACCGATTATCTGATATGCATCGGTTGTTTGGTGGAACAGGCTTACCATCAAACATGCTGTGGCTTCACTCACCAAACTCCAAATAGAGGTCTGTCTCAGCTGCACGGGGGCTTTCCCTAGCACACCGGGAGCTGCTCTAGATGCTATGATGAACCTTTCACCCCTTGGCATATATATCAGAGGGTGCGCACTGAAAGCCATTTCTCGACTAAAGAGATATGGTCTTTGGTACAACTCGCATTGGAGTGAAAATGTACTTGCGCGAGAAATATCCTACGACCCCTGTCTCATGGATATGCCTTCTGAAGCAATGACACCGGCCATCCTACTGCGCTGTAATTTCACCGTCACATTTCCATGGCGTCAGGACTGACTTTGGCCAGATACTGAACCTGGAATGGAATATCTTCGCATTTTCACAGATGGCTCCAGGACTGGACAGGGATCCGGCGCTGGAGTTTTCTTTGAGCGCGAAAACATTCATTCGACTGCACTTCTTTTTAGGAAAATATGCGTCTGTCTAAGATTTACGCAATCCTAATGGCCATGCACTCAGGTGGTAGGGAAAAAGCATATGCGTCTGCAGTGACACCCAAGCACTCAAAGTTGTGTCCAACCCTCTATCCAACTCCAAATTAATGCATGAACTTAAGACCTTATATGGGTCCCAGGTCACTTTGGGATCCCAGGAAACGAGATCTCCGATGAACTCGCTAGAAGCGGCTCAGAGGAGAGTTTCTCAGGACCTGAACCCGCCTACCTGCTTCCACGGTCAAATCTGACATCAACGACTGGTTCTTTAATGTACTCAGTCGTAAATGGAGGGAATATCCAGGATGCAGAATGACTAAGCGCGTTCGATCTGATGTCTGCAAGAAGTCCGCAACATTTTTCTTATCCTTAAGGAGAAATGATTGCAGAAGGCTTACGGGCGTCATTACGGGCCATTACACTTTTGCCAAGCATCTCTACGTGCTTGGCATCAGTGAGACGCCTACTTGTGCTGCATGTTGCGAGGAGGATGACATAACCGATAGGCCGTCTAGTGGTTAGTTTTTTAAATCATAGGCTATTTTGACACTGACCGCTGTTTTCCGCTCGAAATCTTGACAGAAAGTCAGTACCATACCTCCGCGGAACGAAATGAGTCGCCTGAACATTGTTGAGAAATATTGAAAACTTATTTCCAAAATGAGTGCTGTGTAGCCCAAACAGTGAGTTTTTTAGAAAGAAGTTTTGACCGAAATGAAGCACCCACCACGACTGCTGTCCGCAAGTTTGTTTAAAAAGTTGGTGAGACTGGTATGCTAGTGGATAACACATATGGTCCCCGACGTCGTACGGTGCGCACAAATGAGAATGTGGCTGCTATGGCCGAGAGTGTGAGACTCAATTCACGAACATCAATTCGCCATCGATCTCAACATTTCGCGCACTAGCCTGAAGAGAATTCTGTACAAAGATCTCGGATTATTCGATTACAAGGTCCAATTGACTCAGCAATTAAAGGCGCGCGACCATCCGCTTTGTTATCGCTTTGCAGTTTCGGCCTTAGGGCAGCTTGAATTGGACAACGATTTCGGGCGAAAAATCATCTTACCACTGGGATCCATGTTACCGTAATAAGCCATGGAGCTGCAACTCTTTCGTTATCTGAAACGGGCTCCCCATTATTGTTGCATATAAAGTCTAATCTAGTTTCAGCGTATCAGCCGCATATTCTTCCTGAATTTTAGCAAACTTTTTTCTTTGCCATTGTCATTCGTTATCTGGAAGGAAACTGCCACAGGTTTAATGGCATTTATGTCTGGTAACGGTTTTTGGAAACGAGACTATATTTATGTGCTATATGGGTAACAGCGACGAGTCTTGTTGACATGCTGCCCTAATGATAACAGCGAAATAACCAGGTCTTAAAAGGGATTTTTATTCCTGACATCAAAACTTCTTGCTCTCCTTAGGGTCCTCTATTAAAGCCCTTTTCAACCAATATCGAGTCAAACATCTTCGAATGATATTTATTTAGCATTCACCCAGGAAAAAACAGTGATTTTTGTGAAAAATTTATTAACAGCTTCACATCGCATCAATTTTCAATCAGTCCCTGGCCACGACCACGATAATTGTCTGCAAATATATAAAAACCATTTCAGGGTAAGAACACATCATTACAGGATACTTTATCATTTGTTAACATACACTAGTCGAAAACGGTTTTTCTGGACCAACTGCGAAACAGAAAGAAGGTCAAGGTAGCCTCTTTTGTCAGTTACGCATTCCATTCCATCAATTCAGGAATTCGACATACATTAAATGACTTAAGGGATGTCCAAGCAATGAACGTCCTTACTCTAAGCTAATCAGAGCAAATCAGGCATGAATAAGTCATCTCAAGAACCCATCCTCCTATTACTAATGTGAATGCCCGTCTTCCTGCTGCCCACTACGAGTATTTAGCTTTTATTATTAAAGTGCTTTAACCAAATTTGGGGGACTGAACCAAATTACAGTCCAAATGTATAGAAAATAACATTCAAATCCATTCGTTAATCTCAAATGTAATTTTCCACCTAACGAACTTCCTTCGGACACTGGTTACTCAATTACGGCCGCAGACATTTCCCCACCACGTCGTCCTTAAACAGCCGAAAAATATCCATCCAGCCGCTTTAACAAATTCTATATTCAAGACACTTCAACACCTCAGACGTTTAACAGGCAACAAAAAAAAAAAAAAAAAAAACCGAAAAGAAAATGAAAAGAAAAATGCGTGCCTAATAAGTGGAAACAAATTCACCAAATGTACAAGCGCGTTCCCCACACGGCTCGTAATTTCATTCATAAATACACAATTATCTCCCGCCTCTAGCTACACTATAACAACATAAGCTTGGAATAATCCGTATCCTCTGACTCGCTCGAGTTCTTGAATTCCGAAAATGAATGAATTCTACGGAGAATTTCGTCAAGGCTGCGCCCCACGGTATCCCACAATGTCCCATGTGGCCACGGCCGAAAAATAACTTTAAAGCACCGAATACGTGGTAGTCACGAAAAAAGACGAAAATTCGAGGAGAAAAAACGGACGAGGCGAGAGGAAACAGGATGAATACATCCTGGATGAGGAAATCTCTTCGCCATCATACAAATTACCCTAATGGAATCAACACAAATCGGAATTTATTAGATGTAAAACTCCGCATACCTGTGTCTCTTACTTACGACCGGAGGCCGCCGTTTCCCAGACTGCCGCTCTCCCTTACATTTCTATCTTTCGGTTCATGGACACGACTTAGCTTAACAGGCGGAAGAGGCGGCAGGAAAAGTCTGTCTTTTATCCGAGTATGAACGCAGCCTACTTTGCTTGTATTTAATCATTGCGTGTTTCTTATTCCGACAAATTGGGCAGAATTAAAATCTGACTTTTTTTCCATGTTATATGATAGAAGCCTCCACATACACCCCTTGCTCATATATATACCTGGAAGTAGACAGGATTAGCCTCGGAAAGTTGTAACATGATGAATTAGCCAAGACTTGCCTCATACACGAGACCAAATACTGTACAGCATGTGGCTCGTTTGCTCTTTAATGCAACGTACAATACGGAAAAAAGGAAAACTTGTTTATATCCTTAAGTAACGCGGCTGGAAATCACCCGTGAATGTCTGTATAGGAAAGACATTCGAAATCAGACAAAAGATCTTTCGACAACAAGAACGTTTTGCGAAATTCAAAATAATCTAAACTAAGAAATGAGCATCGCAGGAGAAGGATATCAGACCTCAGCACATACCTTCTACATTGCCAGTACCTCTAGTGACTCCTACTACTCCTACTTGTTCCGGCCGATGTTGGAAAATATTTTTGGGAAGAGGAATGAGTGTGGCAAACAGGCAAAGCAGACGGGGAGCCTTAGGCCTATGGCGAGGATATAATACGTTCTTTATGTTCATTTCTCGTCTTTTTTATCCTCTCAAAACTTGCATCATGGTAGGCCAACAGCCAGGCTTTCTGGTAAATGCAGTGTTCTAATAGATGTCGTAGAGATTCTGCCTCATTCCTTCTCCCCCAAATTGTTCCCGAGAGTTATTCACTAGGGCGGCAATCAGTGGCTTTTATTTTTTTTATAGAATATAACAATATCCCATGAAGAAAAATTAATTTCAATTTGGTATACGATCTCTAAACACTTCCGTACGCCCCGAAAATTAGAAAGGGACCTCGACTGCTAAAACGGAAATACGAGTATGCTAAGATGGGTTAAAATTAATTTAAAATTGAAATACCTTTGCTGTTCATTGTATATGGTCGACTCTGTCAATAAACTTCTAGAACGTGAACAAACCTATTCTAAGGCCCGTAGCAATGCTCAATACCTGCCATATTCCAAGAGTTCTAAACTTATTTTGGAGTCATAACTTATTGCAGTATAGTCGCCCAACTTCACCATTAAGGGGGATGCGAGTGTTCCACCAAAGTCGATCAACTTTTTCGAATTTTTTATTTTCGCGATACGCGAGACGAAGGGCGAGTTTTTTGTTATAAAGAAAGAATCGTCAAATCAACCTTTTTGTGAATCTTATCGGGATATTCACTATGCAATTGTGGGGCGAATTGGTCGATACTTACGAATAATTTTTCGACATCATTATTCTTTCTTGAAATATTCGGAGTGAAAAAAGAACAGATTTCCCTCTATGACGATCGAAGTTCTTAGGACCTTGATAAGATGAAATACGATAAAAATGATAAAATCGTAAATTCAAAATTCAAATTCTTGCCACTCTTTATATTAAATTTTTGCTTAAATTATCTATGTCGAAGAAGAACTTTCACAAATTCAAGTAATTACCAGGGTCATCTGTTTAAGACTTAAATTCTGAAAGCCATTTAAAGACTGTACCAAGATCCAGAAATATGCCATTAGGGAGGCCAAAACTCAATCCTGGACAGAATGTTGACAGTTCGTCGAGAATTTCAAATACATCGTAACACCGAGTTGGATCCTTCCCAAGGGACTGTTCACGACATTATGTCTTAAACGATTAGAGGGGCTCAGGTATGCAACTCTTACAATTTCTAACTTTCCTTACCCTGGAGCCTCTGCGTTCTCAGCCCTGATCGCATATGAAACATTTTGGGAACAAATCATTACGATTAAGGCTGAGGAAAAGATCTCCTAGGCCTTAGGCACCATACAAATCTCCGGGGTGGACCGGAAGCAAGCAGGTATTACATCCCATCAATACCACATATGTAAACCGAGGTTACCTGCTTTCCCCTTCACTGACGAGTTCTAGAGAGAGGTCCGTTTGATTTTTATTCCGAAGAAGAAAACGGCCAGCTAAGAATCAGCTGAAAATTTCCACCCCATCAGTTTGTCTTTCCTTTTTACTTCAGACGCTCCAGTGTGTACTTGAACTGCTCATTCGCGAACTCTTAAGAATCAGTCCTTTTTCGACCTCATAAAACGTTAAATCTATGGAAAGCGTTTATATGAGAGTATCAGGGTTGTTCCACTCTGTGATATGTAAAATCACGTAAAAGGCCAAGGCTAGTCAACCAGACTTTATCCTCACCCTTCAGTAATTAATACTTGGGCGTTATCCAAGATCTGAAACTCATGGCAGCTGAAGGTCTGATGTGGAAAGCAGGACTAAGAAAACTAGCTGCGTCGCTTTCTATGCCTTCAAAAAAAACTTTCGATAAAAGGGAGAACTTGATTGTAACCTGACTCTGTGAAGGTACATAGTTGTGACACAGCCCATGAGATAGGTAAACTTAATAAATTTTAAGGATCGGCAGAAATCGGTACCACGGCGAGCATGACGCTACACCCCACCGAAGTGCTTGATATTACAAATACTCGTATATTTTACTGCTTCTCTTTTTAAAACAGAAATGCTTTAGAAATGCAGGGAGGCGTGCAAAATACTCAGTATAATAGCACGATCACAGCTATCTACAGTGATAGACATCAAAGTCATCAAAGCCTTATCCTCGTCAACCACTTTCACCAGACTGGTGGAGTAATAAGAGGGAAAACCAAGCGGGCTACTCGTAGTAGCAGGATCTTAAGCCCATATCGAAACTGCGGGTCTCCCGCTGAAATACCTTTTTACTTTCCAACCACGGCTAAATAGAGACAGGGCAAATTAATCAGGTATAAGGCATCTACGAAATCCTGGCCCACCTACGAGTATGCGATAGGCAAATCAGAACACTGATTAAACAGTCATCGGCAACTAGCGTGTAAGCAATCACGCCGTCAGACTTGTGGCAATACCTAGTCAGAGGAAAGCACATAGGTTCCAAACTTTTGCCAAACATTACCCTAACTGAGGTTGCTAATACCAGCCTGGCTAGTTTGAGTCAACTTTCTCAACTCTATAGGTATGTGGAAGACAGTAGACCCATACCCAACGAATATAGCGCAGGACATTAGATAGCACATATCAGGATCCCCAATGGTCATATAGCGCCTTGAAATCTGTGGAACGCTTTGCTCAAGGCACCAACACGTGATGAAAAATTTAATTTTGTATGACTACCGTGAAAGGATCTGCCAACCGATTGCTTACAAACAAGCGAAACACACTCCTAAGCTCAGTTTTCCGAAAGGGCTGACATCGAATTGCCCAGACATTTTGGATTTTATCGGCTTTCAAGAATCAAGCTTTGATTTTATACCTTGAATCACGATGGAAGAGAGTAGACATGACAACAGATCAAATAAAAAAAATCCAGCGGTACCCAGCTCGAGAGCCCTAGATTTACGTACTTTAAAGTACGAACTTCGCTGTTACGCAACTCCTTCAGTATGAGCGTTTTACTATGGTATAAACCGTTCCTAGACCTAATATCGTCAAAACAGAATCATATGTTACCAGGTCAAAAGCTGCAAAAAAACAAACACACTAAACACTAAACACACCCCTGTAAGGCACCACTGTCCCTAATTGATTCTCTTTCATTTCTTGCTTCTTTCCGCAAACACCCTTCGCCCACCCAAACGTCTTGTCATTCCAGACGAGCGCGTATAATGCAAGAAAATTAAATCTTTTCTTGAGAATCGAAAAATTTTATTATACAAAGTACAATGTGCCTACTCCCGCCCAGATGCGGAAGACTTGTGCTGGTTACACTCAACTACCAGGATATAACCTCAGGTCTGTTAGTCCTCGTCTCCCTTACCCACTCACATCCCTCAACTGTCGCAGTCTTTTGCTTCGGCTGACTCGCCTTAAAATCGTTCATCATCTTCCAGATGGAGCTTGGAAAATCTCCTTTATTTTCTCTCCTCGTGTTCTCCTCGGGCTTGATTTGGAAATAGGGCTTTGGACAAAAAAAAACAAAAACCAACTCCCACCGAGGAAAATTCTCATCTGCCAATTTGAAAGTAGGAAAACGAAGGAAAGCAAAGAAAATTCCTTACTCATTCTTTCCATTTAGCCGATAGGCATATCAGACCGAACTGTAGTTAGGTTGGTAAAAGGGGTGCAGACTCGGAGGTACATACCTTTGGAATATGTCCTTTCGATTCGTAGTGATATCTCAACCAGCACAACTCACTTAACCCAAAAAAAAAAATAAAAAAAATTGCTAAAATTCCTGATTCCTCTTACCCCATCTTCGGACGGGTTCATGGTACTCGTATAACTCGTAGTAATCGTAGTGATGGTGGTGGCACTGATACTGGTTCATGAGAATGCCGATTCAGTTGAGCGGGTCGACGGAGCGCTGGGCTACCAAGAATGAAGGAATGAGACTAGATGGCAGGCATGCCTTGGCGTTGTATTGAAAAATTTACGAAGGACTATGAAGTTTTGGTTCATTGCATCTGGAGTTGTTCCTGAGTGTACCTAGTGCATGGAGGGGCGAACGATGGGAAGGTCAGAAGAAGACGGTGGAAATTTGAAATTTGTCAGGCGATGCAATGCAATTTTGAGTCGTCGAACAATAACGACTGGCAGGTATGCGATCTGGAATGAGGTTTAGAATGCAATAAAGTTAAAGGTTGCAAATTGAGGTGCAACCGCAAGGCGGCTCGAAGAGTGTGGTTAGGATTTGTCAGCATTCCAATCAGTTGGAGCGTATGTAGGTATAAATGCTAAAGGGACATTTTAAAACAGCGTAAACTAGTTTTAAAAGGTAGCCTTAGCCCATTTGAGTGTTAATAATCCAAATTCCCAACTTTAAAGATGAATAGAAGGTTCAGACACAACTTTTTGATTCCGTGGTCTTTGAAACTTTATCGTGATACTGTACCCCCTTCAAAGGGGTTATCAAATTTTAAAAAATTCGATTCCAAAAATTTGGTTCTGTGCGCCAAAAGTAAAGAACACCTTTACCAAATCGACCGTCTCACACCCATAATTCGTCCCTTCAGAAGAGTGTTCAAAAAGTTCCAAAATATTGATTCGACGTCGCTCATAACATGTTGATCTTTGTCTGTCCACTTTATAGAACATTTTGGGTAAAATTTTGGTCTGAAGATTTACATAATCCAAATCCTGCAAGATATGGTGCCAAATGGCCGTTCCTTGCCTAGAAGCACGAATCAGCAGGGGAGATTTTAATATCATTACCGTAAACGGAAAGCTGAGAATTCATGATAACTTCATCAATGGTTTGAATAAAAAGCAATGGGCCGAACGGGTCACCTTGGGGCACTTCGGTGGTAGCGTTAATTGGATCTTAAATAGAAGATCTAGAAATAACATTAGATCTAGGGGCGAAACCAAGAGCGGTGAATATGAAAGGTATAATTTGATGCGGGATTTCATTGAAGACCTTGCTGAAGTCTGTGGCAACAATGTCCACCTCCATCCACCTATCATCCTCGAGGGCACACAAGAATTGTGGGACAAACTTAATTAAGGTAGTGGTTGTCAATCGACCTTCTATGAACCAATGTTGATTTGGGGAAAAGATAGGCTCGCAGAGAAGGAATGTTGTATCACAGACGATCAGCTCGAAAGTGAGTGTTTGGCAGTAAGGTGGTAGTTGCACACCTCATTCTTCCATCCATTTTCATGGATTGTATTTTCATGTAAGTATTTTTTTTAACTGAGGAAAGACCTTGCAGCAAGGCCGTGAACTGATCGTTGGCGCTTTTTTTTAAACTATGGCGAGGAGGCAGTCAGGACAGGACCAGTAGCCTTCCTTTAAATTACGTACTTTTTCAAAGGCAGGATTTATATTCACTGACGGTGGAGACGTCTGAGGGCAGTCTTTCATATAGTCCTGATCGGCGAACGACTGGCTAATGAAATGGGTAAAAAGTTGGCAACTATTTTCGGATTATTGGATGAAGTATTGAGAACATTTAAGTCAATGGTATAGTAAGCAGCATTTGTTTTTGCATTTATAAAATGATAGAAACTCCTGGTTCAGGTATCAGTGGTAGAAAGATTCGCATACTTGTGTGAATTCCTAATGAGACTGCAGCTAAGTAGAAAGGGCGGTAGTGTAGAGGGATTTAAGCTTACCTACCTTTGATTCTTTTGTTGCCCAGAGGGCGTAGTACCTTGATGTACCAGGGTGGAGATGAGGTGCATTTCTTTTATGAAAAAAGTAGCGGATAGGATAAGGCAATTGTGACATATGCATGTTAGGGCTTAGCAGAGAATAAAAGTTAATATTGCTGGATAGGTTATTTCGTTCTGTGAAGTCTACTTTTCGGGTGGAGAGGATGTGGTCAGCTGTGGTAATACCGCCTTCGGCAGTAGATGAGAAGATCAGGTCAAATTGTTGATTTAAGTTGTTGGGGGTGTTACTGAGTTGGAGGAGACCAGAATCTGACAGACAATTTGTGAAGAGAGACGAGGTGTTACGAAGTGGGTCTCATCGTCGGATTTAGACCATTTTAAGTGCAGAAGGTTGAAATCATCACAGATGATTATAATGTCATTGGGTTAGCGATATCAAATTTGAAATCTGTGAAGTCGATGACCTGATGCTAGCAATAAGTGAGCTGCGAGGGACGAATGTAACAGCGGATAAGGTAGAACTTCTCTCTCGAGAATGTGATTAAGACGCTTGTAATATTGAAACAGCGTTCAACGATTTCAAGGGTAAGGAGACGTAGGGACGCGACCGTCCTGATCGGCAATCTTGTCGTGGCCATCAGCACAAAATAGAATAAAATACGATATGATTAGATTAGTTTCAGTTAGAGAAAAAGTTCGTAAGACAGTCGCATGTTTTGGTAGGTTCTTCTGTCTTCCCTGTCTCTTCCCACTGTTTGGTAAGTTTGTTGTGGGGGAAATCCTAGGCTTTCTGTGGTTATTGGGATAAAGACTAGATAAACCATTCTCCAGGACTCGAAAGTCCTGCCCTATATAGCTTCGAAAAATTAACATGAGCGTGGGTACGACTTATTTTCCAACTCGTTTGTAGCATAATGAAGATGCTTCCGTGGTACCCGACGATTTGAAAGGGAAAAAAGGCTGTTCCCTTATTCATTATTCATTAAAGTCAACTCACCCAGAAACTGAGGGTCAGTTTGACAGTCCGATGGTGATTGGAAGAGGTAAAAAGCAGTCTAGTTGCGAACCATGGTCATTCAATGCTTTTCAAAGTGTTCGCGAAATCTACACCTTTGTAGACCCTACTACTACGATCTCTGCACAATTACCGGACGTGCTATGCTCATATTTATATACGTGCTTCTACGTATATAAATATGAGCATAGCGACTGCATGATTCATTCACTCAAATGAAACCAAGAAGAGTAAAAGTTAAGTTGCGGCCGTTGAAAGGTTACAAATCGTTTAGCTTATTGTTGATGAACTTGAAAGAATTTTAATTGATAAATTGTGATTGTGAGATTGAATAAAGGATACATACGAGGGTGGTCCGATATGTACTTAGCCTACAAAAGAAAAACAAACATTTTGGAGAAATGGCGATTTATTTTCAATAAAGTCTCCTTTTAGCTCGATAGACTTGACCCAGCGATGCTCCAACTTCTTTAATCCGTCTGAAAAATACGTTTTCTCGAGGTCTGCAAAGTAAGCCTCCGTGGCGGCGATGACCTCCTCATTCGACCGAAATTTCTGCCCGCCGAGTGACTTTTTCAAGTTTGGAAACAAAAAGCAGTCGCACGGGGCCAAATCTGGGGAATACGGTGGATGGGGCAGCAGTTCGTAGCCCAATTCGACCAATTTGGCCGTGGCGAGGGCGGAGGTGTGATCCGGTGCGTTATCATGGTGGAAGAGCACTTTTTTCTTCGCCAAGTGGTTTTTTCGAATCGGCCCAATAATTTGGCATAGTACAGCCCTGTGACCGTTTTGCCCTTCTCCAGGTAGTCGATGTGGATCACACCTTGTGAATCCCATACAACGATGGCCATCACCTTTCCGGCCGATGGGACAGTCTTCGCCCTCTTCGGAGCACGTTCTCCGGGTGAAGTCCACTGTTTCGACTGTTCCTTGGTCTCTGGTGTGTACCAGTGGGTCCATGTTTCGTCGACTGTCACGAAACGACGCAGAAACTCCTTCGGATTGCGCTTAAACAGCGTCAAACACTGCTCTGAAGTGGTCTCGCGGTTGCGCTTATTGTCCGGAGTGAGCAAACGCGGCACCTATCGCGCCGACAGCTTTCCCATGCCCAAAATTTCATGCAGGATATGACCCACGCGATCTTTTGAAATGACTACTGTCTCAGCTAACTCGCGCACTTTCAATCGACGGACTGCCAATACGAGATCGTGGATTTTTGTCACGTTATCCTCCATGGCAGCCGTTTTGGGGCAACTGGACGTGGCTCATCAAAAACCGACGTGCGACCACGTTGAAACTCGGTTAACCAATTTTTGATGGTCGCCATCGAAGGAGAAGAGTCACCGTACACAGCATCCAAACGCTCTTTGATTTCGCTGCGCGATTTCCCTTCCTAAAACAAGAATCGAATCACCGAACGATATTGCTCTTTTTCCATTTTTCTAAAATCCGCGGACACTCCCGCTTCCACACGCGGTCAAAACAAAACTACGACTCCGATCTACCGTTTACTACAATAGAATGTACTACAGGATAGTAAGTTGCTCTTGCGATACTGGCGCCATCTGGCGGTGAGGCTAAGTACTTATCGGACACCCTCGTAGATAGTAAAATACAAAAAGAAATCATTTTATTACTTTTCAAACCAGTAAATATGCTGTCTTTGTATGATTTCCAGGACTTATGCATGAAGCAGAGATAAAGCACGATTTTTGGAAGGGCGTGCTGCAGGATGGACCACTTAAACTTCCGGTAGCTGCCAAACTGGTAGCTGTCACATCTGTTTACAGATCGGCTTATGGCATCTATTGTGCGAAGCGATAGTCCAAAGGGATTTGTTCAATGGAACAATACATAACGCAAAGAACCAGAACCTTCAGGCCACATTTTAAGCAAAAATTTGTCACCGTCAAGATCTACTTTGCCCGAGAACATCGCGGTTCTTCGCAGGTGGGCATCCGTCACACGTCTCTCCGATGCATAATCCCTGATAATTTCCATGTAAAATTCAATTAACGCATCAACATTTACCACTCAACAAGCAACGTCGATTGTGCGGAATTCGTGGTGAGCATGGCACAAGCCTAAGATGATTTTTGGAAGCAAAATGATTGTATGCGATGATGAATGGGACCATGATTTTCCAATACTGTCGGTCCTTCCCCAATGAAAACCCTTAATTAATTCATGAGGAACCTCTCCAAGACCAACGTGTGAATGTTTGGGCCGCAATGCATGCGGAAAAATTGGAATGTTCTTCTGCGACAACTGATTTATAATAATTCTGACTGACTTGAACAACTTTTGGTTTCCAATATTACGGATCACAGCTCACACAGCCCGAGGCACAAGCACTTTCTGTCGTCCTTTATTCCTCTCTTGCCTTGTTTCAAAAAATTGTGATTTGGACTGGTCACCGCGATCTCCTGACTTAATTTTTTCCAACCTAACTAACTTGTGTATGCCAAGAATATTAGTCAGTCCGGAACAATTCAAAGAATTCAAAGTGATTCCATTGCGCCATTCGCTCGCCATTCGATTACGGGTTACCATATTCAAAAAGGGATTGGAACCCGTCACATTTAAACTATTCTGTAATGTCTCTATTCTAGAGTCTATCTTTGTGCTCGTCTCCATACGGCTTAATGGGGCGTCTGTGAGTTTGGCTATGAATTTGTCGAATCCGGTTATCACTATCAGCAAAACAAGAGTTAACGAGTGGAATAAGCGTCTTTAACAAGTTCAATGATTATTTCACGGAAATCTCAAATAAGCTTAAGCCTCTTGTAGCGACTTCCCTCAGATGTAGCGAACCGAACCCTCTGGTAAAGGTATGGAAGTGGTCTGCTTTGTTTGAGTCTGAAAAGGAAGGTTAGTATCAAAAGATTAGGAAAACTTTGAAAGCTTAAGCCAGCAAGGTTTAAGGGAATGACAAGATGTGATACCGCCGGCCGCAGTAATCTGTAAACAAAACGCGATAGGAGAAGATTGAGCGTGGGTACGTTGATAAACTGATCAGTAACGACTTGAGAAGCATCGATTTAATGTTAACTGTAAGACAATTTCCGAAGTAGCCTAATATACGGAAGAAACTGTAAACTCTATCTGTTTAGTTGAGGATGTTATCCCTAACCATTTGATTAAAGATGACTCCAAGGTTTTAGGTACCCTGTATATAGTCGATGTTGTTTCCATTGGCTTTGATAGGATAGGATAATACGACCTCTCACATTGGCTTGGCTCTTGGTAGAGCTGAGCGTATGTTTGGCAGGAATGTCGTTATTGAACAACAAGAACAAAAAGCGCCCCGGGATGGTTCCTTGAGGGAATTCTATTGTGGTTTTGGGAAATGTTGAACAGGTGACATTAGCTTATACAGTTTGACTGCGATTTTTAAGGTATTAAGAGTATTATGGCTGTGGAACAAAGCAATGTTTGAGTTTTTGAAAAGGATTTTGTGTAGGGCAGTATCGAATGCTTTAGAAAAATTTAAACGATATATCATCATGGTCCTTATCAATTTCACAGCTAAAGTTTTAAACAGTAGCTGCATTGTGACCCAAAACGTGACTGAAAGGGCCTTCAAGGAGCTTAAGTTAAAGAACGAATTCAATTGTGTGCTCAGAATCTTTTCAAAAACCTTAGACATGAAGGGCAATATAGAGATCGGATGATTTTCATGATTTTTTTTTTTTTTTTTTGTTTTTTTTTGTAATTCATTTTTATTTATACAATAGTTTCTTAGATCTATCTTATCCTAGACAAAAATGTTTAAAACTAGCTTAACTCCGAATTAAAAATAATAAAAAAGAGGTCAATGTTTCATACATTAATTTGCCTACAAGTCCAGCCGCGTTAAAACCAAAAAAAAGGTTTTTCTTAGAAAAAATGGTTCGGGTTTTTTTTTAATTTCTCAAAAACTACAAAACATTTTTGCATTCGGTTTTCTGCTTTTAACTAAAAACTAATGAGAGCATTGAATTTTTGAAAAAAAATTACTACTTAATTACATACAATTTTGAAAAAGAATAGTTCGAAATTTTTTTTTTAAATTTTTTTTTCAAAATTTTGGGTTTGAAAATTAATTTCTCAAAAACTGCTTCTTAAAACAGCTTCATTTAAAATCAATATGAAAGAAGAGGTTTCTGGCTTTACAAAAAGGTATATCGTGGCATTGTGCATGTAACTGTTGATTTTTAATAATTTTTTTTCCAAATTAAGTCAATTTTTTAGAAAATTGCCCCTCCCGGCTAAACGGGAGGAAATAGACCCCCCTCCCATACGATTTTTTTCTTGTCTTGACTAGACCTACACGCTGTAGCTTTTTGGCACACTGCTCGCGGGACACCCTGTATATCTTTTCTTTTTTTTTTTGGTTTTTAATATTATTTTTTTTGTTCTATTCTACCCTAACCTACTCTACCCTACCCTACCCTATGTAAGCCTGCCATTGGTGTTAGGCAAGCCCTGCCTTGAAGAGGCTGAAACCATTGAAATGTCCACCGACGCAGCTCCCTCCAGCCACCAAAAGCGTTGATGCTGGCGGACTACGTCTCTTCGATCCCGGCGTGAGACCGATCTACAGAACCTGAGGCGCTCGGGCTCACTGAGCGCGACATCGGGTCCGTAGAGGAATCGCCGTTCCACGGAATTGCGACCCACATGGAAGATTAGCGACACCGCCAATCTATCCTGGATCAGCCCACATCTATCTAAATAGAGGAATGCTTCTGGCAGGACAAAGCCGTTAAGGCGCACTCTCTCGTGATATTAATCATTGGGGTAGTAAGCCCCGGAGATTAGGCTATTGACCGAAGACATTGCTCTTGCAACGTGGCTTCGAATCAGTTTGATCAGGAAGTTATCCACCCGTACAATGCTGGCCCTATTGTATAGGACCTCGTTCGGGTAAAATTTCGTGTACTCAGATTCGGGTGTCCTATGTAACCCGAGACAAGTCCTGAGACATTGTCTCTCAAACACCCGAATCCTTTCCATTAAGCTGGCTCTCACATTGAACCAGACGGGGCATCCATAGGCAATCATGGGCCTGATTAAGGCCATGTAGCAGATTACCTTCACCCTGGGATCAAGTTGGCTGCAATGAAACAGCCATCTTGTCAGAGCAAAAGCGCCTCGGGCCCTTGCCAGAGCAGCATCTACATGTTTGTCAAAATATAGATACTGGTCTAGCCAGATCCCAAGGTATTTGACTACACTTTGTTTCGCCAGTGGGCGCCCGTCCTGTCCAAGAATTGAGAACCCGCGCCAATTTTTTCTAGTGTCCCGAGAGGCTCTAGACAAAGGCGTTCTGAACAAAATAGTTTCTGATTTCTGACAGTTGATCTTCAACTTCCAGTCACCACAATACTGCTGAATTTTTTCAAAGTCACGCTGCAAGAGAGTGACAATGACGTCGATCGTTGGACCTGATCTGTACGCGATTATATCGTCCGCATACGCTATTGAATGGTGAAGAGAAGCTATCAAATCACTGAAGTAAATGCTGAAAAGGATCGGCGAGTTCACCGTACCCTGTTGCAGTCCGTTGTTAATATCAAATGTTTGGGTAGAAGTCACGTTGGCAATTTTCACTACGAACTTTCTACCTGTTAACATGTCAAAAATCATATATAGCAGTGGTTTACTTATGCTCAGCCGATTGAGCTTATAATAAAGACCTTCTAGCCATACGGTGTCGAAGGCTTTTTCCAAGTCCATCAGACAGGCACCCGTGCATTGGTTCTTGCATTTATTCCATTGGATATCCGACACGAGTTTCGACGCGGCATGAATTGTGTCATGCCCCGCTCTGAAACCGAATTGGTTATCCGGGATGATTTTATTGTCCTCAGCCCATTTAGACAGGGCTCTATGGACCACCTTCTCGAAGACTTTGCTGACACTCGGAAGGAGACTTATCGACCGGAGATTTGCCGGGTTAGAGGTGTCCTTACCCCTCTTGGGGATTGGTTGCACCACCGCTGTCTTTCAGTGCACTGGATAATATGCATTATTCAGTGCATTGTTGAACAGGATGATTTTCATGATTATTTCCATGCTTATGAACAGGTATGATTTCAGAAGCCTAGAAAAAGATGCGTGGGTGATTAGTTCTAAGAATTTGGAGTCAATAGTGTCCAAGCCAATAGATTTGATTGCAATGGCAAATTGAAGCACATCCTTTTCATAGACTCTAAACAAGCCAAAGCTCTCTTCAAATTGCATGTACTACAGGATATGTGGTGTCACATTCGTTCGGATCACCAATGCCATTGTCGCAGAGAGTTACGACTGAGACGAATTTTTTATTTATCTTTTCGTCATTGCCGGCTTCTGAGGTCTTACATTCCTGTGGCGTTTGAAATCGCAAAGGAACTCGGGGAGTTTAAATGTCTTCGATTTATAATAAGTTTTTCAATGCGACTAATCAAACATACATATATATTTTTCAATATTACGAATAATGAGGTTTTTGGTTGTGACGTGATTTTCAAGGTTATTAATGGTGGATATAAAAACTCGACTCCCTCATCAACGAAAGACATGTTGTTTAGATAATGCCGATTGGAATTGAGGGGGTCTTCAATAAGAGTTAGAATATTTCTAGATTTAAGGTAGCTGATTATAATCTGTACGAATGATTTACTAAGACTGAAATTAACTATCAATGAGTATAGAGCTTGTAAGGGTAAAGTGGGTGGGAGTCGAGCAGTTGATTGAAGATAGGTTAACGGAGTTTAAAAAGTCTTTGAGACGGTTTGCCCGAAATTCATGTAGGCTTAGCAGATTAATGTTAAGATCACCGGAAAGGATAATATTTTCATAGCAAGCTCCAAAGCGCTCCCTCATATTAGTTACGATTGTGGTGTCCCTCAAACCTGGGGCTTGTAGATGACTAATACGAGACATTTACCGAATCCACATCCAGTTTCAAACTGGAGGTTCTCAATATCATCCTTAGGACTCGATTTGCTGATTAATCTGCCGGTTATTTTCTTCTTAACAATGATTGCGACACCGGCCGCTCGAACCCCAACGCGATTGTCCCTATAAATGTTATGACCTGACAGCGCAATTTCGCATTTATAATTGAAGACCGATTTCATTTTTGCCGTCATCCTCTCTTTTTTTAAATTTTTCTCTGCTATACTAAGTGCTGGTAGCCAATTGCTTAATGGTACTCATCGAAATAAATTGTACGACAAAAGCGTTTGACATGGTTGATCATGGCCTTAGAGGAGAAGTCTATACTTGGTTTACCTCTTATCTCAAAGGTAGAAAATAAAATATTATTCTAAATAGAACCCTCACTGATTCACGTATGTTAAAGAAAGGTGTACCGCAGGATTCAGATTTCGGTCCTGAACTGTTTTTAAATTGCATTAACTCTTTTTTTTGACTGAATTTGCATGGAGTCCCAACTGCTTTTGCAGATGGCGCGACCCTTACCTACCAATTTGATATAGAATACGAATATATTGCTTAAATAATGGGAGATTTGGAAACCTTAAGACTTTGGCTGAGCATAAATCGATTGCTAGCGATAAAACTAAACTTACATAAGCCCTTTTTTTAAGACCTTTGAATATTTATTTGTGTTTCACGATTACCTTGGATACTTGTTGGATACTACTAGAACTTTGATTAGGGAGCCATTTTCCCGCCATTCGCTTGCGTAATACATATGTGTGCAACAATTTTTCAGCCACATACGAGGTAATGTCTAAACACATTTGAGACTTCTTAATCTGGGCACCAGATGCCTCCAATCGATCAATATATCAGTCAAAACATCAGAGATTCAACTATTTTGAATAGTTGGTTGGCAACACTTCCTTATTCTACTACTTACTTCCTTGGACTAAGTGGATGACTCACATTACTGCCTTTCTGCGAGTTAATTAATATGAACGAACATCTTCCACATCCACCAACCATCAACTTCTACAAACTTATTGAATGCACATCTCGCAGACAACTTCATTCTCGTGGCCAGGCAATCAAAATCGCCGTGCTACACTACTCCATTGACCTCCCCATTCACTTGCCAGTTAAAAAGGAACCAATTGCGATCCCAAATGCAGTGTTGTCTTCGCACAGAGTAAGCCATGTTGGCATGAAAGCTCAGCCCGCATGTTAGGAAAGCTCGCTTTAGCCGCCATACAAGACCATAAGGACATTTTGCCGCCAATGACGTAACAGACATTCATCCCCAAAACAGCCATCCGTACTGGAATGTTATGAAACGGTTTTCATATCGTACTTTCTCGGAGGGGCATCAAATGAACGCCAACAAATGAGCAACCGAGAGATAGAGAGAATGAGAGAATCAATCCTGTGTGATATGAAAAAAATCACAAGCTTACCCGACACTAAACAGAAACGAGTCAACGTTCGAGGCCGACGGGTCATTGTGCTGCGTTTCGAAGCAATTTTTTGTTTTCTCTCTTCTGTTCCGCTTCTGTTCGTTCGTTCAAGCTACGTGCTGCTCCTAAGCCAATCTTTTGCCACCCAATCCTGCATCCTCTCACACATACACGTGCATGAAGACAATATTATCGTTCCACGTACACGACCTATACAAATGTCTTGTGGATACAACAAACATTTTTTTTCGCGCGTTACTATCCGTAGTAGTTGTGCTATCACTACACGATACTGCGACCGACCAAGGATGCAAAGGAATTGAGGTGGAGATAGTAGTAGCCCCGCGTTGACGAAGAGGAAGTCCTTTTTGCGGTTATACCATACGGCGTACGAGTACGAGTACGAGTACGTGTGGGGTAGTTGTGTAGTGTTGAATGCATTTCTGAAATTCCCTTCCAGCCGATCACGCCAGCATGGATGACAGCGTTTTGATTGTACGAATGCGTAGTGAATAGTAAATGATACAAAGGAAAACGCCGGCAGTATTTTCGGGATACGATACGGAGTAATAACTAAAAGAGAAGCAAAAAAAAAAACCAGAACACCCTGTGTGAAGGGAAAAAAGAAAGAAAATTCGCGGAATCGTGTACGAGTGAAAGCGGAACCGGAAAAAAAGCCGGCACACGTCGCCGCAGCAGTCTTGACGGGTTGGAAAACATATGTCCACGGGAAAATCGCCAAGCGGGAAGTGAAAACTAAGAAAAAAAAAAACACGTTGAGCCGGTGATTAATTAGTGAGTCGAAAATCTCGACGGCGCCGATTGGAGACGCAAGGATTTACGCAAGGATATTTACTGATTTCGTGAAGGTAAACCTTTAATTAAATGAAAGTGAGTAAAGTTTGAGAATTTCAAAGAGAAAACGCACAGACAATAGCCGGCTGTTCAGGCAGGATGTTGCAGTAATCAGCGCGTGTCCTCCATCCCATGGCGCTTTTGTCGCCGCCAAACAAACATCGATACATGGTCCTAACTCTACTTTCTTCTTCGTTTCGTTTCTCGTCTCGTATTTCATTCCAAATTTCATGGTACACGGTACTGTTCTCTTATTATAGGACATTTCTCGTCCTCTTCTGCGGCTAGAATCACCCCATCGAACACTACGTGTATATGTCTATACACACATGATCCTAGATACTGGGATCCAAGTAGCAAAAGAAAAAAAAAACCGCTATCCTACGTAATTCAGTTTCCGTTGTTGTTGAACAATATTCACACTGTTGTGATTCCATTATGCACACTTACTCAGAACTGGAATATCGCTCGAGGTATTGGTTGGTGGCAGTCTGCGCAAGTCCTGGACGTGCCAAAAAAAATATACTAAAATTCACGATAACAACGAATATAACAAGCGAATTCAGTGGTTAAATCCTAGTACGAGAACAGAGCCAAAACCATAGAGAGAAAGAGAGCAATAGAGAATGGTGTTGAAGGAATGGGGAGCGCAATAAAGCGGCGGATAGTCAAGTGCTAGTGTTGCAGAACATATGACTGTGATTTGGAATGTGTGAAGTAGCGTGACGAAATCTGGAACCGGCATTAACTCCTACAACAACAATTCGATGGGCGACGATGGGGATGTTGACGACCAAATACAGCCAGGACGAGACGGCGTATGACAGTTTATAACAGTGTGGACTGCTGGTACACGGTTTTCTAGGTACTCCTTGAGTGCTTTTGCCGCTTTTATGAAATATTGTATTAGTAACGTAACGGTGTGAGGATGTCTATTACCTCCTGGCTGAGTACTGGTCGGGGGGATGAAAACAATGCAGGGACACCTGTAGGAGTATGTCAGTTTGCGAGGAATTTAATTCATTGATTGGTATTAGGTTGTTGTTGGACTGAATCTTGTTGTTTTTCATTTTTATTTTTAGTTTTGTCGCTCTGATTCGGTATCGTGCAGACGTCTGGGATGGATAGGGTGGGCCTTGTCTGCTGACTATATACGAGTTTTGCGTGTCCGGAATGGACATTTGATGTTGGTGTGCGTTACAATTTTAAAGTGCTTTTCTGGAGATTGAGAGGCTTGTGTTCGTTGCGTGCCAAAACATCGATTTAGTAAGGGGCAGGATAAGGTTAGTCTACGTTATCTAGTTAACATTGAATAAGTCACCCGCATTGATTCTAACTTAGATGCCGGAGCTTAGCATGGCCTTCCGTTAGGTGTTTCCACAACCGCACTCCTAGTTGATCAACGTTTTTTTTTCACTTCAGATTCCACGTTTTCCCTTCTACTTGAAGACTCTCTGAATCGAAGATTTAACATGACCCAGCCAACGTGATCCGTAGACGCTGTGCCATGTCAATGTCGTTGTAGATCCCGTACAGTTCATGGTTGAGCCATCTCTATCATTCTCTGTTAACGCCAACTGGGTAAAAGATCGTGCGCAGAAGTTTTCTCTCGAAGCGAGAATGTACGTTCGAGCCTTAGTATGTTCGTGAGCTTTCCTTCACCTCACATGCCTTGGGATCAAATAATGATCTCGACCCTAGACCAATTATATTCGACTCGTAATTGCAAATTGAACACCTAAGAGATAAGATCTGCAAAAAATCTAACAAACTGGCTGTTTCTTATAATGAAAAAATCTGCACTTAAACTGATATTAAATTTTTGGTGTTTTTTTCAAAGGTTTACAAATTCAATATGAAATAAAACACTTGAAGCTAATGTCAATGTCTATCTGTTAGCTTTGTTTAATAGATAATTTTATGCCATTAGAGGTTAAATATGACCTTGGGCATATGCGTCCAACAGCTAGCTAGAAAGAAGTACAATCGTAAAGACCAATTTTCGACAACTTTATCGAGCAACGAAACTATGCTCTCAGCAAATGTTTCCAATGGTGTCGCGCGCTATGTAACATGTCTCGTCATCTTGTTGAAATCAAAGCTCTGTCACGTCATCGCCATCCAACTGAGGAATGAACAAGTCAGAATTCATGTTCCTATAGCGCTCTTAATCGACGATAACATTCTGGCCGGCAACGTCCTTAAAGAAATATGGACCGGTGATTACACTAGCCCATAAAGCACACCAAACAGTGATTATTAATGGTTGTACTGGCGTCTCGACAAAGGTTTCTGGGTTTTCTCCGTTCCAAATTCGGCAATTTTGCTGGTTGACATATCCATTTAACCAACAATGGCGAACAAAATTTTGTGTAACTGAATCATGTTTTCGGCCCATTCACCGAACTTACGACGTGAATAATGGTCACGCGGTTTCAACTCTTGCACAAACTGGATCTCTTAAGCTTTTGGGCTAAGATCTTTCTGTAAAACTTTTCATAAAGTGAACGGACATAGCTCCAACTGCTATGCACGGTGGCGATTCGACTCATTTGGATTCTCCTCAACACTGCGCCCCACAACGGCAATAACTTCTTCTCTTCGCACTGTTTGTCGTCTTTGGGGATGTGTATTATCCACTACAGTGTACGTGGTGCGAAAACGATTCATCGTGTTCCGAATGAGTTGCTAAGATGAACGATTATGTCGACGGTAAAATGGACTTAGCGCACGATAAGTTTGCCGAACCGAACTAAGTTTCCAAAATAAGTTTGCACAACTTCCATGAGTTGTTCTGCCGTTAATCTATTGATTTTAAAATGGCAAGATATACTAACCACAAATCAACTTTCAACTTTCAAATTGACAGTCTGCAGAATTAGTTTTGCCAGTTTAAAAACCAAACCGTTAAAAAAAACATTCTTTATAACTGCTGGTAGTGGATGGTCATATGCTGCAGGTTGCCAAGGTAAGGTTGATGCGGTAATTCGTAGGGACGAGTGCCACTTCTTTTCTTTTAGCTCGAAATTTAACCGCTTTCTTAAAAAAAAATGGGATGGCACAGTGACTCAGAGGTTGGTGTGGTGTACTTCACCGCACCGTACTCGCTCGGAGCTTCTCCTCTATTTTCTGTAACGCCAATAATATTAATAATATATATATTACAATAAAAAAAGGTGGAATTAGCAACGAGCCAAGCTACAATTCTACCTTCTACCTTGAATTTTTCAAACTTTTACCTGAATCTCAGGAACTACAGTAGCTAGGGTTCTAAAACCGGTCGCTATGAGCTGAGAATTATGTACTCTATAATATAACATAGTCAAGTTTCAGACTCATAGCTACTCGGTAAGTTTGGTTTTATATATGCATACGAACGGACGGAAAGACAGAAAAGCTTTTGCATAACTCTTCCCTACCCCAACTTTGTAAGGTAGAAGATTTTTTTTTTTTTTTTTTGTAAATTAATTTTTATTTATAGTTTCTTAGATCTATCTTATCCTAGACAAAAATGCCTAAAACTAGCTTAACTATCCTTACAAATTTAGGAATCTTACTGGCCCTAGGCGGATACTCTATAACAAACTGTATAATTTTAACCTATGCCTTTCGACTACTATTAAGGTAGAAGATTAAAGGAGAGGAGTGAACGTTCGAATTTTAAAAATGATTTTTGAGGCCTAAGCTCATGTTCGGTCTTCTTGCATGGAACTTCTGCCATTATTGGAGTATGTAGGTGTGTTCAAAAAGGGAAGTAATCGACACTTCTATCGCTGTGTAAACTTTATTGAAACTGCTTTTCAAACCGGCGATCAGCTAACAAAGAGGTTACTGTGGCTTGACGCTATTGGCGATTTTTCGAAATAAAAATTTCCCCAGATGTGTGTGCCTGCACAAACCGTAATATTATACAGATGACATATTATATTAGAAATCCCTCTGAAGACCTCAGCAAGGAGTTCGTCTGCTCTAACAGCTTCGTGTTACTTAAGCCTAGGCATTGCCAACTCAACCATGTCTAAGTTAAGTGAACGTAATACTCGCTCAGTGGAATTTAGATTATTATTACTATTATATAGTCCAATGGTTTTTTCGTAGTTTTAACACCGACTGCGATATCTATTCACTAACATCGTTTCAGGCTTCTATTCTAACTTTCTGACCCTGGCACATTCGTTGTTTTTCTCGATAAAAGTGCTTTTGGTCGGTTTTCTTTTTGTACTATCCTACTATCCAGTTGTCCAGGAATTTGTCTTTGGAGCCATCATTTGCCTTTCGTAAGGACATGAGCACAGATTAGGCTAGTAATGTTTAATCCAGCCTAACGTACATGCCGAAAGCTTTGGATTTTTTGCCTAAATCCGAATTCGAAAAAAATGCTTTGTTCCTCTGTTGCAGTTTATCATCAACCTTTTACACTGTCGATTCCACGTTTGTGTGATGATACTCTGTTGAGACATTATTACCTGACCTCATTTCTAGAATTAAGAGGCTCTTGGCCGGATATGTCTAATAGTAGTGCCAAAGATCGGTGCCTCATGATGACAATAACCAATCTGACGAGAGAGTAATTTTATGGACTTATTTAGGTTGTAGTTAAGCCGTATTGCCATAGAATTTTTTGTCGCCGGCGTCTCTCCATTTTTTTGCTTTTTTTTACTGAGAGAAGATTTGACTATCAGAACTTGATACAATAAAAGTACCTTATTGCACAATCCTTTAAAGATCCTACAAAAAGGTTAGCATGTAGGAGGTCAAAGTCAAAAGAGATTTCTTAAACTTCAGTCACGACATTACTACCTCGTATAAATCAAGATGGATTATCTGGCTATGACTGCCTATTTATCTTCCCGCTTATACAGCTTTTTAAATTGTTAAAATACTTTAGCTTTGGCATATTCATTTCTAACTTTAACATATTAAACGTATCATTGCTTTTCGTCGGTAACGTGTTTCTTTGTATAGCACCAAAAAAGCTCTAGAACTCAATAAAGCCGATCTAAGAGTGCTACGAGTATGTGGGGCACTAACAACCACCTTTATAAAATAGGTTTTAACAGCCAGGAAATCTGTAGGCGGTATGGGCTGACTGAACAGAACTATGAAACATATACTGACTGTCTGTCTAAGCCTTGCTCGAGAAAGTTTCAAAATGTTAAGCAAAACAACCATAACAGGAAAAAACTTCATCCCACAAATCCCATCTAGAGAAGTTGTCAAATTTCTGAAGGCAGCACACAAATCCTAGACCAAAGAAGGAGGTACAATAGATCTGCGACGGCGGTACTTGTGTCTTCATGTGACATATACCGAGTTGTTCAATTCAATTTAACTGTATGACACCAACCTGCTATTGTCATAAAATTAAGGCATTTTTGGGATGTATGCGGAGAAAAAATCTATGGTTTGTTCAGGATACATGATATCTTTTCTCGGACCCTATTTGCTAAAGTGAATGATCGGAGACCATGTGTGGCTCTCGGGAAATTAAATTATTTAGAATAAGGCTGATGGTCCAAGGGTATATTACGTGTGATATTATGTGAACCTGTAAATCTTTATCCATTCACGGGTTTAAGCACTGCGCCAGATGGTGGGGAATAAATATATGAATAAATGCCTCCAGTGATTAAAGCTTTTCTCCAGGAACTCGAGAAATTTCGGAAAAGAAGGTTGGCGCATTGGATAATCAAATAATGAGCAAAGGTGAAGCAGGGTCAGATCCCAGATATTTGTATCCACCTTCAATGCCCGCAAGCCCAAAAAAGATTCCCATCACGCTAACATCGTGTAAGTTGCGTTACGGGCCTAGGATTTCCCGATTTAGATAAGACAATAATACTCGTATATGCAGTCATGAAGAAACCAATAGCCGAGGATTATCGCAGCGCTCGGTTACTACCTTCCATACTGTGTTGTAACTAGCTCCTGAGATGGATAGGTGCCGTGTCAGTTTTTCGACTTCTCCAGCTAGGCTTGATTCTAGAAACCAAATCTTTTGTCCTTTTGACATCTGTTGATTATGGATCATTTCGGCGTACAGATCTGTAAAATGCTGCCTTCGGTAACTTTATTGTAATCCTTCTTCTTCCAATTGCAGTATTCTTCTATTCTAAGAGTATTCTTTAACTTCATCATATCTGAATTCGTCTTCCAAAGCTCGATAGATCATCGCCACATCATCCCAATTTTGCTTCAGATTGCGAGACTGAATGCGATAGATTTGTGGTTCTTCTCCTTTTTGCATATAGAAATTTTCAGTGTAATCTATAACCCATCTATACCGCCGTTTGCGACTGGTCATGGACTTTGTTTGCGATGGATATTAGTGAATTACCAAAGAACTTACCCTCTCGATGAGCTATTTTGACGTAGGAGTCCCATTGAGCTAGGTGAGCTAGGCATGGTGAATTCGATTCTGAACCTGTTCTACGTCCCTTCGAAGGCCTTCCACAATCTTCGGTATTTCCGGGTAATAAATCTTTTGAAAGTATGGATGATTCAGATCCACTGCGACTCGTTCTCTTATCATACTGTCGATTTGGTCAAACTCTTTCCTAAGCTCCACAACTGGAGCTTGTGCAATTAATGCTCAGGCCCGCCTGTCTAAGGCTTTTATTTCTTCTGCAGCCTTTTTCTGGTATTTTTGACCAGAATTTTGTTCGGATGTTATGTCGAGATTGCAAATTGGCGTTTATGGAGTTTAACAGTAATCGTGGGGGACCTTTCTTAAATGGTCATCAACAACGTAGTCTTGAACCTAGATCTTCTCGTTTGAATCCTTGAAAATGCTTACCCTTAAATCCTCAAACCTTTACTCGATATGCTAAGCCTCCGTTCAGTTATTTGCAATTACGCGATATCAGGACGATAATGTTATGGAATGAAGCTGCAAAAAAGTTTTCTAATAATTTAGAGCAAGCAGCTAAAACGGTTTCACACATGGACGGGGGTAAGACAAAATGTAACCAAAAACTAACCAAAGTGGACGGCTACCATCAACGAATTCATTGAAACGCCTCAATATACAGCAACAATTACCCGAGTACTTCTGCGCTTATACCAAACCTCTGTCGAACGACCCTTAGATGCTCTAAAATAACCTCATCATCCCTAATTTGTTTTTTTTGCTCAGATGCATGGCTTGGACATACACCGTTGAGAGCTTTCTTGGTTGCTTCAAAATCTTCAGGTGATCTATGTTTACCTAAGGAAAAACGCAACAGCAAACTTTAAGCATTGGATAAAGAAGGATCGCTTGAACTTAATCAGTAAAGAGAGGTGGCCTCAACGGGCTAAAGTAGTTCAAGATATATATATAATCCGTTAATCCTGGGAATCTGGCAGACTTGTCAAAAATGGAGAATCAGTGTTGAAATCGATATATAATTTCGTTATCATTTGTGGATGCTATCACAAACTCACAGACTTATAAACCAAGCCCTATTAAAGTTGTACATTTTCGTGTGGCCTTTCACGATCGTTTTGTTTGATCGCGAGTCATTCAATTGGAAAATCTTTCTTCTTCGAGAACACGATTTAGGACAACTGGCTACTTGTGGGAACTTAGAGGCTTTTGTTTGAACTCATATTACGGGGTGTATTCTATGGCTTTCTTCGATATCTTAATCTCAGCAGTGATTTTCCTGCCATTCCGTCGAGGAGATTGCGTTCACTTCGAGGCTCTAGTTACCGAGCCATTGCTGACGCTGATTCGGGTTTCTTTCCGACCAAAACCACGGAGTTTTGCAATGCTGCCAATATTTTTATATCGACATCGGGGTGCTGGCAGGCTTCTATTATAGCAACTTGTAGCTTTCCACTTTGAGGTTTATTCAAGAAATAAGATGAATTTTTATTTTTTATTTGATGAATTTAATTTTTAGAAGTAAAAAAAGTCGGAGGTGCAGTGTTTACGGTTTTTTCAGCAAATCGGGATCGTCATTCGTGTCATTCAGCATGTCCCGATCGACGCTCATGCGACGATTCTTTTGGTCAATTTCGGAACAAACTTCGCTGACGCACGTTTCATGCCCAAAATGTCTGAAAAATTTCATGACATGAGCCACCGATATCCTCATATCCTCCTCAGCAATTTCTCTGATAGCGATTGTTATTTTTATATAGGGTTCGCGCAGGTTCAAGATTTACGATTTGATGGCGTTTGTCACACGACCTGGGCGAAATGGAGATGGTTTATGTCGAAGATGTTCGTTCACTACTCTTCGGGGGTGGTTGTCCTAGATAAGATTCGGGAGATTCGACTGAATTTGTCGTGTTGGTTATAGTTCACAGAAATTATTTTTGTTTCCACAGAGTATGAATTTTTGAAGTGATCTTATACTGCAAGTGTTTCGTCAACCTTTTTCTTTTGGGTCATCTCTCATTCACAACTGATGTTGCACAGTTTTCCGTATAGAAATTGTTCTGGGCTATGGACAGACTTGAACTACAGACCTTCCGCTCAACAGTCGATGATGATTACCACTGCAGCACGATCACCCCCTATTGGAAAATTCCCCATTTTCTTTATTGCTTCGATGTTTTCATCCGTTGTCGACGTCATTAGCATCTTCTCGTCCTTCTGAGAAGAGCTTGTAGCACCTTTATAATTTTTTTGTTCAGGGTAGACTCCTCGAATGCCACAATCAATATTTCAAGTAAGTCGAAGCACTTTCTTTGATCCATTTATTTAATAGTTAAAAATCGAAAAGCTCAATAAAATAGGTCTAACCTTTATATCTATGAAAAATAAACTCTACATCGAAAATAGCTGACAGTACTAATTTGTATTAGAGGACATGTGTACCAACGTAATAAGTAAAAAAAAATTGAAAATCGAATGTGCTAAGATCGGGAAATTCAATTAGTCACCTTATTTTTTGAACAAAAGTACTCTAGCTTTTCACCTACCTAGTAACTATGTCTGCTTTTCTTGACTTGATGATACATAATTTGGGACAGGTTTTAGCGTACAAGGCTGAAGGATGAGAAACTCTGTGTGGACCAACTCTTTCCTGGAGAAACAAGGACCTTCCTTAACTAAGAAAACTCAGTCGACTAAACCTTGAGTTTTGATTAGATGTAGGGGGTTCCAGGGGTATTGGTTACACACATCTAATTCCCATATGGCTTGCTACTATACATTTGTTTCGTTCTTACCATTTTATGCGTCATAAAAGCAAAATTCCTTTTCCTTTAAAGCCTTGTCAACAACTTTAAAATGCAATGCGTAAACTCCCATAGGCTTCGAGCGTTTTCCACGTTCATTGTTCTCAACAGCACTTCATTATACAAAAGCCATCCCCAGCGCAGTGATATATACATTTGCTTTATCGACTTCCTCCCCCCCCCCCAATCGCCGCTGTCTATTCCAAACAAAGTGTGCAGCAACTCCAACTCCAACTACAACTGCGACTGCGACTTCATCTATCCATCCGCACATTGCCCATTCATCAAAATACAAAAGAAAAACAAAAGCACTTCCCCTTGATCTCAAAACCATTTATAGTTTATAATTATTATTTCTTTGTTGGTGCGGATGCCACCCCTTTTGGGGGGTAGCAGGCCATTGCCTGACTACGAAAATAGCCTGTCGAACAACCAAACAGTCAGCTCCTGCATTCCGCGTGCAATCAATCATCAATGCGGCAATTACGCTCGATTCCTCCATCAACTGCTGCTTTCTGCGAACACTCGCTGGTAGCACATGCAACACTGACATACCCATAAGCGCTTCGCACCCACCACCGACCGACGCGTTGTCACGCCAGCACCATCTCTAGCTTGCGACCGCGGTGGAGCACTACGGTAGTGCTCAATTCTGTGCATTGTGTCCAAAGTAATTTACCACCTGATTTACATGATGACGTCCACACCGACGTCGATACAACATTCGCGCGCTCCGTGTTCCAGCCGTCGATGGTCTTGCTACATGAAACGTTGTCCGTCCATTGTTGAATTCGTAGTCTTGAATCTATATCCATTCACATGTGCGATTCTTTCAACACGAGGGCGCGAGGGTATGTGTGTGCCATGGAAATGGTTAAAGCTTCCGGTTCTTGAGTTGCGTACGCTTGAAGACTATTAATTAACGTGAAGATAGGCTGCTGTTTTGGCTGCAGGACGTGGCGTGGCATTGGTGCTATGGGAGGTGACAGAGAACCTTTTTCTGCGTGACTTGAGCACAGGCCGTGAATGCAAATGTTTCGAGGAAGTCTATTGAAAGGTGTGTTCTGGTGCGAGGAGGACGCGGACTTAGAGCCCTGCAGGGCGGGTGTTTTATTTTAGGTTTATGAGTATTTATGGGAATTAAATTGAGGGAGACGTGTAAATAATTTCATAAATGTGGTAAGGATGTGGAAATGACTTGGTTGTCTGTTGTTGTATTGGTCATTTGTCATTTCTGGCTGGCGCCGGGGAGTATATGAATGCTAATTTCCTTTATGTTTTTTGTTTGTTTTTTTTTTTTTTTTTTTTTGTGAAATTATGAAGAGTTTCCACGCCATTGTTTTGTTGACAGGCTTGTTTGTGGTAATTAAACTGGATAAAAAGGTGCTTCAAAGCGTGCATAAGTAAGGGTCATGAAAACTGGGTTAAAACCAGCTCATGGGACGTTAAAGAGGTGTATCCTTTTCCGTGAGTTGGACGGTTTAAATACCCGTAACCGACAATTAATGTTGGCGTCTTACACTTGTAGCTTTCCGAATATATTTTATTTTTATTATATCTAGCTAGTCTTTACTATACAGGGTGTCCCACGAGCAGTGTGCCAAAAAGCTATAGCATGTAGGTCTGGTCAAGACAAGAAAAAAATCGTACGGGAGGGGGGGGTCTATTCCCCCCCGTTTAGCCGGGAGGGGCAATTTTCTAAAAAATTGACTTAATTTGGAAAAAAAATTATTAAAAATCAACAGTTACATCCACAATGCCGTGATATACTTTTTTGTAAAGCCAGGAACCTCTTCTTTCATCTTGTTTTTAAACGAAGCTGTTTTAAGGAACAGTTTTTGAGAAATGAATTTTCAAACTCAAAATTTTGAAAAAAAAAATTAAAAAAGAAAATTTCGAACTATTTTTTTTCAAAATTGTATGTAATTAAGTACTAATTTTTTTTCAAAAATTCAATTTTCTTATTAGTTTTTAGTTAAATACAGAAAACCGGATGCGAAAATGTCTTGTAGTTTTTGAGAAATTAAAAATAAACCCAAACCATTTTTTTCTAAGAAAAACTTTTTTTTTGGTTTTAACGCGGCTGGACTTGTAGGCAAATTAATGTATGAAACATTGACCTCTTTTTTATTATTTTTAAAAAATTCGGAGTTTTATTATAATAAATTTTCAATATGATCCTCATTTTTTAGAAGGCAAAGATTATATCTCCTTCTAATGGCTGCACATAAGTCTATGCTTGACAAATTTTCCTGCAATTTGACTTCAGCGACTTCAATCCGTTCTTTCAGTTGTTCCAAAGATACTATTTCCACTTCGTAAACATAATTCTTCATGAATCCCCACACATAAAAATCTAGAGGAGTTAAATCTGGTGATCTAGGTGGCCGTTCCGTGGGGCCCCTTCTTCCGATCCAACGGTCACTAAAATGATCATCCAGCCAGTTTCTAACCCATAAGCTCTAGTGTGCTGGTGCTCCATCTTGCTGGTATATTAAATTATCTGCTATGGACAAAGGAACGTTGTCCATCAAATCGGGCAAAAGGTCTCGTAGGAACTGCAGGTATGATAATAATGGCATTCAAAAACCGGGGCCCGATCACAGTTTGTCCAACAATACCAAGCCAAACATTACAGCTAAAGCGGTGTTGTGATTTTTTTTGTTTTTTGTTGTGTGGATTGGTGCTACTCCAATGATGCAAATTGTGGAAGTTAGTAACCCCATCTCTGGTAAACTGTGCTTCATCCGTCCAGAACATCCTTGCAAAATAGTTTCGTTTAGTTTCATCTCGAAGCAGTAATGATCGACAAAATTCTGCTCTCAAAAACTTGTCGTTTGAGGTGAGTTCCTGAACTGGCCTAAAATGGTACAGGTAAGTTTTCGGTATGAAGCACTCCATACTCTAGATTTGGGCACTCCAAGCATAATAGCTATCCTCCTTGTACTAAGGGAGGGATTACGTCGGACCAAATCCAAAATTCTTTCATCTAAGATTCCTGATCCATCTGTAACTGATCTTTCGCTTCTTCCATGATCTTTCGCTTCTTCCATGCTCTAGCACTCCGTGCTCTCGCAGACGTCGGTGGATTCTTGAAAACATGCTACGACTGGGACACCTTCGATTGGGATATCTTTCAGCGTAGAGTCTTTTGGCTTCACGATCTCGAGGTCAATGTTTCATACATTAATTTGCCTACAAGTCCAGCCGCGTTAAAACCAAAAAAAGGTTCTTCTTAGAAAAAAATGGTTCGGGTTTTTTTTTAATTTCTCAAAAACTACAAGACATTTTTGCAACCGGTTTTCTGTTTTTAACTAAAAACTAATAAGAGAATTGAATTTTTGAAAAAAAATTAGTACTTAATTACATACAATTTTGAAAAAAAATAGTTCGAATTTTTTTTTTTAATTTTTTTTCCAAAATTTTGAGTTTGAAAACTAATTTCTCAAAAACTGTTCCTTAAAACAGTTTCGTTTAAAAACAAGGTGAAAGAAGAAGTTCCTGGCTTTACAAAAAAGTATATCACGGCATTGTGGATGTAACTGTTGATTTTTAATATTTTTTTTTCCAAATTAAGTCAATATTTTAGAAAATTGCCACTCCCGGCTAAACGGGGGGGAATAGACCCCCGCCTCCCATACGATTTTTTTCTTGTCTTGACCAGACCTACACGCTGTAGCTTTTTGGCACACTGCTCGTGGGACACCCTGTATATTTTGTATATTTTGTCCTTCGTTGGGGGCTTTTTCTATTTTATTTTCGGCTATGGCTGGTTTTGAACCATATACCACCGAAATATTAGAACACTAACCACTGAGCCACGATGCTCCCTTAGTCTGCCTTAAGTAAAACTAAGGCTCGACACGGGGACAGTAAAGGAACCTAATTTTGACCAAAAACACGGCAATTAGATGGCAAGAAGGAGTCACTCAGGATACGCTAAACGAAGCTAATAATAACGCAGGGATAATGAAATAACAAAAAATGCGTCGAAAATAAAGTTTATTTGTCTAAGCCTTGGATAACAATATTCCTGTTACTTTTTGAACGCATACATTTTATGATATGATCCTGCAGAACAGACTTTTCATAACAGAGATCACTGTCCTCTTCGCCTTGTTGTACTTTGAGTCTTGTGACATGAATTCTAATTCAGCTCAGTTTGATTAGTCAGAAGCACACCTTCCTAGATCCGATCTTCCCTTGAAGGAATTTTTTTCCCACAAACACCAGGGCTTTCTTCGCATTGCTTCACGTAAATGGCGCATAGCTTCAAGCTTATATTCCCTATTAACCGCAACAGTTTCAGGCAAGAACTCATGGTGAACCATGGCATTGTAATTGAAGAAAACAGTGAACAAAACGTTCACATTTGACGATAACCTTTATATTGAATGTGACGTGCATTTTTCGGTCTGTCCCTTCTGATAGCCTTTATTGGGATAAATGGGTTTTAGTTTTGGTGTTATACTTATATACCCAGGTTCCGTCACCGTCAGCAAATCTCGGTCGTTATTCATGTCATTCAATAGCCCCTGAGTGATGTTCATGTGACCGTTTTTTTGGTCAAAATTTTACAATTTTGTAACAAACTTCGCTGACACTCGTTTCATGCCGAACATATCTCGAAAATATTATGGCATACTACAATATATGCCGAGATCTTCAGCAACTTCTCTGATAGTGAATGAACGATTCTCCATAACAATTTTCATCATTCCTTCAATATTTTTTATCCGTAATTGAGGTTCGGGGCGACCATAGCGGGCATCGTCATTAACAATTTTGCGGTCTTCTGTGAAGAGCTCGTATCACTTGTATTCAGAGTAGACTTGCTTTATGCCACAGTCAACATTTCAAATACGTTGGAGCACTTTCTTTGATCCATGTGTACCAATTTAAAAAAAAATTTAAAAACCGGATGACGAAATTCAAGAGAACACCTTATTTCTTGAACAAACATCGAATATTAGAATAACATTCAAGATCTGAGGCTTCTGAGAACGTCAGCATTGAGCCGGAGAGCGCTGTCTTGGAGGTAAGGGACAGTTGGAACTGTTTTTTAGGAAATGTATAAGGTGATTGAGAAAATTTCCTCTGCTTCATTACTTTACCTTCGAAGTGATATTGATCATTGGCGATCAGAGAACCTTGATTTTACTACGTTCAAAGACGATTTATTACAAATAATGCCGTCACCAGTGAAGGGGCTAATGCCTTGTTCAATTCCTCGGGGGATCTTCATGTGATATTGAAGAGAAAAACATTCGCGTCAACAGACGGTTTATCCAATATTATGCTTAGGTGCCTCCCATCAGTGGCTGTTAAGATGTACACCATCCTGTTCGAGTAAAAACACCTCAAACCCGCCAAATGAGAGATGATCAACAAGTGTTGATGAAGGCATAACACTCGCAGCATAAGATCACTTCAAAATTCGTACAATGTGTGTGGATTTCGAATATAACACCTTAATGACATGGAAACAAAAAAAAAACAAATCTACTGTGAACTGCAACCAACGGGACAAATTCAGTCGAATCTCTCGAATCCGACCTAGGACAACCACCCTCGGAGAGTAGTGAACGAACATCTTCGACACAAACCATCTGCACCCCGTCCAGGTTGTGTGACAAAACACCATTGAACCTGCACGAATTAAAAAAAAAAAAAAAGTTTCCGGTTGATAGATAAGTCTCCTGCCGAATATCGGCCAGATCTTCTAGAAATTGGCCCATAGAGCCATGTCTAAATGGATTGAGGGTAATACCAACATTCCGGATAACCAGTTCGGTTTTAGAGCTGGGCATGACACTATACAGGCCGCGTCGAAACTCGTATGGAATATCCTGTGGAAAAAATTAAAAAACCAACCTGTACTGATTGCTTTGGAAAAAGCGTTCGACACCGCATGGTTTGAAGGTCTTTATTGCAAGCTCAGCCGGTTGGGCATAAGTAAGCGACAGCTATGTATGATTTTTGAACATGAGAGGGTGCGTCTTAAGGGCTTGGTCCAACCGGAAGCCTTTTTTTTTTCAATTCTCCGACTGTTTTAAGTGAACTAATATTTCAGACCGAACATTGAAGCTCATTAGGTCATCATCATAAGGGCAGTTTGTCTAGAGGTAGTATTGATTATATTGATTGATTACAAAATGACGATACTGCTGTGTGGACCCCACTTTTAAAGTTCACCCATCGAAAGCTTTAAATATCAGTAAGAGCACTATCATATCCGTTAAGGCGAAATCAAAGAACAAAGCCCTAAAGGCCCTTCTAGTTAGTAGATAAACATCCATAAATTACATAATTCAATCGATTGTCAAATACGCATATCCTTCATCAGAAATGCCCACTTCAGCCTCCGGATATGTAAAATCTCAATTATTTCAATGAACACGCCGAAATGACGTCTATTTTTGATGATTTGTCTTCCTTCAAACATCTTCACATCTAGGTTGTCGTATCTGCTTTTCTATATCTCATTTCAATATTCCAATTTATAACTGATGATACGATTCGCTTGTCTACTTCAAATACTTTAACCAAATAGAATTTCCTGCTTTTCCAATTGCCAAATCTCTGAATATTGTCTCCCGGCTCCTCTATAGCCCCCATATCCTGCTATTCTCTTGTCTTCCCCCCACGACCCATCCATCCAAAGGCAGACATACATATGTATAGCTTTACAACTGTTGGTCGTAACCGTTGGAATTTCGAGAATATCAAATTTCACAATCGATATATCTCACATGAGTGCCATCAATATTGCAATATTCGTCGGATACCAAAATATATTTCAATGATACTCTGGATTGGTACTTGAATGCTGCATTTGCCTTCTAATTTATCTCGAGCTCTGTATCCGTTCTCTTTCTCCTCGTCTTCGGAATCATACCGCCCACTCCTCGGTCCTTGTCTTTTCTTTTCTTTTTCAAGCAATTTCAAGGACTCAAGAATAACAGATAGTTTTGCATCTTGTGCTCAAAGTATGCGGTGTCTACATACATATGTATATACGAGTAAATAGATAGATTTCTTCCATCTCACAGATACTGAACAGAATGATAATGATCATCATCATCGGTACCAACAACACCATCATTGTCGACATCAACATCAACATCATTGTCATCAGCCGGTTGACAGGGAACGAATAGCGGGTGAGAGTGAAGCGATATCTTCTGCATGCTAATGTCATCCATACAACACATGCAGTCGTTCGTACTCGTTGCTGTCGTTTACCGTCGCTGTCGTTGTCGTTATCATCATTGCTGTTAGCTTTCGTCGGAGTCATTTGCGTGGACGCCGTCATCCGATCTGTTCTCGTTCCGCACAAACACACATCTCGTGTAACCGACGATTAGGGGAGGAACAGAACAACAAGAATAGAAAAAGAAAATATATCTAAATACATTCCGGAGAGGGGATATTTTAATTATCAAACACACCACGATGAAGTAATCTTCAATTGTCAGACTTCCAAATTTAGCTTCCGTTCTCATATCCATGCAAACGGGCGGCATGTACTGGTATGCTTGTACCATACCATAGATACTCAGCTCTAAAGAGGGAACAGATGGATAGACGACGTACATATGACTACTGTAGTAATTAGATGCAAAATTTCAATTGTTTGCTTTATTCTTGACTCGTTCTTCCACTTCGCACTCCTTTGGTTTTGTTCAAAACTACTGACGAACATGGATAGGCGAGGCTCTGGTCGCGACAAATTACAAATTCCAACCAACCGAATGGTTTGGAATGTTAATTATAAATATGAAAAAGAAACTAATCGGAATCTGCTATTGCGGCGCGAAACAAAATTAGTAAAACATGAATTCGGTTTGAAGTAAAACGGTTACGTGAGGCTTCCAACTAAGCTTTAACGACAAATCAATTGTGGGTAAGGTAAGGTTGCTGAACAGAGTTGGAAAGGAATGGTAGGAAATATTTTTCGACTCCTGTTTGTTTTCAAGGAATTTTCCTAGGCTTTAGACCTTCATATTTAATACTTCAACGAATTATTTGTTCCTTGAGGCGACTTTTCTTGAAATGGAAGTCGAAACTATTCTGAGAAACAAGAAATTTAAGACATAACCAAATCAGTTCCTAATTTTCACTTAAAAAAATCGAAAGCGAAAGCAAGTCATATAATACTCCTGCTGTCTTGGGGTACCCAGAAGCCGGCCGCCTTGGTCTTGACTTTTCCTTTTCACACTTTTCCCATTAACGTATTATAATTGATCCAATTTTGTAAATGAAAAAATTGATTTACCTCCATATTTCAAGGTACCTATATATACGATCATACAGGGTTATACAATTCGTGGTCCGGATTTGAAATCCTTGTTCCAATCACATGCGTCGAACCGATCTTTCATCTGAGACTGTATATATCTAGCTTAGGGCTTGCCATTTTAAAATTAAGATCGTTTAACAAACGCTGAACATGGAATTTAGTCTGATCTTACGGCACCTGATGGCATATTTTACGTTTGGATTAGCCTCGATTATCTTTTAAGCTCAACTCATTCAAGGATTGAGCATGGAATGTGCAGAACATACGCCGTTGTATACCTGAACATCAGCGCTCGGATGACAAATATTCAACATTTTCCCTAGCTTTAAGGCTTATTTTTCAGTCATTGAATATTATATTTATCTATTTGATCCACATATACACAGTGTAGACAACACAATATGAGAAACTGCTCCTAAGGACCACATAGCGGTAGCAAGGATTGTACGAATAGTCTAGTCTTAGAGCTAGAGCACTTCGGGCCAGGTTCTGCTCTTTCTCCACGGATATCCTCCATGTCAGGCGAGGGCTACCACGGTTGCGGGTGTCTTGTGGATTATATTCTGGATTCCATGTGAGGGCCATCTTTGCGACATTTGTGTCCTCTGTCCTGTAGCAGGTCCTCGTTCGTGATCCACTCCAGCCGAAAGATCTTCAGGCATTTGTCAGTGGTCTTCCACGTCTCACAGGCATAGAGGTGGACGGATCCGGATTTTTAGAGAGGAAGAAAGCCGGTTGGATGACCGTACATTCCTCAACGCATAGTAGACCGAGCGCGCCTTGTTGATGCGCGTCGAGATGTCGATTTCTGATCTTCCGTCTTTGCAGAGCACGCTACCGAGGTAGCAGAACTTGTTGAGAGAGAGGATCGTCTCATATCTTGTGCCGACTTTCATAAGCTTCATTTGATGCCAATGAACGAGCTTGAGACCACTGCTTTCCGGCGGGCTGCGAGGACAGCATTAAACTTGTGAGGGGAGCTGTAGCCATCCCACCTCCAAACAGCTTCCTCGTGGCAGCATAAACAACTTTTATGTCGCCAAAGTGAGCTGCAACCTCTGCTTCGCTTGCCAGGTCCTTGAAGAAGTCCCATTTGGCCTCTCGCGCTATGCGTTGGACCGATTTCTCGGCCTTGTTATATCAGCTTGGATCTGTAGTAGTCTACCTCTGAGGCTTCAATCTGTCTCAAAGTAGGTGATCCAACGTTTCTGTTTGTGTTGTCGAAAGCCCACAGTTTCCCCCACACTTGACTTCAAAGTACACATAAGGTCTGGCCACGATAGTGTTGTGTCTGACCGAGCTATCGCTTCGATCTTCCCCACAACTTGCCTGGCTATTACCGGATTCTGCAGGCAACAAAAAAATGTTGGCATGTTTTGACTCAATGGTGTCCTATTTGATTTGGTGGTGTTGTTGGATTATACTTCTTCGAAAATGAGGTATGTTTAACGGATTTTTTCAATCAAATCGAAGATATGGGTGTGGAAGACATGTGGTTTCAATAAAAATTCCACATTGGATTTAATTGTTAATCCATTGATTCGATATGTCAAATTATTTTATGATCAAAAGTTGAGACAGAAAATAATACAATATCTCAAGGCTAGCAAAACTGTTTATCCATTCGTAAAGAACCTAAAGAATTCTACTTCCTCCTCGATCCCCACACTCATTTGCAAAAACCTCCCAGTTGCCAGCTGTTTAGACACAGCCAATCTGCTAGATGCTAATTTTGCAGCCAGCTCAACGCTGCCGGATTGTACTCTGTTTCCTCGAGAGCGTCGAATATTCTGTGGGACTGCCCCACTTTCGCTCTCGTACAGTTGCAAGAGAACTTAAATATCTCAACTTGCACAAATCCGATGTTTCTGATGGTATTCCTTATACTTCTCAAAAGGTGTTCTTCCATGTTAGCATAACCACTTTTTCACATGTCCTAGTCCTCTGGTTTCTTTCCGGGCACGTGGAAAACAGCATTGATCCCGCCTGTCACTGAAAAGGTCGAATTTTCGTCTCCTTGAACCTACCGATCCATAGCACTAACTTCTTTCTAAGGTCACAGAAACGCTGATAAATCGTCAGCTTATGGAATATCTTGACTAGTAACAACAAGTCCACTGGTGATTTGCTGGCATACGAATATCTTACCGAAAAATGGAACCAATATTTCTAAAGCTTTAAACAGAGCTTAGTATCAATCTCTGTTGTCGAAAATACGTGCTTATGGTGTCGATGAATCTCTTCTTCTATCGATTAGAAATTACCTTTCGAGCCCTTGAGTTCAAGTCGGTTTGGATGGTTTGAAGTCTGTTTATAACAAAATAAATACTCCTTACTTTAAGGCCGACGCTCTTTCCCATTTTTGCAAATGATCTCCTGCCTGCTGCTTCTAACCTAATCCACACGCCTTTTCATATTCGTCCCAAGACTTACATCTCTGCTCTTCCGCTGTAGAATTGGAACGACAATGTGTACAATTTCACCCTTATATAAGGCTTAAATTCCTCCCCAAGCTTGAGTGCAATTCTAGTCTGGTGCTCCCAAGACCTCTAAATGGAATTCAAAAGCGGGCGATAAGACTTATAGGAGACATTTATATTGCGAAGTCACTTGCCTCGCTTGAACATCGAAGGCTGTTTATCGCTATTACAACAAAAAATGCTCAAACAAACTAGCTAATTGCATTCCTCCGCTTCAAGAATTTAACCTGAACTGAAGACAATCCTCTCTTATCGCCGATCCCAAGGGCCTCTATAACTTTATAATGCAAAACAGAAGCTGATAAGAACGCCTTTACTTTTAGTATTCTTCCTCCAAAGATCCGAAAATAGTTGCTAACTTTTTGTCCATTTCTTTAGTCAGTCGTTCACTGAACAGATCCTTTAAATTAATCGCTATGGAAGACTCCTGCCTTAATCATCGAGATAATATGCGACTTAAAGGACGTGTACTCTTCCGGTCCTAACTCCTTTCTCGCCATGATTTAAAAAAAAATTGCGCCATCCATCTGTTCCAACGCCTCATGGCCTTATTTCAAAGTTCCATTTCACTCTTTCCTCAGATATGGAAAAATACTGCACAAAAAAGAACGAGGGAATGTGTTGCCCATTGCTGAACTTTCTTGAATTACCAAACTCTTTGAGGGTATCGCCTTCAATATAATATTTTTTCAGTGCGTCCATCTTCTCCCCAAATCAACATGGATTTCTAAAAGATCCAGCCTCTAGCAAAATCGAGTTTGTGTCAAAATTCTTGTGCTCTCGGAGATGGCACAGGAGCAGACGTTGCTTTCACTGACTTCAGGAAAGACTTTGATACAATATCACATCAAATTATAATTATTTAATTCAATGCTCTAGATTTCGCCCCTGGTTTTGTCTTATGGATCGAAAGTAGCTAATGTTATTTTTAGAGTACCTCAGGATGGCCCGTTCGGCCCATAGACTTTTATTATAATCATTAATGATGTCATCATGAATTCTCAGCTTTCCTAATGAAATAAAAATCTCCCCTCCTGATTCGTATCGCCTCCAATCCAACTTAAGAGTTCATTTTTTTGTGTAAAAAAAAAAATATCGTGCTCAATGTTAGCAAATGTACTATCTCTTACTCGTAAGCGTTTTCCCCCCACCTATAACTCATGTTCCCTGTCTGGAAGTTTGTCCCTTAGCCTACCCATCGACAACATTATCAAACCTGTCAATCCCTCTTAGGGCTTTGTGAAACGTAGGTCCAATGACCTTCCAAGGAAATCTTGCCATCAAACAAGCCATTCCGCTTTTTTCGACCTGCAAATTCACCAAACCCTATCTTAGATATACATATCTCCTGAATCTTTTCCTCCTAAGTTTCCTATTAAGTTATTTGCGTCGGATCATTTCAAATCGAAAAGTTACTGAGAACCACCTTGTCAGAATCGAATCCTGCAGAAACTCCCATGAAAGACGTTGGAATGACATTGTATTCCATTCATAATGGCAAAATTAAAAAAATATATTGTAACAAAAGCTCGATAGGAAGCTAAGTCACACACTTTTCTTATTTATATTTATCTTCGGAACCACAAATTGGATGAGCCTGTTTATGTCCATGAAGCTTTTTTCGTCTCGTTTATTTCCAGAATACATAATGATATTGACTCAAGCGGTTTCGTCCGTAACTGGCGATTAAATGTGGCGCAAACCACTTACCAAACGAAGAGCGCTAAAGAGCGGAAGTCATCGTGTTCGACCGGTATAAAAGGACGTTTGTAGTTGGTTCTGGTTGCATGACAATGTGCCTCGCACAAAGCTCTAATTGTATTGTTCGCAAATTTTTGGCCAAAAAATTATCATCTGATCTAGCACCATGCTACTTTCAGCTGTTTCCTAAAATTGAATAAGCGCTGAGCCGGAACACCTGTGACACGATTTCGACCATCCAGAAAGCATCAATCGATATCCTCAAAGCTACTCGGAAAGTACGCAGCGAGCAGATTGGCTTTGTCTAAAGACAGCTGAGTTGTCATTGTAGACGAATATTTGTGTGAGAATGGAGCACACTTAACAATTTTCAGGAGTATACACAAATTCTTACTTCCTTCGATACAATAAATGATTTTGAGGTTGATAGTTTGGGCAGACTCATCGCACCAACGAATCAATTGACTCGATTTTAGTTCTACGTCAGAGCAGTCTATGAAATTTCCCTTTACCACTACCAGATGAAGGAAGTTGTTTGCCATCATCTAATTCGAACCGAGTACTCTGCCTGATTAACTCGTCATCGTTAAAGTCTTTTTTCGTCTTTTCAGTCCTCTATCCCGAATTAACGTTTTTTTCATGCTCATTTGTGTTCGAACACACGCGTCTTTCGTCGATAACGTATGAAACCATGACATTTCCATCTTCCCTATGTAGAGAATCACATATGTACACATCGATAAACCACTCCGTTTCACGGTGAAAGTAATCAGATAAAAGCCGAGCCGAGTACGATGGTAAGTGTTTTTTGGCCGAAATACCACTTTATTTTAGCTAGAGATTTCATGTTTATAAAATGTATGGACATGTCGTATATATTCATCTATCATTGTCAAGGCTAACCTAGCGCCTTAATTGTTTTATATTTTTAAAAGCTCCACTCAGGAGCGTTTGGTCTTTAACAACTTAATAACTGAGGGTGCGGCTGTCTCGCCGATGTACAGCTTAGACTTCATGAGGACCGAGTCATTTTGGTTTTGATATGTTCTTAAGATCTCCGAAGATAATTTCAGTTCTACGGTAAAATGTGTTAGACCGGGACACCAATGGCTTGCAAAGAAGGGATTCTCATTTGGGTCTTTCCAACCTCTTCGCATTGATACTCGATCCCAGCATACCTACGCATATGCATGAAACTCCGCGATGTGTGAGATTTCATAGAAAAACAAGGACTCCTGCTCGTATTCTGCGGCAAAAGGTCAATAATTGGCCACCACGTCTTCACCGGTATTTTTTATGCTTTAAAAATAATCTGTAGGTTCCTTGTCTCATTCTTGTTGTTGCATAACTTGAAATGCCTAGGGGAGGTAATGGACTAGGGAAAAAACGTTTACGTATGATACAAAGGGAATTTATTTTGATTCCGACTGACTAAGCCATACCTTACATTCGTGTTCCACAATTATTTATATTATATACCCACTATGACCCCTAAGAGTTCGGTTTATACATTTTTGATACCCACTTGTACTTAAAAAAGGTACCAAGCTACGTTCAATGTAACCATTATTTCACTGGCTAAATAGAAATCATACGCGCCTAATACAACAGGCCTATTTTCTTACAAAAGAATTTCTTCAACTGCAATGCGTTGTCTGCAAACTCCTTCCGTTTCTATCATTTTGGCGGACGACGATTGCATTCGTTACTGCTTTCAAAATATTTCACAAATTCTTTAAAAAAAACAAACATCAAAAATGAGTTTCTGAGTGGAATTGGTCTATCCAAGTTACCAAATTCAATTTTGTCATAAACTTCATAGAAGCATAACCAGCTCATTACTATGTATTTGTCGGAAAAAAACGCATAAAAAACTCCAAAAATATTGGGAGTTGGAATTAATTTGTAGCGTTTTATCAGGAATGGCGCAGATAGTATATTTTTCATCTACTATCTGTGGAAAATATTTTCCGTAAGACAAGTGTATAAAAGGTTTGTTCAAAAAATAAGGTGATTTTCTTCAATTTCGCAAGCTAAGTACTTCCGATTGTAGATTTGTTCCTTTTATGTTAGTACACATATCCCCTAACTTATGCTGGTATTGTCAGCTTCTCTGGATATGAAGTTCGTTTTAAAAGATATAAAGATTCGATGTGTTTTGGTTTACGAGTGTTTGGAGAAGGTACTTAGAATATTGACATATTGGCTGGCTCATGCTATAATTTTTTTTAGATTTGACATTAAGTGTGCGCCAAGGAAGTTTGTTGCAAAATTGTTAAATGTTGACCAAAAGAACCGTCGCATCATCACTCAGAATCTATTCAATGACGTGAATGACGATCTTGATTTTCTGAAAGGGTTCATTTGGGTGAAGCAATACGGAGAAAGCATCCGGATTTGTGGAAAACAAATTCCTGCGCGAACAGATAGCATTAGGCACTGCGACCAGTGTAGGTCTCTTGTTTCTGCTAGCTAATTAGACTCTTCTTTCGTAATAAAGCTGAGGATGTCTCTCGTAGGAGCTGAGGAGGATACGCTTGCCAAGATGGCAGTGGGCAGCATACTCGCATAGTATGCGCTCTGCAGCTTCCTCGTCTTCTAGACCGAGTCTACACTCGGTTTCAGACAAGAGGTTAATTTTGCTAAGATGATATCTCAGACTACGATGTCCCGAAAGGTATCTGACTAGTCTTATGATATCGAATCTATTATATTTAAGGATATTAATAGATATTAATAGAGTGTTCGTTCAGGGGCTATATAAATCTTTTCTATTGTCGGAGTGTTGCGATTTTTCACACTTGTCTAAGAGAATATTAACTTTTGACTTGAGGATTTCGCAGCAAGGTTCGGCACCTACATATGTACCTTTCGCTCGAACGTTTCTTAGCGAGTTGGTCGGCGATTTCGTTGCCTTTCATTCTCTTGTGACCTGACATCCACCAGAGTTTGATTTCATATCTTTTGCCTAGGTCTTGCAGGGCATCGTGGCATTCCTTCACGGATTTCGAGTTCGTACTACACAAGCCCAACGCTTTGAGCGCTGCCTGACTGAGAGTATATTGATTAGTATACCTCTTATGCCAGTCTCTAAGTTTAGGTTGACGCACCTTACGATGGTTGGAAGGAAGGTTGGCTTGGAAGACACTAGGACTAATTCCTAGGGCCTTCGATATCTTCCGATTTGTTCCGTGGATGCCAGCGCCGACGCCGGAATCCATATTGGAGCCATCTGTGTACCATCTAAGGCCCTTGACATTTAGCACGGGATCGCCGTTTTCCTAAGCTGTGCGGTTTGGGATGAGTATCTCAAATCGTGTGTGGTAGTGCGTCCAGAACTGATTTAAATATATATAATTCAGGAAAGTGTTGTAGAATGGACATGTGACCCCATGGCCGGTAAGTTTCCGATCGGACTAGTCTGATTGCGTTACATATAGCAACCTTTTTAATGAAAAGGTGCAGTGGAATAATTTCGATCAGTGCCTCTTGGGCTGATGTCGGGCAAGTTGGCGCTTGTAATGCCGAAACATAGTATGTATGTAGAGGCTAGTAGCCCCTGAAGGCGTTGAAGTTTAACTACTATAGTTTTTTGTTCAACTTTTGTCCGCCATACAGCACATAAGGGATGATAGGTCTTACTATCGGTTTAACTTAGGTTTCAATCCTTAGGTTACGGTGGCCGTTGCAAGTTTGCTTTTGGTGGTTGAGTTCCAGTTTTTTTTTTTTTATAATTCGTGCAGGTTCAAGAGTTACGCTCTTTTGATGTTTGTCATACAACCTGGACGGGGTGCAGATGGTTTGTGTGGAAGATGTTCGTTCACTACTCTCCGGGGGTGGTTGTCTTGGGATTCGAGAGATTCGACTGAATTTGTCGCGTTGTTTGTAGTTTTACAGTAACTTTATTCCATGCCATTAAGATTTTATATTGGAAATGCACACGCAGAGTATGAATTTGGAAGTGATCTTATACTGCGAGTGTTATGCCTTCGTCAGCATTTTTTGATCATCTCTCATTCACAACTGCGTTGTTGCATGGGTTTTTTTTCCGTATAGGAATTTTTCTTGGCTATGGTCAGACTTGAACTACAGACCTTCCGCTTAACAGTCGGTGATGATTACAATTGCACCACTACCACCCCGATTAGGTCTGTAAAAGGTCTGTATGTTTGTAAGGAAGACGGAGCAAGGTTGTATTTTCCTTCTTTTTGTAAATAGACTAAGGTTGTCTTATTTGAGTTTATCGTTTATCGATGCTACACCTGAATCAGAGATACCTAAATTAAAGCTTAGGTTGCATGCGTTCACCGGCAGAAATTTCGCTTTTACCTGTAACACTAACTACAAAGTCATCGGCGTATCCGAAGGCTTCATAACCGAGGTTTGTTAATTTGTATAGTAGGTCGTCGATGACTATCGACCGGAGAAGTGGTGAAAGGACTTAACCTTCTGGGCACCCTGTAGCTGCCGATACTATCATCAAGACCTCACTGGATGTATCTGATATAATACGGCTCTCAAACATCGCTCGATCCCTATGAATAGTGGGGAGGTGTACATCTCTTCAGAAAAGTGCAGCAGTGACTGAGTTGTAGAATTCACACTCATCGTTGCTTATGCATCATTTTTGGTCAAAAAAATGCCATAACCATACGTCAACTATCGTATTCACCGGGCCCTTGCGCCTTTTCGCTTCTCAGCTTAAAAAAAACCTAAGAAAGGACGCAGATTACCACGATTGAGAATATGAAGACCGCATCTCTTTGAAAGCCCAAGTCTATACCAAAAAGCGCGAGTTTCGAGAATTGGAAAAAGCGCTGGTGCAACTGTATTATACTGGAGGGGGATTACATAAAATGGGACAAAATAGATATTGATGAATAAATACATATTTTTTTAGTAAAATAAAAAGTCACCTTATTTCTTGAACAAATTTCGTTTATTTAAAAAAAGCTACAAATTGCTATCGTTAGAGCCTGCCAGCACTGTGATGTCAATTATCACTTCGTGCTTCTAATCATAGCACGTTACAACTATACTAGCAGCATTGCAAAACGCTCTGGCCGTAAACGGAAAAATGCCTGTGTGGATAGAAACGATAGAAGTTGAGGCTGGAAATGAATGGCATAGACGGAGTAGCAGGAAAATGACTGCCGAAATGAAAATATCAAAGTAGCCACGAAACGGAAATTAAAAGATGAGCTCAAACCGAAACTTTACAAGTTTTAAAAAGGAAAATATCTTACCGAGGCTTAAAAAAAGTTATGTTCGATAGAGCAAAGGAGCTGTTACGCCAGACGAACAATTCGCAATCAAAACAAAATGATAATCATGAAGGGTCATACTAAAATGTGAATTTCCAATGGCCATAGCTTGTCATGGTCTGGGCGTCTGCGAAAGTCAACGGACGTTAAAATGTTGATGTTTGCTGCAAAGCGGTTTGGATGATGCTTTAATGCCTTGGACGACCAAACATTTCGGTGAGAAAGAGTAGACATTCCAACATAGCTTTGCATAACAATGCAAAGCGCCTGTTTAACCGAAAGTTATTAAGTAACAATATCCCTCGATTGATTTTGTCGAGTATCAAAAATGTTAAATTAACTCTGAAAACCAATCATTCTAAAACCGGACGCTATGAGCTCGGAATGATGTACTCCATAACATAGACTCATAGCTACTCGGCAAATTTAGTTTGATAAATGCGTACCGACAGACGGACAGACAGGAAAGTCTTTGCATAAGTCTTCCCTACCTCAGCTTTGCAAAGTAGAAGACTAAAAAGGGCGGATTTAATGGATGCACTCCAATTGACCCTATAATGTGCAGTTCACAGCTGTTGAAATAAATTGGCTGTCAGAAAATAATAAAAGAAAACCTTAACTCGAAGAACATAAAAACATCCATAAACCAAAAGGTACATTGTTTAAAAATGCCTGCGTCATATGTTTAAATTATAGACCTCAATCTACCTAGTTATATACCTTTAATCTGTTCAGGCCATCTCTCTTTACAAATTATGCTTGATCTATAGCTATTCCCCAATATACAGTTCTTAAACTTCGCTATTTTTATTCTCCTTTATAAGAGTAGACAGGGTTACGGATCACCCAAAGAACTTTCCTTTTGAAACGATCAAGAAAGCTCTTTATCGTCTCACCCAAAAGTATTGCATTTGAGTCCAAAAAAAAAAATAAAAAATCTGCAATAAAGAGGTTATTTTAGAGTATCCAAGGGTTCTTGTCAGAAGTTTGATATTATAAGCGCAGAAGTGATGCCAAAAAGTAACTGCATTTTAGTGGAAGAATTTTGGTGAGCTAGAGGCTTGCTTGGTGAGCCAAGTTCGTAGCGAGTGGTATGCATGTTTTAAAATTGGTGATCTCGACTTAAGAAAACTAAGATAAGAAATAACCCGGTGAACTCCTCGGCACCATTTCGGGTCCTATATGAATAAAAACCTAGAAATATTTTAAGGTGTTTTTTTCACCAATGAATAGCTATGTCAACGGTAAAAATTGCATCGAATTGTCACTGACAATCAAAAGTGGACCCAACAATCCCGAGTGTGGAAGGTATTCGCCTCCTGTAGTGGCTAGCGTTGATAGTGCATACATAATTTATTTTTCCTTTTAATTGATTTTTTTTTCCTGATAAAAAAAAGCTATAAACTGATTCCAAGTCCGAATAATTGTTGAGAAATAGAATGAAAACGTAAGTCCATCGAAGTCAATCGAAACTTACCGCCACTCACTGTTTCAACCCTTATCGCCTAGGGCAATCCTTTGCCAAGTGCTCCAACTTTTGCTGTACTTATAATTCAGGAATTCGAACCCATTACGATATCTTCCAAACGAGAAATGAAAAAAAAATGTATTACCTGAATAAATATCCAAATTATAAAAATAATGTGGGTACTATTAGGCAGCCCTGTGGATCACTGTTTGACAAAAAGAACCACGAACAATTTAAACTCGAGCATTGTATGTCCCAAATGGGGAAACAGCTATAGTCACATTCCTTGCTTCAAACCTCATCCACTTCGCAAGCCAACTCCTATCCCAAGCACATTGTCATAAATGACTGTCGGGCTGACATCACCTAGACGATCACGCATAACTTGGGCTTCCGAAGTCGGCCTTTGGAGGCAGGGTACTAACGGAAATTGCGTTCACGTTTACGATCCCTCCTAAGTTTTGCGATTATAAAATTATGCGATTATAAAACCCTGAATCTCAGCATCCAATTGTTCCAACAGTCCTATACAAAAATGCACCGTCATCTGCTAAAGGCTTTAACGTTGCATCTCACGTTTCGATCAAATTATATCCCATTTTACGCAAGCTAATGATGCATTCCACATCGAAAACCTGTCCTACTCGGATATGATTAGCAATTGAATGCAATATTGACGTCGCGTACAATTGTTTGCTCATTAGTCACCGTCTCCGTTGGAATGCCTTTAACGACTTGAGCTGTCTAAATTTGTAACAAGCACGAAGTTGCTGGAACTGACAAATTAGTCACACGAATTTTTAATTCTATCCGCCAGCTGATTCATGAATTGAAATTGAAATGACTTTGGTGGGCTGTCGGTGATTGGACGAGGCCTATGGTGTCAAGGTCGTCTGTCGAGATCAAAAGTCCTAGGGCAACAGAGAGAGAGAGGCAAGTCGTGTCCAGGTTCGTTAATTAAACTATCGAATAACCACCAATTCCCATCTAACATCTGACATTAATTAATTAATCCAAGTATCTTGCCCAATAAACTCGCCATTCCGCGACATTTCATCACCATACCTCCGCTCCCATCTGCACCGTCGTCTTCGGCACAGATTCATTCATCCACAAGTCGTTTGACATCATCCAGATAAGACCAGATCATATCATCGTCGCATCCCACATACTCGTACTCGTACTCGTAAGCTTCTACACGAGTATGTCTCGTACGTACGTAGTAGGCGAACAAAAAACCTACGAGAAGCTTTCACTGTTACGAGTAATTCAGTTATTGAATGATTGTGTCATCCGGATCAGAAACGCTGTCATCAACGCATCGCACACATACGAGCATGCACGAGTAGTACATCAATTGCGGCGTCGTCGACAGTTCTATCAAAAGCCAGAGCATCATCAGATAGTCGTCATCTCACTACTCTCTATTTCTCGTGTTTTTCCTTTTGCTTTTATTAAACTGCCCTTGAAAGCCCGATGCGACAATGAGTAACTGACCCAAGTCGATGCGAGATATGCGAGGCGTATGATGGAAATAGAAAACATGTGTAACAGGTCGGCTTCGTATTTTAGGAGAACACGTCAATTGGGCAGTACGTGATACAAGTGACGGTACGGGGGGTGGAGAAACGCACCCCCTTCCGCAAGGGATTTGCGTGTCACACCACCACAGATGGAATTATGTCAATTATCGGAGCTTCCGCAGTGACGGCGGATGATGCGCCATTCGCCATCCGCCATCCAACATTCATTCACTGTTCGCATTCTGGCATCCGCTGTCGCCGCCTTTGCTGCTTTCGCCGCGGATACCATGCCATCGCCGTTGTCCCCGAGGGCAATTGACATACATTTCGAGATGCAGAGCAAAAGGGAGAACATTTGTGCGAACAAGTCAATACCCACGCATACCTTTCGCTTATGAGACTTTCCCCGTCTCGAGGTAGAGTGCCGTGTGTGTGGCATCATATAGGCATGCCACCATGCCCTTCTTCGACAGCGATTTATGAATTAAACATTTTTTTCTTTCACTGTTTCTGTTGTGAGTAGTACGTTCCGAGAATTTTATTTATTTTTTTCCTCCTCGCGCATGAATCATTCGCATATGGTCCAGATACAGCTGCAGTCCGTGGCGGAGCGCGGAGGCTGTATGGAACAATTGAATTTTTATGGAGTATAATTAACAGTGTTAACCTGCAGCCAGTAGGAGAGCAATGGCAGTGTGTTCATTTGAATGATGACGGCGTAGCGATCCTGGGGGAGAGACTGTTGATGGCAAGGGTTTATTGGAGGCTGACCTTTTGTGAAAATCAGGAGTGGGAGGCGAAAGGAAATCATTGAACTTCCTTTGGGGCATAATGAATGAAAAAGTTTTTTTTGTTTTTTGTTTTCATTTATTTTGTAATTTTTTTCGAATTAAGGAATAAAAAAGTTAATGATCACATGCGCTGTATATTCACGGAAATCGATATGATAAGCACGGGCATTGTATCCTGTAATGAGCAGAGCCTTGTTCCTTTAATTAAAATTCGGTGAATTCTGACGATCCCCTCGTGTATAATGTCGTTTCATAGAGTTCTAGAATTAGAGACATAATGTTACAGTAAGATGCTTACTTTTGCTGGATTGTTATAGGAGGATGCCGATTTCTAATAAAGGGTTATTCATTAAGTACGTCATAACTTTGAAATTGAATAAAAAGAGCTGTGTGCGACATATCACAGAAACTTTGACTGCGAATTAAAGCTTTTTTCATACCATTGTGACTGATAAATGATATTGTGCAAATGGCTTTTGCGGCTTCATTTACAGGACTCGATCCCGGAAGACCATTTTTATATCATTTCTCTGCATAAGTCTATAGTTTGAATGATGGTATTCGCCAATTGCTGTTAGCTTATTTTCGTAAACCAGCGACTTAACGTAGCCTCAAGGAAAAATGCTAATGGCGTAAGATCTTGGTGGCCTGTCATTTTGGTACCCCCGACATATGGTACCCCCGAAATCTCACCCAGGTCCATGTAATTCAATTGAGTACACAATAAGTCAGTAGCCATGGTTCGATACCATTCACCATTGACGGTCATTTTCCGGCGATTCTCGTTTCGGAAAATGTACGGCCCAATGATGCCACCTATGTATATAAATTCCACACCAAACATTAAGTTTCTCCGGATGTATGGTATCTTGGTGCTGTTCCCAAAAAGCCGTTCAATCCAAAATATATGTGGAGTTAGTGCTCCACAATTTAGTTTATTATTGAAATTCAACTTTCACATTTTATTTTTAATTAATAACAAAAGTGCACATTTTAAAATGATCTCAACGATTTAATGAACGCTGGATACTGTTTTTTTTTTTTTGGAGGCTTCTACTATCTGTCGGAGCACTCAGCCATAAATACTGGTCCATTGTACTACCAGACAGACACCTTGCCTTTATTGTATTTTCCCCCGGTGTCCGGAGAAAAGTGAGGAGGGGCTTCAGTGATGTGGAGCTAAAAGATTCGGGGTCCACCACGTCGGCCCCAAGGGTGTGCCACCATGCGCGAGCGAAGGCGGGACAGTCGCAAAGAAAGGGTTCTGCTGTGTCATCCTCCTCGCAACATGCAGCACAGGTAGGCGTCTCACTGATGCCAAGCACGTAGAGATGCTTGGCAAAAGTGTAATGGCCCGTAATGACGCCCGTTAGCCTTCTGCAATCATTTCTCCTTAAGGATAAGAAAAATTCCGTGCAGGGACGGGTTAAGAATATCCCTGCAGCGATACCTCTCGCTTGTCGTAAAAGGCGACTAAAACAAAGGTAAACAAAAATTACATCTAGGCAATTTAGAAAACACCAAGGTGAGCCTAGGGACACATATACCACCATTAAACTGCCCCACAAGTGTGCATGCAAATCAGTGGGCTGACACGACTGGAGATCACCGATGTTGTAAGAGTAAGATCAAACAAAAAAATATGGAGCATGCCCGTGTCACAAAAAAAAAAAAGCAGGCCGAAAAACAATTGGTGCAAAATGCAAAAACACCAGCATTTGATTGGCCTCAGCGATGAAGTAATCCCAAACCGGGAAGCCTGCCGCTACTTTCTGAGGTCAAACCGGCGGACCCCACAAGCGGACCAGTAGGAATGCAGTTAAGTGGGAAGGTTATGGTCCTACACTTCTGACCATAACAACGCCGGAAAAAGGAAAAGAAGAAGAAGAAGAAGAAGATAAGAAAAATGTTGCGGACTTTTTGCAGACATCAGGGCGTACGCGCTTAGTCATCCTGCATCCTGGATATTACCTCCATCTACTACTGTGTACATTAAATACTCAGTCGTTGATGTCAGATTTGACCGTGGAAGCAGGTAGACCTAAGGCGGGTTCAGGTCCTGAGAAACTCTCCTCAGAGCCTCTTTTAGCAAGTTCATTGGGGATCTCGTTTCCTGGGATTCCAGAGTGACCTGGGACCCATACAAGCCTAAGTGAATTTAGTCTTCCGACTTTGTTCAAAAAGGCCTTTAGTTCATGCACTAATTTGGAGTTGGATAGATGGTTGGACACAGCTTTGAGTGCAGCTTGGCTGTCACTGCAGTCACATATGCTTTTTCCCCTCCACCTGTGTTTCACAACATAGTGCATGGCCATTAAGATTGCGTAAATCTCCGCTTGGAAGACAGACGCATATTTTCCTAACGAGAAGTGCCGAAGCCAGTCCTAACGCCATGGAAATGTGACTGTGAAGTTACAGCGCAGTAGAATGGCAGGTGTCATTGCGTCAGAAGGCATATCCATGAGACAGGGTTCGTAGGATATTTCTCCCGCAAGTACACTTTCACTCCAATGCGAGTTGTACCAAAGACCATTTCCCTTTAGACGAGAAATGGCTTTCAATGCACACCCTCTGATATATGTATATGTCAAGGGGTGGAAGATTCATCATAGCATGTAGAGCAGCTCCCCGTGCAGCTGAGACAGACCGCTCTTTGGAGTTTGGTGAAGCCACAGCGTGTTTGCGTGTTAGCCTGCTCCACCAAACAACCGATGCATATGAGATTATCGGTCTTATTATTGCCGTGTAGATCCAAAGGACCTTCTTCGGCGATAAGCCCCATGTTTTGCCAAAGGCAGCTTTGCATTGCCAAAAAGCTGACAGCGCTTTGGTGGTTTTGGACTCAACATGTTTTGAACAAAGAAGCTTGCTATCTAGGATGACTCCCAGATACTTAGCTTCCTTGGATATCGGGATGGGAATGCCTTTTAGCACCAGCTGAGTAATGCCAGTACTTTTCCTCCTTCTCGTGAAGAGAACGACATTAGTCTTAAGAGGATTAACCGACAGCCCATTTCTCGTGCAACAGTCTTGGATCACATCTAGCGCCGCCTGCGCTTTGAGACAGACATTCGCTAAACATGAGCCGACTGAGAGAACAGCAACATCATCCAGAGGCATTGAGAGCATCGAGCAGAGAGTCGACCACCATGCACCATAACAGCGGAGACAAGACGCCACTTTGCGGGCAGCCCCTGATTACTCCAGACTTGACACATTGTTCGAGGCCTGCATCAGCGATCAATGTCCTGTGCACGAGCATTGCTTTGATCCACAGAACCAGTGCTTCACCTACGCCACGCCGTCTAGCAGCCTTACACATGCTGTCGAAAGTAGCGTTATCAAAAGCTCCCTCAATGTCGACGAAAATGCCTAGTACGTACTCTTTCCTTTCGAGAGCGCATTCAATTGTCCCAAATAGGTTTTAAAGTGCAGTCTCGCACTATTTTCCCCGCTGATAAACATGTTGCATGTCCGAGAGAGGATGCACTCGAAGGGCAACTTTGCGCACGTGCAACTCTACTAATCTTCCCACGCTTTTCAGCAAGAAGGATGTTCGACTAAAACTCTTGGCGAGTGAGTAATCTTCTTTCCCTATTTTTGAATAAAGACCACTTCCACCGCGCGAATTACGAGAAAGAAAAAGACATCAACCTTTTGTTTTTTATTTTATTATGATTATTGATCGAGCGGAGCGTAGCGGAGCGAGAGCAATCACCCACTTTTTGGCCTAGCGCGTGCATGTACGGGGAATATAGTGGTCCGAAAACGATTTCGGACTAATCTTGTACGCACTAAATGTAGATATCGGCTATAACCACACATGTGTGCAGCATGTCATTCGATAGATCTAGGTCTGTAGATGAGCCATAAATTATCAAATGAAATTGTTTGATTGAAAAATAGTGAGAAATAACGAAGTAAAGTTAGATCAACAATTACTCGAGAAACAGCGTTTTTATTCGTCATTTGGTTCTAAAGAATTAATTGTAGATGCAAGGACTGGAATTTTAAACAAGGAGGTCGATAAAGATGGTCCATGTTTCGGATATAAGACCACAATCTCTCAAGCTGTCAATGCGATCCGATTACATTTTCAGTCTTCTTCAAAACGCGTAATTGTATTCTCCGCTCAAGAAATTGAAGTCACAAAGAAGAGAGCAATAGATCCACTCACTGGCTTAATTATTCCTTCGTTTCACGCTATTGTCGCATTGGTGGATAAAATTAATGGCAAATACAAGTTGACGCAATATGATCCCCATGCGCCGGGTATTCGAGAGCAATGGGGCGTGAGGAATTTCACTCTGGAATTGGCAAAGGCATTGAAAGCTGATCGGATCATCACACTATTAAGAGGTACCCAAGAAGAATCCATAGATTGCATGCAACGAGCTTTCAATTTCGTCAGTAAAGCCTATAAGGCAAAAGGTGCGAAAGATGTGGTCAAAGCTTCAGAACAACACGTTTCTCGAAAATGTCCTTGCAAGTAGACAATTAATTTGATGTATCACACTTAGCTATATGTATTTACTTGAGAGTATTGGTTATGATTGTAATTTGATAAAACAACAAATTTGCTCGCTCGATCAAAAATTTTCAGTAGCGGAGTTAAGCCCGCGCATACTGATCTGCCTAGTTATTTTTATTAGTGCTTTCACTTTAAGAGCTTCTCACAGACTGACTATTCGTTTGTACAACATTGTGGGTGGAGAGCATAACGTCGCCTTGGCTATGAGCATTGAAACTGTTATACAGCCCAAGCCAAGCCAAGCTTACCGTACCCACGCCAAACTCCGCACACAGTTTGTTACAGAACTGCGGATCGTATGATCTTGTTGCAGAATTTGATTGGGTAGGCTGTTGTGGGTTGTTGTGGGATGTTGTGGGCTGTTGTAGGATGTTGTCTGTGATGTAACTCGCGCCAAGGAATAGTGCCAGGCTAGCAGCAAAAATTCTGTTCAGAGTAGGAAGCAACAGTCTTATACCTTTTTGCAGCATAACGGGGTATATCCCATCAGTGCCCGGCGACTTAAAGCCATCGAAGAATGCCACGGCAAATTCAATGGTCTCAGTAGTTGCCACGCATGACGCAAGATACCAGCTACGCCGAGTTGTTTTCATCATTTCAATCGCAGTTTCCAATGACGGAGTGTGCAAAGAGCCGATGACAGTCTGATTTCCCGGAAAATGGGTCTGCAACAGTAAACTAAGAGTTTCTGCTTTAGACTCGGTGAAGGTACCATCAGACTTTCTGAGTACTCTCTTGAGGACCAATTTGCTGGTCGCGCTCAGGGATTTAATCTCTTCGCAGAAGGACTTGTAGCAATCATTCTTCGATTTACGAATAAGCTTCTTACATATATTCCTTCTGCTTCGATCGATATTTATTCCAGACATCTTCCGAGTTCTATTTAAGCGATCTGGCTTCCCTGCGAAGACATTGGAGCTCAGCGTTCCACCAGGGAACCGGCTTCCTGCTGGATACCCAATACAAAAGATAAGAAGAGGGGAAGGAACCGTCTCAACTGCTCGAGGGCAAAACTAATACTCAACTCTTCAAATGATTCTCATTCTCGTTCGTTCGTCATGCACAGTTCAGCGTTTTTTTTTTGTTTAATTCATGCAGGTTCAAGAGTGTACGCTCTTATGGTGTTTGTCACACAACCTGGAGGGAGTGCAGATGGTTTGTGTCGAAGATGTTCGTTCACTATTCCCCGGGGGTGGTTTTCCTAGATAGGATTTGAGAGATTCGACTGCATGTGCGTTGGTTGTAGTTCTTTTTGTTTCCATGTCATTAGGATGTTATATTGGAAGTGATCACACAGAGTATGAATTTTGAAGTGAAGCATAAGAGCGGGTGGTATGCCTTCGTCAGCATTTTTTGATCATCTCTCATTCATAACTGATATTGTTGCACAGTTTTTCCGTATAGGAATTGTTCTTGACTATGGACGGACTTGATCTAAAGACCTTCGGCTCAACAGTCCATGATCATTACCATTGCATCACGACCACTCCGTCGTCGTTCATCATTTTTTCCTCGAATCTTACATATGCTTCATCACTAAAGAAGATTTTTTTTCGCAAAAATCTAGGTGCCTTCCAATTGTTCCATAGTTAAATCTCGCGAACGTACGATAAACTTTATGATCTTGGAGCTTTGGCGAACAACCCACAGAGATTTAGAACAATTTTTAACAATTTTGATGCCTTCTTGAATGCGCTCTGGGATCAAATAGTAGCTAAGTGGAACGCAAAGGCCAAAGCCTTTACCAACCAAAGAAAGCTTTATTTATTATGTAATGAGGCTTAACTAGGAGTATTTCTGGTATAGAGGTAAATTCTTATTAAAGAGAAGAAGAGAAAGAAGACCATATAGAAATTGAGTCTCATAGTAGAAATGAAAACCCCTTTTCAAGGCCCTTAAATGCACCAGAATTATGTTATGAGAAGGCAAAGAGCTCTTTTCGGTTTACATAACAAATTATTGCTATTTCTTGAAAGACAGGAAAGCTAGATGGATCTCATGATTTGGACAACTCCTTTGACTCCTCTGACAACTGGTGAGATGTGCTTGATGATAGACAACAAAATATTTGTGAGAGGAAAACCTTTACGTAGATCAATTGACGTAGCTTGACGTAGCAAAACATTTTATTTTTCTTGAGATCTTGAACAGCTTAGATCTGAAGGACTAATTGTTGGTGACTTGACTCCATTGAATTACTTGTTAGCTGAGAACCTCTGCATGCCTTAGACACTTTCAAACCTGCACCGAGAGCCTAATAGACATAGGCGATGTGATACGTTTTTCCTAACATCAGAAACGAAAGAGATGAGGGATCAGCTTAGCGCGCAACTAACAAAATCCTCTATGCAGCAAGGTTTTTAGACAGCTTTGCCTACCATCGTTCATCAAATTAACTGAGATCTCTTTACTACCTTACACGCAGTCGTATTCTGTTGGGTCACAAATCACTTTAAATCGCCTTGTCATTGTAAACGTTGGGCCTAACTACGCCGTCGCACGTACCCATCAAATGTTCGTATGTAATTAAATTTCCATCTGAAGGAGTCACGGTTCGAGTGAGAAACACTTCTCAATATTCGGGCTGCTGCAGCATGACTGGATCTCAGGGCTATAAGAAGCCACCTAAATTAAGTAAGAACGCTCTACGTTTAGGCTTTGCGTTTAGGGGTAACATTATTGATTGTAGGAAAAGGTTGTCGGGTTCGCTGACAATCAATAGCCTCGTATACGGAGGGATAACATGTTGACACCAATGTCTGAAAGGAAACGAGTTTCGGTTCTATACCTGTAATGTCAGGCCCCTCAATAGGCCGGGTGTGATCGAATCATTGGTAAAAACTACTATGAAGTAGAGATTAACGCTCTCAGAGTGCAACGGACGCACTGTGTAAAAGCGAGTGAAAAACTCTGACATCTACAAAAATTGCTATAGAAAGCATAATTTTTTTGCGGAGTTGTTATTCAAGACGGATTCAGGCAAAACGTTTTAAGCCTTCCGCATATGAGTAAACACTCATAAAAATCCATAACCGCGGAATCATAAGTTTAGATCCCGTGACAGAAAAGCAAGTAGCGCTTTTTTGACGCTTTTCAAAAAAAGAAAACTAGAAGCGCGAAATCGAAGAGCGACCATGAAGATGATGCCAACGTGAAAGACTGGATGCTAGAAATGTGAACGAAGAAATACAGTCAAACAGGACGAACCCTTCACAATGGACAAAAATCAGAGAGAGTTCCGCCCGCCCGAATTAGACAAGTTTAAGTTAGCGATATCGGAATAGAAGTTTAATGAAGCTATTGTACCAGCGCAGGCAGACTGGTGAGCTATTTAAAAAGCCGGAGACATGGATGAGTTGCTTAGGAACAAGAACCAACTTATCCATTAAATATGGCCAGGTCGGAGGAATGCATGCTCGGTTTTTTGTTCGGTTGACACGAAAGAAGGTACCTACAACTACGTCAATTATAGAGGCTTATGAAATCTTTCATGCTATCTTCCATCTGATAGTTTTCAGGCTAGAACAATTCACAATAAACTAAACAGTCACCCTACGAAAAATCTTGGAGAAAAACCACGAATTTTCGGTCGACATGCACTATCTTTCTGTCGACTTCAAAACCATATATGACATTGTCTATAAAGACGAGCTTGAGAGAAGCATTTCATGTTTTGACATCCCTGCTGACTTCCTCAAGCTGTGCAGTATGACAATTCATTTTATGCATTAAGTTCGGTAGTTAACTAAGCCTTTCGATGTTAAAGAAGGAGTCAAACAGGGCCACACATTTTCATGCGACGTTTTCAACGTCATCTTTAAAAAGGTCATGCGAGATTCACTCGTCAATACAGGAGGCATGATCTATTGTATTTCAAATCTACTTGCACAAGCAGTCAATGATGCGGTTGATGACATTAAAGCAGGAGCGGCTAAAGTGGCCTGAGGTTAAATGAGGACAAAATTAAATATACTGTCATCAGAAAAACACGCGAAACATCGACATGTTGACCAGAACGACACCTTTAGTTGCTATAATGTTTACTAGTAACAGGCGTTAATCATTTAACGACTTTTGGCCATCCAGAATATCTCCACTGGAATGAGTGGATTTTTGGCGAAATGTTTTAGGCCAAAACCTATATTTCATTAATTCAATTACCCTCTATACGAAATTTGTTCAAAAAATAAGGTGACCTTTTGAACTTCGCGGTCTAAGCACATTCGAATTTCGGGCGCTAACGCAGTGTATTATGTCTGAAAGAGATTACTTTGAAGGGGACAAAAGATATTTTGATGAATAAATAACTATTTTTCGAAAAAAAATTAAGTCACTTTATTTTTTGAACAAACCTGGCTTTTTTTTCGATTACAGAGTCGTAGGACAAATTTTCTACCACGCATTTCATGACATCAACCAAATAGTATGTCAACTAATTTATCGATTTCCCTGGTTGAAAAGGGTCGTCCAACAAAGGGTGTCATTTTAAAACTGACCAAACTTAATTTTTTTTTCTGATAAGTGGTGATGTTTTTATTTTAATCTATAGTATGAGTTTTAACGCTTGGAATGGAATACAATATCTGATAAATGTCCGCCTCGGCTCCATCCACAAATAGTCATTCATTTCTTGAAGTATTTCATCAAGTTTTCCCATAAATATGGCTGTATTTCGCTAGGTCTGTTTTCATTCCGTTAATGAATCGTTGGCGGAGCATTGGTATAAACTTCGTTTTTATCGTAACCCTAAAGAAAAAAGTTTTTGGGGATTTGGTATGATTTTCTTCATCGGCTGAGTGGCATTTGGAGAAATCGTTCTGGAAATAAAGGACGTTCGCGTCCATTGCTTCAATTTCAGGCAAAAAAAGTCAATAATGATCGTCCGATCGCACTAGCATCATTTTCGAAAATAGATGGACCAATGACACCGACAGTCACTAAACCAAACTGACACTCATTGTGAAAGGTGTTGTTGATGGCCTATATTCCTTGGATTTCAGTCCCATTTTCAGTTACAACGGCGATAATTCCGCTGAACGAACACGAATTGAAGTCACCCATCAGAGAAATTCAAATTTATCGATAAAATTGAATGATGACCAAAAGTAGTAAAAAGTTTATGAAACTCTTTCGCGATATTTTCATTATTTTTGGACTGAATTTTCACTATTTCGTACGTTAGCCCCATGACAGCTGAATATTGGCATCTAGCAGTAACGTGAAATTTAAAATGACACCTCTTATTGGATGATCGGTATCCTTGAATACATCAGGTTTACTGACCATTCAATCACAAGTTATTGATGTTTTATCACAAGTTGACAAGTGAATTAGGCATTTTATTACTTTCTGTGAACCACTGCCAGGTCTTTGGGGTATTCTAAGAAGCCACAAGCTACTTGAGTCATATCTTCAACCGTAAAATTGGTGAGATATACTCCCAAATTCTGGAAAGAGTGATTCAGACTTTGATCCAATATTGTTTTGAGTCTTCTTATCATTAAAGCCGACCTTAAGTCACGATAATTTGACAACAGAGAGCATTTTAGCAAACTGTTTTAAAGGAAAGCTTATTAAATGTTCCGGCAACCGGCTTACTTAGTATGTTTCAAGCACCATTCAAAGGAAAATTGTATTGAAATACTTATGAAACGCTTGCAGACTGTTCTAAGAGCGATTAACATTTCCTAGAGTCCACATTGAATTTGCCACCCCTCTTTTACCAAAGAAGCCAACAATCTCCAATCTTACATACATACATGCATACATATATACATATGTATGTATGTATAAAGCCAGCAAGAACCTTTTTGGAATTATTAAACACCGAATTCGTTGGTTCAAAGACAAACTCCAAAGCCCAATGAAGCTAATTACCATTTGAAAGCGAGTCGAAAAGCCGAAGTTACACAGCTCTCTTGACCGAACCTAAGATTTCATTACTTAACACAATGGCCGTTAAAATTTTCCGATTATTTCCAATTCAAATTTCATTTTACCGCCATTCCCGCCCGGCTGTTGTCCACCGGATCTATCGACCATTATCATCATCTGCGCTCGTTTCATTGATAATTTGTGTGTTTATGCAAATTAGAGCTTCGTGATAAAACGATCAAAGAGCGTTATAAATTTCGAAAATCTCCAGAGTCTCGAAATGCCATGCTTTGAGAACATCAAAACGAGTTTCTTGTCTCGTCTTATTGTTTTCGGCTTAGGAGCAACGTGTTAATCTGCATGTACGATGTGTGGTGAATATAATTCACCACACGGGCATATCGTAAAATGCACCATTTCCCCAACTGTTGTGGTTTACGATATAGATACGAGGTGCTTGAGAACAATACCGAGCATCATAGTGGTTATTCCAGTCTGCACAGGTGGATCGTCGCGAGAATGAAACAAAACAAATGGCTGCGTCCCATACACTCGCCAGCCAAAGGCCGGCAAACAATACGATCCGATTTCAGAGTAAGCACTTGATATTCTCTCCATTCCACGCGTACCGTTTGCATCTCTGAGATACTATTTACGCTCTCGTACTCAAACAAACTTCTTACGATATGTGGAATATCGTAAGCCGCACAGTGAATCTGTCGAGACGAGTGAGGCAGCTGTATATGCACGATATGCTCGTGCTCGGTTGCTCTGAGGGTGATGTTTACGCGCACACAAAGCCAAACAGAAACGCGGAGGAAATGGAACGTTCCGCACCGCATGACGACAAACTAAACGATGCCGTACGAACGAAGTGTTACCGTATCTCGCCGATTAGTCTTGTTTATGCCGGCTGCCATGCAACATAATTGCTTGCGATCTGTGTGTATCTGAACGCCATCCAATTGCATCTTCCACTGCATCCAAGAGATATTATCAATTTAACAGCGCGGTCGATAGATAGATGCAGATGCACCTCGTTCGCGGTCAAGTGCGTTCCTTTCGAAGGAAATTTGTATTTGAAAAATAAAATCCATGAGAACTGAAGTGTCTCAACGGCGAGTGACTCGTTCGATTCGGATTCTAATTGGAATACAAACAGCGACAACAACAACACACCATCGTCGTCCACGGTGAATGTAAACAAGTGAACTTGTGGAAGATACTAGTACAGGTCCTCGCCTAATGCCGGTGTGCGTGTAGTGCAATCCGTAAACGTACGAGAAATTCAAAAAAAAAAATTTTAAGTGTTGGTTTCGGTTTTGGTTTATGTTGTGCGTTGTTTTCGTCGTTGCGCTTTGTTTTGGTATCGAGTTTTGTTTTTAATTTCCCCCTTTTCGTCGACATCTTCGTTGACGTTACCACAACACCACTGGACACCGCTGTATCGCTTCGGTGTTCTTCGCATTTTCTTCCGTCTACTGTGTGTATCGTATGCGTTCGTGTGTTGTTTTCAGTTGAGTGCTCACTTTTTTCTTCTTCCTTCGGCAATCAATCGAGAAGGGAAGAAAACCTCATACAGAAAGGGAATCCAAAACTCACGTGCGTATTGATATGAAGAAACCTGTCCTCATGGGAGGCCATCAAGCGCGTAGCTAGTGTAAAGCTATAAATTAAAAGAAAAGATAGAATTCATAGAAAACAAACAAACGAGGGTAACTGCTAGTGGTAAACACAATATCGGAGTCGAGAAGTCAATCAAACAAACGATACCGGTCGGTGTCTGGAGCTGTGATCCCCTGATGGTGCTGTGTACATATCTGTAAGGTGCAGGGAGAGTGTTTTGTGTTATTTTTTTCTATCCTGTTTTATCTCCGTTGTTCTTCCCGCTCTCGTCGCGGATACATGTTCGTGCCGTATCCGTCCATTTTCAAAGTTCTACGGTCTACTATGCACTGAACCCCTAAACAAAAAAAAAAAAAAAAACTCTATTCTCGCTCGCCCTCGGACGAACTTATAAAAGCCACAGACAAGTTGCTTTCCGGTATCTACCATTAGACAACCCCAACCGCCACTTCAACAAGACCAAAAAATAAAACAAAAAGAAACCATTCGAATCGTATCTTTCTCATCTGGATATTTGGAAAAGAAGAAAAGCGCGCGTGGTATTTAACCTTTTCAAAGTTAAAAGAGAAAGGAAACAGACCAATCGAAAAACGAACCCATTTCTATCGTTCTTGGATCTTGTCTATCTCTGTGTTGCTACTCCTTTGCCACTTGATACTACAACCGAAATCGACAAATTTCTTGCGGCATGGAATAGCAAGAAATTTTGTATCTCAAAGGATTTTTTTCACCAAATTTCTTCGGTTTCGTTTTTTTTTTTGTTCGTCTTCTCATCGACAAGTCTGTGCGTTTCGTCTCTACAAATTTGTGTTTGTGCCTAACCGGAAGCTGATATTTTATATAATCTCCAATCCTTTGCATGTTCTCATTCCAGTACGAGTTGTGATGCATTGATAACGCTGAAGAATTCAATTTAATTTAATTCCAATTCATAATTCAAAAAAGAGTGAGAAAAAAATAAATCTGAAAGTGAAAAGTGATTTTTTAGTGAATTTAAAAAAAAGTAAAAAAATAAAAAAAAAAATAGTGGAAAATAGAAATAAGTGTAAAGTCAGAAAAGAAAAATTAAATAAAATTTAGTCAATAAACGACAACAACAACAACATTCAATATGGATATACTACCGAGCGGGAATATCTTTCGTGAGCTGCAGGATATATGCAATACCGGATACTTTTCATCACAACCGTCGGTCGAGGATCTATGGCAACAGGTGAGCTATTTTCTTTTACTTCCTGATTTTGTACATTATTTGGACGTCGAGAACAGATCTACGTGGTTATGCTGTTATTCCTTAAAGCAATTCCAACTCTAGTCATTACATGTTGCCATTATCCACATCATCCCGTTTAGGTCACAAGAAGTTGTTTAACATCGATCTGTCAGTTTTTTTTTTTTATTTCAAATTCATTTTTATTAATTTGCGGCTTAGAACGACCTTACGCTGGACGAAAATGCTTGACACTAGCTTAAATAACTAGCTCAAATACCTTCACTAACCTTAAAATACTTGACTGGCCCCATAAGGACACTTTACAGACAAAAGTAGACAAAGCAATTTTAAGTATGCCTTTCGGCCTTATGTTATGAATTTTTATGAATTTTATTAAATAAATGAACAATCAAACTAGGAAAAGTGACTGTAGCCAACCTCCTCCGAATTCAGTTTATAATCAAAAACTTAAAAATTCAAAAAGCAGCTGGTCGTGATTGTATCAAAAACATTTTTAAAAACAAATCCCGAAAGCTGGTTACAGAGCTTAGTATTAAAATTGAGTGCTTTCCCCATGGATGGAAAATTGCTAAGGTCGTGGCAATACTGAAGGTCGGAAAGTCACCTAGCCTACTAGTCAGTCCATTAGCCTACTAAGCAGTATTAGTAAAATACTTGAAGGGACTTGACGGCTACGATATCCATCCTAATGTGCAATTTCGATTCAGACATCGGTCTCTTTAAGTACCTAGAATACGTTATCACATCAAAGAAATCGTTCGTCAGGCATGTCAAGTGGAACAATCCTTCCAGTAACGTAGTCAATCTTATTTTTCCGCCTTATAACTATTAAGTGTTGGAAAAATAATAGAAAAATGAAGACTATGAGGACGAAACTTAAAATCAGACACATGTTGTTTAGTTGGGTATTTTGTAATGCGAAAATTCAACCTTACCAAACAGACTTTTATATTATTTTAATATGTGGCCTTTTTTTCGATAACAGCTTCACATCCTCGATCCACTGAATTACCTACTTTAGCACAGGTTTTGACAGGTATGGAGTGCCTTGCACTTTGGACATTTGCCAAAAGACCTTCTTTATTTCTCGCCCAGGTCTCCCCAATCTTAAGGGAAATACACTTTTTTTGTATATTTTTTTTTTAAATTATTTTAGACAAAAAAAAAAGCAGGTCATTGGTCATGGTAATAGCGGCTGTTCATGTTGTTTGAAATAGAAAAATCGGATGGATTATTGTTCAATAGGTCTGTCGCTATCGGCCCTACAAAAATTAATCAATTTTATTGAAAAGAACAAAAAAAGGCAGACTGTACAAAAAAAATCTTGTTATTTTTGTTAATTTTTTTGTTAAAAAAAAAAAAAGAAAATATTTTCGAAAATAAGCAATTTTGGTACGGCCAATAACCATTGAGTAACTAGAAGAACATAGTTATATAAATTTCAAAGCAATCGATTGAATAGTTTTTTTTCAAAAAATGCGCTTAAAGTTTCAAGAGCAGAGACAAGTCGCTTAGGGCGCGTCGGCGACTATGAGTTGTAACTTATTTAATAGCAGGAATTACGCTTTGAATTTTTCACAGCATATTTTCGATAAATTTTACTATCGAGAGACTACCCCCTTAAGAATACCCCAAAGGGTTCACATCGAAAAACTTCGATGGCGGCCTATAACAGAGATCTTGTATTGCCGAAACCATACCTTAGCCAATTTTGAACTGTGCTTATGGTCATTCTGCTGCATGAACTCTCATTTAAGAGACATTTTCTCGTGAGCAACGGGCAGCATTAGAATATTTGGACGTAATCCACAACACACATTTTATTCATTATCCAATAAATTGGCTCCAATCTAGACAATGAAAAGCACTACCTCCACTGTGTTAAATCGTCTTTTTAGTATATCTGGTGTAATATTCTAAATACTTTGGTCGTCGGATGTATGTTTTGTCATGGGAACCTAACAAATTTGCCTTTTGCCGCTAGTTAATTATTTTTTTTTTGCTAAAGTACGCTACTTTACAGGCACCTCTTCCAGGAAGACTTGCTTCAATTAATCGGTTTTTAACTGTCCAACAGGCTATTGGTACATTTAAATCATTTTTTAACTCTTGATGCAAAAATGATTTTTTTTGTTTTTGACAGCCGTACTAGTGGGGCTATTTTCCATTTTTGCACGTCGTGTCTCCCTTGGTTTTAAATGGCCTTGGTTTTAAATAAACTTTTTTTTTCTGCGAACACATCATATTTTTGCCGATTTTGCTATTTCTTTTTAACTTCTTAATCGAATTACGCTCAGAATTAGAACAATGAAACACCAGATAAATCAATTTGCGAATTTACTCTCTTCAATTCTACTTCAGTTTTTAAAAAATCCTTTTGTTTCCCCTATTTTTTTTCCAGGGAAAACAACCCTATTTGTTTGCTACTAGTTATTGCCAATCTCTACATTATTTCAAAATACTCAAAACGCTTAATTGATGCAAACCTTTGTTCCTATTATTTTTCCCAACACTTCATGTAAAGTTGTGTGTAGGTTCTTGACTAATCGCTGTTTATAGGAACATATTTATAGTGGCATGTAGTGTCATGCAGTCTGGACATGTGAAGTGTCTCTTGTACTATCATGCTGGTGTTTCTCAAAGCTTTGTCTTTGGCCCTGTTGTATATTTCAGATTCTCCTACCATTCTTTATTGTGAAGCAACTATTTTAACCGACGATACCGCAAATTTTCATCCCATGAATTAGCTCTTAATATTAATACTGGGGGAGTACTATAATAGAAACTGAATGAGGATAACATGCAAGCAATCTTTCTCTCAAGAAGAAGAAGAACTTGCACACAATTTCGTATAAATAACAAAAATATCACTTGGGTACCTACGGTTTAATACTTGAGGATCCATTTGGAAAACAAATTGATTTTTGGCATAAACATCGCATATGTCAACAAGAAAGTTGCGACTACAATCAATTTATCTCACCCTTTTATTAAGAGGCTTTCAATAGCAAAGAAATAATTTTATGTAAAGTAATTCTTCAATCAATTTTACTTTAAGAATGTCCATATAAAAATTGTGTGGCTGAAAATTATAGGTATCACAAAACAAGCTACTTAGAATGCTACTCAGCCACGGGTTCACGCGCCGATAGATATTCATAAAAAAACGTTTTTGTGATCACTGTGTTGCGGAAAATCCTCTTGCTTACCAACAATATTTAGGGAAGTGATTTTATTTATTTATTTATATTTGATTAATTTTTTTTTTATTTATTTTACATGGAGGTTTTTGTTTGTATTATTCCTTCAGTGTATTTATTTCTTCTTTTTTTTAAATCTATTTATTTGCGCTCAGAGACTACTACTCGTACTTCAGAAGAAAGATATTAGCTATCAAACCTTTGTGCTGTATTATAAAATGTGTGAACTTAAATTAAATCTGTCTTTTTATTAAAAAAAAAACCTAACATCAGAAATGCCAGTTTTGTGTTGATAGAAGTATGGAACGAAGATTCCGCCAGAACTAAATCCGCACCAAACAGTGACTTTCTTCCTAATCTGAGAATTTTCTTTGTTCACACAACCATCGATTTTTATTTTACAACTGCTTCCGAGCCCATTCAGGAAACCAACCTTCACCTTAAGTTCCTGAATTAACTGCATTTTATACGGGTATACATCCCAGGCCTGATGCAGTAGTTGAACTTACAAAAAGGGCAAATTCTTGTGGAGAAATTGATTCCTCCTAATCCCCTAATGCACGACAGTGATATTTTCAGTAAATCTTGCGTTCTATGCCATACGGGTGTTGGTTGATTATTGACTTGAATTCGGCTATCAAATGTCTATGGGTCGACTCAGCAGGTCGACTGAGATGAGGATAAAATTGATTTCGAACATTTACTCGTATTGAACGAACTATCGATTTTGGAAATTAAATTTGATAAATTGAACCCGCTCTTTAACGCTGTAAATATCCATCATATTTTGCCAAACAGTAGTAAATAATTCAACACAAATTATTGTAACCACATGGTTGCTGTACACAAAGAAATTTTGATCGCTCTCATTAAAAGAAATTTAGAAAAAAAATCTCTGAAACAAAAAAAAACAAATTTATTCCCCCTTGAAAGAAAAATATTTTTAAAACTTAATTTTTGATGCCTTAAAAATCCCTCGATTTATTAAAATTTAATTAGATAATTTTTAAAAACAATTTTATTGATTTTAATCATTCCTCGAATTCAGTGATTTTTAAAACAAAAACTAAATTCTAAAATTTTCATGTAATTTTCTAAAAAAATAAAACCACCTAAATCAATAACATTATATTTATCCCAGGAATGCGAGGCTTGAATGAATTTATTTTTAAGTTTTTTTCGATCTTCATTTTTGATGGAAAACCTTTGTTATAATATCGCGATATGAAATAAATTTAACCCACAAAATTAATACCAGAGAAATGGTTTATTATAATTAGTAATTGGGATTATACCCTCAAAAAGCTATTAGCCAATTAATTGAATTTATTCCGATTTTGCGGTTTCTTTTTCCTCTATCCTACAAAAAACTTTTTGATCTAATTGATTCGGAAAAAAATGTTTATAATGATGTTTGTGAGCTTAAAAAAAATATGCTATGCCTAAAAAGGTGAAAAGTCTGAAATATGAGAATTTTCCGGATAAATTTTTAATTTAGATTTCAAAACTATGTATTAAAAAAAGAATTCCCGGAAATGTTTCTCTTTTGCCCACCATTTTTTTACTCATTTATTTATTTATCACTCTGTAAATGTCTTGCTTGACATATGCTCGCAAAATCTTCTCTGTCGGATTTTGATTCCATCTTCCTCGTAAACAAACAAATTCAAAATATATTAAATAACGCCTTCTCTGCCAATTTTTTATATTCACTGCTATGGACTGGTAAACATTTTTTTTTTGCAGCGTTTTAAAGCGAACCACTTGTACGTTTTATTTTTATAGAAACGGTTACAAATGTCGAACGCCCCGGGCCTAGGACAAACAATTTTAAAGTGTTTAAAAACCTTTAGTGTTTTCCCGTCAGTTTTTTAACACCTCAAATGGGCAAAAATTAATAAACATTTGTTAGCCCTAAATGAGACCATAATGCTCACACCTAGGTTACTCCCAGAAAATGTATATTTTTTTTTTCAAATTCCCATAGTAATAAAAAACATTATCTCCCAAAGGTCCACTTCGGCTCTGCCGGTACATGTTCATTCTTCTGATGAAATGTTTCAGGACGTTGAGTCCTTCATGGCGAACTTTATATTTGCCATAGCCACTTACCATAGGTATTGTTCAAGATATAGAACCATAATAACATTATTTCACAAGCTATATGCCATGTGACGCCGTGATGCAAAAAAAAAAGACTTCCGGATTGTCAATAACACACCTACTTAGGGCAGTTAACATTGCTCGGTAAATGAAATCCATTCATTGGAATGGTCGCAATAAAATTATTTTTGAAAAAAAATTGAGTCGGATGATACCACCAGCCCAATAGCCATACCCAATCTGGTTTTAAGAGCGGCGGATCCAAGTACTCAGAGAAATTGAAATGAGCCTCATCTCATACAGCATGCAATCAGCAAAAAATTGAAGCAATATACCTGGTGTACTAGGCCCTGCTTCACCTGAAACTTATAGTCATGCAGGCGGAGATCTTTATGTACAACGGCAAGGTGCTCTCAAAATGGATACACCCGGGTTTTTAGTCACATTCTGAATCAAGGTTTCCACCGATTTTGCAGGATATGGGCGAGCGTTGACGTGTAGCAAAATCTCCTTGTCGTGCCTCTGTTCGTATAGCGGTCGGCTTTCCTTCAATGTATTTGATATTTGGATATTTGACTTTGTTAAAAATATTGATGGATGGCCCGTGGACAACCCCACGATCTTCTACGATTAGGGTTATCGACGGCATCCGCTTTTTATCGTCAGTCGCGATACAATGTATAAACCCTTGAAGCATCAGTTTACACGTGAGAAATGCCATTCGACTTCTCTCGGCTTCAACTCGTACGGCACCCTTGTCCTTGCTTTTGAGTCATTTCTAATCGTTTCGAACGTTTCAAAATGTGTTATCTATTTGCAAGTTCAGCTAGCATCTGAAATGAGTCTTCATCAAGTACAATGAGAGTCCAACTTTGAGCGTACTGACTGGTATCTCGCAATCTTGCTTATATCGCATGTTATGTTGTCTTTCGAGACAGCAATTGACGCTGGCTTATTGACATTGAGGAGTTATGTGACTTTCCTCATAAAAAAATGTCTTAAGGCATGAAATCGTATGATCTAGCCAGCCAATTCATCGCTACAAAACGAGATAAAAATTGCTCACCGAACTTATTTCTCAGTGATTCCATCGATTCGCGTGCAGTGTGGCATGAAATCTCGTCTTGCCGGAACTATAGCTCGACCAGGTACAGCTCGTCCATTTTGGGCAAAAAAATCGTTGCAAGCGGACGCGTGTTTTGGCAGAGCACAGCTCTTGTATTGCCTGAGGCTAATCATCGGACCGAATACGTCTGTTTTGTTTATTAGCATTCCCATTCAATGGGCTAAATCACTGAAGACACTTTTTCGATAAAAAACGGATCTTCCTCTAGCTTTTCTAGGGCCCACTCACAGAAAATTCGACACTATGACAGGTCGACCAGCTTCAGTTCTTGCACGTATTTTGTAAGGTTTTGGTCCAAGACCCTTGCGGAAAATCTACTACGTAAGTCGAGTAGCGAATTGCTGCGAACATCTATGAATACACAAATCGCAGTGTTCATTAGCATAGGTTGCACTCTGCGCATACAGATAGGTAGCCTGATGTACAATAGCTTGAAATTGGTGCGAAATTTGGTCACTGTGGCTTAAGTTTCTTGCTCAGTATTTCGATTATGACAGTTGTAAAATGGTCCAAGTTTGCGAAAAACATTTCCCCGACGAATTTTGATAGCAAAATTCGATAATTTGTCTTTCCTAGACGAAATCGCAATGTTAACTGAGCATGTTCAACTTTAATATATGTGATTCGTGACGTATTAGCTGTCAAAAAAAGGATACTGAAAACCAAACAGCAAAGAAATCAACCTTCATATCTTCATTGTCCATATTTCAATCTGATCACAAGCTCTGTGAAGAAGATTATCTAATATTAGGGACTTAATCAGATGATCATTATGCAATTAACTGTCTGATAAAACTAGCCCGTAGTTGATATCTTAATTTATTTACAAGGTACGTGACACGAAAAACCTCAAAACCTAGGGATGTGACAGTATTTTTAAATCAGGAAATTAAATTTATAACAAAGAAAAGTTCTAAATGGAATTTAAGAAAACAGTCGAAGAGTTATTTTACAAATATTCGTTATTTTTATCGGAACCAGCGATAAAAATTTAAATTTAAAAAATATTTTCAGCCCAATATACCACCTTTAAACAAATTAGCTTTTGTTAGTCATAATATTTCGACAACTGACACACAAGCGCTTGAAGAAGTATGTGTAAATGACAATATTCACTCAATGTCACGTATTTAATGTTTTTTCAATAATCTTTTTTTTAAAGTTTGCTAGCGTTCGAAAATATTTTTTATCTCAATGGGTCCGATGTAAGGTAGTTGTCATATATCTAATGTGGATGCTTACATGCATGTAGCTATGAACAAAAAAATCTTGTTTTGCCTGCAATGCTTTTTCATATAATTTTTTAAAGCATTTCACCCTGTTACGTGCCTAAAGCCGCCTGAACGTGTTGCCATTTTTTAGTGAATGATTTTTTCCTCTACTAGTACGTGAAACTAGTTGCAAAAACGTGACATTGAAAGTAATGGAAATTGTTTATACTATTTGCCGCTTGATTTGTAAAATATTTTGCTTTGAATTGGGCTTTAATATGTTGTTGCTTTAAGTGGAATAAACACACATTATTTCTTTGAGTTCTATAAACTTGTGCAAATTGCTAGTTAGTCTTGGTACGATGCGACTTTAACAAAAAATTGAAAGCCCTACTTACTTAGGGAGTAATAATTGACGCCTATTGCAACCGGGATCTTAAATGGATTACATCTCGCAATGCTCGACTACTAAAGATCAGCATCAGGTTCCAATAACTGCCGTCACCATGCACTCTTCTATTCTTCGTGCAAGCGTCAATGTCCATGACTTTAATCTCCTCTTACGGGTAGCCTCCAGACAACTGTAATCGAATTTTAGTTATCCCATAGGGATTTATTGTGTTGCCACCAGAAACCGATTGCCTGTATTCTATAATCTTTTCAGACTGCTTATTTAAAGATAGCCATCCTCCCTTTGAGTCGCTGGGAAAAATCCGACAAATTACAAGAAAAATGATCTCCCTCTACCCTCATCCATTCACATTCACTTAAATCTAAATCCGTCCATCAATCCAAAAATATGCTCAACAAAACCTCAAGTGCTCTCCGGAAGTCTGTTTCGTAACTACTGTATAAACAAAAATAGAACCCAAAAACCTAAACAACCTCTCTGCTACCGTAACTGCAGACGAAATCTCGTCACCCACGATAAACCCATCAAGACGTTAATTCCCTCAACCGAAGTCGTCCGACCTCTTTGCACATAATAACATCTTAGCCTTAAACTGTTGTCCAATAAACTGACCCTCCTCCTTCCGCTTTGTGCTCATATCGAGACCGCTATTAAAGGAAAATTAGGCTAAGGGCGGGCAACATTTTACGACTGTTATAAAGACTAAAGACTGCACTACATCCGTGCCACTTATAAGGTACGACATACTACCTACATAGAAGCCAGACATGCTCGAGTGCGACGGCTCGCGGAAAGTCAGCCGAATTTTCGTTTGAGCAGACACGCGGTAACAATTTGTTAATGACCGTCGAATTAATGACCAAAATGGATAATTGCTCCGAAATTTCTGTCGCGCATTGAGATGTTCTTCGTCGCGCTTGTTTATCGTCCCGCAAACTTTGGAATGTTTTAATTCCGCTGATAATTGATCGCAAATTATCATATTTACCAGTAGGCAGATAGTTATGTCATATTATAATTCTTTTTTTTCGAAATTTATTTATTCAATTAGTTACATTATTTACGGGGCTTAAGGCTGCGGCATGATAAGGGAAGTCATCGGGAAAATATATACATTGCAAAAATTCGAATTATTATCAATTTAAAGAAGATAATTGCCGAAGGAAGCTAATGCTTGTTGTCTATGAGCTTTTTAACTACCTGCACGCCTACACGTGGTGGTGATTCATTTTTAAAGGACTTAATACAACGTGCGCTTACTCGCACGTAATGGTACGATGTGTCATTGTCAGATTCTATAGTTTTAGAGATGGTAACCTTATTCTAGGTAAAGCTTATAAGGAGACTGGTAGTAGTTTTTTTAAATTTCTTACTTTGTTGAAGGCCCACGTTCATGAGTAGGTAGAAAAATGACTTCTGTGCTGAAGATATCAAAGACCACCAATGGCAACGGAAATCGAACAATGAGCCCTTTATCAGGTTATACGTATTGCGTGATTTTTAATGTCAGCTTAACGTTAAATAATTTGCACCAAATGCGTCAACATACTTTCCTTCATTTATCAATAATTCTGCTCTGCTATTAGCCAATCATTACTAGCAACATTTTTTGGCTTTAACGAAAAAGACCCCCGAAAAGCCTCTTGGGCATCACCTCGAGATCTCTTTTCGATCAAGCAAGTTTTGCTGTCTTCGGAACAAGTGAAATCTGAAGGTGCTCAATCTGGAGAATGATTCCAAACCATACTCTTGTAACCGTGTGCAGATGGTCCTAGCAATACATATAAGAAGGTGCCTTAACCTGATAGAATAGAGTACCTCTTCTGTTAACCATACCTGTCGTTTCTGCTCTAGTCTCGATCCTAATGTACAGCTGTTGACAATTGACTTCTGCAGTGACAGTCAGGTCATAAAGCAACAGCTCAATATGGATTATTCCCTCAGCATCCCACAACACATTCAGCAATACCTTGAGTAGGTAAAGTCCGTCTCTAGCATGTTGTGCTGGTCGGTCTTCTGGACCAAGCCTTTAGTGGCGGTGTTTTATGTTATTGTTTATGACTTTTCCCATTTTTGTTAGGTGATGGTGGATGATCACAGGTCACAGGAGGTTTTTCCACTAGGTCAAAATTGATATTTCTAAAGCTCGTAAAGCTCCATTTCAATATTCGGTAAAAAATACTTAACGTTATGATGACACAATGAAACTTGCAGACTGAATGACCGATATATCCCAAATTCTAGTTTCGGTAACGATTTCAATACATTTTATTGCGATGGGAAAATAACCTCCGAAAAAAGGCGCAATACTTATGTTACAAAATGATAGGTTCCAAAAAGGACAAAATCTTATCGATGCTCAAAAAATGTAATCACGGATAGACTTGGGCTTGGCTTGGCTTGAGCGACTGTGACAGCCGATGGACCTTCACCGATTGTGTTTTTGGACCGTGGTGTTAACCACGAAAGTATTTTAGAATGCGCTTTAAAGCCTTGGCCAACCCAACGTGAGAGAGAATGGACTTTCCAGTAAGCCTCTGGAAAAGCATTCAAAGCACGCATCAACCAAGGGTGGTTAAAAATGGACATCTTTCCTTCATTTCGTCGACACAATAGTTTACACAATTTTCTTCTCTACTTGACTATCCATATGGGGCATTTTACAGGCCAAAGCGTGGTTGCGCTCAACAAAGCGGTTCCTTGAGAATAGAAGAGGATTCCACAATCTTATGTTGCAACTCGTTGGCCAACAGACAAAAGGCCATAGTTCGCGCTAAAGGTAGCCTTATCGAAAATTTAAAATTAACTATTTTTGTTACTACAGCGTACGCCATCTCATATGGGTCGTCGTAAATTTCGAATAACTTCAACAATTCTCAACCGATTTTGGAAATTCAAAAACTTTTATTCAACTTGGACCTTTACAATTTATCTTGATTAATTTTTGAAAACAATATCAATTAAATGACCGCCTTTATTGCCGATGCAAAAATGGGCTCGTTTTCGGCATTCCCCATGACATTTTCGAGCATTTCGGTCGAAATTTCTGCGATTTCCGCACGAATGTTTCTTTTGAGCTGTTCTATTGTCTTCGCTAGCATACACCTTGCTTTTCAAGTATTCCCAGTATCGCCCTTTTCTGAGGCAAATCTTCCAGGGAGCTTGTTACGCAAAAGGTTCATTGTTTTGTCCGCAGTATGACATGTCGCGCCCTCTTGTTGAAACCAGAAGTGAAATAAGCCACATACATAATGGGCCAAAATCCACCGATATCGATGGCCATCCACTGTATGGCCTTTGAAGAAATACGGTCCAATGATGGTTTTAGCGCATACACCGGCCCAGACACTAACTTTTTGATCACATAGCGGCTCTTCTTGAATAATGTGACGATTTTCGGTGCCCCAGAAGCGACAATTTTGTTTATTAACTGAGCCAGAGAGCGTAAAATGTGTCCCATCGGTCATCAAAATTTGCTGCCAGAACTCCGGCTCAACATTAATCTTTGCAACGACATTTTGTGCGTATACCAAGCGCCGTGGTTCAACTTGTGGCGCCGATATGACAAACTTGGGTCTTCTTGAACACTGGCCTTCACAGACTGAATAGATGAGTTTGAACGCCGCGGACGTGGCCTAAGTTGCTCACGAGGGCTTGCCACAGAACCAAATTGAAAAAAATTCGAGGCCCCACGACGAATTGTATCTTTTTTGGGCGCAACACGATCACGATATTTTGCACGATACGCACGTTGAGTTAGCACAATCGAGCGTTCATTTTTAATGAACATCCTATTTCCATGCATTCTTTTCGTGTGAAGCGATTCACGGTTAAAATTGTACTGAATTGACGTTTCCAAAATGCTATGACATATGAAAATCGGTTGACAATTGTTGAAGTTTTTCGAAGTTTAAATCGACCCATATGAGATGGCGCACTCTGTATTAACCGCCATTTAGAACTCAGAAGTTCGAAACCTCGTTGACAATTCGTCGCCAAGTCTCCATGCTATGAGTCTGTTCCTTTCATGTTTTGCTGTTTTAATCCACCTCTTCTAGGTCCATCATTATATTGTATTCTCATCTAAGGCGCAGCCTTCCTGCCGGTCTTTTTTCCCTTGGGTTTCCAACTTGACTGTTTGTCCATTGTCCATTCGTTTCACGTGTCCTGCCGATCTAGTTTTCCCTATTTTATTACTTGGACAATGCCTGGTGCTGAATAGTGGTGTTCGAGTTCTTGATGGTTCTGTGTTGTACAATGGGTGCTCTTAAAGATCTTGAACTCATCTCCTTCCTCAAAGCGTTTAGCGGGTACAGTCAGGTACAAGGTAGGGTTCGTTCCGTGTCGAACAGTTTTTTTTTTGTTTGGTTTTCTCCTCCTTTACTCTTAAATCTATTCCCTTTCCTGATATTATTAGATTTTCCATGTCTTTCCATCTCCTAGAAGTTCCAGATCTTTAGCGTGAGCTAGAACGGGTGCGATTTCATTAAGGGCTATTCGTCTATCATTTTGCTGTTGAGACCTCATTACGAATTCCAGCACCAAATGAACGGCTGACAATCCTTCACATATCTCGAATGTTTCAGATAAGGCTTTCAATCTTGGTTTCCCTTTAGTCATAACTTGCCTTACATTCAGAAGTTTCAGCCAACTTTCGGGATTCCCAATCTTAGAAGGACAGGATTCATTTTCGGTCGGTTCATAGAGCCATGCGTCTTTTTAAAATCTACAAGTTGGTGGACCCTTTCGTGGATTTCCCATTTCGTTCCTATATAAGCCTTAATATAATAAAAAAAGGAGCATTCGTCGAGCAATTTCTCGTCTATGTCCATATCGTATGATGTCAGGCTCTTTAGGATAATATGTAAGAACCTCGAAGCATTCTTCGGTAATTGTAATGTTCGATGGACTTTAGGCTTCTGTCAATAGCTCCTCATCATTTTGTGAGCTTTCATCGGCGTCATGAATAGTTACCTTTTTCTCTGAGGAAATATTTTATTTCGAACCGCGGCAAGTTTTGCTTTTCGCCTTCAGTTCGAAAAAATCTGTGACTAAAGCGTGTTGAATGCTTATAGAAATATGCACTCTGTTATTGAATGGTTTCAACTCTATGATTAAGAAACATTACTGGATCAAGAGCAATAACGACCAACTTGCAAATTAATTGACCACAACTCAATTCGCATCGTTTGAAAGTCTTGGGGGGCATGGTAAATACTATACGAGTTGAAGTTGAGAGACCTCGAACGACGTTTTTTCACTATTGAATTGTTGCTCCAGCGGCAAGAAAACAAGAGTTTTCTGCTTTTTTTGTGCCATGTCACACATCCATGGATCGAAGCTCAAGTAATGTACTTCGTGACCAGCTTGCCGTGGTACAGTCTAAGTTGCTGCAACTGAATGAAACCATCACATGAGTTAGCTTCAATTACAACTATTAAGTTTGAGCTGAGTATTAATGGAAAAATGGTTACAATATGAGCAAAGACACCATAAAGTGAATTTTCAGCATGGCAACGCTCGCCACATGCTAATCAGTTGGTTAATATAAAGCTGCAAATACTGGAGAACACCACACCCCGTATTCCCCAAACATTGCCCTTCCGGCTAGCACCTGTTACCATCGATGACTCTCTTCTGATCTTTGGAAAACCAGAAAATTGAGTCAATTCGAAGATTGCCTCAAAGGACTTGCAATTTTAACGCGGAATTCGTATGCTGCCAATAAGAGGATAAGTTGTAGCTAGCAAATGACAGTACTTGTCCGAAATAAAGCTCTAAATTTAGAAAATTATCGGCGGATTCCATAGTTTTCCTTCGGATTGTTATAAGTTTGCTTAGAAGCAAAATGCCGATTTTGACTAAATTCAAAAGACATCGAGTATTCACTTAGAGGCCACCATGTGAAAAGCAAGTCAATTGCGTCGTTTATTTGACCATAATTGTAGACGAAAATCGGGTTCGTATTTAAAATTCCAAATTTGAACACACACACATACACACAACACTTAAAAAATATAGTAAATGTATGCTCTCAAGCAATCCACGTTATTTGTGTGGACTCGATGCTGAAGACTCGACTTCGCAGTTCGATCTCAGTTACATCGAATCATTTTCCTGTAAAATCAGAAAAATACAATCATCACCATACGCAGTACAAAGTTATAAATATTTATCCAATTACCAGCTTTCCAAATGCCTGCCTCTGTTCCAGTTTTGAATCCGCTCAATTGCATCTGCCACCAAAGCTTTCATCCTGCCACGTACGTCGCCATCGCCTGAATTATTTTATCCCACAATCTTGTTTATTTGTATTTCAAGGCACCCCGGCTTGGCTGTATCCCGCCGTCACTACCGTTTGATTTTCCGAATTATTTCACCCAAGACATTGGGGAGCAAATCATCGTCAACCAACAATAAAACAAATCCACTTCCTTCCAGTCCACCAGTAAATAGCAATCAATTTTTGAAGAAAAGCAAAATCCCTCCCCATTCCGTCGTTCAATCAAAATACGTTACTTAATTCAATTTCTCACGTCACTAGCGATTTCGAAGAAAAAAGATTTTTTTCCTTTTTCAAATACCTGAAAAAATTGGAGCATATTCTTCGTTGCCAAGGACTACTGTCTTCGTGTCCCATTCCTGCTGTGAGAAGCCTTTTTTCCCTTTGATTAAGGAGTCTTCCTGTTTGGGAAACATAGAAAAGAGGGAAAGAAAGAACGCGAATCTGTTTACCTTCACATCCCTTCCATATGCGTTTGTAGGAAGGACGCCCCTCATGGGTAACATAGGTTTGTGTTGTTCCACCGTAATGTAAACATAATTGGCTCAATCAACATTTATCTATTGTATCTATCTTGAGGTACAATCTATATCGCGCGTGTGTATGATCTTGTTCTAAGCGGGTCCAATTAACGATACATCTCGAATCGGAGCTTTGAGCACGAGCTGCTCACCTTCATTCGCGTGCTAATTATTATCATCCAAAATCGTAAGAAGGAGAAAATACACATTCCTATGGTAAACATATTGTCTTAGATACATATGCCTATTCCCTTGCTACCGACGCCATTATCCATCCACCTTTTGGGTGTACAAGTATGAGCTGCCCACTCGCGTGTCTGACGGCATGCAATCCTGCCTAATTGTGTTGCTATGAATACCCTGTCCGGAACTGAAGAGAACAAATTAATTTACTGATGCATGTTATAAGTATTTCTTTGCTTCATACAAGTTGTGATTCATGATTGAAACGCTTTCGGGGGCAACCTTGCACGCAGCAGCCGGTTGTGACCTTTTCGGGCGACACTCTCAGATACGTACGAGTATAACTGCTTTGCTACTTATCGTTCATGTGTTATTACGAGTACGAGTACGAGTATATATGTAGTTCATGATGAATCTTAACGTTGAAGGAAACACTCTTTTTTGTATTTCGAGTTTAGACTTTCAAAATAGGCGATAAACGACGTCGACGCGCCGTTGTACTTGGACTTTGGTGATTAATGCGCTAAGCGGTGATAAAAAATTGCTTTCATTTCACTCTCTTCCTCTTCTCTTCCTTTTTAACTTTTTTTTTAAGCACATCTCGATGGAGATATTTGTACATAAATTCAACTGTCCAGACGGACGTTATGGTATGTTAGTGGGCTTTGTGAAAATTATTCAACTTTTTTTAAAAGCTTTAAAACAAAAAGAAAATTAAACAAAGGCACATAACGCTTAAATGTTTATAGATAAAATGTATATTTTTGGATTAGTTATAGAGTTGTGCGGAATGCTTTATGATAAAAAACAAAAATGCGGAAAAAAAAACGGGCAAAAGATATTTTTGGCTTTTCATTTATGCAGTGCAAGCATTTTGACCGGTATATGCGCGAGTGAGACTCACGGATTGTTAATTAACCCGGAATTGTTTACTCAATGCAGCATAGATCGTTTATGATTTTGGGGAAAACGGAAAAACGTGAGCGGGAATAAAAATATTTGCAGACGGAGTGTGTTTTTTTGGTTTTTAATTTGAACAGTTTGACAAGTTTGCGATTTTTTTTTTCCATTTTGAATTTGCTTTGGAATTTGGTAAGCTTACGTCACGTTTGGCTACGAACGCGAGGATTCGTTAAAAATGCAAGCCAATAAAAAACAATGCGCTGATTGAGGCAGCCTTGCGTCAGCAGGTTTAATTGTATTATGTGGTCGCAGAGAAATCTGACATGAGCCTCTATCGAGGCTTTGATCTTTATTTGGCACGGGCAGGCAACACTATAGTTCAAGAGCCATCTGGTGTTACATAGTCTAGAAATCTTTCAAGTTGCAATGGGGAATTAAAAGTAATTCGCGCCTTTTAATGTTGTATTGTAACAATGTAGGGCAAAGCTGAGTGTCGGAGGAAGATCCAATGCCGGTTACCTCACTGAGAAACGGAGCTTGATATACGAACTTTCGCGGTAGCTTTTCGGCACTAAGGTGTGGTTAAAACAAAGTCGGTTTACAGACGCCGCCGTTGTTTCAGATGTAGATGATAAAGGCCCCGGTAAAGGGTGGTTTTTTAGAGGTTTGGTTTCTAAAATCGCGGGACTGTTTCCACAGATTGTCAATTTGACTGTTGAAACTTGATTTGTGGTTAATACGTCTTGCCATTTTACGATAAATAGATCAACGCCAGAACAACACATGGAAGATGTGCAAACTTATTTTGAAAACCATGGTTCGGTTCGCCAAACTTATGGTGCACTACGTCCATTTTATGGTCGACATAATCGTCCATCTGAGCAAGTTATTCGGAACACGATAAATAGTCTCCGCACCACATACACTCTAGTGTACAAGTCTACTACGCACCTCCTAAGATGACAAACTGGATGAAGAGAGGAAGTTATTGCCCTTGTGAAGCACAGTGTTGAAAAGAATCCAAATGAGTCTATTCGCCATCGTGCACAGCAATTGTAGAAGATTTTAGGAAAAAATCTTGGCTTAAACGTACATATATAAGATCCAGCTTGTGCAAGAGCCAAAATCGCATGAACATTACGAGGGTGGTCCGATAAGTACTTAGCCTCACCGCCAAATGGCGCCAGTATCGCATGAGCAACTTACATGTGTAATACATTCTAGTAGATGGCTACTGTCGAAATTTCAGCCGGATCGGACTCGTAGTTTTGTTTTAATCGCGTGTGGAAGCGGGAGTGTCCGCGGATTTTAGAAAAAATGGAAAAAGAGCAATATCGGTCAGTAATTCGATTCTTGTTTTTGGAAGGGAAATCGCGCAGCGAAATCAAAGAGCGTTTGGATTCTGGGTACGGTGCCTCTTCTCCTTCGATGGCGACCATCAAAAATTGGTTTAACGAGTTTCAACGAAAACGTGCCCCGAAAACGGCTACCACGGAGGATAACGTGACAAAAATCCACGATCTCGTATTGGCACACCGCCGATTGAAGGTGCGCGAGATAGCTGAGGCAGTAGGCATTTCAAAAGATCGCGTGGGTCATATCCTGCATGAAATTTTGGGCATAAGAAAGCTGTCGACGCGATGGGTGCCGCGTTTGCTCACTGCGGACAACAAGCGCAACCGTGAGACCACTTCAGAGTAGTGTTTGACGCTGTTTAAGCGCAATCCGAAGGAGTTTCTTCGTCGTTTCGTGACAGTCGACGAAACATGGACCCACTGGTACACACCAGAGACCAAGGAACAGTCGAAACAGTGGACTTTACCCGGAGCCGAATTGAAGAAAAAACGGCCCCACTTGGCGAAGAAAAAAGTCCTCTTCCACCATGATAACGCACCGGCTCACACCTCCGCCCTCGCCACGGCCAAATTGGTCGAATTGGGCTACGGACTGCTGCGCAATCCACCGTATTCTCCAGATTTGGCCCCGAGCGACTTCTTTTTGTTTCCAAACTTGAAAAAGTCGCTTGCCGGGCAGAAATTTCAGTCGAATGAGGAGGTCATCGCCACCACGGAGACCTACTTTGCAGACCTCGAAAAAACGTATTTTTCAGACGGGTTAAAGACGTTGGAGCATCGCTGGGTCAAGTGTATCGACCTAAAAGGAGACCATATTAAAAAATAAATCGCCATTTCTCCAAAATTTTTGTTTTTCTCTTGTACGCTAAGTACTTATCGGACCACCTTCGTATATACGTCGTAGATTCGGAGAAAGGGCCGAAAACAAGATTCAGGTGGCTTCTTATTTTCAACCTAAAATTTTGTTCTCCGATGAGTCCCTTTTTTGGTTAAATAAATATATAAACAAGTACATTTGTCGAATTTGGAGTACAAAAAACTCAAAAGGCTTTTGTCGAGACGCTCTAACTTACTGTTTGGTATGCTTTATACGCTGGTGGAATCATCGGCCCAAATTTCTTTAAGGACGCCAGAATATTACCGTCAATGGAGAGCGCTATTGAAACATGATTTTTGACTTCTTTGTTCCTCCGTAGAATGGCAAAGCTTTGGTTTTAACAAAATGGCGCAACATACCACACGGCGCGCGACACCATCAATTTATTTCGGGAAATATACAGGGTGTCCCACGAGCAGTGTGCCAAAAAGCTAGAGCGTGTAGGTCTGGTCAAGACAAGAAAAAAATCGTATGGGAGGGGGGGGTCTATTCCCCCCCGTTTAGCTGGGAGGGGAAATTTTCTAAAAAATTGACTTAATTTGGAAAAAAAAATATTAAAAATCAACAGTTACATCCACAATGCCGTGATATACTTTTTTGTAAAGGCAGAAACTTCTTCTTTCATCTTGTTTCTAAACGAAGCTGTTTTAAGGAATAGTTTTTGAGAAATTAATTTTCAAACTCAAAATTTTGAAAAAAAAATGAAAAAAAAAAAATTTCGAACTATTTTTTTTCAAAATTGTATGTAATTAAGTACTAATTTTTTGTCAAAAATTCAATTCTCTTATTAGTTTTTCGTTAAAAACAGAAAACCGGATGCAAAAATGTTTTGTAGTTTTTGAGAAATTAAAAATAGTTAGAAATTTTTTTTTTTAATTTTTTTTTCAAAATTTTGAGTTTGAAAATTAATTTCTCAAAAACTATTCCTTAAAACAGCTTCGTTTAGAAACAAGATGAAAGAAGAGGTTTCTGGCTTTACAAAAAAGTATATCACGGCATTGTGGATGTAACTGTTGATTTTTAATATTTTTTTTTCCAAATTAAGTCCATTTTTTAGAAAATTGCCCCTCCCGGCTAAACGGGGGGGAATAGACCCCCCCCTCCCATACGATTTTTTTCTTGTCTTGACCAGACCTACACGCTTTAACTTTTTGGCACACTGCTCGTGGGACACCCTGTATAACTACTGAGTTCATAATTTCCCGTAATGAACCTGTGAACTCGCCTTCACGACCATGTGATCTCACACCTTTAGATTACTTCCTTTGGGAGTATGTGACGTCACTAGTATACGCCGATAAACCAGGAACGTTGGACGATTTGTAAGTCAACTTTCGCCGTGTTATTGCTGATATACGGCACCAGTTGCTCGATAAAGTTGCCGAAAAATGGACTTCACGATTGAGCTTCATTCGAGCTAGCGCCTATGCGTAATGGCATAAAATTGTCTTTTAATAGAGGTAATATCATGGACATTAACATTAGCTTCAAGTATTTTATTTGATATTGTATTTGTATAACTCTAAAAAAACACCCTTTTTGTGTAACTTGAGCTGGATCATAACATTGTCACAACAGACAAGTTCTTGTGTTTTAACGCATTTTAAAATTTTTTTGCTCGAAATTTTCTGGGTTTAAAGGAATTTCTTGTGCTTAGTCATTGGAAATGTTGTATAAAGTCTATGAAAAACTAAAGCACACAAATGGAATAAAGTGTTTAAAAGTGGTCGTGAAGTGGTTGTAGACTTGCCTCATTCTGGACGTCATTCCATATCGAATACCGTTGAAAACGTTATAATTATAAAGAAAATGAAAATGTGCTCGAAAATCGTGATGTGGACATTAGACTGATTATGATCTTAACATCTCACATGGAACCGTTCAGCACGGCTTGTGCTGAAAGTGCTAGACTTCATGCAAAAAGACCATCGAAAAAAAGTGGCTGAAGAGATGATTTTAGATCCCCAAAAGTGATCCAAACTTCATGAAATGGATAATTACGGGAGACGAGACATGAATCCGACGTGCAAGCATCCCATCAAACATCTGCATGGGGCCTCGAGAGTGAGCCAAAGCCGAAAAAACTGCACAAAAATAGATTGAAAATCACGGCTATGGAATGGAAGGTCCGCAAGAAGTATTACTTTGATGTTTTAAAGCGTTTAAGATTGAGAGTGCGCCGCTAATGGCCGGATTGGTGCCACGATAATGAGCAGTCACACAAAGTGACAGATTTTGTGACCAAACACGGCGTGAATATTCCGTGCGACTTTCTTCTCTTCCCTCGACTTAAATTATCAGTTTCTGAAAAGAAGTTTGAATCTCTGGAAGCTATAAAAGGAAATGCGAGCTCAAGGACGTCCCATTTTCGGTCTACCAAAAGGCATGAATGATTGAGTTAACCATTGGCGCATTTGTATTGCTTCAGATGGATGTCATTTTAAACGAAAATTAACACAACTTGCTTTATTACAAGTTCTCGGTACTTTTTGATCGTCCTATACACTGCGGGCGATAAGCGCTTATTAGTTGAGTTTATCTCTGAAGCAAACCATGGTTAAAAAGTTCTTGTTTTCCATTTCGTTCAATGAGACATAGAAGGCTCGTTCAAACAATACCAGGAATTTTAAAAACGACATTGTTAAAAACATCATTGTTCATCAAACCCAAGGCTTCTTCTATTCTCTGATACACTTGAGGGATGGCATGTTATTATGTTACGACGGTCCTTTCAGGCTGTTTTATTACAGAAGCCATACGCGCCGGAATATGAACTCTGCAGCATCATTTCAGTATTGCTTTGGCTAAATATTTACGATCCATCATAACTCTGTATGATTTATTATAGAGGTGCAAAAACCCAAAAACTCGTTACAAATTCGGCTTTTTTGTTTGTTTTGGCTTCATCACGCAAATGCGGTTGCACTTGCTAATGGCGATCCAATAAAAGGTGTCATTTTAAATTTGGTGCCATGATGGTGAACTTTCAACATTGCGATGATCTAAGAAGTACAAACTAAGGGGCAGTTCAATAGGAAGCGATGCAAACTCACCAATTTATTAGAATTTTTTTAATAGAATGGTACGAAATCGGTGAAATTATCGCGGAAACGCTGCGTAAAATTCGTACTGCTATTCGTCATCATTAAGCTCCTTCTCGTATAGCTGCATTGAATTTAATCGATTAATTTGAACATATCGTAACAGGTTTGTGATGTTACGACAGCAATGCGTGCTCGTCTGGTAATGTCGGCTTAAGATTTCGCCGCCGCAGTTGGGAGCGCATCATGGAAACCTGACGTGATCGTATGCGATCACAAGAAGATTGTCTTTCCACAACTATTTTTTTGCATAAAAAAAGCCAGCATACCCCGAATAATTGAAAACGAATTTTTATTAATGGGTACAAATGAGAATCTTTGTCGTGTGGTAAACTTATGTCTTTAATCGTATTGTTAAAGATTTTCTTGCAATACTTAGTTCAAACCCTTTAGTTTGTGGTCCGAAACAAGCTCTTGTGATGGCTTTAACCATTTATAATATATAACGCGCCGAGCTTGTCTCACCAAAGCACATTAAGAGCTTCGATTTTCTGATGCCAGACTTGGCCTTCGTTATGTGCATGGCCACGGCGCTATCACAATCTCTTGCGTCTTGAATTACTCTCATGGATATTATAAGATATAGAAAATCCGTCCTTTCTTGTCGTTAAATCAGCAGTTCGCTCATGAAAAATCTCTGTCCAATGGCTCTCAGCCTCAAATCATATAACGCCCTTGCTTCCGAACGCCCCTTGTCTTCCACATTCACTTCGACTTTCGTAGCATTGAAACTACGTTAAATCTCAATAATCATTCGACGTGCTTTGGCCGCAGAGATTTTCAAACTGATGGCGGGAAGTGAAACCTTCCTCAAATTTGGGTCGAAAGCGGATAAATCCATAGACAAAAAAAAATTATATGACGCCATTTGACGACATTTCTGATCTAACATTACTTACTAGCATGCATCGGTAGCGCCATCTATTAGGAAACGGCGGATTTCAATTCTATCACCAGAAGAAAGTTGTTCGTCTTTCGGCGGTGTGATTGAGTCATATGTATATTGTTTGAAAATGATGCTTGCGACCGTTTCAGTGCATGGGTTACTTTGTCAACTGTTGTTAATCTGTACTCGTATATTGCTTGCCCTAAATTGGTTCTGTGGGCGTGTTAGACGTTTATTTTGGGCAGTACGGCGCCACAAACCACGCAGGTGGTAAAACAATGTCTCTATAGACACTTATTCCATTAACCGCCGAAATCGTGGGGTTTGTTAAAGATAAAGTGTATACCAATCCTCCACCATCAATTCAAGCAGTAAAACACAATATCAGAGCTGCTATTTACGAAATACAGTCACAGCTATGCGAATGCGTAATGGAAAATGTCATGAAAGAAAAATTGTGGAAAGGGTAGAGACGGGTGTTTAGCGCTTATTGTACTCCATTACTAACCTCGGAGCTTCTCCTTTACAGTAAAATAAAATAACATCTGCTTCTCGTGAAAATGTTACATTTTTCAATTTATTTATAATGACACCTCTGGTTGGATGGCGCATGGAGGCAAGAACTTGTGATGCATTATGCCATTAAATCAGAAAAAAAAACAAATAACTAAACCAATTTCGTGGCAAAAATATAGTCTTCCGCCAACATATGCGGTACAATCAAGCTAAAGGTGTTAAAGGATACCATTGATTCAATACACTTCAATCAAACTGCTCTCTACGACGATATCCAGGAAAACACGGAACCACCGATGCGAACGTATATAAAACGTTTTGTCACATTTCTAAACTCAATTATTCACTTTAGCATCAAGAACCTGATTTCAAGAAACACTCTCCAGACGAAATTCCACGAAGTCTTTGAATCCGATAAAAATAAAACAAGCCAATCGACTTTTACGTTCACTACCAAGCCAGGATGCAAGTGTGTAAGAGTAAGCCATGCCATTAGAACGTCAGATAGTATTTCTCATCTCAAATGCCGCACGTCAATCAAGAGGCAATTCAATTGAAAAGGATGTCAGTCTCACAAAGATATCCCAAGCCATTTGCTTACTCCGGTAGATTTTTCTCAATGCCAACCATCGAAGGATGTTGTTGAGTGTGTACATGTGTGATCGTATCACGTCGTCCATTCGTTTTATTAAGGTCGCTGATGAAACAGATCCGAGACGGACACGACAACCGCCAGATGTGCAAAGGTAATTTTCACAATCAAACCTGAGGCTCATAACAACCTACCAGATAGAACAAAATTAAGTAAAAAGCTGCTGGCAGCAAGACAGCCAGCATCTCTCTCAATTAATGCCACAACAAGATTAGGTAATAAAGTGGGATCATTTTTTATACCTCTCAGTTCCGCCTCTCAACTTCTTGGGTCTTTTGTTTTCTTGGTTTTTTTTTTGTTCTGCCTCTGTTTCGTCATCATTTCCGGAATATTGAATGTATCTAGAGCACCTAGTCATTATTCTTACGACTTGCCAAATTTATTTCGCAATGTTTAATGCCCACACCACTTGATTGTCCATCATCCCTTCGTTCCATCTTACCCTACGCCGCACCCCTTAGCTCCATAGTTAATGATTAATTGTGCTTAGTACGGATGATTAATGATCGAGTAAGGATGTTGGTTAGATATTTACTCCGCCATTGTGGTCGTTTGCCTGGGTTGGTGCTAGGTGCCTCATAATCTCCTGAGAAGTAAGAACACAATACCCAACAAAGGGAGGAGGCAGCAAAGAAATAAAAAGCGAAAACAAAGCCAGCCACAGTAACATACTACGAGTATATGAGACAAGACGAGCGACAAGGGAGTCGCAAATCGAATCCATCTACATACGTACAGGGTTTGGTTTTTTATTTTTCTACTCCATCTGCCGTACCTCATGACAAGGGGTAAGCACGAATGGAAGCATTGGACAGAGGATGCACCGATAGGAATTTGAGCAGGTGACTTTATCTGACTTGGTGATGTCATGAACGTGGGTGCTCTGAGGTATAGGTGCGAACAATTAGAAAATGACAAGGCTTAGGAACTGAATTGAAATTGAGTGAGAAGGATTATCCTTCAAACAGTCAGGTAGGCAGTCCTATGAATGAGTTTCAGATTTCCTGACTTACATAAAACCTTTTTTTTTTTTGTTTTTTCTGCTTTTTTTTTATATCCATCAGTGGTTGGTCGTTTGCAAATTCATAAACAGCAGGAAAGAAGAGAATGGAAAAAAAGATGACAGTGGCTTTTTGGAAGTGAGATAATCGACTTTTTATACCACAAGGGCTCAAAAAGAAATGTGTCAGAATAGGATAATCGGTTTTCGTCAATGACTTGACGGAAAGCCATACAGGACGAAGACAAATTGAGCAGAAGTAAGGTTTCGGAGTGACCCGATTTGAGGAAAAAACTGCTCTTTTAGAAATGGCAAATCGCAAGTAGCTTTTGCATTTAGTTTATAATTCACAGTCATTCGTATCTTTCGATGTTGTTTTGGTACAATATGACTCAAATGTTGATAGAAATTCAGCGTCTATTGCAGGTGGTAAGTTAAAAGACCTTCTTAGAAGGTTGCTCCAAATACTTTTGGCAGACGCTGTGAATCCCGTTAAAGTTAATGAAACTGTAAATCTAAAGAAAAACAAAGAATACGTTACAGCGCAAAAGGTCTTATCTGGAACATTAGAGATACAGGAAGGACTAAACTAAATAGACGCCTTGTCCCCATTTATTTTTTATTTGGTGCTGTAATACCAATTCAATTACTGAAGATCCCTTCTGGAATATTAAAGGGAAAAAAACTGACTCGCTCGAGCTTGTATTGAATGATTTGGACCTTCTGAGGGATAGTGAAGGAATAATTAAGAAAAGCGCAGAAAGTCCCTCTTTTGCCCTGCAATATCAAAATCACTTCATTGACTTCATTGGTCTCTGACCAAGGGACAAAATTCAGCCTCAAGCATTGTCTGAGTAATAAAATCACGAAGACTAGATGGGCGGGACACGCAGAACAAATGAACAATAGACGAACAGTCAAAAGAATAATGAATGGAAAACCCGAAGGTCAAAGACCTTCAGAAAGACCGCGCCGTAGATGGAGGACAATTTAAGGATGCACCTAGAAGAGATGTAAAGAATAGAGAAACACTCAAGAGAAGTTTGGCGAAGAGTTGTCAACGAGGCTCTGAAATTCCGAGTTCCAAATGAACGATAATAATAAAAGAAAATGCATATTTGCAAACCGCTCAAGGGCTCCTAAAGAAATTCGTCTAAAAAAAAACAGTCAAGAGAAACATATGGAACCTAAAACGTTTGGACCGAAAGTGATGAACTTAGCGCTGTAATATGTCCTTAAAAATGTTGATATTCGTATGGGAGCCTGTAGATGTCTATATGGTTCTAGCTGCGAACAAGGTTTTTAAAAATCAAATCATAATAGCAGTTTTTCCCATGATTGTAAAAACGTTTCCTAAAACAAAAAGTAAGGTTAAATGAAATTTCTTAGGAGCACATTTGGATCTTTTTTCTGCTTTTACATCATAGGGGGTCGGAGTAAACTGTACACAAAGGAAGAAAGGGGAACAAAGACCAGGGAAAAATGTTAATAATGGAATGCTAAAAATAAGATAAAATCAATGTAAATAAACAAATGCAAAAAAACAAACGTCGCGTCGGTTCAGAAAGGAACGAGCGTCTAATAGGATCGGAGGAATCTGTGTTTTAAAAAAAATTAATTAAGTCCGCCGTGGAGATCAGAACTGAGCTGGATTAACTTGTTTATAGTACACCATTGCGTACCTGTCCTAGGAAAAAAAAATGTAAGACCTGAAGACAAAAAAAAAAACACCTCTCACCAAGCAAACACATTACACAGAGCAGTTACTCAGAGACTGTGTCTTAAACCAGCCAGTCTCAAAGCGTTGAAATATTTTATTGACCGATAAATCGAAATCAGTGGCTTTTGGTGGGCCTGATATTCTTCAATATTTGGGACAGCCACCAAACATTGAATTGCTACCACTGCGTTCATTAAACATGGTAAACCATGGTGCTGAGGTGGTTTTTCTTATAATGGTATTAGACCATGTAATATACGCATAGGGTATGGATCGGGTGTATGGATTAATTTTAAAATTTTTGGCTAAAAAAGGCTTTTATTTAAATAAAATGGATTCAAAATAATTCAAAGTATTGCCAACGCTCGATGGCGTTACAGCTCATGAAGAGCCAGAGCCAGAGCCTAGTTTCTCTCATTCACTTATGTTGTGTGCGATTTATTTTTCACACCAACGCCAACGCTAGCTTTGACTTTTTTCCCATCTTTCTGGCAAAGCATGGATTTTGGCCCAAAAACCTTCTCACTTTTTGAGCCCGAGAACGAGTCGATCCAATTTTTGATATCTTTGACCGACATGAAGCGTTTTCCAGATAGGGTCTTCTGAATGGACTATATGATATTTTCTAAGTAAGTTTTAACAACATATGGAAATCAGAATTGACATGTTGGAAAATCAATTTATCGTACCTGGTCTACCATTCCGGCCGTTTTTTCTTTATTGCTTGGTTTAAACGCATCAGTTAGAGGTGCATCGAATGTGCGTATACTTCTCAGCAGCCCATAATAGACCACTACCTTCTGATCCCACAAAATACAGAGCATTACAGCAGTAATAATGTGATATAAAAATGACATTCTTTATGGCAGCTAAGCTGCGTTTCGGACATGCCTTTCGACGTCTTTCGGGTTTATAACTATCGTACCCAATTCTCTTGCTTTTGAATCATACCCAATGCTTTAACCGTCTGAAAATTGTTGCTTGCTTAATGATTCTGCAAGTTCTTTTTGCGTCTGATACGAATCTTCATTGAGTATTTCTTCCAATTCTTCATCTTCAAACTTTTTTGGATGTCCCGGACGTTTTTTGTCTTCAGTGTGAAAATCACCATTTCTAAAGCACCGAAACCAGTACTCCCAGGTCGACATCGATGGGATATGATCACTATAAGTTTCCAATAACAAGCGATGACTTTCAGCAGCACTTTTCTTCGAATTAAAGAAGTACAATAAAACTGCCCGCAAATGCTCTGTGATGCTGCCATGTATTAAAGAAGATCTGCGTATCAGATGGGCTTTGTAGCAAGACAATGATCCAAGAAGTTCCAACAGCAAAGCGAAAGAATAATTACAATAAAAATGGAATCCAGTCATGGAATGACCTGTTCAATTTCTTGGTATAAATCGTATTGAACATTTTTAAGGGTTAATCGTGCTGCGTGTGATGCCGAATCGTTAAATGTTATGAGATGTTGTCATATGTATGATATTTGGGATAATATTTGACAGAATCCCTATCAAAAACTGCTGGACTCCATGAAGATGCAAGTCTGTAACGAAAAACAACGGCTATTCAACTCTCAAAAGATTCTGTAGAAACCTCACCGCAGATTTAATTTCGAGTTAACCCTTTGTAGCGCTGTGTGACATATCTGTCACAAACCGATTCTTTGCCTATTAGAATTGAAATATTTTTTCAAATCCATTTTAAATCGAGGTAGGCTATCTATGACAAACCGATGTATCAACTCAGTTTAACAGGAAAAATGTTGATCCCGTTAGCGCCGCGTAACCGTCCTCATTCGTCGACTGATCTTGTTAAGCAACCCACGTGTTTTTAAGGAATCAATAAAAATCAGTAAAAAATATAAAAACGTCATAAATACTGTGAATTTTACGAAAATATACAAGGTAAGTACACGTACTTTGTGGTCTAGTGTCGGTTTTTATGTAACTGAATGTCTTCGATGAGTTTGACTTTCTGTCGTGTTTGTACCAGAAATGTCACATTGCCTAATAAGGGCAAGCATTTCTTTGTAAAGAGGCTTATAGTATGAAACACTTGTTTTCATTTTTAGAATGACTTTCCGACCTCTACCGGAAGACGAAATAGCCAAGATGTTGAATGCATACGAAAAAAGCGAAGATCGCATGGAAGATGATGATGACAGTGTTGCAAATCCGGATTATCAAGCAGAAAACGAAATAGAGCAAGAGCAGTTTTTTAGCGATGAAAATGAAGATGATGAAGTTAACCTTCCTGAGATTATTCATACTTCAGAAGACAATCAAACTGATCCGTCCGCAACTTCTGCTTCACCGCAAGGTACGCCATCTGTGTCACATCCTAAAAAGCAACAGAAAATCAATCTGCGATGGAAGAAGACAAATCTGCTTTTGAATGAGGAACAGTTGCGTTTTCTCGGGCATGAAACTTACCAACACACATATTAGAGCTTGATGATCCGATTCAAATTTTCCTGTTTTTGTTTCCCAAGGATTTAATAAAATTCATTGCAACACAAACTAATTTATATATTGTGCAAAAAACCCCAATAATAGTTTTCGAGTTTCCACAACGGATATCCAACAATTTATTGGTATAGTGTATGTCATGTCTTTGATCCACCTTCCCCGAGTTACCAGTCATTGGAATGGCACAATTGGAACTCCTTTAATTCAAGAAGTAATGCCCGTAAAGACGTTTGAAAGGATTCGACAATTTATACATTTCAATGACAATTCACAAAATTTTCCCCGCGAACATCTGAAATTCGACAGGCTCTTCAAACTTAAGCCACTTGTTCAAAAATTGAACCAAACATTTGCAAAAGTTTAGAGCAATATCTTTGCGTCGATGAGCAAATATGTTCAACGAAAGCAAGAAACCACTTGAAAAGATATAATCCAAAAAAACCACACAAATGGGGATAAAAGATTTACGTTATTAGTGGAGTCTCTGGATTTGCATATAAAATAGAACCCGAAACTGGCTCAGAAAATGTTTTACTGCCCGACGAACCGGATCTAGGCGCATCTTCAAATATTGTCATGCGTCTATCACGAAATATACCTCACAACCAAAATTATAGGTTATATTTTGATAATTTTTTTACAACTTTGCAATTGATACAATATTTGTTAAAAAATGGTATACTGAGTCTTGGTACTGTACGTCGAAACAGGATTCCAGATTGCAAATTACCAACAGAAAAAGATATTTCCAAAAAAGACAGAGGCTATTCTGTTGAGTATGTTGCTGATTTTAACGGTGTGAATGTAGCAACCGTTGCCTGGAAAGACAATAAGGTGGTTAACTTGGCATCAAGTTTTGTAGGAGAAATGCCAAAAGCACAGGTGAGGAGGTACGATAAAAAGACCAAGCGTTACGTATCAATTGATGGTCCAAATATTGGTGGGGAATACAATCGCCACATGGGTGGCGTGGATCTAATCGATAGCATCATGAGACGCTACAAAATTCAGCTTCGCAGTAAAAGGTGGCAAGTTCGCATGTTTTACCATTTTCTGGATTTGACTATGGCAAATGCATGGCTACTTTACAAAAAAATTCATGGAGCAAAGGGCTTGCAGGACAAATGTTTAAACTCCGCTGATTTTCGGCTTACAGTTGCAACAACTTTATGTAAGCTGGGTGTAGCATCGAGTAAAAAAAACCGTCGATCTATCGAAAACGAAATTCAGGCAAAACGACACAAAGGTCCAGCACAAATTGTTCCTCCAGTGGCAATCAGGCAAGATCAAACCGGACACTGGCCTGTTTGGACAGAAAAGAGAATACGCTGCAAATTTCCTAAATGCTCTGGTGTTTCACAAACAATGTGCGAGAAATGTGGGGTCGCTCTGTGTTATAATAAACACAATAATTGTTTCAAACAATTTCACCTAAGCTAAGTTACCCTTATCATGCAATGTGACATTTCTGTCACACACCCTTAAAGTTCGTTTTCCACAAATATATAAAAAAAATAAAAATTTTCCAGAAACACGTGTATTTTTATTTCTTTCAATTAACATTTTTCACTACGTATTTTCAATTTTTTTTATTTTGCCCTACAAAGGGTTAAATTCGAAATGCAAAACTTTCTTCCAAAAGAAGTTTATTTGACCCAAACATCGACATATTGATGCAAATTAAAAAAAAAAATTCAATGTTATTATGAAGAATAGTTGTTGAAGGATGCCCGAACCTTCCATGCGAGGTTTCTGATCTGACATGACATTTCTGACTTGCCACTAGCGCCATCTGTTCGAAAATGTCGAATTAGCATTCATACACCTGATACGTGATAGTTACTTGACAACGAACTCAATACCCCTGACACTTCTAACTTTGAGAGAGTATTGTCGGTCGCTGAATACATACTACTCTTTCCAACCTTTCAGACAATTTTCTAATTTCACCTCGGAAAAAAAAAGTTACGTCTTTTGAGGCGACCTATATCTATCGGAAAAAATGGTAACTAATGAGAAAGGGCAAGGTCCGCAAAATACGTCGAATGCAGTGGAATATCCCACTTGAGCTTTTCCAAATATTTTTTTTACGCCGTTTGCGGAAGCAAACTCATCTTGTCTTTGCTCGTCTAGCGACCGTTTTTCTCGTAATGCACTGCTCAAATCAATCAATTATACTTATACCGATCGGCCGTAATGGATTCGTAGCAGCACATAGTACGCAACACATTTTTGCTTGAGGTCGATGGTAACGACCATACGCTTAGCGTAGTATTTTTTCTTCTTGAGGTAGATATCCGATTCTCATCCCCAGTCTCAATTCGATTTAAAAAAAAAATACTCTTCCTTTTTGCCTTTGGATCAGGTGCTCGCAAGCGAAAATTCACCTTTCAACAACTCTCGGTGTAAATTCATGAGGAATTCTTTCTGAACCATTCTCATGGGTTTTATGCGTACAGAAAGTGCTTACTGAGTTACTCCCAGTGAATCTGCAAGCTCTATTTGCGTTTGACTTGGATCTTTATCGAATAATGGCTCCAAATCTTTGTCTTCGAAATTTTTATTTGTCCAGAGCGAGCCTTGCCTTCAACGCTGAAATCACCTTTCCTTCCATGACTTATAAGTTGGCGCATTGTCACGATAAGCTTCCACAAGCATTCGATACGCTTCAGCTGGGACGAACGAATTTTTACTTCCAATATTTTAAACATAATCATGTGAGCTTGTACAGTTTCTTAATTAAGTCTACTTGAGTCTACTATTTTTTTTTTAATTCGAGACATAAGTCACAGTAATAATACCTGTCACAGTTTATGGTTCGTCAAAGGCGTCCTTAATTTTGTCTAAACGACTGTGGCTAAATGGGACTGCAACCTTCAGAAGCCTGTAACTTACTAAGCAGTTGTTAAAACTGCGTCAATGTTTGGCCTACTGCCAGCTGGGTTCATTGTTAACAAACATTTCACTGGAATTTGTTTCAAAAGTCGAGTTCAAATTTAAACCTTAACACATCACTCAGTTAGTTCACAGAATGACATGTAGATGGCGGCACTATTGAGGAAAACATATGATTCTGATGAAGTACCAACCTTTTCATGGGTTCAACCAAAACAGTGTCTCGGCAAATGTTATTCAGACTCAGCTCTGATTTTAAAACGCGGTCGTAGAAACACGATGATGCTGGACGCTGTGATCGCCAAAAATCGGCATTTGGTACAGAAAACATAAAAAAGTCCACGAAATAATTTAAAGTTGCGATATTTGACAGATTAAGGATCATGAAAAGCATGAGAAAATTTTTTTCGTGATGGATACCGCGTTTTAGTCGATTAAAAACAATCACGCTACGACGATTCAAAACGCTATCTGTTTCAGCACAGTGTGTATTGTGTTGACATATGGATCAACCATCCTTCGAACTTATCGAGTGATGTGTTAAAGGTTCCAAAAAAAAAATTGAGGATAAAAAAAAAAAAATGTTGCGTTTGGATGAACGTGATCAAGCGCCGAATATCGTGTTCTCTGAAGAAATGAAGAAATTTCCTAATCGAACAATTCGTGAGCAAACAACACGATTGTGTTGGCCTCCAGACGTCAAGAGCGCCAGCGTACGTCATGTTTGGCGATCACGATGACTGATGAACCTTTGCTGTATATGTTTTCAGAATGTGGCGTCAGCGTGAATGCGAATGATTACCGCGAAAGTGTGTTGGGAGGTGCTTTGGCGAGTTGGGCCATTTCGGTTGGAGAGAATATACCATTTAAAAGACTCTACACCACCACACAAAACACAAAGTACGCATCAAAGCATACATCAGAAAGTCAAGAAAGTCCTGCTTCTAGAGTGAAAGAAGATTCGCAGGCTCACGTTCGTGCAGAGTGCAACTCGCAATAATTCGCGCTAAGGGGGACCCAATCAAAAATTCAAAAATAAATCATTTTTTTGTCTTGATTTCAAAAAAGTTTTGTGTAAAATCACCCCGTCCTTTGAGGCAATCGACGAAACGACTAAATTGTTGGCTTCTTTCAAAGATCGGATGTGCTTCTTAGGTCATGCGTTATTGATTGCAATAGGTCGTAGTTGGAAAGAACGATGTTTGGAGTCTATAGCGGGTGGGAAAGGACCTCTGATTTTAGCATTTCCGAGTTATTTTTTATATTTTTTGCAACATGTGGCGGAGCGTTGTGATGTAGCAAAATTTTGTGTCTCTGCTCGAAGAGCGGCCGTTTTTCCTTGAACGCTTGGCTCAAACGTATAAATTGCGGCCAATGACGATCGCCCTCGATGGTTTCGTTTGGCCTGAGACCTTCATAACAAACTACACCTAGCTAATCCCATGAAATGCAGAGTAGAATCCACTGACCATAGCTATATGCCTTTGCCGATAGTGATGAATGATCGGCTTGGAGTATTCACTTTTTGCAATGGTAATCATCACCGACTGTTGAGCGACCTTCCGCTCTGTCCTGTTCCAGTCTGTCCATAGCCAAGAACAATTCCCATACGGAAAAATTGAGAAAGTGAGACAATGAGATATGGTCAAAAAAAAATGCTGACGAAAGCATAAAACTCGCAGTATAAGATCACTTCAAAATTCATACAATGTGTGCGCACTTCGAATATAAAACCTTAATGACATAGAAACAAAAAAGAGAAAATGTACTGTGAATTACAACTAACCCGACAAATTCAGTCAATCTCTCGAATCTTATCTGAGACAACCACCTCCGGAGAGTAATGAACGAACATCTTCGACACAAACCATCTGCACTCCGTCCAGGTTGTGTGACAAACACCATAAGAGCTTTAAAAAACTATGTATATTTGACTTCCAACAAGGAATCAGCTTACGGGAGCCACGTTACAATTCCAGGTCTTCTACTTTGAATTTTGCAAACTTTTACCAGGATTTCAGGAACCACAGTCGCTAGGGTTCTAAAACATAGCCAAGTCTCAGAGCGTATAGGCAGACGGGTAGACAGGAAAGCATTTGCATAAGTCTTCCCTACCCAGTTTCGCAAGGTTTCGCACTGAAATGAAGCCGCAAGGCATGCAAGTATGCAATTTGCTGAAATCCATCAGAACATGACTGGAAAACTGTTCACTGATGAGAGCAATTCTAATCTCAGTCCATCTGACGGTGTTCAATTTCGGAATCAGTTTCCTCTGAGTTTTATGATATGGAGCTGCACTTCGCCGTTGGGTCAGGGCAAATTAGTCTTTTGCACCAGTTCGGTAAACGAAGACAGTAACATCAATGTCATTTTGAAAATCAATTCTATGTCAAGCATCGATTTAAAAACTCTGGATTGGCATAGAAACGGCCCCGATTTGAATCCGAAAAGGCAACAAAGATTCTAAAGCATCAATTTAGGAACCCTGGAAAGATGATATAACAAGAGAATGCTCTTGAAATCTAATAACTTCTATGCCATGGAGATTTCAAGTCGTAGTCAAGCCTCGCGGTAGTTACACACAGTTTTAATCACTTCGCCAACCTAGTAGATCTAAAATCTTCAATAATAGTAAACTGCTTTATGGAATTTCAATAGATGACAGTATATCATTACCGGTGATGTAACACGACTTCTGACGCTCTTACTAAGGTTCACATACTTCCGCTTACGAAAGAGTTGTGTCCATTACTTACTGAGAAGTATGAGAAATGAGGGGCTCATTCCTAGCCTTTGGGGATCTCAATATAACCTTAAACTCAAATCTCCTGTGAGAGATATGCTTATAAAAATCGTGTTGCTTGCCACTGCCTTACCTCAATCTAAAATATTAAAACCCCTATTCCATCGACAGAAATAAAAACAAAAATCCAACATCACCCACAACCCATCAAAATAAAATATCTTTAAGGACAATCAAGTCTCGTCGGGACTTTTTCGGGACTCCACTTTTCCCAAATGAAACCTAACTAAATTACTCATGATTACCTCCGCCACAGGCAACTCTCAGATGCTTAGATGTCAATACGCACCGAAAAAAAAGTTAAAAACTTTTCCAAAACTCTCATAAAAAAAACAGAATAATTCATTTGCATTCTCCAAAGTTCTAGATACATTCGCTTATTTCGCGAAAAAGGGACTGCCATCGCCCCTCGCGACCGTATCCTGGGGAAGTTGCCTTCATTTTGTCCGTTTCCACAGTTGCGTTTAATGAGTCACCGATTACAAGGAAAAAAGAATATCTAGAGCTTCTCAAAGGCACAAGACCTAAACGAGGGGTGGTAAAAACAAAAATCTATTATCAAAGGAAATCCGCACACAAAGGATTTGACGTTGACAGGTGTCTGAATGAATGTATTCACCGCAGGGATGTCTAAATATAACCAGAAAATAAACCAAAAAACAAGGCCAAATTAGTTTGAAAAAAAAAAAAATCGAAAAATAAAAGAAACGCCAACGTTCGAATGGCACTTTTACGACTATCCGTAGGGTCGTAAATGTATCTTTTTTAGTTCTGTCGCTGTTACTTTTTGGCTATTTTTTTTTTCTTGTGATAGATTACCGAAGAACTATCTAGACGAGGACGGAATTGAATGATATCCCTCGAGGCGACATGCGAAGACTGGGTTTAAGACGACCATTGGGAGCAAGTGGCGTAATGGCGTTCTAGATACAAGTTTTTTGTGTGTTTGTTTTAGGTTTTCCTTTAAGGAAATGTGCCCCGCTTAATTTATGAAGTCAATATGACCGCAACTGAGAGTTAGAAATATGCGCCAACGATATGCTACAGCGATGAGTGACGTCGGACTTTGATGTACGAATATATTCGGTTTTTTTAAGAGCAATTTTATTGTCCATCTGTCTATCGATGAAATTCGTTCCAGTTTGCGTTCATCCCGTCACTATAGTCGGGCGACTATATGGGTTTGTGTACACATTTGTTCAAGCAAAGTGGATTTTATCGATTTCTTTGTTAGGATACGAGTATCCTTTCTGTCTGTGTTTTTTCATTTCTCATTTCTGGGTTTCTCGTTTTTGCTTGTATGCGTCCTGGTTTTCCATCCTCCCCAATGAGTAGGAAATTTGTCTGGCAAAGTAAGGCGGCGGGGATCCTTGCTGCTTGATTCTTGATTCTTTGCCGAACTAAATTACTTCATCTCTCTGTTGTGCTAGAATCATTAAACCTTACTCCCAAAACGGATATACATATGTACATATATGTACTCATATGGATGTGTGATATGTATCTAAGAAAGGTTTTTGACAAAAGGGCACCCAAGGAAGACGAAGACTTGGGTGTTTAAGTAGAATGGGATGGCTCTCGAGCAGGAGCGAACGGATGCGAAGGGGAACATGAAAAGGAAAAAGGAAAATGGGAGCAAAACGAATCAAATGTCAACGTGGATTCATTGAATCCGACAACTTGTGCTGTGTCCCAGTAACACACACACACACACACACACGCCCCTATCTCCATGCCGGAAAAGAAAGAGACCAATATTTTTATATTCATGTTTATGTGACACACATGATAAGTGGAAGAAGATGTGTAGTAGATTTACTTTGATTTAATCCTTTTTTTTCTCTCCGTTTTCCTTCTTTTTGTTTCATACCCTCCCATGACGACCACCCGGCCACATTAAAATACCTTGGATGCCGGCAGGGGTATGGAGTGGTGCGAAGTATGGCAAATCGTAAGAGATGGAGATAAAACACTCAAGGGATATCTCACATTCACATTTCCCATTTCCCACTTGGCATTTCGCATCTCGTCCTACGTCAATTTTATATCCTTATTCTTTCAGCTTGTTGTTTAGAGTGAGACTGACGTTGAAGAGGATGTTAAGTATTAGGCTGATATGTGAACAGATAACACGGATACTTTGTCACAGGCAGATATGTATGTCCTCACACGCGTAAAGGCAGACAGGCTATCATGCATACTTGTCCTGTCGGTTATGGGCCTGCATTTGTATCTTTGTTTGTTGTTCGCACATTTTCATATTTTAAACATTTATTTGTTATTTTGCTTGTGCGACAAACGATATCATTTAATAAACTGGATACGTTGGGATTTATTTCGTTGTTGTGTTGTTGCCCTTTTGGTTTTGCTTTTTTGGTAATGTTCATCGCCTCCTCGGTGTACTTGGGATGCTAATTAGGTATCCACGCCTCCGCCGGTTGTGCTAATAATTAATGTCTAGGGTCGTCATCATCATTTTGTCGTGCCTTTTTGCAATGGACTTTGAAGTTGTTCTAGATCTTCTGACACCTAATTAGGTTCAATCAAGCTCTAATGGCATGGAGTGTTTGATGCTTTCATCGGAACCAAATAATTGGAGTTTTGGGATTTATGACTGTAATCAGTAGATAGCGATTTAAGTTGGGATGTAAAAAACTAATTTTAACTTGATTTGTGTATACCAAAAGTGTTTCTATAAAGGCAGAGTGCCGATAAGGGTGTGTTTGAACCAATTTATTTATTAATTTTCTTTAGATATCTAATCTATTGGAAAGTTTTTTTGACAACATTTTATGATCATGTTTAATGCTGTCAGTGGGTTTAATTTGCACATGTCCAAGACATGATCATATGAACGGTATACAATATTCAAAGAGAGCCTTTGTGGTTGGTTTGCGTCGTATGGCTCGACCTTCATTCGTTCTTTTCGGCTCTTCAAAGTAATTTTATTTATTCGTCACCCCTTTTAGAGATCCAACACTAAGCCAGAGCTTTTCTTTGATTCCCAAATACCTTTCGGAACTCGATCTCTGGGATGCGCGTTTTACCTTATCTTTGCTTACAAAACATCTGCCTTTTCGGCTTTTATTTAATTTTCGGAGACAGAGAGAAGTCTCACGGAGCCAGCTCTTGTGAATCTGGTATGGTTTTGGGGTAATGAATTATTTCATGTACATAGGTAGTGCTCCTTATCAATCGTTTGATCCTGCGTTAAAATTCAAAGCACTGTGACCACAAACTTCATAGTTTCCGGAAGTTGTCGGAATTTTCGATCTTCACGATCCAGACTGCCTTCATCAGGGTGATGGAACCCCAAATTTGACGTCATACCGACAAACACATATGAACCTACATACATATACTGAGTTAATTTAGTGGTTACAAGCAGCTGCCATTCGGGTCTATCCGTTTCATATTCGACAATATTGCATGACATGCGGCAATTAATAAGACATGATTTTTTAGCCATTTGGTTTTTAGTTTTCAAAAAGAGCTGAGGGAGATTGCAAAATTGTATAAATTGCAAAAGTTAGTTGATAATACAATGGTTGCCATTTAGTTCTTGAATATTATTTCATGTAATTTTTACAACAGTCATGTTTTAAGAGTCCAATTTTGCACACATTTTTCGAGCCATAAAATACGGGTGCGCCATCTCATACGGGTCGATTGACTTCAACAATTGTCAACCGATTTTCATATGTCATAGCATTTTGGAAGCGTCAATTCAGAACAATTTTAACCATTAATCGCTCACACCAAAAGAACGCACGGAAATAGTTTCAATGTTCATTAAAAATGAACGCTCGATTTTGCTAACTCAACGTGCGTATCGTGCAAAATATCGTGATCGTATTGCGCCCAAAAAAGGCTTACTTCACCTTTGGTTTCAACAAGACGGCGCGACATGCCATACTGCGGACAAAACAATGAACCTTGTGCGTAAGAAGTTCTCTGGGAGATTGGTATCAAAAAAGGGCGATATTGACTGACCTCCGAGATCGCCGGTTTTGACTCCTCCAGACTTCTTTCTTTGTTCATAATTGAAAAGCAACGGCCCGAAGATAATAGAACAGGTCAAAAGAAATTTCGACCGAAATGCTCGAAAATGTAATAGTCTGCGCGGAAACGAGCCCATTTTTCCATCGCCAATAAAGGCTGTCATTTAATTGATATTGTTTTCAAAAGTTAATCAAAATAAATTGTAAAGATCTAAGTTGAATAAAAGTTTTTGAATTTCCCAAATCGGTTGAGAATTGTTGGAGTTATTCAAAATTTACGACGACCCATATGAGATGGCGCACCCTGTAGCCTAAGGGCGTCAAATCGGACGATAGAATGCACCAAAACGCGAGATAAATTGCTCACCGACCTCATTTCTCAGTTGGTCCATGGATTCGCTGTGATAACCTGTCGCTTAGGTTCACTTCGTGTATTTTGAGCAAAACAAACTTCGAAATTATCGAACGATAGCGAGCACCATTGGCGGTAACGTTGTTCTTACGCTCAATTTTGAAAAAATACGGCTAATGATACCGCCGGACCATAAACCGTATCAAACAGTTAATTTTGTTCCGGGTGCCTTAGTAGCTCTTTATTGCATGAGGTCGCTCATTAGATCATATGTGGCAGTTTTGTTTATCGGCATGTCAATTCATATCCCAGCCAGAAATGAGCTTCGTCGCTAAAGGCGATTTTTCAACAAAAAAAGCGGATCTTCCACCAACTTTTCTAAGTCCGACTCACCGAAAATACGACGTTGTGACAAGTTAAGACCAAGATTCTTGGGTAGAATCTTCTACGTAGTCGAGTAACACAATCCAAAATCCTGCGAACGGCGACAAATGACAAATTACTGTCTTCATCAACCCTGGCGGATAGCAGCAATCCGTACACACTCCACGTTCACGGGTAGATGGATCCAATAGCATGAAATAGTTGCGAAATTAGGTAACTAAGGTTTGAATTACTTGCTCAGTAGGTCGATTGTGACGACCATAAAAAGTCGAAATGCGTGAAAAACATTTTTCACAGACAATGCATTTTGATAATATAATTAAAAAAATTGCAAGTATTATTCGAATATAAGCGAGAAACGGCAATGCTAACTGAATATGCTGCACCTTGACACATGTCACAAATCATGCGAAGGCTGTCAAAAACAGAACCCCCAAAAACTAAACAGCGAAAAAATCAGCCTTTATATTAACAATGCGAGCGATCAGAGGACATTATGATCATTTCATTCACTTTTTTCATGCTTTCATGAGTTGTAAATGCATCCTCATCCTTAATGCCGTTGCAAACTTCCTGAAAACGTTTATATGCCTTATACCGCTCGTAAACCCTAGATTTATTTATTTATTTAACCCTAGATAGTACATTCACCAAATCTATCATAGGCTTCGGAGCGTTAGAAAGGGTATTTTGGTAAGTAGGTTTCACCTATTACACGTGACAGATCTCTTAATCACGTCGTTTCGCAATTTCTACCTTCAAGGCCATCAATAATGCCATTTTATATTCGCAACTGCGATTCTTCCTTTCTCAAGGAATTCTTATTCCATAAATAAAAAACCGTTTGCCTTCCATACAAGGGAGGGCAAAAAGTTTTGTCAACTAACATTTGAGATTTTAGCCGCTGTGGTTGGTCTTGAACTGTCCACACAGCTGACTGTCGATTTGACTCTGGATTGTCGCAATGGACCCATGTTTCATCCATTACCACATACCGCATGAATATAATTCTTTTACTGCTCTCTAACAGTGCTCTGGATCGTCGACGAGTCGTTGGTTTGGATGGACTGTGTGCAGACGCAGCACCCACTTCGAAAAGAGCCCAAATGTTCACGTATAGTGGTGAAGCACTGCCTTGTGATAACGTTAAAGTTATTCTCGCGATCGGCCAAAACCATTTTGTTGATTTATACTATGCTTTCTGGAACATCTGCCGATATTATATGGTCCGAGCGCTCAGCATCATCGGTGTCCGAATTCCACTTGTTAACCAATTCTTTAAAAATCATATGAAATCGTCAATAGTGGCGGCATCTACATAACAGTGTGAGGGGTTGGGGCTTTAACTTGAGTTTATCTGCCTAACAAAACTCCATGAAACCCAGACGTTTATGCTTCTCCATACTTGTAAACTCTGCTGTCACTAGGGGTAACATTGACGCAGCTTTACTCCTGAATTTGGTACCAATTCCATTGTGCCACATGGTATTTTCCGAAAAACTAAGGACTTCCAAAATCACCGTGAAGCATGAAAATCACTGTGAATTATAAATCGAATGCAAAAACAATGTAGATCATTCGACGACGCTCAAGAAGACTCCAGAAGAAGAAGCGCCAGGAAGGGATGTTTATACTGCAATATATGAAAAAGGATGATTCTGCAATAAATAGAAAGTCTTTCAGAATGAGAGATTTTAGTTATTGACCTTGTTGTCCGTATCAAGTCTTTTGAAGGTTTTTCTGTCCGCAAAATTTAGCAGATTTTTCGATGACTTGATTGAGGTGGGACTGAACCAAGTGACTCCAGGTTGTTCTACTGATGCATCAGGCAGATCTATTTAGAATGATGTATTGTACAAAAAGCCATTGTGGCTTGATGGTGGGAAATACAATACAACATGCGATAACGATCACATTGACACAGACCTTCACTGCTACTATGCACAAGCCCAGATGACACACACAATTTTCACTAACGATGTGATTTATGGTTTACAATAATTTCACAACGATTGCCAATTACAGGCAAGTTCCAGATGTTGGAGATTGTACTTTTAAGATATGAAGCACACCCAATACTAAGGCACTTGACTCAAGTCTTAAAAACCCCTCGAAACTTCAGCTCATTGTACGACATAAATTTAATTCTACGAACCTTTCGAACTCCAAATCCTCCCCATTCGTCATTAAACAGACGAACGCCTTATGAATACAAATTTAAGCCTCTTCAGAATCAGTAAAGCAGGAAAATAAATATTTGCCTCCTCACTCCCAATACATCTCGTCAGCATCCCCTCGCACTAATCACATCACACGAATCATAATTCACAACTGACTAACCGACCCATTCTCTACCTTTGCCCCGTCCTCCAATAATTCATATTACATCCCCGTATCTAAACGTAGAAGAGGAAAAAAGCAAACTCACTATCCTCCCACTCCGGTTCAGGCTTCTATCTGCCCTCCAAGAGGCCGCCAGCCCGACATAGAGGAAAAAGAAAAACTCAAATGAATAACTACTCTTTTCGATGTCATTAAACTTTGTCACTCCTCCCGGTTACCTCCTTACTCTGCTCGAGCTGGTTGTTGTGGCTGTGCTTGTCCGAGCAACCCCGTGACATACAAATCGGTCGAGTGTTAGATCGGCCGACTAGCAGAGATACATGGGGTGATAAGCGTGTATATCGTTTTGCAGCCCACTTGACATGAGATATCATCCGACGTTGTCGCCGTCGCCGTTGCCTCGAACTCCAACCCAACGTCCGCATCACAATCTCGAGAATGAAACCATCAAACTATATTACTACGAGCATAACGAAACGCTTCGTTTATGCTGTTCTAATTCTCGCCGTATTCATCTTGTTGTTGCCTGCATTTATCCGAAAATAAAATCATTAATCACCAATGGAAAATACTATTTCCTACTTGCTACTTCCCCCATGCCGGGTATAGTCTGCAAAGCGGACGTGTGGCGGTAATGGTGATGGTGAAAAATGCGGGCCTAACCCTCCGACCCAAGTCCGGAATGGGAGTAGCTGCGAGAGAGATGAAAAAGAAATAACAGAGAATATGTCGTGATGTTGCCAAAAAAAAACAACAAGCCGTACACCCTTACTGGATTTCAAAAGCAGCACAACAACAACAACAGGGTGGGCGAAACGAAACGAAACGACAGTGGGACGGGAGCTATATTACAAGCAATCAATTTGTCATAATAACTTTGCGAAAGATGAGTGAACGACGACGGCTCCAATGAGTCTGGACACATTGGAGTTTTATTTATGAATGTTGTTGGCGAAAAGTTTTCTTCTCGAAAAAAGCCAACCCCTGGCTTCCGCCATCCGCCATCCGCCCCCTGTCGCCATCCGTTTCAATGGCGATTCAAACTTTGAAGTCGTCGGAATAAAATCGGGACAAGAACGATGCCTTGACGAGATGGATCTATACAGTATGATAGGTGTGTATACGTCTATGACCTTGCAGATACTTATGCCAGGGAAGAGTGAAAATTATTGAATAGGACAACATCTCGCGCGTGCTCGACAATAGGAACCAAACCCGGGGTGCAGAAGCAGTGTAGTTTAACAAGTAGATTATCACAATAATTAATTAGTGCGCTGCCATTGAATGCAAGCACTACGAACTCCAATGAATGGTTTCCAGGAATAGATGGATACAATGCGCTTTAGGTACATTTTGCATTGTCTTCAATCGAAACCACTTATGTGTCAAAAGGGGGGATAACCGAATAACACAAAATCCGAATCATGACAAACTATTTATCTGCGGGAAAAACAATGAAAAAAACAAATAAATCACGTACTATACGGACTCGGTAGAAAGATTAAACGAAAACGTAGGGGGAAAAAATCTATTTGATTCGTTCGTCAGTGGAATTGTAGAATGATGGTGGAATGGATGTAGATTCGCATTGAAGCACGTGCGAACGCGGCTGCATAAACAAAAATAAAGAAAATAACGAGCGAGAATCTATGTCACCTTTGTGAGCGAATTTCTCATTTTATAGCAGAATACAATCAGAAAATAAATAAAAAAAAAAAAACACGGCAGCGGTAGAAGGATGTATCGACGGGGCAAAAGTGTATTTTGAGACACCCCCGCTGCAGATACGTGGAGCAATTATTATGTCAGAATTTAATTTTTTTTTTCTGTTTTTATCGTTTTCTCATACGTTTTCACGGGCGTTGATGGGATTTCAGGAGATGAATCTATGGATTGTGATTTGTCATTTGATTTGCTTTTGTTGCTAATCGATTTTTTTTTGAAGGTCTATGAATTTTTTTGAGCGCTTTTTAGCCAAAGTGGATGTATTTTGGTGAAAAACGCACTCAGCTATCATCAAGATGTGAAAATGGCTTTTCATTCCGATGCGACCGTTTTTTTACCTTAGCTTAGTATGTGGCAATTTTTCGACATTTGAGCTTTGTGTGGATCAAAATGGATCAATGGTGAATCTATTTTAAACGTTTTTATAGCAAACTTCGTTAGATGGTTGAGTAGGACATTTAATTGGCAATTTTCCTTCTCTTTGACTATAAGCTTTTTACACTTTTTTAAAATGTACTCTACCTTCATAATAGAGTTTACAAGTTTTAGCAATTGACCCGAGACAAGGACAAGCCTCAATTTATATATTTTTCAAATGTTTTCTTTTTTCCGATTGCTTCACCTTAACGTCCTTGCGTTGAGATCTAGTAACGGACTAAGGGTGTCCCTCATATTCGACCTTGGTTATCGAACCTTTTTCGACTTAAGTTAACAACTTTAATTTCCATTTTTTTGCTCCATAGTTTTGAGACAAACTTTAATCCCAAGGATTCGCACCTAAAACATTCCACAAAATTTAATTGCACGAGTCAGTTGAAATGCCGACATCTTTAACGATCGACTGTAATCATTATTCATCACATGTTGATGTGTTCGGACGACCGCTACCTTCGTTATATTCAAATTCTTCACAGCCCCCTTGGAAGTTTTTTTTTGCTGCACTTTATGTCATTCTTATTAACTGCTCAGTTAGGCCATACGTCATCGATCGGAACAGGTACAGCGTGCCCCATCTCATATGGGTCGATGTAAATTTCGAATAACTTCAACAATTCTCAACCGATTTTGGAAATTCAAAAACTTTTGTTCAACTTAGATCTTTACAATTTATTTTGATTAATTTTTGAAAACAATATCAATTAAATGACAGCCTGTTCTGTTGTCTTCGCTCGGGCCGTTAGCATACACCTTGCTTTTCAAGTATCCCAAAAGAAAAAAGTCTGTAGGAGTCAAATCCGCCGATCTCGGAGGCCAGTCAATATGGCCCTTTTTTGACACCAATCTTCCAGGGAACTTCTTATGCAAAAGGTTCATTGTTTTGTCCGCAGTATGGCATGTTGCGCCGTCTTGTTGAAAACAAAAGTGAAATAAGCCTTTTTTACGCATTTCTGGGACCACATAATAGGCCAACATCCACCGATATCGATCGCTATCGATTGAAGAAATGCGGTCCAATGATGGTTTTAGCGTATACACCGGCCCAAACAGTAATTTTTTTGATATTATAGCGGTTCGCCGTGATTAATGTGAGAATTTTCGGTGCCCCAGAAGCAACAATTTTGTTTATTAACTGAGCCGGAGAGCGTAAAATGTGCCTCATCGGTCATCAAAATTCGCTGCCAGAACACCGGCTCAGCATTAATCATTGGAACGACATTTTGTGCGTATGCCAAGCGCCGTGGCTCATCTTGTGGTAAAATTCTTTGAGTTATCTGCATTTTGTATGGAAATTAGTGAAGATCATCCTTTAAAATTCTCCGCAAAGGGGTCCCACTGATGCCTAACTGCTGCGAACGGCACCAATATGACAAACTTGGGTCTTCTTGAACACTGCCCTTCACAGAGTTTGAACGCCTCGGACGTGGCCTAGGTTGCTAACAAGGGCTTGCCACAGAACCAAATTGAAAAAAATTCGAGGCCCAACGACGAATTGTATCTTTTTTGGGCGCAACACGATCACGATATTTTGCACGATATGCACGTTGATTTAGCACAATCGAGCGTTCATTTTTAATGAACATTGGTTAAAATTGTACTGAATTGACGTTTACAAAATGCTATGACATATGAAAATCGGTTGACAATTGTTGAAGTTATTCGAAGTTTACATCGACCCATATGAGATGGTGCACTCTGTAGTAGTTGGAAGGAGCTATGTCTTGAGAATACGGCGAGTAGATTAAGGCATCCCATTTCAGGGCTTCCAGGTAGATTTTAATGACCTGAGCAATATATGCCCGAGCGCTGCCATGTAGAGGATGATGTTTTTGCTCTTTGGTTTTTCAGATGTCTATTTTTTATAGCTCACCCGCGTTCGAAATAAGTGTCAAAATTAAACATCCACAGTTAAAATTGCCATTTAATCGTCCAAAGAATTACACTCGAACAACGTTCACAAATGATGGAATTTTATTATCAACATTTGTGCTCTGTGGAAAATGTTTTCCGCGCACATTGGCCATTTTACGATCATCATAATCAACCTAGTGAGCAAGCAATTGAAGCTACAGTGACCAAATTTCTCACCAATTTTACGCAATATGGTGATATATTGGCGACCAATGTACCCGGAAAAAGGAACTGCTACACAGCGCGCGTATCGATGGACCGGTGAGCAGTTTATCTCTTATTTTGGCCGGGGAAATGACTGCCTAGATGGTTCAATATGACGATTATTCGATTTTGCTGATAAGCCAGCTACAATTGCTGCCTTGAAAAACAACATTACAGCGACATATCAGTGAATATGCTCGAAAAAGGGGATGAAAATCATACTCCGTATGGATCACCTCAAAAGTAGTCGTGGTCAATATTGAAATTATCGTTGAAATCTAAATGGCAGACTTAGATTTATTAACTGAAATAAATTGTATACAGTTTGCGATTTTCCTGTTTTTTTTTTTTTTTTTTGATAATTAAAAACTGAAAGCCTACAAAAAACACGAATTAGCAGTACCCACCTTTCAAAGCAATATCCTTGATGGTTTAACACGGCTTGCACAGCTCCTAATAAACAACATCCTTCCGATTGTGTGCAATTGCAGAGTAGAAACTTCGAACCATGAATATTTGCTTTTGTCCAGGTCATCTTCATTACTTCCACGTAGTTCTGGTAATATCATCGATTGGGAAACAGCGAAAACTTATTCAAGGCCCCAATTTATAAACTTTTTTCTTTCTTAAAAAACAATACGCCAATTAAAATATTTTTCTAGCTTTATCGATTTTTTGGTATGTCATTAGGCATCGAATAAAATTGGTCCGGGGTTGATATCACTATTTCATCTTGAGATATGCGAGATGAAAAAAATCACGAACGTACGATCGTACAACCGGTTGAACGTACGCACACATAAGCTATCTCACTCAGTCAAACATTCTCCAAAAACTACGGATTAAACCTCAAAGTTATCATTTTTAGTTTGCAAACGTTGATATCATTTAATATGATCGCTGACAGCTGAGAGCAAGTTCCAAAACCAGTTCCACCTCGTGCTAACTCGTATGTCATAATTTTCTGGCAAGATCAGAGACTCTTTACTTGTTCGTTGTTCGATATGGTTTCTAGCCTAAATCCCTTCACAACAACGTTTGATTCCTGTGACATTTTTTGTGTTGACCTATAGATCAACTTTCCTAGCTCCAGGTTAAATCTAGATTATTAATAGATCTAAAACTTAACATACAATACATATGCTAGCATCCTAAAATGAGTCAAACATTCATTTTAAAGCGAAGACTAATGATGTCGAGAAGCAATAAATTTTGATGGATGTATGATTCGGGGCTGTTTTTAGTTGGATAAAGGGCAGGCTTTAATGAAAATTGGATCAAAAACTTCTCAATGTTGATTTGGGCTATTATGCGTGACAGGGTCTATAACTTTGAGCATTTTTTGAACCTTTTAATACTTTGAAGTGTTGCCTAAAATCAGAGAGATGACAGTTTACAATTTTGCATGTTAATTTGTGCGTAGTTTAACATTCCTGGAGGGATGGAAACGACATCCTTTCCTTCCACGCTACTCTTCAGTCTAACTTCTTATTAAAAACCAGATGATTCCAAAAGCCGTACTCAGGGCAACCCAACACCAGAACCGCTAGGCGTACAATCAAATCGGATTTCCATAAGGCGAAAGAAAGCAGCCGCGAGTAAAGCCATCCAGTCGTCACCAGAAAATAAGACCAAGAACCCGACTCCGGTACGTGGATAATTCCCCCAGACAGTTGTAAGAACTTAACAGATAACATTACAATGATTCCCTCAATTCCGACTTACAGGTAATGCAATCCTCTCGACTTGGATTTCCAGTGTTTCTTTACACGATTCATTTTTTCTCCTCTACGTCTTCCTCCATGTGCTCTTCGTGTTTTATGTGAAAACTATCTGTAACTTTCTCAACTAAATCTTCCATGGGAGCTGAGAACACACAAAAAAAAAACATTTATCATCTTATTATTCGCCCCTCCAAAATGTTTTTTTTCCCGCCACGGTTCTGTCCTCGCTAAGCATAATGATGCAACACAAAGGAGGAAAACTTTACAAGCTCCCGAATGAAGGGGACGTCGAACATGCCCCCGATTTAAGAAGGGCGCAGTAACGAGAGAAGGGCGGTCCACGTTTAAACGGCGTCTCTACTTCCGGTGGAAAACATTAAATTTCCCATTAATCATGTCACCATGGCTTCTTGCGTGGTATGTGTGTGCATGGATATGTGTATCTATCGCGGTGGTCACACCGCAGTGGGTGTTCAAAGCACTCACGATGATACTGATTACATGCGTCTGATACAGCACAGTGCCTTTTTCGTTGACGTGTCTGCGTTGGGTTGGAAATGCGTGCGATTTTTGTGACTAATCCGTCTTTTTATGATTTAAAGGCTTTTCCAAAAAATGTGTTACCCCTGCTCGTCCTAACTTACCTAAACCTTGGCACACTGTGTTCCCCTTCATCGTAGGAAATAGCTTTAATAAATTCAATTTATTCCAATTAATTGAAGAGAATTAATCGCTTGATTTAATGATGCTTTAATTGCTGACTAACTGGAAGCCGTAAAAGTGAATGAATCGATTTCCGTTGCAACCATGATGCTGCAGCGTTTTGAACAGGAGAATAGATTAAAGATGGTGATAAAGATAATGGCCTGAGAGGAATTTCAAGCTTCCGGTCGGTTAAAAAGGAGTGTTGAATCCAGACCAAGTGATTTTTATTGCCTTTTGAGAAATGGCGAATGACCTTAATGTGATTCTTTGACCGACATAATTTGCTTTTCCCGACTTTCGAGAGATTTTATTGGTTTTTACTTTTACTGGTTGCAAGTTTTTCTCCTTTGCAACTTACAGGTTTTTGGATTAGTTGGATTAGTCGATGAAAAAAACTAGGAAGCACTAGTCGGAATTATGGACTTTTGAATACATTTTGATGAATGTTCAAAATTTCGGTACAAACATGTTAACCATTAACCTAGTGTATATCAAAAAACAGTCGTTTGAGCTTATCGTAAAATATGAAAATATTTTAATTGTAATAAAAATATTGAAGTAACGTTTTTGTTAAATATAATATAATAACGTCCACAGGAAAAACTGCCTAGTTCCTTTCCGATAAATTTGAAGAGAAATTTAAAACGGTTACGTACGTTTTCTACTTCAACTTTTTAATTGGGACTTGACTGTTGTAGACTGTCTTGCCAAAACTTGACTATTATTCATGGGTCTTTTGTCAGCTGTGCATATTAATTTATGGAAAATCGTTTCAGCTTTCTTATGACAATTTAAGCATTCTGACAGGGCAGTTTTTAGTATAAAAAGGCGACAAAAATTCAAAAACTTTAATTTTTAAAATCAAAATTTTCTCAACAATGCACATCTTCAAACGGGAGGGATTCGTGCAGCTTCTTCTCCAGTCTCTTGGTGTCTCTGTGTAAGATATTCGCTTAATGCGACTCATATCTCCGTCACATTCGAGATAAGAATGATCCTTTATCAGAAACATGACTTATCAAAACTTCACTGATTACCGAAGAGTTCAAATATCTTATCGCCTCTGCCGAGTCATAAAAATTTGCCAGATCCTTGGCTTCTCTCGGAAAAATCATAAACTTCACCTGCACCCATTTTAGTGATAGATTCATCCTAAGAATAGAATATTGCTCGAGAATTTGATAGAATATGGATGTTAAATCTGCTAAAGTTATTTTTTTCTGAAAATCTATCTATGGTAACCGTTGTTTAGGGGAGTAAGCATGGCTTGTGTCGTGTGGCATCTTCAGTTCAATTCTCAAACCTAACTCTCTTTTTACACGAATCGTTTTGCTCTAATACGATTTTAAATATGTATTCTAAGAATTTTTTTATGTTCTATGAATTTCTTTTATTCTATGAATATTTGAATATTTTCTCTTTGAGTGGGAATCTCCGAATTATACATAAGGTAAAGACGTATTTTGTTTTTATACGCGATTCATTGTGATTTTAAAAATTGAAAAGAAAAGACGTTTACATAGTTGCAGTGGATGTTTAAAAAGTTATAAGTAAAATTAAGAAAGTGCTCATATAAATTTACTAACCCAATAAAAGGTAAGTTTTAAATGTTTTACAAATTTGGATGTTACATTGGATGTTATTTTTGATTGTATTTTGGTAGGCCTAACACAATGTCACATAAATCACCTGTAGTAATTAAGAAGAGGAAAGCGATCAGTTTAGATACTAAAAGTAAAATTTTAGATCTACTTGCAACAGGACAAGGTGCAACTGCTGTAGGAAAGCATTTTGATATTCGTGAGGCCACTATAAGAACAATTAAGAAAAATGAAACTGCAATTAGAAAGTCTGTATGTTCTTGAACAAAAATAAGTGCTAAGTCATCGTCATACATAAGAGATGTTGTCAAAGAGAAGATGGAAAAAGCCTTGGTAATATGGATTGAAGATAAATCCCAAAAAAGAATACCAGTAGACGGGATAACTATCAAACAAACAGCCCTAAGAATCTACAAACAATTCAAAGAAATTGAGCCAAGCACTTCTTCTCAGTCAAAACAACTTGAATTCTCAGCAAGCACTGGTTGATTGACAAGTTTTCTTAGAAGACATGCACTCCACAATATTAAAATTCAATTGGCTGCTAAAGAGTTTCCTCAAAAACTTAGAAAAATTATTGAAAGCGGTGTTCTACTATTTGGGTGAGCTTTTCAGGGCTTGTTATCGGCCGACCTCTATTATTTCTTATCCTTTTGGTAACCACTCTGTATGCTTTACCCCAGGGTCTCCTCGCAGAGTTTTTTGAAACACCTTGCTTTGCTTGCTTTTATAGCTTTCGCCAGTTCAACTCTCGCTAGCTTAAATTGGAGAAGCCGCTCTTGGAAGTCTGGTCTGTTTCTGGTTCGTTTGGATTTCCTTTCCGTTCTAAGACAAAATGCTCTTAGTCTCTGGATATTCTCGTTCCATCAGTAGCATGGGGAGCCCCTTTTGCTGGGTTTCCTCCTGGTCATCGCTGCGTCACATGCTACACTTAGCGCCTGCTTCAACTGCTTGAAGATCGCCTCCGCGGATGCGGCGTTATCCACTCTTATCTCAAAGTCATCGTTACCAATCCCCATTCTAATGGCTTGGTGGTCGCTGTGCGTGTAGTCCTCGATCACTCTGCATGTTGTTTCGTGAGAGAGTTACCCACAAGAGTTATATCGACTACTGACGACCTACCAGCTTTGCGGAAAGTGCTTGAAGCACCTGTGTTAACCAGGTTAACACCTAGACGCGCAAACGTTTCCAGAAGGACTCTTCCCCGTTGTTCCGTGTGTCTGCTACCCCACTCTGTGGCCCAAGTGTTGAAGTCTCCCGCAATTACAAATGGGTGTTTACCTCTTGCGTCGGTAATATTGTCTAATAAGCGATCAAATCCTTCAAATTATAGTCTCGGGAAAGCACAACAGCTATAAAAGTGAATTCCGTTTATCCCCGCGATTACCAAGTAATTGGTCGGTTGACCTATTTCCTGTATTGAGTGCCTTCCACAGGCTCAGATTGCAGATGTCTTTGTGTTGTCGTTTGTCCAGCTGCTACAGTCCAAGGATTTGTACGGTTCACTTATAACTGCTACATCTATTGTACTTTTCTCTCGTGTATCGTCTGTGCTGCAGGTCTTGTGAGGCTGCGCAGTGATTTAAATTTATTTGAATCACTTTCATTATGGTTTTTGTGACAGTGCTTTACGGAATATCTGACACTTGCTACTGCCGGCTATATGATCTGCGTTTTCGGGTCTGGTAACTTTGCACTAGAAGCACATAGCTTGTTTAACACATATACTAGCAATGTGGCCTTCTTCTCCGCATTTTCTACATTGTTTGGAGCGATCCTGTTCGCACGTACATACACTAACGAGCTGTGTGTCCAAACTCGAGGCATCTTAAGCATTTGGTCAGAGTCCTGCGCATGCGTATGCAACAAACCACCCAGCCAATCTTCAAACTACCTGATTGCAGGATTTTGTTTCCACTCTATACTGGAAGGCTTAAGGTTGCAGCTTGGGTAGGTAAGGTTGCTCTATAGGCTTTCCTTAGGCTAAATACATCGGCCTCATTAACTGCTGGTAACCTCATCAACCTCTCCTTATCTTGGTGACGGACTCTCCAAGATCGCACAGCGCTGGATTCGCTTTGTCTCGTCGAATTATTTTGGCGTACGAGAGTTCCACTTTTGTTGCGATCACTATCGCATCGGGCCTCTGTCTCTCTTTCGCCTTACCGCCTTAATGATGAAGACCATAAACAGGCCGAAATACGCGAAAAACATTTTACACAGGGCACGCGTCTGTAAGTCTTTGCATGATGAAAGTCTGAGCATGTGTGACTTTGACACGAATCATGCGTGAGCTGTCAAAATGTTTGCACTATTTCTCTTGAGTTTTCATTTGTCATTTTTGTGTTAAAATTCATGAGTTTAAACCAACTTAAGAGAAATTTCCGAAATACTTTTACCAATTTTGTAGTGAATTTTTACACGCAGTGCACGTGTGTATCTCCTACTTTTGGCCTATCAAATGTTATCGCAACAATAGCTGATGCTCCAGAATTCAAAATGACACCTTTTGTTGGATATAACACTTTGAGTTTGTAGACGAATTTCTAAATAATCTTTTTTTTTCGAAATAATTAGTCTGTTCTCTCTCTAAGACTTTTTGTGGCAATATTTGATTTCATTAAGATCGGCAAAGCATTTGAAAAGGAATCGAGTGTTATTACAACTGTTCACTCAAAACTACTAAAAACCAAAACAAATATCTGTCGCCATCGTTAGGGTTCAGTTTAGAAATGTTTAAACAGATAGCAGTTTACCATGAGCATATTGAACCACCGAAGGTTTATCTCCATCCCGACATCATGCCATGAACAAAACGCATTGCAGTAGCAGCGCTTCAAACAAAAAAGTGATAAATGTTTACGTTCCAAACCCACTTTAAATATTTCCTCTCTTCCCATTTGTAAATAATGGGAAATAGAAAAGATAACTTGAGAGTAAACAGATATTACCCGCAAAGCACACTTCTATCTGGCAACTATCTAAATTTCCCTCATATCTTAGCGCCAATGGAAAAAAAGAAAAAAAAAAACAGTTCCTGTAAACAATCGTTATCTATGGAGCGCAAGAAGTATACAAGCACTTCTTCAGTCCATGAAGGTAGCTATAACCGACCTAGAAAGCAGAAAACAAAAATGAAAATTCTGCCGAAAACCGATTGCCCTGTTGTGTGTACAAAGATCTCTCCCAATTCATCATACAACCTAACCAAACATCGCTTCTGTCAAATGAAAACCCCACGATTTCCATTTAAATCGAAAAATCTCGCAGTACTTGCTCCACACTCCACTCAAAGTCAATCCCATTCAACCGTAACCGAATCGATTCACTGCTGGCCACTCCACATGCATACGCATTCCTATATCTATCGAAGCCACAATACAGAACAAAGTCGAACGAAAAGATGAGAAAAAAAAAGATCGTCAAGTGTGTGTGCATGGAAGTGCTCAATCTGGGATGCAAGCCAAAATGTAATTAACACCATCATTGCATCCCCTCTAACCCCTGGACATCGACCAGCTAAATGCTAGATAACAACAACAACAACAGAGAAAAAAACAGATTAAGGTGCGATAAACATTGAAGCTACACAACTATCCAAGCGTGAATATACAAAGTAAACAGCAGACATCTCAGGCATTTTCTATTTGGAATGCATTTGCCGTTTCAGACACTCGGATACTCAGACGGATACACGATTACCAAGCCTCACTGCCGGCGGTACAGATGCACGAACAACAGAGACGCAAGGCAACACACTTTCTATTATTCCATTCCAGCGAGTGACGATGTCTGGAAAATGTTCACACTTTTTTCTCCCCCGATGACGGTATGGTAAAGGGCAGTAAAAGGAAACTCTAGAAAACCGTTGATAAAGAAATAAATAAACAAAAGTCCATACTCACACACGGATGGATGTATAGATACAATACAATATCACCGACAGGTTATCGCTCGCATTGACCGCGTCGCAATTGTGTAGGCCATACCCGCGAGCGAGAACATAGGGAGAGCAGAGACCATGGTACAACTGAAACTCGGACAGTGACTCGGACCAGCATATTGCCATCCAAACATTAAACCTCCTAAGGCAAATAGGTCAAACATGACTTTTGAATTTAACCGATGCTAGTTGGGAAATCATATTATGCTTATGCTAAGTGTGCACCTCATTTGCCTCGTGGGGAAAGGAGGCGAGTATATAGTGCTGCTGGCTAGACGACAACCAACTGTGTCGGTGTACTCGTATCTCAGCTAGAGACTGAAGGAATTTGCATAATTTAGTCGCCGCCGTGCGGTTGGATTGCAGATGACAGATGAAGTTTGTTTTGTTTTTTTCTTTTTATCCCTTTTGGTTGTTTTTCTATTCTACGAAAGCGAGTGCAGTCTGTCTGGTAGAGCGCGGGCTAGAGCACAAAGGTGCCAGTGCCAACGTCAAGTATTCACCAACAGCCATCCGCTAACCGCCAACCGCCAAACCACCCAAGCCATAAATAGCTTGACTGGGTAAGTGGAAATTGAATGCGGTAAGGAGCAAACTGTAAAACTGGATTCAAGCGGAATTATGCAATGTTGTGAATAGCAATTGATTTGAATTTATGAAGTTGCAGATAGCGCCACTTGCCGCTAGTTAAGTAATTTGTTTTCAAACTTATACTTAGATGCCCGCGCTACAGGTGCTACCTTTCATCGAATGGTCTTCATTCCACGACGTACGAATATCTAACTATTAAGATATGGACCTTACGAGTATATGTGGAACGGCTTCACCTTTTGGAAAAGGGATACACGAACCCCGGCCAAGGATTATACTTGTATTCCATCCGAATGGATCGGGTGATAAATTCCAATTAAAACGATTATTTACGATCCACAGCAACGCATTGGGTTCCCTCATTAATCCCAGCCTTATATTTATGCCTTACCCCACATCTCTTTGAAACCTTTTTGGGTCACAATTAGCCCGGTAGTTATTCACGTTTCACGCTCGTAAAGTATATTTTCTTCTACTGTTCCTCACTACGAATATTTGGGCGAGGCGGTTGGTTGATTACAAGTGATGTGCCAGAATTGCCTGGCAGATAGGCTGCAATTAGACGGTGTTTAATCCGATTTATGGCTTGACAACTGCATGTAATTTTTTTCATCTCCCCCTCATTCCTATTTGGGATTGGTGGATGTGGGGTTAAAAATAAAATGTCCTCAAAGGCGCCTTTGGGAAAACGTTTTCAAGTAATTTATTGACTCTGGGATGGTAAGTGTGGAATGGGGGGAATCCAATCGTTAAGATAATTTTCAAACACATCTAGCATTTTTCCGAGACATTAATGCCGAGTGAGGCTTACGATATTGAATATAGGGGAGGACGGTTCAGTATATTTTTAAATTAAAAATTAAACTTAGAATGTGGGATGCAGGCCGGAGGTTTCTGTATAAACATGATCTTTTTGAAGAGGATTTTAATGTAGTCGGAGTTTTTAATTGGGGGAAGCAGATGGGCATTCTAGAGGTGATGCGCAGTCAAAATATCTGACTTAGATGGCGCTTCATCGGGGTGAAACTGGGCCCTAATTAATGCTTCCGAACGCTTGCAAACAGGTTTGTTTTTGGGAAGACCTCTATTTTTCTAAGGTACTCAAAAAAATCCTTACGAATCTGGTCTCAACTTGTCACCAGTTAGGCGAAACTCTTGCCTACATCAAAACGGGAAAGGTAGTTTTGGCAACAACATAGATGTTAAACGCCTTTCTTTGATGAGAGCATATTTATTTCGCCCTCATTTTTTTCTCAAGCCCACTTAAGTCACTTCTGCTGTTCCAATTACGTCAGGCCCCGCTCCATACGCACATTTTGGATTGGCCTGTCGGAATCCTTTTAAACATCTGAGGTCTCGGTCTGCGCGTACCAAATTAAATGAAGCAGTCAAAATTCTCAAAACTTTTGATCGTCATTACTGCTACAGTGCCCTTTCATCTCTTTGATTTCACTCACCTTGTGCCCTTAGACATTCGTTCGTAATTATTTTCGTCACCTTTTCTACATTTCCATAGGGTGCTGATTAGCCCATCATGTCATGTGCGAAACTTGACAGTATATTGCTCTAACCATTCAAATGGCAACGCTATCGTGCTTTGAAGGTTGCATTCTATTATGATCACCATTTTGCCAGCAGTCAACGCTTCAATATTGTTAAAATTTATAATAAAAACTCGTATCCAGTCGCCCAACTATATACCGATTATTTACTGCCGAAATTATTGTCGAATTAAGTGAACAATCAAAGAACGATCACGAAACTCAGGGAAGGCTTAAATACGTTTTCGGGCATGAAAGCAATGAAGCCCAATCGTAAAGTCCAATTTTCGACTACTGTATCGAGTAACTCGAAATACACGCCGAATGATGACTTCCAAGTCGTCCATCGTTTCTGATCTATCGGCATAAGCTAGTGACTCCACATACCCCCAAAGATAGTAATCTAAAAGTGTGAGATTACAGGATCGTGGAGGCGCTCAGCAAATGTTTCCCGCAATAAATTGATGATGCGGGGCGCCTTGTGACATGTTGTGCCGTCTTGTTGAAACCAAAGCTTTCTCACGTCAATGTCATTCTACTGAGGAACGAAGAAGTCAGAAATCATGCTTCTATAGCGCTCTGCGTTGATGGTAACATTTTGGCCGGCATCGTCCTTAAAGAAATTTGGGCCGATGATTCCGATGATGGTGAATCGATCATTCGGATTCACCTCAACGGATATAACTTCTTCTCTTCGCACTGTTTGTCATCTAAGGGGATGCGTATTATATACTAGACTATACGTGGTGCAAAAACCATTCATCGTGTTACGAATAACTCGCTCAGATAAAAGATTATGTCGACCGTAAAATGGACGTAACGCACGATAAGTTTGCATACATTGTTCTGGCATCAGTCTATTCACCCTAAGATGGCAAAACGTACTAACCATAAATCAGTTTTCAACTGTCGGACTGACAATCTTTAGAAACAGTGTTGTAAGTTTAAAAACCAAACGTCTAAAAATACACCCTTTGCAAGGAGTTGGCTCAGAGAGACCTCACCTTCGCGAATTTTTTGAAAAGTCTTGCGCAGCTTCCGCATAAGATACAATTCATACAAAAACTGAAATCCCAATATCACTAAGCTGGTCGTACGTTCGTTAAAAGGGCTCGTGGGCAGTTGGAAGCGGGTCCAAATTTTGGCGGAAAAGTTATCTACAGGGATGAAGGACATTTTTGATTACAGGGCATAAACAAACAAAACTTCTGATTTGGGCTTAGAGCAGTTCAACATAGTTTCCATTGCAGAGACCGGAGAAACGTACTATTTGGTGTGGGTTTTGCGCAGGGGACGTTGTTAGGCCATACGAGGTACCTATGTTCAAGAAATGAAAAGAATTTTGATTTCCGCGAGCTAAGCCCATGGGATTTTCATTTTTTGTCCACATGTCAACAATGGATGAAAATGTTGAAACTTTGAATGACATTGTTATCGTCGAAACACTATCAGAGAAGTTGCTGGCGATATTGGCATATCGACGGGCTCATGTGATGAAAGTTTTTTTCAGATATTTTGGGCGTGGCGATCCAGATTTGTTGAAAGGATTTACCAGACAGACTATGACGTCGAAACCAAAGCCCAATCATCCAAACGGAAGCTACCAAAAGAGCCAAAACCGAAAAAAGTACGCCATGTTCGGTCAAATATGAAAGTTTTGTTGTTTTCTTCAATTACAATGGCGTGGTTCATCACGAGTTCTTGCGGACTCACGATCAATAAAGAAAAATACAAAGAAAACGTCCGGATTTGTGGGAAAAATGCATGACTGTCTTATCACGATAACGCCAATGCTAACTCATCGTTATTGTGCCTAATTTATTGGCCAAAAACGATATCTTATCATGGCTCAACTACCGTATTCACCGCAATTGGACCCTGGATCACTTCAAAATTCATACTCTGTGTCTGCATTACCAATATAACACCTTAATGATGTGGAAAGAGTACAGTGAACTACAACCAACGCAAATTCAGTCGAATCTCTCAAAAAATCCTATCTAGGACAACCACCCCCAGAGAGTAGTGAACGAACATCTTCGACACAAACCATCTGCACCCCATCCAGGTTGTACGACAAACACCATAAGAGCGTCTACTCTTGAACCTGCACGAATAAAAAATATATAAAAAAAAAATTGCCGTAAAACAGCTCCAAAAAAGCGTGTTGTTTTTGATCGTTTGTCTTCGAACAGAGCTTTCTCATGCTCATGCTTAGCATCCGATTTTTAGCGACCAGAGATTTGAGCATGATCGGTGTTTGTAAAATCAGCAAACTAGGTTAACACTTGTCAAGCCATTGTTTTGCTTGAACTATGTTTTTTCCCACATAACAGCGACACTTTATCAGCGTATGAAATTCAAGTTCCATTGAGCCGACAATTACAAAAGGAGCGTTAATGAAACTAATGCAGCTTTGGAAATCAGCGTCAGATTGTCATAAAATGTTGATACACATCGTTCGAGGCTTTCTAAAAATCAATAGTGGCGCCATCTAAATATCAACCTGCGAAGTTATTGAGTGATGTAACTACTCGCTTAAATAAATAAATTTTGAACCATCAAAGCAGGTAACCTCTTTCTAATGTTACAGCTCTAGCGCCCTGAAATCCAATGAAGGGGGGAATATAGTTTTATCAGTTATAGCTTATTTATATAAAAGAGCGAATGATCCATGCGCGCACTTAACTCAGTAAGAAATTTATAACTTTTCTTAGTAGATGGCTTGCTTGGATTTTGCTTCCCACCTGCCTAGTCCAAGCCATACCTAATGGCAACTCAATTTAAAAAAAAATTAAAGAAATAAGCACGTCTATCATTCAAATAGCTTAGACTTTTTTGTTCAAGCTCCTCACAAAATGGATAATAAAATACCTGCTGCTCCTGATTTAAATATAAGCGCCAGTACCATTTATCATGTCCCGAACATTCGTTACATTTCAAAGCCATTTTCGCCAGACGGAAGACCCTAGAGCTAATTATTCAAATACATTGATGAAAACTCGATTAAGATCAACGTTGGTTCATAAAATAAAACCTCCCCTCAAACCCCGCAAACAAATTCTCTTTAAATTCTTCCCAAGGCTAAAGCTTCACGACCAATCGTCACTTTCCCAAATGCCATTTGGCATTCAATCATTAGTTCCAAGTCTAGACACGATGACTTTCGGCCTCCAAGCGAGGAAAGTCAAACAAAAAGCATAAAGTCCCATCTCGTCCTACCTCATTTTAAATACTTACCAGTAATGATAAATCGTTTTTTCTCTACCTCCGGCCAGCAGTAGTTCGCATTTAATTACAAGTCGATCATTTAATTTTGGCACAAAACAAGCGAGACAAAATGAAAATAACGACGTATATGAAAAACTGAGAAAGCGGGATCAAAATCGATAAACTTTAATCGACTTCCATTAGCCAAAGTGTCACAAGTGTGTCACATGCGCGCACATGTCACGCTGCCATAAATTAATACAACTTTCTGCTTAAGAAGTTTAACAGGCGGAAAATTACAAAAATTCCTTTTCACCCAAAAACTACCGTCATCGCTGCTTTTGCTGCTCGTCGGTCGTCAGAGACCCTTGCGGCTGCTGATGGTGTTGCTCGCCTGACAGTCTTCTAAAGTTTGTCAATCTGCGCGTGAGTAATCATTTTTTGACATGACTACGTTACGTTAGATTATTTTCTTCCTCCTCCATTTTTGGTCGATCATTTTTTGTATGATTTTTCACGCTCGTCATCATTTCTGGTTGCATGGTCGGGTGGTACGATACGATGAGCTGTCGTCTTTCCAGATGGCATGGTGATGTGCAGTCATATTGAACTTTGGTTTCTCTATCGCGTCACATCACAAAATTTCCCTTTTTTTCAAGCGAACGCTTGCTCTTCTTTGTCACTGGCTTGTCTTGTGACAAGCGTTTTTCTTTTTTGGTTTTGAAAATGTTGCTTTCACCATTAATAAGCTGGAATTTGTCGCTTAATATCGTACGAGGGAAAAGGATTTGCCTTTAAGAGGATTCTTCCACCGACGAGTAGGGGGCGTAAGAAAGGGCAGAGAACAAGGGTAGTTGGCGGTTTGAGTAATTACATAAGCAAATTTGTGGCAAGTCCCGCTTCCGTGGTTGCTTTCGACATGGAGTAATGGTGATGGCGTTAACGTATCTACATACCCAAGTGCTATGGAACAGAATCAAGTTCACTTAATTGGTGTCATTTTTAGGACCGAAATCGGATATAACATACGAGTACAACTAGAACGTTCAAGTGACATAAACGAACGGCTTAAATCCCCCATACACGCTTGACACGACTGTACACATAGAATAGGAGGTAACAAGCCAAGGAGGTAGGGCAACCGGTTGGAGAGCAACGATACGCATCATCAAATTAGATAATATCAGGAAAATCCCACGCACATTCGTGTACACTCCATACATCGTCGTGAAGCGTGTACGCGTGCGTCTGGTCCAAATGCGCCGGAATGATGCACAACATCATGCAGCGCGCTACATGATTCCGAAGAAAAACAAAGAGAAACAAAACTCGTTTCACTGCATCCAAAGTCGCCTTCGATTTCAATGCACTTACCACAATACCAACGTCAGTATCGCGACCACGTCGATACTGGCTGACCTGACGGCTGGGGCCGCAGTTAGTTTCCAGTTTGTGTTGGATTTCATTCAACCACGTGCACCGCAAACTCATCATCGGGAACGCTGCTGGGGTCCCTCGAACAAGGAAGCGACGTGGATTAAAAATTGAATCTTAAACAAAAGCCAGAAAGCTGATGCAAAGCACAAGCAAGAAACCGCTCAATCACTCGGCGCTTGAACGAATGCAGGAAATCGGAAAATAAGTCAGAAGATGAGGAAAGATAGATGGCAAAGTGCTGTGGTTTTAATTATTCCTTACCATTGCAGCCCACGAAAGGAATGGATAAAAACCAGGACAAGCCCTTCAAGCCGAAGGTGCGAGGGTGGTGTGTGGAAGCGTGTGGGTCGAACGGATTCGACTGTAATTGTGGTTAATGGGAAAACTAAAGATCACCATGTGGGCTGGTTGCATTGTGTAGTATGTCATGCAGGAAAGGACTATCCGGCAACACACGCATCGCGCTCGATTAAATCAGAAGAGAGAGGGATCAGTGAAGATAAAAAAAGAAAACAGGAAACAAAAAAGAAATAAGGAAACAACTGACAGCGTAAACGTCACCATGTAGCTTTCCAAATAAAGATTGACGTAAAATTCATTATCGCATCTCGGGGATACGCTGCGATGCTGTCGTATAGTGTACGAAGAGTAGTGCTGATGGCGATGATGACTATGATGGCATTAATGGAGCAAAAGAGGCTGCTCGATGATTGCCGCTTTGCTTGCTTCTTGGTTCGCGTTCAGTTGTTTCGTTGTCCGCTTGTTCGTTTGCTTGCTGTTGCACGAAGAGCATGTATCCTGTCACAGCTTATCAACTCAGAAGTGTATTAGTTTCTTTTGCTTCTCATTTTTTGCGCTGTCTCATACGGATGTGTGTGCACGTAAATGTGTGGATGATGAAGTGGAAAACTGCCACGTAATTGCTCCAAATGCACATTGCACATTGTGATTTGTTCGTGCTCCGTTGTTTTATTTTCATTCGGATGAACAAAAAATTCACAATAACTGCAAATGGGGGCAATTATTCTTGGTTTTATTTGTTTTTTTGTTTTTTGAATATAAATATTCAGATGTGTATCAAAAATGAAACGCTCATTCGGTATCACTTACCGTAATATTTCCATTATTTTTCGCAATTTGGAAGACAATAGGTTAATTGAATATGCCTCATTTGGGGTTTTTTCGAATACGTATGTACACTTCGTGAATTTCATTTAATTTTGATAGGATCACTCACGAGTACACGAAAAGACTAGGTACAGTTTCCTGGATATACCATATACGAATAGTTTGGCACCATACCAGGGACCACTGGATCTCCTCATAGAAAAACCAGCAGCCTTTCTGATATATCCTTCAGAGAATTCAGTAGCAGGAGAGAAGTTGCAAAGATGTTGTCTACCTAACTCACCTCCAGATGGCTCTGTAGCTCAAATATAGCCCTGACGGCCCTGAACTTCATTAGCGATACATTTTACGGGGCCAGGTCAAACTTGTCTTTAGGCTCAGTCGATAGGAAACTTTTTGAGCTTCATACTGGAATCGTACTGGGAGAAAGCAGCATAAGATCACTTATAAATTCATACTCTGTGTGTGAATTTCAAATATAACACCTTAATGAAATGGAAACAAAAGAGTTAGTGTGAACTACAATCAACGTAAATTCAATGGAATCTCTCAAATCTTATCTAGGACAATCACCCCCGGAGAGTAGTGAATGAACATCTACGACACAAACCATCTGCACTCCGTCCAGGCTGTGTGACAAACACCAAAAGGGCGTACACACTCATGAACCTGCACGAATTATAAAAAAAACATGAGTACAGCAAAGAACGATACGATCGAGACCGCCCTACACCTATTAAAGGCCATCTGAGCCTTCCTCAATATCGAAGGGACAGAGCGTTAATCGCTAACCATTTGAAGCCTTGGGAACGGTCCAAAAACATAGAAACTGGCACTCAGACTTCACGGCTAGACAGACACCGTAATTTCTTCTATTTTCTCCGTTCTCGGGCACGACATCGGCCCCAAGGGTGCGCCACCGTGCACAAGCGAAGGCGGGAAAGCTGCAGAGAAAATGTTTTGCTGGGTCATCCTCCTCGCAACATGCATGCGTCTCACTGCCAAGCACGCGGAAATGTTTAGCAAAAGTGTTATGAACTGTAATCTTCTGCAATCTGTTCTCCTTAAGGGTGTTGTGGTCTTCTTGCAGGATTTAGGGCGTACGCGCATCCTGCATCCTGTATATTCCTTCCATCTACGATTGGGTGCATTGATGTAGGATTTGACCGTGGATGTACGTAGACCTAATGCGGGTTCAGGTCCTCAGAAACTATCTTCTGAACCCATTCCTGGGATCCCAGAGTAACCTGACAAGCTTAGTGAATTTAGTCTTACGACCTTGCTCAAAAAAGTATTGAATTCATGCACTAATTTGATTAAAGGGGGTTGGACGCAGCTCTGAGTGTAGCTTGGCTGTTACTGCAGGCGCATATGCTTTTACCCTTCCACTTGTGCTTCACAACAAAGTCCATGGCCATTGCGTATACATACATACATATTTCTAATTGAAAGACAAATTTTTCTAACGAAAAGTTCAATCGGACGTTTTCGCGTTCAAAGAAAATCCCAGTGCCGGACTTCCGCCCAGATCTGTGGCCATTTGTAAAAATGCGAAGACAGTCCTTTTCAGGTTCAATATCTAGCCAGAGCCAATCTTGACGCCATGGAAATTTGACTGTAAAATTATATTATGTAGACAGGATGTCGCCTTGCGGGGTTTGACACATTGTTCGAGGCCTGCGTCAGCTATCAGTGTCCTGTGCACAAGCGTTACTTCGATCCACAAAACCAGTATTTCTTCTGCGTCACGTCATTACAGTCTAGCAATGTTATACATGATGCATGTATTGCATTATCAAAAGCTTAAGGTCGACAAAAATGTCTGCTCTGGCGACAAGTCGTAGGGAGACCACCGCTAAGCATGGTGGTCTGGCTGAGACGTGCTTTCAATTTTCGAAGAAGCCCAAAATTGGGTCGATTCACGGACCTCTTCAAAACCAGAAAACGAAACTGCGGTCCTGTCTCTGTACAGACGGTAAAACAAAAATATTTTCTGGCTATATTCCATACCGTGATGATGAGATCTATCATCTCCTATGTCTCTGTCTTATTGAAGAACAAGATCAAGAAAAACGAGGTAGGCGCTGTGACTACACTCGTAATCGCTGACAGACAATTGCTACTTTGCAGAACTATTTGCATTAAAAATGTCCATCTTTGCTAACACTTAAGTACTCTGAGCACATTGGCCTCAACGGCTACGAGCTGCTTTCGGAATAACTTCCATCGATAACCAGGCCATAATTTTAACCTTACTAGGTTCTGAGATCTATTTGGCAACAGGCGAAGACCGAGCGGACTCATAAGTCTTTTTCACCAACCGAAAACTATCAACACCAAACACATCGTCTCTAAATAATATTTGATTTGTTAAGGGTTTGGTTTTTAATTGCCAAAGAAAAACACCGGAAAATTGCAAAAGTATATAAAATTTATATTTGAGTCGATAAACCGAAGCTTGCCATTTAATTCTTAGAGAATATTTTGTGCTAGGGTTAACTACGCCAAGATCTAAGTGATCCATAAAGAAAATCCAATTTTCAATCACCTTTTTGTAGAATATCGGCTGGTATCTCGCTAATAACACGTGTAATGTTATTTTTCGAGGCTGCAACTTACTTTGGCTTTTCGGTATAGACGAGTGATTTCAGTCTTCATAAAAAATAGTTTGAAGGCGTTAAATCGCACTATGCATCCGACCAATTCACCGGGGCAAACGGGAGATGAATCACTGAAATCATTTATCAATTAGTACATCGATTCGCGGCATGTGGCGCCGTCTTACTAGAACTACATGCCGACCAGGTTCAGCTGGCGCATTTTCATTGCTTGAGGTTATTCATCGGACCACATACTCGTACTGCAGTTGTGGGTATTAACATACCCGTTCAACCAGAAATGGTTGCTGGTCGCTGCACACAATTTTCCGATAAAAAAAGCAGATCTTGCTCTAACTTTTCTATGGCACACTAACGGAAAATTCGTCGCCTTGGGTGGTCGCTCGGCCTCAGTTCTTGCACGAGCTGTACTTTGTAAAGTTTTATACCATGACCCCTGTGTACAATTTTCCAGTGGAGTAACACAATTCCACTTGCTGCGACCGGCGACGAATGGACAAATCACGGTCTTCATTATGCTGGCGGGTATAGTAGCAAAAGTTTCTTCTGTACCCACTCCATGCATACGGGTGATGATGTCTAATTGCGTTATTTTGATGGTAAATTTGGTCAGTTTGGCTGGAATTACTTGCTCAGTAGGCCGATTATGACGATGGTAAAATGGTTGAAGTGCGCGAAAAGTATTTATTACAGAGCACTAATTTCGAAAATAAAATTCAATCATTTGAAAGCTGCAAGTCTTTCCATAAAATGGCAATATTAACTGAGTATATTTGACTTTGACACATGTCCCAAATCAAGTGTGAGCTGTCACACACAGAAACCCAAAAAACCAAACGGCGAATAAATCATCCTCTACTAGCACCACTCGGCATAACAGCTATAAACAGATTACGAAAGATTCATGAATTTCCTGAACTCGACATGTAACCATGGTATCAACATACATCTTTGACAAAAGGATTAGACCGGGAAGCTGGTAATTTCTGCGGCGTCTGGCATGCCTTTCAGGGTATAAAAGTGGCTGGTAAATAAAACCAGGTTACGGAGCTCTTAGGATCTTCGGAGCTGAGCTATACGCCATAGCTACATACGTATACTTACCAACAGCCAAACAGCGCTCAAAATATTCCAAACCTGCGGAGAATGATCACAAAATGAAAACAGGGTTAAGCTCTGAGGAAGACTGAGCAGAAAGGGTTGTTTAAGGCTCTGAATCTCTAAACTTGACACACTTACATACAGTAATAAAAATCACAAAATCTGTCTAACCGGAACAAAAGTCAAGAATCCTGTCAGTTGGAAAAATCATTTGACCTTCACCCACCCTTCAGGAACCTGTGATCTGAGAGGCAGAGGGCACACTATTTCGAGGACATCGAAACTGCGGGCTCTATGCGGCTATGCTATTCTCTTGCGTGTGAATTCTCAGTAAAACCATGTCATTTGAGAAAGTAACCTCTTTTCTTGTAGGACCATTCCTCAGCTTTATTAAGAAGGTTGATAACATTCTCCCACCCAATTTAGCTATAAGCAATATCCAAAAAACATGTTTGGTCCACACTTTTGCCCGTGATGTTCAGCGAGGAAAGAAACGGACATGAACATGAGTTTTTTGACTATGTTTTAACAAAAAGTCCAATTAATATAAAACCTATGCCATTATTCAAAAGTCACATATTTTCGAATCAAAGGCATTCGATTTATTTCTATCAAACTGTTTTGGTTAGTTCCCTCCCTACCACGTTATGTGGCGGGAACCCTTGTTAAACTTCTGCCTCCCTTATGACACCACTTGTTTGGTTTTTTTTCTTCGTTTTATTTGCAATGGCAGTAACGTTTTTGAAACGATGACTATGACAGGAATATGACAGTGAGTGTCTCCTCAAACCTAGTTCAATTCTTCTGTTTTATACGTATCCCACATATCCAGCCACTTGTGTGTTTTTGTATTCAAGTGTGAAGAGGTGAAAGCAACAATGACGAAGGATAAAACTGACATTGATTGTCAGGTGGGGAAACAATAGAGTCCCAGGATATGAATGCTAGAACACCGGTGGGCTTGAGGTGCTTCAACATCACACTTTGATGTTTTTGTTTTTTATTTAGAATGACTACATTTGTGACTTTTTTTTATTATTATAACAGAAATGTTTGCGACTTTATAAATTTTAGTTTAAAAATAGGAAAGGGACGTTTTCAATTGATAGGTTTTGTGTCTGTTTAGTAATTGTTTTGTGGTTAAAATGCAAGCAGATTGTAATGAACTTGTTTTTTTTACACCAAAGGATGTGGAATCTTTGTAAATTTCAGTACCACTCATGCATGATTTGCGAGCCATATTGATGGAATGTTTCGCCAGGCTTCAGAAAAGAGCCGAACACTTTATCTCTGGTTCTAGCCACGTTCAGTAGTATCGTGGAAAATTCCCTTTATAGTCATGGTACATTTCTGGCTCAGTTATGCCGCATCCTTTTGTCGAGCATCATTCTTAGGCAAAGTGTGAGGATATTGGCAGTCAATTACTGTCATTCTTCGAATTTATAATATATAATAATATATAGAATAATCGGGCTTCAATTGGACCACCAACACCATCAAATTTGACAGCCAAACCAAAAGAGTCATTTGGTTGGTAGTAACATTGGCCCGAACTTGAAAATATGAAGCTGGAGAGGCAGTTGTAGTGAGTGGAGAGATTTGTCTCAACATGTTGACCGACCGTCTTTTTTCTAAAATTGAATTCGATCTGGATGATCTCTGGCTTCTCCTGGTGTGCGGCACTACCGCTCACACAAATGTTCAAACAATCAATTGCGTAATACATTTGAAGATCGCATTATCAGAGAAAGGAAAAGCTTAAAATGCTTTTTACGTCTTCTTTCAGTGGCTATTTGAAGAGCACGATCTTTGCCCTGAACTCAGCTGCAATTCAGTATACTATTCAAACCGAATTTGTGGCCATTGACCCACTTATTCTTCAAAAAGTCATCGATCATGTTGGCCTTTGAATGCTCGACTAGTGATTACATGAATGATGTTGTCTTGATAGTTCATAGACCGAACTTCACTAACCAATAATGATCAGTCAGATCAGCATTGACTTAAAGAAACTTAACGAAAACTTCTACTTCGATAGCATTCCGTGCTATCGTAAAAGGTCTTTGACATGAAAGGCGTGCATTTTCTAAACAAAATTGGCTATTAAACTCACTTAAAAAAAGTAAAGAAATGAGGCCCGAGCTGTGAACCTTGTGGCACCTTTTTTGAGATTCCAAAATACAATTGCCCCATTATCGGATAATTCTCACGCGATTTTTGTTTACTTTTCCATCCCCCGTTTTCCTCTTTCGAAAATGAAAAAAAAACATAGTCAAACAGATGAAACGATTATCTGTAAAGACAACCATTATGCAGAAGCTTAAAGACCGCTATTAAACAGTCGGAAGATATAAACTACAGCCTTGGAAAAAAACAGCAGTCGACAATCTTCCATATTATTCTGACTTTGTTCCCGTTTAAGCAACTTGGATCATTCAAATCTGACTTACTGGATCGCCTCTCGTCACTAACCAACCGTGAGAAATTCCAATTTTAGCATTTCAAATGCCTTCCTCCTTAACCAAACACGAGTTCTTCCTCCCCTCCTAAAATGAAATCAATGAAAATTATTCATCAGAGGGATCAACGGCTGCGAGGAACAGAAATTATATTTTCAAAAAATTCCAAATCTCCATTCCGTCATTTGGAAAGCAACAAAAAAAAAACAACAAACCAAACCACTTAACATGCATGACACATATCCATCGAATTCAAGACTATTCCTTGTCCAAACAAGCGCTCAAGAGTTATCATATGTCAGCTAATCAAAAATACAAGCAACTGACTGGATACCGTGGACGGGTGCACGATGGGGGAAATTAATAAGCAAATAAGACAACAACAATGATGAACACACATGACATCTTGTTTTTGTTCATCAGAGAGAAACCGAAACGTCAATTAGATGATAGAATTGCTTCTTTGTGGTTTTTCCGGATGGCTATGGCAATGGATTGGAAAATGTCTACCGCCGTGGTTGTGGAAGATAACTCGGTTGTTTGAGAAACCAATTGGATTTTGTTTTAGAAAGTCTAGGGTTAATGATTGAGAAAACGGGCGTGTGAAAGGGCTTTAACCGGTTGATGGACCAGAGCTTATTCTTAAACGTTTCAGCCGAATGTTTGTCAGACAATGAATTGGATTTTGAGTTAATTTTCGTATGATATGGTCAGGACCTCGTTGGTTTTTCTGATTTGGTTTATATATGTAACGTCATAGCATTAAGATAGCAGGATCGAAGATCATTTTTTTTCGAAAGCAAAAGCCTTTCATTCGAAGAACTCTTTTCAGTACAATCAAAAAGCTGCTAAGACTGATAAAACACTATCTAGTTCGTAGAAAGCCTTATCAATCACAGGTATAGCTTTTATTGCATTGCAAGTTAAATAGAAAATTCCAAGTAGGTCCCGTCAAGATTGTACCAAACTTTCCTTCATTTTGAAAGTTAATTTGAACGACGATTTTATTAAATATTTGATTAAAGCTACCTCTGTAATGTGTAGACCTGTAGACCACTAAACTTGAGAAGAGAGTCTATCAATGGGCTATGAATTGGTAAATTTAAAAAAATCAAGCAGCGATTCCGGCTGGGTATTTTGGAGGCAATCAATCACGAACATATGTACATACTCGTATGTACCCTTGTCAGACTGACCGACGTTGTATTTGAGATATTTAGAAATGTTTTGTTCATTATATCGCCGGCGGATAGTTCATTGGTTATGCTTGTGATTCGAATAATAATCTAATGCTTAATCACATTTTATGTGCCTTATACGCTTTAAGGGAGTTATCTTATGCTGGTGCACTATTGGACCTTGGAATTTTAGGTCGAGCTTTTCGGGAATCAAGTTGCACAGTGAAAGGTGTCTCTAGGCATTTTCAACTTTATATGTAATAAAAGAAAAGGTTTTCACGATGACCTTTAGATAATAAGTTTTCTGTTCAACGGATCACTAGACATTTAAGGCTTCTTACTCAATCGGATCTTAAACGATTGTTGTTATACTAAGCCCTTGATATTCATTAAACACTTTTCTCTAAATTATTTACAAAATGTGTTCAAAAAATAAGGGGAATTCTGGATTTTTTATTAACTTTCCAACAAAAATGTTGACAAGTATCAACGCTTCAGGTCTTTAGAACTCGAGCCATTGTTTTCAGACATCTGCTTGTGAATGTGTACGAATGTACCTATGTTCGTAAGCTGTTTTTCGTCTCGTATATCTCGAGGACAAATAAAAAGAAAGATTTCGGATCAATTTCATGCGATAACTATGAATGATCCGTTGATCACGTCTTGCATACCTCGCGACCACTAAATGGGCACCAAAGCGAGTAGTTTTGGCAGACCAGATGCCTCCATGAACTTTGTTTGCGATTTGAAACAGAACACGATTTCGGTTTATATGTATTAGTCCGACTATTTCCACGGCAATCAATTTGTCGGTCATGAATTCAAAATGTTCAAGAAATATAGTGACTTTTGGTTTTTCTCGAAAAATATTTATTTATTTATTAATATCTCCCTTAGAAGTAATCATCCTCAATACATCTACGCCAGCGGTGTTTCTAATCCTCGAAGATCTTCTAATATATGGGGAAAAGGCTTGAGCTATTCCAGCGATGCTGCGATGAGGCAATCTCCTCAATCGTCATTGCAATTTTAAGAAGAGAAAAAAAGTTGCAGAGGGCAGTGTTGACCCTTTTCAGGACATCTCGTTTAACATTTTCTCAGCCTTCTGTGAGGAGCTACTTATAAACATTTCTTTTGCTAAGAATAGACGCGCCAAATGCCACAGGCAGTATATCAAGTACATTGGAGCCCTTTGAACCATTTTATTTCAGAACGTTTATATCTTCAAAAAACAAAATTACTGTCAATATCAACATATTTAACAGGCACATACCAACATAAAAAAAAAACTAAAAATTAAAATGTACTAATCTCGTAAAATTCAAAAAGTCACCTTATTTTTTGAATATCCTATGTTCCTACACTTACGAAACCTTGCTGTGAAGCCACCTTTTTTTTTTCTTAATGACAATTTTTCTTTTTTTGGAGATAATGTAAGCCTATATAATGGAGCTGGCAAAAGGCTGGAGCAGTAGGCAAGGTAGTGCTTGAAACAATAATAATTGATACACTGAACAACAGCGACAAGTACGAGTATCATCTAATTTTTGTCTTCTGCGCTGGTGTTGAGTCTAAGAATAGGAAAGGACTTAAAATGGTCTCCGCGGCTTTGTTTGCAGGACCTACATAAGCCGAGGGATCTAATTTTATATGAGCATATGCAAAAGTCGGGCTAGATCTCGCCTATGGATTGACTGGTGTTCTCCACTTGGCCAATGTGTTGGCTTATTGCCATAACCCAATGACTTAAGGTAGTCACAGAGAAAATGGTCTAAAAGCGCTAAACCGCACGATCTTGACGACATTGTCACTTCTGTAAATGATTCCAATGTAACGTCGGATGTCATCCACCTGCGACCAGAAAAAGTCGGTTATCATGGCTCGACATCGCAGATCTCACTGCGGAAGATGTATGGTCCAATCACGCCTCCTGTCCAAAATCGACAGCAAATGTAGGCACTTTTTTGTTCAGGAAGCCGTCCAGCCAAAAATGTGCTTCCCAAAAATCCGATGCCTTTAGAGCAGCTTCAGAGCCCAAATAGCGAACGTTCGACCAGCTTGGTATTCTTGGGGTTTCAGCTCTTTTGTCAGTTAGGTTTTATACCGATGCATACCCAAGACTTTTAGCAAAGTTCATAAAGTTAAAGTCGCAGGAAGACCAACTCCTTGTGTATTGCGAGGTTTCGAGAGGTTTGGGTCTTCAGCAACAGCAACAATATCCTCACTTAACTGGCAACCAAACTGTTTTCCTCGAATCTCAGGATGTTTGATGAATTTCTCGCTCGGTTGGTCGTTTATTTCGGCCCTAAATATTTTTTGTGTAGCGAAAAGTTTGGCGAATAGAATATCGATTCACCAATTTTTCGACATATGGTCACAAATGCCCGTGACAAATGGTAACAAACACAAAATGCTAAAGTATAGGAATAGTTGCTAGGTCACTTAAAACGTCAGAGCAAGTTCGGATATTGAATATAGATATTGGACATAGTGATGTCCAAAAAGTAACAGGAATTGTTTGATTTCGCAGCTCACACTGATTCACTCGATTTGTTCTTTGTTTTATTTAAGAACATTTTCAAAACATGCTGGCAAACATGTTTTTACACATGCAGCCTTAAGTCGTAATTTTTCTTGAATGTTTGATCTTGCGGCGGGAAAACTGTCCCTTTAAAATGGAAAAACACAATAGGCATGCTGAAACTCACATTTCACTGTACTTGTTGAGCCTTTTCGGGCCTTGACGACTTAGAATGCCTTTTTTAAAGGGTTCACGCAGGTTCAAGAGTTACGCTCTTATGGTATTTTTCACAAAACCAGGACGGGGTGCCAAAAATGGTTGTTTGTGTCCAAGATGTTCGTTCATTACTCTGCGGGGGTGTTTGTCCTAGATAGGATTCGAGAGAATTGACTCAATTTGTCGGGTCGGTTGTAGTTCACAGTAAATTTGTTTTTTGCTTGTTTGTCATTAATGTGTTATATTATATTGAAAAACAAACAAAAACAAACTTCGATAATTTTGAAAAAAAAAAAAAATTTATAAAAATTTTAATGTTTCGTGTGATCTCTCTTGTTCTCTATAACGAAAAAAAGAACACAATTTGGCATGGATTCAATTAACATATGGAGAGTAATGGGTCCAATTTCAAACCAAGCCCGACGAATTCCATTTCTGAGCTCGGACACCTTTTTGTATCATTTCCATTTTGAATATACTTTACCAGCAAGTATGCCGCAAAGGTTCTCGATAGGTTTGCAATCTGGACTACATGCCGGCCATTCAAGTAGCACAATGTTTTTTTGAGGGAAATCACTCTTTCCACTGCCTAGAAACATCGATGGAAGCGCTGTCTTGCGGAAAAATGTAATTTCTTTTCGATTCTTCTTCATAATAGCTAACTAAAACGTCTTCCAACAACTCCGTATAAATTTCTGAATTCATTTTTATGGTAATAAAACAAACAGGCGCTTTCCATAGTACGAAAAAGCTACCCATACCATAACAGTTCCGCCTCCGAAAATGCGTTTAGATCGTACCACACCTTGTTGCCTTAAATTATGACAATGGCAGGTTTATCAGTCCGGCCGGTCTAAATTACATTTTTTCTCATCGGAAAATATCACATTTCGCCATTGGTAAGTCCAGGACATGTACTTACGGGCAAACCCCAATCTTTTGATTTTGTGGCACTTAGTCAAACGTGGTTTGGTTTCTATTTTTGTCCATTTGATAGTAGATGAAGCATTTGAAACACGTCCGATATGCCGAGCACTAACGGGAAGATGTAATTTTGTTTTAATTTACCGAGCTGATAAATGGTTTTTGGTAGCTTCATCGCGAATTTGACCTCTTTGTCGTAGTGAAAGATTCGCATTTCCTTTGGTTGGTGCTTTAACGCCATATGTTTCTAATTTTTTTTAGGATATTACTTATAACGCCTTCGCTTCTACCGATTTTAGTTGCATTTTTCCTGTTTGAGTAGTTTTCCTCCTTCAAAATCCTGATTTTTTCTTTTCCGCAGTCAGTCAACCTTTTGCCTTTACCCATGGCTGGAAAAGCCTTGAAATTATTTGAATTTTTTTAGAATACACAAGAAAAAAAAAACAAATAAAAAAATGAATCACCTAAATCATCTTTTTTACAAACAATTTTTTTTATTCTATACTAAAATGCAGATGCGTATAAACGTATGTCCGAGGAAAATAATAATGTGCTTTAACGCCATAAACAAATAATACATAAAGGAGATAAATCGTCTGGTATAACGCCGAAAGTACGGTTACAAAAAAAGAATTATTGATTCACATTCCTGACACTGATAAACCCTTGAATGTACCAAATTTAAATTCTTAAAAATAATCCAGAACTAGAACATTTAATTGAAAAAGTGTAAATGCTGTATTGGAAATGCATACACAGAACATGATTTTTGACAGACTTGAACTACAGACTCAACCGTCGATGATGATTACCATTGCACAACGACCACCCCCCTTGCCGGTAAACCCATATTTCATCACCCGTCTCACTAGTTTTGTATTTTCACTCGATTATAATTCGGACATCGTTCATTATCATTTTGCTAACTTTGTCCATGTTTTCGGTGGTTGTTGAGGTACTGCTATGTGAAGACCCCTTATCATCTTCCACTACTTCACGGCCTTTTTAGAAATGCCTATACCACTAGCAATCTCTGGTTTTACTCATAGTAAACATAGCATGCTATGTATTTATATACCTAGCCTGTATGTTTGTATTAAAAATCCCATTTAAATTTGATCCCAAACTTTGTATAATAACAGATTTTCAAGCTACATTACACCAGTTAGCCCGCTAAGCTTAGTGTATTATAGCTTTACATATCGCAAGAATAATTTTAAAACCACTCTTCTTTAATGTTCATGCTAGTCATGCAGAATTATATTCTATTCTCTATAGAATACTCCATTATCCTCGTTATATGTATATATTTAAGGCTTGCTGTCTTGTATTTAACAAAGGTCGCAGCGAATTTAAACTGTGGCCAACGACCCTCAACTAGGTTAGTAGCGTAGACCACCCTCGAAGGCATTCATTTTTGTTTTTATCGCTTCTGTTCTCAAATTGTCATGTTCGATACCTTTCCCCTAACCCCATGAACCACAAGAAGAATCCTTAATTGGCCGAATACCATTGTCTACCAAGCGCCACTCGGTCACCGTCTCAACAGCATAACAAACACAATTCCTTACCGCAGGACATGGCAGCAAAAAAGGACAAAAAAAAACCAAAACAACAGAATCGGAGACAAAAGGAAGCAGAGGCAAAAACAGAATCTCCATAAAAGGCTAATAAACGGTTGTGTAATTTGATATCTAAATAAACCCGACTTTTGCCACGCTGCATCGTCAGAAAAACAACCGAAAAAAAAAAATGGACTTCAGGCAAAAGGGCCGAACGCACCGAACAATGCCCCCATAACGACGAGGACGACGAGGATGACGAGGACGACGTGGCATAACGTCAAGTACTAGAGCCGTGGAGAGAAGAAAAAAGGAAAGAAAAAAACATTTTTAAACTAAACCTGATCCCAACGAAACCCTTTCTCATCTCGATTGTACTGATTGGTCATGTACACACAGTAAGCCATCACCCAAAAAAAAAGAAAAAAAAACGGACCACAGAGGAAAAGGAGATGGAAAATATGACAGGATTTCATTTCCATCTCGGCTTTTGGTCCCTATTTCTTCTCTGTTTTTCTGCTTATTATGTCACTTGAACCTGTATGTGACCTGTAGCAGTAAAAGGCACTACCGCTTAGTAATCCTTTATAATGGTGTTTCCTTTCAAAATAGATGACAAAACAAAATTTATAGAAAAAAACGAGGAGAAAGACGAACAGCCAAACAAAAATGTCAAAAAGGGATTGAGGGAATCTGAGGAAATGTAAACTCTATTAAGGCTCAATGTCGACGCAATCTACAGCGGACGTCGACCATGCAAAGAAGTCGGAGACGGAGAAGAAAGTGAAATTGAAAGTTTTATGGCTAACGGTGTCAAAAGTGGAATGAAGAAATATTTCAGGAAATATAATTTAACACCTGTCACGTGGGATGAAATTACACAACATTCAAAAAAATGGAAATCGTATCCTTTCAATATAAGGAAAAAATAAAGGAAACTCGGAGTTGAAAGTGGAACCTTTTTCGATTTGTATAGGGTGATTTGGAATTTCAGTCACCCTACCCTAGTACAGAATCATGGCGAGAGTACCTCGTGAAGCAGTAGGCAGTGGGGAGCGTAATTAAACCATAAATCCCAATAATTCACTTAGAAATGAATCTATACCCAGGTACAACCACAATTTCACTCCATTTCGTCCGACACTGAAATTTGATTGACATGTTATATGGCTTCAGATCTTCGGTTTCTCTTTCGTTTCAGTCTTTGTTCCCCTGACATATCGTTCTCGATAGAAATCCGGGAAAATTGAATTTTAATGCCCGGCACTCGCGAACCTATTCATCATCGACACTAAGCCGCCCATATCAACGAAACAATCCCAATAAAAGGATTTTTCATTTCAAACTTTTTTTCTACACTGCCTTCTTTTGGTTTGATTAGGTAATCCCAAGAAAAAGTTTTTAAATAATTTACTCTTCTCCGGATATCAAAATTTCAGTTGGAATCATCTGAATAGATAACGCCGAACAGCAAAAACGACAAATAAATCTGATAACAAAAATTGTTTATAGATTATACATATGTAGTGCAGTGGCGTAACTTTTTTTTTAAAACCTCATAGAGCCACATGAAACCAACGAAAAAAACGCGCTGATAACAGTGTTTACCCGGCTGATAAGGCTATATTGAAAGCCATTATATAAAACATGCGTTTTTTTTTTATCTAATGCTATAGATAGAAATGTATATCAATCCAATAAAATTTAATAATGCTCCGATTCAATAAAAAATCCGAGTATATTTCCGTGCGAAAATTATATATTTAGTTCACCACGTGCGTGGGATGTCTTCTGGGTTCTTTTACGCTGCAGTGAGCTCGTTGCCAAGCTGGCTTTCCGCAAAAAAACGATTAAAATTCTACAAAAAGAATTATTTTTCTTCATCATCGAGTTCGATAAAAGTATCTGGCACATGGTAGACCCACACACACTCGCTACTCTCAGCATCTTGCATCTACACGATAAATTTTAAATAAAACGATGTTCTTGAACTTCAAGGTAGACGGTCGATTTTTGCACTTGATTTTTTGTTTTTTTATTAAGTAACGTTAAAAATCGAAATAAAACAGATGAAACACATCGGAAGAGTTATGAATGTAATACGAGTGTGTAAAACGATTTTATGGATTTTTTGTATATTCCAGTATAATTTTATTTTCGGCGCCTTTTCTATTTTTAGAATTAATTAATTTAGAACTTAACAAATGTAATTCGTATTAGATACATTGATTAATGGATTTTTTTTTTATTTCAGGTAAATTGACGATTCTTTTGATGATACTTTAATGATAGGTTTATGAGGAGGGAACATGTAAGATTTAATATTTATTTAAACAAATTATGGCCGTTTAAAAATCTAGTGAACAACAATACTTCTTGTGTCTTTACCCTTATTTGTACTCGCTAAATTAGACTATCTCACGGTTAAATCTTAAATCAACCAACACGTCCAACACGACAAGAGTGCGTTTGTACGGTTGAAAAATCCATCCATTTCCAGTATTAATAGTGTTATCCATTTTGTGCTTCCGAAAATAACATTTAAATAAAACGCATTTATGATTTAGATTTCGATCAAGTTATTATTTAGGTATATTCTCTGGATCTTACCATTTTGAATGGTATATAGTTCCGGTCAAATATCCTCTAGAGGAGTTTTTGCAGGACTCGAATCTAACAAGGTTATATTCGACGTTTTTTCAGCAAATCGGAATAATAACTCAGACTCAACTGCACGAATATTCGTTTTCAAAGCTTCAAGAGCTTGCGGATAAAATAGCAAAATCAAGATTTTTTTTATATAACCTTAAAAATAATTTTTTTAAGAAATGTTTCTTGCCATAAACTCGAAACCAATTGTGGCACCGTCCTGTGGAAACCAAACGTCTTCCACATCGACAACATTTGACTACAGCGTGAAATCATTAGATTTTTCCCTGCTACAACCCTTTAACTGTCGGCATCCATATTTTCTACAAAGTGTGCCTTTTTGGAGAGAGCAAAACAGAAGCCGAGTATCTTCAATTTCATTTACAAATTTGCCTATGGTATGCCCAGGTGGATGATTGTGTCGACCAAAATCTGCTCATAATGTCACTATTTTTACTAGAATCACTATTTTCATAGTAAGTTTTACAGTTTAAGCATGTTTAGCGATTGTTGAAAGATCCATATTGTAAAATGGCAAACCCCAAACTAAACATATTCCGTCTCAGATGGCAATACGACTTGACGAATGTGACTGAAATGGGAACTGTCAAACTCAACAATATTTTCTCCACTTCCGTTGAGAACTCCTCAACTGCATAGAGCTTGAAGGTTCCTTCCATAACTGAATAGTGTTCATGTTGGAATCCGGAATTATATAATCGTAATAGTCTCCTCACCAATTTTGTAAACAGAGCCGCTTCTAAGGAGGGGTTTCATCACCTTTTAAGTCATCAACCATATTCTTGTCAAAGAGGAAGATAAGAGAATATGCAGATGACATGGTTATTCTAATATCGGTGACACTTTACAGATGCAGAAATTGGTCTCTAACGAAGGAGGAGGAAAATAGATTACTGGTCTTGGTAAGCAAAGTCTTAAGGAGAATCAATGATTGAAAACAAGAGGAAGAAACAGGCGATTGGAAAAACCAATCAAGATCTCGTTGTCGAGAATAGAATTCTCATATTCACCCCGAAGCTTTGTCCGAGTAATAAAAATGCATAGGATGAAGGAATAGTGGAATAGTCACTGTCATTCTCTTGCACAACTTCGAGAAAATTCAGCAGTATTATGATGTCTGGAATTTAAAGAGTCTTTGTCTAGGGCCTTTTGGAACACTAGAAAAAATTGGGACAGGTTCTCAACCACTAAAGTGGTCACATACGAATACTTTGGGTTCTGGCCTGATCAGAATCTACTCGTATATGTATTTTGACAAACATGTAGATGCTGGTAAGGACGCGAGGTTCTTTCGTTCTGTTTCATAGGAGCCAACTTGATTCCAGGGTGAAGGTAATCTGCTACATGGCCTTAATTAGGCCCATGATTGCCTATGGATGTCCCGTATAGCTCAATGTGAGAGCCAGCTTAATGGAAGGCATTTAAGTGCTTGAGAGACAATATGTCAAGACTTGCCTCGGGTTGCATATGACACCCGAGTCTGAGTACACGAAATTTCACCGGAACGAGGTCCTTTACGATAGGATCAGGATTGTACGGGTAGATAATTTTCTAATACAATTGATACGAAGTCAAGTTGCAAGGTAATGACTTCGGCCAATAACCCGATTTTCGGGGCTTACTACCCCAACTATATGTACCACGAAAAAGAGCGCCTTAACGGTTTGTCCCCCCACAGCCATTCCTCTATTTGGATCAATGTAAGCTGATCCTGGATGAATTGGCGGTTCCGATAATCTTCCACGTGGCCCGTAAGTCCTACTACTTCTCTACAAACGTGATGTTGCGCTTGGTGAACCTCAGATTAAGTATGTAGATCGGTGTCGCACCAAGTTCGGGAACACGTTATTCGACAGCATCAACACTTTTGATGTTTGGAATGGACTGCGTCAGTGGTTAATTTAAATAGGTCAATGCCTGCCACATGCCAATGGCAGATTTACATAGACTAGGGTAAGTTAGAAGAGGTGAGAGTAGGTTAGTGTAGATTAGAGTAGGCTAAGGTACGCTAGGGTGGCAGGCAGGCTAAGTCTTGTTTAGTTTTAATTTTAATTAAAAAAAAGTAGTAAGTTAGTTATAGTTATAGGTTTCATTAATTTTAAGCATTTCTGCCTTACCCGAGACAGGTAGGTTTGATCTAAAATTATAAAAAAATCCAAAAAGAAAACACAGTGGACAAACAGTCAAAAGAATAATAAATGGAAAACCTGAGGAAAAAGACTACGAGGAAGGCCGCGCTGTAGATGGTAGAAAGAGAAAGGGATGAACCTAGAAGAGATGGAACATACTATCGAAACATGGAAGGGCTGGCTTAGTGAAGGGCTGTTAAACAGCTCTGAAGTTCCGAGTTCCGAATAGACATCAATAATAATAATTTGAAGCTTTGGCTAAAGTCTGGGCCAAAGGCTGCGAATTAAGGTTAAACCCAGAAAAACCACGATTTTCGACTTAGGACTGGCCTACCAAACTATTAAGTTCCCATTTGTTATCCTAAAAGACTAAAGTTACTGTTCGGATTTTTTTTTTACCACAAAATTAATGAAAACTAACTTCGCTCTTGATTATGCAATCGCTCTTCTGATAAAATGCTTCCCGAGTGGATATCGTAATTTGTTCCTCAGATTCGTCACGAAAAATGTGCACGAACTTTCATCGACCTAAAAACGGCTTCTGATGACAGATATGTAAAATTGTTTACTTCGAAAAATCGTTGTTCATATCAAGCCATGTGCAACATATTTAACAGCGGACAGTAATCTAAACATCCGGCTTCATAAGCAATGTGCAGATATATGTTTACTAACATGTTTCAAACGGGCTTACTAGCATTTTTCAGACACGTTTACCCGTATCTTTCGAATATGTGTCCACTTATCTATCAAAAAGGACTGAGTTTAATACAACCCGCGAAATCATACTAGTCTTCTACCTTACAAAGCTGGAGTAGGGACTTATGCAAACGCTTTCCTGTCCGCTTGGCCAGTAGCTATGAGTCTGAAACTTGGCTGTGTTATAGAGCACATAATTCTGAGCTCGAGGAGTCTTAGAACCCTAGGTATTGTCGCTCCTGGAATCCGGGTAAAAACTCGCAAAATTCAAGGTAGAAGAACAGGAACTGTAGCTTGACTCCAGGCGAGCTGATCCCATCTTGTTTTAACATATTTATATATGTTGACTAAAGAAGTCTCAGGGAAGAGGGCAAACTCTTGAGTTCAGCTCTTGAAAGATACATTGTGAGATCCTTTTCTATTTTTAAAAAGTTGACATTAGCCTTGGAAAAAATAACACGAGATGGTTCAGGTTTTCGAGAGAATGGAAACATTCAACAACAGCTTTAGAGTAGCTTTTTTATTATACAAAAGAAACCACCAATTCAAAATTTTAGCCAACCTTATCAGGTTTTCGTTTATGCATCTAATAAAAATCTTTTGGTGTCCTACTTATTATGTGCTCCACCCAAGCACTCAACACTCTCTTTTCAAATGCCATTTAAAGTGCCATCGCACTCAATCTATTGGTCAGCTAGACGGTGTGGCCTTCATTTGGAGACCGGCGTAAGGCATATAACCATATACTCTCAGACAGCCAAGCAACGCTCAAAATGTTGGGCCCGTTTAGCACGAACTCAAAATCCGCTAGGGAATGCCACGATGCCCTGCAGAATTTAGCCAAAAGTAACAAGGTCAAACTCAGTTTAGTGCCAGGGCACAAAGGCATAAAAGGCAACGAAATCGCCGACCAATTCACTAGGAAAGTTTCCACCGAAAAGTACATTTTCTCTCTTTCTGCGGAATCTCCAAGTCGAAGATGAATATTCTCTTAGACAAGTAGGAAAAATCGCAATATTCCGACAATCGGAAAGATTTATAAGGCCCCAGAACACTCCATCAATATCCTTAAATCTAGTAGAGTCGATATCAGAAGACATGGTGGTCTGAGAGTGTCGACTCAGTCAAATGGACAAAGAAACTGCAGAGCACATACTATGTGAATGTGCTGCTCTCTGTCACCTTAGGAAGCGTATCCCCCTCAGAGAAACTATGACACCTTAGAGGATCAGCTCAGCTCCTACGAGAGACATCCTCAACTTCATCAAGAAAGTAGACGAACTCCTCGTGTGATCGGCAAGGAGGCTAAATAGATGTACATTGATCGCCTTGCCATATGTTAGCACTAGCCCCTTTATAAAAAAAAAAGTAGAGCTCTACAGCTCATGTCCATTGTGGCTTTTAACGAAATTCTTGTCTGTTATTCTGACCTTCTGGCACCATTGGTGTACAATGAACAACATATGCAAGTTATAGTCATGAGAACCTTGTAGCTCAGTAGCCCAGCGTGTGGTAGTTCTTTTCTGAAACCCAGCACATCAGAGATGCTTTCTCTCGTGTTGACAATATTCCATGTAGGTCTATGGCTTGTGCGAAATTTTGGGAGGGTTGAGGGAAACTGCTACCGAAGAAATTTACAGCCCCTTTCGACGTCTTAATATCATAGTGTCTTATCTCTCATCAAAAATGTATTCCCTGTGAAACAACTACATATACTTGAAAGTTTAGCATCTTTTGGTGTTAAAGCTATAAAGCTATCCAACAAGAGGTGTCATTGTAAATCAGTGGAACAAGATTTTTATTTTAATCTAAAGTTTAAACCCTGACTGCTCTATAGACTCTACCTACAAATAATGTCTATGATTTTAACGATCGCACCAGAATAAAACGAAAAAAATGACCCAATCACGCCGCCATGCGGAAACCCACACCAAATTGTCTCTCACTTTGGATGAATTGGTTATGCAACTATTTCTCTTCGGCTTTCAGAGCTTGTACATACATTCATTTCTACCACTCAATCAGCGAAAGTGCCCCATTGTGCGTGATTTATTATTTTTCCTGTGTCTAGTCTGCAAGCTCGAAAGAGGCATGTTGCAGATAGGCGCAGGGCCCGTAATCATCTTAGAATGGACACACTACGGTTTTCAGTCATACATTGTCAGACTAACACGAGTTAGTGTCTTTAACTCACTAACCTGTCCAAGACCTTCAATTTTATTGAGTGAATTCACTATAACTTGCTGTGTGATTTGTGGCACCGCTTGTTGGATAACCTTTGTCGGACAAATTATAAAGAAGATCTACTGCCTTTTCCAAGCTCTGAAACCTGGACTGACTTTGGCTGCTTCGGGTCACCCTGGAAACTTTTAATTTTGCTCAATATTCCTGTTGAACTCGTGATGCCCCCGCATGAATGATACGCGTAAATCGTACGTTATTTCACGGTGAAAGAGCTCCTCTTGAATAAACCTGTTCACGTTGATAACGATTTTCCATAACCGGGGCTATAAACAAAAGTTGTAAGCTGTGCAATTAGGAAATTTTTAAATCTCCTATCTAAGCCCCCATAAAAAACTCCTTCCCGTTCTGCTATCTTACCTCGCACCCAGACTAATTCGCATGCTAATAGCTTTACACCGCCAAAAGTGAGTTTATCAACCTTAACCTTTCCGCCATTTATCGCGCCCTAGTCTAACCTTCCACGATTCTCATTTGCATACAATTCAACGGCATTAAATCCAGCTTACTCTCAATATTTGATATTTTCCCCGTATTGTTCAGCCCCCGAAATGGGATCAGAAAACTACAATTTCAAAAACGAAATTGCTAACATTTGCAATAATAGCCTTCCGCTCCACACCAATCTGTCTCTCGGGAGGAAGAAAAACGACAAGAACGCCATGACATCATCAAATATGAAAGAGATAAAATCGCCTCCCACCCCGAAGACGGCGTTTTTGGGAGATTCAAGGAAGAAGTGTGACGTAAAAAGAAAGAAGAAAAATAATTGGATAACACAATACATTCCAATACCATGCATCATTACACACGTTCTTAACGTATGCGAATGTTACGAATGACTTTCGATTAAATTCGATTTACAAAACGTGCCCATCGAGGAGGCAGACTTAGGCAAAGATGATGGCGGCTATTTGATATGACAGGAGGAGTGGAAATGCAAATACATTCAAAACACGCCGCCTTTTTTAACCAATTTTTCCACATCATCCTTTGAGACCTATGGAGAAGAAAGGACCAACACAGAGGGATAACCGACAAGCGAAAACCGTCAACCCCTTATGAAAATTGACGGTCGTCCTTATTATGGTCTTAGATACGCACTTTGGATTGGAGTGGATGAGGAACGACGACGGAGGAAGAACATTTTTGGTACTTCTTCATCCGCATTGGCACTATGGACTATCGTTCGTCCTTGTTGTTGTGCTGTTCAAGTGACGCGGAAGATATCGTTCCTCGCCACTCAATACGTGCGGTTGAGAAAATACAAAGGATCTCTCTCGACTGTGAAGAACTTTCATACAGTCGAAGGAGCTGCCAACCGACGAACGAAGGTGGCATTCGCCACCAGGATCAAGGCAATTGTGTCAATATGGAGAAAGGAAATTCATTTTTGCCCTTTTTTCCCCTTTTCCGCCTCGTGAGTCCTATGGGAATCGGTACCAACATTTTGTTGACGAAAAGAAAAGGCGAACTTAACCGGGCTAGTCTTGGGATTGTTGAAGGGGGGAATTCGAGGCGAAATTGAATTTCGTCCTTTTTCGTTTCTTTCCTTTGATATTCACATGCATGAAGTGAGAGCAACTGTAGTTAGTTACGGTTATTTAATATTTTTATTGCGAATTTTATTTTTATGTAACGGTTATAACGGCCGCCAGCAGGAAATAGGAATAGGTATTGAGATACGAAAGTAAATCATCACACATATGCGCGGTGGTTGGAGTGATTTCAATTCGGAGGAAGGTGATATCTTATTCTGGGTTTGGGGGTTCAGAATCAAATTACTCCATTGGAGTCTCTATATCGCGCCAAAGTGCCACTTTAAGACGACGATGAGCAATTCAATAAGAAATTGAATCGGGATGTCCTCTAATAAACCCTTATGGAACTCGTTTCCGGGAGAACGCGATATAAGTATGACTCGAAATGGGTTTGGAAGTTGTCTGGTTCATAACCAGATTCATGTTCATACCCACACCTCGCTTGCCGGATAAGATCAAAATCGTGCCAAGTGTTGCTCTTGAGACAATACGCTTGGCACATCCTCACCGCGACCGACTCCCGAGAATTCGGTTTCCATCCCGACTATGATCCCGATATTGGAACAACTCAAATCATCAAAGCAATAAATCGTGCTTCGAATGAGGTCCATTGCATCTTCCGGTCGCTAATTAAATCCAAGACGAATGGACAAGTCTCAATTGACTGCATCTCCGAATTGTCTGGGAATCCTCCTAGTGCGATGCATTGTTGTCGAATGTAATTTTTCGAATTCCATAGCAATTGGATGTGATGTTGTGAAGAACCGTTATCAGTGAAATGTCCCCTCTGTCACAGCGACTTGAACGAATGGCCTCCAATAGTAGACCGGATAAGAGTGTAACGAGAATGAATGCGGACAACAGCAAGACTATACTGGCTATACACTTCACTTCCGTCTGTGTGCAAATTAATCGAACAATCGTTACTTCTCTCGTACGTCGTAGAAGAACGAGATACGCGCTGAAGCAGCGAGACTGTACCCTGGACTGTAGATCTGGGGATAGCGATCGCTCATAATAATTCTCATTACAATTCCTTTTTTTACTTATTACTGCCATCGAAGTGCATCAGTCACCGCTTCAACTCAACCGAAAACAAAAACAACAAAAGTCAGAAAACAAAAAAAAAACGGTTGTATCGAGTAAGTATCTAATTTCCGATCTTCCCCAATGAATACGAGACTGGTAGGATAAATTTTCAGTTCCCATCCATATGATCCAATGGCAATGGTGACCGAGCGCAGTTGCTCACCCGCCAGCTCTAGCTACTTGATGATGATGATCATAATGATGATGATAGTCAATGATGATGATTACGGCGGGATGCACTTTTAAACGATTTAGCCAAGTGGCGATGTGGTACTGCAAGTGCCTGGGACGAGGAGATATTGCGGTTTTGAATATTTTTTTTTTTTTCTTTTCATTGCATGTCATCCGTAGCACGACGGCTGTGAAAAGTGACGACGACGCTCTGTTGAATGTCATTGTGTTCAATTGTTGTTCAGCTTGGAATCAGTTGGTTTGTTTATTTGCGTAGACTTGCGGTCGGGATTGTGTGATTGGGTTAGATTGCGGGGAGATGATTATGATGAGAGAGATAGTTTCGACGTGATTGCTGAGGTTTTGCTTTTGAATTGAGGGGAATATTATGATTTGTGGTATCATATGGGGGGGCTGTGGGGGTGTAATGGTATTTTCATCGGCATGGAATTGAGTGGAAAAGTGGGTGAGAGCTTATTCTGTATAAAAAAGAAATTAAGCCACATCTTCCGCACTTCTATGAGAGGTAAACATTCATCATGGAAGTTGAACTCTAGTGAATAACTTATCTTAAAGCCTGCCAGGCGTGTCTGTTACCTCGTTTTATCTTTTAGTTAATGAAAAACACGAATAAATTAAATAAATTAGATGAAGCCTATATACTTACAGTGGATCGCAAATAGAATAAAAGAAACCCAAAATATGCGGATTACACACGACATAGAAATATTTACTGTGTCAAAGACAGTTAAACTAGGATGTCCTCGATCTTCCTTAAGGAGTTGAGGATTGATCCAGCAGAAAAGATTCTTAAAGCTCATGTGCTCAGTGTAAGACACTTTACTTTATCTGCGAAGGATATACTATGTATGTATATCTCCTTAGGCGGCAGAGGGCAACACACTCATAAAGGCTGATTTATTTCCTGTTTGGTTTATCAGTGTTCTATATTTGACAGCTCACGCGTGATTTGTGACAAGAGTCGGACTCAAGTATGCTCAGAGAGCATTGCCATTTTATCACACATGAACGAAGCTTACAAATTATGGAATTTTATTATCAAAATTGGTCTCTGCTAATAATATTTGGTGCGCACTTCGACCATTTTATGGCCCTCATAATCGATCTACTGATCGAAGCAATACAAGCCACTGTGGCCAATTTTTTTTTTGCCCAATATGCATGAGCTGAACTTGGTCGACATTTGGTTCCAGTAAGACGGCGCTATATGCCACATAACACTCGACTCGATAGACCAATTTAGAATTGAGTTCAATGAGCAATTTACCTCTCGTTTTGAACCTATGATTTTCCTACCTATGTATATTGCGCGATTTGGCGTCTTCAGACCATTTTTTATGGGGATGCGTCAAATCGCTCGTCTATATTGATAAGCCAATGTCCATTACAGCTTTGGACGACGACATTACACGTGTTATTAGCGAGATACCAGCCAATATGCTTGAAAAGGTGATTCAAATTTGAATTCTCCATAAGATGTAGTTGTGGTCAACATTTACATAAAATAATAATCAGAAGGTATATGGCAAATATTGATTTATCAACTGAAATAAAACTTTTTTTTCAATTTTGCAATTTTCTTGTGCTTTTTTGGTAATTAAAAACCAGACGGTTGAAAAATCACATATTATGAAGGGTCTTTCCATAAGAATGCTTGACTTGTAAATTTAAATATTGGAAGTTGGAACTAATTGAATTTTTGTTTATTTAAAGTGAAATTGAAAAAGAAACGTCCATAACCACTATTTTGTGCCATTAGAGCCAGTCGATCTAAAATCGAATGTCAACAGCTTCGCTCTAGTGATTAATCATTAATGAATGAATTAAGGAATGAATTAATCATTCCAAGTCTACAGCCGTCAATAGTTCCCAGAAAACAAAGAATCTGGTGGGTAATCTATAAATACGAGCTACAGCAAGAAGATTTTGATTCAAGCTAACCGACGATCATTCTACCGAGGTTTTATAAATAAGCACGACATCATAAACAAAAGTCAGGTTGGTTTCCACAAAGGGGGAAGAACAATCAAACTCAAACTTGATGATTTTCTAAGCCTAAATAATATAGGGTTAAGTAGACGTCATTATGTTCTAGTAATGTCCTTCGACTTCAATCCACACACTGGATCACAAAAAAAAACTAATTGAAGCGGCTATCTGACTGGCTGACAAACAACCTAGCAGAAAGAGCTTTTTGAGTCCAGATAAAGGGAATTAGCAGCTAAAATTATAGCATACAGCATGGAGTACCACAGGGATCAAAGCTAGGACCACTGCTGTATCACTACTGCTCAAAGACCTCAAGAGGGTTACCACCACTGCATATGCCAGATGACACACCAATCGCTGGAAGAAGCTACCAGATTAATGCAAGAAGAGTTTTGTTGAGCCAGAAAAGTGTTGTTACCATATTCAAACCCCAGAATCCAACCCAACATCCAATTTAATAATAAAACCATAATCGTTCCAGACAAGAAAATATAAAAATCTTGGATACCTGGGTATCATGGTACGTAGGTAGAGCGCCTAGGCGCCTTTTGATGCTACAAAATTCGTGAAACCTAAGGGGCGTAAAGGTGGATGTTCATTTAATTCCATCCTGTGGAGTTAAGAAAACTGGTTATGTTGATCAAACTGAGGTTGGCGTGCTACGAAGCACGTGTACTACGGGGGGTTTAGCCAGTACCCCGCCGAGGAGATAAGCCGCGAAATAAACATTCGAACTCGCTCATTACGCATCGGGGGCCCACTGCGCCACGCCGCTTTCCCTGAGTATCATAATTGATAAACACTTTCAAATTAACGAAATGAGAAATAAACTTAAAACTTCCTTGATCGCTGGGCTTGTCTATAGTACAAAACAACTGCAACTCCACTACCAAGATCGACTGGTATTACCACTTGACATGAAGAAGGTATGCAGAAAAAAGTACATATCGAAAAGTTGCAAAAGTAGTTCAAGACCGGGCGTTGCAGCTAAAACCTAATAGAATGGGACACTGTAATAAAATACTGAACGAAAATATGATCTTCACAATGATCATGTTGCTGAAAAATGATGAATATGCAAGCCTCCTAGTTCCAATAATTCACTCACACGATACACATATCATATGATTAAGTACGGCAAGAGGCGATAGAAGTACATTCTACTCAACAAATAAAAAAAACCGGCAGGATGCAAATACCATGGCGAAAGAACGCCTCGTCTTCTCATCGACTCATTTCTGAGAATACGGCGGGTGGGGTAGGACTTCCCACTTTATCGTTTCCAGGTATGTTTTGGCAGTTTTGCGACGAGCATTGTCGTGATGCAACCTCACTTTGTTGTATATTTCAAAATACTGGGCCCTTTTTCTACCAGAGAAATCGGTAGCGATCTGAAGGATGGTTTGATTCGGTTCGAGTAGCTCCTAGTAGACCACCCTCTTCTGATCTCGCCAAGTACAGAACATGAACTTGAATCCATAGATATTTGGCTTCGCCGTTGATACTGATGGTTGGTTGGGCTTCATCCATGACAATTTGATACAAAAAACTAGTCTTATTCTGACGTTTACAGGTGAAAACACGCCCCTTGACGTTCCTTGCCTTAAGTTCGTATGAGATCAAGTTTCTTTGGTTTTGAATAATCCCTAGTTTGAATAATCTGAAGTTTTTGACACGGGTATTTATTGAGCAGTCTCTCCAATTCCTCATCTTCGAAATATCGTAGCTGTTGACGTAGCTGGTCTTCCAAGTCGAAATCGCTACTTTTAAACTGTGCAAACCACTCCCGACGGCTTTGTTCCGCTACAGCATTAATAAACGGTCACTTTCTTCTCGTCCATTTTCTTTCCGTATTAAAGTAGTGAATTAGAACTCCCCAAAAAACAATTTATATGAAACAGAGATTGAGATTGTTTGATGTGTTGTTATTCACACTCCAACATAACCTAATGACAGTTGTTTTAAGGAAAATATTTGGCGTAGGTAATAGATGAAGTATGTCTATAAAACCTAAGGAAGTAGTTCCAACTCACATTACAATGTAAACAAAAGAAATTGGCGAACAAATTGTTTCACACTAGGTCTGTACGTGAACCCTTGGAAAACAGCTTATGTCTACGAAAATTTACAAAATCATGTTCGAATACTTTAAGATTTCGTTGTTTCTCGTAGGAGAGCTCCTCAGAGAGTAAGATATTTCTCCATGCTACGAACTTCAGCACAAGAAATTCCTTTGCACTGATTTATAAAATCTGTCATAAACAGATGTTATTGTCAAAACTCTTAAAAAAATCCATTTGCTTCTTCTGCGTACACCTTTAAGCTATTTTTAAGTTTGGAGTTTAAAAAGTTGGTATATATCGTTGCCTACGTGTGCGTTTACCTTGTCGGAATTTTTTGTTTCTCTCAGAGAAGCTTACCCCCATTCCTTGAAGTTCCGCAATCTACCAATGTTGGTGCAATAAGTACAATAAGCAAATAGACTTATCGCCCGACTGTTGCTTTAGAGCATATACCAACTTCGTCGACTTTATACGACATGGTGTCTTGTTTCAAAGATATGCTTCGTTATGCCGCACTTTATTATGAAGAGAATTATCCGGAATTAGAATTTTTTTTTTTCAAACCTTAAACCTTTTGCACAAACCGAATTTCCTGAATGATCGGTTGAGGCCCAAAGTGGACGCTCTTTTCCTAATTGAAGGTCTTAGATTTTCAAACAAGCTTTGTTCCTAATGTTTTCGCTGACGTTGATATTCTGTCCCGTTTAGAAGACAAAAAGGTTTAAAAAAAGATCTGCCACGGCGCACCCAGCGTTACACAATATCCTTAAATTTTTTGTAAATAACCTCGAACCTTACCTTCCACACCTATTACGAGTACCTATATTAAATATTTACCTAAAATATTTACTCAAATCGTAAAATATTTGCATTTTCTAAACAAAGCTTGCCTGCGTGAGACTTGAAAAGATTATAATCCACGTGATCTAACTATTGTCAGAACGATGGGGGAAATACAAGAACCTCTGATACACCGTATTACAAATATTTGACAGGTTTTTAAAAAATGGTTGTCGTTTAAGAAACATATATATTTAAAGATGTTTGTGTTATGTCATCCGCAAGAATCAGTTACACAAATATTGGCTTAACTGTTGACAGAACTAAAAAACAAATGATCACAGAGATATAAGACTTATTTCTGAAGAATTTTATTTATTTATTGAGAACAGAACCCTCAATTCCAATTGATGTTTAAAAATAGAAAAATGAATCAAATTTAATTCCACAAGAGACCACAAATAATGTAAAAGGTCAACAAAAGTCAAAACCTGTCAATAAATCGTCATCTGGAAATTAGTGAATATGACCCGCAACGTATCTATATATAAAGGTGATCCTAAAAGTTTCCAACCTTACGCTGATACAAAACATGTTTTCCTCGAAATTATTTTTATTTTTGTGCTTATTACCCTTCTAAGTAGTATTCACTAATATTTCCGCAAAATAAGGGTTAGTCAAGGTGTTGGCTTCTTTAATTCGCGAAAATCTCTGTATTTTTAGCTTAAGGAAAAAAATAAGTCGTTTAAGGATGGCTAAGCCTTTCAAATCTTAATTCATGAATTCCCACTGCGGCAACCGCTGAAGTGTAAGACGGTGAATAGCTTTTTCCATTTTTCCATTTTTAAAAAGAAATTAAACTCCCTGATTATCCCAGTAAAACAGTTGACATCACTATCCAAGCCGAAAAGCACGATTCTGCTGTTTTTGAAGACGGCTTCCCCTTTCCAGTATTTTTGTTACTGGAGTATAAAAGTGAATCCCAAACTCTGGTTTACTGTGCCTGAACTGCGCCAACAGATTATTTGAAATATTCATTCGATCATGATTTTAATGATTTTATTGATTTTTATTTAATTTTCTTAGAATTACTTTACTCTAGACAAAAATGCTCAAACCTAATTTAAATAATTTAACCAACTTACTGACATTAAACAGACATATTAAAGTAGATAGAACAATTTAGACTATACCCTGCGGCCTTATGATGAGTTTGTATTAATCACCCTACATGCAGTCAAGTTTGTCATGCTTAAAACTCGATTCAGTATGCGACAAACACATCCTTTCTACATATCCACAGCTTCTGCTCTGTCTCTCACTTGAATACGATGGTATCTGGCATAATTTGGCGAGCTGGAGCGATTTTATCGACAGTATTTGGACGTCCCAAGCGTTCATCAAGCTGGTATAGTGGCTGGTATAGGGTCCACAATTTTATTGCTTAACTCAACTTTTAGAATAAAAAAATATGGGGTCCATTCCGAGTTAATTGAATAAGGGTAAGGTTTCATATCGAACAAAAACACTCACCCGATGCTGATTTGCTGTATTTAAATGAAACAACTTACGAGGTTTGTTCAAAAAATAAGGTGACTTTTAATAAATGAAAAAAAAAACAAACACTTATAATAATAATTCATCAATATCTATTATGTCTCTTTCTTTGTAGTACCCTTGAGGCAGATATAGTATTCTTTTTTCAATGTTCGAAGCATTTCTGATAGCCTTGAGCTATCAATCGTGGTAAATTAGTTTTGAGAAAAAGTAACATTCACGAAGGCCAAGTCTGGTGTCATTAGGGTACTATTTCTGGCCAAAAACTTACGCGCAAGCAACGATGAGCAGGCGCATTGCATGATGCAACATCCATGATTTTTCCCCACAATTCCGGACATTTCTTTCGTATTACTTCGCGTAAGCGCTACATTATTTCAAGCCCATACTCTTTATTGACCGTATGAACTTTCGTAATAGAAGAAAACTTTGGGTAAAATATTCACATTTGACCGAACTTGGCATGCTTTTTTCCAGTCTTGGTTCTTCTGGCCACTTGCGTTGAAATGATTGGGTTTTGATTTCAACCTCATAACCACAAACCATCTTTCCACATCAGTGATGACCATTTTCAGCAAACCTGGATCGTCATTTACGCCGGTGTTTTTGATAAAAATTTTGCGATTTCGGAACAAATTTCGCTGACACACGTTTCATGCCCAAAATATCTGATATGCCAATATCCTTAGCAACTTCTCTGATAGTGGTTTGACGACTCTTGAATAGAATTTTCTTCATTGCTTCAACGTTTCTATCCGTTGTTGGCGTTCTGGGGCGCCCAGGGTAGGTATCGTCATTAACATCTACTGAAAAAGGCTGATAGTGTCAACATATTCTAGACGACATTTGGTATTCATGCACCATAACAAAAAGATATAAATTCGAACATCGAAAGTATTTAGCTCACGAAAATTCAAAAAGTCACCTTATTTTTTGAACTTACTTCGAAATTTCATTTTCACTTTTGTATGTTTGTTTGGACCTTCATTTTTTTATTCTATCAAAGTCTCTGTAGATTATATCAATCAATTCGGCACCACTGCCATTGCTGATGGCCATTCAATTGCTTCGGCGAGAGCTTGGGGCGATAAGTTCTCGTCTTCCTTGTCGCCGATAAGTTCGTCGAATATTCGCTTTGAGAGGAGTCCACGGGACCAAGCAATGTGGCTTGAAGGAAGAAGTCTAGAGCGGTTACAATTCACCAAAACGAGAAATTAGGACCGCTGGGAACCCATCCTTCAAAATGCCTATTATCGCGCGAGCTATGTGTGGCGTCGCACAGTCCTGTTCCATATCCTCCAAATCCAAATCCATCAATTTGCGGGAGTAAGAACGTGTTGATAATGCTTCCGTATCGTGCACCAGTCACAGTAATCGTGTTACACACGGCATCCTCGAAAAAATTAGGCCCAATGGCGCACCATACTGTGAGTGGACGTAATGGCCCATCGCGAATGATATGTGGATCCTCAGTGCCCCAGAAACTCAAATGTTTGTTTACTTAACAATTCAGACGGAAATGGGCCTCGTCGCTCCTGATGAATTTCGACCTAAGATCGTCTGCTTCGTTGTCGAGAGCGGGGAACATCATCCAGTCTTTCACCAAAATGCGCTGCAAAAGAGAACGTGCAATGGCCAAAGGCATGACATGTTGATGACTCATCCGCCAATTCATCACCCGTAGTGGCGATATTCTTGTGGGAGGCACTATGAGGCCTACGATCGGCTGATAGTTTGATCAGTTGGCGTGGGACGGTCGGGAAAACTGCCCTGAAATTCACGTTAAGTCAGCTGATGGAATTACTCCATATTCCGCGATCTTGATACTTTGGGCCACTTTGTTCTAGTAGGTTCCATCACACGTATGTTTTCGATTCCATTCATAAAAATGATAACTGGTGGTTGGATTTAGTCCAAACTCCAGCATTTTTCAATGAATCTGAATAGGATCCACAAGCATTTATAAAACATTTGGAGCTACCGAATGAGGCTCGTAACAAAAATGTTTTTCGAATCTTGAACGTAGACAATGTTATTGCGCTAATGTTCTATATATGTCAATGGAACGACGGTTGGCCTCCTACATTTGTGATATACTGCCTAGTTTGCCCTATAACTCCCACCAAAGCCACTGAAAAGTAACCATTGACATGCTGCGGGGCGCTTGGATTATATGTGCTTTGTACTCAACATGTGGCTTAAACTAATAGAAAGCTTAAAAACTCATTTCAGTTGTAGAGAATGCTAAAAGAAAAACCTAGAAATGTAAAAAAAAAAAAAACAATCCGAAAACAAATAACAATTTCCGTTCACAGAAGCAATAACCCTTCTGTATCTCCCCACCCGACTGCCATCCACCACGTACCTTGTCACTACTTGGATAAAACCGACCCAAAATGAATACAAATTACAAAAACCCAGCACGTCTCTATAGAAATAAAATAATAAAAACAAAAATGAATGTAACATTCACGATATACACATAGGTATCAAAAACACACAAAGAACATGGAATCCACACACAACCCACAACCTTGTTGCACTTCTGTAACATAGTATTTCAGTATTTCGGTCCAATCGTACTCGCCCCGTGCGCCCATCCCGTGTAATATGTAATCAAAAAAGTGATTAATTTCATTTGATGTATATAATATTGTTTTGTATATACAAAAAGAAAAACAAAGAAAGATGAAAAAAGACGGAAACAACTCCACTCAATTAGGGTCACATCCAATTATTTAACGAAAACAGAAGAGCAGAAGACAGCATAGGAAAGCTTAACAAGACCCGAAACGAACTGTTTAGATACGAATCGTTTGCCTCACCGCCACCATAGCCACGACTAGGTATAGTATTATCAACGAAACCATCAACCTTAAGAAAGTGCGAGTAGGAGCGCGGCAATAGTGCTTATAGCAGCACTGCCATGGTCATGACCGTGGATGGTAACTATATTTGGTTTTCCTCTCGTTTATTATTTGGGCGCTACGGAATGAATATTAAAGAGGTGAAATTTGTATCTTTTATTCGATGGAATGGTAGTCTTCCTTCTTGGAAGGATGAAATTTATTTTTTCCACCAACCTCCTGCTGTCACAGATGAACGAATAGATGCAGATGTAAAGGTATATGAATGCACTACGTGCGTTTTCATCGGGAGTGCAAGCTTTTCCACTTCAGCTATTATACATTTCCGAGAACCGTGATGATCATGATGACGATGGCAATGGTTGCTACATTTTCCATAACGCCCGCACCTCCATTCGTTCTAATCGTAGATATCTCAACAGAGACAGGTAGGGGAAAAGTTATTCACCTCTGGTGCTCTGTTTTGTTTTGTCTGTCGTGCAATTCACACGGAATCGTGGTGTGCAACTGCACTATTTGTAGCGCGATGTTGGCGGAGATGTGAATGAGTATTGCTCGTTTCGTTTACTTGTCGTGCATTGTAGGAGCACACATGGGTGCTGTTTGACGTGCTGTAACCGGAGGGTGGCGTGAAAACTTGAGGAAAAGTGACTCTGACTCGATTGCAATTACTTTTTGGTTTGTTAATCGGAAAGATACTTTTTGGTTTTGATGAACAAAAATTGTGACTTACGAACGTACGTATGTACATATATCTATTGCATCAGTACGTGTGGCATATGTGGCACAAGTTGAGTGCCACAAATTGATGGTTGTTAGTTTTGCACTTAATTTAAGATGCTCGACCATGATAACTCTTTGGCTCTGTCCCTGGCAGCCATTGTGCCTCGTTACCACTGTGCCTCCTTGCCTCACGATCCTTTTTTTCTGTTTTTCTTTCATCGACGTCGTCGTTGTGAAAAACCCTGAATGAGTTTCGGTTTTTCTCGTTACTTAGAAATAGAAAAATGCAATTGGTTATGGGTTTTGAATGGTTGGGTGGATGTTTGCAGATAAAAGAGCATGGGATGAAGTGTGTTGCAAAATTGTAAAACCGAATAAGCGAGTGCGCCTCGAGTTAATTGACTTTTGAGATAAATTGCTGAATTGCAACATAATACACAGCGGGTGTTGCATGGTGTTGTCTACAGATGTGGTGATACAGCTGCTAGAGGTACCTATATGCTACGTGTGTGTATGCGACCAATTGAGGGTTGGGAATTGTGACTTCACACTTGAATAACCTAATTAGAATCTCCGGGCCAGAGGGATTGGAGGTGGTTTGCTTTGGCGGGGATTGATCAATGTTTATTTAATGATTTGTGACATGTACGTGTCGGTTTTTTGTTTGTTTTCCATGAACTACCTTGAGGCGTTCGGACCTTCTTTAAACTATACGTTGAAAACGCGTTTTTGATATTTTTGACTTTGATATTTTCGTAAGATTTAGTGGAAATTTTTGTTCATTTCGGACTTACCAAAACATATTTCGTACATGGCTATCCAATTCGCGGACCGGATTTGACATCCCTGTCTCAATTACATACATTAAATCAAATTTTTATCCGACTCTCTACGTGTTTAGTCCAAGGTTTGCTATTTTAGAATATGGGTCGTTTACAAATCTCTGAATGAATTAAAATTGTGGAAACTTACTTTAAGTGATCGTGATGTAATGTAATTATCACCGACTGTTGAGCCATAGCCAAGAGCCATTCCTATACGGAAAAACTGTGCAACAACATAAGTTATGAATGAGAGATGATCAAAAAAATGCTGACGAAGGCATAACACTCGCAGTATAAGATCACTTCAAAATTCGCACTCTTTGTCTGTATTTCCAATATAACACCTTAATGATATAGAAACAAAATAAGTAACTGTGAACGACAACCAACGCGACAAATTCATTCGAATCCCTCGAGATCTATCCAGGACAACCACCCCCAAGGGTAGAGAACGAATATCTTCGACACAAACCATCTGCACCCCGTCCGTCAAGACCTGAGCCAAATATAAGAATTAAAGAGACTAGCTCAGTTACAGAAGACTTAAGATTTACCCATTATTGAATTGCACGCTCTTTCAAAAATATGGTTGGCTTTATTGAAAGGAAAAAATCATGGAAAAGCTATCCTGCCATTTTGGTGATGGGAAGTGGCCTGATTTACGCCTTTGGATTTCTTTTTTCTCCCATCTTTCGGGCAGTGTACGAATCCCGCGTCGAAAAAATTGTTCATATTTTGAAGCGATCTACGAATCGATCCAATTTGTGACTTTTTCATGAGATCGGAAGTGTTGGTCAGCCAGGCCATGCGCTATTGGTCGAAACAGGTGATAGCCAGAGGGAGCAATCTCTAAAGAATACGGCGGGTGAGGTAGGTTTAACGTTTCCAAGTACGTTTTGACCTCTTTTGCAACGTGGGGTCGAGTGTTGTCGTGCTCCAAAATCACTTTATCGTGCCTCTCGTTGTATTGCGGCCGCTTGTCTTTTAATGCTCTGCTCAAACGCATTAATTGCGTTCGATAACGAGCACCTGTGATTGTCTCACTTGGTTTGAACACCTCATAGTACACGACGCCAAGCTGGTCCCACCAAATGCAGAACATGATCTTGGAGCCGTGGGTATCGACTTGGAAGCATGGCCGGGATATCCCCATGATTTCTTGCGTTTAGAGTTATCGTAATGAACCCATTTTTCGTCCCCGGTCACAATGCGATGCAGAAATCCCTTCCTTTTTTGCCTCAGAAGCAACTGTTCACAAACACACAAACGCCGTTCAAAGTCTCTTGGTTTGAACTCATACGGGACCCAAGTTCCTTCTTTCTGAATTATGCCCATGGCCTTGAGACGTTTTGAATTGGCTTCCTGTGTCACTCTTCGACGTTACAATCACCGTTCTTGAGGCGTTGGAACCACTCACGACAAGTTCTTTCACTAATAGCGTCCCCACCATACGTATCTGAGAGCATTCGTTGAGACTCAACCGCTGTTTTTTTCATATTGAAACAAAACAGTAACGCCTCCCGCAAATGAAGAGAATCACCTACTGCTTGATTTAAAGGACGTGTACCTACGCGAGAACTTTCTGTAGATCTTCAACATTCAGCATGATTTTCACATGATGGTTCCAGCAAATTGGAAGCAAGTGAAAATCGTTTACTTACGTCTTTCCTTTATAAGATCCCAAGTGTAAGTCGTCTTTCCACAGTTTATCATACCTACCTTAAAGGACAGTCTACTGACACAGTGCTTCCCGAGTGAGTGTGAACAGTGGAAAGAACTCTGTTTTAACACATGATTTTTTAAACGTTTGATTTTAAGTATCAAAAATAAGCACGAGGAAATTGAAAAAGTGTATACAATTCCCATTTAAATTGATAAACTGATGCACGCCATTTCAAATTGTGTAGATGTTAAGTTCAACTACTTTTTATATTGTGCATACGGAGAGTCCAAGTTTGAGTTACTCTTCCGACTATATATTTTCTGGTATATAGTTATTATCACGTTTAATTATGTCTTCCAAGCCTGCATAGAATGATTTGATGCATCAATTTGAAAACTAGTCCAACGGCGTCAAATTGGTCGATCTAGCCAACCAAGTCACCGATCCAATTACTCTTGCTGGAACCAGGTAGACCAGGTTCAGTCATTGAATGTTAGCGGGTGCTATTGATGATAACATTGTACTCACGGTCGCTCGTTTGACCAAATACGACAGTTTTGTTCATTAACATACACCTTCAACCAGAAATGAGCTTCGCTACTGAAGACAATTTTCCGATAAAAAAGTGGATCTTCAACCAACCCACCAAAAGTTCGACGCCGTGGTAGGTCGTTCGGCTTCAGCTCTTACACGAGCTGTACATGTATGTAAGGTTTCAGACCAATATCCGTAAAATCTTCTAAGTAGTGGAGTAACACAGTCTCAATCGCTGCTAATGGAAAAATCAGTCTTCAATAAGACTGACAGCTATAGCCGCAATATTTTTCTCTAAACACGTTTACGGTTAGGCGACTTGATGTCCAATAACGTGAAATTTGGCCACAATACTTTAATTATTTGGTCAGTAGATCGATTATGACGGCAGTAAAATAATTGAAGTGCGCGAAGAATATTGTTTATGAAGCACGAACTTTAACAATAAAATTTAATAATTTGAAGGTATTTTTCATATGGATCTTTCCATGATGAAATGGCAATACAAACTGAGCATGCCTGACTTTGACATGTATCACGCGTCACACGCGAGCTGTCAAAAATAGAACACTCAAAAACCAAACAGCAAAAAAATCACTCGTTATGCGAAATAGATTTTACGTTCTTCGGCATTCCAAGGCCCTGACCGAAACCGATGGATCATATCCATGCTTCGAATTAGACCTATCCAGAATACTCTGGGACAACAACGGTTTCTCGCCATGATAAACCAAATCATGAAAAGCGCTATAGGTAAGCCTGCAGCTAAACCCAGACTAAAGTGCGAAAATCAAAACGCAAAGCTTTATGCTTCCTAATTTGAATTGTTAACCACTCACACTCTGTACTAGTTAAGATGATTACATTCCCAAAGTTACAATCCCAAGTTTTGTTGGAAATCCAACATCGAACTGCGGGCTAGAAAACTATACGTAGCCTTCCTCGCCTCAGTTCGGTGAAAAATGGAGCCTTCAATATAAAACGACCTTATGGATTACCTATAGAGGCCTGTCCTAAACAAAAAAAATTGTTCGAGAGCCTGGAACGGACAACTTAGCAGTCATCTAACTTCTGCTCCCTCCACACGGCTGATTGCAACATGGTCAGTTTTAGAGAAGCCATCTGCGGGCTTGGTCGTCGCTACAACCACAGTAAAGCACATTTCAGCTAAATTTCTGTTGACAAAGAAGTGGATTAGAGATTGTGACAGAAATCTACACAAATGTCTCCCAAATGGATTGCGGAGTTAGAGCGGTCAAGCGGCAATGAGGTCCATCAAGTCGATGCTTATTGGTGAGACAGTTTTAGTCAAGGCTGAGAAAGATTTGTTTCCAATCATGTTATTCTGGATTTTCGGAGAGACTACTTTGAAGGAAACGTGGGGCCGGTCAAGGCCTTAACAACTGTCTGGTGGATCCAGTCGTCATTCTGAAAATAGTATCCACCAATTCTTCAGCTAGCAAATCTTGGATGTGAGTGTATTGTGTCATATCAAGAAATATTTGGCCAATTTAAAATTAACCTCCTAAATGATATGCCTCCTAAATACGTCTGGGAAAGACATCTCAGAAGTGTTGTTATCATTACGAGTCTTGGACAATCAAAAACCAAGCATGATCTATCGCCCCTGTCAAGGTTCAGGCAGCATGTCCAGGGCAATTCATTTTTGAACGACTTTAACAAGTCTCCTATCAAATACGTCATTAGAATTCCACTAGATTAATCTAGCTTTTTTCTCCCATCTAGCACCTCCAAGCGCCATCAGGTTGTATGGAATCAAAACGACCCTTCATAATGCTCATCAAGGTATAGATGGTTGAGCTGAAGGTCATAATGAAAGGCATAATACTTACTAGTATAAGATCACTTCAAAATTCATACTCTGTGTGTGCATTTCCACTATAACACCTTAATCACATGAAAACATAACAAAAAAAAATATTTCTGTGAACTACAACCAATGCGACAAATTCAGTCGATTCTATCGAATCCTATCTGGGACAACCACCCCTGGGAGTAGTGAACGAATATCATTGACACAAACCATCTGAACCTCGTCCAGATTGTATGACAAATACCATAAGAGTGTAACCTGCGCGAACCCTTCAAAAAAAAACCCTAAATTGATCTAATAAAACCAGTGAAATCACAAATTTCCTGGTAATTTTTGAACACACTCTTTTCCATATTTGAATTTAAAACAATTAGTAATAGTCTTAATAATTTAGTTTTCTGTGTTTATCTGGCGTAGGGAACATTCTCCAAAACCAAAAAAACCTAAGTGGTGTGTCAGAACGATTTGATATAGATCTTCCGAAGCCGAGAATCCAATCTGTCGATTATAAATCGATCGAAGAAGTTAATTAGTAATCGATTGGTTATATTTTCAGAGAATGCGCTTTCTATTTTCTCTTTCAACTCGTTATCCATCATCACAGAGATTGGCTTGCAGCCGACACTAATGTAAATAAATGTCTAATCAAATGCGATTGTTTTATGCTATCAAAAGCGAGCAACTTAAATGAAATTTCGACAATTTAAGCTTCTCACGACACTGTAATTGCAATTTTGTTGCCACTGGTCACCTACTGCGGATGATTGCGTATGTTTTATGAACCAACCAACTGACGTAGCCTACTAATTGATTGGCATCCCAGTTAGCGGTCATACGCGAAAATCGCTCTTCCTATCGCAACCCGCCCTTTACACTGCACACCATACGTACCAAATTATCTAACAAAACATAATCAAAAAAGAAAAAACAGCAAACGAGTATCGAGTAATTTGCTGCAAAGCAATCAAGTGAATAATTCTTCCTGTCATAGAGCGCGGAGATAATAAACTACATAGTCGTCTGTATACGTAAAATATATGTTCATAAGCGCCTGTTATGTTCGGGGTGTTGAAGGCGGTGAGGGTGGCATAGTGGTGGCATTTTTTTCCCCGAGTGCTACCACGCATTGCACGAATTTTCCACTTGCCCAAGCGAACGAGTGATGGTAATTTATGGTGTAAATGCCGTTCCAACCGAACCGAACACAACAGCTACAAATTTCCAAATTACCCCGAGAGATATTCGTACATACAGCCATATGTGCTAAAGATACATATCAAAGGAGGAGATACCGCTGCAACAGAATCAGCAGTGGTAGCAGCCGTAGGAAAAAGCAAATGGCAATTGTGGAATAACATTCGGCGGGTGCGCCATTCGCGCCTCATTATTATCAAAATTGGTAAACCACCATAGAAACACACATGAGGATCCGCACTTAACTGACATACGAGTATACGAACGAGCTATAGTCCTCTGGTTCCTGCCGCGCCCTTTTCTATTCTCTGATGCACACGTCCCACCGATGCAGGCTATCCCCTGGAAAGGGAATTCACATATAGAACGCATGGTCGAGGCGAAGGAGGACGTGTAATGGTGAAACAAAACAATCACTTTCATGCACAAATAAATATGTGGCAAGTGATGCGGATAACGGCCAGCTGTTTGCATACATTGCATTCAGTCTATGTGTGTTTCTGGTACGTCATCTCAAATTCACTCCTTTTTACCATGGTCATGCTTCCGTGCACAGACACATCGTACACTTACCATATACCGGTTGCTCGTGGTGTATTTTAAAATCCTCTTGTCCTTGCAAATATTAAAATGGTGTGGCTTTTCAAGTGCACATTGAATTCGTATCGGGTTCGGGCAAATGTCGCCTACCTTAACCGTACGAGAGCCATACAATCTGCATCTTGTGGCTGCAAAGCTACAAACATACGCCTGCAATTGAATATTCAGAACAGATTAATATTCAAATTCACTATCCACATTGAATATGTGGATCAAGGAGACGCAAATAGGATATGGATTCGAGCTTAAGATGGAGTAGAGGTTGGAGGAATCTACATTCAAGATGTTGATTCTGGTGATGGCAGTGAAAGTCGTCTTGTGGACAATGTGGATGCCATTAGTAAGTGAATTGATTTTCATGGATTCCACAAGGTATGCAGACTACATTGTTGTTCGATTTATTTCTCGATATTTGCATTTCAAATGGTTTATGTCCTGATGGTGTGGGAGACCTGTAAGAAGGATGCAGAATAGCTGGAAAGGTCACTGTCGGCTAGAACAAATTGGTCTCTGGAAAATCTTACAATAAAGCTTGCTTGAAACATGGTGGACCGAACATCTTGAATATTCATACAGACAAAGAATCTCTTCGATTGCACCATCCGTTTAGGCGGAATTATGAACGAAGATGTTGTCAACCCCTTCCGCATCAGCAATCGAAATAACTGCAAGCATCTTTCTTGCATCTGGCGCCTCTTGTTCGTTTCCGTTTCTTCATCAAATCGCAAACGACTATAATCGTTAAATATTTTTAGCACTTGCCGCTTTTCTTATTTCCCGCATTCAGCTGACTGAGAGTGAAACTATAAAATTTTAAGTTCACTTTTTCTCTCATGCCATCGCCTTCGAATGATTAATGAACGTGTGCTCCCTCTGTCCGGACCATGAATCTATCTTAGTTCTATGCACGTAGATAAGTATGTATATCTGCCACTCATCCGTTGGCTGGTGGAATTATAAATGATATTTTGTTTATGCTCCATGCGTGGTGCTCATAGTTTGCTGTTTGTTTTGAAACAAATGGTTTAAAAACCAAATAGACGGTCGGGAAATGAGAAAAAAATACGACGGAAAATCATATTTTATGGGAGAGGAGAAAATATTAAATGGGTCAAAGCGAGAACAGGAAGTTCAGTTTTTTGTGTTTGTTTCTATCTTCTGCGGTTGGTTAATGGGTTGTTCTTTGTTCTTTTGGTTTTTATTACATGAAATGATATGAAACGGGTTGTCGGAATGTTTGTTGTGGTAGCATGCTATAAAGCCACGAAATGGGTTTCGACTCGTTTTAATAGGGCTTGTAGTAGGTCTTGATGTGCATGTGGTAGTTTTAAGTTTTAGATTCAAGTTTTGTCGCTTAGCCGACATCCGAGATTGGATGCAGTTTTGTAGCCTATTAAAGCGTCATCAAACGAGAGGTATCATTTTAAATATCGCGCTTTTGTTGTTGTCGCGATGGCTTTTAATGAGCAGGAACTAGAGGGTTATCAAGCTTGTTTCGGTACCTACTTCAACCTATGGGTTGAAATAGCGAAATATCGCGGAAACGTTTCTTCAAGTTCGCAATGTTATTTGCCATTATCAAGCGCCTTCACGCACAGCTATCGTGAATTTAATCAATCAATATGAAGGTCGGAGACAGATTAATGATCTGAAGACGCATGTTAAGTACTCAAGGTTAGCTGAAAATAATATCAGTGGCGGGGAAAATTCCATTACTTTTTAATGAGATAGTTAGAATGATCCGATTTCTTGGAGTTTCCGGCGGGTCACTATCGGTGAGTGTGGCTTGATGTTATCCTGATGGAACACAATTTCTCTCTTATTGGTCAAAGCAATGGCTGGTCATGGTGCAATGGTAATCATCACCGACTGTTGAGCCAAAGGTCTGCAGTTCAAGTCTGTTCATAGTCAAGAACAATTTCTATACGGAAAAACTGTGCAACAACATCAGTTATGAATGAGAGATAATCAAAAAGTGCTGAAGAAGGCATAACACTCGCAGTACAAGATCACTTAAAAATTCATACTTTGTGTGTGCATTTCCAATATAATGCCTTAATGACAGGGAAGCATAACAAAATTACTGTGAACTACAACCCAAAATCAGTCGAATCTCCAAATATCCTATCTAGGACAACCACCCCCAGAGAGTAGTGAATGAACATCTTTGACACAAACCATCCGCACCCCGCCTCGGTTGTGTGACAAACGCCATAAGAGCGTACACTCTTGAACCTGCTCGAATCCTATAAAAAAAAAAAACAAAAAAAAAATCCTGGCTGCGTCTGGAAGATCGCTTCCTTCAGACGGTGCAATGGTTAACAGTACAGGTCCGAAATAAGAGCTTCGCCGTAGAGAGCAGCTTACTGTATATACATAATTCCCTGCCACTGCCACAGTACATTAAAACCTTCGACCACGAACGTTCTCGTTTGAAGTTGTCGTAAGTGATCAGCGTTAGACACCGCCCGCTTCCGATATTGTTCGATTTCGTTACGATTCAGCAGCGATTCGTAGATGAAAATATCGTCCATGAGGTTGTTTTGCATTCAATTGCGTGAAACACACGAGTCTCTTTTCGTATCCTCCTTAACAAATGTTTCCAAACGGGTTTTGTGCAGTATTCAGCTCCTGGACAATCGAAAGAGTGCTTCAATGCGAGACGACTAGACTCGGCGATTTACATGATTTTATGTACAATACATTTTCGACTACTGGCCTTCCAAAGCGTGGTGCACCTTTGAGATCAAAATTACATTAATTACTTGAACGAAATCGGTCAAACCTAAACTGCGCGTGATTGGCTGCTACAGTATGAGTGCCATAAACACTATCCACATTTTCAACCGCTTGGCTTGCGTTTTCACCTTTATCGAAAAAAGAATGTAAGGACATGTAGTGGACGTCTGATAAGACATATACAACGCGAAATACAAACTACTAAAGCCATCTGTTGCTAAGATAATGAATTTTTATTTTACTATGTGATTTTTAGCGTCTGGTTTTTAACTGTTAAAAAAGACACAGGAAAACCAAGCGGGAGTAATTTTTTTTATTAAAGTTGATAAACTGATGCTTGCCATGTACTTTTCCAAGATAATTTCGTGCAAATGTTAACCACGACTAGGCTTTAAATGGTCCATACGGAGAGTCCAATTTTGAGTCACTTTTTCGATCATATTGGATATATCTTTTTAAAACCACATTTAATGTCAAGGCTGCAATTGACACTGGATTATCCATCCCGTAAGAGAGATCTAAAGGCGCCAAATCACACGATCTAGACATCGGTCCAAAACGAGAGATAAATTGTTCACCAAACTCATTTTCTGGTCTATTGATTCATGTGCTGTGTAGCGACGTGTGGCTGAAACCACATATCGACCAAGTTCAGGTGGTGCATTTTGGGATAAAAAAGGATGAAATCATTGAACGATTGCGGGCGTCATTGAGGGTAACGTTGTTCTCACGTTCATCCTTGAAGAAATACGGGTTAATGATTCCCCGTACCAATCGATGCCTAAGGTTGCTCGTCGGACCAAATACGATAGTTTTGTTCATTATCATATGCATTCAGTCAGTAATGAGCTCGGTCATTGAAGATAATTTTTCGCTAAAAAAGCGGATCTTCCTCCAGTTTTTCCAACACCCAGTCACCGAAAATTCGTCGCTGTGGCAGGTCGTTCGGTTTTAGTTTATGCATAAGCTGAATTTTTGACCAAGATTGTTGTGTAAAATCTTTTGGTACGAAATTTGGTCACTTTGGCAGAAATTTCTTGCTCAATGCGTCGACCGTACCATAGTCGTGATCTGTATAAAACAGTTTTCATAAAGCACGAATTTTGATAATAACATAAAATTCTTGTAAGTTTTGTTCTGATACATGTCTTTGCGTAATGAATTGGTAATGCTAGCTGAGCACGGTTGATTTTAGGACATGTTTTAAGTCACGCGTTGGTTATCAAAAGTAGATCATTCTTACCTACAGTTGGGTTCACAGTAATAGTAGTGTGTGCCACAACAACACATCAATGATTTTATTTTTCAAGAAATAAAAAGTATCCTTCAAACCAAAAAGATCTAAAAAGAGCATCATCTCCCTGTAAGTGCGGTGACTTCTTTAGGCCTGGACTTATACGTAAGAAACCCAACGAAAATGCCATTTTTGACGAAAACCACCACCGTCGTATCGAATTCGTCGTAACGGCGTAACATCTTAAGGATAGACGAAAGCAAATTTGTTCTCTTTGGGCGTACTGATTCCTGGCAATATGTTCATCGACCAGCTAATAGTGTAAGACAGTAAAGCATGGAGAATCGACAATTTGAAATCGGGTATGCTGTTGGTACTATAGTTTGGGACCCATACATCTGATAAGCAAAATTAACGATCAGCGTTTATATATAGCTATTTTAAACAGAACTATGATTTCGTAGACTCACTATGAAATGCCTTTCGAATATGCCCAAAATTGGACTCCCTAAATGGCAAGCATTGGCTTATCATAATGTGTAAAAATATTACATACTTTTGCAATTTTACTATATCCTTTTTGAAAATTCAAAACCAAACGCTTAAAACATCACATAAGACTCATAATTCCTTTTTTCTCTGATTGGATCCTGAAAATTAATGAAAAAGTTCGCGATTTTTACACATTGCTGGGTTATAAGGCTCATTTCCATTTGTCTTGACACAATAAAAAATACTGGCGCATCTCGGACTCTGTAAACCTTAGAGAAATCATGGAACCGTCTTTCCATTCTCAGTGAATGAGAGTTTGGTGTGGTTTGTGGGATGGCGGTGATGTTGGACCATATTTTTTTTCGAAAGTATTGTTGAAACATTTCACTCAATGGTCACCTTAGCGTTAACGACCGATGTTGACTGACTATTTCTGACTAAAATTTAAGCTTTGTACGTGAACGGTGCCACATGGGACGCAACTTTTAAAACAATGGCACAACGTGACAAATTTTCTGGACGAGTGGTTTTTCGATATTGACCTCCAAAATCATGTGATATAACATCTTTCACTTTTTTCCTTCGAGGTTGTGTTGAAGACAAGTTTTAGGCCAATGATTTGTCCACTAAAAGAAAATGTTCATGAATTAAAGTGGAATTATGCGAAAACGTAATGAAAAATTCCATCGAAAGAATGGTTTTTAAATATGGGCGATTAAAATAGAATTGTTAGTAGAGGCCACGTTGCTAAAATCTGATTTTTTTTTTGTGAATTCTGAGAATCTGAATCATGAGAGATAACGCGTTGAACAGCGTGCGCAAACCAGAGGCCAGAATGAGACCTACGTCTTTCCCCGCGACACCCTCTAGCTATCAAATTTCATTTTTAAAGCCATCGTCCCATTGGATGGACCTTTCGCACATTATGGGGTTTTATCCTCACGTCAATTGTTCTGCTGATTCGACTATTCGACGCTTGGTGGCCAAATTTGTGCCACCGAAACGCAAGATCTGCTGAAAACATTGTTGTCGCACCGGAAGTGGTCAATTTTACTTGATCACAAGGACATTGCCTTTTTAACTTGACCGTTTTTGCTACGGGACTTGTGCATGTACCCACAGTACCCAAGTGACCCAGGAACTTAAGGTTAATGATCATGTATAAGGTGGCGCAAAATTAACCATCCAATTATGGTTTTGAATTAGTTTTTTACTAAATAAAAGAAAAGTAATTGTGAGTGATGGAAATCTTTATTTGGACCTTTACATTTTTTTTCTGTTAAGTGGAAAATATAATATCCGTCAACTGGCTATTGCCAGTATTAATACACATTTGTATCCGTTTTATTGTATTTTCCATGACTTTCCGCAAGATTTCCGGTAACAAATGTTCATATTTCTGTCGAATATTCTCCTTAAGGGTTGCGAACGCGAACGTCCCAGGCTTGTTGGCATAAGTCCGCGACTTCAAGTAGCCCCAAACAAAAAATTCTGGTTTGGTTAAATCGGACGATCTTACTGGCCATGCTTCCTTTACAATATCCATTGTGTTTCGTGCTTGGTGTCCGGTCGCACCGTCTTTTTGAAACTACATGTTCCCCAAGCCCCGCTCATCCAATTCCGGCAGCAAGAAGTCGTTTATCCTGGCGCTGTAGCGTTTGCAAGTAACAGTGACAATATTGTCGATGGCGTCCACAAAAAAATACGGCCCAATGACTCCTCTCGCATGAACGCCGCACCACACAATGGCTTTGAGTGGATGTAATGACTCTTCGTGGATCTTCAGTGCCATCGTGTATTCCTAATTGAACACGGGAGCAATTGGGAGTTCACTCAAATTTCTCCAAAAAATGCTTTTTAGCAACCAGGCTCATTTCTGGATGTCACTGTTCGATGCGGGTTTTGATCTGGCGGAATTATCGGTCCAAACTTCTTCCAAAATGGAATTGGCATTATCATTACGGTCAACGACGAACCCTACAGGTTGATGCTAAACTATTTTTTGTGGTCTAAACTGGACAACGAGATGTGGTTTAACCAGAATGCCATGGTTATCCTGCGCACCGGTAACGTGAACTGGCGACTGAGAAGATGCGATTTAAAGCCTAAAGATTGGTACTCCCTGTAAGAAGGGTGATACTGCATGTATCAGATAGGCAATCACTACATCCTTACTGACAGCTCTCCATCCGCCCAAGGCTCATTGAAATATTTACAATCATCACAACTCTGCAATTCATTCTTCCGCTTATTGATGTAATCATAATTGGATTACACACATATTACACCATGTTTCCAATTAATTGCTCTACGATCTGTAGATTCAGCAAAAGAAGAAAAAACCACATCTCTCTAGACGTTTGTGGAGAGTGCACACGTGCAGGTATCAGAGGAAGTTGACCAGCCAAACGAGTTGTAATATTAATTGCTGTCCGAAGGCATTACACTTCAAACAGAGAAAGTCAATCTTTAACATACTATACAGAACGCCATTTTCATAGGTCAACTTGAATCGCCAACCTGCTTAATTTTATTGAAGGGTTTTTTTTTAATTTTTTTTTTCACTTCGGTTGTTTTTCACTTTGTCTGAGAATTTAAATCGAGATACTATCAGACTCTCAAGTTGGGTGGAAAATCAATTTACTTCCTCAGTAGCAGGAGAGTACGAAGATACAATATAGCCAAATTCGTTGAAGTACCCGTCCAATAGTTTTACATGAAGAAAAATACCATTTTGTATAAATCCGATCAGGAGGGATTAAGTTCGGCTTTCTCAGTTGGAATATGAGTGAGAGATGCTCTCCTTGGACAAGGGGGAAAGCACCAATGAAATTTGTTTTCAAAAATGAATCGTTTGTCGATTTTTTTACGTAGCAGGTATGTGAGTGGATGGATTCTTGTCTTATAATTCTATTGGATTACCTTGGATGTCTGCATTACATGAATTTATGTCTTTCTTTCAATAAATTAAGGTAGGATCCTTGCCCAACCCAGTGCTCAATTGATGATTTGCTAATTTTCGCCATTGGTAACCCCCGTTTAGGTTCCATCCACAACCAAGCTCTTAAGTGGGTACTTTGAGGAATTTCTCCCAAATGGAGCTATTTTATTAGCATTTTCACCCCATTAAGGCTCCACATGATTATTTTTATGCCTAAAATCGAACGCAATATCTATCCATAAGCAAAAAAACTATACTGCTATATAAGACAGATCAATAAGAGATACTTGGCTGGGAAAACACATATTTCTATCTACTTTACTTTGTAATCCACCAGCAAAACACTCATTTTCCATTGCATCGAATTAAGGCAATAACAACGTAAACCGTGCATTTATAAAAGAAAAAAAACAAAGCTTTGCTCGTACCGAATCGGCACCTCGAGGCCTTGCATCCTTTCCATCCAGCAAGGCACAGACAGATCAGAATTTAAGGATATTACAATTAATTTTCCCTTTGCTTACTGCTGTGTTTGTTGCATTCCCGCCCTTCGTTTGCTCATGAAAATTGCAATTTTGTTGTATTAATTACAGAACTACACCAGCCAAGGAAATAAATTAATTAATTTCATTACAAATATATACATTTCTCTGGGAAGGGCTTAAAGTGCATAATTTTCTTTCGTTTTTCCTGTTTTTATTTTAACAAAAAAGTACAGTCGTTCGTTATATGCTTAATTACTTTCTTAATTGCTTGAATGGGAAATTAGCGAGCGAGAGTGGAACTTAATCGACTGTTTTATCGTTTATTGTTCAGACGGATGACGGTGTTTGTGGCAAGGCCATGTGACATTTTTTACTTGGCTTGCTGACATCAATGATTTGTAATTTGTTAAGGCAAGCGTATCTCATGTGGAAGAGAGAGAGTGTATCTTGACGGTTAGATAAGGGTATTAACTGTCCTGGTTCTGTTAATAGTGGAACCAATTTTTTTTTATTTTTACGTTCATGTAGGACATTTTAGAAAGTAATGGAAAATTCTTTAAATATTTCACCAGTGTTAAGGAATTTTCTCCTTTTACGGTGGACTTGTAGTTTTGGAGATGAAAAGAAAAGAAGAAAAGTTTCACATGTACAATTCAGAGTATTCGAACTAGAATTTTATTCTATGAACAGTCTACGGCAACTCTTCTAAATTTTCAATTTGTTTCACACTTGTGTGAATTTTCCGAAGAATGCATGGAAGGTTTATGGGTCTCCAAAGCAAGTCTCATTTCACTCAAAACAGAATATAAGCTACTTCATTCAATACCTTTTCCAAACCAGCTTAGCTTTTTCGTAAAATCCTTTCACCTCTAGGATCGTACAACAAGAGGTGTCATTTTAAATTAGCAGAATACACAGAATTGTTGCTAACAGTGGTATTCATAATTTTTGCAGTTTGAAACTAGGGGTTGAAGGTTGGAAATAGAATGCAATTGAGGGGTACTTTTTCTCAATTTCCTTTTGAATGTCCACATTTCCGAATCAAGAAAGTTAAGATATTTTCATGTTTTATGATCCCACGAAGCGAAACCCACCGTTTTTAGGGAAATCTCTTCATGCGTGTATGAACGTTCGTACCTTTTCACCTTGCATATCTCCAGAATAAATAATAATATCGACCAACAACATTCGAAGCATAATTGAATAATAAACGTCTGACGAGGTTTGCAGAAAAAAATAATTGAGAATAAATTGTAAATTGACTACAAAAAATGGGAATATGCCAGTCCAGTAGTCAAAGGAATTTATTTTACATCATGAATAATAATTTTGAGAGGATTTAACGCTTGCTTCGTTCAATTCCTTCAGAATAGAAATTCTTTAAATTGAAAGGTGGTTGATCAAGATGAAAGGTGACTCTTTATAAAATCCACAATCTTTAATTATTTTTCCCAAATCTACTTCATCCAATTCAGAGTAATCGCCCTTCCGACAAAATACAGTTTTGCCAACGTTTTCCTCATCACCAAAGCACTCGTTAAGCTCGATTTCTTTTAATTTAAGTCCAGACAATCATTCACGTTGAATCTCTTCTACGAACCCTAAGTAGTCTCCGGAATTTAATTTCTTTTCACTATATGTATTGTGCTTTTTGTTTTAGTTTGCTTGCATATCACTCAATGTACATATTACCCATGGCTTACCACTACATTCTCCCATTTATTTCTCAGCATACGAGTATGAATTTCAAGTTGGCAAAACAACACGTTTTTTGAGGCTTTGCAGGAATCGACACATATTTTGGCATCTTCTTAAGAATGTCCAAGTCTTGTGCCATCGAGTGGAAGAACTGAGAATTGGAAAGGTTAATGTCTGATAAATACGGCGAGTAGGGTAGGACTTCCATTAAAGCGTTTCGCGACTTTGCAACGTGTGGTCGGGCGTTGTCGTGGAGTAAAATCGCATTATCGTGTCACTGCTCGTATAGCGCTTATTTTTCATATTAAACTGCTGACCCCACTAAATGCAAATTAGAACCTTCGAATAATGGATATTCGGCTTCGCCAATGATGATGTTGCACGGCCGGGCTAACAACACTTAGGGTCATCGTGCAAGGTCCACCTTTAATAGCTCGTCGCGAATCGATGCAAAAAACCTTTCTTTTTCTGCTCCTGAATCTTTCTTTTGCGAAACAGCTAGTGTCTGACATAAATATGCCTTCAATTCTTCATCTTTAAACTTATTCAATGCGTCAGATCGTGTTTTATATTCAAAATAATTTTTTTTTGTTGAAGCAACGGGCCAATCTTTGCCTGTCGATTCCGACAGAGCATCCTCGCTATAAATCTCAATAGGCTACGTGCTTCACTTTTGGTTTTTTTTTTTTAATAAAATAGTGCATTTGAATTTCCCGACAATATTCTTCTTCTGGCACGAAGCTCGGCTTGTTTAAGACTAAATATGAACAAAAGTTGTTATAAAGGCTAGACGGACAGTGTTTTTTTTTTATCATGGGTTATTTTGACACTGACAGCTGTTTTCTGCTTGAAATCTTAACAGGAAGTCAAAATCATATCTCCGCGGAACGAAATGAGTCGCTTTACGCTTGAACAACGTTTTGAAATATCAAAAACATATTTCCAAAGTGAATGCTGTGTAGCGCAAACAGTGAGTTTTTTTAAAAATAAATTTTGGCCGAAATGAAGCACCCAGCGCGACTGCTGTACGCAAATTTGTGCAAAAAGTTCGTGAGACTGGTATGCTAGTGGACTACACTCATGGTCCCCGTCGTCGTACGGTGCGCACAAATGAATATGTGGCTGCTGTGGTCGAGAGTGTCAGACTCAATTCTCGAACATCAATTCGCCATCGATCTCAACAGCTCAACATTTCACGCACTAGCTTGAGGAGAATTCTGCACAAAGATCTCGGATTATTTGCTTACAAGGTTCAATTGACTCAGCAATTGAAGGTGCGCCACCATCCGCCTCGTTATCGCTCTGCAGTTTGGGCCTTAGAGAAGCCTGAATTGGACAACGATTTTAGGCGAAAAATCATCTTTCCGGACGAGGCGCATTTTCATCTCAGCGGCTACGTTAACAAACAAAATTGCCGTATCTCGTAAACCCGCACGTTATTGTCGGGAAGCCAATGCATCCACAGAGAGTGACAATTTGGTGCGGATTGTGGAGTGGTGGCGTCATTGGACCATTTTTCCTCGAAAATGAGGCTGGGAATAATGTTTCGGGCGTTACAGAGCCATGTTAACCGACCTTCTTTTTTTTTTTACTGAAAATCATGCAGGATGGCGCGCCATGCCACACAGCCCATGCCACAATCGATCTTTTGCGCTCCGAATTCCCAAATTGTCTTATCAGCCGTCTTAGCGGTGTCAATTGGCCGCCTCGGAGCTGCGATTTGACCCCTTTGGCCCTAAGGCCAATATCATCCAAGCAATCCGTGAGCTACAGCGCGAAACCATTAACAAGGTTTTGGAAAATGGGGGTGACAGAATGCGCGGAACGAGCCTAGGCAGCCACTTGAACGACGTTGTATTTCACAATTAATATTAAAAGTATTTCATAAATAAAATTAAAAGAATTAATTTTGTTAATTTTATTGTTTTTGTCCCACCTTTTACTTCGGCGAACTGACATACCATGAAGTTCAAGCTTGCCTAAAGTACTTACTTGCCATCATAAATTACATGTACGTAATTCTGAAAACATAATCTATTAGGAAACAGCGAGAACTTATTCATGTTCCCAATATTTAAAATCTCTCAAATCTGGAAACTATGTCTTTTGATCTTATGAATAGCAAAATGAACATCAAAATAATTATTATTTTTATTATTATTGCACTCGGTAGTTCAGAGCCCTTCGTCCTGTCATGAGTGTTTTCCTTCCATGTTTCGCCGTTCTGTTTCATCTCTCTAGGTTTGTTTTTATATTGCCCCTTCTACGACGCGGCCTTGCGGTCTTTTTCCCTCAGGTTTTCCATTTATTATTCCTTCGATTGTTGGTCCACTGTCCATTCGTTCTATGTGTCGTGCCAGTTTAAGTTTTCACGATTTTATTTATTTAGCGTCGAACAGAGTTCCTCGATTGTGTATTGTAGATTTCTCCATTCGCCTGTTTCGTCGTCATATTTTCCATCATTGATTCTCCTAAAGACCTTGTTTTCATAGACCCGAAATCTGTTTTCCTGCTTTTTAGTCTAAATTAATATCTATGTTTAAGCCTAATCTAACTATGGCAGTTTATTAAAATTACCTTTTAGGCCCTATGCCGGCCTGCTGGCCTTACGATTAGTTTAATTGAATAAATGAATATTTAATTATTTTTATTATTATTATTTTATGACGGCCTCATAATCAGAAATTATCGCATTCCTTTCAAAGAAAGGAAATGTTTCTGCAGCAGAAATTTCATTCCGAAAGCATGCAACTGCTTTGCTCAAAAATATTTTAAAAAATCGCTAAATTTACTCTTAGTTTTTTGAAAAATACAAGTAACTGTGAAATAGTAGCCTGGAATTTGACGCTGATATAAATTTAGAGCACCCTGCCGTAGTGGATAATATGTCGGCCTCTGACGCGCGATGAATGAGTTCAGATCCTGACAACACCAATGCCCATAGAATGTTTATTTTCTCTCCCCTCGGCGGGGTACTGGCAAAACCCCTCGCAGCACACTTGCGTTGAAAAAGCTTTTCTGCTCGCGCATAAATTAGAAAGCATATTTGATCTCATTAAACTGTAGGTATGTTCAAAAAATAACAGGAATCGTATAATTCTGCGCGCTGCACCCGTCTTATTCCCTTGCATTTTTCCGGCTTTTTTTTTTATTATGCTGTTTCAAACTTGAATCTGCCCATCGCTTCTCACCCCACCAGTTGTCAAGGACATAATATGTGACTGGATACGATCGGCGATTTTTCGAATATTTTTTTTTTGTCGTTTTGTGTCGTCTAGACTTCAAACCTGTTGTTCATATAGAGGTGTATGTACATATGAGGTTGCAATATATACTTTCGAACATAGGTAAACTTTTTTTAGTGGCGCATATCATGGAAGCAAATTTAGATATCACGTCTTTGTTTTATTCGAAACGTGATTGCCTAATAAAGAACTGATAAAGTTTTTATTGATTTTGTATAAAAAAAAAAATGCGGAGTCGGGCTGTGGGACTGTGCAGGAAAGTGTTCGATAATGTCCAAAAGCAGCAAGAACTTTTTCCCTGTAGTGAAAAATTGAAACGATATCTCTATGGGTTTGGACACGTTTGCCACATGCATTGTCCCTTTTTAGTTCAGAGCAGACCACTTAACAGAGTTTGAGGATGTCGAGTTTGCTCTAAACCTGCTCTGAACTAATCGCGCTTAGAGCGCTCTGATTTGTTTATGAAACACAGTTGAGAACTCTGCTGTTATTTGATAACCCATCATATGGTTAGCATTCAAAACAAACAAACAACCAAGTTGACGATCACTTTCTCGTTGCTCCTAAATGGATAAAGCAAAAAAATTAAATAATGCACGAAAACAAATTCGTTTTTTTGTTTTCTTTTCTTTTGCTGTCGAATGACCCAGCTCAGCTCTTACACTAAATGCTTGGCTAGTTTAATCTAGTCTCATAGGATCCGCCCTTAGCATGCTCTGGACTCTGGAAAAACTCCTTATGAACGTTCCACACACATTTGTTTGTGTAACATGAGCTATACCCGTATGTCGACTGTCATTTTATTCACTAATGAGTTGAAACTATCATAAGGCGTGGAAGCCTCATGAGCTCAGCTATCGTTCCTTTGGCATTTCCATTCTGGTATCGCCTTTCTATCGCATTTCAAACAACTCCTAAATCGGCAGTTAAAATGTAGTTGATCACCCCTTCATTACCTTCCACTAAGTTAGCTTTTATGATCAACACCTTTCTGTCGTAAATTTAATGAAATTTTACTGTTCGTATGTGGACCCTATCATAGGACCTACACTCGTTTCACTTCTACATTCGAGATCATTTTCTTTATTCGTTTGCCCTAAATAAAGGAACTCTTGCAAGCTTGTACTTTAAGGTATTGTGACGTATCCAAAACGTCATGAACCAAGCTTAGACATATGGTAAAAAAACTGCTTTGGCACATTAGTTATTTTGTTTTTGCGTCATATACTTTTGGTTGTGTGAAAATGTCTGATTTTGTGCCAAATAATCGTCATTTGCGGGAAGTGTTGCTTTTCTACTTTCATTCGAAGAAAACGGCGACTGAAGCGCGAGAACTCCAAAAAGTTTACGGAGATGCTGCTCTAAGTGAAGCAACGTGCCGTGGATGGTTCCGTCGCTTTAAAGACCGTGATTTCGATGTTGACGACCGCTGAATTGGAGGCATTGCTCGATGAGGGTTCATGCCAAACGCAAAAGGGCTTACTTCAGTATTAGGAGTTATCCGCCAAGCTACAATATTTCCAAGCGATTGCATGCGTTGGGAATGCTTCAAAAGCAAGGAACTTGGGTTCCTTATACAATAATTTGAAGCCAAGAAACGTTGAGCGTCGTTTTTTTGCCTGTGAACAACTGCTCCAGCGACAAAAAAGGAAGGGTTTTCTTCATCCCATCGTTACTAGTGCTGAAAAATGGGATTCATTACAGCAACCCAAAGAGATCATGAGGACAGCATGGTCATGCTTGTACGTCACGTCGTCGGCGCGGCCGAATATTTACGCTACGAAGGTTATGCTGTGTATTTGGTGGGATCAGGGCGGTGTTATTCATTATGAGCTGTTAAAACTAACGAAACCAAGCTGTTGAAACCAAGCGATTGAGCCGAGCACTGTCCAATTTCAAATACTCTTATCTCCAAGCTTAGCTCTTACCTTGTAATGTTTGGGATTGAGAAGTTAACCTTCCCTAAGTCGGACAGTACAGATCCGATTTCAAAACATGAAATACGTGGGTGGTGATAAGTACTTAGCCTCACCGCCAGATGGCGCCAGTATCGCAAGAGCAACTTACTATCGTGTAGTACATTCTAGTAGACGGCTACTGTCGGATCGGACTCGTAGTTTTGTTTTGACCGCGTGTGGAAGCGGGAGTGTCCGCGGATTTTAGAAAAATGGAAAAAGAGCAATATCGGTCGGTGATTCGATTTTTGTCTTTGGAAGGAAATCGCGCAGCGAATACAAAGAGCGTTTGGTAGCTGTGAACGGTGACTCTTCTCCTTCGATGGCGACCATCGAAAATTGGTTTAACGAGTTTCAACGTGGTCGCACGTCGGTTTTTGATGAGCCACGTCCAGGTGCCCCGAAAACGGCTACCACAGAGGATAACGTGACAAAAATCTACGATCTCGTATTGGCAGACCGCCGATTGAGGGTGCGCGAGATAGCTGAGATAGTAGGCATTTCAAAAGATCGCGTGGGTCATATCCTGCGCGAAATTTGGCGTATAAGAAAGCTGTCGGCGCGATGGGTGCTCACCCCGGACAACAAGCGCAACCGTGATTCCTCTTCAGAGCAGTGTTTGACGCTGTTTAAGCGCAATCCGAAGGAGTTTCTGCGTCATTTCGTGACAGTCGACGAAACACGTGCTCCGAAGAAGGCGAAGACTGTCCCATCGGCCGGGAAGGTGATGTCCACCGTTTTCTGAGATTCACAAGGTGTGATCCACATCGACTGCATGGAGAAGAGCGAAACGGTCACAGGGCTGTACTATGCCAAATTATTGGGCCGATTCGACGCCGAATTGAAGAAAAAACGGCTCCACTTGGCGAAGAAAAAAGTGCTCTTCCACCATGATAACGCACCGGCTCACACCTCTGCCCTCGCCACGGCCAAATTGGTCGAATTGGGCTACGAACTGCTTCCCCATCCACCGTATTCTCCAGATTTGGCCCCGTGCGACTTATTTTTGTTTCCAAACTTGAAAAAGTCACTCGCCGGGCAGAAATTTCAGTCGAATGAGGAGGTCATCGCCGCCATGGAGGCCTACTTTGCAGACCTCGAGAAAACGTATTTTTCAGACGGGTTAAAGAAGTTGGAGCATCGCTGGGTCGAGCTAAAAGGAGACTATATTGAAAAATAAATCGCCATTTCTCCAAAAAAAAATTTTCTTTTGTAGGCTAAGTACTTATCGGACAACCCTCGTATTGAAAATATATTGATTCATCGCTGAAAATAAAGTTTTCCACCTCTCAGCGGATCAACTTAAATAATTCTTCGCCAAGTTTAACCCGTAAATTATGTGTGTTTTTGTAAGCACTGACTTTTTTGATTGGCCTTTGACTTTTTTATTAATATTTAAGGGTTTTACAGCCTCGGTTGAGCTGACAAGCAATATTTTATTAGAGAACATATTTTTCTATATGTTCCACATGATATTTTCCAACGTCGTCCGCATAAAATGTGGCTTTTTACTACTTGTATATCCGTTTTCCTGTTTTTTTTCTATTAGACGTGAAATGACAGATTTAAGAATTTTATACTTGTTCAGCAAATAAATTTACGATACTCTGCTATTAAAATCATCAATAACTTTCGATTTGAAAGTACGTCCTCTTATGTGCTTGTGTATTCAACCAAAGAGAAGAAAAACTTTAGCAGTAAATTTTGTTTGACAGAAGCACAAGATCGTAGCGGAAAAGCGCATTAATGTTTTTTTTCCTTGAGTGAGAAGAAAGCTTGCTTATATTTTGCACAATGTTGTATGTGTAGAGAAATTCGAAGGGTAACTGTTCGCATTGTCTATTATGTTCGATGTTGTTAGCTAAATAGAATGGGTCTTAAAACTCAATAGTGTGGCACTCCAATTTCTGTCACTTATACGCCAGCTGCCGACAACAGCGAGCATAGGGAGCTTAATCAGGTGTGGAATTCATTCATATGACTTGCTCCTCGATATCTACATATGTATGCGTCGGTAACATAAATAACTTCATATAAATGTGTTATTAAATACTCGTTACTATTGACTGCTTACACTAGCATCCATAATGTACCAACCATACCAAATATCTCCGCCGCGCCACCGAGAAGAACGTTTTGAAATTTCGTTCTTATTTATCCAGCTGATCTATTCCTATGCATCAAACAACATCGCTGTGTACATATTTCCAAACCAACTCATCTGTATACCATCGTATCGTATCGCGCTCCATTTGCATAGGTCTATGCGTTCCCTTAAAACAAATATCAGTTCCAAAACAAAAAGCTGAACCCAAAAAAGAATAAAAAATAAAAAAACGGCTGGCTATCCAATCATTCAATAATGGCTATTCACATTCGTCAATCTATTTGTTGTTGAAATTGTTTTCGGACAGAATTACGTGACATATAATCCATCTATCAGCAGCGAGCAATAACATGCGAGCCGTGCTTTCGATTGACCCAATTCTGGGCAGCAAATTTTCCAATTCTCTCACGTGGTGATGGTTTCAATAGTGCTACATATTTTGCCAATGGATTTTCGATGACATCACATATGGTGGGGCAGAAAAAAAAACCTGTGAGTCAGTAAAAAACGATGAAACCAGGCAATTACCGTCACACACATCATTGGGTATAAGTATGTACTCGTAAACGATCGAAAAACAACGCCAGACCGGATGACTTAGGTGTCAATTGGTCACTTACTCATGCAACTATCGTCTTAGAATCTCAGTAATTGTTTAGCAAACTTGATGACTCACTCAGATTTGCATATGATTTGAATTCTGTTCAACTACTTCCAGCCTTTGATATTGTATCTTTCCATCCTGTGGATTCAAGAATGAAATTTTATTGCGAAATTGTCGCTATTATGCTCCCTACCCAAAGCTTGGTTGGAAAATGAAACGTTTTGGTAACCACAATCTGGCTATCGGCACACGGCATTCATTGTTAATTTATGTATCTTCTTTCATTTCGCGTTGCGGTGACGTTGCGTGGGTACAGCATAATTGTATCCGAAATGATTGCATCAAATTAGTGATGAATTTGCACGCGCACGTATACCTACGTTAAGCCCGAAATGGCACTTAATAAGCGGTAACCCGTCCAGCTATCTATTGTATCGCATCATGCTGACAATCAGACAAACCATCATTTCGCGTGCCGCCGTAACCCAAGACAGCTTTCGGTAAATGAATACGGGATAATAATTAATGAGTATTGGGTTAGTGTGTAGAGCACCGTTGAGGTGGAAATATCTACGAATTGTGGACGCTACCGATGGGCGATACGATAGCATTTGATTCTTGGTAAAACCTCCTCGATCGATGACGGTAGACAAGTTGGAATTAATCAGCTTTGGGAGTGATGGCAATTTACCGGTGATTAGGATGAAGGATATCGGCTTTGAGTATTGAAATAGCAATCAGATATCTAACCGAAGCAATCAGGATACAGAGGCGTGAAAGAATTATACACGGGGTTGCGATTAGGTAGATCGGTGGTGGTTAGTTGGTTATATTAAATTGTTATGTATGTCGGGATGCTGCTAATCAATTCAGGCTTCCCATTCAATCGGGGAAAGGGAAAACCATAACAGATCATTGTATTGTAGTTGAGAGGCATAAAACTAAAGTCTAGACTCATTATTGCCTTAGCATTCAAGGTAACAATTTGACACAGTATGCGGATGATGGTTTGTTATGATGTCAACAGTTTACGATCAGAGCTCGAGCGCGAGGTGTAAGTATATTTGCGTGTACTTTAGTTTAGCCGGTATTAATGCCTTTCATGTTACTAATTAACTCGCAGGCCATTAGGGGAGCACCTTTAACAACTGCCACACACATTTAACCTGAGAAATGCATTCAATTATGGCACGTTCCATGTAAATAACAGACAAGAAGACGGGGATCGCGCACACGGTCGTTTCAATGCAGTGAGGCAAATCAATTTTCGTACGGTTTTTTGTGTTTGAAATTGTACAAGGTCTTTACGAGAAAATCATTAGAAATGACCTTTATTTCTGTATTGTACGAAGAGGTTCCACACCTGATAAGTACCTCTATGCTGGTTGTTGTTTGCAACTGGTGTATAAGTGAAGAAAACTGGAGTCCCACACTATTGAATTTTCAGACCAATTCTATTTAAATCAAATGCAGAAGGTTTAAGTTCTATTTACGTTATAATTTTATATGTAAGTTGTAGGCTTTAAGACTGCAAATGAACTATCAAAGAATTGGCTTTTTCTACATCGAGACCCCTGAAGGCTAACGAACAGTAAATTACAAAATAAATTTCAATACCGTCGGAGACATTACCTATGTAATATGTGATTTTCTAAGCGTTTGGTTACTAATTGTAAAAAAAATCAAAAAAGGAGATTGCAACGGTATACAATTTTTATTTGATTTGATAAAGTAATATGTGCCATTTACTTTACAAAAACAACTTCTTGTAAATGTTGACGAAAACTATGTTTTGTGTGGTCCATACGGACAGTCCTATTTTAATTCTTTTTTTCGAGCATGCTGCTAATAACACTTAATAATGTTGTCTTCCAAAGTTGCAGTTGGCACTGGCTTGTCTATGCCGAGACAAGTAATTTGATGTATATCCATAAGAAATAGTCTAAAGGCGTCAAATCGCACGATCTAGGCGCCCAATTCATAGACCCAAAACGAGAGATAAATTGCTCACCGAACTCATTTGTTAACTGATCCAGTCCGACGTTTTGGCAGATCGTTCCATTTCAGTTCTTTCACGAGCTGTATTTTGTAAGGTTTTAGATCAAGATCCACGCGTAAAATCCTTCAGTCTTTTAACACAATACAAATGGCTGCGAATGGCGACAAATGGATAAATTACGGTCTTCATTGGAACTGGCGAATACAGCTGCAATATTTTCCTCTGCATAAGGCTAGATGGCTTGACATCTAATAGCTTGAAATTGATGCGAAATTTGGTCTGTAGGTTTGCTCTGTAGGTTGACCGGAAAATGATCGAAGTGTGTGAAAAAATGGCAGTGGCAACTGAGCATGTTTCACTTTGACACATGTCACGAATCACTCGTGAATTGTCAGAAATAGAACACTGAAAAACCCAACAGCGAAAAACTCACCCTTTATATGAGCATCCTGCCCTCTGCGGCTTTAGGAAACATGTCCTCTATTCCTGTGGGCTCAATTCCCAACTAAATTAAGAAGATTAAAAAAAAACATCCTTACCTAATTGGCCTTATGTAAAACTAGGTTACGATGCCCTCCTTCCTCCCTGATGACTAGCATCATCAATAATAGAGAATAATGGATGGACATTACCAAGCCCCATAGCGCAAAAGAGTCCTGAAGGAAAATAAGTTTAAAAAATGTACATTAGTCATCAGACTTCTAGGTTGTATATCGTCACCACAGCAATACGAAAAATTTACCAATTGGACTGGTCTGGGGATGATATTTATTTTCCAGCTTAAATGCCTCGGAAGGAAACAACAAATGACGAAACAACAAGGGGCGACTGGTTTACCCACATTACCAACTTCTCATTTGGGCCGCTATTTACGAATAAGCTCCAGAGATTCAAAAAGAGAAGTTGTATTCGAGCTTTTAATTAGAAAGATGTCCGGGTATACCAATCTACAAGTAACCTCGTAGACAGCTGACAACATACTTTGGCAACAGCAGTTTCATTAGCAATGTACATATACATGTTTCAGACATGTTTCAAACATGTTTTGGAAATTTTAGTCAAGAAACATGTTTTCCAATGTAACAACGAAAAAAAGGACGAATCCGACTCGCGAAATTATACAATCTCGCTACTTGAATTTAGATGCACATTTCGGCTGAAAAGTTCCAAGAAATAGGGTAAAGCTTGAGTTGAGTTTTCAGAAATCATTTTTAAAAAAGTCTATTCTTATTTTAAGAAAGCGGAAACATTATCAATCAACCCTTGTCACATGTTATACCCTCGAACAAAGTATCAGTGTCAAGCACCTAGCACATATTTGGCTGCCTCTCTTCCTACTTTCGTTCCTAATATGTTTTAATTATGTTGTTTACATGCCAGAGCTGCAGAACTTACGATCACCCGCGGTCGCAATAATCGCGTAATCCAAATTCATGTTAATCCTGTGCTATTTCAAGCTATCACCTTTGCATTATGTACCCTAAACAGGGCATAAGGTTGATATCTAAATTTATTCATAATATTATATGTATAATATCGAACGGCTTCAAAACGAGGCACTTGCACTTGTTGTGCACTCGAGAACGCGGTCATACCAGATAGATACCCGGTAAGGGTACTGAGTTTTTCATCAGTGCCCGACTAAGAAGAAACAACGCAAAGTACAATTCCGACGAATTCGAGTCCTGTGTCATTGATGTCAAAAGCTTTATTTTTTTTTCAATTGTCGCGGGTAGATTTTGGCAGCCTATGGCGGTTATGTTTTTTTTGGTGACATCTGTCAAATCCGTTGTTTATTATTCACTTACAGAACTGTTGCGAATAACATGCCCAAATGATAAAACTTTAGTATCAAATTGAGTGTTCGTTAGTGCAAACTACTTTATGGTTGGCGTGGTGGTCCTTCACCATGATGCTGTGTTAACAAGAAAAATTGGCGTATATGGGACGACACCAACCCACCAGGCTCACCAGGTGACAATGCATACTGAAAAAGTTATCGCTTGGTGTGGATTTTGGGCCGGAAGCGTCATTGGTCCTCACTTTTTTAAAAACCACGTTGATGAGGTGGTCACCGTCAATGGTGAGCGCTACAGAACGATGATAAACAATTTCTTATGGCCCAAATTGAACCATATGGACCTAGACGTCATGTGGCTCCAGCAGGACGGCGCTGCGTACGATACAGGGGACGCCACGATTGACATTCCTCATGCACGATTGGAGGGTAAGGTAAAGCAGAGGTGACGTGAATTGGCCCCCAAGGCCATGCGATTTGGCCCCGCTAGACTTTTTCGTGCGGGGTTTTCTGAAATCCCAGGTCTATGGGAATAAACTACAATAGAGTTATGCTCAAAGGTGAACATAACATGGCTCAAATTCAGCCAGATCTATGCGGAAGAGTCATTGAAAATTGGACCACTCATATCCGTGCTACCGTAAAAAACTGAGGCGGGCATTTGAACGATGTCATATTTTATACATAATGGTATACATGGGCCTTTCAAACAAAAAAAGAACTTTATTTATACCTCACACGCTGCTTTTCTTATTCCATTTCAACATAAACCAGCCCTTTTTGAAAGACCCCTTACCATTCAACAACGCTTGAAAACTGAAACCAAAATCCATATCCATATTTCGCATTTGGGCTGAGGGTAATCCGCAGTAGTGTCAAGATCTCCATTGCCACCAGATAACGTAAACTTTGTTGTAGATTTTGGGCAGACGGTATTATTGGGCCATATATTTTCAGAGACGTGAATGGCCAAATGGTAATTATTATTGACGAATTCTATCGGGCCATGATGACTGAACTTATGTGGCCACAATTGGATGACCTCGATCTAGACGACATGTGGTTTTACTAAGGTGTGCAACGCGCCACACATCAGGCGTTACATTGGTGATGTTACAAGAAAAGTTTACAGAAGATCCGCGTTAAGTCGTAACGAATCAATAACCATTGACCAACTGGACCCAGCCCCAATTATGCAACAGGATCATAGGTTTATAGGTTTATATCTCGAATCGTGTCCTGGGAATGTGGAATGTTATCAAAATACTTTTAGGAGTTGACAAATAAGATTTTCAGGGAATGATCTGATTCAATGAAGAATGTGGTAAGCCAAGTAAGAAAGAAAATATTTTCGCGTCAAGCACAGGGGTTTAAGTTTCATTGACAAGTTTTCATCTACCATATGAAAGCTTGGAGCCACCTATGGATCAAGAGACTGAACCTTATTAGACCATAACAGTCTCTTACGGATCAGATCTTTGCATTATCGCAGACCCTAGGAAAGATCTTTAAATACTAAAACAGCACTTCGGGTATAGAAGCATTTCTAAAGATCTGTATAAAGCTGCCTATTTCCGGCTTTCCGACTAAGCTTATGTGATTACGCTGTTCCTCCAAGTTAGCAAGCGATCCTCCCGAAACCCTCGATATTATCAGCGGGCTTAAGTAAAGCAATACCTTTGAAGATCCTAATAGAAAATGTACACCTTTTTACAAGTCGGTTCGACAACTTACGAGTATGCAGACAATATCGACATTATTAGACGAAGTCAAAAGTTTCCTGAACGAAAAATCGAAAATAGGTCTGGAAGTAAAGGGAAAGAACCCCCCTCCACTCCATCGACGAATCGATAGCTAAATTTAGAGAAAATTGTCTGCCTCGGCCGGCAGTTTTTCGGGTAGGCTTAGAAGGTTATCAGAATTCTCTCCCGAAAGACAACGCCTGCAACGATTGGTAAACATTGAAGCGTATGCTTCACTTAATCTACACAGCCTGGTCGAAAAACAGCCATCAATAAATAAGTTCAGTCCATCTTGAATATGATCAAAATGATCTCTAGCTATAGAAATATATTTCGGATCTTCAGAAGTCAAAGTATTCCTCGGTTACGTTGGTCCCAAAAAATCTTAGCAGCTTGTAAACTGTTTTCAATCAAACTGATCAAATCATATTCACACTCGATCGGATCTAGCTTATGACACTGATGATTCTGCGAAACAAGAATTTATTCAAATGAAATCGCCGGCAAGTCGAGCCGAGCCCACCAGAGACGCCGAAACCGGCCCTCCTACCATCTACCCTATCACCCGAATGACTTTATCTACAATCTATGCACGTAAGTGACAGCTTTATACCATATTCCCCGCAACGGGCCTAACAAAACCAACACTCCAACAACAACAACTACTCAAATAATAAATTAATTCTATTTTTATTATTTTGTTGTTCACCCATCGAAGCGATTATAAATACATTCACGTATCTGCTCGAAAGTGAATTTCGTGTAAGCATTTGCTATTTTCTTCTCGTTTTCAATCATCCTTCGCGTTGTGTGCCTTTTTGATTAGCAGAAATGCGCGAAACACATGCGGCGAGTGACTAAATCGAACTTTTTCTGTTTCGTTGTGTATCTGCAAAATATTAGCTAATGAAAGAGAGAGGGTAAAGATACTGGTGCTGATTAGACTGCGTCAAGTAGAGTCAAGTGTACACCGGCGAATGATTTTGTTTTATTTCGTTATCTAAACGTCTTTGGCATTGAACTTGATCAAGCCGAAAAGGGAAAGAGAATTCCAGAAATGTATGTTTTGAATTTTATTAAATATCTTTTCGGTTTGGTTTTTGTAGATAGGTTATGATATATTCGAGCGGGCGATTATGTATGATTAAAGAGTGATTATGAATAGCGGCCATGGGCCATGAGTGTCTTTATTAAGTCATCGGTTTTGAGAGACAAACACTTTCTCTTGGAGATCAGTAGCACCAGTCGCTGCATCTGGAGGGTGTGACGGAGAAGGAAAGAATTGTGAAAATGACATTTTGTACTTTTTTTGTGTGCGATGTACGCGTTTAAGTGATTCACAAGTCTTAAAATTAACTAAAGAACTAAAATTAAATCTGAGGAATTAGACCAGTTCTTTTTTTTTCGTGCAAGGTTGTAGAAATACATTAGGATAGCCCTATCCTTCGTGGAAATACCTCTCTTAGGCATTTATCGACAATTAATTTACTATAAGTATTGAGGTTCTTAACTCTGAGTTGCTAAGTCAACGAGATGTTCAAAAATCAATTTTAGGTTGTAGTTTTCTTAACGAATTTTCGCCAATATTTTTGAAAAGAAAACGCCTTATACTATCATTGCTACCTTCACCTACCTCTATAGCTTGGGATGAATAACAACTTACTCGATTTTCAGCAATCTTAACGAAAGTATTTTGGCACTCTAAAAGTTATCCAACAAAAGGTGTTATTTCAAATTTCACGCCGTTTTTGAACAGACAACATTCAACTATCATTTTGATGATTTCGCAACGAAATAGCGAAATTCACCACAAAACGTACTGCAGAAACATTTCATCAAGTTTGTACTATTGTACTTTTGGTCATCATCAAAAATTATATAGGAAATCAAACAATAAATTTGAATGCCTCGGACTAGATTGTGATGTGAAGAGTTCAACTGGGTGTGACTGAAATCCACTTGCACTGTATTTTGAATAAAGGTCTTTCCCTAAGTAAGGTCCAGGAGGCAACATACAACTTTCGATAATTAGGCACTGGCAATAAATTAACCAAATCAGGGCTCATGAGGAATCATCGAAAATCTAGTGGAAATAGTGAATTAACTTCTCCATCCCCATCGAGTGACAATTTGGTACGACTTTTGTCCTGACTTTTTCATTGGACCATATTTATTTGCGAATGACACTGATGGGATTATTTCACCAAACAATGTTGTCTGGTTTCATCTGTCGTTTACTTTCAGCACCGAGGTGCCGAGCCTTATAGCAGGTCACACAGCTCGTGAACTGATGGTTCTATATCGTAGTGAGCTCTCGAAATCGACCCATTTTACCACCCTTAGACTTATCCTTTTTTCAAAGATGAAGTTTAACCAGCTCCATCAACTACTAATGAATTAAGGGAAAATAACAAATATCAGATTACTGGCAAAATACAGTCTTAATTATGCAACATTTCATCAAAAGAATAATTGTTATTTCATTATTATTTATTAATATCTTTTGATTTTTATTAATATCTTTTGAGTCTTTACACCTATCGATGTAACGATACCACCATCTTTTAGGGCATCTCATAAATGAGATGCAGAGTTTTTTTAAGCGTCTCAAAAATACGTCAAAAATAGGTCAAAACCTAAGAGAAAGACATTTTCTGGAGTTTCTGACCACTATAAAAAACTTTAAATGTCGGCGATACCACCGTCTTTTAGGGCATCTCATAAGCTATTAAATGCGATACAGAGTTTCTTTAAGCGTCTCACAAATACGTCAAAAATAGGTCAAAACCTAAGAAAAAGACATTTTCTAGATTTTCTGACTACTATAAAAAAATTTAAATGTCAATATCTTTTGAGTCTTTACACCTATCGATGCAGCGATACCACCGTCTTTTAGGGCATCTCATAAGCTATTAAATGCAATGCAGAGTTTTTTTAAGCGTCTCAAAAATACGTCAAAAATAGGTCAAAACCTAAGAGAAAGACATTTTCTGGAGTTTCTGACCACTATAAAAAACTTTAAATGTCAATATCTTTGGAGTCCTTGCACCTATCGATGCAGCGATACCACCGTCTTTTAGGGCATCTCATAAGCTATTAAATGCAATGCAGAGTTTTTTTAAGCGTCTCAAAAATACGTCAAAAATAGGTCAAAACCTAAGAGAAAGACATTTTCTGGAGTTTCTGACCACTATAAAAAACTTTAAATGTCAATATCTTTGGAGTCCTTACACCTATCGATGTAACGATACCACCATCTTTTAGGGCATCTCATAAATGAGATGCAGAGTTTTTTTAAGCGTCTCAAAAATACGTCAAAAATAGGTCAAAACCTAAGAGAAAGACATTTTCTGGAGTTTCTGACCACTATAAAAAACTTTAAATGTCGGCGATACCACCGTCTTTTAGGGCATCTCATAAGCTATTAAATGCAATGCAGAGTTTTTTTAAGCGTCTCAAAAATACGTCAAAAATAGGTCAAAACCTAAGAGAAAGACATTTTCTGGAGTTTCTGACCACTATAAACAACTTTAAATGTCAATATCTTTGGAGTCCTTACACCTATCGATGCAGCGATACCACCATCTTTTAGGGCATCTAATAAGCTATTAAATGCAATACAGAGTTTCTTTAAGCGTCTCACAAATACGTCAAAAATAGGTCAAAACCTAAGAAAAAGACATTTTCTAGATTTTCTGACTACTATAAAAAATTTTAAATGTCAATATCTTTTGAGTCTTTACACCTATCGATGCAGCGATACCACCGTCTTTTAGGGCATCTCATAACCTATTAAATGCAATGCAGAGTTTTTTTAAGCGTCTCAAAAATACGTCAAAAATAGGTCAAAACCTAAGAGAAAGACATTTTCTGGAGTTTCTGACCACTATAAACAACTTTAAATGTCAATATCTTTGGAGTCCTTACACCAATCGGTGCAGCGATACCACCATCTTTTAGGGCATCTGATAAGCTATTAAATGCGATGCAGAGTTTTTTTAAGCGTCTCAAAAATACGGCAAAAATAGGTCAAAACCTAAGAAAAAGACATTTTCTGGAGTTTCTGACCACTATAAAAAACTTTAAATGTCAATATCTTTTGAGTCCTTACACCTATCGATGCAGCGATACCACCGTCTTTTAGGGCATGTCATACGCTATTAAATGCAAAACAGAGTTTCTTTAAGCGTCTCACAAATACGTCAAAAATAGGTCAAAACCTAAGAAAAGACATTTTCTAGATTTTCTGACTACTATAAAAAACTTTAAATGTCAATATCTTTTGAGTCTTTACACCTATCGATGCAGCGATACCACCGTCTTTTAGGGCATCTCATAAGCTATTAAATGCAATGCAGAGTTTTTTTAAGCGTCTCAAAAATACGTCAAAAATAGGTCAAAACCTAAGAGAAAGACATTTTCTGGAGTTTCTGACCACTATAAACAACTTTAAATGTCAATATCTTTGGAGTCCTTACACCTATCGATGCAGCGATACCACCATCTTTTAGGGCATCTAATAAGCTATTAAATGCAATACAGAGTTTCTTTAAGCGTCTCACAAATACGTCAAAAATAGGTCAAAACCTAAGAAAAAGACATTTTCTAGATTTTCTGACTACTATAAAAAATTTTAAATGTCAATATCTTTTGAGTCTTTACACCTATCGATGCAGCGATACCACCGTCTTTTAGGGCATGTCATACGCCATTAAATGCAAAACAGAGTTTCTTTAAGCGTCTCACAAATACGTCAAAAATAGGTCAAAACCTAAGAAAAGACATTTTCTAGATTTTCTGACTACTATAAAAAACTTTAAATGTCAATATCTTTTGAGTCTTTACACCTATCGATGCAGCGATACCACCGTCTTTTAGGGCATCTCATAAGCTATTAAATGCAATGCAGAGTTTTTTTAAGCGTCTCAAAAATACGTCAAAAATAGGTCAAAACCTAAGAGAAAGACATTTTCTGGAGTTTCTGACCACTATAAAAAACTTTAAATGTCAATATCTTTGGAGTCCTTGCACCTATCGATGCAGCGATACCACCATCTTTTAGGGCATCTCATTAGCTATTAAATGCAATACAGAGTTTCTTTAAGCGTCTCACAAATACGTCAAAAATAGGTCAAAACCTAAGAGAAAGACATTTTCTGGAGTTTCTGGCCACTATAAAAAACTTTAAATGTCAATATCTTTGGAGTCCTTACACCTATCGATGTAACGATACCACCATCTTTTAGGGCATCTCATAAATGAGATGCAGAGTTTTTTTAAGCGTCTCAAAAATACGTCAAAAATAGGTCAAAACCTAAGAGAAAGACATTTTCTGGAGTTTCTGACCACTATAAAAAACTTTAAATGTCGGCGATACCACCGTCTTTTAGGGCATCTCATAAGCTATTAAATGCAATGCAGAGTTTTTTTAAGCGTCTCAAAAATACGTCAAAAATAGGTCAAAACCTAAGAGAAAGACATTTTCTGGAGTTTCTGACCACTATAAACAACTTTAAATGTCAATATCTTTGGAGTCCTTACACCTATCGATGCAGCGATACCACCATCTTTTAGGGCATCTAATAAGCTATTAAATGCAATACAGAGTTTCTTTAAGCGTCTCACAAATACGTCAAAAATAGGTCAAAACCTAAGAAAAAGACATTTTCTAGATTTTCTGACTACTATAAAAAATTTTAAATGTCAATATCTTTTGAGTCTTTACACCTATCGATGCAGCGATACCACCGTCTTTTAGGGCATGTCATACGCTATTAAATGCAAAACAGAGTTTCTTTAAGCGTCTCACAAATACGTCAAAAATAGGTCAAAACCTAAGAAAAGACATTTTCTAGATTTTCTGACTACTATAAAAAACTTTAAATGTCAATATCTTTTGAGTCTTTACACCTATCGATGCAGCGATACCACCGTCTTTTAGGGCATCTCATAAGCTATTAAATGCAATGCAGTGTTTTTTTAAGCGTCTCAAAAATACGTCAAAAATAGGTCAAAACCTAAGAGAAAGACATTTTCTGGAGTTTCTGACCACTATAAACAACTTTAAATGTCAATATCTTTGGAGTCCTTACACCTATCGATGCAGCGATACCACCATCTTTTAGGGCATCTAATAAGCTATTAAATGCAATACAGAGTTTCTTTAAGCGTCTCACAAATACGTCAAAAATAGGTCAAAACCTAAGAAAAAGACATTTTCTAGATTTTCTGACTACTATAAAAAATTTTAAATGTCAATATCTTTTGAGTCTTTACACCTATCGATGCAGCGATACCACCGTCTTTTAGGGCATCTCATAAGCTATTAAATGCAATGCAGAGTTTTTTTAAGCGTCTCAAAAATACGTCAAAAATAGGTCAAAACCTAAGAGAAAGACATTTTCTGGAGTTTCTGACCACTATAAAAAACTTTAAATGTCAATATCTTTGGAGTCCTTGCACCTATCGATGCAGCGATACCACCATCTTTTAGGGCATCCCATTAGCTATTAAATGCAATACAGAGTTTCTTTAAGCGTCTCACAAATACGTCAAAAATAGGTCAAAACCTAAGAGAAAGACATTTTCTGGAGTTTCTGGCCACTATAAAAAACTTTAAATGTCAATATCTTTGGAGTCCTTACACCTATCGATGTAACGATACCACCATCTTTTAGGGCATCTCATAAATGAGATGCAGAGTTTTTTTAAGCGTCTCAAAAATACGTCAAAAATAGGTCAAAACCTAAGAGAAAGACATTTTCTGGAGTTTCTGACTACTATAAAAAATTTTAAATGTCAATATCTTTTGAGTCTTTACACCTATCGATGCAGCGATACCACCGTCTTTTAGGGCATCTCATAACCTATTAAATGCAATGCAGAGTTTTTTTAAGCGTCTCAAAAATACGTCAAAAATAGGTCAAAACCTAAGAGAAAGACATTTTCTGGAGTTTCTGACCACTATAAAAAACTTTAAATGTCGGCGATACCACCGTCTTTTAGGGCATCTCATAAGCTATTAAATGCGATGCAGAGTTTCTTTAAGCGTCTCACAAATACGTCAAAAATAGGTCAAAACCTAAGAAAAAGACATTTTCTAGATTTTCTGACTACTATAAAAAATTTTAAATGTCAATATCTTTTGAGTCTTTACACCTATCGATGCAGCGATACCACCGTCTTTTAGGGCATGTCATACGCTATTAAATGCAAAACAGAGTTTCTTTAAGCGTCTCACAAATACGTCAAAAATAGGTCAAAACCTAAGAAAAAGACATTTTCTAGATTTTCTGACTACTATAAAAAACTTTAAATGTCAATATCTTTTGAGTCTTTACACCTATCGATGCAGCGATACCACCGTCTTTTAGGGCATCTCATAAGCTATTAAATGCAATGCAGAGTTTTTTTAAGCGTCTCAAAAATACGTCAAAAAAAATGACACCTTTTATTGGATAACCCTATAATCGATAGTCAATAGTTGGTCCTCGGTTATGAAACTTTATCGGAAATTTTAAGGGATCTTCAGCTACACGACACAAAATTCAAATTACAAAATAATCGAAGACTTTAGGCCATCTTCGACGTCGACGATTCGTCCAATGATCCTTCCTATCATTAAATTTGATCTTGTCCGATGAATCACATTTTTAGATCAATGGGTACGTAAATAAGCAAAATTGTCATATCTGGACAAGAGAAAACCCAAACGAGATTTTAAAAAAGCCAAAGCATTCCAAAAAGCCGCTGTGTAATGTGGATTATGGGTTGTCGGAATCATTGGCCCGTATTTTTCCAAAGACGACAGTGAGAATAACGTAACAGTCGATGGCGCCGCGAACTTTTTTCTCCCAAAATGCACGAGCTGAACCTTGTCGAGAAGTGAATCTAGCAAGACGCTAGCGCTTCATGCCATACAGCACGCGAATCGATGGACCAATTGAGAAATGAATTCCGATGGATCCCTCGAATTGGCCGGCTACGATTTGTCGTATTTACGCATTTTTTGTGGAACGATATCACTCAAATCACTTGTGCCGATAGCCACCGAACATTGAAGACATCATTACACGTGTTATCGGCCAATATGCTCGAAAAACTAACTGAAATATTGACGCCCCACATGGACCGTAGGGTCACCAAACGGACCCTAGAGCGAGTTTTAGTAAAAGACTTACACATGTTTTCGTACAAAGGCAAACGGTGCATCAGTTAATGCCTGCTGACCGTCAGTCGCGTGTCTCAACAACGAAGAGGATGAATTTGTGTCGAAAATTATCATAAGCGACGAGGCGCATTTCCACTTAGTCGGTTACGGCACTGAAAATCCGCGTGTGAAGCACGAAGACACATTACATCCACTCAAAGCCACTATGTGGTGTGGCGTTCATGCGAGAGGAGTGATTGGGCCGTATTTTTTTAGGAAGCCATCGGCAATACGGTCACTGTTACTGGCAACCGCTACAGGGTCATGATAAACGACTTCTTAGTGCCGGAATTGGATGAGCAGGGCCTAGTGAACATGTGGTTTCAACAAGACTGCACACACAGCATGAGTGAAAATGGACATTGTGAAGGAAGCATTTCTTGGTCGCGTAATCTCCCGTTTTGGCGATTATGCATGACCAGCAAGATCGCCCGATTTAACTTATCTAGACTTATTTCTTGGGGGCTACTTGAAGTCGCGGGGTTATGCCAACAAGCCTCAGACTATCGCAGTTCTTAAGGAGAATATTCGGAATGCGAACAGTTATCACCGGAAATCTTGCGGGAAGTCATGTGTATTTATCTAGCGGCAGCCACTTGACGGATATAATCTTTTTCACTTAACAGAAAAAAATGTAAAGGTCTATATAAAGATTTCCATCGCTCAAAATCATTTCTTTTTTATTTAGCAATAAAAGTTATTCAAAAATAAAATTGGATGATTAATTTGCGCCACCTTGTACTCGTATGCTAATGGCTACACCTCTGATACAAATCTCGAGATTTAGGTGGACACATAGTTCTCCCAGACACACTCCCAGTTATGTCGAGTCATGTCATGTCAGTCCTTGAGGATAGTGTAGATTACCCCTCACAGAGGGCCGAGAAGATGTTACTAACGATGCCTGAATCAAAGCGTTGAAGCAGTGAAGAAAATTGTTATGGAGATCGAATCGTCGAATCACTATCAGAGAAGTTGCTGAGCATATTGGGATATCGGCTGGCTTGTGCCATGAAACTTTTTCAAATATTTTACACATGAAACGTGTCAGTGAAATTTGTTCCATGGGTATATGACTATCACATCAAGACCAAACCCCAAGCAACCTAATTGAAGCGACCAGAGCCAAGACCGAAAAAAACACGCCCAGTTCGGTCAAAAGTGAATGTTTTGCTCCCTGTTTCCTTCGATTTTAACGGCGTTGTTCACGATAAGTTCTCGTCGGAAGGTCTTTGGGAATTTCTTGGGAAGAATAAAAGTCACCTTATTTTTTGAACAGCTTATTTTTTAAGGGGGTGGTCGTGCTGCGATGGTATTCATCATGAGCGGAAGGTCTGTAGTTCATGTCTGTCCGTAGTCAAGAACCATTCTTATACGGAAAAATTATGCAACAATATTAGTGTTGAATGAGAGATGATAAAAAAATGCTAACGAAGGCATAACAAGGCATATACATACGCAGTAGGTATAAGGTCACTTCAAAATGTATACTGTGTGTACTCTGTTTCAATATACATACATAACACCTCAATGACATGGAAACAAAATAAGTTAATCAACGCGACAAGTCAAATCTCTTTAATCATATCTAGGACAACCACCCACAGAGAGTAGTGAACGAACATCTTCGACACAAACCATCTGCACCCGGACTATAGTGTCTTAGTCAGTGTTTTATTGTATTTAAGATATGCAAGGGCATAACTTCTTTGGTTGAGTTAATACCCAACATTGACTATTTGTCTTTAAATAAGAACACAAGGCTTTCGCTCAATACCTGTCGTGAAGTGGAATGATCGACGCTCCTACCAGACAGAACCCTTGTGATAATGTTGAAGCCAATATCACCTGACGGTGTTCTAGAATTTTGTAGGCTTTACGATTTGTCTAAACAGTGCCGGTGACCTTCACTTTATTGAGTCGTTTTAACTCATTGGCATTGAATAGAGCCTTGAGTGAGTCTTATGAGAGCCCGCCGCCTTCCTGACCGCTGATTGGAAATAATATTAATCAGTTCTCTGCCAAGTACACCAAAGGCCTCTTTGATCAATGTCACCTTTTTTGTCTATCCGGCAAAGAACAGTTTGAACATGATGGCAACGTTCCCAAATATCCCGCTTAAACCAGTTAGTTCTTACGCTATCAATAACTTCTATTTTGCTTAACAAATCCAAACAAATGGCTTAGACAAAGTATTTTCAAACATCAACGCCCTTGAGTCGGCGTTGATCCCTCTCGTCAATCAAAACTTATCGAATCCCACTCATATCCATTGTACTCGCTGCCGAAAATGATTAATGATAAAATGCGACCTTTCGAGCCCTTACTATCTTCCCTGCCCGCCCTCTCTTTTAAGCACTCTATTACCTTGAAAAGCAAAAAAAAATATCCACTCAATCAAGTGTATCTCAACCTGTTGTCTCCCTATCTAACCCGTTCTCACCCCATTTTTTTCTCTCTCTTTCCAGGTACGTACTGCACTCGTAAACTAATCGTTCTAACCTGGTTATTGTATTTTCAACGCTGGCGGACTTGCATTACGCCATAACCGTCTTGAGTTACATTCCTGGAAAACAAAACACACACACACAAGCAGGTAATACCATAGCAGCTACTGCTGCTCTTGAGAATTTTCTAATCAACTTAGCGGTTTTCGCTGGAAAACTTGTCGAACAATACCTAAATGAAAAAAGAACAAAAAAAAAAAAAAACAGCACCTCATCGACGCGCTTAACTAGGTGCCAAGCTAAACGTACATGACATGTGAGTGTGCGCTATCGGTCCGCTCTGGCGGTGGTATCAAGGCGAAAAGGTGACGAAGGTATAATGACTTCAAAACTCATTTCGTTTTTTTTTTTTCTCTGCAATTTTGTTTTTAGTGCTGTTTTCTGTATTTTTTTTTAAGACCGATAGCAACAATCTTCAGTTGCTTGTCCTGGCATTGGCGGGGTGGGCTATGGGGTAACCTTAATAACAAGACACCATCGTCGTCGTCGTCGTCCATCGTCAATCGTCGCGGAGTTCATTGCGCAATCAGCACGATAGTACCAGTACAATGGTGTGTGGAAAACGTTCTCGTGTCGTCATGTGGATTTATGGCACACACTCGCGTTCCAATCGACGACTTACCTGGAGTTTGACGATAAAGTTTTGTTTTTTATTTTATTTTGTTTAGCTGTCTTTTTATTTCTTCCTTTTCGATAACTTAAGGCGACATAAGTACAAAGAAAAAAAATAAGTGAAGAGAAGACAAACCCTGCTTACTAATCGATGATTTATCGCGCGGTTTGTTTAGGTCATGCGGGCTTGGGTATTTACTCTTCAGGACATTTGTGTTTGAGACAGGGGGAGAGCAAACGGGGGGACGAGTTGTGTAGACAAATATGTATGTACGCAAGCTAAAGACACGGCGGTGAAGATAAAGAGCGGTGCGCTGTTACGCAAACAGATTGATTAAATATGCTGATAATGCACGACAGTCAAAGTTAATGGCTAGATGCTGGCTGCTTACTGCTTTTTCCATCCTATTTGTAGGTAGATGGCTGCTGCCTGGCGTTTGTCGCTTGCCAAACGAATCAGAGAGATATTTTAATTGCTCAACAGGGTAGAGTAAAGCACGGCCTCAAGGGGATTTAAAAATGATGACAAATTGAGTGGTTGAAACCCGGGCTTACCTGGAATGACAATGGGGCTTAATCATAGATGGATTGCGTTTGATACTAGGAATCGATTACTAGCGCTCTAAATTCCTTCTTAATGTATTTGATCTTGACTCATGACTACCATGATAGTGGCTGATGTTTCGAAATTGGCATAGGGAATGGAATATTTCGATATGGCACGTGCACTTGCTCTGATCTTTCCATCCACAATATAGACTTGCGGCTTATAAAATTAATTTCTGGCTAAAATCTCTTGCCTGAGCCCCTACTGATCTTAAGCTAAAACCGAAATACCTTAACAATCGTCTCTGTCGGAATCAAACCAAGATATTCACGTTGGATTGCGAAGAAATTACATACGTTCCACAGTACTCACCATTGTCTACCTCGCTTTTCAATGCTCCAAACACTCTTACGAGTTTATTTTCGATTTCACCTAAAAGCCATATTTCCAAGTTTTCGAATCCACTTTCAGTGATCATCATATTTCCGTTATTTGCATTCATAATCATTGTGGATCCCATGTGGTATTCATTCACTTTACTCGGCTTCCACTCTGTCATTCTAAATTTCCCAAAGTCCACTTTTACTCGATTTTGACATTTTAAGTGAATTGCTATCGGAAAATTCACTGAAAAATAATTTAATTCACATCATCTACACTAAGGACACACGTTCCACAGTCAAACTCAACTATTCTTTATCAACATTGTAGATAAAACTGAAAGCAAATTGTCCCCACGGCCTTCTCGGGTCAAATTCAGTTCGGTTTTCCATCTTTTCTTTCCGCCAGCCGGCAACTAACCTATCCTATCCTATCCTATCATCCACCAAAGTCATTAGGAGTCAACTTGTTTCCTCGAACTGCAACCAAACTGCACAGGATGTGATGTTGAAAACTTTTCCACCTCCCCATTCTGTACATTCATCTCGACTATATGAAACTCTAAATCCAACCGAGCAAGCAAAGTTGATTACGATGGCTGATCTTATTAAGGGGGCACTCGGGAGAGATGGCCACATAGATGTGTCTACTCGAACCGCAGCTAATTACACTGTACAGCTTGAGAATTAAGTGCAAAGCGTGAGTGTGGAAGAGTGAACATCGGAAAGGATGGGGCGGTGTTATGATGATGTTGACGCTGTTGATGCCGTTGATGATGATGATCAGGATGCTAAAGTTTTCCTTCACTGCATATCCTGTCTGTAGTACGCCTTAAGAGAATATGATATGCTTTGTCATTATCATTATCTTTATCGTTATGGACTTGTTGGACACGGGTTTTGCCTGTCTGTCGGTCGTTTCAGGCGGTAAGGGTCATTAGGTTCGCATAATGCACGCGGGATGAATGCCGGCGGCGAATGTGTGTGTGTGTATGATTTTTGCAAGGAATATTAATTCAACTGTCATTGCATCGTCATTTCTGTTGTTATTGATGCTATTGTTGGCGAATTGATGGTCTGCAACGGCATGCTCGTAGGCGGCTGTTGTATGATATTGTCGCGTCATCACATCGTCGTCATCATCCCATGGAAGTTGTAATCACATCGAGACTGCAACCTAAATAACGTCGCGCCCAAGTGTTTCTTCGGTTTTTATTATTCCGCCGTCTCTCATGCCCGTTGCGATGGCATGATTCCAGGTACACCGCCGGAGAAGGTACCCTCAGGTACGAAGTCTACATACCGCGGCAGACCTAATAAATTAATATGAAAAGAAATTAAGTTCGTGCCCACGACAATACGAGTACGAAGCGATAAGTCGTTAAGTCGGATCATTCGTCAGTTCGTACGACTGCGCGTGGTTTTGCGAAACGACAATTGAAACGTGAATGTCCGTTTATCCCTTGGCACGCTGTATGTACAGGCAATTTGTGCACCTTGATATTCGCCGGTAATTTTTGTATCTTCGGATTGTATCTATTGTACTGTTTGGGTATTGAGACGCGCCGATGCAGATGGCTTTACAAACGATTTTAATTGTCAGAGCCCTGCGCATAAATTGAAAAGGCATATAATCTCTTGGTAATAGAAAGGATTCGATTCGGCTTGAAATGGACGGCGGTCCGCAGTCGATAAGGCAGTAGGCCGATAGCGGCATATGGGTGCGCCGGATAGAGGTAAGCGTGCAAGAGAAACGGTGATAGAAAGGAGAAGAATGTCCATTGGAAACACGAGCGGGCTAGTCGGCAGTTGAATTTTAATTAAACACGTGTGGCTCTTCTTCGATGTAGAGAGAGTCGTGGCTTTGTGGAAGGTAATTTAGTTGGCAATTTGAATAGCTTTTTTTTTATTGAGAAGAAAGAAACCGACGCAACGTCGCGGGCTAGTGATATAGCGATTGTAAAGCCCATTCCATTGTAGGCCATTCGATTGTGTTCCCCTTCTCTTCCTTAATCCAATGTAGATTTTCGCAGAATCCCATGTACAATTGTAGTAATCTGAAAGCCTGTCTCGCCCACTGTTGTTTCCTTGTCACTGAAAGGTCTCTGGAGTGTGGCGTTGGTTTTTCTGCATTAGTTTAAGTGCAATTCAGGCTGTTCAGATTGATTGACGATAGTGAATAAGTAAACACATTGACAAAGCAGCTGTATTTGAAACAAACCTTGTGATGGTCCCACTTGCCATGAAGCTATGTACTTTTATTTTACTATAATTTCCCAGGGAGATGTCCCTTTTAGGGTATCCCATGAATGAAATGTACATACATATATACGCACCTGTCAACCCTATAGCTTTCACATCTGTTTTCAGAACGGCTTGTGACAGCCCGCGTTCGCATCAGCCCAAACGCACATGTACCAGTGGAACATAATACTCCACCACAACGTGCTGTTATCATGCAGCTTTACATTAAAAACATGGCAAATAATTATCGTGAGCGATGAGGCTCTGTTTTCTTTGAATTGGGCCGTGAGTAAACAAAATTGTCGGTCCTACGTCAATGGAAACCTTTAATTAATTCACGGGGAACCTAACCACAACACACGCGTGATTCGTGCGCGTACTTTAACTTGTGCGAAAGGAATAATTGGACCGTTCTTCTTCGAAAACGATGTTATAGCAGTCCATAGAGGGCTATAGGTTGGATTATATCGAATGCATTAATGGACAAGTGGATATAATATAATAATGGATGACTGATAACGGACAACTTTTGATTCCTACGAGACGGCATCAGGGCTCATTCCGCCCGAGCCACGATAGCTTTATTGGGTTCTTTGTTCATCAGTCGATTTCAAAAATTTGTGCTTTTGACGGACCTTCGTGATAACCTAATTTAATGCCTTCGGACCTCTTCCTGTGGAATTTTTTGAAGTCATGGGCACACGAAATACAATACTCGACAGGAAATGATCGCAATTAGCCTTAAAACTATGCAATTAATTGCGGAAAATGCTATTTTGGCGTTATTAAATGATCGAAAAATCGTCTCACCTAATATTCAGATGGTTTAAATGGCCCACCCATTCGAGAAAAAAAAAATACAAAAATCCTTTAACTTTTTGAACAGAGAAAATTTTTGATCTTTTCTAAATTTTGATTGTTGTTTTGGGTGAGTCAGTTCTACATATGTTCTAAAGCGAATTTTGGACCCAATCGCTTTATTCTTCCCTGATTCCGAGCCAGTTCGGTGTCGTAATAATATACGGGGCTTGTTCAAAAAATAAGGAGACTTTTTCAAATTTTGTACACATATCGATTCACTATTAGAGAAGTTACTGATGATACTAGCATACCAAGTGGCTCAAGCCCGGAAAGTTTTTTAGAATTTTTTCGGCCTTAAACATGTTTTTGCGAAGTTTGTTCCGAAATTACTAAATTTTGACCAAATTGAACTGAATTGAAGAACTCGGGGTGGGTTACCTGAAGACACTAGCACTGCGACGAAGATCTATTGTACCCTCTTCTTTGATCTATGATTTAAGTGTTGCCTTCAAAAATGTGGCAACTTCTCTAGATGGTATTTCTTGGAAGTATTTCCCTGTTATGATTGTGTTACTTGTCATTTTGAATCTTTCTCGAGCAAGGTTTGAGCAGGTGGTCAGTATGTGTTTCATGGTTTCCTTGGTCTGCCCACATCGCCTGCAGATTTATAAAAGACCCATTTTATAAAGGTAGTAGTTGCATGCCCCGTGTCCTGTTACTGCTTTACATAGCACTCTTAGGTCGGCTTTATTTAATTCTAGCGCTTCTTTGGCACGTTTGGAATTGTGATTCTGTTCGGTGAACATTCTTGAGTGTTTAATACCCTTAATATACCAGTAATACCCTGTCTCTTCCTGACTTGGTTCTTTTATTTTATGATCCATTTGTGTAAGTGTGGGTTTATGTCTTAGCTGTCAAAACCATAAAGGCAGGATGGCCCCGTAAAAGGTATCTGAGCACTTTTCTTGGCTTGTATATCGGCATTTTTATTGCCTTCATGGTTTTCATGACCTGGCATTCAGATCAATTCTAATCTGTTGTTTACAGACAGTTTGTTTAGTATATTGTGACATTCCTAGACAGATTTAGAGTTGAAGGTGTACCTCTTTAGCGCTTTAAGAACCGTTTGGCTGTTTGAGAATATAGTTATCCTCGGGCCGCTGATGCTATGTGCTTCTTCATTGATTGCAAATAGCTCGGCCTAAAATATAGTTGACTCATTGCAGAGGGGAATGTGTAGGCTACATTTTGGTCCTATTACACTAACCCCTATCTTGTTTCCAGATTTCAACCCATCTGTATACCATTTCTGGGCTGTATCCTTCATTCAAGGGAGTTCCATTCCTCCCTACTTGGTATGAGTACTTGGTAGTATTTTTTAAAGTTTACCTCAGGGGACTTTAGATCACTCATTCGGGCTAGTTCTCAGAAGTTATCCACATTTTTATGAATTTCTAGATGTCCAACAAAGTCTCCTTCTTTGTATTTGTAGGTTCTCTGTAAGGATAATTGTTTGGTAGCTTCAGCCTTTATGATGTGTAAATGTGGGATGTTTAGATTCTCTGCAGTCGGAGTCGTTCTCATTGCTCCAATAGGGCTAGCCTTTGTATTTTACTGATTTTATTCATGGCGCTTTTTTTTTGTATTCATTTGAGTGTATATCCAAAGACTCATTTTTGGGTTTAGCCCCCGTGTTTTGCCTACGGGTTGTTTTAGGGCCTCTCTCTTGGGAAACGTGCTGGGTCATATGTATTATATCTCGGGGCGACTACTTTGAAGGGAATAGAATAGATATTGATGAATTAATAATCATTTTTTGAGCAAATCTCTTACGACTTCCAGAATAAAAAAAAAACAGAACTCGCCATGAGTCCAAGGTTACAATTAGCTGACGTGTACAGGTTGTTTCTTATAACACATGTTGTTTAAAATACGAATTTGTTGTCTCCTAGATCGTAGTAAATGGTGACTACTTGACAAGTAGTTTTTTTTAGTAGAAAAAAATGGGTAAGCAGCATAAACAGGACATCTCAGAACCTCAGAATTTCTTTGTCTCTGCATGGCCATGTAACATATAATCTGGCAACTCGAACCTTTTTCACCTGCTCTGGGATCCTGATTGGGAAATGATCACTTACACCATGAAGAAGATCAACTAACACTGGTCTCGTGGGATTACGTTTGTGGTAAGAAAATTCTTTAATTCGCCTTCGTAAAAATGTCTTCTAAAAAAAATTTATTTTGCGGATCCTATCATCCATAAATTCCACGTATTAATTCCTGCTAAGACAATGACAATGCTCGCTCGAACAAAGGTTAAACTTTTATTCCATTTGTAATGGAAAATATTCCTCAAGAGAGGTGTTATTGCTAAAGTAACTCATGTTTCCACTGCGGACGATCTGGAATATCTTGAATGTGACTCCTTTAAAAGCTTTAATTTGTTTGGTACCTTCGTCATAATCTCTGTTAATTTTAAGGATGCATGCCTAGTAAAATCAGTGGTTTATGGGACCTCTTTTCTAAGGGATCAAAAGGTCTACTAATTTTATAGAACTATAACACCGGCATCAAAACAATATTATAAGGTTTCCTAAAATGCACGATCGTTGAATAAAATACTTTCAACTAACTTTGCATGCAAGCCTCCCAATCAACACGCTGCCCAACTTCACTAACCTTGACAGATGTTTCATTCTTCAGCAAATTCTTCATAAGCAAATGCCATCCCACAGGATGTAATTAGAAGGCAACATTGACGATCAATGTATTTGAATTGGTTAAGTGGTGTCAAAAGTGCCTTGACACAGATCACATGTCAACGCACTTACTTATTTAGAATTACAAACCCTTTATTAACACTCGTGTCGGGCGTTACATGGGTGTTTACACATAACTATTATAGAGGCTTCCCTTCCTCACCATTTGAGCCTTGTAACAAATGAGGTTCCTTAAAATGCATAGCATTTTGCTATCGTGCATTGAATTAGAACAATAAATTTATGTTCATTTCGTCCTAGAAAAGGAATACCATTTATTAGCTGGCAGGTTATCCGGCAACGTCAAATTACGTCACGTATACTGGCGTATATGCTAAAGTATATATTTTTCGAGATGAACATTGGCTATAAGCAACAAGTCTCTCCAACCAGCAGAATAAAATGCCAAGTTGGTTAAAGTTAGTTTTCGTCTTCTTACGAGTATGTGAGGCGTAGTGTCCAATCACTCAACACGGTCTCTCCGAAGCCGTTTAACCACATTGATGTCGCTGCACAAGCACAAGTTTGTGATTACATCTCCTTCTTCATTCTCATCCAGATTATTTTTTCTCGGGAGGCTTTGGGGTGTTATTCCAGGTCTTGGTTCCACTTGCAAGTCATTCTAATGGATCTGATTTGGATCTGATTGGCCTTAAGTGTTTGAATTGTTTTCAGATTGTTGGCACAACATCGGTCCTTCACGGTTTCCCACAAAAAAAAGTCCAAAGGGGTCAATCGCAACTCCGAGGCGGCCAATTGACTTCGCCAAGACGGCTGATAACACGTTTTGGGAATTTGATGCGCAAAATATCGATTGTGGCATGGACTGTGTGGCATGGAGCGACATCATGCATGAACCAGAGATCGTTCAAATCCATGTCTTCAATTCTAATTAAAAGAAGTCGGTTAACATGGCTCTGTAACACCCATCGTTGACCGAAGCGTTGTTCCCAGCCTCATTTTCAAAGAAAAATTGTCAAATGATGCCACCAGTCCACAATCCTCACCAAACTCTCACTCTCTGTAGATGCATTGGCTTCTCGACAATAAGGTGCGGGTTTTCCGAGCCAGATGCGGCAATTTTGTTTGTTAACTTAAACGCCGCGCCGTGATGAAAATGACCCTCGTCAGAAAAGATGATTTTTTGCCCAAAATCGTTGTCCAATTCAAGCTGCTCTAAGGCCCAAACTGCAAAGCGATAACGTAGCGGTAGCGAACGGTCACGCGCCATTGCTAAGTCAATTGTACCTTGTAAGCAAATAAACCGAGATCTTTGTGCGGAATTCTCCTCAGGCTAGTGCGTGAAATATTGAACTGTTGAGATCGATGGCGAGTTGATGTTGGTGCATTGAGTCTCATACTCTCGGCCACAGCAGCCACATTCTCATCTGTGACCGTACGACGACAGGGACCATGAGTGTTGTCCACTAGCATACCAGTCTCACGAACTTTTTGCAAAAAACTTGCGTACAGCAGTCGCGATGGGTGTTTCATTTCAGCTAAAACTTATTTTAAAAAACGCACTGTTTGGGCTTCATAGCACTCACTTTGGAAATCAGTTTTCAATATTTTCCAACGTTGTTCAAGCGCAAAGTGACTCATTTCGTTCCCCGGAGGGGTCTATAACTCAATTCGTGCGGTTTGCTAAGAGATGGCGTAACTTGTATTATTCCATTGTAACATGCGTTGGAAAGCTACTGTCATTGTACGTCATTTCAGTATATGTCATTCATTTGAAGCGTAAACAACAATAATTTTTTTTCACTCAAATATGTCGAACTTTGTGCCTGAAAAAGTGTTTTTGCGGGGAGTTCTTCTTCATTACTTTAATATGAAGAAAACTGCTGCCGAAAGTCATCGTATTTTGGTGGAAGTTTATGGTGAACATGCGCTAGCTGAGCGAACGTGCCAAAAGTGGTTTGCACGATTTAAAAGTGGTGATTTTGGCTTGGAAGACGATGAACGTCCTGGGCAGCCAAAAAAGTTTGAAGATGAAGAACTGGAAGCATTACTCTATGAAGATTGTTGCCAAACACAAGAAGAGCTCGCATAATCTTTGGGTGTCACTCAAGCAGCCATTTCAAAACGTTTAAAAGCAGTTGGATATATTCAAAAGCAATTAAATTGGGTTCCACATGAACTCAAGCCGAGAGACGTCGAAAGGCGGTTTTGCATGTCCGAAATGCTGCTGGAACGCCACAAAAGGAAGTCATTTTTGCATCGGATTGTTACTGGTGATGAAAAATGGATCCATTACGACAAGCCCAAGCACAAAAAATCATATGTGAAACCCGGCCAACCAGCCAAATCAACGACAAAGCCGAATATCCATGGCGCGAAGGTAATGCTCTGTATTTGGTGGGATCAGAAGGGTGTGCTGTATTATGAGCTGCTAAAACCGGGTGAAACCATCAATGGACAACGCTACCGAATACAATTAATCCGTTTGAAGAGAGCAGTAGCCGAAAAACGCCCGGAATATGCGACCAGACACGAGGCAATAATTTTCCATCATGACAACGCTCGGCCCCACGTTGATATTCCGGTTAAGAACTATTTGGAAAACAGTGGATGGGAAGTTTTACCCCACCCGCCTTATAGCCCAGACCTTGCCCCTTCTGACTACCATTTGTTCCGGTCGATGCAGAACGCCCTCACTGAAATACGGTTCACATCAGAGCAGAATATCTAAAATTGGCTAGATTCATTCTTGGCTGCCAAGCCGGCGCAGTTCTTTTGGGATGGGATCCACAAATTGCCAGAAAGATGGGGAAAAGTCATAGCTGCAGATGGGCATTTGTACATGTGTTTCTTAAATAAACGTTAAAATTTTGAAAAAAAAATACCGCACGAATTAAGTTATATACCAATATGATACTGACTTTCTGTTAAGATTTCGAGCGGCAAACAGCTGTCAGTGTCAAAATAACCTATGATTTAAAAAAAAGCCACTAGATGGCCCACACTTTACATACGAGTATGTACTCGTATATCTCTATGTTTTAGAGTCGCTTGCATTTTTCCTTTTTAGAGAGGTTTATGAGTGGTCTTCAGTGTTTTTCGTCTCGTATATCTCCAGAGCTGATGACGCTATTGATTTTGGACCAGTTCCATTCGCCGCGTAATTGCATTATACGAGTAAATATTTGATAACATTTTCAAGAAATTTGAATTAGGGGTTGGTTCGCAAATTTGTTCGAAGTTTGTTTTAGGATCATATTTTGTGATCAACTCCGGACCAGTTCTACTCGATGTAGAATGGGAACTGACTAAATTGTCGACATTTTTTTAACAAAATAAGAAAAATAAATATTTCATACCTACATATATTGGTTCCAAGTCTGTAAAAGCACTAAATGGGAAGTTGGTAAACGGTGAGCCAACAGATGGTGCGGATGTTGGGTAGTCATTTAGTAAGGTTCGTGAATTTTTCGATCAACTATTGTACATCCCGCTAATGAGTTATGATTTCGTGCAGCGGTGTGGTGTTTTGAAGAAAGTGGTTCGGTATTCCATCAGACGCCATATCAAGATGCTCGAAGAGCACTTACACGCCAAAACTATAACGCTGTGGGTGAAAGTATTCGAAACCAGCCAGGCACTTTCGTCGCCCAAGTTGACAATTGTGCCTTACTTATGTTAGTTTAATACGAATTTCAAAGATTAATTTTCATTTTTACACCGAGTGGCCTCTATTGGGTTGCCAAGACATTTTGTCATCCAATTGGATATTTTCCCATGAATGATATTTTTGGATGGATGAAGCCAAGGCATCGCAAAAAAGTCACTATGAGGTATGGTTTATGGTTTGGCATAATCACTGGACAATCATTTTTCGAAGATGAATCTGGAGAGGCAGCTAGAGTGAATGGAGCGCGTTATCGTAACATGTCGACCTGGTTTTTCAAAATTGAGTGAATTAGGTCTAGAAGATCTCTGATCTTAACAGGATGGGGGCTTTAACTCACACAAGCCTTTAGATAATCAGTGCATTGCCGTCGAAATTTGGAGATCAAATTATTTCGGTGAGAGGAGAAGTTGATTTGCTCCAAGATCATGCAATTTTAGACATTTTGACTTATTTCTGTGGTGTCACTTGAAAAGTAAGGTCTATGCCAATAACCCATCAACAAGTCAGGACCTCAAACATGTAGAACGAACGATCGGTTGATTTGACGAAAAAAATAAATATAATGAGCTACCTAGCTGCCAGTTCATTCAAAAGTTTGAGTTGACCAGTAGAATTTTACAACCTATTTGACAATTTAATTTTCGTTTCCTGAGAGAAATCTGCGCTGTTTTTTTTTTGACTCTCGAGAACGAGCGATTAGCGATTAGCGATATTAATTCCGAGCAGTGACAGACAAAAATTCTTTATCACCTCGACGTTATGTATATCGATATTGAGATTTTGAACAAGGCGTATCACACTTCTCTCTTCAATGATTACTAAGCCATGTCATGTCTTGTTTCTGTTGATGTCGGACTTCCAGTTCAATGCTGGCCCTAACTTCCAACCAACCAATCACATCACTTTCATATGCAGGCATATGTGCAGGCGATTGTAGCGATTGCAGCGATTGAAAGAAATTATTTCCCTCTAGCTAACCTAGGTGTTATGATAAAGCCTTCAATATTACTAGCCTTCAATATACTTAGCCTTGGATATTACCAAATGTTGGTAACTCAATAATACAGTTGTCACCTGGGTAGCTATAAGCAGTTTCGGAATTTTTGTAACCATTCTGAGCATACACCTCCACACTCCCATCTAGCTATTATCCAAATTCTCCGTTCCGCACTTTGTGCATGTCCACAGCATCAATCCCCCTAAGACCGACTGAAAGGAACGATCAAATCCCTATACGCAAACATCCCTCTTAGCAACAATCCCGTCCAAATATAATAAATTAATTTCATCAATATTGATTTTGAAAACTTAGCCCTCGGCCCTTAATCTTATTCTCCTTTCTTTTCGTTCATTTCTTCATTTTCCTCCTCCATAATGTCGTTTATTTTCTTTCTTCCATGGTGTGCTCTGTCCGCCCTTTCTATTTGCCTTTATCCTTTCGGCAAATTTCATTTGATTTTCACATTTCCACCAAATTGCTTTTGACTAACTGACTCACTGTACAACGACTGTGTTACAATTCCGACTCGTAAAAGATGAATAAACGGGAGTAGGGAATGAAGAGAAATGGCGAAATAAGCAAGAAATTGAAATCAATAAATCATTTGCTAAGAAGAATATTAAAGTTTACACAAGAAACGTGGTCGACTCCTTTATACCCCGGTTCTTCGTCAGTAATCTGTATACCGTGCAATCGGGAAAGATAAAGGAAGAAAAAACGAGAAAAGGAAAATGGCGTCAGAAAGTTTGCGTGTTTTATGAATTCTATGAGATTTTAAGAACAAATAGAAGCCAACGGTGTCGACGACGGGCGGGGAATAAAGACGACGACAGTAAATGCGAATAGCGACAGCTTCCAACAGTCAAAGGGAATAGAAATCCTTTCTGTGGGAGAATAAATAAAATAGAAAGGAAAATCGCTTTATGTCCTTTTGATTTGAATTAGAAGCGATTCGCGCTTATTTTCCCTTTAAGTCTCGTTCGTTTGGTCCTGGGTTTCGCATGTCCTGTGCGTGTTTTGTAAAGGGGACCCCCTCTGCTTAATTCATTTCCACATTCAATTACGATAACCACAATAGTCCCGTCCACATCACATCCTGTGATAATCAATTTCTGTGAATTCTTGTATATCCTGTGCTCCCACTATATCCATCCTTTCATGTATCATGCTGTTGGTTCTTCCAGTCTTTTTTCATTAAGATTGAGGTGGAAGGTTGATGGTGTCGGAATCAATTTGGTCAGTAACATCAAGGATGTGCAGGCAAGTTAGTGTAGGGAGGGGGGGGTGTGAATGAAAGAGAGTAATGGAAAATCCTAGGTTTATGGATTTTTCATTATTTCCACCACTTGATCCGCCTTTTCCATTCTTATTATTCCTCGTCTTTTTCGTTGTTGTTGTTTTCTTGTTTTCATTTCAACCATTTCGCCATTCATCAATTGGGGGATTTTCCTGTCCCCTCCGTAACCCCCGTGTGGCTCAGGACAGTGTAGTATTACAATGGATGTGGTTAATTGTTTTTTTCAAAGAAATGCAATAAAGCCGCATAGCAGGAGATCCTTTCCTACCCTATGTCTGGCCTGTAGTTGACGGCCACTAGCGGGTTGGCGCAATGCTGGATTTCATTACATACGGGGAGATATTCAAGGACATTTATCGTTAGGAACATAACTTTTCAATCAGCGATGAGATCTACTCCTGATGGAGGGTTGATGTCCTTTTCCTTTTCCATATACAAAACAACATGCTTGTTGGGTTAGGTTTTCGAATTTAATTGCAAACATGCTGCTTTCGACCGCATCAGACTGCAACGAGGGATGGAAACCTAATGTGAGTAACATATGGAATTCATTAAGGTTTGGATCTTTTAGTAGTAGTGATACACTGTAGCACGTACGTAGATGGAAAAAAGTTTGAAAACAAATTTCGTTTGATTGTGACCTTCTCACGTTTACAACCGTCACATTTTGACACGAATCTAGAGCAATCGTAAAAGGCTTCCAAACGTGAAAACAACACTTAACCGCCCACCTACGCGTCGTTTCAGTGGCGCTCTAGATCCTTGGATTCGTTAGTTTTAATAAAAAATTCCAAACATGTCTACGGCACTGTGAAACCACCATAAGCAGGCCTAGTAGTCCCTTTGTCGTATAATAATCGTAAAAGTTCATGCACCTTGTTCATTTCCCCTTTGTGACAATTCCCTTCTTTCATTCCCCTCCTTGCTTCTCCGGTCTACCCGATGTTCTACTTTTTTTTTTGGTTTTCAACGTATGTGTGCTGGTTTTTTTTTGGTCGTAAACTTTATATAGTTACACATATCCTTCAGGAGTTTTAAGCACACATGGGGAAATATAACGACAAGATGCGTGTGCAGCTCCTTAATGACATTGACTTCTTTTTCGTACGCCTTCAGCACTGCCCCGTTGGTCGTCCTTTGAGTCCTGGAAAAAATATAAAAAGCGGCCCGTTAGTAAGCCGCATCTGTGCCGTGTAGTAATCGTGACGACCTGGATTAAGGCTTTTAGTTCAGCGCCTTTATATTGTGTTTCGCGTGCCATAATCTGTTATCCTTTAGCGCGGGGTATAACTTATTCACGAGAGATTTTTGTTTGTTTCGACTTTGTCTTCACTTCAACAAAGCCTTTGACCTTTTGTATGTGTACTCGTACATCGTAATAATGATGATAACTACCGCCACTGACTGCACTTAAGGGGGTGACTTGGTAGGTCGGCTGAAATGTAAACTGCATAAGGGCAATGAAAAACGAATAAAACGAGATTTTCTGTCCATTTTTATATCCTACGAGAACAATATATTCGTGTATCTCCCTGCTGGTCTATCTGTGCCGTGGTGTCTCAAGCACGATATCGAGGGGTTGCAGTTGCGTAATGTAATTTCGTTAAAATCGCACACATTCGGGCGGCATGGGCACGGGACGGCTCCGTATTTGATGTTGTAATTTGAATAATGTATCCTGTAGTCCTTTCGTCGTTGCCTCGGAAGGGTAATTGCAAATGCGCTGCTAACTTTATGGCAAGTGTATGGGGAATAGGATATGGCATGCAGTTTTTTTTTTTTTCATACTGAGCTCAGTCTAATTCAATTGGACGTTGTATCAAAGCGGCGGACATGCTGTGTGTACATAGACAGGATACATGATGATAAGGTTCGTTGACACGTGACATTGCTTAATTTTCTCTTTCGTTTCGTACTCGTGTATCGGGCGAGTTCGTGTTTAGTTTTTTTTTTTTTTTGTTTTATTTCGTTCCTGCTTTTGTGAGACTGGAAATATTGGGAAAGGTGTGCACATTAGGGCTTGTTCCATTGTTGGATTTTACGACGACAAAGGACTTACCATTGGGACACGTTTTTATGTAGCGTGCACATATTGGGCGCGGAGGGTCAGTGATGGCAAACAATGGGATGAGATTAAGTTGATTGTGTTGTAATGGCATCGGGGCATGACTGGTCAATGCAGGAAGATAGTTTTCAAGGCTGTCAGATGGCCGGCGTACAGAAAAAATGTTGGTGGGACTAATGCCATCATAAATTAAGTGATACCTCTTCCTTGCCAACGTATTCTCATTCGATTTGAAATTGTAGTATTGTAATTGTACGAGGGCTGTTTGATAAGTATCTGTGTCGGCCCAGAAAAGGAATATAGCCTCCTTGCTCTACTCATGCTCAAGCCCTTTAAAAAATATGATTTTTCGAAGCCCGCAAAATAGGTCTCTGTCGCGTCGACGACTTCTTTTTCTGCAAAGTCATTTTTTCATGTTGCAAAATAAAAAGATATTGCATGGGACCAAATCTGGGAAATAAGCTCTTACGGATGAGTATCCTGGTGCTAGTCATAGTGAAAGAGCATTTTTTTCCTCGACAAATCTACCTAGCAAGCGTACCTTTTGTCATTAATTTAGGATCGAATTATGCCAATGAATTATCATAGTACTGCTCGTGTCTGGCTTTTCCTACCCCAAATAGTCGCTGAAGATGATGCCTCGCGAACTCCAAAAACGGTTGCCGTAACTTTTCGGGCCAATGGAACCCTCACCGCCGTAAAGAAAACTCTTTCGAAATGCGCCAAATATGTCTAAACAGTAATCAATAAGAAGTTATCATGCGATACTGGTCTACGACATGGCCCTCTCGCCGAAGGATTTATCATGCCCAATTTTGGGTATAGGACGCCTCCTATGTGTTCAATTGAGATTTCTACAATAATCTTTACCTGGCGAACTGCCCAGACCTCAATCGGACGGTCTAGTCGCTTCTTATCATAGGCATGTGTTCTTGAATCCACTAAAACAATATTTTTATCATTCCATTTGACTTCCTCGTAGGTCTTTTCATAAATAAAAAGAAACCGGATCATTGAATGATATTGCTCTTTCTCTTTCAGAACCAAGCTTCTCGGTAAATCTGTCTGAACTATCGTTTTAAAGGCGGCGTTTAGTGAGGGCATACACAGTCAGTGGTGCCATCAGTCGCCAAACACCGACACTGTACTAACTACTATTGTTATAATCAAGTGGACTGCCTTTAAGCAGCTTTTTTTTTATAGTGTTCGTGCAAGTTCAAGAGTGTACGCTCTTTTGGTGTTTGTCACACAACCTGGATGGGGTGCAGATGGTTTGTGTCGAAGAAGCTCGTTCATTACTCTCCGGGGGTGGTTGTCCTAGATAAGATTCGAGAGATTCGACTGAATTTGTCGCGTTGGTTGTAGTTCGCAATAACTTATTTTGTTGCCATGTCATTGAGGTGTTATATTGGAAGAGAGTATACACAGTCTATGAATTTTGAAGTGATCTTATACTGCGAGTGTAATGCCTTCGTCAGCATTGTTTGATCATCTCTAATTCACAACTGATATTGTTGCAGAATTTTTCCGTATAGGAATTGTTCTTGGTTATGAACTGACTTGAACTACAGACCTTCCGCTCAACAGTCGATGATGATTACCATTGCACAACGACCAACCTTCCTAAAGCTTAGACGCAATATCAATTTTGGGACTTAACTTTCCTGTTGTAAGGTGAAGACAATATTCCAAAGACATGAGTTGATTGGAGATATTGACTTGATTTTGAATTCCTTTATATGACCTTCCCATACTAGCTGGTACGCATCGCTATATGATTTCGATGTCCACACGTGTATCCGAATTGAGTTTTGTAAGAGCCGGTCGCTTCTCTGGCCCCTTTTTTAAATTAAAATCATGAAAACTAGTTTTGTTTTTTATTTATTCTATTAATTCATTTCATTTTTAACAATGCTACTAAAGGAGATCAAGAAAACAATTAATTGATTCATTGAAAACACAGTTTAAAATATGAGTATCGTTCATAAAATAAGGTGACTTTTTTTATTTTTCGCGAAATGTATTTATTTATTCATCACTATCTATTTGGTTCCCTTAAAAGTAATCTACTTTAGATATAATGAACTTGAGACAACGTTTTTTCCAATCCTCGAAGCACTTCTGATATGAACTTCTTGGTATAACCTTGAGCTTTTTCGGCAAGGGGGTCTTTACCTCCTCAATCGTGGCAAATGGTCACTCTTTTATAGGTCTTTTCAGTTTTTGAAAGAGAAAAAGAGTCGCAAGGGAGTGAATACGGTGGCTGAGGCGTGATTAAAGTATTGTTTTTTGACCAAAAACTTACGAACGCTTCCTTCGTATTGTTTCACACAAAGGGCGCATAACTTCAAGGTAATATTCCTCATTGACCATATGACCCTCTGATAAGAATTTGTCTTAAATCACGGCATTGTAGTCAAGAAAAACCGTGAGCAGAAATTTCACATTTAACGGAACTTGATGTGCTTTCTTCGGTGTTGGGCCATCCGGTCGCCTTTATTTAAATGATTGGGCTTCGACGTTATTACTATATAATCATGTTTCGTCACAAGTCAACCACTTTATTATTCACTCTTTGCTTTGAACCTTCTCAAGAACATTGCTCTCGTCAATGCAAACTTCTTCTTTATGAGTGTTTTCTTCATATTTTACTTGACTCAGCTCTTACAAACTTACAAGTTTCGACAATCGATCTTTCATAGGACTGCTCTTATCCGCAAAGTTCAACTTTGTAAGCAAAAGCTCTAAATGGCTTGCTCATATTCATAAATTGTAGCAAACGAACAACATCCAGCCACTGAATCATTCCAAAACGTACTGTTTCGGTCCAGATAGGCAGCCCCGATTTTTAACGCGATTTAACGTGGATTCTTTTCAAATTGTACGTTAAAGGCGGATGAAAATGAATAGCAAATGCTCGCCTTTAATGTGCAACAGGCTTCCATTGAAGAAGTCCCGATATTTGCGAAGTATATATTTGAGTTCCATCATACGAGGGGCCTAGAGGTCAAAATTCATGTTCTGAAATGTGGTCTTCAGAATCTGAGATGGAAGTTTAGTCTCCGACATAATTTTCATCATCCGAAGGTATTATCGCTGTCTGATGCCATCATGTGTAGGTCTGTTCGTTTCCTCTTCACTCCACATAAAAAAAAATGTTCGCTTCATCATCAAAATTAAGAATGCCCACGCTTGGATATTTTAACATTTTTACGATTAGACTTTTAATTTACATATCATATCATAAAAAAAACAACTTCTAACCACATTGCATTGTTGTTGACTAACCCACATAGACTTAACTTGAGGAAAAAAACCCAAACAAAGTGATCATTGTTTTGATGTGCTGTGTGCCGCGTGCTCCATCCTATTGAAAATAACAATCATCTATCGAACCCAGAATAAATCTTCAATCATTTGTTTATAGTCTCCCGTATGGCAGTAAAAAATCTTTCAATCGCAGCTTGGAAATAAATTAACAAACGATTCCACCAGCTCAAAAACCACACTATACTCGTATATCACCTGTTTATGGTTGTAGTTATTTTAGGATTTATTCGAAGGAGTTTCCTCCCGATGCGATAATATTAATGGTCGACTCGGGTTCGAACAACCAATCAACGAAAGTCCTTAACTTCGGTTCTTGTGTAAATTTAATTTTGTAAGGATGCAAATCCTTATTGAGAAACCAATTTCTTAAAACTGTTTATTAATCGTTTTATCGTTCAACCAAATGGACGATTATTCTCACCAAAAAATTATGCATTTTACGATACGTATTTTTTAAAACATTTATAGCCGATTTCAGAATGAATTTGAATAACTTTTATGTATTGCTCTCGTATGCAACTACACATGGTTAAGAATGTATATATTTCTACTTCGCATTCGCCAAAGATGAAGTGAAAGGAAGATAGCATTCAGAAATTATTCAATACTGATACCTAGGCGCGACTTTTGAAAGACTCTAAATTACTGTGTCGATTTTAATTTTATAGTTATTATTTGACCGAAAATCTGATCACCTCAATCACTTCTTTAAAACAGTTTGGCATTTATTTTTGTTGGGGGCGTTTGCTTTCCACTGGAGCACTTAGATCCAATTACTCCTCTATTGCATTGGTTGTCAAAGTGTTTTAACAGAGACTCGTCGACCGTTTTTTTGTAAAAAGACTATAAAAAAAGCACTTAAACGCTTTGTATTTTACGTGGGCGAGCTGATTCAGGCACTTCATGGAATAGGACTGAGGGGAGCTCTTAGAAAGTGGTTAGGAAATTATTCGACAGGCAAGAAAACTATCTCTTTTAGGGTACCACAGGGTTCAAAACTAAGGCCGTTGCTGTTCACTATTTTTACAAACGAGGGACATCTTTTGCATATGAAGACGACATCTTTGTCTAACGTAGCTGCAGGAGGTTTGGTTTGGCCTTCGATGTTGATCATGACCGCGGCGACCCAAGATGTTTTTCGTTTTAGATTATGGCAATTGATCTATTTTTCATCTGCTTACAATATGAAGTAAAAAATTGCTTGCTTCCTGGGACAAGGTCTCTTGGTTTCAACTCGTTTAACATTTAATTTCCTCGCTTCTGGGCCAACTTCAGCAGTTTCACAAGGTGTTAATTGGCTTTCTGAATCACGACGAATGAATTTGAAAGCTCTTGCTGAATTTGGCATGGATCTTGACCGAGTAATGCTTACAAGTCTGTCCGTTCAAAATGTTTCACCAGTCCGACACACATATTGTCATTCATATCGATATCACCACTTTCCGGAAATGGTGGTCGGAATAAGTTCTAAATTATTTACTTCGCACGAGAACACAAATACGTGGGTTACGTGTCAGAATCTAGGACAGCCGAAAAGTTTTCAGTCAGTGAATAGCAAACTTGAATTAAATTACAATTTCATGTACATACAACAGAAATAATAAAGGACCCATGTGGCTTCCTTGCGGAATACTTGCGGTTAGTAATTTTGAAACAAATTTTGTGTTAGCAATGTAAGACGACAGACATTTCAGAATTCTTGAGTGAACATCAGGCCAATCTTTGGATTGAAAACCGAGTGGTTAATTGTATTAAAATTAATATAAAACACATGAGCCTTGGCACCCCGTTCGAATGAATTAAATTGAGCGATTAAATCACAAGTCGATTTACCGCATTATTACAATTTTCCTAGAAATCCCCAAGTACTTTCGACGCGAATTTTTGAAAGCCTAGGTCACTTTGATGTACTTAATATCCAATTCAGTAGAAGCTGTGTAGCTGCGGCATGAAAATCTGTTCGAAAAGTCTTCTAAGATAATTAACTTTGTCAGCAGAAAAACCAGACTTTTTTTAAGCTTCTTGAATGCTCTTGTCTTTAGGTTTTTAAAATGATTTGATCGCTTGCCTCCGAGACAACATTCAAATTTAATTTAAACACATCAAATTGATCATCAAGATGTAATTCCATACTTGTATGTCTCCTCCCACCCCGGAATACTCATAACCGAACCCCAGTTTCGAGTGAGTCCTTAATATTTTCCGTAAAATTCTGAACGATGTGCTCGTAACCGCGCAAAGTGAATATAAATTCGCAATCCAACCGATTATTGCAGGAATCCCCTTTGCTACGCTCCTCTCATACATAAGTACATTTCACTTTACATCGCATACTCCTTTTCATTACCGTTAAATCTGCAACGATAAACACCGCAAAATTTCCAATAAAACACGCTACAATCATACATATATGAGCAGACTGAAACAAAGAGCAATAAAACGAAAAAAACAATAACCCCAGGCAGCTTTTCTCATAAATTCGAAAACCCCATTCTCATAATATGGCACCCCATTGAAGAAGCTACTCAGGTCGATCACAAGATGTCACCGTGAGTCAGTATCTTAAATCTTAAGTCGCATCATAGGCCAACGTGAAGAGGGGGAAAAAATTTCAAAAAATTTAATTGACCATCAGTCTTTAGTCGTCAGACTTGGGTCTTCATCTCCCTGGAGCTTTTGATTCAATCGTTTGCCTCGTCATACAGGTTCGTCAAATGTGAACGATGGCTATGGCAATCATGATGACGATAAAGCCGAACGATACGGCAACGTGTCGCCATACAAAAGAAGCGGTAGCTATGAGCACAGAGTGATGTTAATGAAGCGCCTGCCTACGACAAAAGCACTTTTCCGCTGGATTTGCAGATGGAAATTAATTTTTTCTTCATCCTCCGCCAGTCTCCCCTCGTTGTCTTGCCGTTTTTTTATTTTTTTTTTCATCGCCCTCTCCGCCTCCCGCTGTCATCGTTCACATTCAACTTATTCTCAACATGGCGAATATGGATGTGGATGGATAGATGAATGAATGGATGGATGTGTGTCGCCGTAGTCGTTCGTTCAAGTGTACACTCGAGATAATTGCGAGCACTTTTATGTCCTTATTGTGACTTTAATTTAATCTGCTCTTAAGAGTACTTGTTCGAATGTCGGGCTTAGGCTGGAGGAAAATGCAGTCTACAAAAATCTGGATAGAAGATTTCGTGGCAAATAAAATTAGGCGCGGTGGTTGGTTGTTTTTTTTTTTTGAGATATTTTTAATGTGTGGGAATGCGGCGAATTGGATTTCGGTCTAAAATTGATTGCATGCACTCGTAAGTAGTGCACTCTGTCAAGGAGAAAAGTCGGTCGTGATGTTTAAACTCAATTAGGGAAGAGCGACAGTGGGAAGTGGAACGCATTCGACTGCGGAAATATAGGTTTGAAGGGGATACGCAAGTGGTCGGTCAATTGATGAAGTTTCTCCCATCTTAGGGGTAGAGGCATACAGCATCTTTAACCCAATCGTGCTTTTGCCTTTTTTGAACAATTTCGGAAGGAAGACAATGACATACGATACGCCTTTATCACAACACCTTTTAAAATAAAAGGTCCTGAAGCGGATAGGGTTTATTCGACCCACTGGGAAGTCATTGTAATGGATCCGCTAGATATGTAGATATCTGTATGTATGTTCGTGAGCATTTTTTTCGCCTCGCATATCTCGAGAACAGATAATGATATCGGCTCTGGACTTATTTTATCCGCATCGCAAAAAAAGAAAATGTGGCTCGTGAAATGAAACGATGTCACGCGTTATTAAACAAGAACTTGGGCTTGGCGCATATCGAAGAAGTACCGGACAACGCTTGACGCACAAGACAAGAGCGACGAGATCAAAAGTGTTGCTTCAAAGACATGAAAACGGCGGACATAGAAACATTTTTTTCTAGATGAGAAAATGTTCACAGTTGAACAGAAATTTAATCGCCAAAATGACAGGATTTAGAAAGCTGCAGAAAAGGTTGGGTAAGTCGGAAACGGCCATCATCAGTGATTTTGTAAGGGACAGCACTTATGGCAGGACTATGTATGTGCATCCGTACATTGCTGGTTAAAATCGCCACGTACATGGTCACCTCCAAAGCGAATAACGCAATCTGCTCGTTTTTTGGCATCTACCACCATTGAATTGTTTCCATGCCCTCTTGACATACAGCTTAGACGCTACATAAAAAATCTAGAGACGTTGAATCAGGCTATCAAAATTATGATTTTTTGAAATACGGCGAACGAGAAACAGACGACGCAATATAGCCATCGTGTCTCGGGCTGTGAGAACTGTGTCCCTGACTTGTTGAAACCGAAAAATTGGTGATGGAGAGGTCCCTCGTAAAATGGTTGAGGGTGTCCTTTGGCGTAGAACCGACATTCTTGTTTACTCACGGTTCTATTTAATAAATTGGGCTCATAGCTCATGGAAATCTCTTTCCAAATATCATTCCAGTGGCTTGATCGTAAAAGTCAATAAATTTTGTCCTAGACTAGCTTCAAATATACACGAATTATAGATCGGAGAGACCTGCGAAGCTTCGAGGGGGTTCCCTATTTTTTTTGGCTTAATTCAGCTCAATACTTAATCTAGCTTAAATCTATGACTGAAGTCGATTGAAAAGACCGAGCTTTAGGCATTGAGTACTGAGGTTGAAGTCAAAATTGCTGATCTTCGAATTGACATTTCTCAGCATGCGAAAGATAGGTCTATTGGAGCCATATGTGGTGCGACCGTAGGTAGAGAGAGTTAAAGTAGGTGGTGCAGTGGTACCCGAAAGTGGTGGATGAATGAAGAGGAGGTTGGATATTTCCCTTCGTCTTTTTGTAACAAGATAATGACTAGCTTAAGGCGGTCTTGATAGATGGTTAAACATAGATAAGAAAGGTAAAACCTAGAAAATTGAATGCTCTCGATTCCAGAAAGATGAATTAGTTGGTAAGGAGACTACATTTTGGAGGCGTTTTTGAGAAGGGGCAAATAAAGGTCATTTTCGGGGATCGAGTCACGTAGGGGTTGGAGTTGAATACTTCCTTAGACCATTGTCCTGAATTTTCTTTAGGAACTACATCGCCGAAATGTATACAGAAACTAAAACTGTCCTAACACATAATATTCCTAAATCGCGGATCAGTTGAACAGTGGGAGTGGGTTGATTGTGGAGAAGATAGAAACGGAGATGAGATTTGATGCGTTTCCGCAAAAAATTGAGAATCATGTTCCGATTAAACGATCTTGAAGAGCTTGGTGTCGAAGGCGTACAGGGAGATGTGAGAATTTTTAATAACCATTTCAATATTTCCGGAAAGCTGACTTAACTAAACTGAATAATCTGCTCAACAATGTTTATTTTAACTTCCTCCTTAACACTAACTCACACATATCCTTAAACGAAACCCTTGCGCTATTTTACTCCAAAATCCTCAGCTCTTTCATTCTTTCAGTCTCATACTATCCGAAAAGGAGTTACACTTCATCTCCGCCCTGGTATACCAAGAAACTACGCTCTTTGCGCAATAAAAGAAATGAAAATTGGCACGCCTCTTTTAGATCCTCCTCTACATCTGACCTTTCTAATTACATGCAGTCCTACATGTGAATCAGTCTATCTCCGATACCAAACGATACCTTCCACTTCATTAATACAAAATGAAAAACCGATAGCTACCCCGCTACATTTAATTTTCTCAATAACTCTTCCAAGGAACCCGAAGTAATCGCCAACTTCTTTGCTCATTTCTTCAGCCAATCATTCACCGACCAGGATCTTCAACCCGATCACGACTATTTACGATATTTGAAAGACGTCTCTTGTTTCACTGAACATAACTCCCGACCTAATCGCCGAAAAAATACGCAACTTAAAGGACGACTATTCTCCCGGTCCCGAATGTCTGCCTGCCATAGTTTTAAAAAAGTGCGCGAACCATCTTATTTTACCTCTTACCGCTCTTTTTTAAAGCCCTATCTCTCAAGGACTCTTTCCTAAGCTTTGGAAATATGCTTATATCATTCCAGTCCATAAAAAACGACTGAAAAATTTTGTGTCTAACTATCGTCCCATTGCCAAACTCTCATGCATACCCAAACTTTTCGAGAGCATCGTTTGCGATGCACTATTCTTTCACTGCAAACCCATATTTTCTCCTAACCAACATGGGTTCCTAAAAGGTCGATCGACAACCATTAATCTAGTCGAGTTTGTTTCACAATGTTTGTGTGCGCTCGAAGCTGGCAAAGAAGTAGACGTTGTCGCCACTGACTGCAGCAAAGCCTTTGACAAAATGTCTCTCCTCAAGCTCACTGCCCTCGGTTTCTCTCCCAGTTTTATCTCATGGATCAAATCTTATCTTGAAGATCGTCAATATAACGTTATCTTCAGATCATCTATCGATTTCTGCTCGTGAGCTCAATTTTCGCCTCCATATCGATAACATTATCAAACGTGCTAACTCTGCCCTCGGTTTCGTGAAACGCTGGTCCAATAATTCTCGAATCCTTACGTTACGAAATCATTATACATACATCACTTTCGTTAGGCCCCTTCTCGAATATGCTAGCCAAGTCTGGTCCCCCTCTTACGAATCCCATACCACACGTATTGAAGCGATTCAGCGCAGGTTTATGCGTTTTGCCCTTCGTGGCCTTCCCTGGGCCGACCCCCTTAATTTACCCCCTTATACGAATCGCCTAAAATTAATAAACCTCCAACCCCTCAAAGAACGACGTGATGCTGCAGATATTCTATTTATTCACGACCTTCTCAGCGGTAACATTGACAGCCTCTCATTATTGCACATGAATCCCCTTAACACCAACTCATGTAACCTTCGGTCCACGCTTTTTTTCCGTATAAACACTCACCGCACAAATTATGGCTACTACGAACCAATGTCCAGAATGCTACACGAAGCTAACACCAATCTTTTCGACCTTCACCTCAAAAAGTCCAGCCTTAGAATTGCCCTATACCACAACCCTTCACCCTCTCCTTAATCGTTTCCACCCTGCCACCTAGTTAATAAGTTATAGTTAAGTTATAGTTTTTTGTTGAGGCTTGCATTAAGCTAATAAAGTGCCCCTATGGTGGCGTCAAATCAAATCAAATATCGTAAATAGAGAAAGAATGAAAAGAAGTGGTCCTAACTGGCTGCCTTGAGTTACACCAAGCTAAAAGACGGCTATAAAAGGCACCTTATAATAGCGGGTTTACAGAAGATATCCCCTTTAATGGTCTTTAAATTTTTTTTTGATCGATCCATTAACGTAAATATCATCAAATTCATTTATAGTTGTTTACAAAACACAAGCGTAACTATAAAGACAGAGAGACTATTTTGACACAGATATCAGTAACAGTACTGCCAGCCTATAAAATAATAATTTACCAAATTGCTATGCCCTGAACTTATATAGCTTGACAACAAATTATGATAATAAGATTTAGATATTCGGACGCATTTTATTCGACACCTAAGTGTGTAATGAATGCTTTAGTTGTTTTTTTAGCCTTAATTTGGAGGATGGCAGTTGAGGTGGGCTAGTCGCAGCCAAACATCTATTTTATTTAGCTAAAATTCATTTCTTTTTCGTGAGTGAAGGTTTTAAGATAGGGTATTAAAGGACGAAGAATAAACCACGATCCGTTTTATTGCTGCATATTTATTTTAATTTGAACAAAAAGCCAATACTTGGATCGAGACTTGTATAATACGTTTTCTGAACTCGTCACAGATGTTGATTGAATGCCTTCTGAAAGGCTAGGACTCGGACTTAGTAGCTCTAATTTCTAAGGTCTTTAATGCCTATCCAAACATGGTCTTTGTAATTTGTTAACCTTTAAGTCAGTTTTCTCTGTTTAAATTCAAGGAATTCCAGTACTACAGGGTCATCCAACTGATGTTACCGAAAATACATTTAAATCAAACACATTTATTATTTAGATTTTGAACAAATTTTTCAATTTGTAAGATTTCAATATATTGATTGGATCATACCATTATGATACACGACACATGTTTGTGTCGAGGATGTTCATTCACTACTCTCTGGGGGTGGTTGTCCTGGGTAGGATTGGAGAGAATCCACTGAATTTGTCGCGTTGGTTGTGGTTCACAGTAACTTTTTTTTTTGTTTCCATGTCATTAAGGTGTTATATTGGAAATGCACACACAGAGTAAGAATTTTGAACTGATCTTGAACTGCGAGGGTTATGCCTTCGTCAGCACTTTTTAATCATCTCCCAATCACAATTGATGTTGTTGCACAGTTTTTCCGTATAGGAATTGTTCTTGACTATGGACGGATTCGAACTACAGACTTTCGGCTCAACAGTCGGTGATGATTACCATTGCACCACGACCACCCCCAAAAGCGTTAAGACTTTGCGGATTGTGTGCATAGCCCCAACGACGAATCATACGATCTTAGTGGCCAGCATCCATCACCAAAATGCGAAATAACTTGTCTAGGAAATATTTCTCGTATTAGAACCAAAACGGGTCGTGAGACCGTTTTGCACATTCATATCTTCGATGTTAGGCAAAGGAAAATTCGATTAACTTTGATTGTAGCGTGACCTTCTTCAACACTATTACTAACATCGGCCATACTTTCTGCAGAGTGTGCATTTCAATAATGGATAGTCCTGGACTCTTCTGTAATAGAGTCGGTCTGTTCGAATTTTTCTGCTCGAAATGCGCGAATCATTCTTCCAGAGTAAGTTTTCATAATTTTAACGCATTTTACCATTGTTAAACGACCCACACCGTGAAATGGCAAACCCTAAACTAATCATGTACACTCTCGGATGATATTTTGGTTTTAGGTATAAGGCTGAAGCAGGGATGTCAAATTCCGACCACGAATGGGATCACCCCTCTTTCGATTTTATACTCTCTAGAGCGATTGATCAAAATTCCTGAAAAATTTCTTTGAATGAAATTCTGTTATCAGGTATTGTAAAGCTCCTGTTTTCTGTACTTTGAAGGGCAATTTCCAAACTTTAGGCCCCCATCAATTAGTATTCTCACGAAGTAAAAAAGAGAGCTTCGTTTCGAGATAGAACTTTTGTCCTATCCTACCCATTTCCTGGCTTTCGTGTGACTGGAAACCAACTTGAGGTTTTACGCTTTCCAATTCCCACACCACCATATATAGTTTTAAAAGCATTCGGGGACGAATTCGAAATGGAAGTATCTCTCTACCCTTTGGAGACTTATTTCCTGATTTCACGGAATTGTTCGCTTGACTTTAAAATGAGCCCTTTCAACCGGGACATATCGCACAGATTAACCAAATGGATGACAAGGATTAATTGTAACTTCCAGACATTCTTTGGATTTGCAAATTATCTAACAGGATACAGACAACTGAGTCCTTGTTTCATAGTTGCTTTTTCTGTTTTGTCTCTCATTATTCCCCTTTCACTCACAAAAAGGAAAATGGATCTGTGGGAGGGTGTAGGAAATTTTGTAATTAATCGTTGTCGGCGGGAGTGTGTGTTGATTTTTCTTTTCCTCGTCTATTCACTCACGTGCTGTTAGGGGCGGTACCGGGCCCCTGAAGAATGGATATTTGTGTTGTAAATTAACCCTAAAGCGACCGCTTGTCTTTCATTCATTAGGGTTGATTGTTCTTGATTCTAGTTTCATTCAGGTTACTGAGCTATGAATAGAGAACGAGGGGTACGGAGTTTGGGGTTTCTCATTTTCAATTCAACTTTGTATGCTTTTCTTATTTAAGCCGAGGCCACCTGAACCGGTAGGCGGGTGGCAGTAGCGGTGGCGGATGGACTACAGACGATTGGTGTATCCCGGAAGGATGTAAGGACCAAAGATGTGGGTTTTGATTTGAAAGTAATTAATTATTTTCGGGTTAGTTTATCGGCCATGTGTATATGTAGAATGGTTAATAACAAGTGAGCTACTGTATTATAGAAAACGGACCTTCTGATAACGCTTCCGAGAAGGTTGAGTGATTTTAGGTGTTTACGAAGATAAAGTGATAGATTGATGGATATATGGGTTGTAGTTGACTGAGCGAGTCATTTGTTATATTCGTCTGGGTTGTATTTAATGTCACATTCATAAAAGGGTACGAGGTTGAACGTAAGCTTTTGGTTTGGTTTGGTAAAATTAATTTTCCCCAAAAATTGTTTCGCCACAAATCTTTTATCAACTTTGTTGGTAAACATGTCCATTAAACCTTCTCAGAACCATTAAATCCACATCAAGAACAGTTGACCGCAAAAACTCACTCGGAAGTCCTTTACCATAAAATTGTATTAATGTCCCAGAATTGAACGTCAGGAGCAGGCAGGGAACGCAATCCCCCAAGCCCAAAGCTGCTATCTGTTTATTTACACAGTTTAATCATGTCCTGTGCTCTGTACTAGTGGCACGTAATGAAATGTCCTGTTTGCTATAAGAAATCTTAAACAACATACATAATAAAACGAATGAAGTCTGACCACTGTCAGGACATTTCACTTGTTCAGCATTCACCCGAGCCTCAACTTTCCAACACCGGACCAGCAGGGGCGGGAAATGTATTTTTTCGTTTCTCTTGATGCGCATCACGATGACAACACGTCGACAATGATGATGATAGTTAGGATGACTATGTTCTCCTCCATTGCATCTCGTAAAATGAGTTTTCAAACCATCTTACTTATATGCTGTCGGTGTCCCACATTATAGCACTATGTTCCCCAACACACACCATATGCTCACACACACGGGCACGTGTCGTCTGCTCTGAGGGTTTCGGACATTTTCCTTCCGAATGAATTAGAGAAATTACGAAAACTCTTTCCGACTTCCTGTGGTCCAACCCTCCTGGGGGGCTCCTTTTTATCTCCAAGTGTTACTAAAAACAGTAAGCACGGAGGGTTACTAGCCCCTTTGACATATACTCATATCATCTCTGTTAGAATGCCTCGCCGCCTCGATGGCATGCAATGCAGAGGTAGTTCTACGGTATGGAGTTTAAGTTAAAAGCATGCGGTTGCTTCTGGTCCGGTCACCCTTTCATTCACTATTTTAGACTCTTACTTTCCATGCTACCATTAGGGAATATCCAACAAAAGGGGGAACCTTACTGATCACAAAAAAAAGAAACAAGATACCAAGGAGCGGACAAGACAAACAATAACACAACGGTGGGATGCGGGTGGGTTAATAGCTTTATGGAATGGGAGGATGGCTCGAGGTGGATGGGCAAAGTGCTTGTTTGTTTTAAACCAACCATGCTTATATGTGGATACGCCAGACGTTCCTTCCCCCCTGCGGCGGTGTTTTCGTACACCAAATTCATTCAGTTATTGTTATTGTTATTTTTCTTTCTCTTCGAACCTATGTATGATTTCATCCGACTAGAACCAGTAGACTCGAGGGAATCGTTGTTGAGTGTTTTTTTCGAAAATATTTTCGAATTGCGTTTTGGTTAAATGAATATTGAACAGAAGCCACAGACAGGACAGGAAAGGAGGTTGCTAGTCGGGTAGGTTGTTTGCATTGTGGTTTACTGGTAGATTAAATGTGTTTTGCACCTTGTTCAAAGTGGTATAAATGTATTTAAGATGTTTTCGAAAGCGTTTGAGGAGTGTGTCGAAATTATTCTTAATGTCAGACGATTTTGGTCATTTTTGGCATGATACTCAGACTACACTGTATCTAGTTGATATACATAGATGTTGCCAAACCAAAATGGAGTTGTGGAAGTATGAATTTTTTTACCAGGGTGTCCAACTTCCTACTCCACTTTTGAAAATTAAATTTTATTTTAGCCTAATTTAAATACAAACTTTGAAGCAGGTAATAAAATACGATTTGTCTGCCTCGGTTTTACCTACTATTACTCATTCTTTTGATAACATTGTTCATCACTCTAAAGCGTTGGTGAAGCATTGGCTTTACGATTTCTAAAAACACTCCAAAATAAAAATTGAATTGTACGATATCCAGGGTAATATGGGGTTCCAATTTTGAGAAAACATTCTTCGAGAAATTTGTCATGCAGTAGAGTTGTTCTGATGAAAATAAATGCTGTCCACTTCTATGTCACGAGTTTAAGATCAAAGTTCGGCAACGAAATCACTGAAACGGTCGCACCATCATCATTTCGGAAAAAAAAATTACCGAATGAGCTGTCACTTGTTGTGGATGGAGAGTCGATTTCGAATGAAAATGAGCCTCATCGCTCAGAATAATTTTGAGTAAAAATCATGATCTTGTTTATTCATTTCCGACACCCAATCAAGGAAAGTATGGCAATATGCGTGGTCTTCTGATTCTAATCCCCATGCCAACAAGTGCTATAAGCACGGCAACCAAAAGTGAGAACCTCAAACTAAAATGTGATTTTTTGGCTGTTTGATTTATAAGTATTCTATCTTCGACAGCTCACGCATGATTCGTAGGAAATTTCAAAGCGGCGCGATTTGCCATACAACACGCCAATCGACGCGACGCGACGATCCGATTAAGAAATGAAATGAAAATGCCATCTCATATGGGTCGATGTAAATTTCGAATAATTTCAACAATTCTCAACCGATTTTGAAAATTCAAAAACTTTTATTCAATATAGACCTTTACAATTTATTTTGATTAATCTTTGAAAACAATATCAATTAAATGACCGCCTTTATTGCCGATGCAAAAATGGGCTCGTTTTCGCGCATTCTCCATGACATTTTCGAGCATTTCGGTCGAAATTTCTGAGATTTCCTCACGAATGTTTCTTTTGAGCTGTTCTATTATCTTCGGGCCGTTAGCATACACCTTGCTTTTCAAGTATCCCCGAAGAAAAAAGTCTGTAGGAGTCAAATCCGGCGATCTCGGATGCCAGTCAATATCGCCCTTTTTTGACACCAATCTTCCAGGGAACTTGTTACGCAAAAGGTTCATTGTTTTGTCCGCAGTATGGCATGTCGCGCCGTCTTGTTGAAACCAAAAGTGAAATGAGTTTTCTTACGCATTTGTGGGACTACATAATGGGCCAACATCCATCGATATCGATCGCCATCCACTGTATCGACAACTTTGAAGAAATACGGTCCAATGATGGTTTTAGCGCATACACCAGCCCAAATAGTAACTTTTTGATCATATAGCGGCTCTTCGTGAATAATGTGAGGATTTTCGGTGCCCCAGAAGTGACAATTTTGTTTATTAACTGAGCCAGAGAGCGTAAAATGTGCCTTATCGGTCATCAAAACTTGCTGCCAGAACTCCAGCTCAGCATTAATCATTGCAACTATATTTTGTGCGTATGCCAAGTGCCGTGGCTCATCTTGTGGCAAAATTCTTTGAGTTATCTGCATTTTGTATGGAAATAAGTGAAGATCATCCTTTCAAATTCTCCGCAAAGTGGTCCCACTGATGCATAACTACTGCGAATGGCGCCAATATGACAAACTTGGGTCTTCTTGAACACTGGCCTTCACAGACTGAATAGATGAGTTTGAACGCCGCGGACGTTTAGTAGGTTGCTCACGAGGGCTTGCCACAGAACAAAATTGAAAAAAATTCGAGGCCCAACGACGAATTGTACCTTTTTTGGGCGCAACACGATCACGATATTTTGCACAATCTGGCGTTCATTTTTAATGAACATTGAAATTTAATTTCCACGCATTCTTTTGGTATAAAACGATACATGGTTAAAATTGTACTGAATGATATGAATGAATGAATGCGATAAAATTGGAATGAAGTTTCCAAAATGCTATGACATATGAAAATCGGCTGACAATTGTTAAAGTTATTCGAAGGTTACATCGACCCATATGAGATGGCGCACCCTGGATTTATCTCTCGGTTTTGACCGGTGATTTGACCGGCTAGATCAAGGTCTTTAACGCCTTTAGACTAATTTTTATGAGGATGCATCAAAGTACTCATCAATTCCGATAAGCCAGTGTCAGTCGCAGTCTTGGCAGGCAACATTACACGTGTTTCTAGAGAGATATTACGTAATGTGCTCGAAAAAGCGACCCAAAATTGGACTCTTCGTCCGGATCACTTAAAATATAGTCGTGTTTTAGAAAGTAAATGGCATGCATTGGCTTACCAACTCAAGTAAAAAATGTATACGCTTCTTCAGTTTTCCTCTACTTTTTTGTCGCATCAAAATCCAGGCGCTTAAAAAATCCCGTATTGTCAAACGATTCTGACATATTTTCACCGCTTGTGCAGACTATCCAGTATTTCAACACGTTATAGGAATGCCTATAAATGCAAACTTAGTAATCTCCTAGTATTTATGTATCAAGAGCCACCACAAAAATAATTAAACGTTGATAGCTCAACAATAGCACGAAATTTTAAGTGACTCCTCTTATTGGATTACATTTTATGGCAGTTTAGTGTCTAGTAGGCTTAAGGCAGTTAACGTATTTAAAGAAATAACATACTGGCAGCATAAACTGGCCTAAGACGTTACTCAGCCTTACAACAATATCCAACACCGAGAAGCAGCCATGAGACATTTTCAAAGAGAAATACTTGATTAATCATTTGCTAGCTCCTTAACTCCTTAGTATAAAGCCTATCTACTCCGAAACCTGGCTTTTCCTTAATAATGTAAAACTTCTTTACCTCTTTTGTGTTTTTTCCCAGCAAACTTAGTCTAGTGGAAGTGTGGCACTGGTTTTGCGCACCTATCTGTCTTTTAATGATGACTTTTTCGGAGTTTTCTTCTCAAGTCATCAGAAGAAAACTGCGAAAAAGCAGAGGAAAAGTTCAGAGTTCATTGTAGGACTTGTATGAATATTAAACAGCATTGAGTTAGTGGTACAAAAATTATGAAATATAAAGGTTTTCGTGATCATTTAGTTACTCCGAAAAATTCGGAGTAATAATTTCTCTTACTAGAATCACTTATGCGATGACTCATTACGTAAAACTCCTTTTTCAACGGACCTTAATCCTGCGACACCATCAGCTTTTTCACCTTCATTCAGTCTAACAGCTTCACTTCGTTTTTTTAACTTTTGAATGTCAAACTCGTTTTCCATATGGCAATCTCTTATCACGTGGTAATGGTCTTAGTCATCGTCACCCTTTCGTCGGCCAGTTGTTGGAGCGAGATTAAAAGGTGATAAAAGGAAAATAATTTGTTTAACCACCCGCAACACTGTCTGCGTTTTTATTGCTTTTCATCCGTGAAGTAACACACATCTTTTCTACGTATGCTGCAGACAAAGCTGACTTACTGACTGACTTGCTTACTACTGAATTGCATTTCAACTTCTAGATGCGACTACTGCATAGGATAGATATGTACAGTGGAAACAGGTACTGCCGGTAAAAATTCATTAAATGTCAAGCGAAAGGAATGAAAGCAAATTGCATCAAGCTGCCTGGTCCATGTCCTATTTTTGCTTTCCTCCTTACCTCCTCTCTGGTTTCTTTTACGGATTCATTCATGAAAACGGTGGCTCCGTTGATACATCATGTATCTATCCCGATAGCTTTGTTGTTCAAAATCACAGAAGCATGAGAAAGAAATAAAATAAAAAATAAGACAAAGACGTAGATAAGGATGAGAAGCAACTGCCTGTGGCTACCATTTATCACAAAAGGATGCATAAATGTGGGGTTAATTTCTTATTCATATTTTTTCTCCTTTTCTTTTCATTTTCTGTTCTGTTGTTCGTTTTTTTTTCTTTTTTTTCTTTTTATTTTGCTGAGCTGAATCCATCTGTGCTTTTTGTTTTACGACATTGTGTCCTGGACAAGGATGACAATTGCACAAATCTGGAACCGAATGGCAACTGCAGTAGAATCTGCATAGGTATGTACATAGTACTCTCACTCTCCTTATTATCCTGCGGAAAAGTGTCGTTAAAAAATTATATAGGTAGAGAGGCGCAGAGACAGGGAAGATAGGACAATAAGGAATAAGGATGGCATTAAAAACGAGAAGGCAAAAAAAATTGAATTAATTTTCCAACAGAAGTGTTTCATTAAAAACAAAATATGGTTTCAGAATGAATCATCCCGTTTCCATGGGCGATAGGAACTAGGCTGGGATTGATGCTGGATAGATGGGGTCTACGGGATTGCAACGATTCTCCTTCGCTCGGAGAGTGAATGATTCGTAAGCAGACGTCAGACAGAAGTGGAGTTACATTGTCCTCAAAAAGCGTTTTGCCGCTACCTACTGCCATTCTACTTCGTCTTGTTTCCATCTTTTTATGTCAAACCACTACCTAAGGGGGTAGCTTCATTCTGCGGGGCAATATCGGAGAGACAATGAACTCTTTTTGTTTTTTTGTTCGCTGATGTTCTGTTGTATTCCCGTTCCCAGGCTAGTATCCCTTGCGAAGCGCATAATATTCATAGCCAGGATCAGACGGAAGTGCGGCCAGATAGAATGGGCGTCTGATGGTGTCACGAATGGGGTTCTTTGTTATCATCTGCACTACCGCTAATGGTAGTGCATTCCACTGGAACCACAACGGGATAGTTCCACTCCCTCATTGGGAGTCGTCTGTGTTTGTGGTGTGACGAGTACAGGACTCTGGATTCTAACCAGCTATTGGATCGAGGGTGAATTTTAATAGTTTTTCGACATATTCATTATTTTTTATTCATTCGCGACTTACCTTTGTTTCCATCCGGTAAAGTAGCAAGGGATAGTCAGTCCCCCTTCGTTAGATTCTTCGCGTCAGATAATGCGACGAAGGGGGCAGTTACCAGTTCGATAAAATGAACAAAAGTCCAACTAAACCGCACTATCTGGGGCGAATCTCTCGTCTGACTGTCTCCTGCACTTCTCTAGATGCAACTTAATTCGTAGTGCACCGTTGCCCCTTGCACTAGCTGCTAGCGAGGGTGACTACGATGTTAATGACGCTCTATCACAGTATGGTGAGCTTTTACTGCTGCACCCACAATGATGTTTGCAGACACACACGTACGTATACAGCACCTTAGTATCGTGGCACCATGAGTAATGCATACAACTGCCGCGCGCCCTTTTTGGCATGATTACAATCTCAAATCGCCACCACATACGAGTATACGCGCCCAAGTGAGTGTTAGTTAGTCAGGTAACCGCGGTACTAAGGTATTCCACAACCCCGAAGCTAAGTGACTTGTAAGGGTTGAATGCGGTTTGATTTTGGTTTTCGCGATGCCGCATATGCAGTACATATCTATGTATGGGCGGCATCTATCCTTTGTCCTTACTTCAATAGCACCACCAACGAAGGGGTTCCTGATACTTCTGCACTTGTTTGCCGTCTTCCAGTGTATGTATATAGGTTTTGTAGAGTTTTGAAAACCGCCTCTGGTATACTGCATTAAAGTCCGAATCAATTAGTTTGAAACATTCAAAATGCATTTCAGTTATACTAACATATACCCTTGCATGAATAAGTAAGGACTTGGAGGAGAAGGAGCCAATTCCATTCATCCCTAGTTTTTTTTTGCTTTTCAGTTTCGAGTTCATTTACTTCTTTTGTCTTGGCCGGTCGTTCCTCGTTTCTTTCTCTTTTGTTTTGTTTTTTTTTTCTTCGTCGTGCTTTGTGAGGAATTTGGTGTCAGTTTCAGTATTGCTGGCGCCTATCCTAATTGGGCGACATCCAACAAAAGCTGATTCAACATGAGAGAATGCATTTTTTATACTCCTTCGAAGGATACTTATACAGCAGCGGTTGAATGGGGAATGGGAAATTCGGAGGCAAAGGGGAAAAAGGTCATTTCGATGGAATTTGGTTCTTGGAAATTGAAATCATTGTTGTGTTCTTGGGAATATGTCTAGATACAATGTGTGTGTGTGAAAGAGGAAATAAATTTCAGGATTTAAAGTGCTGTTCGAAGGAATAATTTATGAGATACACGAGTTTGTCGACACCTCTTTGGAGGCGAGTGAGAGAGGTTCTTTTTATCTTTATGTTTTCTGCAAAAGCTTTTTTCTTTTATTTTTATTTCCTGGCCATGATGTGAGGTGTTCCAAGGTCGACAGCCTGCAAAACAGCACTCGGTGGATTTATGATTCTCATGTGCACATCCAACGGTGTGGAGATACTTCTAGAAAGACAGGGAAGACGTGACTCTGAACAATTGATTTACTGTGGACAGGGGTGTTGGATTGTGTAAATTACAACTGACACGACCCTGTGCACAGTAGTAGCGAATATCGCTCTTTGAGTCGCACTCGTTATATCGTCTAGGGCCATCATAGTCGGTTATTCGTAAAATTCGTATTTTTTTGGCCAAATTTGTATATCACTGGTTATCAGTTCCGCTCTGATGGTAGTTATATATGTAAGTGTTTGCCGTCTCTAGAGGGGCTTTCGTGTGACTTGAAAGGGTGTTTTTTTGGGGCGCTTAGTCAGGGAAAATGATTTACAGCTCTGTGAAAAAAAATAGCACCAACCACTTATTGTAGTTTTAAATTAAAGATTTTTTAAACAAATGTCAATTTGAATTTTATTTTATATTTTAATAACAAAAGTGAAGATAAATTAACCTAGAAACGTAAACACTCATCCATTATAACTAAAATTAAATAATTTATGCTCATTAAAACAAGAAAATATCATTTTTGGGGTGTGAAAAATAATAGCACCAACAGTGGAAATTCGTAAAAAAAATAAAATTATGGGTAAAATTAATAAGATATTGTCTTGGAATGTTATCAATTTATTAATATTTAGTCTTATAACCCTTACTTTTAAGTACAGCGGCGCAACGTCGTGGCATGGAGTCGACTAATGCTTGACATCGCTGAAGTGGAATATCCCTCCATGCAGCCTGCACAGCTTCCCATAATTGCAATGTGTTTTTCGGCTTGGCTTGAAATACGGCTTTTTTAACATCTGCCCAAAGATTTTCGATAGGGTTCAGGTCTGGCGACTGAGCCGGCCATTCCATAACCTGAACCCTATTCCTGACGAAAAACTCTTTTGCTAATTTACTCGTATGTTTAGGGTCATTGTCCTGCTGCGGGACCCACTTAAGAGGCATATTCCATTCAGCGTAAGGCAGCATGACTTCCCTCATAATGTCAACATACATTTTAGCATTCATTATGGGTTTGATCCAAAATATGGGACCAGTACCATTATACGAGAAGCATCCCCATATGTTTATTTTTGCGCCACCGTGCTTAATTGTCTTAATGGTGTACTCTGGCTTGAACTCCTTGTTTTTTGGCCTGCGGCCAAAAGTTCTGGTACCAGGAGTCCCAAATAAAACAATTTTGGACTCATCGGTCCATAGTATATTACGCCACTTAGTTGGCTCCCAATCCAAGTGATCTGTTGCATTTTTTTCCGTTTTTGTAAGTGGGCCTTTGTCAATAAGGGTACCTTCCTGGGACTTCTCGCAGGTAATTTTTTTTTTATAAGCTTTTTCCTTATTGCCGAAGTGGTTACACATAGATTTAATTCCTCTTTTATTTTATTAGAGGTAATAAATGGATTTTTTTTAACCAATCTCGTTATGCGTCGTTCATCGACAGGAGTCAATTTCGGTTTTCTGCCTCTTTTTTTCATTTTGGTGAACATACTTTTTTGCATTTGAGATCATTTTATTAGAACACCCAACTAGTTCTCTAATATATTTGTATGTTTTCCCCTCAGAAATAAATTTTTTTATTAAGGAACGTTGTTCTGGAGTACAATGTCTACCGCGACCCATTTTAGCTGGTAAACACATAGTATTTATGAGATATTAGTTTTAAGTTATTTAAATATCTTACCTTGAAATGGTTAAATGTAAAAAAATTGAAAACACGAATATACACTACCAAAACTCTCAACAGAATGACATGGTGCTATTTTTTTTCACACATTTGCGTTTCCACAAATTTACCCTCTCAACGGTTAACGGGAATTTTTATCTTAAATCAACGGAAACATTGAGAGTTTTAGATAAATTTCTCTGTTCATAATACTACTGAATGCAATAGGGATACTTTTCAGTAGATGCGTTGTGTTATCATCAATAGAGGAGAACGCAATTTGCAAGACAAGTACAGAATTCAACATGGTGCTATTTTTTTTCACAGAGCTGTATGACCCAAGGATGGCTGGGAGTTACTAGACATGGCCTGAAATCATTTTCAGGTCCCTCTCTTCTTCGGTTTCCTCCACAATGCTGCCAATAGAGATATTACAATAATTAAATTTTGTAAATTCGGGGGTTTGTTCAAAAAGTAAAGGGCATTTTGGAATTTGGCAGGCTGTGGTGGCCCGATTGTGCTTTTTTGATTTTTTCATTTTTATGCTGGTGATAGATCTCAGTCTGAATAACATCTAGAGAATGCCTGCTAAAACTGGTTATATAATCTGCCGCGAGTGATATTCAAGTATGGACAGTGACTCTTTACTAATTTACAAAATTAATCAGAAATCAAGAATGAACCAACGTGCAAAAAGGTTTTCAAAATGTTTTATATTGCCTATACCTATAATCACCAGGTCTACAAATGTGAATCTACCGTTTTCCAATAGATGGCGCTAGCGATACATAATGAGGGGGAATGTCATATCAGAAACCCATACTAAGCTTGGATGTCTGTCAACAACAGCGGCATTATACATTGTTAATGTAAACTTTTGACCCAAATAATCATCATTTGCTGGATGTTTTCGTTTTAAAAAAAAATCTATGGCAGAGGCAGGACAATTGAGTACACAAGCCTCACGAATGGTTTTAACGCTACGAAAGTGGTGATTTCGGAATAGAATACAAGGAGGGTCTGGTGAAAAAGTTTGAACACGCAGAGTTGGAGGCCGTACGGGATCAAAACTCCATGTCAAACAAAAGAAGAACTTACAAATTCATTGACTGTAACTCAACAAGCTATTACTGGAAACTGGAAGCCAGACGACTAATGAATACTAGAGATGTTGAATGTCGTGTTTTCATGAGCAACCAGCGGCACAAAATGGAGCGTTTTCAACGTCATATGCTGACTAGCCAGAAAATGGGGATTCAATAAGAGGCGCACCCCAAGCATACGTTGATCGAAGCTCATGCTTAATAGTGGCAGTCGTGGTGCAATGGTAATCATCGTCGATTGTTGAGCGGAAGGTCTGCAGTTCAAGTCTGTCCATAGTCAAGCACAAAACAGAACAAAACAATTGTGCAGCAACGTCAGTTGTGAGTGAGAGATGATCAAAAAATGCTGACGAAGGCATAACACTCGCAGCATAAGATCACTTCGAAAGTCACAATCTATGTGTGCATTTCCAATATAACATCTTATTGACATGGAAAGAGTTACTGTGAACTACAAACCAACGCAAATTCAATCGAATCTCTCAAATCCCATCTAGGACAACCACCTCCGCAGAGTAGTGAATGATCCATCCACATTTTCAACACAAACCATTTGCACCCCGTCCAGGTTGTTTGACACGAACACTATAAAAAAAAAAATTGTTGCAGCCAATTGAAACCACCATCGGAGCTCGCCATCGAACACCATTAGGGGGTTAAGGCCGAGCATTAAACGAAAAAACCGGCACAACATGGGCACAGGTGCGACAAAGTGATTTTGAAGCAGGAAAGTGCGCGGCTAATTTTTTTTTCAATTGGTACGGGTAGATTTTAGCGGCCTGTAGTGGCCATGTTGTTTTGGGGGTCAAATCTGTTGTCTATTGTTCAACAGGTCCAAATGATAAAACTTTATTACCAATTAGTGCAAACATCGACTCTTCAAGGTTTGTAGGCCAAATTTGAAGCGATCGGTTCGATAATCAATCAGCCAACATTCGTACGTCAAAGGAACGCAAGATCGCCCGAGAACATTGCCCGTGAAAGTGTACAGCAGAACCCGAGGCAGTCAATTCCTTGCCGTGCACAAGAACACAGCCTTTCGCTCACTTTAACTTTTTGCACCGGGACTTGGGCTTACATATGTCCGTACAAGACCCAATGGACCCAGGAGCTAACACTTCATGACCATAGACAGCGCCGTTTGTTCGCTAAGTGGGCTCCAGAGCGTTTGGAAGAGGACCTCAAATTTGGCCGAAAAATCATCTTTAGCGACGAGGCGTATTTTTGAATGAATGGCTGTGTTCACAAGCAAAATTGCCGTATATGGAACGACACCAACCGACACGAGGTTCACCTTCACCAGATGACAATGCTTCCTTAAAAAATAAGCGTTTGGTGTGGATTTTGGGCCGGCAATATCATTATGCCGAATAAGTCACAATCGGCTGATATCCTTAAGGTGAACATAACACAGGCGATCGCTCAAATTCAGCCGGATCTATGCGGAAGAGTCATTGAAAAATAGGCCACTCGGATGCATGCCACCGTAAGAAGCCGAGGCGGGTGTTTGAACGATGTCTATCCCATACATATCGGCACATAAAGGGCTTCTAGATAAAAAAAAGATTTTTGTTAATACCTTACACACAGCTTGTTTTATTCCATCTCAACATCTACCCGCCCTTATCGAAAAGCCCTTTAGAATCCCCTCCTCCACTCGCCATACCATCTGTTTTCATTGATGTCGCATTGCTCAGCTATCAAAAGAGTGGGTCGATTCATGGATTGCCTAGAAAGCTCTGCAGTTATTCTAGCGCGGATGTCCTAAGCTGCTAAGGCGGGCGAAAATTGTTCCTGGTGGTGAACAATACTTTTAAGAATAGGTATTTGACCATACTTTCGTTAATAAAGCTCACAATTTCGAAAAATTCTGTCCATGAAATTTCAGAGCCAAGCTGAAACTTATACAAGCTCTAAGAGTTGAAGATATTACCCATCATGTCCCCACGACGCAATAGAAGCCTTGGCATCTCTTGGTACTCTAAAGCATCTAAAGCATTCGTTGTCGTCAAATTAGTTTCTTATTGAATGTGCATATTAATCCTTCTTAAAAGGTGCTGGTGATGGTGATGGTGTCGTCCAAAACAACCGAGAGCTCGACGAGAATCTCTCACCTTTGACTCAATGTTCCTGTTAATTAGAGCCATCATTATCCTATATCAAAGGGGACATTCCTGGATTTAATAGAAAATCAATACCATCGCTCCAGGTAAAATGCAAAGCAAAATTAAAAGCCAAAGCATAACTCAAAGAGTCAAAGGTTTTTCTCCTAATTTTTTCTTCCTATTTTTACTTATCCTTATCATCGTCTCTTTCATTGGTCGTCCTTTTGCGCCCATATCGATGTGTCGGGGTAAAATAACCTCATCGGGTTTACCGTCCGTTGTCATCAAAGGTAGAAGTTCAATAATTTTCATGCCTGATTAGAAACCATGTCAAATGATCCGTGAGTGAATTTTATATGGGGCAGGAGACAGAGTGAACTCCTACTTAGCGTGCGGGTACCCCTAACCTATCAATTTACATACGTTCTTCTGCTCAACTGCTTTCTGTGGGTATGTATTATATATATATATACTCCAATCGTCCTTATAATTATCATCGCAAAAGGACATGCATGTCGAGCGGGAGTAAATGATTCGCACATCAAGCAGAGACGAAGCGATTGACAGATGAGGCGCACACGGTTAATCAAGCTAATTACCAATGGAATGATTTCACTTGTGTATGTGTACACACTCCAAGGATTCATTATTTGAATAAGCATCGAGATATCGAAATTGAGTGTTTTTTTTTTGTTGCTTTGATGAGTGCATCGACAGGGTACTCCATATCATCATCATTATGATCCTGTAGAGGGAGATTGCATCGCCGAAAGGGATAGCGCCAGACAATTGATTTTGTCTGTCGTTTGTCTGGCTACGAATGAATCCTTTGTGTATTTCACCCTCAAATGTGTAACGCTTTATATGCTTATTGCAAAATAATGCGGTAGATTGCTGGAAAATTTTCATAATGAAACTCGAATTGAGTCATAAAAGTTATTGCCAGGATGTGGGAAGGGAGTAAAGAGAGATTGTATCCTGAGTTCGATTCCAGGGCATGGCAAGCTATCCCTTTAAACTCTTTTTTCAAAGGTAATACTCACAATGGACTCGTTGTACTTCATAATCCATGTTGTCAAAAACTTCAGAATGGAAGAGAGGTAGGCCAGGAATGGGCCTAAACTAGGCCCAGCCCCGAAAGCACAGCTTATACCTTATTCGGAGCTGTATGTATGACCTAAGGGGAATTTCTATTTCAGAACTTTCACTCAAAACCCTGGAAGCTGTATTTTTTTATGAAACAAGACAAACAATGTCAAACAGGTTTTGTGGTGTGTTCAAAAAATATCAGGCATCTAAGTTTCCGAAAGAATTCTATTGATTGATTGACATCAATGCGACGTTTGTCAGGTTTTTTCTTCCAATCTCCGAAACTACTATATTACAACTCGACCTTTGCTATATTATTTAAGTCTCCCAGCGCTGCGCTTTTGAAAAATACTTGTCGAGAGATCTTCATGTTTTTCTTATTTTTAGAAACTGAAAAAAGTTGCATAAAGTCATGTTTTGGAAATATGGAAGCTAGGCCATCACAACGTTGTTTTGGGAAAATGCTTTCGAGTATTGCCTTAGCAAACGACGCTGCCCTACTCTTCGATCGTTTAACCTTGTGACACGAATGGAGTAACATTGTCAGCATGACCTTCAGATCACACTTGTACCAAAACCAATACAACTTTCATCCATAGTTGTTTCTGTTCAAAATTTCAAAAATTTGGATAGAATTTTATTGCGACGCGTTTCACGTTGAAAATTATACGACCAAATTTGGTGACATGTTTTGGTTGGGTGCTGGTGTACTCAGCATCTTCTAAACCTCTTTAGTAAGGTTTTGTAACGTAGACCCTACTAAGTTAATCAATAATTTTCTAGTAGTGGTACTAAAGGGTTTCTCAATAAGGGCAGGTAGATGTTGAAATGGAATAAAACAAGCATTTGTGTGAGGTATTAACAAATTTCTTCTTTTATTTAAAAGGCCCATGCAATTATGTGTGGGTTGATGTCACCCCATATATGGCAATTTTGTTTATTAACACAGCCATTCATCCAAAAATAAGCCTCGCCCCGCTATTAAAGATTTTTCGGCCAAAATTGGGTTCCTCTTCCAAACGCTCCAAAGCCCAGTCAGAGAACAAACGGCGTTGTCCATGGTCATGAACTTTTAGCTCCTGGGTCATTTGGGTCTTGTACGGGCATAAGCCCAAGTCCCGACGCAAAATCCGCCAAGTTGAAGTCTGCAAAAAGCCGAGTTTTTGTGCACGGCGAGGAATCGACTGCCTCGGGTTCTGCTATACACTTCCCACTAAACGTTGAAGTTGTGTGATTGATTACCGCACCGGTCGTCTCAAATGTGGACACCAAACATTGAAGAGTCGACGTTTGCAGTAACAAACACTCATTTTGGTAATAAAGTTGTATCATTTGGACGTGCTGTTCAATCGTGTGTTCTGCCATGGTGATTTGGCATCAGTAACTGAACAATAAGCAACAGATTTGACCACCAAAACAACATGACTACCACAGGCGCCAGTTGAAAGACCCTCTGCTGTTTTAGTTGCGAAAGTTCATTGTTTTCGCAGACAGTCGATGGTTGGCAGCCAATTTCGGCTGAAGTAATTTGTATTAATCAGTTCAAGTCGTGCGTCTGTTAAGGCTAAATCAAAGAAAGAGCCATTTCTTGGAGAGGTTGGGGTATTCGTCGCGTACTCGGTTGTATTTCGACACCACCAGTTGAACAGCAGGTTGTCCTTGGTGTTTGTGTTAGCATTGATGTCATATGTTTGGCATCAAAGTCTGCGCTCAAGAAATAGTAATTTTCTTCAAAATGCAATTAAAGTTATCAAAAAGTTATAAACTGAATAGGTTGAGGTGCCTCAGGTGCATAGAGACCCACTACATACATTCGTTTCCTTCTTTGAAGAGGAATGGATGCAGTGCGCGCCTCTAACACTTGAAACCATCCTACGGCAACGCTATAGCGCTATCCTTTTTATATTAAGACAGCAACCCTATTTCTTCTAATTACTTTTAGGGTTTAGCTTAATTTCGCTTACCAAGAGAACATCAGGGCATTCGTTTAGCATATTGCTCTTCACTCAATTTTGACCAGTGAATTTGCCTTCACTGCAAGTATATTTAAGTTATCCCTATCCATCGTATCCATTATGGTTTATGGCGCACCAGACTCGGCAAACAGCGTGGAAAAATGATATCTATTCCAGTTGGTTATTCGTTAAGCTGCTTCTGGAACCGACCAATCTTACCATAGACGGACAGTAAGATTGTTTTCTATGTCTATTACCTGGGGCTTTTCAGGTACTTTTGATACATTGTGAGTCTTGTTCTTGTTTAATCCAAGGCTTGAATTCTTCAGAGAACAACTTTACTTCTTACTCGGTTCCCAGACCTGGGAAAGTCTTACGGCAGAATATTTAGATAGAAAAATCAACCGTGGCGACATTCTACTACCTCAAACCATCATCCCTTTGAATCTCACTATCCTGGTATTAAAGTTGCTGCTGTTTATAAAGCGGAAGATCAGTAAAGTACACATCAGTGAAGTTTCAACCGAAATATTCAAAATATGGCAGATCTTTGAGGACACCCAAAAATGTCAGATTCAGACTCGACGTTCGACTTGACTTTCAAGCCGTTTGTGGCATAAAGGGACGAGTTTCACATACAAAACCTTGCCTAATCTTGGCGTTTCCACATAGGTGGACCATGAGAAACTCTCTTTGCGTCATAAAGGTCCAAGACCTGCGGTCTTTCGGAACATGTACAATTGTTTGGTTAAGCCTTAAAACTAATGCGCAACAAGTTTTTTGACCTATACATTTTAAAATGAGTTGAAATAACATAAAGAGCTCCGGGGTTTAGGGGTAAATATGGCCCTCTCGGAACGATGATCAAGTTCATGATATTTCTCTCTCAAAGTGGAATTGGTGAAATTCTCTGTAAATTGCACCAAAACTTTTTCCAAATTTGACATTCGGGGTCAGTAATAAAAAAATCAAACATAACCATAGGACATCGAGAATAGCTTAAGCCTGTCCGCCACTAGCTGTAGCCAGCAAATTATTAGGTCGAAAATTTTCAGGGCAACCACCATTCTGGAATGATGACTAAGTATTTGAGGTCAAGTTATTTAGCTAGGTAAGCAGTCTATAGCTCAAGTGTATAATCTAGTCAAGACCTTATAAGTGATTTGACTTATCACAGAGGGAACAACCTCTTAGAATTACCATGTTATCATTCTTGCTTGACAAAATAAGTGAGATAACCTCGCCTTGAGGTGTGTATCTGTTTGGTGAGCGAATTGCTACCTATTGCGAGTGGGTGATTATGATCACAAGCATAGAGACTATTGGAACTTTCTATATCCATTCTAACAAGGGATTCAAGTGATGAAAGTACTAGTACTAGTACGTACTAGCACGGTATCTTCTGGAGCACCGTCTCTATGGTTTCATCACTGAATTGTGAGTTGGCAATGGAAATAGGAATTATTTCTTAGAAGCCCACTTATATGCAGATCGAACACACGTTCTACCATCTTAAGGAAAGAGATGATAGACTACTGAGGCAGAAATCAGATTCAATTTCCAACTTTAGGGATTAAGGTTACACCAACCTTTCCTTAGAAGTCGAGAACATATCTAAAGAGTACGCCAAGATTCGAAGATTTGAATACTGCCTATGTCTTAGGCCATAGGCCTACTTATGATCTGAAGTAACTGATTTTATTTATATCCTCGTGTAGGACCGATGATTAGGGCGAAGATCCGCGAAAGTGAGTTATTATTATTATTATTATTATTGTTTATATTTATTATACATATATATTATTATTATTATTATACCAGCCATTAAAAACTTCGAAATTTAGAGACTTATTGACAACCCCCCGCCAAGCCTTCCTGTCATGAGTGTGTGCCTTCCTTGTTCTGCTGTTCTGTTCTATTTATTCTAGACTCATTCTTATATTGTTTTTCCATCTACAAGGCAGCCTTCCTGGTTGTCTCTTTCCTGCGGGTTCTGCGCTCATTATTTTGCTATTTGGCAAAGCACACGTTCGGTGACACGATGGTGGAGCGACTCTTTTCACGACTTTCTTCTTCAGCTTCTTGTTTCCGAGCTTGCGAATTTTTTTCTAGGAACCTAGGACAATCCCCTGTACTTAGCGAGATGGCCTTGGCATATCATGCACATGAGCTGAGTCCGATCTTCTACTGTGCTATTAGCCGGAGGACATCAAATTTACTGTTGGTGTTAGTTGCACAAAATAGAATGGTAACTGTAGGTATTTACCCCTAGTTCCGGCCGTGGTAAACGGCTTGACCCACACAAATTTGAAGCCTTCGCGTCGTTTTCAAATTTCTTAAGCTCACCTATAGTAACCGCTAAAGTTTTAAGTTACAGAAAAATGTGTGTAAATATGTGCCACATTCGCAACAAAATTTGGAGCATTTTGGAATAAATAAAAACGATCCTAAACCTGGTACTTCGGCTTCAACACGCATTAGGGTCAAGAAATCTGCCAAAAAGGGTTAAACATCAGCCTCTTATGACACAAAAGAAATTTAGTTTATATTATTTTTCTATCATTTTGGCCAACTCGATGTATAACTCAAAATTTTAAAGGTTTCATCAAGATAACTCACCCTCTCGCACAGCTCCAAAAACCATCTCCAAAATCACTGAATTAAGTTGATTTTCTTGGGAGCAAACACCCTCATTTATTGAGCTTAATTTGAGCTAACATTATTCTTACTTACTCTAACTTAGAAGCTAAGAAGAACAGGGAAGGAACCGGAACTTAGAAGACGGATTTTTAAGCAAGGAGTGCTGAGTTTGGAATCGAAGTAAGGATTCGAATTAACACTTCCCAGCATACGAGAAATGGGTTCATTGGAGCCGTAGGCGATACCGGGGGTGGGTAGATAGAAGAGACGGGGATTTTGTACATTGCGAGTCTTAGTGTTGTTTTTACATCTCACAAAGTACAAGCGTGGAAAACGATTTTCATCAAACCAAAAGGTCATAACCGCCATTGCACCTTATTTCGGCAGTCTTCCATAGTCCCACTTCAGGAATTAGAAGATCACTGGAATAAGTGTATTAAGGTTCAGGTAGATTGTATTGAATAATAAAATATATTCCAAGCCATAAAACCATGTTTTTCTTATCGAGCAACAAACTGAATGCTTTATTTTTAAAAATGCCCGGCGAAGGTTATCTACCCGAAAAAACACCTTTTTTTGGAGACACTTGAACTTAAAGTTAAATAATCTATTTAAACCATTGCAAGTCTGATTGAACTATCAGACCCGCAAAGCTTTCAGAAATGACAAACCTACCGACGAAAATAGATTTCAATGCAGCAAGGCGAACTGATTGTATAAAATATCTTATCGTTTGTAGAATTCCGTAATTAAGGCACTTTTTTTACGGTTTGATAAGCAAAGTCCCATACGCATATCTATATTTAGAAATGATGGTCGATTTCGATGTAAACAATTTTGAGATTTTTAATAATTTAAAATAGAACCGTTAATTACGTCAATTTCTTATTATTCGCTAATCATTCTCAATCTACCGAACAATCACATCCAATATTCGGTGAATCATTTCAGTCGTCACTACCAGTCCTATTGCCACCACCCCCTCTCGACACGCTAATAACAAAAATGACACAGTCACCACCTGAGAATTGTTTTCCAATTGAAACGCGTCTCCGTCATATGCACTTCCACTTGTGAATAATAAATTCTATGACTAAATGGCTTTTCCCGGGAAACGTCTAGCCAATGTCACCACTCGTCTCCGTTCATCCCCCTGTTTGTTACACAAGTCTCGATTCAATTCCAAAATCGCGGCGTCTGTCTCGACAATAGGTGAAACTTGGTAAACTCATTTTGCCTGTGGTTTGTGGTTCACTTCTCATGTTCATTGCAAACTTACGACGACTATGTATCTGGATCATATTTTTAGAACACGAATCGATGGGGTAGAGAATCATACCAGTGGGGGTTGCACCAGATGAATGATTCACTGCTTGGAACATATGACATCGGAAACGGGAAGGACATGCGCCAGCAGCCTGACATTTGCATTATCCAATGAATCATAAGTACCTCTGCTGTTGCTCCCCCTTTGTATGATATCTGGAAATAAATACACAGATGTGACGGTATTTATAGTACCACGGTTAAGTGTGAAGGATTTTGAAGAAGTCACGATCAGCGATTTGGATGCACTTCATTCTCTCAATCCTGCCTATTTATAGCCGTTAAGGTTTCCCTTTCTTGTCGCGTGGTGTTCTGGCTATAGTTTGTTCTTGAAAATGCGTTTTCGTAATTAATCAAACGGCGAATGTTCGAGTACGTGGCTTATCTCATGGCGCAGATACTCAACGCACACATGTGCTCGTGCTCGTGATCTATTTTCAGAGCTCGTTGAACTAATTTATGTACTCGGTATCTTCGCTTCTGGAAGAGCGTGTCGAACTTTTTTATCTTCCATTTTTTACTGGTTAATTTCAGAGTCGTTGTGGGAATTAGGGGAAGATACAGTACACCAGTACCAACATGCTTACAAGGTCATAGGGATACAAGCGGAATCACATAAAAAGAAACACAGAACCAAATGGACCGAAGAATGAAGCTGGAGATAACGATGCTGCACAAAAGACCTATGAGTATTCTAGTATATTTTATAGCTGCCTTTGAGGCTTACTTGTGTGGCGGAAATTAATTACTTCGTAGGACATGACAGATTGCACTGCTTACTGTCGACCTTAAGTGTCTGCTTTTTTTCCTTCCCTTTTGCTCAACTTCTGTTTACGATCACTTTTTTGTACAGTGATCGACATGGCATGATCCAACTAGCTACTTGTCTTGTCCGAATGGGATCCTTGAATACTTACTTCGAATTTGACGCGCTGTCGGGCTGTTATTTTTTATGATTTCTACAACATTCGAAAGCTGTAAGGTTTTATGCCTTGATGCATTTCACATCCGTTCTCTAATTAAGTATATGGCGAATCACATGTCGTAAGTAATCGGAAACCATCGATCGCTAACACAATTTGTTCGTTTAACGCGAAATGTCATTCTGGTTTCGCGGCGAATTCCGATTTAGTCACCTGAACATCCTGAGTAAAGAACTTACTCATTTGGTTGTAAAGTTTACGTAAACAATGTGATCATAAGACGATTTGTCATCGTGTTATCGTAACTACGCATTTTTGTGTTGTTGTTCGGTGTATATTGTCTATTTACAATTCACTCATAAGAGTGGAACATCGAGGTATCGACAATATCGATTTTCGTATGCTACGCTATTCATTTAGGACTTACGATACTCAAAATACAGTGGTGAAGAAAACTTTTCGTACATATTGGATAAACTTGAATATCGCGCGGTCATATAATTTTTCTTTTTGGATGGATTAACCCCTAAGATATCGAAAGCCTTGGAAACTAGTCCTAGTGTCTTCTAACCGAAGTATACGCCATCCTAACGTGCGTCAACCTAAACCTAAAGGCTGGCTTAAGAGATTGTTCAAAATGTCACTAAAATGTTCCTCCAAAGAAAGCCACCAGAACGTTAACGACAATTTTTATTTCCTTCTTCAACTTCACAACTCCTGCAGAACACGATCGATTACAAAACTGAATCCAACCGTGACAAATCACACATTTTTGGAGGCCAGTTCACATCACGCTGAATAACTCGTTCAAAATTGTTTTTCTTGCATTATAGCCAAAGCGGATCGAGTTGTGTGAGATGTTATACCGTCCTGCTGAAACCACATGTCTTCCATATGCTTATCTTCGGTTTGAGGCCAAAAAAATGTTTAACATCTAGCTATAGCAACAAGAATTGAGGGTGACGACTACACCTTCCTCATTTTCAGAGACGTATGGACCAATGTGAGACGAACACCACAATGTGACTTTTTGTGGATGCAATGGATGGATGTGGATGATAGTTACATGTGGTTTTTTACTATCCCGTATGCCTAATGAAAATGTTTTTTGAATGACGAAGCGAGTTGATGATTTAGTACCCAATGGGTGTATGTTCTACGAATAAGGCAAACTCTATAGGGGCTAGATGTAAGTCCAAAAGCAAAATACGCCATAATGGACGTAAGATAAGCCCAAATGCTGTGGTCGCCTTTAAATTAATAGATTTAGATCTTCTTCAACACTTTCATTTACTTACAATGGATGGGACTTAAGGCTTCTGTAACAGAACGGGTTTTTTCGAATTTAACAGTTTATGTAGGTACCTATTTTCAGTTTTGCATCTAGTACGTTCAGATGGACGATAATGTCGACCAAAATCTGCTCACACTTAGCGAAACATTTCTACTACAGAATCACTATTTTTGCGGTATGTTTTCACAATTTTAGCACGTTCAGCGGTTGTTGAACGATCAATATTTTAGAATGGTAAACCTTATACTAAACACGTGCAGTGTCGAAGACCGTTCGGTTAATCGCATATGATTTAAACAGCAATATGAAATCCGGACTTCGAATTGGATAACCCTGTACAGTGCTGTTGTTTTATTTAATATAGAGTTGTACGAAAATTTATCCTCATCACTGTATATTAATTACAAAATCTAGAAGCAATTAAGGTAGATGAACTTAGGATAAAGACTTTCACCTCCAATTTTTATTTAACAACACATCCAATTGTAGGTTATTGCCGCGACAGCTGTTTCTCACGCATTCTGCAAGCCACCCCCATCGTTTTTGTTTTTATTTTGAGAAAAACCACCATATAAGTAGAATTTTATTCGAATGTCAACAAGATATCAACAATAGCCGGTATAAGAATGATTTCCAGGAAAGAAATGTTATATCACGTATCTTACGATATTCTTGAAAACCTTGTGATACTTTTCATTCATAAAACCGATTTCGCAGAAAACTGGCTTTGTACTACGAACGTCGTCAGTCATTAACTCATACCGGTGAACCTGCGAATTTGACTGAAAATTGTTTACACCTAATCGGTATATAAAACGTTAAACTTGATTGCCTTTGTATGAAATACGTTCCACTACCATCTGTTTGTCGTTCAAGTATCTCGGACCGTAACTGTACTCATTTCTGTTAAATACCATCTTTCAGCTATTCAATTAGACACTCGTTGATGTTCCAGTTTCTTGATATAAATTCCACACGTTCAAGTTAATTATTGCTTAGTGGTTGTGACCAACCAGTTCTCTCACCGGCCATCTTAAAGATTCGAGACAAATGTATCGGTTTATTACTCAAGTTCCGCTGATCGTTGTTGAAATCCATTTTCGAGTTGATTACGCAAAAAGCTCAGATCTGTACACACATGCCTACGAGTACATTCCACAAGTAAGCGTCCTTTTATACATACATACATATACGGCGCGATGAATTTGGCGCGAATCACGAATACTGCGCATTAAATGAATCATGGGATTCTGTTTACTGTATAAGATCCGTACTCGAATGGCGATTGCAATTCCATCCATACTGGTTTTCTGTGTTGATGGTTACGACATTCTATCCAGATAACAACAAAGTAATTAATTTGAAAAAAAAAAAATTAAAATAGTTGGGATGAAAATAAAGAACAAACCAGTTGCACCGCAACGGACAACGACAACAACGACGGATGGTTGTTTTTGAACGAAAACGAGTCTGGTCTTAGCCATGTTTGGCGTGATGTCGCTGTCGCTTGCTAATAATTCGAGCTTGAGAGCCAGTTAAGCCAATGAAACCGGCTGTGATGCAAGCCGTTTTCTGTTTAACGCTCGTTATCGATTGATTGTGATTCGCTTCGTGTGGTAGGTATGAGATTTGTTGCCTGTCGATTTGGCGCGCTTTTTCATATGTGGAACTTGTTCGTCTAAGCTTGGTTTGGCTCTGTATTGTGGTTTGTTTTGGTTCTTCGTTCGGTCGTGGAACGCATTCAGATGATTAACACATCTCGCTGGAATGATGTCATTAAGTTTGGAATTTCTGTACAAAACAAAAATAGATGGAGCAGGGTGAGCTGGATAGACACAAAGTGACGGTTGATATGATTTGAAATGTGGTTTACGGGACAGACTGTTGTGTTTTCAGATGGCGTGCTGATGAGGGCAAGGTCAGTAGTTGGCTTTAACTTCCATATGTGCCGTTTTTACTGTATACTTATATTTTAAAACTTCTGTATCGGCGGTTATTTAACCAACATTTGCCGCTTTGTTTACTTTCAGGTATGACTTGTGGATTGTATCATTGAATTTACGATTAACACCGGTATGCTACATTCAATTCTTGCGCATTTTATTATTATCATTTTTATCTCATTTCTCCGTCTATATGAGAAATTAACATAAAAGCATTCCGTTTTAGAAAACCCGGGCAACCGTATGGTTTATATGTATTCTTTTCATTAGAGACAGTTTGAGCCGACGGTCGGACTTGGGCAATTCAAGTTGTTAACCTCACTTCCAGTTTTATTATTTTTTATATTTAAATACTTGAAAGATTAAACTGGAGCCAGATTGTCGTCCATTCAGCCTGGGTATTACACATAAAATCCACACACATTTCCCAATGGGGAAAGTCGACACTACCTACATATGTAGATGCCCACTCGTCCCAAATAAGATAAAAGAAGAAGAAGAAAAAAAAACAGAGCAACGGGAAAGAATCCAAGGATTAAAGGTAATTTATAGCGTTCAACCATCAAAACAAATGTCATACCAAGGAGAGGTCCATTTCCCTGTCATAACTATCAAACCGTCATAAAAGCAAAATCCCCCCCAAAAAAAAAGAACAAAAGGAATAGCTCCAACCTTACATCACCGATACCAGGTCAAACGACAAATAAAGGAATACGAATAAAATAAAAGCGAGAAGTATCTTTTGTCGAAAATTTTTATCTTCATTTGATATTAATACCCGATACCACCTGGAGAACTTCAACAACACACACAGACGAAACGAAAAAATAAATAGATATGGACGCCAACTCAAGTATATAGGCAACAGTAACGCCAAGGTTACTACTGGCTGACTGGATTAACATGGAATTAGCATTAATGCTCGAACTTGACTGGTCGTGGTCGATGGTTGCGGCTGGGTATCTCGTCATCTCAACACACCTCCATGCCTACCTGATGCCGAATTTCGACACTTCAAAATACGACTCATGAAAGAAAACGATGAAAACAATAGTCCGAGCGTACGGGAAGAAAGCTGACACATTCCACACCCAGTGGGGCTCATATTGTTGTTCCCACATCGTTATAAGCTTGCTCGACCGCACCACTTATTCGTATTGTCAAAACGAAAATGAGAAATAAAAAAAAATGAAATGAAATGAAACGAAAACGAAGAAATGGAAAGAAGTTAAGTTTTCCAGTTTTTATTCTGTTCATCTGCCCTTGTTCGTATGTAAATGTTTGAAGCGTGGGAAGCTTGTGGAACTTGATGTTGGCTGAGATGCTTTTTTTTTTCGTCTTGTTTTCGTTAATTTATGTATGAAAATGGAATTCGTTGGCATTTATTTAACGGCGAATTATGCAGCACTAGCTAAAGAACTGGTTATTGTTAAGTTTTTTTTTTTGTATTATTTTTATTTTTATTTTTTTTTTGAAGGAAGAAGGCTTAACATTGGCAGACTGAAGCATTATCTGTCAAAGGTGATATCAAAGTTGGTAAAGGTTGAGGGACTTTCCGGCTTGAAGTGGCTTTTAGATGGTCTGGTTGATTTATTGTGCCTTCTCGGTGACGAGGGATTGTTAACATAAATTTTAGGACAGTGGATGCTATTTTTTGACTGTTATATCCGATTCTTTCCTCTTAATTTGGAGGCACATGGCAATGATATTGTTCACGAGAGCTTCGCTGATAGTTAGCATGTGCGCTCAATAAAGAGTTTTAAATATTACGTCATCCAACAAGAGGTGTGATTTTAAATCAATAGAAAAATGCCATATTCGAGATTTATGACTCCATCTCAAGTACAAACTGAGAGGTTTGATATCTACCAGATACCGATCTTGAATCTAGAGAAAGCAGCCAAACATTTACATGTAACGATCAGCGCATTATACCGGATCATAAATGACACAATCATAGAAGAAGTCAACTCGTCTTGGCTTGCAAGAAACGACAGTCACACGACAAGATCATCGTGGCCAGAGCTTAATACCGGCAAAACAACGAAGGTTTTGAAACTCGATCCGTATGCTCGTCGGAGCGATTACAGGACACTCTCCCATTACAGTTCTCAGCCGAAGCTGCGGCGACGGGGAAGAAACCGAGACGATCCAACATCTGTTTTGCCACTTCCCAGCTTTCCAGAATCGGCGCCTAGCTTCGCTGGGCCAAAGATTCTTCACAGAGACTGCGGACGTAGCAAATGCAGATAGTCGTATATCGGATCTTCTAAAATTCATAAAGAGCAGGTGATTTCAGTCACCACATGATAGGACAGGTTAAAAGAATGTGTACTCGACAAATGAAGGGATCCACAATGAGCCCTTTGGCCTCCGAATGGAAGTGATGTTCAACCATCACAGTTCCCTTCCTTAACTTAACCTAAGCTAACCTTGACTCTGCCTACAAATAATCTTTTTGTGAATTTTTTCTTCACGTTCCCAAGGCTCTCTTTCGGAAATCACGGTTTTGATATCTTCTTTTAGTGCATTCATCGTTGAAGTAGAGTTAGGTTAGACGTGCCAGCTAATTGAAGTCTCTATTTAGTGAAAGCACACTTTCAGGACAATTGTCATGTAATGCTACTCTACTGACACTAGACGTCGTCTAAGTCTATAGCAAAAAATAGGGCCAGAAAAATCAAAATCGTTCGGAAAAGCAATGATTCAGTGAAACGCTGGGATTAGCATAATTTTCAATAAAATATGGCGAATATACCATATATGTACACCGCCAATTCATAGGTATAAAACATCAATTCTTGTGTATGCTAATCGTTATAAGCATATAGTCCAAATCCTGATTAAAAATTGGACGCAAAAGGGTTACGGATAGACTCAAAATAGTGATCGTCCCGAAACGAGCACTCCTGAGCTTTCAGTCACACCCCTAGCTACGATGGCGATCTTTTCAGCTGATCTTCATGGGATGAACACAAGTTGCAGTCCGCACATTGCTAACCTGTCAGAGACGTTAAATTTTTTTTTAAACTAAGTTCATTAAGGCTGTACGAGAAGGCACTTGTTGATGACCAAAAACTTTTGCATAATATTTCCATCATTTTTCTAGTGAATTTGGTCCCCGGTTTTATATTTCATAACCTCCGAGTTTTACTTATCAAAAATCATTGCAATAACAGTTGAATGTTGATAGTTCAGCAATGTCGCGAATTTTAAAAAATAACACCTCTTGTTGAATAAGCCTATATAATCTGTGTATACAAGATTTCACATGGAGCTTTGCACGATCATTTGTAAAATAGTGGCAAATGATCAGATAAAGTATACACGCACTCATCATACTGCTCAATATAAGCATTTCTGTGATAGCAATACTAAACATGGTTCTTGCAGAGCTTGTATTCACACTACTTGATGCAGACTTAAATGTTGCGGCTTCAATCCTTCAATCTTCCAATGTTCTGTTGTTGAATCGGATACGAATTATAATTCGGAGAACCCTCTCCAAAGAACCAGTAAATTTTGCTAGCCAGAATTGAACTTGATAATATTAGAGTTTACAAAGTTTGTTCAAAAAATAAGGTAACTTTTTGAATTCCGCGACCCAAATACATTTGATTTTCGAATTTTCTGACGTGATTTTCACAGATATAAAGGTTAGACATGTTTTGCTTGGCGATTTTGTGCTAAAATAGAACTAAGGATCCCAACGTACTAAATGTTGCCAATGGTGTTTGGCGCATCTCTTCTTCTTCTTCTTATATGACGTTGAAGTCTGGTGTGAACCTGGGCCTCAACCAACAAGCATCTCCAGCTGGCATGATCTTTTTCCAGTTGTTTCCAGTGCCGCACTTCCAGTTGGTTAAGGACCCCTTCCATCTGTGTGCGCTACCTTATATTCGGTCATCCTCTGCTACGTCGTCTCTCAGTGTTGGATTCGAAGACTCTTCGGGCCGGAGCTGTGCTGTCCATTCCCTCTACATTTATATGAACGGGACCATAGATTGAACGCAGAATTTTCCTCTCGAAGCGACCAAGGACATCGTCATCGGTTTTCGTCAAAGTTCAGACCTCTACGCCGTAAAGGAGTACCAGGATGATCAATGATTTATATAGTGCTACCTTCGTTTTTCGAGAGAGGGCTCTACTTCTCAATTGCTTCTTGATCCCAAAGAAGCAGCGGTTGGTAAGAGTAATTCTGCGTTTAATCTTAGCGTCGCTGGTCACTAGTGAGCCACGGTAGGCGAAGTCCTTGATCACTTCAAATTAATAGCCGTCAATTGTGAGGTTCTGTCCAAGACGTCGGTGTTGTGCGTCTTTTTTGGATGACAGCATATATTTGGTTTTACCCTCGTTCGCCGAAAGACCCATTTTAGCAGCTTTATCCTAGCGGATAATGACGACACCAGCTTTTAGCTGCTAAGAAGAATCGTCGAATCGTTATTAGAGAAGTTGCTGAGGATATTAACATGCGTTGGCTCATGCCATGAGATAAAGATCGCATCGCCGGAAGATTTAAAGGCTTTACCAAAAAGCGTATATCAGAAGTTTTTCGGGGGATCACCTTGAAGGGGACCAAACAGATAATGATGAATAAATAAATATGTCAACAATAAACCCTGTATGTCGCTTCTTAAGCTAAACGACTTTGCAGTTAAAATTGCGAAAAACTGCATGACATCTGTCAAAAAAATCAACCATGTTGAATTCAACAAATGACCGTAATAGACAGTCAACAATCACATCGTCTGTTGACTCACCCATTAATAGAGCAAAAATTGCAGCCCCGCTTGACGGTTTGCTTCAAAAACATCATCCACGTGCCTTATACCACCAGTTGTCTACTGAATTGCTTTCGAAAAACAACTTCATCGCGAGCTCTGCCAAGGACTATAGAAAAGCACTTTTCGTAGCTCATAATAATAAAATGACTCTCAATCACCCCCAAGGAATCCAATCAATTTACACAAATGTGTGAAAAGAATATCGCTAATTTCCCAATATGCCATTTCAACCGACGAAACCTTTGAACTTTTTTTTTATAACTCAATCGAAATGATTGTTCCTTTTACATATTCATATGTACAGATATCTAAAATCAGCACGAGTACCAATAATAAAATTAAAAAAGAAGATAAGAAGGAAGCTAGAAAATCAAAAGCTAACGTCGAAGGCTAAATAAATTTGCACAATAATTTCGCGCAACATGATAAACCATTTACTTCAGACTACTCGCTTGTGGTTTCATGGATTTCCATTTGTACACAAAAGAATCTTTATATCTACTCATTCGGTGCGGCATCTATTTTTAGTATATCCCCAAGTATAGACCACTTGATTGGATAATCCGCTGTTGGAAGCACTCATGTTACGTTGGATTGTCGGCGAGTTAATTTCCATTTTGATTTCAACGTTTAATATTTGAATTTGAAATATTCAATGGATACGTTCCACAAAGCTGTCAAACTGTCCAGCTGTCGGTTTTCAGGATATTTTACGATCACCTGAGTGAAGCGTTTCCGGGCGGCTGAATAGATGAATGAAATTCCGAATGCGATGATCATGCTCCAATTAGGATTGCCCAATTGCTTGGCCATACGTGTATGGTATATATATGGGGTATGATGTAACAGCATTCTTGTGGATCGTGAGTTATTCATTGTGTGGATGTTATTCTCAATTGGCTTCTTTTAAAATGAACATTCTTAAATAAACATTCCGTTTTTACGACCGAAGAGTGTGAGTAATGCTGGCGACGTTAATTAGTTGTGAGTGTGTTGTTGTATGAGTTATGTCATAGCTTTGGACAGGCTTGGCTACTTGGAATGTAGGCTACTGGGTAGGGACTTGAGCCAATTGTCGAAGTTGTAAAATGCACCTGACTGTAGCGTTAGCGGAAGGAAATGAATGTATCGGGGAATGTGCGGGGATGCTTATGAGTAAGTTGTTCTCCTCGGGAGTCAAGGTTTTATGACGTTCTCATGAAAATATTTCCATAAGCGGTTAACAAATTAATACCTCGGGCTTTTATTGTCAGATGAGTTCTATTATGGTTGTACTAATAAAGATTTAACGACTGAGATGATGGCAATATCTTACGGTGATGTGTGTCGGAGTAGAAATTTAGGGGATTAGTTGGGGTTAGATTGGATGTAAAAAACAATATTTTGTGTTTTAAGTTCGTCTTGAGTAAATGAAACTATAACTAAGTGTTTATATGTTAAAACAGACATCTGCCTTATTACACAACCTATTACTTTAAAGCTCTTCTATTGTACGTAATTATTATAGTTTATGGCTTGGTATGAAGCATGGGCTTTAAGTCAAAGCAAGAATTATAAATAAATTAAATCCTGACCTAAAACACCCCAATTTGTGAGGCAACTTGCCCTAAGACCTTCTTTTAACAACTTTATCCCGAAAACGGAGAAAGCTTAGGCTGTGTAAGGAATGTTTTGATGTGCAATAAAGCTTATTACTATCAAGTTATAGATATTGCAGCTAGACTCTATAGAGTCTATTCGTATTCGATTCAGCAATTTGGGGAATTATTTTTGGTATAGCGCTGAGCTCTCTCAGCAATGTAATCTTTATCTTCTCAATCGTGGTAGATATTCTTAGTCTTGGCTCCTCTATTTGCCTCCATTGGGATTACTGGGCTTTGGTTTTGACGTCATAACCAAATTTAGTCACCAGTGAGGGCCAACAGCGTTGCTCATACGGCGATTCTTTAGGGTAAAATTTAGCAACTTCGGAACAAACTTCGCTGACAGGCCCAATAAAATCTTTAAAAATGTCATGGCATTAGCCAAGTGCTACACCAATATTTTCAGTAACTTCTCTGATAGTGATTCAACGATTTTCTATAAAAATGTTCTTCACTGCTTCGAGGTTTTCATTCGTTTTTTGAGATGGCATCCAAGGTAGGTATCGTCATTAACTTCCTCTCATCTCAGTTTCTTGCTCGGGGTCGGGGTAGACCCGCCAAACGCCACATTCAACAGTTCGCAAAGTCGAGAAGTCCCCTAAAATACGCCAAAAAGTCACCTTATTTTTTGAACAAATCTCGTACATGGATATTTGGGTTATACGGAAGTATCACAAAAGCTGCAATCAGCAAAAAAGTCGTGTTTAAGTCCCATTAGCTCGCCAGGAACAAACTCAATTCAATCACATTCCAGTGTCCTGAGTCAGAATGTTTCTCCAGGCTGTCTAAATAAAAGTAAAAAAAAAAAAAAACTTTCAAATGAATTTCCCCAAATCATATTCAAAGAAAAAAACGCCCGTTCGCGCCGTCACTCCCAACACCACTTCGGCTGATTGATTTACATTTTTTCCACTCAATTCCCCCGAGATGAAGCGGAGAAAAAAAATTTCAACGCGATGATGTGCTACCTGTTTCGATCACATCCCAGACTCACAGACACAAAGTACTCAGCACGCAAACAATACACATCAGTCCGGGTTGCCCCATGTCCTTGCATTTAGATCGATCCACTCAGCAAAATATCCCAACAATTTTGTTTGATTTCGTCCTTTGGCTACAGGAGTATGGTTGGCTTTCTATTCTCACACCCACCAGATGCTCTGGAATTTCAATATGTGGTATTCCGACACGGCAATACCACTGGCTGCGCATGTTGCCTTATATCTACATATGTACATATATATGTGTTTAAAACCCACGTCAAAAGAATGCAAAGAGCAAGAGGGAGTCGGATATATCAAACCTATCGACTGACTGACTGAGGGATACATATACTATATTCTCGCACTCTAGCATTTGCTTATCAGCACTGCTCGCATCCATCATCGGAAAAATAGCAACGCCAAACAGGAATTTCAGCATTCAGTATGAGTAGTATTGCAATACGGCACCGCACCTCGGATGTCGATATCTGACACGAAGGAATGACGTTAAATTGATTTCCTTTCAAATGTGATGCGAAATGGAGGCAACAACCGCTCAGGCAGCTGAGAAATTATTCACTTAAATGCGTATTCAATATGGGCGAGGGACAATGATAGATGACAAGCTCCGTGAAGTATTTTTCTTGTTTTGCTCCATGTCATACTAGGGCAGGCTGTGGTGAGATGAATGTATTTGGAAATCAAAGTTATCAGCCATTTTGTTGGCGGTACGCATATGTGTGTTCACATTAGGGGAGAATGCCCCCATATCCTTAAAACGATTTTAAAGTGTAAGTGAAATTCGAGAAGAATTAAAATATTCACTTTAACTAGATGAGGCCCTAAAATGCAGTCTTGTGGTATGCCATATTTTCTTTTGTTTTTGCTTCTAAACAACATGTTACTCGCCCCTTCCCACTGGCTCAAAGCATCTAAAACAGCCAATCACACAACATAACAGCCGGCACTTGTCAGTTACAACACATCCACCCCATTCCCTAAGCAATAACGAATGTCAAATCCATCCATCACCTACAACTGCCAACCATCCGTTTACCCAACAACAAAAAAAAAAGTCACAGAATACAAGAAAGTACGAAAAACGAACCTCAAAGTACTGCACTTAACGCGAATTGGAAAGAAATATCTTTTTAAATGATTTTAATGGTCCTTAACATGAAGGATGTTTTACCCAAGAAGGGTGAATGCTCTCTCCTTCAGCGCACCAGCAAATGCTCATAAAATTACAAAATGGATTCGAGCTTCTCTCGTTCCCTTGTTGTTAGTTGCTTTCTTGTTTTGTGGCGGCAGCCAACAACCTCGAGGAGACACTTTACTGCGTTTCGTGTGTATCCGAAAGGAAGAATGAAATGGAAGTAAGGACAGAAAAGCAAATTAATTAATCACACTCGAAGCACTTCCGTATCCGTATCGGCGGTAATTCCGAAATAAATTGCCCTTGCTTATACCGCCACTGCACTAATCCCACTGAGGCTGAGTCTGCCTTTGTTGTGTGTGTGCTAGTGCCTCAGTGTGTGATGAAGTTTTATCCTTTCTCCTCGTTCATGTTTCTGTTTATATTTTTTTTTTTGCCTTTTTGGTTTTTATGACAGTCGACTTTTATTGCACAACAATCTTGCATCTTTACCGTAGTATTGCCGACTGTCTTGTGAGCTCGAAACAAGTTAGTAAAAGTTGATCTAGAGATACAAGATCATCGCAGTCAACCTCGGCATTGTCACCCAATTCGTTCGTCGAGGTTAAGCCCTTGCCATAATTGAATAATTGATCTTTATTTATGTACATTCCACAGATGACAGCATTGAAAATAAAATCAAATAAAAACGACAGTTTACACGGCCATTGATCTATCTAATTGAGCATAATATGTGGATACCGTCCCTAATTTTTTTTAACATCTCAAGGCTGACTTTGAAAATAAACGTGGAATTGTGCCCGATTTGAACAAATTACCGCAGTAATTTGACGACCCGATGTCTGCAACAGAACCTGTCGCGACTTTGACTCCGAAGTGGTAATTAAACAACTTGGCGTTGTTCGAGTTTCAATATATGCGGTGATTTCACGCTGCGTCAACCGTGTGGTATTGTGTTTACCAACTTACATTCCACATCACATACGTAGCTATATTCAGTATCTATTGGATACGAATTAATTAAGCTGTTTAAATACTCTTAAGTTGTTGTCGAAATTACTAATGTGTACAGAAGATACTGTATCTATAGTGCGTTACCGATCAATAGATTTCATTTTCCAATTTTTTTTTCTAATTAGTTTCGGTCGTTTACTCGGCTCACACACAAGGTCGCTTTGGTTGTTGTTAGAGTACGGTATCCGTGAGATCATTTTGCGGTGTGATCTTCATTCCTAAATCGTATGGTAGATATTGTTTGAAAGTTGTGTCATTATGGAATTACTCACCCGCGACTTGATGGATGATTTGATTTTTATTATTTTGTTCCCTCCGATCGGCCGCGGTTTAGCTTGGGGGAACGATCAGTTGATGGACGGACATTTGCTGTGAATTGAAGTGTAGTCGAGCGTGGCTTACATTAGTAATTAAAGGTCGTGAGTTAGCCGAAGCAATGGCCAGAATGGATGAAATAACGTAAAAAAATCGCAATTCGATCCTACCATAATCCGACATTAAGAAAAATAATTGCATTCTCCGACCATGACTTACATGCTGTTAATTGTGGCAAATGGAATGTGGTGTAGGAAGAATGCTACTGCTACGAGTAGCAAGAAAATCAAACAAGTTATTCGAAATAACTATCATTTACTAATACTGACGACACGCTTGATTGAAACTGAATACACCTTGCAAACTACCCAGGATGTCCTAAGTTCCAAGATACAAAAAAGTTAAATCTGGCTCGCAAGCAGAAGGTTTAAGAGAAACGTCCCTCAGGTCGCTTGCAAACACCAGCCCGAAAGCAAGTCTGCAACCAACAGTTCATAATCAAAGCCCCAGTGCCTGTCTCCAAGGTACTGGAGGCTGACGTGGACCTTCGTTCGGTCTGGCATCCAAGGGCAGATCGGTCAGCTCAAACAGCGGATCCATGAACTGGTGACCCGAGTGAACAGAATCTGCCAATTCCCGCCGGCCCTAACGCACCTTCGATCTTATTGGGTTCATCCGAGGTCCTGTCGGTGAATGTGAATTCAGTGATTGATACTGAGCGAAAGGCCTTGATTTCCAACTTCTATCCAGTACATTGGATAATTGGCCAATATCCAAGAAGGGCAAAGACATGGGCATAAGTAAATCACTGTTATATATGATTTATGACATGTTGTCAAAGCGACTTCTACTTAGACATTTGAAATTAGTAATGAACAGCCACCAGAGCGCGACGAACCTTCGCAATACTTACCTCAATGATCTGATTTACATGCTTTACTATTCATGATATACGCGGACCATTTAATTGCATACAGATCACGCCCAACGATTGACATCATTGCCATCTTGTTACATGGCTTTAAAAAAAAATCACAAATCAACCGTTTTCAACTTTCGGTCATCACAACCTATTCGACTTTGTCAGGCGCCTTTAGGGAGGCTTCTACTATCTATTGGCACGCAGACACAAATACTTATTCATTGTACTACTTTCTTAATTGTATTCTCCCCAAGGTCCGAAGAAAAATGATGAGGGGCTTCAGTTATGTAAAGCCAAGAGATTCGGCACACAGCGAAGGCGGGACAGTCGCAGACAAAAAGTTCTGCTGTGTCATCCTCATCGCAACATACAGCACAGGTAGGCGTCTTACTGATGCCAAGGAAGCAGACATGCTTAGCAAAAGTGCAATGGCCCGTAATGACAAGCCTTCTACAATCATTTCTCCTTGAGGATAAGAAGAATGTTGCGGACTCCAGACCTCAAGGCGTACGCGTTCAGTCATTCTGCATCCTGGATATTCCTTCCATCTACGACTGGGTGCATGAAAGACCCAATCATTGATGTCGGACTTGACCGTGGAAGCAGGTAGACCTAAAGCGGGTTCAGGTTCTGAGAAACTCGCTAGATCTCATTTCCTGGGATCCCAGAGTGACCTGGGACCCATACAAGCCTTACTGAATTTAGTCTTCCGACTTTGTTCAAAAAGGTCTTGAGCTCATGCACTCATTTGGAGGGTTCGACACAGCATTGAGTGCAGCTTGGCTGTCACTGTAGACGCATATGCTTTTCCCTTCCACTTCTGCCTCACAATATAGTGAATGGCCAAGAGGATTGCATATATCTCTGATTGAAAGACAGACGCATATTTTCCTAACGAGAAGTGCAGTCGAATGTTTTCGCGTTCAAAGAAAAGTCCAGCGCCGGACCCCCGCCCAGTCCTGAAGCCATCTGTGAAAATAAGAAGGCGTCTATTCCAGCTTCAGTTTCTGGCCAGAGCCAGTCCTGACTCCAGTCCAGTCCAGCCATGGAAATGTGACTGTGAAATTATAGCGCAATAGGATGACTGTGCCTGTATGATATTTCTCGCGCAAGTACACTGTCACTCCAATGGGAGTTGTACCAAAAACCATTTCTCTTGAGGCGGGATATGGCTTTCAGTGAGCATCCTCTGATAAATATATCAAGGGGTTGAAGGTCCATCATAGCATCTAGAGTATGGCCCGGCATACTGCGGAAAGCCTCCGTAAAGCTGAGAAAAACCCTTCTTTGAAGTTTGGTGAAAGAGGCTATGAAGTGTTTACATGTTACCCTGTTCCACCAGACAACCGATTCGTATGAGATTATCGGCCGTATAGATCCAGAGGAACTTTTTCGGCGGTAAGCTTTTGCATTGCCAAAAAGCTGACTCAATAGCTTTGACCAAAGAAGCTTGCTATCTAAAATGACTCCCAGGTACTTAGCTTTCTTGGATATCACGATGGAAATGCCTTTTAGCACCAGCTGAGTAATGCCAGTATTTTTCCTCCTACTCGTCAAGACAACGACATCAGGCTTAAGAGGATTAACCGACAGCCCATTCCTCGTGCACCAGTCCTCGATCACTTTTAGCACCGCCTGTGCTTTGAGACAGACAGTCGCTAAACATATGTCGACAGAGAGAACAGCAACATCATCATAGACTCCAGAGGCATTGACAGCATCGAGCAGAGAGTCGACCACACGCATCATAACAGCGGAGACAAGACGCCACCTTGCAGGCCCCTGTTTACTCCAGAGTTGACATATTCTTCGAGGCCTGCATCAGCGATCAATGTCCTCTGCACAAGCATTGCTTTGATCCACAAAACCAGTGCTTCATCTAGGCCATGCCGTCTAGCAGCTGTCGAAAGTAGCGCTAGGGATACTACAATAAATTATTTCAGGTTCTAGGGCATCTACATGGCAGGTAACTTGATTCCAGCCCATCTGAGTACAGGAAATTTCACCCTACCGCAAAACTGCAAAAGTGAACACCTTCAGTTTAGTATGACGAAATAGAAGAGACGTCGTCCGCCAGCATCAACGCTGGAGTCGTGACTGGAGTGGACTTTGTCAATGATACCTCTTGTCCCTATACCTTTACAAAGCAGACTCTGCCGATCGCCAATTGCAATCTTAAAAGTTCCTTTCCGTAAAACTTGGCGGGAGTAGAACTAGAAATAAGAAATAGGGCAATAGGCTAAGTCTGCTTTAGACTAACATTAAACCCTTTTCGAACATTGCGAAAATACTAAAGAAAAGGACTTGAGACATATCCTTTCTTGATTTAACAAACTCTCCTGCCATAAGTTATTATCAAAAAGTGGAACTTTTAACTGAAACCTTTTTAAAAAATTGTAATATCCCACCTTCCGAAAGAGAGTTACCTTGTTTTTAAGAAATTTAAATGTTTGATGTAAGGCAAATAGTTGTTTCTTGAAATGAATATACATATACATACATAGACTCCCCATAGATACTACATATGTTTGATTTAAGAATAGAAGATCTCCCGGTCTAGATCGAATGTATAATAAAATATTAAGGGTATTTCTCTCAAGTGGCGTACGTGTGATTGAGGTCAGTTTTAATGCTTGTTTGAAACTGCAATATTTACTCAAATGCAAAATAGCTAAGATCGTCTCCATCTTAAAATAAGGAGTCTCGTAAAAGCCCTTCTAGTTATAGGGCTATAAACTTGCCCAGCACTTGCAGCTGCAGCAAGAAGCATTATACCATTAGAAGAATTCAGTTTCCGAAGCAATCATAACACTCTCTAACAAGAACTGAGAATTTAGAAATACGTTTATCAGATTTTTCTAGAAAAGAATGCTGCTGGATATTGTAAAAAAGCATTCGATACAGTTTGGTATGACGGCCTTATAAACTTTCACCCGACACCTAATAAAAGAACAACGTCTTTTGAGTGAGAGTAAGTTCACTTATAAAGGCTGTTTTTCGCGAGTAAGACGATATTTGCAGGTGTTCCACAGGGTTCGCTACTGTTTCCCATGCTTTTTAAATATATACCGAAGATATTTCATTTCCGTATGACTGTAGTATTACTATGTATGCCCATGACTCGGCATTATACTCTTCTAGTGTAAACGCTAGCATCATTCAAGGAAACCTGCATATATTAAGAGTACTACAAGCACTGGAAGATTAAAGTTAATGCAGCAACAGTTAAACAACCTTTCTCCCAAGAAAAGAAAATCTTGTTTTCTCCTAACAGTTGTTGTGGCTTACCATGGGTCAATTCAATTAATTATCTAGACACAGAGTTTAGACCGAGAGTTGACCTGGGTCGGCCACGCAGAATCAGTCACAAGCTCTATTCCCATCGATGATATTTTACATATCACCAGACGGTTCCAAAACTCGCATAAAAAACCTGAAGGTGCTCAAAATAGTATTATCGGCCCAATAATTTGGCGTACAGCCCTATGATCGTTTTGCCCTTCTCCAGGTAGTTGATGTGGATCACACCTTGTGAATCCCAAAAACGGTGGCCATCACCTTTCCGGCCGATGGTACAGTCTTCGCCTTTAAGTCCACTGTTTTGATTTGGGTTCTGGTGTGTACCAGTGAATCCATGTTTCTTCGACTGTCACGAAATGACGCAGAAACTCCTTCGGATTGCGCTTAAACAGCGTCGAACACTGCTCTGAAGTGGTCTCACGGTTGCGCTTGTGGTCCGGAGTGAGCAAACGCGACACCCATCGCGCCGACAGCTTTCTCATGCCCAAAATTTCATGCAGGATATGACCTACGCGATCTTTTGAAATGCCTACTGTCTCAGCTATGTCGCGCACCTTCAATCAGCGGTCTGCCAATTTCGTAGATTTTTGTCACGTTATCCTCCGTGGTAGCCGTTTTCGGGGCACCTGGACGTGGCTTATCAAAAACCGACGTGCGACCACGTTGAAACTCGTTAAACCAATTTTTGATCGTCGCCATTGAAAAAGAAGAGTCACCGTATACAGCATCCAAACGCTCTTTGATTTCGCTGCGCGATTTCCCTTCCAAAAACAAGAATCGAATCACCGACCGATATTGCTCTTTTTCCATTTTATAAAATCTACGGACACTCCCGCTTCCACACGCGGTCAAAACAAAACTATGAGTCCGATCCTGCTGAAATTTCGACAGTAGCCGTCTACTAGAATGTACTACACATGTAAGTTGCTCTTGTGATACTGGCGCCATCTGGCGGTGAGGCTAAGTACTTATCGGACCACCCTCGTAGAACATGGGCAATATAAACTTTTACTGAATAATCATGATTTTTGGCAGCACTGCTCAGAAGTGATCCACTTTGGGGTTCTAAAAGTAAATTTAAATAACATACATTTATGGGTAAGATTTCGATCGGATTTTTATCTTAATACATTGCTTGGACCTTACCATTTTAATTGGAATATAATATTGTCATTTTATTTTTGTTTCTTTCAAGAAGAAAAGATTTGTCGTTCGCTAGCATAAAAAAAATTAAAGGCCTATCACTGAGAATGCACTGAGAGTATAAGATGACATTGACAGAAAACAGATAGAGCATTGATGCGAAGAAATCAAAGTTATTTTCAAATATCGAAAACTCCGGTTATTTTCTGAACAAATATTTCTTGTTGACTAACCTACTACACCCATTTGCGCTTATCATTCTACTACTAAAACTCTATCTTTGTGGAATACATTCTGAGAACTTGATTCATTCGATACTGCTCGGTGACTTTCCATGGCAACCATTACTTATCACGTTTTGTACATACGGGTTCTCATATTGATTACCCACAATTTGTTTATCTTCAACATTGCAAGAAGCTTCAACAAAGCTGATACAGAAAACGGCACATCAAGGGATGATTTCAACTTCTTGTTTTGTTTTCGGGAATATTGTCTTCCATCGAACCCTGTTTCTCTTATTGTAAATAACTTTTATAAGTCTAAAGCTGTCATTGAGATATTGTTCTTTTCATTTTACGTCCTTTCTGAGACTTCGTTGGTTTAAGTCGTAAACAAACTCCTCCCCGTCCTAGTGTAAAACTTTTTGACAAAAGGCTCCACGAATTCCCACGCAACTAAGTCCGGAAGACAGAACTGTGAAAATGCCTAAATCCACTTAGAAAAGAAAGATTAAATATGCCAGAGACGAACAACACAACTAAGACAAATAACAAAGAAAAGGAAAAAGAAAAACAACCAACAAGTAATAATCACTCCACCTTAAGGACGGACCACCACGCCCAATAACATCCACTTGTGGAACAAGTTCCCAAACAAACAATATTAAATTGAGTAATCCTGACCGATCCTGCAGCATGTGACCGCCCTCTAAACGATAAATTTTCTAATTTACGTTCCGTAAGAATGAGTCCTTATCAAATAAAATAAACATTTAGAGGTAGTAAGACCGGGGAGAGAATAGGCAGACCAAAGAAGAAGAACAAGTGAACTTCATTAAGAAGCGAAAGACATAAACACGCGGGAAGATGTGTCCAAAAGAACTCGTCCGCAAATCGAGTTACCGATATTGTCCCAAATACACGCACTAAGAAGGTCTCTTATTCTCTGTTTTCTTTTCTGTTTGTTGACGGGTTGTGCTTCCTGATTAGGTGGCCGTGAAATCGGCTTAGGAAAGGTCGAAACACAAAACACCGAACCGAAAAGAAAATAATTTTTTTTTTGCTTTACCCCAGAAGTAGCAAATAATTCATTTTCAGTTCATTAAACGTATTGTAGTAAGGATGTCGTATTCGCTGAGGACGAGAATGACAACGTAATGTGGGGGGTCGGTATCGCGATGAGGTGGTTTGGGGATCATGCTTTAAAGCAACGCGGACAATTACGATTTCATTGTGCTGTAGGTGGTGTTCCCCCACTCAGCTATGAGTGTGGAAGGAAGATAGGTCGAAGGAGAATTTGAGATTAAATTAATTTTGCGGGGTCGTCCTATAGGTGTTAATGATGATGAGGACTGTATGGAAACATAATAAAGTCATAAGCTATCGTCGCGCGACAATTCTCACACCCCACGCGGGCGGACATGCCGCGCGTACTTCGGATGACAATGAACCGAGGATAAGGAACGAGGGAAAAAATGTCTATAATGAAGAAAATGTAATAAACGAACGTGGCGATGTAATTAGAATGCAAGGAGCGTTACGGATTTTACGCTTTCTTATCCTCGATGATGTTTTTTTTTTGTTCTCCTTTGTTGTCCCGTGTTGAGAGTGGGATTCTCATGAAGGGCGCCCTTGTCGCAGGTGTCATGTGTCGATGATGGGAGGGGTGAGATTCAGGTGAGCGGTGGAAGGATAACGACTAGTGATTAACTTTGATTTTTATTATTTTCTGTTTCGTTTACGAGGAATAAATACGTGGAATTATTTCGCATTAGCGGGGGCGATAGCGATGATTAAGGCGAATTGTGGGGGGAATTTGAATGTGGAGACTGTGATGCAACGAACCGGAAGATGCAATTTTATATGATGTTGGGCGGTGGGAATTATAAGCTGTTGTGTTTACCAGGAATCAGGAAGAAGAGATAAATTCCGCCACCTTACTTCGTGGGCATCCCACTTTGGAAATTAAAATTAATATCAGCAGCATGCCAGGCTATGATTATTATCGATTCAAGGAAGTAAGGGAAGGAATACATCGACTGGCCGCAGGGGACGACGTAGTACCATCGAAGTGTATTAAATATGCTGCAGAGGAAATAACAGAGAAGGTACATGGGCTCATTACCTGGTCATTCCCTATTTAAAAAGAGTGACCGAGCACGATCCAATACTTAATACTCAAATATTCTCTTAAAGAAATTGACATCATACACCAAGGAAATAATCGGAGACTGCCAGTGTGGCTTCCGGACGAACCGCTCGTCAAGTGACCAGATTTTAACTAAAATTTTTAGAAAAGAAATTCACGAAACGGTCCAACCAACCACCAACTAGTGATATCCTTCAGGCAAATTGTAGGAATATCCCTTAATGGAATCACACATCTGGGTGATATTGAGAAAACAATAAAGAGAAACATAGAAAGTCTAGTAGTGCCAGGAGAGGAACTCGGTTTAGAAGTAAAGGAAGTGAAAACCCCAGTATATGATCACTTATCGTCTTGGATCGATCTGAACCTCGCACCTGACTGTACCCGATGAACGCTTTGCGAATGTGGACAAAGTAAAAAATCTGGCAACCGTGCTGGCTGCTAAAAACCTCAGACAATCAAAATGAATAAACACCGCGTATAGGCAACGAATGGAACTTTATTTATAAAACCATTATATAGCCAGGGACATTTTACGGATGTGAAAATTGGTCTCTGACTAAGAAGGGAGAAAATAAATTTAATAGGGAAACAGGATGAAGAAATAAGCGAATGGAGAAAACTACGCAATCAAAGACTCGAGGAACTTTATTCTGCTCCAAGCATTGTCCGAGTAATAAAATCGCGAAGACTAAGATCGGCAGGACGCGTAGAACAAATGAACAATGGACAACTTATAAAAATAGGAGGGAGAAAGATCGCCAAAAAGTTCGCGTCGTAGATGGGAGGACAATAAAAGGATCGAAATTATGAAAATAACTGCTGGAAAGAACTACTCATGAGCTTCGGCAAGAGGAGAGGAGGGAATTACTCATAACAGGGAGGCTTTGCGTAGGGCTGTCAACGGGCTCTGAATTTCCGAGTTTCGAATGGTCGTTTGTGATAATAATTCAGAGATTTCATCTAGAATGTTAGAGAGATGTCGGTGTGTGGCTTATTGCGCACAAGTTTTGTTCAAAAAATAAGGTGACTTTAACTTTTCTTTTTTGAAAAATGTTTATTTTTCAATTAACATAAGTCCCCTTCAAAATAATCTCAGATATAATAAGTTAATTATGAAATGCAACGTCATTCAAGTGGCTGCCTCGGCTGGCTCCGCAGTAGCGCATTCTGTCACATCAATTTTCCAAGACCTTCTTGATGGTTTCGGGCTGTAGCTTACGGATTGACTGGATAATATTCGCCTTACGTTCTTGAATCGTTTCCGGATTGTTGGCATAACATCGATCTTTCACGGTTCCCCACAAAAAAAGGCCAAAGGGGTGAAATCACAGCTTCGAGGTGGCCAATTGACATCGCCAAGACGGCTGATAACACCATTTGGGAATTAGATGCGCAAAAGATCGATTGTGGCATGGGCTGTGTGGCATGGCGCGTCATTCTGCCTGAATCAGAGTCGTCCAAATCCAATAAGTTGTAGAGGGTCACGTCTGATGAATACGGTGGCTGTGGCATGATTTCGATATTGTTTTTGGCCAAAAAGTTGCTCCAGGATGATGTTAATATGACGGCTCTTTTAGTCAACATTTAGCAATTTCAGAACAAACTTCGCTGACACATGTTTCATGCCCAAAATATTTGAAAAAATATGATGGCATGAACCAACCGATATGCCAATATGCTTAGCAAGGTCTTTTATAGAAATTCGCCGATTCTTCATAACAATTTTCTACACTGCTTCAACGTTTTCATCCGTGGTTGTCGTCCAGGACGGGCATCATCATAAATATCTTCTCGGCCATGTGTGAAGGGCTTGTACCACTTCTAAATTTATTTATTTTTGCTCAGAGCGTACTCAATACCACAATCAATATTTAAAATACGTTGAAGCATTTAACTTAATTTTCCACACCAAATTTGATAGAGGAACTCTGATCCACGTTTTTCAACAAAAGATCGCCAAGCACACCAGAACACGTCTGGGAAAAACAAACTAAATATCCAAGACGGTTGGCAATATCAATGTAAGTTAGGGGGCATGTGTATCAATACAAACAAAAAATAATGATTCGAATATCGAAATTACTTAGCTTGCAAAATTCAAAAAGTCACCTTATTTTTTGAACTAACCACCTATGTTGGTAGGTTTGTGAGCCGTTTTCTGCCTCTCGTGCACAAATAATGATATCAACTCCACACCAATGTCGTTTAAATCATGAATTTAATGAATGGCAGGATTTTCTATAGAATACAAAACTGCTATAAAGTTGTTGTTGAATGTTTCTCGTCTCCTACATCTAGGAAATAAATAATGATATCGGTTCTAGACTAATTGCAGTCGATGCATAATTTCATAATACACACCTGATTTGGTTTGCAAGAAATTTGATTTTGAGGTTTGTTGTTTATAAGGGCCTCACTATACTACTGAAAAAAAAAAATTCTCGTCATTTATTGAACATCGTCCCAAAATCGAATAATTCGCCAAGGCGCGTTTCGCTTAAGGGGATGCAGAAAAATTAGCCTTCTTTCTCTGTTGTCCCAAATCCTTGTTTAATATCCACGATTTACACCGACAAACTTCTATCCCCAGTTACGGACTCGATTATAAGAAGAAAAAAAACCACCAACCTCTTTCAAACGGTCTTATTTCTACTTTATAAAATTCCTTGCTCTTTTTTGGTCGTAAATTCAACAATAGGGAGCGTTGAGTGAGCTAGCTTACAACTTAATAGACTACGCGAAAGGATCAATCCTGGCCGGAAACATCGATTAAAACCATTTTAATCCTTTCAAAATCCGATCGTAAAATAGGCGAACGAACCCCGTTACCAACTACATTCCACCTAATTATATGTCCGTCTTTTGAATATTCCCGGGATATCAAAAAAGGAAAAAGGAAATACGAAACGGTGGAAAAAAAATTACGAGGGGAAGAAAAATTAATATCTTCCCCCGCTTTATGGCATCATAAAGAAAGTCTATAAAACCTTCATCCATGGTTTAATAACAAACTGCTATTTCCATTGCCGCTGTTTCTGTGCTGTTTCTGTTGTCGACCGTGGTTGGGATGGTGGTGATGGTGCTGTTGCCAGTCTCCAGCCGCTACCATTCAGTTAACAACGTGTAAATTGCAAATGAAACAAAAAAAAAGTAAAACGAAAGAAAGGAGAGGAAAGCCGCAGAAGTAATGCAACGCCTACCGTATCCTTCCCATCCCACTCGTTCATCAACTCGTTCGTCCTCATCGGCAACGCCACCGCTATACCACTGCAAATGGCAAGGGCAGAATCGGAGCCGATGGAATTGAAGTGATGGCATTCAGTTGCAATGGCTGAGGGGAATGATAGAGGAAAGCAAAACCTCATCATCGGCATTGTTTCCATTCTGTGTGTGTTGTTGTGCTGTCTATCGCTATTGCTTTGGTTGTATCCGCGTTATCATCCTTACGCGGTATGCTACGAATAAATATATCTGTACCTCAGTGGGTAGCCGGTACGCCCTCATGTTAAATGCAAAATTAAAAAACTGTACACAGGACTGCATGGGAGAGCGCAAATGAAGGCAGAAAACCAAAAAAAGGAAAAGGAGACGGTGAGGAGGCGGGAAGAAAAAGAAAAATTCAACAGATAAATCACCGTCCGGCGGCGCGCCAACAGTCTCCCGTGATCTTAAGCGATACCCTCGCGTGGCACGGCTGCATATCAGTTGTTCGTCGGCGATTTACAGAAACGACTTTCACCCAGCAAGGCTATACGGACACTATGTTCCCCATGCTCCGTATCTCGTTTATTTCGTTCGCTGCTGTCTGATTCCACCTGGCTTTTGAGATCCTTTTTTTTTTTATGGACTTGGTCCCAGTGGCGTTTTAAATTTTTCGGAAGATAATTTTCCACCCAGCGGCTTAACGTCGTCGTTGTTTTCCCTTCAAACGGCTGCCAAGCCGCATTTCCACACGTTCCATTCAAAGCCAAATGCCAACCGCGTACTGTGAATTAAGGAACACGATTGAAACGATGACGACGACGATGTAGTAAGTGGGGGAGTAAGATACATGGAATGGGGGGGAAAACAAAGTACGACCACCAGGTAATCGACATGAAATGAAAATGCAACATGCAATCGGCCGGAAAAGGTCCCATTGAGATACTACTGTCGTGGCAGCATACCACCGTTGCTCACCCTCGCTACCGCCACTTTGTCTGCACACAGACAGATAGACCAATAGATACATACGTCCACGTCTGGCTTGCGATACGAATCCTTCGCGATCCAGCCATCCATGCATGGAACACAATGTTGTTGTAATCACCCGACCATGACCATGAGTGTCTTTCATATCCCTCTCCTTATGAAGCACACTGCCAGTGCGAATGATAATGACGCTGTCTATAGGCTGGAAAATGATTTTGTCCATAACGATGCTGTGGCGTAACGTGTAAAATCTCGGATCACGTAGTTGGTTTTTAATTGAAGGCAAAATAGATCGATGATTCTATCGGAGATTGTGATACTATTCCTGCTTTAAGGCTCTTGCCTTTAAGCTTATCCATATTCTATCATCCTCCTTCAACCATTCAAATGTAATAATTTCATTTTCCACGACCGCAAGTGTGTCGAAAGGCGTCACGCGAAAACTCATTATTCAACCGCATTAAGGATGGGTCGGAGTAAAATTAGAAAATTCCTTCATTCCGGCCATTCAAATCCGTCACGACAAGAGGACGAGCCTTTTCAAATGTCATCACCACATCAACACATATGGCTTAGTCCCTCCAACAACATACAATACATACTACGCACCATACACAAAGTAATCGCTCATTCATTTCGTTTCGTTTCGTTACTCGCTAGAGGCCTGTCGCTTGTCTCCTTCCGATCCAATGTGTTGATGCCATGTCTCATTCATTTTCGGTGACAGCTCGGGAGACGAGACCCCTCTTTCGAACAGTGCCAAAAATTAGAATTTCTCGCTTGCGAATGCGATGACGGAATGACGACAACGATGCTTGAGGACAGGTCCTGATTGTTACAGCTGAAAATAGCAAAACGCCTTTTCGACACCCATTTTGCATTATTTTCGGTTAACTGACATGCGATCACTGACAAGCCATCCAGACAAAAAAAAGGAAGACAATTTAATAACACGGCTTCAGTCCTTAATCCTGAGAAGCTAGTTTCCTCTCAATTCGTATGTCCTTACGAACTACGAAGAGGTCGAAGGAGTACGTATGTATATTAAAGTGATGGATGCTGATACAACGTTTGGCAACAAACAAAAATGATGTCTGGCCTTGGTGACCATTAAAGGATTAATGTTATGTCTCCATTGTCATTCCTTGATTGCTGGTATACCGCTTATCGGTTAATGTCGGTCTCATTATCATTAGACGCCATGTGATGCGGGATCTGAATGTGACCATGGGGATGAGAGTCAAGATAGTACAAACCACCTTCGTCTAGAAAATAGATAATTCGTAATGGGATTTCCGAATGTCATTTGAAAAGTATGGAAAGCCATTATGAACGAGGCCAGCTGATGTGCATGTGACACATGCCGATTTCTCAAGAGGATTTGTCTGATTGAATCTCGGATTATGGGTATAATTAAAAGGCATATAAAAATTTATTTTTGGTCGAAGGTCGAAGCAGTTGGAGTTGTACAATAGTCAAACATGGGCTAGGAAATGAAGGTTGTCTGGGTGATTTGGGGAAGACGGTGAGCATCTAGAATCGATTTGGCCTCTGTGGATTAGTATAAAATAGCAAAATAGAATCGCAGGGGGGAAGATAGACTTTTAAATGAAGTTCTAAATCGCTACGTCGAAACAGGTTCCACATGGATAGATAGATTCCACAGCGTACAAAATTGGAATCTTATGCGAATATTTTGCCCAATAGTTCTTATTCCACACTTCATTAACTCTAGAATCAGCTGTGGCATAAAAGCTGGAAATACATCATGAACATACACCAGAATCCGCAGTCAAACTCAAGCCTCTTAGGAGAAGAGTGGATTGGCAACTTTAGACAGCGTTAGCCCCATGACTATTTTATATCTCCTACAAATGAAAACATCTAAAGTAAAACAGAGTCAATATGTTCATATTAGAACTGTTTGTGAAACTCCGTTGCCCTTTGAAGCAAGTATGCAATATGAGGTGTGTTCAAAAAGTAATAGGAATTTTGTGATTTTGTGGGTTAATTCATGCGATTCGAGCAATTTTGTCGTCAATGTTTAGGTATGTATACCAGACAAGAATTTGTGCGTTGCCAGCTGAATCGATTGTTTAGTCACATATCAGCTGTGTTAAGCAGGTTACAAGAGTTTTGAAACGAATGACGATTATTGTTTTGTTTACAAAGATGGGAAAAAGTTTAGTAAAGCTATAGAAACAGTCAGGTAGCGGAATTCGTTTAGCCGTTACCGCTTCTCTACCATTGCTTTTCTTCCCGATGATGAAGTCTGTTGTGAACTTAAGATTTGCGGTCTAGTCATCGTTGAGGTTTGAAAACGTGAATCCTTGGAAATAGACTAGTAAACCTCTTTTGGCAACGACGTCTACCTTTTAGTAAGATTTTGCATTTTTTATCCATGGTGGATATCCAAAACCTGGCTATAGTCACGGAGAATCAGCGACTGAAAGCTTTTACCAGTCGACTGCTTTCTTTATTATTTGTTTTCTCCTTCTTCTTCTCCAATTTCAGTGTCTACAGAGATACTCCTGTGGTTCGAAGTCGGTCACAATCTTGCCGGTTATTAAAGCCTTATTTTGTATATCAAATGCAAAGTCTTTTAAATTTCAGAAGTCGTCATAAACGTCTCTGTAAAACAGACTATTGGTTTCCTTCCTCTGACTACATGGAACTTTCTCTTTCCCTCTATCTCACTTAGCGCACTCAAAACCCTTCACGCTGCTTAAGGGTTGACGTGCTTGGATCATTTGTAGGCCCATCTCCTACGTATTCATCCTCACAATGTCCTCATATAAAAATAGAAAAATAAGTGCTCCCCGCGGAACATTTGAAGGATACCTGAGTATATCCACTTTCTCATTCGCAAAATGCATTCGATATCCTTACCAAAATGAAGCACTCACTCATCGCATCAAGATTACTTCAAACCCCATGATTCGCATTCCATACCATTTGCTTTCATCCCATTATTCCCAACACCATCCTATCCGAACGAAAGTGTTATCCAAATAATATATTTAAAAAAAAAGTAAAAGTAGCTCGGCAATAAATGCAACAGAAATTGTTTTATACCCCATCGGAGCATAGCTGGCAGGTTGTGCAGGCATATTTGCTTGAAGTAGCCACATTCAACGACAAACGGAGAGAATGTGATGTAACCAGCGGCTCAAGGGCTGAACGGCTGAAAGCCTAAATGGCTTGGGGGTTGATGGGTTAAAGGGTTAAAATGAGTGTGCCGGGCTGAACCTCGGAGAAATGTTATTATAAGCAAATGCAAACAGTAAATCATTTTGTTCTCTGCCTCACCCGTTGTTCTCCTTCACTCTCGGTTGCCGCCTTGGCTTGCACATATTGCCCTTGGGTAATGTGAAAAGAAAACACATGGCTAAGGTAAGTAAGCAGCACGCTATCCAATGTTGTGGAACGTATTTCATCATGCTGTTGTCCCCGTCTTGCTGCCTGATCGTATGCAGCAGTATCGTCACATCGTTGTCCTTACTTTTCATGTCGATAGCTCCTGGCATCCAATGGCAGTTTTTTTTTTATATCGTTTTTTGTTTTTTTATGTGTCAAGTGTCTGGAGGGACCTATAACATATTTAGGGAAAATATTTTTCTCATGCTGCATTGTTGTTGCAGGTGAGTCGGATGGGGACTATATACCGAGACAGATCAAGGGAGGAAAAGACAAACAGCGATGTAAAAAAAAAAGCGAAGACTCTTGTGTGAAGTAGGGTGAAAAGCGGAGCGAATCCTTGTTGCATAGTCTTGTTTGGTAACTTATGATTTAATGAGAATGTGGAATGGGCTTAAAAGCTTTAAGTCTACTCGTATGATGAAGCACTCGTGATCGTTTATCTGCAGCGTGTTGAAGAGGAAGAGTGTTTGAGTGAAGTTGTCGCACATAATCGTGTTTCTTATACGGGTATAGGTGCGAGTAAGGTAAACAGCTTTAGTGAAATTTTGAAAGAGGTAGAAAACAATTTTTAAATGTCTATAGGATTCCAGGAATATGATGTTGTTTCCGAATAGTAGGAGGAATTCTACGTACCTATTGTTCATCAAATCATTTGCGGAAATAAAATGCATTAGTTTTAACTATCCGAGTAAACTAGAAAGAAGGGAGAACCTTCGCCCAATGGTAAATGTTCTGGCCTCTGACGCAAATGGCATGGGGTTCGAATCCTAAGAAAATGCTCTTCGTTGCAGCTCGTCGGTACAATGGACCAGTAGTGATGTCCGGTCTTTCAGCGAATAATAATAGCCTTCAAACAAAACGGAAAAAACGGAGAGGTCTCCAAACGTGAAGCGTAATAAAAGAACAACACACTTATATGTGAATAAGTCTGAGGGAAAAACTTGGAGCGTAAGCTTAGCTTTCAGATGTCTTTATCCTTTTTATTCTTAAAAGGTCCAAGGATAGAGGAAGCAGTTGAAAGAAAAAAGAAACGAAGTGGTACGTGTTCCTGTAGATCACTGTATCAACCTTTCCCACTTAAAGCAGTATTTTGTCACGTTCAGTTTATAGCTATTTATTACCATCAGCCGACGAAAATTGTATGGCAATTTTACAGCATATTTTCTTTTATAAAAAAGAAATCGCCAATTCAATTCGTTTGCAATTATTATCACCTGCTCATTATATAATTATGCGTCGAATAAAATCAATCCAGAATGGATATCGCTATTAGGTCTCGAGATGTGCGAGGCGAAAAACAGACAATTCTCTAAAAACGACGATTTTCCGACCTTGCAACATAGAGACATTTCTGAAATTTTAATTAAAAAAAAAATTTAAATGGGAACTTCTAACTGGCAATTAAAATAACAAGTAAACATCCTTAAAAGGAAACTATTTTTACCTTGGCCAGAAAGCGAACAGAGTGACTGGATACCCGGCGTCTATACCTCTCTTGATACAACCGCTTAGCGCATACTAAATACCCTAGTGGATTGTTAATTATATCATGTCCCAGAATAATTTACAGCATATTCCTTCCCGACACGCGAGCACATTGATGTCTGACACGCGTTTACCACTCCACACGTCAGTGCACCTTACGAGGGGCGCCAGGCTTGTTATTTGCCTAAACCACTTAGGTAGCTGTCGGCGGGTTGCCTTTAAAATTTCATTTCCATTTCCGCTCCCTACCGATTTCGCAAGACTCTTGATTTCCTTGTTTTTGTTCTTTTCACAAAGACAACACATGCTGCTACCACCCCGCACATCCATCCATTTGTCTATCTATCCGCGGTATGTTACGCGGTTTCGCTGTCGCAACTAAAACACATTTGATTACCATACGGCAATATTTGCATTAAAATTGCATACTCCCCGCCCGTTTTGTTTTTCCGACTTTCTTTCTGTATATGATATCTTCCTATGTTGATAACTAATTCAACGATTTTTTTTTTCCTTTTCATCATTTATTTCTGGATCCTGACAGGCCTGGAGGTACACCGACAGATGCCCGACGATATTTGGGTGGATTGACATCATGTTGTCGCGCTTTATTATTTATGTATAATGTGTCATGCTCATGTCACACACCTTCGAACATGCCGATCTCTCTGGCTCTTTTTTGTTGTTGTTCTGTGACTCACTGTAGTCTCTTGTCGGTTGTGTTTCCATTTCGATGGAGATTTTCATTACATTTCCCATTGTTTTGCATTTTTGATCGATTTTCCGAGCACTGCACAACATTCAACGATGAAGGATTTTCCGTTTTTTTTTTTTTTTATTTGCATATCCTGTGTTGCTGCCTTGCATAACTGGAAATGTTGTTTTCGTTTTTTTACTGGCATCCTTTCCGGAATGTGACTAAAAAGGGAATATATGTGTAGCAAGGCGAATTGTGAAATATTTATTGAATTATTTTATTGTTTCCTACGGGCGCATGGATGCAGCAGAAATATCGAAAAGGGCTTAAATCAATGGACAATGAAGTCAGGCACGAGTGGCGCAACAAAGGATTTGGAGTTTCAGAAACAGAGATCAATTTACCGATGAATAAAGCCGGCTTTAAAAGAGTCTTTCGGGGTTTCGTTATGAGCTTTAAGAATAATTTTAATTTATTTTGTCTTGAATGTCCTGAGGTGTTGGCCTCGTATTGATTTGAGGAAGAATTCTGATGACCGGATCGATGACCAACAAGCAAAATTTAAATTTTCCCGAAAAATAACAGGAATTTTCGATTTATGAAAAGAATTTTATTCGATTATCTCCTCACTCTTCCGAAACCCGAAACCATTTAGCTTATTGAACCCAGTTGAGGAGGTGACCACCCCTTAACCAGCTCATTATTGAGATTTTCGGCAATCAAAATCCTATTTCCTCGATTAAACCTTGGGTTCCATATTTTGACCATAGATATACGTTCAATCGCCTATTATGACACTTTTCAGGAGTTAACATCGAATTTTTCGTTAGAACAATTTTGGTTTAGGTATGAAGCTGAATTTTAGTTTCGAACTAGAGGCAATATGGTAGCAGGTCTATAATTTTAAACCCTTTACCTTTATCTTCTTCTTTTCCTTTTTCCGGCGTTGTTATGGTCAGAAGTGTAGGACCATAACCTTCCCACTTAACTGCATTCCTACTGGTCCGCTTGCGGGGTCCGCCGGTTTGACCTCAGAAAGTAGTGGCAGGCTTCCCGGTTTGGGATTACTTCATCGCTGAGGCCAATCAAATGCTGGTGTTTTTGCATTTGTTTGCACCAATTGTTTTTCGGCCTGCCTTTTTTTTTTTTTTTGTGACACGGGCATGTTTCAGATTTTTTTGTTTGATCTTACTCTTACAACACCGGTGATCTCCAGTCGTGTCAGCCCACTGATTTGCATGCACACTTGTGGGGCAGTTTAATGGTGGTATATGTGTCCCTAGGCTCACCTTGGTGTTTTCTAAATTGCCTAGATGTGATTTTTGTTTACCCTTGTTTTAGTCGCCTTTTACGACAAGCGAGAGGTATCGCTGCAGGGATATTCTTAACCCGTCCCTGCACGGAAAAAACCCTTTACCTTTATAATCCACATTAAGCATGTGTTATATACCTAAACTAGTACAATACAAAAACGATTGATCTCTTTGGTTGCACAGGAGAAATCGTTTTGCATTATTACGTTGCAACGATCGTATCATCTTAATATCAGCTATAAACGGAAATCTTTTCAAAATTCGGAGCTTTGTTCCGTCAAAAATCTTAACATATTTATTCCTGAAAGCATAGCCTTGCTAACTACAACTTTGGCCCGTCTTTCTGGCAGCGCACGAATTCTTCGAAAAACCTGAAATGCTTCTAAGCTACTAAGGTAGTAGGAAGAGACGATTTTTGTAAAGTAAAGCGGATCGGATAGGACCAGATGAGTTTTAAAAAAACTTGGCAACAAGAGGCCGTGCGTTGTCGTGCTGCAAGATCACCTTGTCGAGTCTTTGTTTGCTCTATGAACTTTTTTAGCTTTAATACTCGGCTTAAACGCATTAATTTGTGTTCGCCAGCAATATCCTGTGATGATATTAACTAGATTCTACAACTCATAAAATACCTTATTGAGCTAACCCTACCAAATGACAACATGTGCATCGATTTGACTCTCGATGTTGATGGCTTCTTCAGTTCAGCATTATCCTCATCATTTCCTCTATCTCCCACTGGAGCATAGGGCCTCAATAAAGCATTTCCATCTGATCCTGTTTTTTGCTGACTTTTTTAGTTCGTATCATGATTTTCCGCATTCATTAACTTCTTTTTGTAGTGTTCCACGTGGTCTTAGAAAGACCCCGCCAGCGGCTTACTTATGGGCACCATAAGTCGGTACACTTTCGTAGCATCTTCTCGCTGTCTGGCTTATCCACCTCTACTTTGGTAGTTTGATATAGTTGGCTATTGGTTACAAGTTGCATTTTTTGTAGAGACCATCATTGCCAATGACCTTTGGTCCCCACATCTTGATAATATGTCGGAGTCATCTGTTAACAAAGCTCTAAATTTTTACATGGTCGGTTACAAGCCAGGTCCCGCATCCGTAGAGCAGTACTAGGATAGCGTTGGATTTTAGTATTCTCATTTTTTAGTTTGGACGAATATTTGCGCCGTCTTCCAGATTTGACGCAGCTGTGCATATGCGCCAGTTGCTTTATTTATTTTGGCCAGAATATCCTTTCCTGTAATATTCGCCGCTGATATTCGTGAGGTAGATCAAATTCGCGACTTGTTCAATTTATTTGCCATGAGCATAAAATTGTCGTTTTTAGTGTTCAATTTCGTTTTGTCCTTGTTCATTTTTAGACCAACCTTACACGACTCTGCGCACAGATCATTGAGCTTTGCTTGCATGACGGGTTGCTTCACAGATAATAAGTAACATATGTCATTTTCACATTTGATATGCATCTTGATTCAGCAATGCATCCAATTCTTTTTTTTCACCGATCCGGGAAGCTCATTGTAATCATCACTTTTACAGTATTGAACCATTCGCAAAACGTTAACTAATAGTAAAGTTTACTTACCGTAAATTTCCATAGACATTTTGCAAAACGCAAAATTCCTCACAGATGTAGTTTATTTGTCTCGGACAGATCAGGCTATTTCTAGGGCAATTTAATGCAACTAAGTGACAACTTTAACATTAATAAAAAAAGGTGTTGTGTTTGGAACTTCTGTCAGGTAAATGTTTGGCATCACAGAAGCTAAGAAGGCGCCCGAAAGGGAAAACCGAATTAAAAAAAATGTCTTGCGCGACATAAAATCAGCAGAACAAGCGAATTCGGAGTTTTTTTTTGAAAAAAAAAAACAAGTAAAAAAAAGTAAAAGGCTAGTTTGGATTGGTTTTTTTTTTATATGTGTTCGTGCAAGTTCAAGAGTCTACGCTCTTATGGTGTTTGTCACTTAGCTTGGTGGTCTATGTCCTAGATGGTGGTTGTCCTAGATAGGACTTTTTGATAGATTCGACAGAATTTGTTGCTTTGGTTGTAGTTCACAGTAACTTTTTTGTTTACATGTCAGATGTTTTATTGGAAATGCACGCCCAAAGTATGAATTTTGAAGTGATCATATACTAAGAGTGTTATGTCTTCGTCAGCAATTTTTGATCATCTTTCATTCACAACTAATGTTGTGACACATGTATAGGAGTTGTTCTTGACTATGGACAGAATGCTCGGACATCAAAAGAAGTTTAAGAACTTCCACGACCTTGCAAATGTAATGGTATTGTGAGGAATTAGCTACAATGGTATAACCAATATTCCATTTTTGTGGGAACAGAGTCAAGACTTGGCGAAAATTTAGCAGATCACTGATTTTCGTTGTGCCTCTAAGCCAAGTAATGTTCACAAACATGCAATGGATATTCCAACAAGATTCTGCTCCAGCTCATAAAGCGAAAAGTACTCAAGAGTAGCCAAAAAAATGTACCCGACTTCATATCACCGGGTGATTGGCCAGCTGGTAATCCAGATTTCAACCCTTCAGATTACAAGTGGTGGTCCCCTCTACTTATCACTAAAATATTGAGTCTTTGAAGCGAGTCATTGTCCGCGCTGTCGATAACTTTTCGGTATCTTCTTTTATGACTAGACGAGGTATATTAAAACAGCGAGGCTGATGAAACGCGCTGCAAAAAAACCTTTTCACTATTTAGATTTAATAAAAGTAGCCAATTGAGATTATGAGGCACGTATTTGGGTTGTGCGCTGCTATCACGTATTGGAATCGGTCATTTGCGTCCAAAGCGAGTTTCCACGCACTTTTGGCTGCACGCCTCCAAGTAGATGGACAATAATGAGGCTGGTAAACTCTTTCGCCGAGCTCAGGAAACAGATAGTGCTATTGCTGCTTCCATCCAGGTCACTCCAAACGTTGCGAAACGGAATTTATCTGCTCAAATGAGTATTAGCAGATAGTCACTGGAGGCAATTCCGCACGAATTTGTGTCCTTATAAGTCTTTATTTTTATGTTAGACCAAATAAAACAGCAACATAAATAAGCTAAATTGTCGAATATGAAGTGACTTTAACCTCGGAATTCTCCGTAACACGGAATTGAACTTAGCTTGAGACACAGTGTGATGTGCCATTTCATCAAGCAGCATTGTCGAGCCATTTTTAGGTTATTGGAAACTGTTTTTTGTTTCTTTATTTAAAACAATCTCTAGGGAGAGAGAGAATTCTCTTGTGAAGCGTGTTTTTTTTTTGCTGTTTTGTTTTCTAGGGTTCTGTTTTTGACAGCTCACGCATAACTCGTGACACACGTCAACGTCAATTATATTCCGTTAGCATTGCCATTTCATAACGACAAGATTTACACCCGAACAACGCTTACAAAATTATTGAATTACATTATCAAATTTGGGCTTTGTCCGACCTATTGAGCAAGAAATTCAATCTCAATTTCGCACCTATTTTGCGCTATTGTAATATTGTATTGAAAATGCTCTATCCGCTAGTGTTGATGAAGACTGTGTTTTGTCCATTCTTAGCCGTTCACAGCAATTGGGATTGTATTAATCAACTACTTGGAAGATTTCAGGCTAACCGTACAGGGACGGGTTAAGAATATCCCTGCAGCGATACCTCTCGCTTGTCGTAAAAGGCGACTAAAACGAAGGTAAACAAAAATCATATCTAGGCAATTTAGAAAACACCAAGGTGAGCCTAGGGACACATATACCACCATTAAACTGCCCCACAAGTGTACATGCAAATCAGTGGGTTGAGACGACTGGCGATCGACGGTGTTGTAAGCGTAAGATCAAACAAAAAAATCTGGAGCATGCCCGTGTCACAAAAAAAAAAAAAAAAAAAAACGGCGGGCCGAAAAACAATTGGTGCAAACAAATGAAAAAACACCAGCATTTGATTGGCCTCAGCGATGAAGTAATCCCAAACCGGGAAGCCTGCCGCTACTTTCTGAGGTCAAACCGGCGGACCCCACAATCGGACCAGTAGGAATGCAGTTAAGTGGGAAGGTTATGGTCCTACACTTCTGACCATAACAACGCCGGAAAAAGGAAAAGAAGAAGAAGAAGAAGTGGAAGATTTCACGAAAGGATCTTGGCCTTAAACCTTCCAAAATACAGTTGTGGTAGAACTGAATCCGAAAGCCTCTGTGTTGTATTTTCGGTGAGTGGAGCAAGACCCGTTCTTTCACTTTAAAATTGTCTTCAGCAAAGAAGCTTATTTCTGTTTGAATGGGTATGTTAATGAACAAAACTGCCGAACTGAGTCAGATGATTAACCTTAGGCAGTACAAGAGCTACCAAGGCACCCTTCTGAATGATTGGTTATGGTCCGGCGAGATCATTTCACTTTCGATTTCTTTTTAAAGTCACCGTGAGACGTTACCGTCAATGACACACGCTGTTTTTCAATGATTTAGAACTTTGTTCTGCTCAGAATGCTCGAGCTGAACCTGGCTGACATGCGGTTACAGCAACGTGGCGCTACGGATTGCACAGGATGTTTACAAAACGAAACCATCAAACTTAAATGATTTAAGGCAATCAATTCGATCAATAACTGAAACGATTCCCACTTCAATCCTGCAGCAAGTGATTATAAATTTTGTGATAAGATGTCACACATGCGTCACTTTAATCTTTTAAAACCTTTTTTTAAAACAAAACAAAATTGAATTATCCTTTAAAAAAAAAATTATAAAATACAAAAAAAAGTAATGTGAGTTCTTTAATGCAGCGAAATTCACCAGTCACCCAGTAGGACACTTGAAATAGCTGAAAAGACGGTCCAGCTTGATATATCTCATTCGTAATCTCGTGCTACGTCCTTAGTTACCCCCGAAAATACAATTAAGGATCTTCATAAAGACAGTAATATTCCCCCATAACACCACTTCTCATTGACATAAACATTACCCAGTTCCATACGTTCAACAGCATTCCAAAGAAAATAATAAATTTAAAGAATTTCTACCCGCATGCCAGGCGACCCAAAACTTAAGCGTTCATTACCGCAAACCCCACGCAAAAGTCAAACCAGAACCACACACAAGTGCGGCCCAAGGCTATATCTTTCCACTAACCAGACATTCCCATATGTATCTGTATACATGCGTGGAAAATTTACCAAACCGCCAACCGTCTTATGGTGGAATCCACTTACTATTTCCTCCTCCTGCATCCCTTCTAGGGCGAAGACTTCATGTTTTAGCGATACGTGCCTACTCAGAGATGTGGAACATGTTACACGATACTTAAAAGCGTCCTCGCTGAATTGTAGGCGCGAATACCAGTCCCCCTCGACGAATAACGTGAACAACAAAAACCGACAATTTGTACTTTTAAGATAATTTATTATTTTAAATGCGATTCTCATAAACACTCGAAAAACCAAATTGTTCTTAAATGCGATTATTTACTATAATTTTGTTTTTAATTTTCAGGTAAGGCTATTTAAAATGAGGATGATGATGATGAAGTGATGGGCCTCCATGAAGTGTGCCACGTATCTTACGGGCAAATCAAGTGTCTGTAGTGAGCAGCTAGTGGTAATATGGTGCGATAAATTATTTTTTATTTTGTTGTATTCTTTTGTAAAATTACATTTTAATGACGGAGTGGCGCTTGAAAATGCTCGAGGTCAGCGTTTTATTGCGTTTAATGAGGCATTATGGTGGAGTGGAACAATAACAGGCCATCTTGATAGAATCTTGAGCTGCAAACTTTCGGCTGTTGGTGCTTTTTAACTGAAATTAAGATAATTCGAAGTCAAGTAGCAGAGCGAATTGATGGTGATTAGTGAAAGCAATACTTTGCCGGCGTGACGAATCTAAAGACATTTTTGCTCATTTTAAGTCAGATAATATGAAACTACAGGTACTATGTGCGGTGATTAAACGGGCAACTAGATGATTAGAATTGAAGAGGAAAAAGTTTATCATAAACTTAGCTTTTCTCGGGGTGGAATTTAATTAGGCTCTTTATAAAAAGGCCTAATTAAAACCTAGTTTACGATATGTTTAATTTTATTTTATTTTATTCTTTTGCTAGATGGCTAAAATGTTATAGCTTTTGAGTGAGGAATTAAATCCCAAAAAATATTTATGTACGAATCCTCTCGCCGAAAGTCTTTCTCTTTTTCTAATTTCAAACAATAATAATAAAAGAATAAATTCCCACCTTTTTGCCTGACTATAATCCGATTTGCCTTAAAACTCCTTTTAATAACCAATAACCGATCAAAGTATTAATCACCCTGAATTAAATTCCCCGTGTTACTACAATGCACAAAAAAAAAAAAAAAATGTTAAAAGCAATAACAAAAATGATTTCATAATCTCAATATAACAATCGGCTTTCTGCGCATGTATTTACGATTTGAGATGGCGTAACCAAGTCCTTAAATCGATTTTAAAGAAAAATGTGAAGCAAAAAAGGATACCGAGAAAATCCCTTTTCGGCTTTCCTACTTCTTGATTGTTATCTCCTGTCATATTAAAGGATAACGTTCCAGTTTAAGAAACCACAGTAAATGAGAACAATAGGAAAATACGAGTATTTTTATCACATGTCCAAAATCGAAAGGATATTTAGGGCAATTTTTTTTTATTTGCGGATTACGATGTTAGTAAATTGTGTCACATTTAGGGGTTTATCTTTGAAAATCGTTTGCATTGCTTTTAACTATGAATCTGGATTTAAATTTGTTGTTCCAATAGGCAAGAGAGCAATCAGATAACGACCGAAGAGGATGAAAAGGTCAGTGAAGTTTAATCTCGATAAAAGGATATTAAGTAACAACAGATGAACGGATATTGGATAATAGAAATGGAATAAAATATCTCTTCTATCATTCATACTTTCGTTGCTTAAATGTATTTGTATTGGACGAATGGAGGCAGTGGCGCGCACGGGATTCAGTCATTCAAAAATATTTTGTATGTCTTAAGTCATTGTCTAGCATGACTCTGCTATAGAGAGTTTCTGCTTTGTTGCCGGACAGACAGAAGTCGCATCCTTGATGCTTTTTGATTCTTCAATGCATTGGAATTTAAATCTGTTCGGCATCTTGCATTCATTTGAATGGACGTCCGTTTGAGGTAATCTTTTTAAGTGCATGCCTGTTCTCAGCTAACCTTTTAAGAAAGAAACTGTTCTGTACTCGTCTGTTGGCCTTACGATGAACGTAGACAGCCCTATTTCATCACTGAATACATAAAAGTGTATGCATGGGTATAATGTACACATATACGGCAATAAACTCAAGGTCCCTGTTTCCAAATGTTGATTTGAATAGAATTCTTTCATGAAAACGTAAAGCAAATTTGTTTTTCCTTTTTTTGTTTTTTTTTTAGAGAAATGTTCCTTATTACCGTAATTTCAGAGAGTTGTTGATTCTCGCATTTACTAAGCCTTACACTGCTCCGAGGCTTTCATATTCAGTCGATTATTTTCACAGTCAATGCTATTGTCTTGAAAATAAACGTCAGATCGTATTTTTTACGGTCTTAGAAGCATACGATCCACATGGGCATAACTCTGCTCAAAATCATTACATTTGCATGAATCATATCTCAATTTGTTAGTAAAATATGTATCAAACTTTCTTGCACTCTAATTTCGTTACCCAAGTGTTTAGTATTTTAGACATTATAAGGTCAGAAACCAGCACCGTAGGCATAACATGTCGAGAGCGAAATATTATGGATTTTAAAGCTTCTTTCGGCTTCACTTGAATACAAATTAATTTATTTTCTCTACTTTACATTATACTTTCAAATACCACAAATTTCAAACAAAATCGACTTCAAAAAGGAATTCAAAATTGCTGCGTCGTTTAATATGTAACCCAACTTCCGGCTAAGTAATGAAAAACTATCAGAAAGATCATGAATAAACTTTTTCATACTATTCTATATAATCAAACTGCCTTAATTTAGGGTTAGCAAATAAGAGATACATTCAAGAAAAGTTAAACATTCGAAAAATGGTATCTTTTAAGGACACGTATAAGTGCGTAAACCCAAAACTTATTTGCCATTTACTAGGTCCGGATAATGTGGCATATTTACCGAAAATGCTTCCACATTTTTTACGTTTATCATTAAATCGTACAAAAAAAAAGGGAAGACCCATCGTAAAATTTGACTTTATAAAATTTAATTTAAATTTCACATTAAAGCTGGGATATACGGATGTATCTAAATACTGTTTTGCATATCTTTTCCAGCCCCATGTTGTGGGTTAGCTTTTGAAAGGCATTTACAGATAGAAATAAAGGGAAACATGATGTACATTTGTGTATTCAGGGCAAAGAGTAGATATAAAGGAATAGTCAGGGAAAAAAGAGGAATAAAAAAACCATCCCCCAGACCTACATTTCACATTCGACTAATTAAAATCAATCTGTATTCGTGTAATAAGGTTAACCTCAAATAAAACATTACCGAATGTGCCCACTCCAGTGTTCAATGTTCATCAAATGAGTGTAGATAGAGAGCAACCAGAAAAGGATTCGGAGTTAGAGATGCCACTACCACCGCAGCCGTTAGGGTTCTCGTGTGTGCGGATATTCGGATGAACAATTTTATTAGTTCCCGTACTCGTTCTCGTATTCGAACTTCATGTAATGAATGATTTTTAAAATGTGGCTGGATGTGGGGGTTGTTTTACTTTTAATTTAAAGCCACTCCCGTCCTCCATTTGGCTTTCTGCTTCAAACAGATAAACTGAGTTGTAACGTATTGTACTTACGTGCAGGTTCCTCTTTCTAAAATCGCACTGAGGACTGACTACCCCGTCAATCGAGCCATGACTGAGGCACAGACAAGCGCAGGGGGTGAGGTTTTTCATTTCCCAGCTTTTGTTTTCCGTGCAGGATAAAAAATAATAATAAAAATAATAAATAATGCAGAATAATAATAATCTACGGTCTTATGATGAAGTTGAAAAACATATGGAGGCTTATTAATAATGTAAGAGCAAACACTAAGATGGTGTTGTATACCCATGAGTTCCTGAATGATTATTATACTCGGTGTTTGCTTTTTATATTTTCGCATTTTCGCCATGGCCACGGCCTGGTTCTATGACGTTGCCATGTCAGATAGTATGTGCCTTTTTATTTATTCGACCATATAAGGAGCTAATATTCTGAGTATTAAACCAGTTGGCTAGAGCTTTCCTGCCATGAATTTTTTCCTTGAATGCGTTTGTATTTTTATACGTTTTGCTAGCAGAACGTTGGAAAAATTGACTTCAGATAAAAAGCTTCTTATTTCCTTTCCTTTAGGAATGCATTAGAAGCAAAAAAATATTTTCGTTTGACCGAAAAGCGGAAAAGCAAACGAATTTTCGTCTCCTTTAATGCTTGTATTTTAGAAGCTTTTTAAAGTCGTTCTGTACGGGAATGTGTTTCTAAAAAACTGTGCTTGTAAAAAATTATCGTTTTCAATCGATTTTGGCGTAATTGACGTGCAAATTGCATAGAGAGTAGAAAATAGGTCCCTTGAAAATAAATCCTTTTCGCTTTGAATTATAACCTCCCAAAAAAGCCGATTAAGGATTTACAGAATTTGACTTTAGAGTATGACACACAATTTTTTGTTTGTATTAAAAAGAGCAAAAAAAGTCGTTTAAAGCCAATCAGGGCCAATTGGGATGAATTTGATTATGGTTTTGAGCCAGTTTTACAATCTGTCTTGTTTGTTTTCTAAAGCAGGGGTTTTTCTTTCATCATCCTTATTCGAAATAATCTCCCTTCGAATCAATACAGCGTTGTAAGCGATCACAGAGTTTGCCGAAGCATGTCTGGTACCCAAGGGCCGAAAAAGCCATGAGGATGCAATCAGAATTGTGTAAAGTCATCTAGTACATGAGATATAGTATGTCACCTGACAGGTGAAAACGCGTGAAAATACTGTACTGAATTGGTAATGAAGTGTTAAAATTGATGGACAACATTATTGCACCATGTGTTCAACAAAATTTAGCCAAAAAAATTAAGGAATATCGTTTAATTATTCATCTGTTTCGTATTGTTCCGCTGTTGTTCTAATATTTTATGAACAATATAAATTTGATTTCGGCCTAAGATCTTAGTACAAATTTACGCGGATATAATGATGGTAGCAACGTTGAGATTTGACGAAGGGTTTCTCTGCAAAACGGTATTGAGCAAAAATGCAAAAATGTAGACTTCCATCTTTGAAGTAATTGTATTAGGTATTAACGTAGATATTTCCACATCTCAAAGTCCCTAGAGATTAAATTCATTACTTTTAGAGGGATGTCTGTTTGTACATACGATCATATGCTCGTATGTTCGTTAGCTTTTCTTGTCTCAACAAATAATGATATCGATTCTGGAGCAATGTCATTCCCTGCATAATTGTTTAACGAATACGTGGCAAGATTTGCATAAAAAGTAAACAGGTGGTTTATTTTTTTATAACAAAAACACTATTATCAGATTTTTGTAGCAAGTTTTTCGTCTTGCCCATCTCGAGAACAGATAAGAATAAAGATTTCGAATCAACTTCATTTGCTGTATGACTACGTATTGAACATTTGATAAGGTTGGCAAAAAGTTTGAACCTGATTTTCCTTTTTCAAGCGAAAAAAACAATGATAAATTATTTATATGTATAAACAATTTTAATAAATGTTATTGTAAAATGCTTCTCGTCCTGTTTACTTCGAGAACGAAAGATGGGAAGCTGGTGGTCTTATAGTCACAACCACGAACTTAACATTTCGGTTTACTTAAATACGGACAAGTGCGATTATTGCCACTACCAGCAACAAAGGGCTCTTGATTTTTTTAACGGCTATGCGACACAATTAGATGATATGGAGAGTGAACTCCACAACTCGATGGGCTCATAAGTTTAATTTATACCTGTCGATATGCTTCAAGCAAAGTTGTCGTTATGAGGTAAATAGTACTAGATTGCACTAAAGTAAAGAAAAACACGCTCAAAACAATTCCACTCCCAATCAATAGAGCATTGTGATCGCTGCTATGATCTCTCGAAGCATGTCTTGTATTTTAGGGCCGCAATAGCCTTGACGATGTGGGTCGAAATCAGTCGCTGATTTAAGTTAAGGAAACAGACAGAAGTGGCACGGTGGCGGTTGGTTGAGCATTATGAAGCTTTTTGTTATTGCGTTGATCTGTCAAGCAAAAAAACTAACTGCCAAGCTCCTTGTGCTCCCATCGAACAGGATGAATTCTGTCCCACAATATCTCTAGATCATTCATTCTCTGAAACGATGCCACCATACTCATTTAGAGAAAACATGGCACTATGACATCGCTGGTCAAAAAACCCTATCAAATTGTCTCTCGTTGTGAATAGAGAGGTTGTTCCACTATCTCTCTTGGATCTTTATCCCAGTCCCAGATAATCTTGTTTAGTCAGCATTCAATCAACGAGGATGGATTTAATTTTCGTTTGACTGCACCTTATATAGATAAGTTAGATTAGGTTAGGTGGCTTTCCTCCGTGAAAAGTAGTAGGAATCAAGTTATCACTGAGACCAAGATCGGTAGATTGTGCTACCGCTTGGTCCCCGCTGCTCTTGGAGTAAAATTCAATATCTTGTAGACCTGGTACCCAGGTACCCATCATAACGTTGGAAACCTGCGGTAGTGACTGACCAATTTTGATTGGAATTATTGGTGATTTGAGTGCTTTTATTGCCACTTGGCTTTCTGTGTAGATGGCGATGTCTCTATTGTTCATCGATCTCACAAACAGCCAATCGACGGGCTCACAAATCGCAGTTAGTTGAGCTTGGAATATGCTACACCTAATCTAAAGGATTGGCTGATTTTTAGGGTCGGTGCATAGACATCGGTAACCACACTATTGACTATCCTGGATCCGTCTGTGTATATTTCCAAGTGCCAGTGCCTTTTCTTGGAAATTCATTCGCCTCCTATTGTCGTTGGTTGGGAATTGTTGGTCGGGATTAAGTTTGGCGTAGAATACCAGTAGCCCTATTTCAGAGAACTTCCAATAAACCTTTTCCTTAAGTCTCTGCCTATTTGGCCAGTTTGCATAGGCCTGTTTCCATTAAATCTCTGATTGTTGTGCAATATCGTCTGCATACGCAATGACTTTGCACCCGCTGTCCTCCAGGGATAGGAGTATTTCGTTTAAAACAATTGCGGCGATAGTACTCCTCCTTGTGGTGTGCCATGTTTTACTGCCATTTTTGTGTGGTAGCAGCCAAATTTCAAATGAATCAACCTGCTTGAAAGCATTTGTTTGATCCATTACTATTAAACTCTAGTTTGCTTAATGCATTGGTGATGGCTAGTAGTTTTATGTTGTTGAGGAAGCCAATTATGGTGAATTCTCTGTTGGAAAGTGATTTTTTAACGGTTCCAACTATCGTGGGTAGAGCTCTATCTACTGATTTCTCTTTACAATAAGCATGTCGCGATTTCGAAACATATTTTTATGCAGGTTTTCGCGAATGTACAGGTCCACCAACCTCTCTAGCATCTTAAGAAGAAACGAATAGAAACTGATAGGTCTGTAGTCTTTTGGGATTGTGAGGGGGTTTTTTTCCTGCTTTTGGTATAAATGTAACTTTTACTTCCCTTCAGGATAGTGGTATGTAGCCTCAGTCTAAGCTGGACGAAAATAATACGAAAAGCCACGATCCGAGAATGCCATAAGCTTTTTGCATCTTTACCGGGTAGATTCCATTCGCACCTGCAAATTTATATGGAAGGAACCTACTTACTGCCCATTGAGTTTCCTTTTGCTTACTACTTCCTTTGAAATAAACGGAAGGCTCTGCCTTGTTGGGAAAGTGTGTATTGAGGAAGAGGTCTAGTGACTTTTTACTGGTGCCATCTGGTTTGTTAAGTAGGGCGGGTATAGCGGGTGCTTTTGACAGTATTTTCCTCACCCTACTGGCCTCATTATTCTCTTCTATGTATTTCTAAGCAGAAATTACGCCTTTGCGCCTTTCTTATCTCACTTTTATATTGTATGAGGCTCTTCTTGTAAGGTTCCAGTTCTCTGTTCCGTTTTGATTTTTTTTTCGTTGAAAAGCCGTCTGCTTTCCTTTCTAAGGGTACGAAGATCAGCAGATCACCATGGGGGCTTTGCTTCCTTTGTGCGTGTTCACATTGGCGCAAGAAGGACAAGCGCAAGAAGGCAAATAGTGTTCACATTGGTGGAAGCACACTTGAATTTTTGACAAGTGGAACGCATGAATCGGGTCATTTTCATTCAGTCGCCTTCGTCCAAGTAGTCATTTTCATTCAGTCGCCTTCGTCCGAGTAGTCATTTTTGCAAGCCAAATGAACTTGTCTGTCCAACAGTCACGAATAAATGAAGAAAAACTGTCAAAAATGGAATGAATTTAGAATGGAACGGTTTGCTTCACCCGAAAATCCAAATTGAAGATGGATTTTCGGTGCAAGCAACCCTTCTCGTTTCCACTTACTAAAAATCGTTCCCTCTCTTTCAAACAATTTGGTGCGCTTCTACCAATGTGAACAGGCACTTTGGTGATCTACTACTTGAGCAAGACTTTAGAAAGGATATGGTAAGCCTAAAGCCAACATTTTTATGCAAAATGCTATGCAGGGTAGTTGCGGATAAACCCAATTTTTGTGATCGTCTCGAAATTGACACGGGGCATCTTTTTAACTGATCACACCGGATGAACACCAGCTGAAATTCTCACCTACTTTACAACTCTGTCTAACACATTTAAATTTGAATATTGACCGTGACGCCAAATTTAAAATGACACCTCTGGTTGGATGACTTCATAAACCGACTGAAAAGAAATCCTGTGGTTGTCTATCGCATCTTGGAAATCCATAAAGGCTCTAAGGCTTCATTTTATCGTATAATCCCCACTTTACGCCATCCTGGTTGCACATTAGCAATAATCGAGTATACGATATTTGAACTCACATGATCGCATTCAGGCATAGACACCAAAGAAAATGTTCCGTATATTTCCTTAGTAAAGACCGCGTGCTCCCCAACAGATGTAAGTTTTCACACGAAGCTCCGAAAACAAAGAAAACGAAAAGCAATTGAAAAACAACACTTATTTTCAATAAATTGCATAACCCCTTTTCGAAGCACTGAACCGTGTGGCCGGGAAAGCACCCTATTCACAACATGGTGTTGCCGTTACACTATCCATTCACTGAACTATGTATAATAGTTTTCCTTCCAAAAACCTTTATAGGTTATCCGCAAGTATACGATACAAAGTATTAAATCTGAAGCAATTTCAACACAACACTATCTCCTACGGTCACGGGCATACCCATAAATTCGGTCGATTCTTCAAAATTAGAATAAACAAGACTTTATTACATCCTCGCTTATCCTCGTATGTCGTCCCTCCAGCTCAGTAGTCCATTTAGTTTTACGTCTACATTTCCAACAGATTTTGAACGATGTACAAAATGTATTCCCTTCCAACGGGCATCAACACGGATCACTTACATTCCACATAGAATCCACCGTGCTAGGTTTATATCCTGTACACTGATATCATTCTATTATTGTTTCTGCAGATTTATAGATTTGTTCACCATCCGAGCCTTAGGAAATAGAAACAAGAGAAGGTAGAAGATGACAAAATCAAATTAGCCCCAAAAATCTTCTTTTTTTTTTGTTTTTGAGAAGATATTTTCGAATAAAAATCCTCATGCCGTTGCTTCTTTGATTTTCCTCTTGTGTGGTTATTGCCCCAGGAAACCCGTCCTCCATTTCCTTTGTGATCCCTTTTAATATATGACCGTACGAGACGATAATTTTCAACATAAAGTCCACCTTTGATATAAAGAAATTGGAAACCGTAACACCTATTTAGTTTACATCACTACCATCGCTTCAAACTGTCAGTTTGCAACATTCGTTGCCAGTCCTCCGCAGGATTCACTCCCCCATGGATTGCCTTCGTCAGGACGGGAGCAAGTTTATTTATTCGAATCATGTACTCGGATAATTTCCCCCCCTAAAAAGCGGGGTTTATTTTTGTTATATTCAAATACCCCGTTTACAAAAAGGCACGAGCACGTTATACCTATAGATAAGGACCGGGTGGGAGATTGGAAGATTTTATGGCGTTAGAGTGATGGTGTGGTACTAAAACTCTTGTAAAATCGAAATTTGAACTGCTTGTCTGACACACAAGCATCGAGCGGAAAAGGGTCTATGGTTGTAGGGGGTTGGAGACGGTTTATTTTTACTCTTTTTGTATGAGGATCAGATCGTCATTACTGTTTGTTTGCTTGGCTTTTAGATGTGTACTTAAATTACTCATCATTCCTCTCAGTTCCATTGGCTGCTTGAGACGCTCGGTTAGTTTACACGATATGATATCCTAATGAAGGGGGTGGATCTCGGAGGCCTCTTTGAAAGCACAGATGGGGATAGAAGCGTTCATGTTAACTCCATTCTCGTATAATTTCAAAGCCTAAGATACATAAGATACACTCTCAAGGGCACATTGAATGCATATCGTTTCACAGTTTACGAGTATAAGTTCGAGTACTTTCCGCCCACCCAACGACCCGTTGTCGCACTCCTACAACCCCTGCTTTAATACGACATCCGTGTGCCTCGATGTTAGTATACATAATTTGCTTTAATTTGCATTGCAAATTTATTTAATTTTACTCTGAGAATCGAAGAAGTATATTCGTTTTCATGGTGTACTTCTTATGCGAGAATCTTGGTCTTACTCTGGTCTTGTTCATGAAATACGGGTTGACTTAATGACGACGTGGAGATGGAGGTATGTAATTCGATACCTGTCGGCGTGGATGCATGTAAGCGCGCTCGTGGAACGAAAGGATGCTTGATGGTGTTACACGTGAACGGACTGTTCGATGAGGACGGGGAGAGAATAAATTGCCTGTCTATTAATTTTGTTTAGAAGTTCATTTATAAAAAAATCCTATCCCCTGATGGTGCTTTGTTGATTTTTTTGTTTGTGTATGCTATACGATGAGTGTCTGTGAGTAGGTGCTTGGGAAGATGTTCTTGAGCAGCTCGTGACAGGATTGTTGCTTGCAAAGATAGCTTAAGGGATGAAATCGATTATTTTGTATCTTATGTATGAGAAATTCTAAGTGCTTTTGTTCTTCATTTTCTTTTACTTAATCAAGTGGTTGCTTTTGCTCTTCGTTGATTCGAAAGAAGGGAAGTGGTATTGGCTAAATTTGAACAACTAAGCTAGTCGATCGGTTAATTCTCTGAAATCTTTCGAAATTAGTTTTCACGTGTGACCCTTAGTATACTCGAAAACTAGAGTGTACCATCGATGCCACGACAACTCCAGTTTGTAACTTTTTTTTGTCATAGAACCGATAAGCTCTAAGTTCATTCATACAACTAAACAGCTCATGGTTGCTGGCGCTCCGATACATGTTTAAAAATCATGTTTTATACATGTTTTTTCAGGGATTATTTACTAACATTTTAATAATAAATTTGACTCAATCAATATATCATTATTTTTTAATACATCATTTTTTCAATACACCTATTAGGTTTCCGTCAACGTAATGTCATTCATTGTTTCCAAATTTTTAAAAAGGTCATAGTCAGGTTAGGCGAATGTGGTGGATGAAAAAGATTCATATATTGCTCCATATTGAGATGCACTTTATGACACATGTTATGTTTATGACATGTGCGGTCGAGAGTTGTCAGGAAGCAGAATGACTCATTTTATGTTGACCGATTTAGGCTGCTTAGCGTGTCATTTTGATGCATTTCTTTACAACTGGTTACAGTACTTCTCAAGAACTTCTCACCACTTTTCCAGAAGGAATAGTGTATATAGCCGGCGGTTCACCAAACAGCCACCATTTTCTTATCCTTGGAGGAAGATTCAGTTTTGGCATCTAGTCATCGCGGTCGTGCAGATTGGAGACGATTATTGCAGAGAATCTACTTTTCATAACATCTGAATAGCCTGTGCAAACGCGGATCTTTTCAGTGATGGAAAAGCAGAGAAGTGCAAACTCCCAGCCGACGAATCATTGGAAATCATCAGTCAGCTCGTTGTGAATCCCTAAGTCGAGTTCCTTGAGCGTTTATATAGACGAAAAACAGTCGAATAATGCCACTTGCGTAAAATTTCTCTAATCTCTCCCTTAGAGATTAACGATGGTCGTAGTTCGTCGTTTGCTTTCAAAGGTCATGTCGCCTGATCCAAATTTTTCGAAGGTCCAAAAACACCGTCTGACCAATTTCTTATGAGACTGGCTTGAGACAGTAACGCCATCTACGATATATCTTTTAAAGTTTGTAGGCACATATTTCATCTATCTTCTCACCGAATTTCGTATCGTTCTTAATGTTCTGTAAATAGTTATGACAGTCTAATGTAAAGTCCAAATGTGCCAGTCAGCTGAAAGCCTCTGTCGAGCATATTGCGAACATCAAAATTTAACCGCTCAAGAATCATTCGAATCGTTTACGCTGACCAGTGTTCAACCTGGGCAGAAGTACTCCTTTGGTTTGGTAGATTTCGTGATGGTCGTGAAGACCTTGAAGTCGATAAACGCTCACCGAAGCCGAGAACTTCGAGTAAATGCGTGTTGCATAAAAATTCACAGTTCTGACCGTTGTATACATACATATGTCCGCAAGACTTGCATTGAGGCATTCTTCAGAGTGTGATCCATCACATTCGTAAGGATTCGAAATACATTTTCGATATGAAATCTATCAAAAAAAAAAACAACTCTGCATTCATGTCATCTATCGCACTCGCACAGTTGCCAGAGTAATTAAGGATCTCAACGTGCACAAATATCCTGGCATGGTATTTCTCCAATACTTCTGAAGAGGTGTTCTTCCACGCTCGCAAAACCACTGCGTTAGCTTTTTCAACTTTCCTATTCTTCTGGTCTCTGTCCGAGTAGATGGCATTTGTCCAGCCCGTCCCTAAGGGCGAATCTTCGTCTCCCACCTCCTACCGATTCATAGCACTAACGCTTCTTCTTTCTAAGGTCATGAAAACGCTGATAAAATACCTTAAATCGCGAAAACTTCTTAATGACCGCCAGTACGGTTTCCACAGCAAGATTTGATGTTTTGATGACTTGTGATTTCATGGTATATCTCACTGAAAAGTGGAACCAATCTTTGCACCATTTCGGTAAAAGCAAGATTGTTACGCTTGATTTTTCAAAAGCATTTGAAAAAAGTTTGGCATCAGGCTCTTTTGTCGAAAATGCGTGCTCACGGGATCGATGAGTCTCTTCTCCTATGGATTAGAAATTACCATTCGGGCCGTTCAATTCAAGTTGTTTTGGACGGTTTCAAGTCTGATATTCACCAAATAAACGCTGGTGTTCCCCAGGGCTCTGTTGTGTCACCGACACTCTTATTCATTTTTATAAATGATCTCTTAGCTGCTACTTCTAATCTAATATATTCGCTGAACTCCTACGAGCTGACTCTTAGCTTTTCATATTCGTTCCCGGACCCACGCCTCTGCTCTTCGGCCGTAGAACTGGAACGGCCGCTTATGTTAAGCATGTTAAATTCCGACCTTGACAGCATAATTAAATGGGATGTAAACAATAGAGTGGAATTTAATGCTTTCAAACTCAGCCATTATCCTTGAATGGCGCTTGTGTCGAAAGACTTTCCATCCTTGGTATGTGTGTTAATAAGACTCTTAGTTGGAATGACCGCATATTCGAGGTCGCCAAGAACGCTGCGAAATATCTAGGTTTGTTCAAACGATGTAAAAGATATTTCACCTCTCTGATCTGACTTTAATTTATAAGGCGTACATCCGCCCCAAGCTTGAGTACAACGCTCAAGACCTCTCTGCACCTTCTAGATAGAATACAAAAGCGAGCGATAAAACTCATAGGAGACAACAATATCGCGAAGTCGATCGACTCACTCGAACATCGACATAATGTCTCCTCTCTCTTTGTTTTATCGTTATTTTTGCAAACAATGCTTAAGAGAGCTAGCGAATTGCATTTCTCCCCTTCAAGAATTTAACCGCAATCCACGTCTCGCCAGGCATTCTCATCAGTTCACCCTCAAGCCTGTCTTTGGACGCACAATCAAATTTAGAGAGTGACTTGTTTTTTAGCCGAACCACGCGAATGCTCTTCCTAGCTCAACTTTTCCCATTCATTACAATCCAGAAGCATTTAAAATCAATGTGCACCCTCTCTCCTTCTAAACCATCGGCCCGTGCTGTGTTTTGACTTCTTGACTGGCGATGAAACCTGATGCTTCCAATAAGAGCCACTCACCAAAAGGCAGAGTGAGCCAAAAAAGACAGTGTGGATGCAGAAGAGACGAGTCAAGACAATACTCGACACTTTCTTCGATTCCAAGGGCTTTGTATGTAAGAAATACGTTCCACAATATCCGAATGTGATCCTTCAATATTATAGAGGTGTTCTGGAGAGATTGTGGGACAGAATGCCTCGCTTTCGACCAGAATACAGGGAAGTTGTCAGTTGTTCTTTGTTGTACAGCATGGCGCAAAATTAATCATCCAATTCTTTGTGCATCACACGCGGATTTTCAGTACCCCAGAAACGAAGATTTTGCTTATTGACATAGCCGCTTAAGTGGAAAGGCTCATGATGATTTTCGACACAAAATTGTCCTCTTCGTTGTTGAGATTGGGGATGGCTTGACAATAATTCACACGCGACTGACGCTCAGTAGACATTAACTGATGCACTATAATTCGGCGTCTGGTGATACCCTATTGTGTGGCCCGTCGTCTGGTTCATGTTTCTTCGTTCTCAGCGACGTCGGCAGCCACAGCCGCGATTTCTTGGCCGAACGACCGGTCTGGTGGTGTCCTGTGGTTCCAGTCTGTTCGAGTAGCTAAGTGCTGGAATGTTTGTCCAATTGGCGCGACATGATTAGGAAGTCGAGGTCATGCTGCGCTAACCCCACCAACCGATTTATTGGTAAAAAAATCGACACAATTATTCCACGCTCTTGCGGAGTATAGCGCTCCATTGCTTATCTGTTTGTATACTGCGACTGTCTAGTTCACAAATGTCAAATATGAAAAATAATTTTGCGACACCTTGTATGTCAAAGGCCACCGCACAAGGCCCTAGTATTCAAATTTTCAGCTATGTACATAAAAATATTACAACGCTCGAACACTCGCCAAAATGTTGCTTGAACTTAAATTCGCACTGAAATCTTCAATCGACATTCTCAAGGCAGTTCTGAAGGGCTATATAATCGCTTAAAACATTTTATTGACTTGGAGAGGGATTATTTAATGCGGGTTCTGCTTTACTTGAGAGCAGTCTCGCTCCGCTTCGTTGGAGCCAAGTAAACAAAAAGTAGTGGTTTTTCGGTTAGCTTCCATGTTTATCTTCAACCTGGCATCGAAATCCGACAATACATCCCTTAAAAAAATATTTTTGGAATATGTAAATGTAAAATCGTTTTCTGTTCTCAAAAAGTTGAAACTTAACATAACCCTTGAAAAAGATCCTTGTCTCTGCCTCTCACTGTGTCATTTCTGGTCATTTAAATCACTGCTTTGCTAAAGGCTTCATGTTTCTGACATCTTCTGATATTCATAACCACCTACTCCACAAAATCTGTAACTAAAAATTAGCCTCAAAATTGTTTTTGTTTTTCGTTACAAACAATGAAACAGCCTATTCAAACTTTCCTTTGTTCAATATGTTGTTATACGTCGAATGAAGTTAGTTTGGAGTCTATAACCTTATCTGTTCTTGAGGTGTGCAAGACGGAAACATGGTACAAGCTCTCAAATTAATTTTTGGTAGACTTTGTCAGGTAGTCAATTATGAGTGGAATGACATTGGTGCGCAGTTAGTATCAATTATTTGTTCTCGAGATATACGAGACAAACATACGGATCGTAAGTACACCCAGACATCCTTCTAAAAACAATGAATTCGGGTTTTAGGGACCTTGAAAAGTGGATATATAAGTATATGTTTGTGGGTGGATAAAGATGTAGATATCACAATAAGGTAGAAAGTTAATAAAAAAAAGTACCAACAAACCGTTTGTTATATTTTTGTTTAAGACCGTTTAACACGATGACCCTTCGTCGAATCCTATTGCGGCTACCATCATTACATCCGCCTAGATTTGTGCTAAAAACCTAGCTAAAAATTATAGTTATATTGTCTATTAAAGATAAGAACAACAGTAGAACAATACAAGGCAAATATACAAACAAACGATATTTCTTCATATTTTGGCTGTATTTTGTATAATAAATGGTGCAATCATGCTGTCCATCCAATTTTCCATCTTATTTCCAACTCTGTACAGTAATTTCATGCATTTCCCTATCAATCAACACATATTTCAGTACATGAATATGTTTTTGAAATCGAATCTCTTTGAAACAATGTACATCCAAAACTAGATGGCTTTACACAATTCTCTCCACTTCTCTCTCTGTCTGTTTGTCTTTTTCATTCTATCGAATGCTTATTATTCAAAAGATAATAACAAAATTAACCAAGAGGACCCCTTATCATATAGCAAAAGATTGCTCTAAAAATTCAATTTGTTAGTTGTGCATGCCACAAATAAATTAAACAAACAAATTTCCTATTTGAATAAACATGCACATCACACATGGGCACAAATGTGTTTATATTCCCTAAAGCTAAGAACAACAATGCTTCAATCTGTTCCATCTGACAATCTATGGAATTTAATTTGCAAACACAAATCTACTAGCTACTTGCTATCCACACACAGCCCCTCACTGTAACCATCCATCTTTGATAGCATATTGCATTTCACAAGCTTCGCATGTAGCAATCACTGTATCAAGTAGTCATATACGAATACGTGTAGATTTCATGGCTGGGAGACACACACTCGGGGGTGTGTATGACTGCTATCTAGAAAATTTTGATATGGATACGCATGATAATGATGACTTTAGATTTAAATGGAATATAAATTTTCGAAACAGAAGCGTTACCTACTTTGAAGTGATATCTTCTGCTTTTCGATGAATACTCACACACGTGTGTCTAAACAAACCTTATTGCCTCGCGTTGTTAACATGTTTTCTTGTGTTTTTTTAATGTTTTATATGCTTAGAGGGGTTGGAATGTTATCTGTGACTTTGATCCCCCTCATGCAAAAGGTAAATGGAACTGGTTAACATACTCATATGTATATACATGCATATATTTTATGATGTGAAATTATGGATTTTTAATGACTACTTTGCTGAATGAGATAAGGGGAGACTAGGTTACTCTTGACTGTCAACCAACCTATCAAATGTCAAAAAGTTTGTGTGCTTATAAATTTTACATGATATTGCGATAGGGGACTTTGAAAGCCACAAACAAGTTCGATGGTCTTCCGTTCGAGGGGCGGAGAGGAAACTCCATCGAAAGTTTATTTATTCGAATCGCGAATGGAAGCACTTGATACCAGGTGTAAGATTGATGACCTCATCAAGTTTTCATAGCAATCAGAATGGTATCAGTGGCCCTAAGTCTTCATCTACATAGATTGCTTTCTAAAACACATTCGGCATTCCCATCAAATCGAATCCGAAACACACATACACATATGTATGTCCTCAAGCAATAATTGCATTTCAAACATACATACATAGATCATAAACATCACTCCTGCATAAAAGCCTAGATATTGGCCCGCTCTTAGTGATGGCTTGGTTTTATGGCACGTTTTTACGATCTACGGATCCACACTGAAGTGTGCGCTTCCGCATCCTACACCATCGCCGTCTTTGTCTTTATCCCCCTCTGCACAATGGAAATCCATGTTAATTACTCTACAAATCGATAGAGTAGTTGAGTCGATTCGTTATACCGTAATAAATGGATAATCATAAAATTCGTGCCTACGAACACATACATTCCACAAGAGATCCAACTTATACGAGTATGTTCAATGGTAATGAGATTGACACTCGGCGTACGTAGTGTGTGGAACTCGATTAAATTTTGTCACAATCCCGTTGATCGAATATGTATGGTATGTGGACATGTTATTTTGGGAAGGATGTCATAAAATAGAGAACACATTCACTACCACCAAACCAGATTCATTATATCTAGCCTGCCCGTGTGTAGTTTCATGCGAAAAACCTATAAAAATCCGAATTCACTTTCGCTTGCGTTGCTCATTTCGGATTCCAAGTTTGTAGTGGCATTTGATGGACGATCGGATGAGTGTATCTCGTGTAATTCGCTTACGCAGCGCAAATATGAATTGTTTCAATTATACCAGTACACGCAGTAAAATATTTCGATAGGTTACCGAGTGATGTCGACCGTAATGATAATGTCACACGTACTGGTCATTTACGTTCCATGTACCCCTCATCCCCGTCTATATCCATGGATATCTTTCAAGGGATTGGATAGTGTGCATGAGAGAAGCCAATGATACGTATCCCACGCTTTTTTCGTTCATCTTTCGATATACACAAACAATTTCCCACACCGCGATACTAAAATAAAAACAAGCCCACGCTTACGTAATCCTCCAGCCAAGCGCGTACATATTTTCGCAAATTCCGAGTCATCGATGCCGGCAAAAATGGAAAGTCGAGCAAAAAGAAAACTCGCTTCGCAAATGTTTACATTCCACAATCCGGCAGGCTTGTAACCGTTTCGTAGACGATTCGTAGCAGCTTCATAGCTAGTCTAGAGTTGTTCTGTAGCCACACGTTTGTGCTCGATTTTCATTCGAACGTAGACATGTGCCAAGAATGGATAGAGCAAAACACACGTACATACATATGTACGCATGGATTGAATTTTCTGCAACAGAAATAATACATTTTAGTAGGTAGTGATCGTGATCCACTTTGGTGAAGAGTTGAAAAGGAAAAATTGGAACGATATCAAGATTGATGTTGGCAACAATGTGGCGTGTGCGTCAGCGGCCGCGCGCTTAAGAGGTATTTATTTTTCAAATTAAATTCCGATTACCTACGAGGAGGATTGTTTGTATTAGTCAGGCGGATAAACAAACTGCTTGGCGCTTGATGGAGTTGCGTGTGGCGTGATCTTTTAATATTTGGTTAAAGTGCTAACGTTTTTGGAGATTATCATTTGGAAACGAGACGAGAAAATACCTTCAATGAACGGGAGACCACTTAATGGATTTACCAAGGTGTGCAATTGTCAAACATATTTCGGAAATTTCCTATTCATAAGTGTGGAAATGTATACAAGTAACCACAAAGATTACCATTCAGGCCGGCCGATGTTGTTGTATACCTTATTGCCCAGTGATCTCCCGTAATGTTTCTTCACATGCCAATATAAGGTTGTTGAAATTCGATTTATCAGCACTCGTCGGTGCTTCAGGTTTATGTCAGATCATACGGAAAAGTTCTCATGAATGTGAGAGATATGTTCAAAAAATAAGGTGACTTTTTATGACTTTTATGACAAATATTTATTTATTCATCAATATCTAGGAGGCCGACTACAAAGTAATCCATTTCAGATATAATGCACTTATGCCAGCACTTTTCCCAATCTTCGGAGGGCTTCTGATATGCGCTTTTTGCTATAGCCTTAATCTCTTCTAGCTAAGCGGCCTTTATCTCCTTAATCGTGGCGAATCTCCTCCACTGGCCCATGTTCGGTTAATTGGGTATGGTTTTCTGGCAAAAATTACTCACAACCAACAATGAGTGAGCAGGTGCATTACCGTCATACCACAGCCATGAATTTTCATCCCACAAATCCGTTAGGATGATTGAGCTTTGGTTTCGACGTCGTAATATGTTGACCCATGTTTCAACACCAGTAATAACCTTTGTCAACAAATCTGGACATTCATTCACGTCATTCAACAGCTCCTGAGCTATGTTCGCGCGGCAGTTCGTTTGATCGAAATTTAATAATTTCGGAACAAACTTTAGGTCTGATGCCTAAAATATCTCAAAAAAAATTCATGGCATGAGCCAACTTGTAAGCACTGTTCTGATAGTGATTCGATGATCCCCCATGACAATTTTCTATACTACTTCAATGTTCATCCCTTGTTGACTTTCTTGGGGCATCGTCATTAACATCATCTCGAGCCTCTATAAAAAGTACCACTTACCACTTATAAACAATTTTTTCGCGAGTTTACTTGCCAAATGCCACATAAAGTTTAATACAGATTCATCAAAAAATGGCCGAACACACCGAAACAAGTCTAACCTTTACATCTGTGAAAAATAAACTCAATATCCAAAATGCCTGACAAGGTCAATGAAACTCAACAAGTCACATAATTTTTTTGATTAAATCTTTTCTTTCGAACGTCTTGTAAGTTCAATATTTTATAAAAATTAATTTGGAGAGCAAGTTACAACGATCCTAATCAACACTGCAAACGCGTCTCAGCTAACAGACATTTAACATGAAGATCATCATTTGAAGACCTGCGAGACTGAAGTCCATAAGTGATGGTCTACATCAATAGCTTTGCTCATGCCGGCTCCCAAACGACTTTGAACATTTCAATTAATTTCATTTAGGTGGCAGATCTCTGAAAAGTTGAAAAGAAAAGACCAAAAAAGGAAATCAGTGGAGCGCAAATGTTTTACACTTTTGTTCTTAAAGTTTCTAAAATATGACTTTGAAAGACACGAATGTTGGGAACAGTCAATTAGCGGCAAAGTCCCCACATCAATCAAGATCTTCCGAGACGTGTTAATGCAATTTTATTGCCGTATGTGTTTGTTATTTATTCTGCCTGAGAATTAATCTGATCCGCTACGTAGTCTTACGATCCTAAGAGGTAAGATTTATTATTTTGATTTCTGAAGAATAAATATTTGCTTTTAAGGTGTGGTAGATCATCGAGCAATATTTCTACACAACATAAATAAAGGTCTAACGTTTGTACGTAAATTACTAACCTCATCCAAACAATGTTAGAGTTTAACAAATTCTTCCTAGATGAACAATCAACATTTGTTGAACGTATTTCACATATGTTTTTTTCTGCGATGATCTGCCATTACATTTTCATATCTTCACTACCATAGGAAACCAATTTGATTGTCACAAGACCAGATTATATTTATCTGCTGTGGCAGATCACAAAAAAGGTGAGAGTAAGACAACAACCAGAGTCAATATTTTCATATGAGCATGAGTTTTATGGGAGCTTCAATGAACACTCTTAAATATTAACAGCACTTCGTGAGCAGACACTTTGATAGTTCATTATTCATTTGAGGAACATTGGCATAGACTTTTTCTTTAACATATATTTCTATCCATTTCGAGAAATCACGCGTCTAGGAACAAGCTATAATTGGTCCCCACACAGCTGGTAGCGTCATACTAAAAATAAATCTCGTCAACCACTTTCAGAAAAAAAAAATAGTCAACATGACACCGCCAACCCAAAAACAGCACTTAACTCTCACTCAAGTTTTCGGAGCGACAGGCGTGCGGTTCTAAATGAGCCTCTTAACTTAGAATGATTTTGTGTAAAAAATCGTGATCTTGTTCATTAATTTCCTCTACTCAGTTAGCGTAAGCACGGCGTTACGTGTGTTCAGCTAGCTCCAATCTTTTAAGTACAATCACGTAGATCACGATCTTTATTCAAAGTGAACTTGGTGATCTGCAACAAATCAAGTTCATAGCCCTTAAGAAGGTCACCCAATTTCAAACTATTTTAGTTTAAAAATTGTTGATAGAGATGGCAGATCACCCACAGACCTCCACTCTTGATTTTTGAGGCCATTTTAAGAATATGTCTCAAGACTTTGAGTTCGTTATGAAATCAACCCATTGTTCTGTTTCTAATTTTTTAATTGCCCTATAGACTCTGCGATCCCACACAAAAGCGTCACTTACTCTACCCTTATGTAACTTAACGACAATTTTTTTCAAGGTCCAGCTAATTCATTTTCATACCATGCATCGCCAACTTGTCGCATCCTACACATAACTTTCGGCCATTAATCTTCCCAAAACACTGCTAATTACCCAATAACCTAATTCCCCACATGCTCTTATGCATATACTACTTTACCTTAAGAAGTCGTCACAGTTCCACCGTCATGCACCATCCATCTGTGTCTCATTGTATGCATCACGCCGATCGTCAAGCAACCGCAAAATGTTCACACGAAAATGTATTCCAAACCAATTCCCAATCACTTGGCTTGGATTTTTATTTTTTTCACTTTATTTCTTTCTCTCTCTCTCTCCTTCGGCGCTCTTTTCCGTTTTCTAAATGTCAACGCGTACTTGACGGCTTGGCGCCCACTCGTTCCCGGCGTCGACCAAACGCATTCGCATGACGGACGAGTATTAGTTTCACAGTTGGTGGGTCAGCAGCAACGTACAGGTTTCCCATTTAGCCAAGCAGACTACACACTAGTACCCGTAAAGCAAATGAATTTCCACAGTTTTCCTCAGCATGCGGAGAAAAGTCTATGTACCGGTGGACAGTGGCACAGCGGCCCATTCCTACTTGCAATTAAGTAATTATTCAATTTCGGTTTTAACGGTGCGGGCAAAACGTGCGAATCGCTCGCAGACGTTCCGTTTACGGAATCTCGTCGTATTCGCGTTCCTTTCTTTCTCTATTGTCGGGATTTTCCCTTTTGTTTGAGGTTCACCTGCTTCTCAGGTATTTAACTTAATTTTGTTGTTATCCGTTTTTGTCTGTATCTTGTTTGGAAGCGGTGAAGAACTATTGTCTTTGTCATGTTGCTTGAATAAAATCGAGATAAATTGTATGAACTCCGGTGACAGAAACAGTGAGAATAGTTGGAACTTATGAAGCCGTTGGCGCTTACCCCAGTGAACTAATTAAGGGGGGTAACTAGACTGCGACATGTGTGCGTCTGCACTGCAGGTGGTCGATTGTTTACGATGCGAGGGCTCGGATTTGCATTTTTTGCTTGTGGAACTTATCGGTTTTCGGTTACAATTGACGCCGGGACAAGTGCATGGATGGCGTGCGGTGCAGTTGTGACCTGGTTCTTTCTATTAGTTGGTTAAATGGCGTGTGATAGACGGACAAGTCATGCTGGGAATAGTGGATTGTAAACAGAAGATGGGGTTAATGGTTCGTGAGAAAAATGCAACTAATGCGGGGCAGATGAAAAGTGTCGGTGTAACCAATATACATCCCGTGAGAGCAGGCAGTCAACTGAGGTGCAGTCAAGTCAAGTCACGATGTCATTTATTATTATTATGTCGGCTCATTTCGTTTGAGCCTTATTTTGCACTCCTCGCTATGTGCATGGTAATGCAATCTCGTAAAGGTGTCTGATGTGCTAAAGCGATGGAGGTATGATGAAAGGAGGGATAATTTTAGTAAATCATACGCATGTTACTTAAAAGCTTTTCAAATAAGGTTAGATTGAATGAGAGATGATTAAAAAATTCTGACGATGGCATAACACTCGCAGCATAAGTTCACTTCAAAATTCATACTCTGTGTGTGCATTTCCAATATAACACCTTAATGGCAAGGAGTCGAAAAAGTTACTGTGAACTACTACCAACGCGACAAATTCAGTCGAATCTCTCAAAAATCCTATCTAGCACAACCACCCCCGGAGAAGAGTGAACGAACATCTTCGACACAAACCATCTAAGCCACCATAAGAGCATACATTCTTGAACCTGCACAACCCTACAAAAAAAAACAAAAAAACCGGAGCAAGTTCCTCCATATAATGCTCATCTTATACACCCACCAAATACAGAGCATTGTCTTACGGAGAAAGTGATTTGGCCTTGCAGTCAATGAGCTGACTTCGCCAGAAGAAAGCCATGAATTTTTTCGCTTAGGGTCCTTAAAATAAATCCATTTCTCGTCACAATCCGATGCAAAACAACTTCCTTTCGAACTGTTGAAACAGCATTTCACAAACGGTTTTTCGATATTCCATTTGCCTATCGTTCAATTCGTGTGGCACCCATTAACCATACTTCTGGATCTTCTACTACTTCTTGCTACTCGGGTCACATTTAGTGTTTTTGCCAATTTCTCTTGCGATTGGGTTGGATCTTTATCCAATAACGTCTACAGTTCCTCGTCTTCGAACCTTTTCCGCTGCACCAGGATCTCCAGGAAATAGACGGAACCATGTCACTCATGTTCTATCACTGGAGCATGTTCACCATAAATTTCTACCAGCAAACGGAGAGCTTCAGCTATTTTTTTTTTCATATGATGACATAAGAAAAGCAACAAATGCCCCAAATGCTCTTTATTTGAAACGAAACTCGACATATTCACTGAGGTATTATGACGATATTATTTCGACGGAAAGAACTTGTGTATTTTTGGAGCTTAATGTCAATAAAAACAAATTACATATGTATATGCCAAATCATAGAAATGTATACATATTGTTAGTTTCAAACTACACCCCTGGTATCTTTAACGACTTCTCTAATAGCGATTCTACGATTTTTCACTGCTTCAACGTTTTCACTTGATCCTTTGATTCACTTTTTCCAATAGCGAAAATTCGCCAATCACACCAAAACTCTGCCAATCCTGAGATCTGTGAAAAAAAAAATAAACAGGTTAGGAGTGTACCAATATAACATAAAAAATAATCCAAAATCGAGAGTACTTACCTCGCCCTAGTCTGGTGGACTGCTAGCAGCACGAAAAGCTATGATCATGCTCATGATTGGACATGATACTTCATCTCCTTCCTCTGGATTTATTCATAAAAGGCTGCGCTGCAAAAAGCGCTCTCAGACTGAGTCATCTTTGTGGAAACAAGCTAACTATGGACAGCAGGATAATAGATGACCTGGGAAAGAAACATGGTTTTAGTAGCCCCGCAGCTACGATCGGCTATATTTCCCCCCAAAATGAATTCTCTCTCAGAATACCAATTCCGTTCCCCGACAGAGAAGAGTGGCTATCAGACGCCGTGATCAACGACCTGTATATCGAAATCAAAGGCTGTCATGAAATGTCGCGACTCACTGAAGTCCATCAGACACTACAAAGTCAAACTCTGCTGGTTCCCGGGCCACAGCTTAGTTGCAGGGAACGAAAGAGCGGACGAATTGGCCAGGCAAGGGTCTGAAATGGACATCAGCGAAGCGGACACGTCATTGCAACCGCCGATCAGCGCATTATACCGGATCATAAGTGACACAATTATAAAAGAAGAAAACTCGTCTTGGGGACAAAATCATCGTGGCCAGAGCTCAATATCGGAAAAACAAAGAAGCTCTTGGCGCTGGACCGAATCTCGATCCGTATGCTCGTCGGAGTGATCACAGGACACTGTCCCATCGGAGCAATGCTCCGGAAATGGAACTCGGGATGCAGCGATCTCTGTCGGAGCTGCGGCGATGAGGAAGAAACCGAGACGATCAAATATCTGCTTTGCCACTGCCCAGCTCTCCAGAATCGGCGCCTAGCTACGCGGGGCCAAAGATTCTTAACAGAGATTGCGGATGTAGCAGATATATCGGATCTTCTAAAATTCATAAAGAGCACGGGGTGGTTTCAGCCACCACGTGATAGGACGTTATACATATGTGTACTATACAAATGAAGGGAATCACAATGGACCCTTTGGCCTCCGAGTGGAAGTGATACTCAACCATCACATACCCCTTCTTTAACCTAACTTAACCTAGCTCACGAAATTCAAAAAGTCACCATATTTTTTGAACAAACCCCTTCGGCGCTAAAAAGTCGCTTGTCTCAGCCGGAATGAAAATAAAATATTGATGTCGGCCAAACAGCACCAGGAAGGACCACCAACTCTAAAATTGTATTTTTTTCTAACGAATGTAAATTTAATTTGATTGGAAGTGAGCGATATCCCTACGATTGTTTGCTTCCTACAATTGGGCATTCGCCATACATATGTTATAATCTATTTGGTATATAGCAAATTGACATTTTGGCAGGATTTTGTTTCAACGTCGAATGCTGAGGTAACAAAAAGGTGTACCACCTCGTAACAAAAATTCCCTTTCTGTACAGATATGTAGCTGGAAGCCTTGTCATCTTCTAAGACTTGTAAAGGCTCCCGAATTAAGGCTTTGTCTAGTTGTATTTAGCGCTGAAGCATCGGCTTGATACCACATCTTGTCTGACTTACATAGTTACAAACTATTGATCTAAATAGATTTTTTAGTTGTAAAGTAAAAATATCGTGAAATGTATTTTCGATTACTTGGCTATTGCTCTTCTGTTCGGCCCTAAGTTTACAATAAAATTGTCAATAAAAGTAAACAAAGTCCTTAAACGAGATAAGTAAAAGAGTTTGTTCACTGAGTAACTGGCCAAAATCTGACTTCCGAAAATATGATTAAAAGTCTTAACCGAAAATTCTGTTCGTGTCTACCACTTACTCCATATGGAGTGATTTCCGGTTTCTATAACGAACGTTTATATAATTGGTTTATCTTCTATCCTTTTATTTTTAAATCAATTGAGCCGGTTAATAATTCATCCAATCTCCGTATTGTCCCTCACAAATCCTTCACTTTTTCACAAAAATATAGGTTTCACTCGCTAACGTTAAAATCCCAAAATACAGAAATCGATTTATCTCAACGCAATATTTGTACCACAAACATGCATCCCGGATGACGGAATATCATCACCATTCTCGTCATCCTAGTACACAACACAAATGTGTCAATAACATTGGTGATCGGAAAAACCCATTAAAAAAAGAAAAAAACAAAAACGAATCAAGCACAAGAATCACCATCATCACTATCGTTAACATCGTCCTCTTGACGGTAGTTGTACAACTACAGCAAGCCATACATGTATGTTATATGTACCATATATGTATTCGCTTTTATCCGCATCGAAGTTATTCAGATAAACGTATATCTTCATGCATGCATGGAATATCCTTTCATCCCAGTTGAGCTACCGTAAACGCAATGCACATATTTGCACATGCAGAGGAACAGAAAAGCTCTTTTATGGATATAATCGACAGCAGCGAACAACAAGGATAAAAAAAAATCAAACATATTGGAAGGAATGTGGAAAAAAATCAACAAAACTGTTTTATATTATTCTCTGTTTGTCTGTCGCGTATGACCTCCTCCGAATCCTGTTTGAATCCAGGAAGGTCTGATAGTGTGAAGACGCAAGAGTATATACTGCGAAACACAATAGGTTTCTGTGAAGGAATCTTTGCTGTGTGAAAAGATTTATAGAAACTCTATGCATTCGTCACCTATTCAGCGGAATCGCATCCTCTACCGAGGGCACTCTTGGCATTGCATCGCACTATAAAGGCATTTTGATTTCTCCCCCCATTCGGTTGAGATCTTTATTTGAAAAGAATCTGTTTTTTCGATAAATAAATGCTTTAGCATGTCGACAACAAGTTCATGCTCGTAGCATAGTACAGACTTAGTCTTGGTTCGGATACAGTGCTATCGGGAGATATAGATATCCAATTTTTGGGTGTAAGGAAGAAAGTCATGTTTATTTTCGAACTAGTGATGTGCACAAATCGCATGAAACTAAAAAGCAGGAAAAAAAAAAAGTTCTCGAAAACGCTCTTTGAATCGAGTAATCGAACGAAAACGAATATCGTACTATCCAACCATCGTATCTTGATTCACTTGATGTATTTTAAACAAACAACGCACGAGTGCCGATGAATTAATCGCATTTTTCGACGCATACAAGTTCGAAAGCGAATTCGCTAAGAATCTTATATGAAACGGAAACGAACGCAAGCTGAGTCAGAACGATGCCGAAACTGCATGACGTGATGTTTTCAAATTACTTCTGCTGACAGTACAAGTACAAAAAAAAAATCGAACAAAAAATGTTCAATATTTGGATAAATAATTAGAACATGTGGAGATGGTGCATAGACTAAGCAATCGAGTGGAATTGATATTCATGTCAAGGCTGATGTGTTAATTGATTGGAAGCTTCAGAATCAGAGATCATCAGTTTAACCATCAAGTGTTGCAATACGAGTATGCTTAAAGTATCACGATAATGGATTGTGCTATTCGCGTTTGTCGAGGAGCGAAAGCGATTTTTCATCAACAGCTAGTCGATTCTGTTGTTTTTTTTGTTTAGAATCCTCCTAGGAAGCATCAATTTAAGGGCTCGAAACGCACTGTAGTGTTAAAACCACACTCCTAATTCGCTGAATATTATGCGGTTTTCCATTGTAATTCGAACAAATTTGTCCAATTACACTGTTTTGCATACGAATCGCATATACTTATTCGTAAATACATTTTGGCGGAAAATATTTACAAAAAACGCAGGATAGGTTCGCGTAGTTCCGATTTAAAATTAATTGGCAATAGAATTTCATAGATATTTTACATACAAATGCATGCATTCATGTCTACATATATTTTAATGAGAACAAAAACTATAAAAAAAATTCAAAATTCTCGCCTGTGCATTGAATTGATTTTCCACTGTCCGCTTACCACTTTATGAAATAAAATATGAAACAAACAACTCACACGGACGCACGTAATCCGTTAATTTAATTTCTGCTCTATGGAACATTTAATATGTATTTATTATTATCTATCAGTACATTTGGATGCTAAAAACCACAATTAAAAATGCTGAAACAAAAAAAAACAAACAAAAAATTCCTCACAAGTGAATAACAATTTTTGTTGGTCGGTAGGACGATGCGTGTGCGACAGAGCTGTGTGGAACAATTAACGGGTAATTCATTGCTAATTGTAATTAATTATTCAGAAATATAACTAACGGCATTTTGTGATATTCAAAAACATGAATTCGTAAAGTATTTATGCCACACAGGGAACGACATTATACAATAATTAGGAATTTTCAAATCCACTGCAATTGGCATAGATACATAAATATACCAAATTCTATACGTAGAATGCGTAGATAGGCATTCACGCAAATGCATATCCCCACATCTACCAAATTGAATTGAAGCATTCTTTTAGGGGACAGGCGTGTCGGCTTATACTCGCATATACACAATCAGATTGTGAGGGGATTAAATTTCAGCCGCATTAGGTATGTATGTGCATCTGAATTCGAAACTGATCAAAGATAAATATTTGATTGTTCCAAATTGAATTTGGGATATTTTAGTTTAAAGTTGCAGCTGTTATGAATGGGTTATGGAACATCGAATTGAGGGGTTCATTTCAGTTCGAAGGTTTTGTGAAAGTTTCTTCGGTAAACTTCACATTCTGATGAGATTTTAATGTACCTACGAGTATATTAGCAATATTATCCAAGTTTGAAATTCATATTTCAATAGATATTCTGATCAGGTACGCTGCTGCGAGGATATTTGTTCTCTTTTATTTATTTATTATTCATTAAGACTTCAATACACTCGTATAGTCGCGAAGACTTTATGGCGTTCCCGCAGAAAATTGCATATCAGACTGAGCATATCACATTGTGGAGAAAATGTCTGTAGAACCAAATCAAATTTTCTTCACAAACACCTACGTATGTATGTGCATGGTCCGCTCACCAAACATAAAACAACTAAACAGAAGGTCATTAATTAAAAAACACAAAATAATCAAATAGGAAACTCAAAAAAAGGCAAACATTCATTGTCATATTGTCAAATTGCCTGAGACCATTAGGTGAAAGACACCAAAGACGAACGGATAAGGCTGCCATCACCGTTGACAGATCCCATAAACAGGGCAAATGTCAGTGACGACTGGCAAGGCGCCGTTCACATCGCCGTTCGGCCTAGCCCTATAAAAGGCCGCGGCAGTTCTCAGAAGTGCAAGTAATGACAACCAGGAAGTGACAGCAAGAACTAGTCGCAGACAACAACCAAGAAGGAGTAGCAAACGACAAGGGGAAGAACAAAGACCGTAGAACAAAGGAAGACAAAGAGATCGAGAGTCTGGCCGAAGCTACACCAAGGCAGAACCAAAACAGCAATTATCACATCAATAAGATAAGAAGTGTTCGTCAAAGTAAGGAGGCAGTGTTGGCGCTAAAGTGGCATAACATTGCACAAAATCAAATAAAATATTTTTTCTTATAAATCACCCTTTCGAAATTGATTCTCCGACTCGGATTTCAACCCCCACAAGATTGATCAACTCCTTTTAGAGTCTACTCCCGAGGCAAATACTGTAGGGTCAGTTCCCCGATTAGGGATTTAATCCGGAAGGGCCTAATCTTTATAAAACTTTATAGCCGCACTCAAGGCCAAAAGCCAACAACAACTAGAATCTCGACTAGGGTTTTTACCCAGACAGGCTCGCCCTCACACTACTCCTGGAACGAGGCGACAAAGAGCCACTACGACCGAGTGTTCCGAACGGGTCTCAACCCAGAGGGACAAAGTAGTGCGCCAACTACACTAGCGCGTCTGTCGCTGTCACAAATAAATTTATGTGACAGATCCTGGCCCGGCGAGTATACCCCGGCCCAGAAAGCTCATTACATTGGCGCCCAAGCAGAGACGCCGCATACGGAACTAGTAAAGTTTACTACCACCTAACCAACCTCAAAATCATGGTGCGAACAGGGTGAATCTACACCCTCACTAAGGACGACTACTACTCTATCTACGCGAGTTCGACCTAGAACTTGAAGGCACGGTCGAACTGAGGCGTTGACTGTAAATGTGGGTGACGGGGACCGAGCTAACACTAGCCTAGGAGGAACGCCCTACGGAGCTAGAAGCACGTCACCTACGAGCGACAACCACCGTCCCCGCCACCCAAACGTGACCGTCGACGCCGACGAAGCTTAATGAAAGGGACCAGCAGAGGAACTCATCAATATCAGCTCAAAGGCGAATTGAGTTCAATGGATACCCAGGCCCGGAGGGATACCTCAACAAGCTACACCATCGGCCCGGTCAGTTACCCCCAAGTCCGCAAATGGGCCATAAAATACAATGGTGTTAAGGAACGGATCGCATTTCTGGCAAGGCTGAAGGGCTGCGGAGGGCTGCGGAGAGATGCGGACTCCCGCTGGACCTCATACCACGAGCCACCCCCGAACTCCTCATTGACCGAGGTACCGAAACAACAACCGGAAATGGTCCACACGGGCGGACTTTCAGCAGTTCTTCGTCACCAGCACGTACCTGGAAAACTTAGAGGACAACATCCGGCGAAGAAGACAGCGTCCGAAAGAGCCCTACAAAGACTACTACGGCTTGATGACGCAGACCATCATGCGACAGGCGGGTTACACTCCGGAACAACAGCTATCCCGGATATATAAGAACAGCCAAACGGATTACCTGCTGTACATCGGACCAGGAGATGTTAGACGAACTGATGAGACACGTCGAAAACTTCGAGAGGATCCAGCACGGCCACCATCTTACCGAGCAGCTCAACGTACGAGCAGCATAGTATGGTCGCAAATAAGGAGAGCCCAATCAACCCGCAGAAGTCATGCCGGAGATGTGGCCAGCAGACCCACACAAAACCCGGGTGCCGGAACCCTCAGATTCTTTTCTGCTGGGAGTGCGGTCGACGGGGCAGACGGATCATCGAATGCTGCTGACCACTGTCGGGCAACGGAGCAAGGCCTCACTCGAATCTCGGGACCCTGCGTCTAGAACCAGCGTTACCAGTCCGCAAAAATTAAACCCTCTGTCCCTGGAGGCCAACCGCATAATCGCTGTCGTCCACTTAGGTCAACAACAAGCGACGGCGATCCTTGACACAGAGGCCACGCAGAGTTTTGAAAACCAAACTGCCGCAATCGATTTCGCCAAGGAGGGGAAGATTGTTGGAACTAACACCGAGATAAAGATGGCCGGCGGTTTCACTAAGCACATCGACAGAGCGCTGGAGGTAGACATCTAGGTGAGTACGTCCGAGCCGAACCCAACTATTAGTCCTCCCAGAAGCCATCGATCCCCTAGTCCTGGGTATAGATTTCCTTACCTTGATCGGAATCACCCTCGAATGCGGTAGCGAGTTCATCAACAACAGGAGCTCAACAACATCCATGGGGCGACTCATCGAGCAACCCGCGGGACGCAAGGGTGCACCAACCCAGGAACCACGGGGCGGTACAGATGAGTCACAACCGCGACATGCCAGCGAGGCCTACGGGGAAAACCCACTGAGAACACGCGATGAACAAGTCAACGGAAGCATCCACGACTCCGAAGCACCAGGACACTCTACGGAACGACTCATCGAGCAACCGACCGAACTCATGGCTGCACTACTAGAGGAAACATGAACTTTCACAGATGAGTAAACATAGCAGCGTGCATCGGAAGCCGAGAAGGAAAACTCTCAAAACATCATAAGAAAGGAGGACGAGGAGGACGCAAAGGGCGTCGCAGCATTCCTGGAGGACGAGCTTTGAAAATTCGACCAAATCCTGGAAACATCAAACATCACCTCCCACAAGATCAAGATGACGGATGATCGTCCGATAAAGCAACGGTACTAACCGAAGAATCCGGCAATGCAAGCGATCATCAACGTGGAGATCGACGAACTCTTATTCTTTTTTTCTCTTTTTCTTTTTTATTTTTTTTTAAATTGTTACAAACTTCTCATCAGGTAGCAGAGAGATAGGGAAAATAAAAGTTTTAATACCCCGACGAAATATTACCCCTACATTATGATTTAGGTAGAACTTTCAAGTTTCGGGCAGTGTAGTCCAGACACTGGCATCAAGTGATCATCAGTAGAGGCCTACGAATCATCCACTCGTCATTAGCTGGCTCAGCATTCATCATCATTATAAGCGAAACACTTCGGCAATTTTTCTCCTTTCGCTTTTGAACTAAAAGATGATTACTTCGCGGTGGCACGGTCTTGCCAGTCAGTCAGTTATTGTCGTATCGCTTGATTTGTCTATGAGATGAAGTAGAAAATTATTTAGAGCTTATCTTATCAAACTACTCTAGTGGATTAGGAAAAAACTGTAGCATGTCGATACCGTTCAATTATAGATCGCCGCTGTGGCTAAATTCATATAAGACGCTCTTGGAGCATTTAACTCAGTCACTGATCACCAATTCGCTTAAAAGGAAGGAAATGAAATACCTATTAAGATCAAAAGTCTTAATATTACAACAATTCAGCCGGGGTACCTCAGGGATCGGTACTGAGTCCACTCTTATTAATCCCGAATCTTGCCAATGTTGTTTTATAGTGGATCAGATTTGCAGCCATAATTACGAGCATGAAAATCGTGGCATATATTAAGATTCAAATTGGCAATCAGAAAAATCGGTGCAATGCAAAATAATTAGGGTGTTGCTTGACAACAACATAACTTCTTCAGCAGGAAAGCACTTCCTTTTACAAGCGGTACTTTTCAGGATATTAACAAACCTAGGTGAAATGTACAATATATGTATATGGAAGAAGTCAACTCCTTGCTTTTATATTTTATATGTTGCATCAGTCTGCGACTAAGAACATTGAAGATACGTTTTTATTGCTGAAATGATTACCTTTGACGAGATGTGAATGACTTACTACGAGACCGGCAGGGAAAAAGGACATGGTCAACGATCTTGCCAGATCAGGTAAATGGTACCACCAAATGCTGTTCCTCTGGCTATCAAAAATACCTACCTCGAAAGCTTCGCTTATTTTTCGAAGAATCGCAATACATATTCTATTGCATCGGAGGAGAGCGACTGGCTGTCGTCTCGGATCATAGCACGTCAAAATTACTGCCTGTGACTCAAAGGTGGTGATCGGGAAAAAAATTGCATCACCGCCGGAAATGTTGCAGAAACTCAAAGTTCGAGTTAAACGAGATTCTCGATGGAGCGGCAGGACAGTGGATGCCGATCTGAAAATATTAAACTAAAGCCTAATAAGCTCCAAAAGTTACAACATTTTACTGAGGCTAAAAAAAAGTGAGCAAAGCAGCTGTTACGGTTATTCGAAGTCGGGCAGCAGCCGAAAATCGTGTTTTCAAACAAGAAAAATTACCATTTCGTGACCAAAATTTTAACCATTCAGAAGTCAAACGCCACCGTTTGTTATTATTTAAGCGACTGTGACGGCCGATAAACCTTCGGTACTTGTGCTCTCTGACTGTGGCGATAGGGTGAATGCAAATGATCACCGCGAAAGTTTCCTTAAAGGTGCTTTGAAGCCTAGGGTAAATGAGAATTCCTCCGAGGGAGAACATACTCTCCAATCAGCCTGCATCAGCACACAAAGCATGCCACAACAGTGAGTGATTAAACAACATCTTGTTTCATGGTCTCCAAAGTCATTAGATGAAAATACACTTGATTTTTCCATATGGGGCTAATGTCAGCTATACAAAATATCAAAGTGTAGATGCGTTCAAGACAGCTCGTCTTCGCTCGTACAACGCACAACTTGTTTACCGATCGAAAGAGTAAGTGGATTGCGGTTAAGAGCAGTTGGATTGCAGTTATCTGCAGTTTGAAGTCGATAGGCATAATAAACGTGCTTGCGATGTAGCGTGGTTTCGTAAAATGATCTATTATTATTATATGATCTTATTATTATGATATTATTATTATGTGATCTTTTAGTATTAAACATGCGTTATGAATGATGTTTTTTTTTAAAGTCGAAAAAGTTAATTTGTATATAGGATGTAAAGAACCGGACCTAATATAGATCCCTGAGGAACCCCGTATTGTACCTGTTTTCTTGCATTATACCTGTTCTCGATGTTCAAAGAGAGTCACAACGAAACTTGGTCATTTATTACCAAGTCCCTGACATTGCATATGTGAGTTCTTATCCGTGTTTATATTTTTTGTTCCTGAAAATGCAACCTTTCCAGCGAAATAAGCATTATTTGTGGGAAATTTTACATTTTACATGCACGGTTGGGCTTCTGTTCAAGGAGAAAAGCGTCATGATTGTTCACTTCTTCTTCTTCCTTTTTCACAAGGTTACAAAATAGATGACTTCTACTCAGATAAGAAGGATCGTACCAGATCGCTTTAGGATCATTCATCGTTTGAAGTTAACTATTTCTTAATAGTCCAAAAGCAAGGAAAAACTCCTGTTCGAAAAAGAAAGGGTTTTCTGTATCGTAGTGTTACTAGTGATAAAAAGTGGATCAATTACGATAATCCGTGGCCAAGCTTCAACATCGACGGCCAAGCTTCAATATCGACTGCCAAGCCAAAAATCCACGGGTCGAAGCTCACCCTGCGTATTTTGTCGGGTCAGCTAGCTATGTTAAAAGTTGGTGCAATCATGTGAGACCATAGCAGTTACTCGTTGCTAGACTCAAGCAATTCATATAATTCGATTATTGAAGGAAAAATGGCACCAATACCAGCAAACGACGATCAAGTGATTTCACAGATTAGATCATTGCAACCTACTAGGAAATACGGGAATGCGATGTCCTATCCCATCAGCCTTTTCCTGAAGTCATCGTCTCTTTCGACTATCAACGTACTGATAAATGACCCATGGCCAGACGGAGCAACATTTCCGGTCTTTCAAAGAAGCCAAATTTGGGTCGATTCATGGATCACCTCAAAAGACCTAGTATATAGACAGAAAGATGGCCAAAAGTTGGAGCTAGCGATGACCAATACTTTCAAGAATATAGAAGTATGTAATCACTTTTCTTAAATTTTGAAGAAAAAACAAAACCGATTATTCGCAGGACATGTTTGGCTCTCGGGCGCTGTTATTGGGTTTGGAGAAAGAAAAATTATTTTCGATGCATACTCTCAAAGAAGGACCGTCGAGACCACTTTCTTGACACGTTAAAATTCGTTTAAAATCCAGTATCCCCTGGTATCAATGGGACAAAGTTTTGTCGAAAATTGTATTCCGGTAAAAAAAAGGGTTAAACCTCGCTTTTAAGAAAATTGGAAAAAACAAGTTTGTTATTTGTACGGAAAATGCCTACCTTAAGAGCAAAATATTTCGTCATGGAATGACTTTCGGTCTTTTTTTTTCCGAATAACTCGATCACTATTATGCTTGTCTGCATAATATCAACCCAAGTTCATCCAGGTCGTTAATAAGCCTTAAGAAACAAAACGGGTATCCGTCTTAATCTTTGAAGCAATGTAAGACTTGTGCTATCGGTTAGCATACTAAACTCACTATTTTTGTGCAAAAACTTGGGTACAACAGACTCAGGTTGGAGCATTAAAATTAGCATATTACCTCTAAAGCAGAGGTACTAATCACCCAGAAGTAGGGTCAATAGGGAGAGGCTTATGTTGAGTAGTAAAGCTCTCCAATTTCTGTCATGTGGTCATGTTCAGTCGTACATTTTTTTGACAGACGTTCTTTCGCTAAACTTTATTCAAGTGAAGTCTCAAAGGCACTACTATAGCCCCTTGGCCTTTATCAGACTCATGAGCAAATCTCGTAGGCTCGCCCATTATGCGTTACCCATTAATCCCCATTAAAATACCATCACGTCCACTTGCCCTACGTCAAAAACAAAAAGCCCACCATTCAAATACGAATAAAGAGAAAAAAATAAAAACCAAAATTCTTAATTAAATTCATACTTTGTAACCATTCGCCCCGTCTTTTCCGAAAGCCCCCGAACACTTAGCAATTCATAATCAATAAGAAGCATGAAAAGCATAAAAAACGAATCCCTGGCCTCTGCAGTCACAGGCATTTAAATACAATAATATCCATGTTCGGAATATTTATTCGGAAAATTAAAATGCACAACGCAGCATGCGTGGGGCTGAGCTGTGTCTCAGACACTAGCACTCTGCCTGCTGCCAGTTTTGGGATCTACAAGGGGGAACCTTCGGAAGCACTCGAACGCTCGTCGAAAGACAAGCATATCGTTGTTCTTTGGAAGAAATATTTTCCTTTTCTCCTCTCGATTTCCGTTTTTGGTAATTTATATTCATGCACACATACTAGTGTGTGGGACGGTATACAGGTGTATATGTCGTGTATCTAAAATTGGTTTTTTTTGATATTGTATTGGTTACATTAGCATGTTTAACATCCATTCATTGTTTTACATATTTTCATTTTATTTCCTCGTTTCTTTGCAGGTAAATATGGCTTGAATGCAAGGTAGAGGCCGATGGGCGGTAAGGTAATTTGTTTATGCAAATCGACTGGTGGAGGCGTTGTGAGGATGGATAACGAAAATATATAGATACTTCAGAGTAATCTTGTAGATATTAATTATGTTATCGTAAACAGTTGCCGTTGCTATGCCGAAAGGCGTATGGGGTTATTGAAATTCGGAAACGTGATTCGTGTTCGGAAGCCAAAAGGATAAAACCTTGAGGAGACGAAGCTATTCAGTCAATACTCAATACTCTCATGCCATGTTAAGGATTTTGTGAATTGTAATTTTGAAGATGAGTATTTCACGAAAGTACTGAGAGAAAAGTTCTTTCTCACTTAGCAAAGTCAAATCCTTTTGAGCAATTTACTTTAAAGTGATAAAGCTGCGTATTTTATTTCTATGTAGAACTGGCGTATATTAATTTAGTAACTGCTAGGAAAACTATGAATAGAAAAGTCAAAGCACGCTACGTCTGTGTTTCCGCGTAAATGCGCAGAGTGATCCAATTCGTGGTCCTGATTAGACATTCCTCTTAAAATGCCATACGTTCAACAGATCTATTATCCGAGACTAAATACATTTAGTCTATAGTTTACCATTTTATAATATGAATAGTCTCACAACCTTTAGAAATATTAAAATTGTGAAAACTCTCCCCAAAAAAGTGATTTTGTAGGAGGTACGTTTTTCCACATTACGGGATTATAGTCAACACAATCGTCCATCTAAGCATACTATATGCAACACTGTAAAACAATCAAGAGACTGACTCTTCTGCAGAAAACTTAAAGGCAGAAACTATGGCTGCCACAAGTGAAAATAGTGAAGAAGTCCAAACCTGCCTTACCTTGTTAGAATCGAGTCCTACAAAAGTTCCCATGAAAAGTATTTTAACTATGTTTTGGTCTGTTAATTATGGTCAGACTTAAGCAATATACTGAAGTACAAATGTGATCGAAATACAGTTAATAAATGTCTTTCATTTAAACTTACTTTCGGAACCAAAGATTGGATAATCCTATAAAGGTTAGGCCAAATAAAAGTTTCTTTTTAAAAATATAATATGGCCAATAAAATGAACAAAATTAATTTCTTTTTATGTATTATGGCTTTATTAGTAAGAACAAATATTTCCATTAATTATGAAATACAACGTCGTTCAAATAGATGCCGCGGCTGGCTTTGCAATAGCGCATTCCGTCCATCCAATTTTCCAAGACCTTGTTGATGGTTTCGGGATGTAGCTCGCGTACTGCTTGAATGATATCGGGCTTAAGTGCTTGAATTGTTTCCGGATTTTTGACATAACAGTGGTCCTTCACGGTTTCCCACAAAGAAAAGTCCAAAGGGGTCAAATCACAGCTCCGAGGCAGCAAATTGACATCGCCAAGACGGTTGACAACACGTATTTGGGAATTGGTGCGCAAAAGATCGATTGTGGCATGGGTTGTTTGGCATGGCGCGCAATCCTGCATGAACCTGAGGTTGTCCAAATCCATGTCTTAAATTTTAGTACAATAAAAAAAAAACCGGTTAACATGGATCTGTAACGAACACCGTTGACCAAAACCTTGTTCCCAGCCTCATTTTGGAAGAAAAATGGTCCACATCACCATGCTAGTGCCACCACTCCACAATCCGTTCCAAATTGGCACTCTCTGTGGATGCATTGGCTTCTCGACAATAACATGCGCCAAGATGAAAATGCGCCTCGTCAGAAAAGATGATTTTTCGCCCAAAATCGTAGTCCAATTCAAGCTGCTCTAAGGCCCAAACTGCGAAGCGATAACGAGGCTTATGGTGGCGCGCCTTCAACTGCTGACCTTGTAAGCGAATAATCCGAGATCTTTGTGCAGAATTCTCCTCAAGCTAGTGCGTGAATTTTTGAGCTGTTGAGATCGATGGTGAGTTGATGTTCGTGAATTGAGTCTCACACTCTCGACCAAAGCAGACACATTTTCATCTCTGCGCACCGTACGACGACGGAGACCATGAGTGTTGTCCACTAGCATACCATTCTCACGAACTTTCTGTACAAACCTGCGTACAGCAGTCGCGGTGGGTGCTTCATTTCGGCCAAAACTTCTTTTTAAAAAGTGCACTGTTTTGGGCACTCACGTTGGAAATAAGTTTTCAATATTTCCCAACGTTGTTCAAGCGTAAAGCGACTCGTTTCGTTACGCGGAGGTATGATACTGACTTTCTGTCAAAATTTCGAGCGGAAAACAGCTGCCAGTGTCATAATAACCTATGATTTAAAAAAAATCACTAGATGGCTCACTCCATACGTTCATCAGCTCTTTCGCTTCGTATATCTCGAAAACAAATAACGATATCCACTCCGGACCAATTTCATTTGACGTATAATTGCATAATGAGTATTAGACTTTATTTCTACAACAACAAAGTTACTGTAAGATAGTTGTGGAATGTTTCTCGTCTCGCATATCTCAAGAACAAGTGATGACATCAATTCCTGACTACTTTCCTTCGACGGAGAATTTTATAGTAAACAGGTGGTTAAGTTTGCAAGAAATTTCAATCGGCGTTTTGGTTTTTATAAGGAAACGTCGTTTTTAGAGAAGGTCTCTAAAACTGTTCTAAGCTCGTGAACAGATTTACTCAAGAAGTACGAGTAATTGCATTGAAATCACTTAATTCGAAAATACTTTTTTTTTATTTTACCCAAGAATCATTATTCTTTTGTTCCTAAACCAAAACAAAAATCTGATTTGTTGGAGGAATAGTTCCAAGAGTCATCTCAGTACAAGGGCGTGCTATCTCCTCTCCATCCATTCGGTCGGGACAAGAAAATAAAAACGAAATTCTCCATGTTTTGACCGGAAACCATCGAGTACGACGTATTCCTCAAAACAAATTCGTTATTCCTTATCGCAGAGCCTTGACATATTGTGAGTAATCACACGTTCTTTTCGTTCTCTATATGTGGTGCACACGAGATACACGGACGTTTATATTCCCATTTCAGTCATTGCACTGTTGCTGCTGATAAAACCGGAAAAATAGAACTTTATGAGGAAAACGAAAAATCGCTGCCCACTGGGACTAGACGGTCCTCAAATACAGACCTAAAAAAGAAACAACTAAATGGCCATACTCCATAAATTCGCCGCATCTCCTTGGTGGATATCGAGGAGAAACAACAGGGATGGTGAGTGGAAACCATTCACACAACGACTATAAACTGTAACGACTCTATAATGCGTCCCAAGCGCAGGCGGATATAATCATTTTGAAGTTTCCGCTCAATGCACACACTACCCGATGGACAAAACGCACAAAGTCCAGTCAGATAACCGAACTGCATCATACACTCTTGCACGAATGCATCCAACAGATTAATAGTATGCGAATGCAATCGATTTTATTTTCATCTGGCAACAAAACTTAGACGTCATCTATCCGCAAAAAAAAATGCATACAGACAGAGCTACAGATATTTGTTCATTAAGCCCGAGTTGGTGTAATTAAAATTTACGACTACGACGCAACAGGGCAATATATCTAGGCCACATGCTCACAAGTATCTGTTTATGAAACATTTCTTACTCGCTGTATTTTTTCAGGCTTTGTTTTTGCTCATAGAATGCAACCCACCGCAGTAGACATCATCTGCAGTGATGTACCTGCCTCTCATTCATTGAGTATCTAACTCCAGCTGAACGGCGTAGAGATACTACAGCTGCTACTACGCGGGAGTACTCCACGCCAAGTGGTTGCAATTTCCATAATGAAAATATGTTTTTTCTTTTTGTTTTTGCTTTTGCCAATTTCTGTGTCTATATATATGTATATGTATCTGAGGAAGAAGCAACAATTTTCAGCATAACAATATCCATCATAACTGCCGTTCAACCCATTGCTGGTAGTAGCAGCAGTCGAGTATTTTCTGCACACCATTTGTGTGGTGTGGAACGAAAAACAGGAGAAAAAAAAAAGCAGAATGTATCTCATAAAATGTGCCCATATACGAGTATCTATGCATTTATTGTGCATTCAGCTGTGAGTGTGGGTGGTAGCGACGATAGTGAGGAGGAAGCAAAGCAAAGGAAGGAAAATAAAAGGCCTACCTCAATGCACATTTTACGGGTTTAATGACACTTGCCGTTAAGCATGCTGCAGCCAGCCAAGCATCCAACCAGCCAGGCAAGCAAGCATCCCTCACACTCACACACGCCTTCCGGTTGTTGGGGTAGGAACAATAGGAAGCATAACACTGGTGACAGTTAGAGCCTATCTCTCTACTCTAGGTTTTGTTTTTTTTTGCCAGTATTTTTCTTTTTGTCTATGATGACTGACGTTGCTGGTTGTCATCGGATCAGTGAACACTACCTCATAGCTGTTGCACATCGTCTCTTGTCTCGTACGAGTGCTCGTACTCGACCGAGACTGTTGCTAGCGGTGACTGTTGTTCGTTCCAGTCAAATGAAAAGTTCACAGAGTGAAAATTATAAATGACAATGACTTTGTTTCTTCGACTGATAATATCTATCACCCATCCACCCATATAAACATAGCGAGGTACATGGATTTGCAATCAGGTCCTGTTGAGCTTCAATTCACGAGTTTTTTTTTGCTTTTCAAGACTACTACTTGCACTCGAACAGACAGATGACTTGGATGCATTGATAGTGGTGACTTTTGTTTCTTCATGCATCTGTCGCTATGAGTTCAATGTTCTTCACTCAATCATTCCGAGGACAATAACTTTAAGTTTATAGGAGATCTGCGATAAGGAATTATGTATGATTGGTTTTCCGTCTAAATATCCTTCTATCGACCGCTCACACAAACTGCGGCGAACAATATCCAGACAATGAACACAATAAGAAAACCAACAAAATAAACAAAACAGTAACAGACCACAGGCAGAAAGCTGACAACCGACAACCGATAAAGTGTGCAAGTTGTGAATTAACTTAAAACATGTGAAGAGCTACCGTGTTGATTTAGGAGCAACACATGCCGGAATATCGACGATACAAGGATACTACACCCCCGTCATCATCATCGTGTGTCGGAGTTGAGCGGATAAAAATAAACGAATGACATCGAAAAACACCGTTGACATGAAATAGATACGTTTGATCCACACTACGAAAACAACAGCAGGAGGAAAAACAGGTGGACAATTATCCGAAGCATGTGGATATGGTAGTTGCCGGTGATATAGCGGGCGGCGATGTGGTAGGGTTGTGTTTGGTTCTTACTTGTAAGCAGGGATTAGTGCTGCTAGTTGATGGGTATTAGCATAAAATCACAGTAATAGATATGTGGAAGGTAAGGTGTAAGTGGACTGTGGGTGGACTAATGATCGATACCATGGTGAGCGCTAAGGCGTTAATTGCTGGAGGTCGTTGACTGAATAGATTTTAAGCTGAGGACTAAACAATGAGTCGGCTATTATCATTCATGAATGTTGTTACAGCCTTTAAGTTGGTCTCTCTGACCGTTTTGTTAGCTTTCCGAATCAAATTTGGACAGTAGAGAAAAGAAAGCAATTTAAATTGACCTTTTCTATTGACTTTTGCTTTCACCCTTCGACACTTTCACAAACACGTCAAGTCACTTACCATTCATCCACCTGAACTAGTTCGAGAGCAGCTTGAGAATATAGAATTCTCTAAAAGTGGTGATTTTATTGCTGCTTGGTTTTTCAGTGTTCTATTTTTGACACCTCACCTGTGATTTGTAACTTGTTTCAAAGACAGACATACTCAGATAGGATTGCCATTTTATCATGGTAAACTTGAGTCTAGACAAAGCTTACAATTTTTTTATTTCATTATTATAAAATTTAATATCAAAATTCATGGTTTGCGAAAAATACTTTTCGTGTACTTCGGCAATCAACAGCAATCCAAACTATAGTGATCAAATTTCATACCAATCTCAGGCCTTTGAATATCAAGCAACCTACTCGTATGCTAGTGTGTGTTCAGAGCACAATACTGCTGCTTCATCCGCCAGTGTTTTGACTGCGATTTGTCCATTCGTAGCCGTTCGCAGTAATTGGAATTGTGTTACTAGACTGCGTGAAAAATTGTATGCAAGGATCGTGGTAAAAAAAACCTTACAAAATGCAGCTCATGCAAGTATAGAAGCCGAACGACTTACCACATATTCGAATTTTCGGTGAGAGGCCCTAGAAAACTTGGAAGAAGATCTGTATTTTTTCAAGTATGATCGTGAGAATAACGTTGCCGTCAATGGCGTCCGCTACCGTTCAATGATTACGTACTTTTTTTCCCCGAAATTCACGAGCTGAATCTGGTTGATATGTGGTTCCAGCAAGACGGCGCTGTAGGCCACACAGCAACGGAGTCGATGGACCAATTGAGAAATGACTCCCGTGAGTAATTTTTTTCTTGTTTTGGACTGGTGAATAGGCCAATTAGGTCATGCGTTTTCACGCCTTTAGACTACTTTTTCTATTTCTAGAAAGAGTGAGCGTCAATTGCAGTTTTGAATGACAACATTACATGATTAGCGTGGTATCAGCTAATATGTTCGAAAACGTGATTTAAAACTGGACTCTCCGTATGGATCATTTAAAACTTAGTCCTGACCATCATTTGCACAAAATAATGCTTAAAGAGTAAATGGCAAGCACTGATTCATCAACATAAGTAAAAGTTGTATACACATTTGCGATTGTCTCGTTATATTTCTGATAATAAGAAACCAAACGCTTAAAAAATCACACATTATTACAGTATCACAGCCAATCTTGCTCAACAGCTGTCAAACATTGGACTCATCCACCACATTACTACTTAATCAGCAGTACGCGGTGGATATTGTTGCTGGCGTTTATGCCCCAAACCTGCATTTACACGTTCATTATGCCTTCACATAAATTTCCAGACTGAGACGGAAGGTATTAGCATGAACATATAATTCAAAGCGTCAAGGCTGCTTAGATAAATTAGGCCCAATTCCCGGATATTTAGGCACAAGCATCAGTGGCAACGGTAACGAAATGGCCGAAAAAGCTACTCCAAATGATACAACGGTGACGATCTCCACTGTTCTACTGTGTTCCTAGTTTTTAAAGCTTTCATACTACCCTTGAATAAGCACACTAATTTTAGGACTCTGCGGTCTGAGATTCTAGCTTCAAAGAAGCTGTGGCTGCTAAATAAGTTACCTCTCTTCCTGCGGGATCGAACCTCAACTTCCTTACGAAACTAGAGGTTCTCTAATTTGAGCCTTCTAGCTCGCACTTGATTAAAATAAAAAAAATCCTATGAACCACCTCATATCCATCAATAAGGGCATAACAGTTGGAGCAAGTGGCGCATTTCTACAGTAATTTCAATTACCTTTCAGCTATCTAACTATGAAATATCAATAATACTGCGAATTATAAAATGAATGCAAAAAATGGAAATTCTCCATCCCATCATGGATGAACCTATGAACTAAGCTCATTCAACGGCCTCACACAGTGATGAGTCAGAGAAGCGAATGCAATCTCAATGGTCATACAACGTTTAGTAAGTTTTTAAGCTTACCATACATTAAGTAAACAAAGGAATTCGAAAGACCTTTCGAGCCCCTTTAATGCCCCTCAGTCCTTCGTTCAGTAGTAGCTCAAACTCCTCTCACGTATCCGGTCTGCAAGCGTCACGCTCGCTTGCACCCATAAGCCACTTTATCCACATCATGCATCTCCAAACCTGTTTAAAACATAACCAAATTATGTTCCCCGCTTTCCCACTCCAAACTGCCGCAATCAGATGCACAGAAGCCCTCAGCTCTCTTGCATATTAATGTTTTAAAGCAAGCCAACGTTCCAATGCTCAACCATAAATTATTCACACGTGATATACCTAAGTCATTTAAAGCGCTCACATCCTACCATCATGACCACACAATAATCATAAAAAAGGAGTTTCAGTCGGCAGCATATGGCTTTTCTCGAGCCGCCCTCCCACCCACGCCTCCATCGTCATTGCGTCAAGACATACATATCAAATTGCAGCAAAGAAGGGCCTGAACCTGGGCATGGCTTTAAAAAGAAAAAAAAAAAAATGCTCATCCACGCAAGAACAAAAACGAACAACAACCAGCCAAAGAAGTCGAAATACAAATGACTTCCAACAGCGGCGTGTAGAAAATGTGCCAATTGTACGTGTGCATACAACAGCGCGGCATTGCCTGGCTTTATTCTTCTTTTTACACACCATTCATTTCTTTTCTTTAGAGGGGGGGCTTTGTTCGACACACAGGCATATACACTAGTAGCCACGGCAACAGAAACTCAAAAAAGGACACAAAAGAAAAAGGACATAAGGAAATGAGCAAATGAAAAATGCGGGGGAAGAACAAATACATATTTCTTTTTATGCCTCTCCCTCGCGTCGACCCGGCAATTGTTACGAATTTAGGTCAGAAGAGGGAATGCGAGTCCTTCCAAAACAGCATCCTGTGGGGGAGAAACTGCAACGCAACCAAAAAACAACAAAAACACAAAAGGAACAAAATAAATATTTATGAATTCGTTGGCCAACGGGCGGGGATGCTGCTTACGCTATACCTACAACTGACTAAATGGAAACATACAAATGATTACCGTTATTTGGCGGTGGTATACGCTAAAAGAGCAAGCGCTCGGATGCTGAATGGGATTATGGCAAAATAGTGAAGTGAAAAGAGGGCTTTGCCGCTTGTTGTTCGTTAGTTTCGGATAGAGTGTCGTGGAGACAAGGAAACTTAACACCGCGGCTTACGGAGGTCCGGGAAATAATTAGAGCTTTTGTTGTTTATGAGGTGTTGGCAGGACTCTCCTTATTAGTACGTGGCGTTTTCAATTTCTGTCGTATGGCGCCAAATGTTCTAAAATCGCTCTAAATACACAGCATTAAAAATGCTTCTTAATTGAACACGATGGACTGAGCGTGATTTTTTATACTATCCTGCCAGTACATTGCATATGCAATCATAATACTAAAACCAGAGATTATAAAAGCTTTTTTTAGGCTTCCTATAAATTTTATATAATCTGGTAAAGGACGAAAGGGCATGGTATTTTTTAATCCAAGTCCGAACCTAATACCATTAATTATTTTAAGTTAATTTAATCTAATCTGGGACTCTAATCCAATTGTATTTTAGGCCAGGCTTTACATTTTTTTACTGTTTACTTCCAAGTCATTAAATAAGGGATCAAAGCTTGTTTTTTTTTTTTAATTTACGAGCGACTTCATCGGCATATAATGACAGAGCAAAAGTCATACGAAGGTGGTCACCTAAAAGCCTAACTTTGTTTATTGTCCTACATAGAAATTATGGTCTCCAAAATAGTCTGTTTTATATACTACACAATACATTTAAGCCGACACTTCTGGAACTCGGACATTCGAAAAGCATTTAGCTTCGTGAACTACCCCATTAACCATGGCCATGATTTAGAATTGATAGCTTGGTTTATGAAAATAAATTTTCGTAAATAATCTCAGGTTTACCTAACCCTCAGATGGTCCATTCTGTGGTCCCAGTTTTCGAACACTCTTTGGAGAATCACGTTTGGTATTATACTTAGTTAAAAACGATTGCTGTGTTTGCTTCTTAGGCATCAATCGATTGTGGTTTTTTAACGTATAAAAGTGATTTAACATATGTATCTCCACAAAAAAATAAAGCAACGGAGTTGGGTCACATGATCTTGAAGGCGAATTCATAGGCACATTTTTTGAGATGATCTTCTTCTTCTTCTTCACGGCGCTACAGTCCGGTGTTGACTTGGGCCTCAACAAGCTTCACCAGTCAGCATGATCCTTTGCCAGCCGTCTCCAGTTGCGCACATCAAGTTGGTTGAGGTCCTTCTCCATTAAAGTTGGGGGCTCTGTTGCCATATGGCTCGGATTCAAAGGCTCTTCGGGCCAGAGCTGTGTTGTCCATACGCTCTATATGGCCTAGACATCTTAAGCGTTGTATCCGTAGACACTTGGCCCGTTACATTCGGCTATACAGCTCGTGCAGTTCATAACTAGTTGAATTTGCTCCTCCAGATGCCACCAACGCAAACAGGACCAAAGATCGCATGCAGAAGCAAGAGCATCCTCATCCGCTTTCAATAGCGTTCATGCGTCTGCACCATAAAGCAGGACTAGGATGATCAGAGTATTATATAAAGCCAGTTTGGTTCCTCGAGAGATGGCTCTATTATTCAATTTCAGAGGTAGACGAAGTCGTAGATTACCTCGTTCTTGGTGCCCATTGTGACGTTTTGTCCGAGACGTCAATGTTGTGCGTCCTTCATTAATGAAAGCATATTCCTCATTTTATTTTACCGCTAGATCCATTGTAGCCGCCTCCGCTTCAATGCCAGCGAATGTCTCATTGACTGCTCATTGTGTTCGACCAACCACGTCATCTGCGTCAGCTAGCAGCTGAACGGATTTTTGAAACTCGTGCCCCTAGAGTAGGCTTGTGTGTTTCGCATGATCTTCTCAACTTTTAAGTTAAAAAAGTCTCCTTTCTTGTGGATGAGGCAAACGACACTGCGATTCCACTCGTCGACCATGCTTTCCTCCAACCATATCTTACAGATGGACAGTCCGTCCGCTGCAGTAGCTTTGTTTGACTTCAGCCTTAGTATTCCTACCTCGTCAAAGTCGGGGGAATGAAATTCTTATCTAACGTCGTCCAAATTGAGTAGAACATTCTGCCTGATAGCGGTATTCGTTTCTTCCCCACCGTCAGTCTGCAGAAATGATTCTTCCAAATTCTCAGCATCGACTGCGATTGTAGAACCAGTTGTCCATTTTCGTTGCGACAGGCCGTTTTACTTTCTGGTAAAATTTTCGGACTTCATTCTTTCTGCAACACCTCTCCATCTCCTCGACCGCACGCTCCTCATGCTCCTTCTTTTTCTTTCTGAGAAGCCGGTGCTCTTTCCTTCTTTTCTTTTTGTAACACTCACGAACAGCTCTCGTTGCTCGATGCAGCATTGCCCTATAAGCGTCTTGTTTGGCTACGTGGACTTGTCTGCACCCGTCGTCAAAGCACGGGTTTGAGCACATCAGTTGCAGCTTCTTTGATAGATTTTTGACAGCGCTTCCATTCTTATTCTATTGTTAGTGCAGACGGCGTAGAACTTTCAGAGGGTTTTTGAGAGACTCGGTCGGCAAAGTGCCTAGCGGTCGGTTGTGACTGTAGCTTTCTTGTGTTCTTTCTCGACTTCGTTGTCTTTTCAATATCTGTGTTCTTACCTTGGCTACAACAAGGAAAGGAACGTTCGGACATCGAGAGTACTGAAAAGAGAAGAGAAAACTGCCGTATTTGGAGTGATGATAATCCTCAAGAGTATATTGAAGCACCGTTACATCCACAAAAACTGACTGTTTGGTGTGCTTTATGGGTTGATCCGTACTTCTTTAAAAACGATGCTGGCCAGAACGTTACAGTCAATGGTGACCGCTATAGAGCCATGATTACTGACTTTTTCGTTCATCAATTGAACAACCATGATGTGCAGGAGCTCTGGTTTCAACAAGACGGCGCAACATGTCACACAGCTCGTGCCACAATTGATTTATTGAAGGAAACGTTTAGTAACCGCATAATTTCACGTTACAGACCCGTGAATTGGCCTCCAATTTCGTGCGATTTGACTATTTTCTGTGGGGATATGTGAAGTTGCTAGTCTACGTCGATAAACCCGAAACGATTGACCGATATACGGCCACAAATTTTGGAAAAAATCATCGAAAATTGGACCTCCAGATTAGACTATGTCCGAACCAGCCGTGGCGGTCATATGCCAGAAATTATATTTAAATTATAATGTTAGAAGATTATCTTTCGAATAAAGTCAATTTCATGTCAATTTAAAAAAATCATCTTTGTTTTATTCCATTTCAAAGTTCTATACCTCTATAAAAAACACCCTTTAGTTTTACGCTCAGGGTTATCATACAGTATCCACTTTTCATAGTCAGTTACTATATACGATGCAGAAAAACCTTTTCTTTTCTACCTCTGAGGCAGCAGTGGAAAAGAACGACGTCCGGCTTCATTGTCCTTGCTTCTAACTCATTCTTAATGCTTTCGAACGTTTCCAAACTGTTGTGTCATCTACTTGTATGATTTTGCTTGATCAGCTAGACTCATAAGCGTCTTCATGATTTTTCGTCTTCGAACTTTTTCGATACGCAAGAGTTGAACGCTCATTATTTTTGAAGTCTCGAAACCAAATTCTGCATGTGATTTCCTACAGAGTACGCTCAGTACTCTGATTTGAAAATAAATGGCGTTGCTGAGGGAATTTGGCATTGCTATCTTGATTATGTTTCAGACGACATCATACAACATTTTAGACTGATTCATAGGTTAGTTTTTTTGGCGGCAACTTTTATCACACCCGTTTTGGTTTTTCGATAAAATGGAAAAAGAGCAATATCGATCCGTGATTCGCTTTTTATTTTTGAATGGAAAAAAATGTGAAGAAATAAAAACGAAGTTTGATGCTATCTATGGAGACCTTTTACCATCCGTTGACAGCCTTTGGTTTAATGAATTTAAAGGCGCCCAGACCGCCTGGCGGACGTGGTTACCGAAAAAATCGTCTAAAAAATCCATGACATCATTCTTGCTGATCGACAAAAAAAAATGCGTGAAGTAGCAGAGGTCGTAGGCGTTATGGAACGGCAGTCAATATTTTACGTGACAAATTACGTAAGAAAGCTGTCCGTCCGATTGGTGTTGCGATTGCTGACAAATGGACAAGCGGATAAGACTGACAATGCCGAAGCAGTGTTTGGACCTCTTTAATCAAGATTCTCGGGAGTTTTTGCGCCGGGTCGTTACCGTAAATGAAGTCTGGATACAGAATTATACGCCAGACACCAAACGATAGTCAAAACAATGAATTTTTGGTGGTGAATCTGCTCCAAAGAAGGCAAAGACGGTCTCATCGGGCGGGGAGGTCATGACCAGATGGAAGAACATTCACGGGGAATTAATCAGTGTTTCAGTTATTGGACCAATTGGACAAGAAATTGAAGGAAATACGGAATGGCTATCGTTGTTTCACCACGATAACGCACCAGCACATTGATCAAATATTGTTGCTGTGAAATTAAATGAATTGCGCTATGAATTGCTGCCACACCCACCGTACTCTCTTGATCTGGCACCCTATGATTTCTTTTTATTTCCCAATATGAAAACGTGGCTCGGAGGAAGAAAATTAAGCTCAAACGGGAGGTTATCACCGAGACAGAGGCTTATTTTAATGAGTTTGAGAAGTCATATTTTTTGAGCGGTTAAAGAAGTGGAAAAAATGTTTGAAAAGGAGATTACGTTGAAAAATATTTTTTTTTTGGAAACTTCATTTTCATTTCCAATACGGGTACTTATTGATCGCCTCTCATATTAGTCTCACCAAAAATTCTGCGTTGTTCAGCTGCATCTTTTTTTTTTTTAAATAAAATAGTCCAATCAAGTTTCTTTTCTTTGCACAAAACTCGACATTTTTGAGACTATGGAAAAAAAGTTGCTATACTTCGGCGAACTAGCACACATTGAAGTTGAAGCGTTACCATCTTGTATCAGATGAATGTAGCTCTGGCAAAAAGCGAGAGCTTATTCGGATTTTTGGAATCTCAATATAACGGTGATCAAATTTAAAGGTAAAATCAATATATCTTTTACCAATAATAATTTCCAGACATTAAGGTCAACGTATTTTTTCAATTCTCGCAACAAACTCGATTTCCGAAATGACCTTTTAGTTGATCCTAAACCACAAGCTTAGGTAAAAAAATCAGTGAAGATGATGACTTGAAATTCCAAAACGATATATTCGCTAGCTAAGAAGTCGACTATTACAATACTCTGCACGGATATTTGAATGATATTGTATCCCATTACTTCCCTGAGAATTCCCGAGTAGTTTAAAATGACACCTCTTATTGGATAACCATATACAACGCGCGAAATCACAAAATTCGTTTTATTTTCTGAACAGATTTCATATAAAATCGCAAAATATTTCCCAAAGAGATTATGTAGTCGTACAGTAACCTGAAGTTTTTCTACATGTCTGCATTCAACCTCACATCCCGTCAGATGGCAGACAGTCTCCAAGGGTTAACCTTTCTTGCCGTAAGCATAAGCTTCGTATGCAACTATTAAAGATTATCAGTATTTACCAACAGAGTATTTCGCCATTAAATCCATCACTAGCTCTAATGAACTTGCTGGTGACTGCCAAGATGTTTGCTTACGAAATGCCACAAGAGTCCAGGAGTCAGCATAATACAAAAATGCCAGAATTCAATCGACATGCAGATTCAGGCCTGTCATCCAAGCCTCGTGCAAAAATATTTTTTGACAAACCTCCAAAAAAAATCACCTCTCCCCAAAGTGTCTCTTCTTCTGGTGCTCGGCTCGGTGAATAGAAAATTATTTATTCAAAAACTTACAGATTTGTTTATTGTACGAATTTAATTGTATTCATTTTCAAATCCCTCAGAACCCGCCCCCGAATTTGACTCCAAAGTCACCTTTATTCCAATTAAATGGTTAGTCTGAGTTTCTTTGCGTTTCTATCAAAAAGGGAAATTTTCTAAGCAAACATTCCGTTGCTGTCGAAAACTTTAGTCCTGCCTGGAAGTTGCTCCTCTTAAACCTAACAACCAAACTTCTCACCAAACAACGAACGAATTATATTATTCCTTTCCCGCCCACCTTGTTAAAATAAATACAAAACAGGAAAACTGAATTGAAATTCCATTTTCATTTTGAAAACGCCGCTCAATGACCAAATAACGCTTTTGTATTCGTACGAAAAAAAAAAACCGAATTAAAATGAAATTTTTGATCATGACTGTAAAAATGATGCCGGAACTGTGTGCGTTGAAATGACGAAACGGAACTTCCGCCTTATGCCATGTCATAAACAATTACCGTTTGAAAAATATACGCCAACGGACACAAAGACGAGAAATGGCAGCGCCCCAAATAAGGGGGAAAACTACCCGATGAGGGGGAGATTGATAGCAGGAGGATGTGGGGGAAAAATGGCAACGAAGGAAAAAAAATGATTTATAGAATAAGAATGAAATATCTTCCGTCCGAATGCCTGATGAAGGATAACACGGATGAGTACCAACACGACCGATATACCCGGCAACAGAAGGTGGAAGGCTACGTCGTTATTCGAACACTTTTTCTCTCGCCTCATTCGGGCTTTTGTTTTCCGTAACTCACGTCCGCCACGTCGCAAATTCAACGATTTATTGCTCGACGCTCGCCTATTACCAAATTGAAGTGTTGTATACAACTCTGTTATCCACGCGTCCCCACTCGTCTTCACCATTGGGATTAGGAGCAGGAGTGAAGACAATAAGGTACACTGAGAAGACTAAAGTAGTCACATATGGATTTAAGGCTTGAACCATTTCGATAAGCGACGTTCCAAGGATTGCACAAGACACGACTGAACTCAGTTTTGATTTATATGAAACTGTAATTAAGGATCACTTGGTCCTGTTTCCCTTTTGTCACCCTCAGTGAAAGCAGAAAATAAACTGAGTCAAGATGAAAAAATCAGGCTTCTGTCTTTACGATAATCATTTAACCAAGATAAAGCAACGCTAGCGGCTCTTTTAGGGAAGGAAACACTAAAGGACTTGTAAACATCGCTCGCCCTAGCATAGATACACAAAAGTCTTTTGACAGCTCAGAGAGAAGAGAATAAATAGACAGCAAGGACCTGCAAAGGACATCACACAGTCTGCTTGTGCCTATGAAAGGATATCAGGTGAAAAATTACTGAGAATCACAGTGTAGACTGCACGCGATACACTGCAGTGTGGGGCCGTTGGGAGGCATTACATTACGGCATATTGCGGTGTTATGTATTTTTTTTGGCCTGAAGTCAGTGATGGAAGCCAACGATTTGCGTACGAATTTGCATGGGCGAAACGGAGCTATTCATTAGGATGTTGTCAGTTCTTTGTACCGTTTGGTTATGATGCCTTCTTTGGAAATAGATTCATAGATAGAAAAATAAGCGAAGGATGCTTCTAGCGAATGTCCTGAAATATGATTCAGTCAGTGCTCAAACAGACTGGCAAAAGGCAGCGCGTATGTTATCAAAGGATGTTTGAAAAGAGCAAACATAAAAACAAAAGTAATTTCTGTGTCCTTTATATCCCGGGGTAGAATGAAAATTCTAGGGAATCATCTAAAGGACCATCTGGAGCTGGAAAGAAAAGCATTTGATGAAACACAATCGTTAACGTCGTGACGTTTGACGTTTCTAGTGCTTTATGACAACTGCAGAAAGCCTTACTACAGTCCTTTCCCTCGCTGTTTAAGGATATTGTTGAAAAGTTATCTAAAGCACTTTAAACTGTTACGAAGTCTTTTCCCCATTCGAAGACTCCGTGGTGGATCGAGCCACAGAGTCGAGAGTTTTTGTAAAGATTTCATTTAATGAAAACTGTTTACCACAAGAAAGTTTTGAAACGAAAGAGGGATTTTAAGAGGTTTGACCCAATTATTGAGTAGCCTTCACCAACCGGCGCACATCTGTTACAAAAGAGAGCCCTCTCCGACGGGGTAGCGTAAAACAAGAAAATACAAAACAGAAACAAGGAGGTTTCCGCTTGCCCAGCGCGATTTTGTTCTCGCCTGAAAGGCATAATAATTTACCATAATTTATGGTCCATTAAAAAATGTGAGCCCAACCACCATTGCTCATGTTTTCATTCGGTTTCGTACTCCCCTATTGCAACTCTTTCAGCGCGACACTGCTCACGACGCGTAGGTGCTAAGGATGAAAATCCAACGAACGGGAAAGAAAAGAAATTTCGCAAGTAGATCCTGCAGACTCGTCGGAAATAAATTAGCATAGCTTTACACTCACTGTGTACCGATGTTAATATTGGGGGAAAATGTTGTCCACGGTTCTGGGAAATGGACACTCGGTCGAGTTTTTTGAATGGATGGTAAACATTACGATGGGATCCTTAAAACGAAATCGAAATTACTGAGGAGGTTTAATGGAAAGCAAATAACGCACCCTTCATGCGTACACATACTGTTTATTCCGTTTGAGGACGGAAGGACATCGATTCGCTCTTTGGTGGATATTTATAAATGTCGTCGTTGGAATTGGAATGAATGTCGTGCGAAATATTCAAAACGCTCCGGAATCTGATTACTTGAAGGATGATATATAGAGCAATAATACGGATATTGATCCTGATTAAACCCTTCAAAAATTGAAATATGGTTGACATGTTCGACGTATTACTTGTGGATCGTAAGTATCAATTCACGAAGAACTTGATTGCTTCGTTCTTTGAAGAGAAGATTTGTAGTCACTCACCGACTTGGATTGATCCAACCTGTCACCTGACTGAACTCGATAAACGACATAAAGGTGGAAATAAATAAAAGGCTTTATGTGGGCAATACGATCAAGAAACAATTCAAAACAACTCTTTTATCTTAATGTCAAAATTGATATTTAAAAAACTAACAATGCCAGTGACACTCTGCTGAGCTAAAACTAGACCTCTGACAAGGTAAAAATGAAATTAACTTTGGATATTTGAAAAAGCTTTAAGGGAGTGGTGGAGAACAGGACAAACAGGCGAAAGGAGAAAACTACACAATCAAGAACTCAAGGAGGTTTATACGCTCCCAAGCATTGTCCGAGTAATAAAATCTGAAAGACTTAGATGGGCAGGGCACATGGAACAAATGGACAGTGGACGAACAGTCAAAAGCAAAATGAGTGGAAAACTTGAAGAAAAAAGTGTCAGGAAGGCCGCGCCTTTGTTTATTTCGTTGAAGTCTTCTCCTATCTGTTGGAGCACTCAGACACAAATACTGGTCTATTGTACTACCAGACAGACACCTTTCTTTATTTCCCGTTCTCCGGAGAAAAGTGAGTAGAAGCTTCAGTGATGTAGCACAAAGAGATTCGGCACACAATACGTCGCGCCAAGGGTGCGCCACCGTGCGCGAGAGAAGGAGTCGCAGAAAGTCATCTGCTGTGTTATCTACCTCGCAACATGTAACACAGATAAGCGTCTCACTAATGGCAAACACGCAGAGATATTTAGCAAAAGTGTAATGACGCCCGCAAGTCTTCTGCTCTCATTCTCATTCGTGTTCTTCTTGCATCCCGGATATTCCTCCCACCTACGATTGTGTGCGTTAAAGACCCAATCGTTGATGTGGGATTTGACCGTGGAAGCAGGTAGACCTAAAGCTGGTTCAGGTCCTGAGAAACTCTCCTCTGAGCCCCTTCTAGCGAGTTCATCAGAGATCTCATTTCCTGGAATCCCAGAGCGGCCTGGGACTTATACAAGTGTTAATGAATTTAGTCTTCCGACTTTGTTTACAAAGGCCTTAAGTTCATGCACTAATTAGGAGCTCGTTAGAGGGTTGGACACAGCCTTGAGTGCAGCTTGGCTCTCACTAAGACGGTTTTCCCCTTTCACTCGTGCTTCACAACATAATGCATGGCCATTGGAATTGCGTATATCTCTGATGGAAAAACAGACGCATATCTTTCCAACGAAAAGCGCAGTCGGTTCAATGGCGGACCTCCACCCAGACCTGAAGCCATCTGTAAAAATGCAATGACAGCCCTTTCAGGCCAGAGCCAGTCCTGGCGCTATGGAAATTTTACTGTCATTGCGTCGAAAGGCATATCCATGACACGGGGGTCTTAGGATATTTCTCGCGCAAATACTCGTACACTGTCACTCCGGTGCGAGTTGTACCGAAACCATTTCACTTGAGGCGAGGCATGGCTTTCAGTGTGCAACCTCTGATAAATAAAGATTGGGCCAAATACAAGTTTTTTTTTTTAAATTGCAATGCAATGAACAAAATTCTTTTTTTTCCATGTGTTATAGCTTTGTTAGTAAAAACAAACATTCCCATTAATTAGGAAGTACAACATCGTTCAAGTGGCTGCCTCCGCTGGCTTCGCAGTAGCGCGTTCTGTCACCCCAATTTCTCAAGACCTTGTTGATGGTTTCGGGCTGTAGCTCACCGATTGCTTGGATGATACTGGCCTTAAGTGCTTGTATCATTTCTGGATTGTTGGCATAACATCTGTCGTTCACGGTTCCCCACAGAAAAAAGTCCAAAGGGGTCAAATCGCAGCTCCGAGGCGGCCAATTGACATCGCCAAGACGGTTGATAACACGATTTGAGAATTTGGTGCCCAACAGATCGATTGTAGCATGGGCTGTGTGGCATGGCGCGCCATCCTGCAAGGACCAGAGATCATCCAAATCCGTGTCTTCAATTACAGTAAAAAACAAGTCGACTAACCTGGCTCTGTAACGCACACTGTTGACCGAAACGTTGTTCCCAGTTTCATTTTCCAATGAAAATGCTCCAATGATGCTAGTGTTGTCCACTAGCATACCAGTCTCACGAACTTACGCACAGCAGTCGCGGTGGGTGCTTCATTTCGGCCAAAATTTCTTTTTAAAAAACGAACTTTTAGGGCTACACAGCCTTCCCTTTAGAAATAAATTTTCAATATTTCCCAACGTTGTTCAAGCGCAAGGCGACTCATTTCGTTCCGCGGAGGTACATATGATACTGACTTTCTGTCAAGATTTCGAGCGGGAAGCAGCTGTTGGTGTCTAAATAACCTATGATTTAAAAAAAGAACCACTAGATGGCCCACCTTTTATATGAAGGGGTGGAAGATTCATCATAGCATCTAGAGCAGTGCCCAGCATGCTTGGAAAGCCATCGTACAGCTTAGACAAACCATTCTTTCTAGTTTGGTGAAAGTTTGTGTGTAAGCCTGTTCCACCAGACAACTTGTAGATCCAAAGGACCTTTAACGCACCTTTGCATTGCCAAAAATCTGATACCGCTTTGGTGGTTATTGAATCAACCTGCCTTGACCAAAGAAGCTTGTTATCTAAGATGACTCCCAGGTACTTAGCTTCCTTGGCATCGAGATGGAAATGTCATGACAATATTTTTCCTCCTTCTCGTGAAAAGAACGACATCAGTCTTAAGAGGATTAACCCACAGCGAATATCTAGCGCCGCGTGTGCTTTGAGACACAGTCATTAAACATAGGCCGACAGGGAGAACAGCAACATAATCTGCATAAGCCTGGGCATAGATTCCAGAGGCATTGAGAACATCGAGCAGGGAGTGGACCATATACACGATAGCAGCGGATACAGTCGTTGCGGGCTGTCCGTGTTTACGCCAGTTTGACACGTTGTTGGCGGCTTGCCAGTGCTTCGTTTACGCCATGCCGTCTAGCAGCGCCTTAGATGGGAATATAATATAAAGGTAGGCCTGGAAGAGATGGAACAGGTCAGCGCAACTTGGCAGGAAATACTCCTGACTGGAAGGTTTGGCGAAAGGCCGTATTTACGCTGTTAATTCACTGTTCGAAAGAAAAGTTGGTGCAGTTGGTGTATGAGTTTTGCCTTATTCACCTTGTATATCTCTAAAGTAGACAGTTCATAACGCCAGATGTCAAGATTTTGGATATCAAAAAAATAAGAACTTTTTCAAAAGAGGTATATTTACTTTAGTGATGTCGAAATAGCCCGGATGTAGATGGGCTTTGTTTGACTTTCCACATAAAAATCGGTAAGTTCAAATTGTTTGTACCTAATGTAACCTTAAAACAGGTTCAAGGAAATGCATATAACTTGATAAACCAAATAACTCATGATCTAAATGCTGCGATAGCCAACCGTGTTGCTCTTAAATACCATATCAGGGGCTCCCGGAACATGCACCATTGTTCCATCTCTCAATCAAAAATTATTCACAAATCCTCTTTATCAAGTGTTAAAATTGTGTTAGGTTTACTTAAAGCACAAAGCTGCTTTAAACACCTTAAGTCAACTATTTTTACCATTCTTAAACCTATTACACGCGCAATAGTCAAACTCTAAAAATAGCCTTAAATGTCAAAGAAATAACTATGAAGGCTGCCACCATCAATAACACCAGCATTATACTACTACTTTCCACGCTCCATAAAAACAAATTCAACAGCGATCCCCAGCAACCCCGGATCCTTAAAATCATTTTACGATTCCATTAAACCCAGGCCCTAATAAAGGTTCTTAAAAAATCAATCTACCATCAATCTCTTTGTGCTCACCAACTACCGCACGATAAAACCCGAAAAGCTCACCGACCCATCAAAAGCCAAGGACCAGGCGAAAACAAAAAAAAAATCCAACAAACACCAGTGAAACTATTTGTCATAAACGACAGGATGATGGGAATAATCACCCACGCCAAGTCTGAAAAGTACCCTCTAACCGCTTCGTAAATTTTTAAACTTGCCCTAAATTCTGCCGCCATAAAATCTAATTCCAGAAATTACTCCCACATACAAAAGGGACCTTCAAGGAATAGTACAGATTCATCACACCAGGGCGTATATCAAATGAATTGAACTTCAAATTATCATTCCTTTCAAAGAGATTACACAATGTCATCATCGACGATCCCCATCTGGCCCCGAGTCATCATCATCGTTGTGTAGTTCTTGTACTCTGTTGCTCCTTGCTCGTGGATTGTACTCGTAAAGTTTCGGGGAAAGGGATGACAATGACAGGATGAAATGGTGAGTTTGTAATTTTCCAGAAATTCAACACGATTCAATTTTCCGGTACCGAAAACAGCGATAAAAGATACTCGTACATCCCCAACTGCAAAGGAGCAAAAAATTAACGTTGAAAAGCCTCTGTTACTAAGGATATGGAGGTGGAATGAAAAACAACCCTTAATAGACAGCAAGTAACTTGAAGGCAGGTAATAAATTTACTAATATTATTACAACACCGACAACAACAAGAAGGCGTATGGCGCGCTTGTTATTGCGTTCGTCCTTTACTCATACCAACGGTAGCTTGGTAGCCATTCCGTCCGAGATAGTAGAGAGGATGACGATGTCGGATGGTAAACGTCCACAGAAGGGAAGTACGAAGTACATTTACCTATTAAATGTGCGTGAAATCAAAATAAGGTTCGAATTGAAGCGGGAACAGAAAGAAAAAAAAAACAACGCACCACCGTGCTTCCGTGCGAATTTTGTGGCGAACCCGGGAAGTAAATTAACTCCCCCGAAACGCCCTCGAAGGGTGCCACCAAATTTGTGGGATTGCACAGGAGAGGCGTTGGAGGTAGTTAATGAAAAAAATTAGTTTGCCACTTCCTTCGCGGGTGAAAGGCATAGCGATGGCGGCATTGAGTGAATGTTAAAGGATAATGGGAAGTTATGGTTCAGTAATCCTGCAAATGAGTGGGATGGCAACCATCCCTTTTTTTTTGCTTTCGTTTTCTTTCTTCTATACAAGTTGAGTGAAATAATTAAACAGCGAATGAAGCATGTCCTCGTCCTCAATTCACTTTCGATTGCTTCTTTTGCCTCACATGAAAGGTGGAAGATCCTTGCTTCAATTAAAATCAACACAATTCCGCTCGAACTCGGTGGAAATTCGATCAGAGATTTTTTTCTTGCGGTCTAGTTTATCTACCATTCCAATGCATCCACAGAATACGGGGGTCATGAAGAAAATCCATTTCGTACTGTATTAGGGGAGAGTCCTTGTTGTGTGTGTCTTTCATTGGAATGTTATATAATTGAGGTTGAGGCTCTTTATTCGGGAGAATAAAAAATAGGATATACCTAGAACTATGGGCGTGCGGCTCTTGATCCCGTATCTGGAGGGTGATGGTTGACTGGTTTTCTGTTTTTCTTCAATTCATCCCCCCCGGGCATCATTTTGTAATTGGGTCTTAAAGGTGATACAAAGCAATCTTTTTGGATGAGGTGTTGGGGTGCAGTGAGCTGTGGACGATTTGAAATGAAGGAGATGGCGGAAAAATTAACTTAAGGTTGATGGTACTTGGTAAAGAAAAATGTGCTTGTGCGGTGCTGGAATTGTCCATATTTTGGTTCACTTCTGACATTAATTTAAGGCACGTGTTGGAATGGAATATAAAACACGTTTATGAGCATTTCACTGTTTCGGGCTATCAGTTATGTTAACTTTGTGGGACGACGACGTTTCTCGAGCATTATATTTGAATTTGAACTAAATCTTACGATCCACATGGGCCTACGCAAATACGTGACTTTTCTCTCTTTTGATTCTTGAAGAAATTGGAAGCTTAATTTAACACCCTGGAAAGTGTAATTAAAAAAGTAAACATTTTCGTGTTTGTGGCATATTTTGAAAATTATGATCCATAACAAATTGGTTTTTGAACAGACGCCACAATAGGGTAAGGCTTTAATCATATCACCCTCTTAGTCTGACGTCGTTCCTCTTGGATGAACAACTTACTAACATTCATATTAAAACCTTAAGAGAATAAAATAAGTCCTCCACCCTTGCCGACTAGGTGGCACTAGGAACGATCAACAGAAAATTACCTCCACCATTTAAGCAGACATGCGGAGGCGCTAGGAATATGGCCCAGTGTCTTCCAAGCTATACACGTATGTATGGTGCGTCAAACCAAATCTCGAGATTGACATCAGCACAGGATGAATTGAAAATCTGTCGAGTACTTCCACATGCTTTGCAGAAACCAGCCAAACTCTGATGAGTAGTGGAATTACCAATTAGAAAAGGCTTTTAGGAAATGTGCCAGACATGCTTTGAAATGTGAATGAACGAAAATAACTTTTTAAAAGGTTAAAATTTATCAAAAGGCCCGAAAATAAAAGCTGCTTAGTGTGTCAACCGTCTCCTGCCAGCTTTTTGTTATTAAAAGTCTATTGCTACGAGAGCCATACAATATTTATACCTGTGTATCAGTGAATCAAAATTATTTGTAACGTTGTTCCACTATCCATTTTCACTCCTAGTCTGCGGTGTATCAGAGCTTCCCACTTTCACGGGTAGCATTATTTAACTAAGTTGTGCACAGCAGAGTTCAAGAATTTACGATCAATTTATCTTTTGTGACGGCAATACTCGTTATTTTATTATTATAACTTTTATTAACTGCCACTTGGAACTCCGAAATTCAGAGCTCCGTTGACATCCTTTCGCCGAGCGTACCTGTCCTGAGTGTATTCCTTCCATGTTTCTCTGTTCTGCTCCACCTCTTCTAGGCTCATTCTTATACATATTATCCTCCCATCTACGGCGTGGCCTTCCTGGCGTTTGGTTGGGCCTCAGGTTTTCCACTCATTATACTTTTGATTGATTGTCCATTGACCATTCGTTTTACGTGACTAGTCCATATTAATTTTCGTGATCTTGTTACGCGGACAATGCTTGGGGCTGAATACAGCTCCTCGAGTTTTTGATTGTTTTCTGTTTCTTCGTCCTGTTTTCCACCACAAAATCTCCTTAAAACCTTGTTTTCTTCGACCCGAAATATATTTTCTTCTTCCTTAATGCCAGAGGCCAAGTTTTACCTCAGTAGAGTATCACTGGCATTATTATAGTCTAATAATTATGGATTTTGACATTGAGGAAAAAACGGGTTGTTTAATCGCCATATACAGTATTTTATTTATTTCGATCTTTATATTTTTTTCGACAGTCATTACGGTTTCCAAATGTTTGAAATCATTCATTTTCAATCCCTATCTGTCAGTGACCATATACATTGTTTCCGCTTCATTAACTTTTCAACCTGCTTCCTTTCCTGCCATTATAATATGCGTTTCCCTTAAATGTTTCTTCACTATCTCCCAGAAGGGCCGGAGTCTCAAGTTAAAAAAATATTCGACGCGCGATGAGCGAGTTCGGATCCCTACAACACTAACGCCATCGAATATTCATTTCGCGGCTTGTCTTTCCGGCGGGGTACTGACAAAACCCCCTGCAGTACACTTGCCTTGAAAAAGCTTCCCGACGTTAAAATTTTAGGTCCCGTTCACATGTGTGGACAAAGAAATCGCACACAACATAAGTGAATTCATGAGATGTAACATCACCTAAGAAGAAGAAGAGGACTTCACTGACTGATTTTCAAGGAATATTAGACCTTAATCACTCACACCTTAAAACTTTTTTAAACCTTTATTCAAGACGCTATTCTTATCTGCAGTGTTTAATGATCATCTCCATAGATCTCACAGAACTTGATCAAGTCCCCAGTAGATCTTTTTAGAGATTTCTCAATTTAAATAGTCATTTTTGATCGTGTGTTTTTGAATTCCATATTATCTGTGGCTTGCAGTCCCGTGGAAGGCCAACTTTCCTGAATCCTAAAAACAGCCGTTAGCTTTCTACTAACGGTCGTCATTTTCAGTCATACTCACCTGAGTAATGCCTTGCTTACTTGCGTTTTTCGACATCCTGGTTTGAATAAGGTCACAACTACACCCCTACCATTACCTTGATGGAAGCTTGTGCAGCCTTCAACTTGTAAATTAAAGTACTTTTTGCATGAGCAACAAAAGTCGATAATGGCTCAATTAACATTAACTAACAACTGTTCATTAAATACTTCAGCTTCTTGGAGACCTTTTTAAAAACCTTTATACCGGACCAAAACTCTGACAACTTGGCCAAAAGCAGCGTTTAACAATTCCAAAACCTTTCTGATCTTAATTATTTACTTGCACTGAAATAAAATCTAAATTTTCTGGTCTTAATTCCCGATCTTACTAAAGCACTTATAACCTCTTGGACAGTCCACGGCAGACGGGCAATATTCAGACACTCAGATACGTTTCGAAAAGCATGACAGATAATACAACCCCTCGGAATCAAGCCTCAAATATAGTCAACTATCTCTCTAGCCCTGATATAGGATATTTGATTCGAATATGTGTACCTTTATTCTGGTTTTATAATGATCATAAAGGGTCCGCCATCTAAGGTTTTTTTTTTCAAGTAGTGCTTATTTCGTGAATGGTAACACTTAGCTCATGTCTGATTTGACAGATAATTAGTTTTATCCTTCCGCTGAACGAATATGGTTGTGTATACGCTTGAACAACGCTGGGAAATATTGCCTGCGATCGACTTACAGAAGATGCCGATTTTGCCAAAAAAATCATCTTTTCAGATGAAGCTCATTTTGATCTTGGCGGGTATGTAAACAAGCAAAATTGTCGCATTTGGGGCACAGAAAACCCGCACGCATACATTGAAAAGCCGGTGCACCCAAAACGAGCCACTGTTTGGTGCGGATTTCGGTCCAGAGGCATAATTGGGCCATTTTTCTTCGAAAATGAGCAAGGAGTGGCCGTTACAGTCAATGGCGATCGTTATCGGGCCATGTTGAACGAATTTTTGTTCACAAAAATTGAAGAGGAGGATATTGGCAACATTTGGTTTCAACAGGACGGCGCTACGTGCCACACAGCCGAAGCTACACTCGATGTTTTGCGCCCTGTTTTTGAAGATCGCATTATCAGCCGCAGAGCTGATGTCGTTTGGCCACCTCGGAGCTGCCATCTGCACATAGCCAATACAGATCTGTTATGTATCTGTATTAGAAAAGTGACAAAAATTACGTGATTTCGAGGATACTATAGGGTGATCCAATTTTTGATTCCCAAAGTAAATTTAAATAAAACACATTTATAATTTACACTTCGATAAAAAGTAATGATTCATTGTATTGGCTGGATTTTACCATTATAAATGGTATACAACATCATTTGCTTGACCCCCACAGGAATTATTGCAGACCTCGATTCTAAGAAAATAGTTTCCAATAACTTTTCTACACATTTCGGGAAATGATTTGGTTGTAACGTACCGAATATTCGTTTTCAAAGCTTCAGGAGCTTGTGCGCATAAACACGTGCTTTTATATATGCCCACAAAAATAATTCCAACGGCGGCAAATCACAGGATTTTTGTGGCCAATTCACATCATCGAAGCGCGAAAAAAATCGTCCACAAAACTAGCAGTTACACCAAGACGGATCGTATTGTTTGAGACATTGCACCGTCTTGTTGAAACCAGATTGTCAAAAAAACTCGGTTAAAAAAAAGGCTAAATGTTGTGTTTGCAGTGAAATATAGATTTGAAGCTTCTTTAACACATTCACTAGCTGCAGCGGGCTTTGTATTATGTATATGCCTTGAGGTTTATATAACAAAGTCAATCTTTTCGAATTTTCTTCTGCAGTTTTACCCACAGTAGACTCAGATGGAAGATTATGTTGACTGTAATCTGTTCATTATGCGTGAAACGTAACTACTACAAATTCAGTATTTTTGTAGTAAGTTTTCACAATTTTTCCGCAAAATTTAAACCATCCGGACCACGGAATTGGATTCTTCTTCTACTTTCTAATAAGCTGAGGATGTCCCTGATAGAAACTTAGCTGATTCCCTCAGGAGTCAGGATTTCTCTGAGGAGGATACGCTTCCTAAGATGGCAGAGGGCAGCATACTCGCATAGTATGTGCTCTGCAGTTTCCTCGTCTGAAACCGAGTGTCGATTCTGTCTAGACGACTAGACACAGACTATAGTGTTCCGAAAGGGAGCTGACCAGTCTTCTGATATACTCTATTATATTTGAGAATATTGATAAAGTGCTTGTTCAGGGGCCATATGAATCTCTTCGATTATCGAAGTACTTAAACGCTGTTCGTAAAGCATAGCTGTATCGATTTTTCCACTTGTCTAAGACTTGTTTAAGAGAAAATTAATCTTGACTTGGAGATTCCGCATAAAGGTTCGGCACCTATGCACCTTTCGCTGGAAGCTTTCCTAGCGAGTTGGTCGGCGATTTCGTTGTCTTTAATACCCTTGTGACCTGGCACCCATCAGAGTTTGACCTTATTTCTTTTGGGTAGGGCATCATGGCATTCCTTGACGGATTTCGAGTTCGTACTATACGAGTCCAACGTTTTGAGCGTCCAAAATGCCAGCGCCAACACCGGAATTCATCTTGGAGTCATCTGTGTACCACCTCAAGCCCTTGATATTTAGCAAGGAATCACCGCTTTCCCAAGCTGTGTGGTTTTGGATCAATATCTCAAATCTTTTGTCAGATGAAGTCGTGCGTGACTTCATAACCGAGGTTGGTTAACTCGTAGAGTAGGTCGTCGATGACTATCGACCAGAGAAGTGGTGAAAAGACTCCATCTTGTGGACACCTTTTAGCTGCCGATACTGTCACAGAGATCTCTCCGGATGTAGCTGATATAATACTGCTCTTAAGCACCGCCCTTACCCAGTGGTTAGTGAGTGCAGATTAGTGTTTTTAAAAGCCCTCAATATGGAGGAAAGCGCAAATTGCGATCTCCTTGCGTGTGAAGCTATTTTTCACATGCGCTACTAAGTGATGCAGCGTGTTCTCAGTAGATTGTTTTTTAGTATACCTCTAATATGAAGCTCTATCAGTTTTTCCATTGTGTTAAGTAGGAAAGATGTTAGGGTGATAGGATTTAGGTTGTTCACCTGGTTTTCTTGGGATGAGGACAAGGTTGACATTTGAGCAATGTATCCCAAGTTGAAAGCTATCAGCGGTGCTAGTCTTTAGCTGTAGATTTGCATGGTTTAAAAGAGCCTATTGCCCATTTAACACTATCACCGCTGAAGAATTAACAGGAGAGGTTATTTGTTCTACTATCAATGTAAACTGTGACGCTCATTAGAGCATCGAGAGGTTTAGCTGGGTAGTATGTAGAACTAGGGAGATGTACCTTATGCAAAGTCTCCAAGGTTTCTCTGCGATTGACAGGGAAATTTCCATCTGATTAACATAGGTTACATGAGGCTTGAAACAGGCGACGATTTTCTGAATTATGTACATTTTTTTTTGAACATGTCTTCTGATTTTGGGACCTTTTTAGGGAAATGCCCCTGCTTCAGTGGGTACACGTGTCTGTGTGTTTGTGTGTGTTCGTCCTTTCGTGAACTATTTTTTTAGGACTTCATATCATGCATACTGAAGAGTTGATGAAGTTTTTGTTAATTTTATGACAAGCGGACTGCAAACTGGAGCTGTCGGTGCGTCGTAGATGTGCTTCATGCTTGAATTGCGTTTTCCTCTTTTTTCCTGGGATGACTAGTCTCTAATCTTCGTACGTCATACTGGTCAGACGCACTCAAAAACTATTTTGAAAAGGTTCAGCATAGCGTAGCGTAAGAGTTTTCCAGAGATTCCAAAGTTCCCAACGCTCCTGATTTCATATCCTCAGTTCCTACCTTAATAGGGTGCAGGTCTATTGCTTACAGTAACTATTTATCAGCAGTGCATCGAGTCTTTACATAATTTGGACATACATATCTTGTTTGCTTTATCCAGCGACAAAATCTCTTTTTTGTCTGTGTTTATTGTTAATTGAAATACCATTCACAAAGTAGTCCATCCATAAGGATCATAACGGCCAATGACCTTGACTTTTCCTCAATTTGATTTGGTCACGTACACCGCTCCGGGATTTTATAAAACCAACTCGGACGTGGACGGTTATTAATATGTATTTGATACACAAAATCAAATTCTCTGTCATTCTTTGACACCGTACGAAACACAAATAATTTTCGGTTTCGAGTAGAAGCAATCCATCAAGAGACAATATATTCTAGAAGAATTCTCGACCAATTCATCACAAACTTTTATATCTTCAGTCAGCTTTAGCTTCAACTAGGCCCTTCTACTGTGGGCCAACCCCTCCGGGCTCACTAGTTATTTGCTTTGGAATGGCAACGTTTCTTAATTTAAGGCGAAACAACGCCAAGATCTAGGTTTGTTGTAAAGGGGCTTTATGCCCGGGGGAAGGAGTACAGTGACTTGGCCAGTGTGCACGATTGGGGTGGAAATGTCAAGCAAACAAAAACAATGCCATAAAACAGCCGACGATACACACAACTCCGATGATGCTTAGACTTCTGTCAAGAGGCGACGAATTCGTTTTAATGCGTATCCATGTTCCTTTATTTCACACTAAGACAAACGCGTAGCCATGTACTTGTAGATCCCTAGACGCGGAGACATAGTCGTTTTCCGCAAGAGAGACGACAGTCGTGTAAACAAACTAGAATAATATTTCTGTTTTTTTTTTTTTGCTACCATTTTAGCACTAGTTGTGTCTTTGTTGCTCGTCCTTGGCCGCTTGGTTCCTCTTCAGCTTTGTACAGAGTCGCCCCCATTCCTTATGTGTCGTCGCACGCACACACGCACCGTAGTATGACGGAGGTACTATTATTCTTCCCTCGGATGTGTGTGTGCTCCTGCTCGAATGTCTGACGGTAAGAAAATCCACCCCTAGTCGCGCGAAGACATGGAAGCTAGGCACGCGGAACTCATAGAAGCAGGCGGGTGATGAGGTAGATTGACTCCAGGGTTGGGTGTATGGTATGTATCCAGCCGGCTTATAACTTTCCCAATTTGGAATACGAAATGACATCCTTTTTGGCGTTCTTAGTAATTCTGGAGTTGTTTAGCGCTGTTGCTTCACACAAGACCCATAAATTCATCCGTCTAACAATCTCTGGGGGTGAATTGGTGGAATGGTGGACTCTCCAGCACCCTACACACACGCGTATGCTTATATGCTTGCATATACATACGTATATGTGAGTTCATATGAAAATACCATTAGACGAGTCGTCGTTGGAGATTTTATTACGTTAGTCCGACGGTAGTTGGCTTTCGAGGCTAGCAGTTCAGGAAAGGAAAGACAAAATGAATGAAAGTAGTTAGGGGTGATACAACGATGCGGTGAATAAGCTTTACCGTTTTAAAGACCTATATTTCCCGTTTGATGATGCTTTTTTGAAGTGGTCGTCGATATGGCTACAAAGTTTTTTTTCTCTTGTTTTGTTTACAAAAGGTATCACAGAAGCTGTATGGAGGTTACGAGCGGTACGACATGTTTTTACGACATAAATAAAAGTCGCAGAAGCGAAGGGAGAGCAAAGAAAAAGTTGCGAAACCTAATCGTGATGAAATTTTAGGAGACTGCCTCCAGGATTAATTGACTTTCTCCATTTCAGAATTACACATTCCAGTTATATTCTGTTTTTGTTTTTATGACAGCGCCAACGATTGTTATTCGCAGATGAGATCGATATCGAATCACACCGAGTCGGCACGGGGGACTTGGTCCACAAACAGGTTATAACCCTTGATGTAACGAATACAATTCAAATCATGCGTCATTCGGTAGTGATAGAGTTGTAAATAGATTCCGGGCGAAACTGGTTTTCATTAATGTGTAGGCGGGAGGGAATTGACTCACTAAAGTCAGTCGTGTGTCAGATTCTAATTTTAAAAGATAACCTAGTCGGTTGTGTGCCAAGGTCGGCCGTGTTCAGTGAGCCGTGCTATACGGGTCATCAAACAGTGGTTTAGTTTTTTTTAGTTCTACAATCTGTCAGTACGATGTTGATGGATGTGTTACGGCACTGCGATGTTTGCTAAGATTCTAGTATGCTTGGGAAAGCATATATGCTTATCTTGCATTTTTCATGTTGTTACTGTTTGGGTAGAACAAGTTGAAGAAGCTGTTATGCTGGCTATTTTATAGGGTGCTCCTCTGTCGGAATTGAATGTGAATGAGAGGCATGGAATAAGATGCTTAAACTTGTCAGGGGAACTGGTCGCATACATATTTAATTTCTTTCTTTTCTGTTCTTTCCGGTCACCCCGGGGAGATTTGCATTAACCCAAGGGTTAGCCTTGACATACTCATTGCTAAACTGTCCTTCAAATTTGGATGATATAGTGCTGAACCTCTAAGTAAGATTATTTGATTAATCAGTGCTATATGATGCGGCTTTAATGCATTTTAAATCAGCAAGGTGAAACAAGTGCAGTATAAAATAGGCGATGCATGGCGAGAATTTTTTAAAGGCCATCCAACATTTTAAACTTCGCGCCATTATTTAACCGTCAACATTTGGCTACGAGTATCATTGCGATGGCTATTAAAACATTAAAATTAAAAAAAAAATTAAATGTAGATCGACACACACTTGTACAACGTGAACATTTACTACAAAACCGCGAGCACATAGCAGAAAGACTTTTCTAAGCTCGCACACCTTTTAACCTCGAACACCTTCTTTCACAGCTATAGTGAATTTAATCAGTAAACTTGAACGTTTTCGATGAACGATTCAGCAAGGTCAGATAAAATGTCGCTGCCATAGTTGAACTAGACGATCACAGGAATCGGACCTATTTCAAACTTGGCTCAATGCCATTCACTAATTGAGTGTTGGAAATGGGTGAACTAGATCATGATGTGGACACAAAATATTCTGAGTGATGGGAATCATTTTCGTTGGTCTGGGCACGAAAAATACCGCTTATTCTTGAAAACCTTATCAAGTGTTGCATCTATAGGCAGAACAAAATTGATTTGGAATCGATGTCATTATTCGTTCTTGCGATATTTGAGGCCTAAGCTCACGAACGTATGAATGTGAATCATATTCACACGCAGACTTCTCTTAGATTAGTTCGAGTTCGAGGAATTTGAGAACTCTTTCCAAATAGGAAGTTAAACCAGAATAAAGACTTTAGACGGAGCCAAAGCCGGCATTTCGCAGATGTTGTACTTTATTCTTAAACTCAAAGTTTTTACTTTAAAGTTAATATTTGCTAACACTTAAAGCTATTGGAAACTTATGGTTATCATACTCCATAGATTTAGACCTGTGAATACTAGTTTCGTCGTTTAAAAGAAGACAAGAAACGTCTGGACAGCCAAATACATACGTTTAAAGATGAAGATTTGGAAACAATATCCGATGGAAGAACTTGCAGGATTATTAAAAGTTAAACTTACAACAATTTCCAGACGGTTGAAGGCATTGGGAATGATTCGAAAGCAAGAGAATCAGATACCATACGAATTAAAACCGAAATGCTGATTAGCTGCCATAAAAAAAGGCATTTTTGAATCGCACGACTACTGGCTAAGAAAAGTGGATCTATTGTGAAAATTCAAAGTGCAGTAAATCAAATGTCAAGCCCGGCCAACCAGAAAAATTGTCAAATAAGCCAAATTTTCATGCTACCAAGATAATGTTGTGTTTGGTGGGATCAAAAGTGGATCAGAGTGGTCTACTATGAGCTGCTTGGAAGTGGCCAAACAAGCAATTTATTTAAAAACCAAATGAAGATGCTAGTACTAAGCTTCAGAGGGCTTAAAATAAAACCCATAATATGGTGATATGATGGTCTCTCACAAAAAAGTTTACAAGAGCTAGCTCTTGTCCCCTATGTCGATCCATAGGAATGTCAATGAAAAGTCCCATTACTAATCGAACTCAGTCAATAAGCAATGCCGTAAAAAAATCATAATAATGGTTCAACGATGAAGAAAATTCCCAAATATAGTGAGTTCAAAAGTAAACTACTGGTGGGCATTCCAGCTCAAGTACCAAATGAACGAGGTTTGTTCAAAAAATAAGGAAACTTTTTGAATTTCGCGAACGAAGTACGAGGTTGGTCCAATAAGTACTTAGCCTACAAAAGAAAAACAAAAATTATGGAGAGGCGATTTATTTTTATAGTATAGTCTCCTTTTAGCTCGATACACTTGACCCAACGATGCTCCAACTTCTTTAACCCGTCTGAAAAATATGTTTTCTCGAGGTCTGCAAAGTAGGCCTCCGTGGCGGCAATGACCTCCTCATTCCACTGAAATTTCTGCCCGGCGAGTGACTTTTTCAAGTTAAGAAACGAAAAGAAGTCGCACGGGGCCAAATCTGGAGAATACGGTGGATGGGGCAGCAATTCGTAGCTCGTGGCGAGGGCGGAGGTGGGAGCCGGTGCGTTATCATGGTGGAAGAGCACTTTTTTCTTCGGAAATTGGGGCCGTTTTTGTCTTAAATTCGGCCTAGAATCGGCCCAATAATTTGGCATAGTACAGCCCTGTGACCGTTTTGCCCATCACCAGGTAGTCGATGTGGATCACACCTTGTGAATCCCAGAAAACAGTGACCATCCCCTTTCCGGCCGATGGGACAGACTTCGCCTTCTTCGGAGCACGTTCGCCGGGTGAAGTCCACTGTTTCGACTACTCCTTGGTCTCTGGTGTATAACATGTTTCGTCGACTGTAACGAAACGACACAGAAACTCCTTCGGATTGCGCTTAAACAGCGTCAAGCCCTGAAGTGGTCTCACGGTTGCGCTTGTTGTCCGGAGTGAGCAAACGCGGCACCCATCGCGCCGACAGCTTTCTCATTCCCAAAATTTCATGCCATATTTATAGGTCATATCCTACCTACGCGATCTTTTGAAATGCTTACTGTCTCAGCTATCTCGCGCTCCTTCAATCGGCGGTCTGCCAATACGAGATCGTGGATTTTTGTCACGTTATTCTCCGTGGTAGCCGTTTTCGGGAAACCTGAACGTGGCTCATCAAAATACGACGTGCGATCATGTTGAAACTCGTTAAACCAATTTTTGATGGTCGCCATCGAAGGAGGAGAGTCACCGTACACAGCATCCAAAAGCTCTTTGATTTCGCTGCGCGATTTCCCTTCCAAAAACAATAATCGAATCACCGACCGATATTGCTCTTTTTCCATTTTTCTAAAATCCGCGGATACTCCCGCTTCCACATGCGGTCACAACAAAACTACGAGTCCGATCCGGCTGAAATTTCGACAGTATCCGTCTACTAGAATGTCCTACACGATAAGTTGCTCTTGCGATAGTGGCGCCATCTGGCGGTGATACTAAGTACTTATCGGACCACCCTCGTATATGCTATTTTCAATTTTTTTTTCTTTGTCACTCGTACATTGATAGCCATTTTGAATATTTAGTTTGTTTTCCACTGACATAAAGGTTAGACGTGTTTTGGTGTGATTTGCAATTTTTTGATTTGAAAAGAAATTTGGATGAAGAAAATAAGTAAATGCTCCAACGTACTTGAAATATTGACTCTAACATTGGTGAGTCTACTCTGAGCTATAAAATAGGTTTATAGGTTCTGTGGAGAACGCTGGGAAGCTGACGATGGTTTCCCTGAACCCCACAGCACGTCAACAACGGACGAAAACGTTGAAATTGCTTAAATTCACCTAACACAGTATGAGGATTGACATCCTCGGTTTCAATTCGCATGGTTTCCATTTTTTTTTCCTTTTGAAAATTCGCGAGATTTTCAAATTGTGGAAAATTGCATTTGGCATGGGTTTTGACCCAGTAATGTCTCCCATTCTGCGTCTTCAAATGTTTTCACCGAACGCTTTTAGTACATATTTTATCGTGATTTCACACTTAAAAGAAAGCTCATATTCAACAAGTACGTTTTGCCATTTTATGGTGAATAGATCAACGTCAGAAGAACGTAAGCAAATTATATACATAGTCGTCCATCTGAGCAAGTTATTCGGAACGGGATGGATCGTTTTCGCACCACGTACGTATACACTTTAGTGGATAATACCCATCCCCAAAGACGACAAACATTGCGAAAAGAAGAAGTTATCGCCGTTTTTGTTTGAAGTTATTCGAGCTAGCCGTGGCGTGCATATGTCCGAAATCATATTTAAACACTTACGGCATAGATTATCTATTAAATAAAGCTAATATTATAGATATTAACATTAACTTGAACTGTTTTATTTCATTCTAAATATGTAAAGGGTGTCTCAGTAAGAGTGCACTTTTTAAAATTGGAATATTTTTTTTTTCATGCAAGTGGCAACTCTGAAATTTGACAGCTGTCACCTCTGTTTATTCCGATTATTAAAAATGGAGCGCTTTTCGAAAGAACAACGCGTTATAATTGTGAAAACTCAATACAAAAATGGGAAAAGTTACGCTGAAACTGAAGAAAATTTCAGCCGAGAAAGTGCACCTAATGTGTTAACCATTCGAAGAGTGGTCAAAAAATTTGAAGAAACTGGGTCAATTATGGATAATAAGAATCTTTTGCGTCAACGTACCGGTTGGTCTCTTGAAAACATTGCTGCTGTAAACGAGAGTGTCGCCGAAAATCCAAAAACATCAATTCGACATCGTTCTCAACAACTGCAAATTTCACGAAGCACTACGCAGCGCATTTTGACTAAAGACCTCCACCTTCATGCGTACAAGATTCAGTTAACTCAGGAGCTCAAACCAGCAGACCACGGAAAGCGCCGGCAATTCGTTCAATGGGTAATGGAGCAAAGTGAAGTCGATGCCAATTTTTCGAAAAAAGTCATTTTCTCCGATGAAGGGCATTTCCATATGAATGGCTTCGTGAATACACAAAATTGTCGAATTTGGGACTCAAAAAATCCTCATGCAATCCATGAGAAACAAATGCACCCACAACGAGCAACTGTCTGGTGCGGATTTTGGTCAGGCGGCGTGATTGGACCTTACTTTCTTGAAAATGAGGCCGAAATTGCAGTGACTGTGAACGGCATTCGTTACAGGAATATGATAACGGACTTCTTGTGGCCTCAACTGGACGGCATGAATCTGGACAACATGTGGTTTCAGCAGGACGGCGCAACCTGCCACACCGCGCATGAAACAATCGACTTATTGCAGCAACGATTTCCAGAACACATTATCTCACGAAATTCTGATGTCAACTGGCCACCAAGATCGTGCGATTTAACGCCGTGCGATTTTTTTCTTTGGGGTTTTGTGAAATCTCGGGTTTATGCGAATAAATCCGAAACAATTCCTGAGCTCAAATCGGAAATCCAACGCGTCTCTGTGCAAAAGTCATCGAAAATTTCATGAAAAGAGTAATGGCCTGTCATCGGAGCCGTGGGGGTCATTTGCGCGGATATTTTATTCCATACTTAATCGGAACATGTCTTCTTTACAATACAATAAAAATATCACAACTCTGTCATAAAATACTTGTTTTTATTTTAAAATGAAAAAGTGCACTCTTACTGAGACACCCTTTATAAATCTAAAAAAAACCTTTTATAAGTCCTATATTAATCAGCTCACCATAAGTCGCTCTAATTTTCTGATTTTATTTTTTCTTTCCAGGTAAATATTGATGTAAACACTATCTTAGACATTAAGGTCTATCATGCTAATAACAAACCTGTCGAAACGTCACAAGAAAGCCTTAAAAGTATGCAAGTATCTAAATCGTCTTTAAATTTCCTTTATTCCTTCCTTTAATATTCGTTTTTTAGAGCGCATATTTTTTCGAGATAAGATCTCCTTAGAAAAGTGAAGCTTTCGGTAAAAATATGGTTGACAAGCACTTATACAATAGTATACTGTTATTTACAAGTCATTTATTTGGTATCCATTTTGGTAACAGTTTTGGTACTCCACTCTACTTGGCAATGCAATAGGCAAACTCCCCCTTGATATAAGGCATTTTCCCCAAATTTCTCATAAAACTTTCCATCTAACGATACACCTTATTAATTTCCCGATTACCGATTGAAATTTGATTCTCCTAAAACCCATTCCGTTTATGAATATTCCTCAGGAACTTTCGGATTAGATAGATAAGTAATTGCCTCAGAAGCGGAACCAAGAAATTCACTCTATCTCTAACCAGACCAGATATATACAAAATAGAATAACTCTGAAAACCATAGCAATTCCCCACCCCATCCGGCTACATTTAATTATAAATAAATTTTGAATTACATAATCCCCAGTCGTACTTCAAAAAAGGTCCGAGAAAGCAATAGAAAACAAAAAGCAAAACAACAAAAATATTGAACCGAGTGAAACGGCAAAAACCATTATTTCAAACAATTACCGGCGAATTATAAAACATAATCAATGAGCCATAGCCACATCGAAAGCGAGAAAGCCACCGAGAAGGGGAAAGGATTGGTCGCCGATTCTCTGTCCTAGTGAAATAAAACAGCGAAACTTTCGTAATCCGAAAGGATTACTTACATCGCCCCTCCTTTCCGATCACCCTTTGCTGTTTTCTCATTTTTTATGAGTTGGTTTCCTCCTATCGAGTTAATTTGTCCGAACCGGATGAGATGAAAGGAACTGCTGGTCGCGCAGAAGGAAGACGGGAAGTCAGAAATGGTGCGTATTGAAATTTTCATTACTTAAGAGGAGACTACACGACTGTCGATTGGCCGTAAAATAAATGATTGTAGTGATGGGTGGCAGGGATAGCTTGGGTTCGATGTAAGTGTTGGCCATTAAAGTTGTGGATGGTAGCTGGCGTAGCTGGCTGGGTTGGCTACGGAATGGGACTGGACTTGGTTATGTATATTCATGATGTCGAACTGTGGGATGGGATGGGAGAGTTTTAAGTGGTCAAAGGACTAAGGGAATTATCGATTAATTTGAGTTCGATTGAGTGAAATGAAGGATTGGAGACAAATATTGAATGATTTTAGGCAAAGAAACGGCGCCGACGAGGTGCTTGCTAATTAGTTTGTAAACCGGCCAATTGAATTAATTAACGTAACTGGAAAACAAAACACAACAGTTCGATATATTTAATATTCATAAGTACGAAGACTGAGTGTATCATTGCTTTCAAAATCTAACCATGTTAGAGCAACTAGAATTGTCTTACCTTAAAGACCCAATTTTGAATAGCCCTTTCTGAGAAGTCTCTTTTCAGCACGTCTGTTTCTAGGCTTTAACGTGCTTGGTAAGTTAATATCGGCCAATGTGCCAAGGAATGTGTGGTAAATTCAAATTAAGTATTACTGGCCAAAACGTGCAAGGAACAACCCTTGAGCCTGAGCTCAATTCGAGAGTTGGACATCTGTTCGTAATTTGCTTTTCAGTTGAGTAATTTTTTTTTGAGTAATTTTATCAGAGAGATGTGTTCAAAAAATAACAGGAATAATCGATTTTTAAAGTGAATTTTGTTGACCCGGATCAAAATAGCATTCATTGGTCGCTTATACTGATGCAAGCACGAAACCATTTTGGAACTTGTTGTATGGGATGGCAATTAACTCCCTCAGCTTATACCATAATCCAAAATCTACTTTCGAAACCATAGCCCTTAAAGCCACTTGGAGCCATGCCTGGCTTATATTGGACTGAACAGTACTATAATTACATTTTCAATGACTTTTTTGTAAAATAATTTATTTTCGGCCTTAAAATACCCTTCAGTTTAGGCAATAACTTCTCCATTGGACCCAAATTTTCTTCCCTGGAATATTCCTCTTAGTCTGCAAAAAGGTTGTAGTCACTGGGAGCACGTGATGAGCCAGTTCACGGTACAACGCACGTAATTCAGATTTTTCCATTGACCTGAAAACTGCGAAAGTAGAGTCAATAAAGGCACTGTAACTTGTGAACTAAACCTTCGATTGTCCAAACATTTTGAAACCTACAGTTTGAAGGTTGTCACCTCCTAAAACTCATATGGATTTGCCAATAGTGGAGCCATCTATATGTCACCCTACGCACTAAATAAGTGATATGCTAGTTTCTTGTCTGGTTTGCTCATTACGCTTGTAGGAAACTCCTTATTGATTTAGCTATTGAATATATGCTAAGGTCTCGTGGCTCACTATACAGTTGTCGAGCCTCTATCGGTCTTGAAAATCTAGAATGCTTTTATTAGGACAATTGAATTAGAGTCATATCCTTAAACCCCTTACCTGTTTCAATAGTTCTCTGTTATTGATTGTCTAGTAATCTGGATCTTAAGACGACTACCGAAATAACAAGATTTGGAACAATTCTCACCTTATAGAGGGTGATTGTTTTGATGTTTGATTTTTAGTGTTCTTTTTTTGACAGCTCATGCGTGATTCGTGACATGCGTTAAAATAAAGCGTACTCAATTAGGATTGCCATTTCATCGTAAAAGGACTTATACTTGAAAAACGATTGCAACATATTGAATTTTATAATTTCAAAAAGTGGTCTATGAAAAATGTTTTTCGCGCATTTCAAACATTTTACGGTTGTCATAAACGGCATAAACACTTCTGACCATAATGATGCCGGAAAAAAAGGAAAAGAAGATCAAACTATTGGCCATAAAGCCATATAGGCAGAATGCGTACAAAGGAAAATATTGCTGCTATATCCGCCAATGTTAATGACGACCGTCGCCGATTACATCAATTGTAATTATATTACTCGACTACGTTCAAAGTTCTTCGTTTAAAATCTTACAAAATACATTTCGTTAAAGAACAGACTCGGAACAACCTGCTATATCAACAGTATAGTATAAAAGCTGGATTAAGATCTACACTGTTTATCGAAAATTTGTCTTCAGTGACGAAGCACATTTCTGGTTGAATGGGTATGTTAACAAACGAAATTGTCGAACTCTGTCAGTGTTATAACCTCAGACAAATTACCGGAGTTGGGATTGCACCTGAAAAAATAAAACGTTTGGCTGAGTTTATGCTCCGGCGGAATTTTGGCCAGCATTTTTCAGAACTCTCTATAAGAAAAACATTATGGTCAATGGCGCTCCCTATCATTCAATGATTTTTTGCCCAAGCTATTGTACATGAGCTGAACCCGGTCGACATGTGGTTTCAGTAAGACGACGCTACGTGCTACACACCGCCGAATTGAAAAACCACGTTCAATTGAGAAACAAGTTCGGTGAGCATTTTATCTCTCGTTTTTGACCGATGAATTGGCCGACTAGATCGTCCGATTTTACGCCCTTAGACTATTTTTTATTATATTTAATCACATCAATGCCGACTAGCCAACGTCAATGGCAAACTTGGAAGATAACATTATGAAAGTTATTAACGAGATATGAACTAACATGTTCCAAAAAATTACTCAAAATTGGACTCTTCGTACGGACCACTTAAAACGTAGTTTATCAACCTGAATAAAAATTGTATACCTTTGGCAATGTTCTTTCATTCTTTTTTTGACAATTAAAAACCAAACGCTTAAAAAATCATATGCATGATCACTATTCGTCAATGACAAGGATCTTAAAATAATTTAAATAGTTCCCTGGTTAGACGATATGACTTTTACCACTTTGAGTCCTAAACACTCTCCATCTGGGTGATCGTGGTGCAATTATAATCATCATCGACTGTTGAGCGGAAGGTCTGTAGTTCAAGGCTATACATAGCCGAGAACAATTCCTATACGTCAAAGCAACCTCAGTTGTGAAAGAGAGAGGATCAGAAAATGTTGACGAAGGCATAAGACCACTTCAAAATTCATACTCTGTGTGTGCATTTCCAATATAACACCTTAATCTTTCATGTCACAAAAGAGTTACTGTGAACTACAACCAACGCAAATTCAGTCGAATTTCTCGAATCCTATCTAGAACAACCACCCCCGGAGTTTAGTGAACGAACATCTTCGACACAAACCATCTGCACATCGTCCAGGTTGTGTGACAAACACAATAAGAACTTACACTCATGAACCTTGCCGAAAAAATAACTCTCTGTCGCTGCCTTCGAAGATTTAGACGTGTTTGCCTCTATTCTTTGCAGTAAGGATCCTCGTTAAGAAGCGTTTGCATGTATAAATGTTCTACAAACATTCCCATGTAATGGCAGAAAAAACTTCTCAATTGACCTCGAAACTCCAATATTGATCTCCTAAAATGACACCAAAGACAAAATTATATTTTTCTAAATCTTTTTCTGCGAAAATGTCTTTAAAACATTTCATTTACTATCAACATCCAACGCCGGCTTTGCGTCAACTCCCAGTTCCCTGCACTTTCATTTGTTCCCCACAAATAACATAAAAAGACAGACTACGAGTACAATATCATGAAACCTCGCTCCGACTGGCGCTACGCACTGTGCACACATTTATGAAATCCTCATTCTATGTTCTGCTCAGAAGTAAACAAAGAACACGAACTTCCGAGGCTCACATCAAACAACAAGAGCAATAACAGCTCTGAAGTGTACACAATACACTTCCTTTTACTGCATAAACTTGTCTATTAATTAAAAAGTAAAATTAGAACGAAAAAAGGAAACAAAAGCGACGAGGAAGAAAGCAAAAATAGGAAAACACACGCAAAAATTGAAAGCACAACTCGACGCTAGAGAAGAAGCCCCTTAGCAACAAGGAGAGAACTTGAGAGGAAAAAACAAGACTGCACTGTTTTTTTTGTCCTTTCCACTAGCAAGAGCACATTCAGATCAAATACGACTCGAACAAACAAAGGGCAACATTATTCCCTGTTTACTTAAGTACGAGCAAAGTAGGGAAGTACCGCTACTACGAGCCAGTCGCGCCAGTCACAGGACTCGCATGCCTTCGGGGAACCAATGTTTCGTTATTCTGGTTCCACGCTAAAGCTCCTTAGCTCATCAGTCCATGCACACTGACACCATAACAATACACTCACACACATGTTCCACCCGGGTTATGTGCTCTCCTTGAGGGAAATTTTCAATTTCACGAACTCGATTTTGCTTTTCTTCGCTATCCATCTTTTGATTCAATGACGTCTACGACAAGCGTTCCTTAAATCACTCAACTTATAAATTTGTTACCTATGTGTCTATCCCTCCACCATCCCGCATACACTGTTGCTTCAGCACAAAAAGACTTCTGAGGTACGAAATGTGCGTGCGTTGTTTTGAGCCTTGCCGGTTCCAGGGACTACTGTGTAATCCCTTTGTTCAGTTAAGTGCGATACAATGACGGCAATGAGTCCTCAGTGCTGGCTATTGTAGAACACGTGCGCGGAATTGTCGGGCATAGGATTCGCTGTATTACTGCTTATGGATGTGTACTCGTGGGGGTGTGTTTGGTATACAATTTTATTTAGAAACTTTCAGGTGCTCTTTGCATACAATTTGCACTTCAAACGCAATGATGGATGAAAAATGCATTAGGAGCGTGAGATGTTACTTTCCAGCATGAATACAGAATATGCCAGCGATTAGGGCGACGAAGGCTAGCATAAAAGTCATAACATCAAAGAAAGAAGTCAGGCAAGAAGTCACAAGGTGTGAAAGAAATAATGCGTATCTGCCCTTTTACTCTAAAACTGCACAGTGACACGGAATCACCTTTGAATTTTATGAGATTTAACACGTGATCACGACGGCCGATTGTTAGGTTGAAGATTAAGATCACCAGCAAAAGCAGCTACTCTTCCATTACCCAAGGGTCTTAAGACACCATGCATCACTACATGTAGCGAAGCAACACTGTGTAGCGAGGCTACATGTAGCAGACAACACTACATGCAGCGAGCCAACACTACATGTAGCCAGACAACACTACACTACTACAAGCCAGGCAACACTATATGTCGCTAGGCAACACTACATGTAGCCAGGCAACACTACATGTAGCCAGGCAACACTACATGTAGCCAGGCAACACTACATGTAGCCAGGCAACACTACATGTAGCCAGGCAACACTACATGTAGCCAGGCAACACTACATGTAGCCAGGCGACGCAACATGTAGCCAGGCAACACATGTAGCCAAAAGGTGGATTGGCAAAAGCATTTTTAAAACTCAAGAAGATATCAGAGACAAGTCCAAAGACCGCTTAATTCAGTAGCTCCAGCACAGTAGTCTTCATTAACTAAGGTCTTAATTGTTTTGTTTTTTATTGTACATAGTGATCCAATTTGTGATTTCGAAGATACATTTAAATCAGAAACTTTCATAATTTGAAATTTGATTAGTTTTTCATGCCAAAATATTACCTAGATCCTGCCATTACGATTAGAGTATAAAATTATTTGAATATTTCTCGCATAAATTTTTGCAGGACTTGGTCCTCACAAGGTAGTTTTTATATAACTTTTCAGCGCATATCAGGCAATTATTCGGCCATAACATGACGAATATTTGTTTTCAACCTTCTGATTATATTCATAAACTCATTTTTTTCTATAGATCTACAAAATGAAATCCAACGGTGACATCTCACACGATCTTGATAGCTAGTTCACGCCACCAGAATTTTTTTTCCTGAAATAAAGTCAAAATTGGTCATATTATGTGAGATGAAGCACCGTCTTATTGAAATCACATGTCTTGCACATCAATATCTTCAGTTTGAGGCCCAAAAAAGTTATGGCTAGCCAAGCCCAAATGCCGTGAAATCGATTGATTTTTTAAAGGGTTCGCACAGGTTCAACCTGGACGGGGAGACGGGGTGTAGGTTTGTGTCGAAGATGTTCGTTCACTACTCTCCAGGGGTGGTTGTCTTCGATGGGATTCGACTGAATTTGTCGCGTTGGTTGTAGTTCACAGTAACCTTTTTGTTTCCAAGGTGATTACACACACAGAGTATGAATTTTGATGTGAAATTTAGATCAACACTTTCACTAACGGTAACCATATTTTTCGCAGAACGAGCATTTTGATGATGGATAAGTCTCAAGACTCCTGTAACAGAGCCAGTCTACAATTTACTTATATTATGCCCAGATGGACGATTATATTGGCTATAATCTGCTTAATATGCGTGAAACGACGTACCTGCTACAGAATCACTATTTTTGTAGTAATTTTTCACAATTTTATAATCTTCAGCGACTGTTTGGCAATATATATTGCGAAATGGCAAATCTTAAACTAGACACCTACAGTCTCGGATGAGAATTATGTTTGACATAAGCGATTGAATAAGTGATGTCAAATCCGGACCACGAATTGGATCATTTTTCAAGATTTACGAGAAAAGCCCAATCTGACTCTTTCAGTCTTACAGCTACCTATCAAATATATATTGTATAAATATTGTACTACGCAATTTGTGCCTCAACATAAAAAGAAATCTCAACGACAATTTCCACCCCTGAGTCACTCACACACGATGTGAGTGACTCGATTAGGTTGTTACATCAAAACGTCGCAAAAACAAAACAAAATGAAAAGAAAAATTGCGAAATCCAAACAAGATTGCGAACTTAAACAACAATTCCTCGGAAATCCATCAAGATAGAAATCTACAAAACAGCTTAAATCTCGTGAGACCTACAGCCGCGCAGTAGACATACTTGTAATGCAGTTACCATGTCAACCCCGCGGGGACTTACAATTATATGTCAGAAAGTCTAATTACTCATCAACCACCGAAAGGCGAAATTCTCACAACTCTCACGCCCACGTGGGCCCTTCTACCGAGTGATCCTATTCGTTCTACATCGCATCTTATCCTGGTGTCGACTTTATTACGCGTATATGCGACAGCATAAAATGTCGTCCGATTACCAAACTCATAGGTCCGCTTGTTTAAAGGTATCCGGTTATCCGCCCTTTTTGTCTGCCGGGCTATATCCCTTATTTTTGTGAAATTTAACGAGCTAGAAGGTAGTAGCAACCCATGACCCCAATGTTATTGCAGACGTTAATGTCGCAAGCTCTTCAACGGTCCCCCGGACTATTTGGCGGGCTTTTAAACAGTCCCTAGCTCCAAAAAATCTTTGTTTTTTTTCTGTTTCACATAATTATGCGAAAAATTACCATCCGTTCGAGGTCGTCCTTTTTTTCCTGTTTTGTTTTCTCTTTGTCTGTTTTTATTATTTTTGCGCGCCACAAACCATGGCGGAATTTTAATTATAACATCATGGAGGAAAGTGCTTGAAAGAAAAAAAAAAACGACGGAAAGGTGTAAGGAATGGCGAGAAATGCCATTTTTTCTGCACCCACAGCATCATCACGAGCGTCACAAGGATAGCGCCATCCAAACACCACTTCTGTGACAGTGAAATGATTTTATGTCTGCAACACTTACATGGAAGCAGGAAGTACCGCCATTACCACCCTACCTGCCATGAGAATTTCGCAAACTAACCACTCGGAGAGACAGAAAAGCAAACGCCGCACATGCCCATGGCCTACGCCAAACGAAAAGTGACGCTAACGAAGGCACAAAAATAAAGAAATTTAGCGCAAAAATATTCCACCGTTTTAGTGAGTGCTACTTGGGCGCTTTTTTCGCTATAGGGTGCATGCCCTTTCTAATGTCACGGTCTTGTGCACACTTATTATGTGTTTGCACCGCCAAACGGGCGCGGAACGGGACGAAAAGGAGCGCCTAATTATGGGTATTGCCGTCGTTAGGCGAAATTAACATTATCCTCCATCCACCTGGTCGTGGTCACATACACATACATGTCGGGTGATGTTACTTAACGGAGCGTGAAGTTGAAAACTCACAGAAGCAACCGCACCACCACCCTGTGCTTAAAATAATCGCGCGAGTTATTAGTGCACTCAGGAATTTAAACAGCGAAATGTGGTTCCTGCTCTTCCCTTTCTTTTTCGTGTTACAAGTTCCGCCTTAGGACACATTGGGTAGTTAGTATGTATCCTGAGAGTGAAATGCACTTAGGGAATCAAAAGTCCAGCTGCTGCCGTTGCAGTCGGCAACTATGGCGTGGAAAGTGACATGTGAACCTTTTTGCATAGCATATTTGCCAACCCGTATAGTTTGTATCCTAGTTGCTTTTGCTGTTGTCCTTGGACTTTACCTTCAGCTTATCACCATCTTTCACACTCGAATCGTATCGTTTTGTATCCTTGACTCTGTTTTACCGGAAACACAAGGAAACCAAAAGGATATTTGAATGACTCACACAACTGACGGTGACAAGCCATTCCACACAAACATGCGGTGGTATGATGGCTCATATCATCAGCAAGCCGGTGGACAGTGGCGAAGGTGGGTAATACGTATCAGGAGATGTGAAATGTCTCTCATGTACTTCTGCTGGTGGTAGTGGTGATCGGTGCTTGTTTATCTTATTCAGACTGACATGTGTCAAGCCGGAGGCGGAGACGACTGACCGGTTCGTTGATTGCATATGTTATACCGTGAGTTAGGGTGTGGGTGGACGACTGTGACGAAGGCGAGGTGGGGGCTAGGTTAAAACGGTTGACTGACACCAATGGTTGAGATACGGTCGTAAGGACACGAGCATGGGATATGAATCTTAGTCGGGGCTTTTGATTTTCTGTATTTGAGACTGAGAGATAATGAAAATTTATGTTGCTTTGTGGGTGAAGCGTGAAGGATGCTTGGTGTGGTGTGTAAAATGACACATTCTGGAGGTTACGTTCTTTGTTATGAGTTTTTACGTTAAGTAATTGGTTGACAAGGGGATTGGAGTTATCTTTCCAATCTATAATGACTGGACAGTGGGATCACAGTTCTTAAGAAAAAAAAAAACTTTTTTTCATTAAACCGAGGGAATCAGGGAATAATATTGAGGACTAATATTGGGTTCTACATCATGGCGACGATTAGTGTGTGTCATCAAGGCCGACAGCGTCACAAAGGTGACCTCAATCGCCCAGCTCTTTTTGATCTAGCCGATCGAGTCGTTTTTGACGACTTATCGCTGTTTCCTGACGGCGTGTCCAAAAAAATCTGAAGCATGTCATTCCCTCCTTATAGTGATTTGCTGAAGCTGCTTGCTCCTGAGCTACGTTCCCGCCTCCTGTGTAGTCTTCGTACAATCTTCATTCCAAAGTTGGAAAGAGAGGCCACGAATCAGCTAAGGATTTCCGCACCATCAGTCTGTCATCGCTTCATCGTCATCGAAACGCTAAAGTGCGTTCTCGATCTGCGAGCTTTTAAAAGCAAACCCCCTTTGAAACTCTTAACATGCTTATCTCAAAGATAAATGCACAGAGGCGGCTGTTGTACAAGGCCGTGCTAACTGTTGAAAGATCCACCCCTTCAAACAATACGTCCTGGCGACTTTTATAAATGTCGAAGACGTTTTCATTAATTCATAAATCAAAAAATCCCTAATGGCCATTCAAGCAAAAGATTTCGTCCGTAAGTGGATAATCTCCATGCTTGAAACCAGACTCATACAATCGCAATTAGGCTAAAGTCTTCTAACAACATCCGTCAATAGAGGTACTCCCCTAGGTGGAGTACCTCTCAGTACTTCATGGCTGTTAGTCATCCACGCTATTGTAGTTGAGCTGGACAGCAAGAAAATAAAAGTGGTAGTGTATGCGGATGACGTGGTGATTTTAGTATCAGGGATGATTGGGACTTTGGTTAGAGTTTGCATTTGAGCTGCTGCTTTCTACCACCAACAACAAAATACCGCAAATCCCACGGCTAAACAACTCGATCCTATCTCTTCTGTCCAGCGCAAAGTATCCTAGATCCAAAGCTTAATTGGAAATCCAACATAGAAAACCGGATAAATAAAGCTAGTGTGGCTTTCTACGCCTGCAGCAAAACTTTCCGTAAAAGGTGGGGAATCAGATCTAAACTGACCCTGTGAATGTACACAGCCGTTTTCCGTCCTATCCTCACCTAGTTTGGTGGCCGCCCTAAGCAAAGCTTATAACATCAACAAACTTAATAAGATCCAAAGATCAGCTGGAATCGGAACCACGGGAATGCCCCTCAGAAGCACTTAATATGCTACTGCATCTCCTCCCCTTGGGTCTTCACATCAAATACATGTTGACGCAAAATTAATCATCCAATTCTGTTTTTTAATTACTTTTTTACTAAATAGAAAAAAATGATTTTGTGTGATGAAAATCGGTGATAACTGTTCGCATTCTTGTCGAATATTCGCGACTTCTAAGAAAGAAATCTGGGATGTTTAAATCGGGCGATCATGCTCGCCATGCCAAATCATCAAAACGGGAGATTACGCGACCAAGAATCTTCCTTCACAATATCTATTATCAATCGTAATCGTCGCCGACTGTTGAGCCGAAGGTCTGCAGTTCAAGTCCGTCCATAGTCAAGAACAATTCTTATACGGAAAAACTGTGCAACATCAGTTGTGAATGAGAGATGACCAAAAAGTGGTGACGAAGGCATAACATTCGCAGCATGAGATCACTTCAAAATTCATACTCTGTGTGTGCATTTCCAATATAAGACCTTAATGGCAAGGAAATGAAAAAGTTACTGTGAACTACAACCAACGCCACAAATTCACTCGAATCTCTCAAAAAATCCTATCTAGGACAACCACCCCCGGAGACTAGTGAACGAACATCTTCAACACAAACCCTGCTCATCCAATTCCGGCAATAAGAAATCGTTTATCATGGCCCTGCAGCTTTCGCCAGTAACAGCAACCGTATTACCGTTGGCGTCCTCAAAAAAATACGGCCCAATCTTACCTCCCGCGTGAATGCCGCACCACATAGTAGCTTTAAGTAAATGAAGTGACTCTTCGTGCGGATTTTCAGTGCCCCAGAATCAAAGATTTTGCTTATTGACGTAACCATTCAAGTGGAAATGCACCTTGTCGCTCATGATTATTTTCGACACAAAATCGTCTTCTTCTTTGTTGAGATTAATGATGGCTTGACAGTAATTCACATGCGACTGACGGTTAGTAGGCATTAACTGATGCACTAAAATTCGCTTTAGGGTCCCTCTGGTAATGACCAATTGGGTGTCCCGTCGTCTAGTTGATGTTTCTACGTTCTCAGCGACATCGGCAGCCACAGCCGCGAGACCAGTCCGGTAGCGACATGATTAGGAAATCGACGTTGAAATTCATGCTGCGCTAACACCATCGACACCTCCGACATTGTTTTTCTATTTGTGTGCTGCAGCTGTCTAGTTCACAAATGTCAAAATTGATTGACGTACGTTGCTTAAATTATAACATCTTTGGATTAATTTTGCGCCACCTTGTACTAGGCGGCGTGTAGCGCCATCAGACTTAAGGTCACCCAGGCCCCTGGTCACCCAGACCGTATGGTCCCGGCAGAGCTCTGTCACTTCTGTCAACGTATTTGTCTTCGCTTTCCACAGACTACAGCACATCTTCCCTCGACTTCAATAGTTTGATGCCTTTCACTTTCCTTCCAGAGAAGAATGGAAAGCGTGCAACCCAGTCGCGAAATTCCAATTTCTGGTGTTTACTGAAAGCTCCAGCTGAAACGCGGATAGGATCGGGACACAACTCAAAATTCATTCCATCTCCCCAATCACTCTAGCAAATTGTAAGTAGAGTAGCTACATAGATACAGGATATCAAAAATGGCCTAGCCCTTAATACACATCGTCCAACATAGTTAAAATCATGCTCTCAGAATAGGCATCCGGTCGAACGACGAACATACAATCTCTCAGTTGTCACAACAATCACGCACAGGAAACCCTGCACAATTTTCCCTGCGGATATCCAGTGGAAAGACACAGGTTTTGGGCCTTGCAAATATTTCCTTGATGACAACTTAGACGTAGCCAACCTCAGCTTAGCCAGCATAACCAGTTTTCTTTACATGGCTGGATTTAAGTGAGTATCCCCATTCACATCCACGATTTTTGTGGCATCCAAATGGCTCATAAATGCTAATCGTAATCCGACGCGCTAAGTCGGGTACTCCGCTTGGAGGCCAAAGGGAAAACAAGATGGGATCAGCTCGCTGGGAATCAAGCTACAATTTCGGGTCTTCTACGTTGAATTTTGCAAACTTTTTTCCTGGATCTCAGGAACTACAGTAGCTAGGGTCACTATGAGCTCAGAATCATGTACTCTATAGCACACCCAAATTTCAGCCTCATAGCTACTCGGCAAGTTTGGTTTGATATATGAGTACGGACGGACGGACGGACAGGAAAGCCTTTGCATAAGTCTTCCCTACCCCAGCTTTGCAAGGTAGAAGACTAAAATGAGTAACATTCCAATCGTGGCTCAAACGATGGTACTGGATCGAAACAACTTAGTATAAGTCCTCAGGCCCTATTTCAGTAAGCTCGGTTCGGTGATTACATTTTTCAACTTCTTCAAGATCATGCAAGACGGATATCCTTTATAATTGTTTTGTCGCCCACACCATTCGTCGTCTCCCACTTATCATCAAATCTCGACAAAGTGTTCCCCTAAAAGCTAGTTGTTATCATCACCCCTTCGCCTACACGCGCATGTAAGACAGTCCATACCGCCATACAAAGGGCTATAACCCATTCATCTGAATTATAATTTCAACTTTCCAACTTACGCTGGAGTATACTCGTATGTGCCAGTTGGGATAGGGAGTAGACCGGGACCATCGGGCGGTGGAGAGTATAATGTTGTTATTATGCAACATTTCAACTACAGTTCACTCAATATACCCTCCGTTCACTCCCTGCGTTCGGGTAGCGTAAGGGTAGTTACTTTTATTGTTATTACGGCGTCATGTAGGAAAAGTCATCTGTGATGTACTAAGCGTAATAACTACAACCCAGCGGGTAATGTTTATCTTTCTTTTCCTTCGCTCTCTCTCTCTTTTGTCTTGTTTTTTTTGCTGAATTATAATGAGGGAGGTGGTATTACCCAAACTCCTCGAGGCCGTTGCATGAGAGAGGAAAGGAACCGAGTTACTTTTCCATAGACTATGTAAAGTGACTTATAACTGAAACCGAACAACAATGTCGTTGTTGTGCGAGTTTTCTCCATTTTGTTAGTACAGTCAGTGGCGATGGTTATAGAAGTAAGCGCGAGTGCAGTCGAAGGGTTGTTCATAATTTTCGCGGAACAGGAATTGGTAAGTTTCGACGCTCTATCCTTGTTTGCTTAAATACATGCATTACGCGTACTCGCATGTCAGGGAGTTTCGGAAGAGAAGATTGTGTGCATAGAGGGCAGGATGTAGTGAATTATTTACCAAAGTTTTGTTGTCTTTTCGGGTTCATTTTGGAATCCTTAATGGAGATTTACTATTTTTCCCAGTGATAAAATGATAAAACAAAAGGAAAACATTCCAGTACTTCGGAAGAGGATCGATTTGCATAACTTCTTAAGTTATATTGTTGCGTGCCACAGGGTTCCCGAATAGGTTCACTACTATTAAACTTGATAGTACTTAAAAGCAATGTTTGAAAGGGCTCGGAATAGCCTGCATGTTGCTTCGAGGAATAATATTTTCTATTTTTTGGTTTCATGAGGGATGTCAAAAATTCACTTATTTATCTTGAATAAGCTTGAAAGCTTTGGAACTAAGTACGTCTATGTCGAATTTCAGGAAACGATGTTGATGATCATCTTAAAAATCTAGTCAGAAGATTCCAAGCTCAATGAATAGGACGTTCAATCGCTTCGACTTTTTTTTTATAATGGTTGGTTCTTACAAATGTGGCATAAGACCTGAGTAATCTACCATGGGTCATGAGAGAATATTTATTATTTCCTCCTTCAAAAAGTCTCTCCAACTGGTACGATCTTTCGTCAGCTCTCTCCAGCTCCGCACGCCTAGTTTGTGGAGATCTCCTTCCACTTGCGTGCGCGACTTTAAATTCGGCCGTCCTCGACCGCGTCGCCCCTTAGGGTTGGATCTAAAGACTTTTCAGGCCGGAGCTACGCTCATGTCGCTGTACAACCCGTACAATTCACTGTTCAGTCTTCTCCTCCATTCCCCATTTGCACAGACCGGACCGACGATCGAGGGCAGAATTTTTCTCTCAATACGATCTAGGGCCTCCTCATCTGCTTTTGATAAGGTCCATGCCTCTGCGCCATAAAGCAGGACCGGGACGATAAGGGTCTTGTATACGGTCACCTTGGTTTTTCGAGAGAGGGCTCTGCTTCTCAATTGCCTCCCGAACCCAAAGAAACAGCGGTTGGCAAGAGTTATTCATTGCGGATGTCCTTGACTATCTCGAAATTATGGCTGCCAATATGTGCGCCCTGGCCAAGCCGGTGGTTCGTGTCCTTTTTCGACGACAGCATATTTTTGTCTTGCTCTCATTTACCGCCAGACCCATCTTAGCTGCTACCGTCTTAATGCTCGTAAATGCCTCATTGACATGTCGCTGAATTCCCTCAAATATGTATGTCAATGTTGTCGGCATATGCGAACAGTTATACTTACTTGAAAAAGATCGTGCCCCTCGTCTTGACCAGTGAGTTTTGCACGATTCTTTTAAGGACGATGTTGAAAAAGTCACACGATAGCGTCTCACCCTGTCTAAAACCTTTTTTGACATTAAATGACTCGGTTAGGTCGCTTCCGACCCTGATGGCGCAGCGAGAATTCTCCAATGTCATCCTGCACAATGAGTTTGGCAGTGATGTCAAAACTAGGCATGTCACTGTATGCATGGCCTTAAAGTCGACAAATAGATGATGTGTGTCGATCTCGCACTCGTTGGTTTTTTCCAGGATCTGCCATAGTGTGAATATTTTATCGATGGTGGACTTCTCGGGCCTGAAACCACACGATATAGATCAATCAGTTTATTAACGTACGCTTTCAGGCGTTCACACAAAACAACAGAGAAGATCTTGTAAGCGATGTTCAGGAGACTTACACCTCTGCAATTGGTGCAGATAAAAGGGTCTCCTTTCATGTGGATCGGGCAAACGATACTAAGATTCCATTCATCGGGCACGCATTCCTCTGACCATATCTTGCAGAAGAGCTGGTGCACACTCCCAAAAAGGTCATCTCCAGGTGCTTTAACCCCTTGTAACCCACAATCATAAATATTAAAATAGACAACATTAAATGACTTAGTTTTAAATATAATAAAACACGTATTTTTGGAAAAATTAATATATTTATCATTTTTTCATTAATTTTAGAAAAATAGGAGTGTGACATATCTGTCACATTGAGTTAATATTTCTTTTTTTTTTTCTATGTGGTGTGGAAATCTTTGAAACAAATATTTTTTTTGTTGTAGCATAAAGCTACACCGCATTTCTCACACATCGTTTGGGAAACTCCTGTGCACTTAGGGAACTTACATCTAATCCTATTTTCTGACCAAACTGGCCAGTTCCCTACTTGATCTTGACGTACTGCAATAGGAGGAATATGTTGCGCAGGACCTTTGTGCTTTTTGGCCTGAATGTCACTTTCAATCGGATTGCGGCTCTTCATTGCTTTTCTTTGTTCAAGTTTGCACAAAGTTTCAGCTACCTCGAGTCTGAAATCGGCCGAAGACATATCCTTTCCATTCTCTTGTGAGGCACTTTTTACTCTCCGGTATAAAAGCCACGCATTTGCCATTGTTAAATCTAATAAATGGTAAAATACACGTACTTGCCACCTTTTACTTCGCACCAAGATTTTATAGTATCCCATGATACTGTCAACTAAATCAACACCACCCATGTATTGATTATATTCACTAACTATCTTGGGGCGATCAATGTTGATGTATCTCTTATTTTTTTTGTCATAACGTCGAACTTGGTCCTTGGGCATTTCACCTACGAAAGTCGACACCATCGTAACAACTTTATTGTCTTTCCAAACAACATTTGAAATTTCAATACCATCAACATCAGTCACTAATTCCATGGAATAACCACGCTCTTTTTTTGATAACTCTTTATCAGTAGGTAGTTTGCAGTTAGGAATTCTGTTAAGACGTATCGTCCCAAGACTAAAGATTCCTTCTTTGGCCAAATGCTGCATCAGTGGCAAAGACGTAAAATAGTTATCAAAATAGAGCTCATAATTTTGATTTTTTGGTATATCACGTGCCATCCTCATAACTACATTAGACGATGCACCTAAGTCAGGCTCTCCAGTAAATACAATATTTTCAGCACCAGTTTCCATTTCGATTTTATAAGCAAACCCACTCACTCCACTAAGCACTTATATTTTGTATCCCCATTTATGGGGTTTTTTGGGGTTATAGCGCTTCAAACTATTTCTAGCTTTCGTGGAGCAGATTTGCTCATCTACGCATAAATATTCCTCCTTAGTAACTTTACTAAAATTTTCATTTAATTTATCGATAACTGGTCGTATTTTGAACAATCTGTCAGCACCCGGTGTATTACGCTGAAGCATTCTTGAGTTATCATTGAAATGAATGAATTGGCGTAGTTTTTCAAATTTATTTTTTGGCATTGTTTGATATATCAATGGTGTTCCAATGTTTGCATTCCAATGACTAGTGACTCTTGGTAGTTTTATCAATGACATAAGAAAAATGATTCCAATAAATTCTTGAATATCAATGTCAGTAACGGAAAAGGACTGGTTGGGATTTTTCTGAACAATATATAGATTAGTCTGTTGAGCAATAATCTGCATAATATCTTTGGGAAACAAATAAAGAAAAAATTTAATAGGTGTATCCAGTTGAAGTAAATCAGCCTGCAAAGTGCTATTTCCTAAAAATTTTACTTGTTGTTCGTTTAGCATAAGATTTCTCAGTTTCCACGTCAATTCTCTCTTGCTTTGTTTGTTTCTATTATTTGAGGCTGAAGAAGTTGCTTGCTGATTAGGTTCTATATGTTGCGGAATAGTTACATTATTTTCTATAACATTTAAAATTGAATCTAGGCAATACTTGTTATATCCGCATCATTATCGGACATAGAATTGTCCTCATCCAACATTGGTTCAAAGTCGGGATCTATCACGTCATCGTCATCAAAATCCATTCCGTTTTCACTCTCTTCACCCGTATGAAGAAGGTTAATAATTTCGTTCTCACGAAGGCGATTACGTCGTGCAGACATGGTAGAAGAAGTAATATTGTATAAGCTATACCACAAATAGTTTTTACCCTTGTTAATCAATGTTACAGAAATGGCACAAACACATGTAGGTATTTTTCTAGAATACAAATACAAAAAAATCACAACAAACCATCAAATAATAGATATTTAGGCACTTACCTAATTATTTAATTGAAAACCGCGTCACTTTACTACAACAAACCTTTTTTTTATGAATTTCAAACTCTTTGCATGTACCGACTTGCCGCAGACAGCGAACTGTCAAAATAAATTTTCTGTAATATACTAGTAAAGCCATCTGTGTGTAAAGTCATGTATTATTTCGTCATTACGGTATGTTACCGTAATGGTACAGTGAGTTAAAGCGAAAAAAAACATTCCGTATGGATTCTGTAGGATCTTTTTTAGTTTCTTACAGAAATGTCACAAGGGGTTACAAGGGGTTAAAGAGCTCGTCAGGTAGTCCGTCTGCGTGAGCTTTATTGGACTTAAGCTTAGAAAAGCATTCCTAACGTCGTCCAGGTCAGGGGGACGGATTCTCTGGTATCATCGTCCGTTGTGAATGGGACATCCTGCCTGACAGCAGAATCTATTTCGTCATTGCCGTTATATAGTCTTAGTACCGACTGCGAATCTACTGTTAGGTCTCCGTTTTCATCCCTGCAGGCTTCCGTTCTGGTTTTATATCCTTGGCAAGCTTGTTTTATTTGTCGATAAAACCTCCTGCGATAGCATCTCTCCATCTCTTCGATCGAGAGCTTCTCATGCTCTGTTTTTTGTCTTCTGAGAAGCTTATGCTCCTCCCTCCTCTTCTGCTCATATAGCTCGCGAGTAGCTCTCGTCCTTCTGTGCAGCGCCGCTTGATAGGCTTGCTCTTGGCTGCATGTATCCTCTTACACTCTACGTCAAACCATGACTTCCTTGTTGGTGGCGTTTTGAAACCTAGTACCTCAGAAGCAGCACTCTCTAAGGTTTATTGACAGCGGGTCCATTGGTCTTGTACAGATTGAGCAGGTATTGGAGGGTTTTCCGAGGGAGACGCGATCAGCATATGCAACGTTATATGCCACAGGCCTTACTCGATTTTTCTGAGCCAGGCATATTCGCAGTTGCAACCTGGCTGCCACATGATAGTGGTCCGAGTCGATGTTGGCTCCTCGGAAAGTTCGTACATCCAGAATATCGAATTCGAGCCTGCCGTCAATCGTAATGTGGTCAATCTGGTTGACGGTTGATTGATTCTGAGATCGCCAGGTCCCCTATTGCAGGTAGAGAGTCGGGATTGGGAGAGTACTCGTCCCTTAGGTTGCGTAGTTTTTTGGTGATTAGGTCGGGAGTTATGTTCAGTGAGACAAGAGAGGTCTGGGAGCAGTCTTTCAAATATAGTAAATACATAGACGTGATCGGGTTGAAGATCTTGGTCGGTGAATGATTGGCTGAAGAAATTAGCAAAGAAGTTGGCGATTATTTAGCGGGGTAGTTATCGGTTTTTCTTTTTGTATTAATGAAGTGGAAGAAACCCTTGGGGTCGGAGATAAGGGAGGAATTCATTCGGTTCAGGTATCGTAGGTATAGTAAATCACATAGCTCGGCAAATTTTGTGTAAGACTGCATGTAATTTGAAAGGTCAGCTGCAGAGGAGGATCAGAGATAGGCGTTACAATTTTTGTTTTTTTTTTTTTATTGCGCAAAGAGCGTAGTTCCTTCGTATACCCGGGTGGAGATGAAGAGACCGGATGGTCGCGGTGTTATATTAGCAATCCATAACGAAGACAAAAAGAAGTTCCAACTTTACGAAAGGCTTCCACTATATTTTCTCCTTTTTCGCAGTGAATTTTCATTTGTATCACTCCCAGAAAATGATAATTCGATAACAGCTCCAAATTTAAAGTGACACCTCTTGTCGGATGACCTTTTACTTTGCTATTACAAGCTTCCATCGGACCACCAGATCAATGATTGGTTCTTTCCTCGAGGACGTCGAAGTCTATTCGTAAGAGCAAAATACCTGCAGTCTCTCCATCGGAATAACAACTATTTCTTTGGTGCATGGAGCAAGTTCACCAAGTCACTGTATGAGTCTCGTTTTGCTCATGAATATCAAACAATCTTTTTATTTTCTGCTTGCCCTTCTATCTGTGAGTGATATGAACGGATCCAACGTTTGAGTAATGAGAATTTCCTCCGCAGCCCAACCTTAACCTCCACCGTCCAACGAACCACCCATCATTAACAAAGAAAATAATAAATACAATTTGTCTCGTCCATCCTACTTCTATGATGCTTAGTTTACTTTCCTGTCACCAGTCCAGGACTGTGCAACCAATTTATGACGACAAATAAAATGAAAAATTTCCGACAATTATTATAACCGGGTTTCAGTTACACCAGATCCTTCGATATATAGACCAAAAAAATGCGGAATTCGTACTTTTTCATTTTTTCCTGTTTTATTTTAAGAAGGACTCGACAAACAGGATGTGACAAGGCGGGGCCGAACTAACGATAAGCGAAAAAGTTAAAAATAAATTCAAACGACGACAGCACTTTGTTTCATAATTAATGACAACGCTGCCTTCTGATTATTTCTTCGTCCTTTCAACGATATCCATTTCGTGCTGTTTTCTTGCTTTTTTTTCTACTTATTCCTGTTTTGCTCGTGCTTTGCATTATCTGCATCGGGCAACTGAAGAATAGATTGTGCGAAAGGAATTCCGATAAAGCGGAAGCAATTTAATTAAAGAAAACTCTTCAGGCAGGACAACCGGAGTAGAATAGAAAAATATAAGAAAAGTGGTTACTTAGCAAAAGTAGTCCACGACAAGGCTGAAGGTCGGATGATCCTAAAAACTTCAACGATGCACATTCACCAAGTGCCCTGTGGAATACACGTCACCTGAGCTCCAAGGCACTCTCTCGAAGAAAGTCAAATAAAGTGAATTTTGAACAACTTGCCAACCGTAGGAAGACAAACTCTCTTAACAACATCTAAAAAAAACCTTTGAAGGACTTATCCATGAGAACAACATCTGCATGCATCATCAACATAAGCAGCAACGGCAAAAACAGAAAGAAAAAAAAACAAGCGACGAGTATGTATGTTTTAAGACCGTGGCAGTCCGCCTTAGCTCTCCCCCACCCCACAACCCTCGCGTTAGCTGAGAGTGTGAATAAGTATCTTGAGCACTTATCGATGCGATTTCGTGCTACTCCTGCGATTGAATGTTATTCTCATGACACTTAGAGCCCCTGTCACTTAACGATTGTTTTTTTCTCTCCCCCAGTTCTGTTGTATCCCTGCACTCAATGGTTCATAATTGTATTCTTGCACTTGTCGCCATTCACACAAGATGGAAGAAGGCGAATGATACGGGAAAGCAAACGAGAAAGAAATCCCATTCGATTGCGCTCGATTGTATCGCAGAGTGATTAATCTCTGTCACAATGAATCCTTGACTTGCAGCCTGCCTCCACTCTTTTGTTGTTGCGAGGCGGCTCAGCACACTCACACGTGTGCACAAGAAAATTGTTGCACCTTGTGTCTCTTCCTCCGTGAGTTGGGGTTGTGCCATTTTATTTTCTGTCCAATATATCACGATCGGAGTGAATGGAGGGCTCTAGGTGTATGGGAGCAATTCGATCTGAATTAAGGACACCCCGCCGTTGGTCGGGATAATCTGCATCAGAATGATACTGACATGTGTGCATGTGTGTGTTGATGGAGGGATTCGCGTGCGACACGCCTGCTGATGCTGATGCTGATGATGATTTAATAATTGAATGCATGCACTAAACCAGGAGCGGCTCGAGTATGAGTGTGAGTGTAAGGGAACTGGAGGCAGTTGGATGGTAGCAGAGTGTGCTGCGATTTGTAAATGTCATTCATTGTTAATCGGACGACGTAAATCATGTGAACTAAGAACAATTGCTACACTGTTGCTGCTTGTTTGTGGATTGTTCCACGGATGTATGGGTAAACACTCGCTCGTACTTTCGAGCTTGTATGTTGCCTGGCGGGGAAGGGCGGTAGTTTGCTACGCAGCAAGTTAATTCGAAACGATTACGCGGACATGTTCATTTTGTAGCAAGAATTCGGCTTGATAGCTTGATGGCAGTGACGGTTTGAATGTATGTTTGTTGGTTGAGCTTGATTAATGGCTTTAAACGGAAGCAGCGTTCGCAGTGGACAGCCTCAGTTAGAGCAGATGGGGGGGACGCGAGGGAAGAAGAGCGATTTGTGTGGGGATTGAAAGGAATTTGGGTTAGGAATTACATTACTGTGGCACTATGAAGGGCTTTGTGTGGCATCGAGCTATGCATTTCAAATTGCCAATAATGAACGTTGGAGAGACAAAGGGTATGTGGGAGGAAAGGCGCATAGAGAATGAATAGGAAACGAATACAAATGCGTTTTTTTACGAAATGTTTATCCATATATTCTGCAACTTCCCTATTTTCCGTGAAAACAACTGTCATCAGGGTTGGATGATTACAGGCATCGATTTGGGCGAGAAGTCAACAGGTTTAATTAGGTTTAAAATATGACACTAACGTCTAAAGCCTATTTGAAAAATGTTATCAGCCGCCTTTTGAAGCTTCTATCCCAATTCGGAACAACATTTTTAATACCTAGAAGCTTTATTTGACAATTCAAGGTAGGGGCGCTACTCATTCGCTTTTACCTGGCGATGAGCTTAGCCAAGAGTCACTAATTTTAAGCTTCTGGATAAAAGCTTTGTGTTTTCCAAGAAAATCTCAAGAAAACCAAGACCTTGAGAACCACCTTGCCTAATTTTTTCACGACTTAACCAATGAATATCTCAATAGCTCCCCCTTCAATTATGATAGCCTTATAATAAATGACTCCATATCCATTTTCTACAGAGAAATATTCTTTACGTTTCCCTTTCCCGATCCAAACATTTATCTACCTCCCCTCCTTGGTATGATCGCAGGCTCCGTTCTCTAAGAAACAAACCTTGGGCAATCTTCCTTCGTACTCAATCCCCCAATGACTTTTGTAAATATATTGGTACTTATCTGCAATTTACCGAGCTTCATAACTCTCCCTACGAACGTCATTTGATCGGAAAGCTAACCAATCTTATAAACGATCGTAAGTCCTCCTTTCAGTTTGTCAATTACAAAGAAAATCTGGCGGCTACCCAACTAAACTTCCTTTCACTGGCGAAACCTCAAATGATCCCCAAACTATCACCAACTTTATCAAATAATCTTTCGCCGATGACTCCTTTGAACCGGACACTACTTACTTCGACTCTTTACTTTCTCTCTTGGACCATTTCTCCCACGTACTATTGACATACCGTCGAAAATGAGTTAAATCAACTGAATGATCAATTCACTCCTGGGCCTCCCTGCCATATTACTAAGAAAATGTTCCTCCATTTTTTCTATCCCGCTCTCAGAAATATTCAACTCAACCCTTTCCCCAGATCTAGGGAACCACTTTTATAACTTCTGTTCACAAAAAGTTCCGAAGAGTGATGTTAATAACTGCCGCCCCATCACCAAACTGTCGCATGTACCCAAACTTTTTGAAAGTATCTTGTATGGCACTCTAAGTTTTCACTGCAAATCTCTTATCTCCTCTTAACAACATGGCTTCCTCAAATGCAGGTCTACAACGACAAACCTTGTCGAATTTCTGTCCTTCATTAGAGCATTAGAGAATGGGAATGAGGTCGATGTCACTTCAACTGATGTCAGTAAAACCTTCGACAAAATCTCTCACAAACTAATACTCATCAAACTGTCTTCCCTTGGCTTTGAACCCAATGTGTTGAAGTGGATATCTTCTTATTTATAGAAGCGTTACTACAGTGTTCGATTTGGATCTGCCATTTCTAACCCTTTCTTAGCTTCTTCCGGTGGTCCTCAAGGCAGCCACCTAGGTCCACTTCTTTTCACTCCTACCATTAACAACATTGAGTTTGTCATCAAACATTCCCACCTCTCACTCTACGCCGACGACACCAAGTTTCGCAAGATCATTACCTCGCAACAAGATTCTTCCCTTATTCAATCGGATCTCAACAGCTTTTCCGTCTGCTCCAAAAATTGCTTAGAGCTTAACATTTCCAAATCAATCAGCTTTTCACGTGAACCAATCAAACCTCCTCCTTGTCTCTACTTCTTCAATAATCAACCCATCTCCACCGATCAGTTTATCCACAATCTTGGTATACTATGTGACCAAGAGCTCCATTTTCGCGGACATATCGACGGTATAATTCTTAAAGCCAACTCAGCACTAGGTTTCGTGAAGCGTTGGTCTAAAGAATTCTCCACTCCCAGCTCAATAAATGGAACCCACGAAAATTAGTGGTTATTGTCCTGACCTCTAGTATCGATAACATGGGTTGAAATCCCGTCATAGTTAAGTCTATGAAATCGTTTGTAGGTAAGGTGAAAAGTTCTCGGCCAGACACAGGGATGGCGTAGGGATCTGATAGATTTTGTGCGGCGGACTTTTCATTTTTTGGTTTAGCGTATCCCATTCTCTTGATTTGACATCGTAAGACTTCCATCTGTTCCCAAACTTGAAAAGAAAAAAATATTTGGAAGTCTCCCCACTTCTGGGAAGGAATATTGATGTCGATGCGTATTGAAGTCAAGGGAGATTATGTTGAAAAGAAAAATAATTTCTTAACTGAAAATCGCAGTCTTTCATTGTCAGGCTGAGAACCTATAGGCTAACTGTTTTACGTGCGTCAACATCTCTCAGTTTTTGGACCCGGTCTCAAATCGCAGATCCTTTCAAAATCAAAAGAACTTTTCAGTTTAAAAAAACAGGCAGGCTTCAAGCAACTTTATTTTACGGTTTTTGTTTTCTAGTCGGTTTTGCATTTAAGCCTTTGATTGCAATGTTTGAAGGTTAAGCGGAAAACAGTTGACATTTTTAGGTAACGGGACCTGTATGGATAATAATCTAGGGTTGAGTCACTATTGGGTTTACATTTTTTCCTTGCAAGAATGAAATCTTATCTTAACATGTTTTTGTTGTCGTCATAAATATTTGAGTTTTGATTCGAAAGGGTAAGCGGTAAGACGGCTTAACCTTGTATAATTGTACCTCCAATGTATTCAGACTCAATTCTGAGCCAACGAAACAATAAGCCTGCGTTAGCAATTTTAAGACAAAACTGTTTATTTTTTTTTGTATAAAATTTTGTTTTAATTTTGGTAGGAGCAATACACCTTTATATAATCGAACTTAGGTGGGCGATTGAGAAGACGTTGTTTTAAGCATGGGATACTCAGGTTGAGGTCGAAATTAATACTCTGCAGCATACGTAAGATTGAAGCCATAGGAGGTAGGTAAACAGAAGAGACACGGACTTCGTATATTGCGAGGGTTAGTGTTCGTTGCAAACTTGGATGGGCCCTATGGGGGGTTTGCTGATCTATATCTGTGTCGATATTCATTCGTGCGGTATTGCCGTCTTATGCGATAAAAGATCCAGCATTCCTGTTGAATTTATTTAGTCTCGGAAGCCTGGGATTGCAGCGCTATTTTTTATTAGTTATTTTCATTCAAAATTTATTGACTGATTCGCGAGGACGCTGAGGAATGCGTGTGATATTTACCCGGCAAATATGGTAGTCTACCATTATACGTTTTCATGTGACTTCAGCGGGAACTTACGCACAATTTTTAGCAGGCAAAAAGAAGCCATATTTCCTGATTTGTTTAGATGTCTCTTTTGAGGAATATTTTTGATGATTTAATAATTGTCGGTTATAAAGTTTTGAAGGCTCGCATAAAAGAAACACAAACCCTGGTTAGACAAAGCTTAAAAAGATCATAAGCCTCATTAATTTATTTCGCTTACCAAGATTAGACGATATACGATGTGAATTTTTTCTTCGTTCGTAGAAACTTCTCAACAGTCGCGCCAACGGCAACAACTTTGCAACTTTGGCCTATTAAGTCAAAGGACTGTCATTGACCTATCATGTTTTATCATAGCTAATATTTGGTATTTGATATTGAACCTACAAAGAACATTTCGTGAATCGTTTTGTGAATACAAGGTAGGAAACACGAAACACCTAGGTCATCCAATATTCGACGACTTGGAGGATCTCTTAAAAATCACTACTAAATCAAGTTGGCCGAATACAGTCAAGGCACTGATACTCTGACTTCTACAGACTGAACTGCCACTCAGAAGCCAGTAATGCTCTATAAGTTGTCCAAATGGGCTTTTTTTAAATTTAATATTTCGGAAAAATCGTTACGCATTTAATTTTGAAATTGATGTCCATTACTGGCTACAATTTCTGACCATCTTTCTGGTAGCATACGGATAGCTGGGAACACTGTCCGTCCATCCATAATTTTGGGGCTCTACGTATTGTAATATCAGAAGCACTGCTCAGCCAGTTTTAACCATCTGAACAACATGTGACCGAATTCACTTCTTTCGTGAAATAAACGCCGTTTGACATCTCTCAACTTCAAGGTGTGGCACCCAATTACCATATCTTTGGGTTATTCCCAAGGCTTTCAAAATAAGGGAAACTGCTTACTGGGTTCTTGCTATGTTTGACATGAATCTTAATTCAGTAACGGATTCAATTTTGCGTCTTCAAATCTCTACGCTGTAATTACCACTCCTGTCGATTCGAAACCATTCGCGTCGCAATACAGGCCTCACCGCACCCATGCGCTTCAGTCGTGCGAATATGAAGATATTTGTTGTTGAAGTTGTTAAAAGATGTCCAAGTTTACCTGTGATGTTTCTGATCCGACATTTCTGACCAGCATGTGCCGTCAGCGCCATCTATTGGGGAACGATGGATTTGTATAATTTGATTGGACTTAAAGCAGGCGATTAAGGAGATAGACTTTCAAGCATGGTGCCCTCAGGTTAAAGTTGACATTTTTAATATTCATATTAACACTCCATAGCATAGGGAGTCATATATCCTTCTTTGGGTTGGTAGGTAGAAAAGACTGGCATTTCGTATATTACGAGAATTAGTGTTGTTGAAGATAGAGTTTTAAAGGGTTGTACCTAAAGTGAGTTGATGAATGAAGCGATTTCGGATAAAGGATTGATAGAGGAAAGAATCATGTGCTGAGCAAGTAGTCTTAGAGAACTAGGTGTCGGCATTATACACAGAGATGTGGGAATGCTTAATGATTTTAGTAGCATTAATGGTAGAAATTAAAGAAGTGGACCTAAATGGCCACCTTGGGGGATGTCGGAGGAACCTAAAAATAAAAGATCTTTAACGAACACTACAATGGCCAGTTAAAAATATATCCTCTTTAATAACTGTGGTGTGAGCTATGGCAGATAATTTAGGGAACGTCAGATTGTGGGAAATTTTGTCAAAAAACTGTGGAGAGATGGAGGAACGTTGTTTACAAAATCAGAGCCACGATTTGATTTTATTTATTTTCGATAATATGTATATGTTCTGGATCGACAGTACGAGGAGAAATTTGGTGAGTAGAAAGAGCAGCCACCTCGAAAAGTGGCAAAAAACCTGGCGCGATGAAAGGGAGGTTGGGTAGCCGCCAATTTTTCTATTGTAGTTGACAAAATAGGAGGATCAGGATGGTAGGTTGGTATCGATTAAATATCGTCAATAAAGCGAGTTTAAAAGCTCGATAAAATGCTGAGAGGCACCAGCATGGCTGAAAAAGTCATAAGGGGATTGAGTATGAAGCTACTTTTTTCTTTTGTTTCTTAGTATCCCTAAAGTGGTTAAGTAGATTAAGATTAGTGTTATAAAAACGAAACGTAAAGAGGGATTGAATTAAGTATTTCTATGTAGAACATAGTTAATGGCATCATCACAATCGAAGGAGGCTGTTTTATGAAATTCTTAACAAGTTTTTAGAGAAGACGGTATGCTGGTTTTCAATGGCTGAGGGAAAGGGGATAAAATGAATCGAAAGAGTGACAGGCATCAGTTGCGAAAACGAAGCTTCGGCAAGGGCAACCATCAGTAGGTGGTGAGGTATGCTATAAAGAATATGAGTGTTGCAAGACTGCGTGAGATTGAAGCTCTGGTATATGCTGATAATGGCAAAGGGGGGTTAGTGATTTGGGATAGGGGAGGGGAAGATAAAATCGATCGTCGTCAGGATAAAAGTATCATTTGATACTTTTTGGAGGAGCTATTGAACAATTCGTGATAGGCTGCCCAGGTCTTGGGATTATGCGACTTTGACGATAACGAACAGAAATATATTCTAATTCTTCTTCATCATTGCATTAAGAACATGCTGTGCGCTCTAGGGTCAAATATAAAAAATTCGAAACTTTAGCATGTACTCGGCTTAAGGCGTACGAGGTTTGTAAAACCCCTTTTATCCAAGCTCTTCCCTATTAAAAAGCATTATTCCTAATCAATAGAAAAAAAAAACCGGTAACAGCTTGCCTGTCATACTAGTACTTCGTTAATAAATAAAGTAAAGCTTGCGACTTTGTTACTTTGAACTCAAAGTGTGTCATCTTTGTATTTAAAGAATAAAAAAAGTCCGAAGGTTTTCCATAAGCGTCCAGGTCTTTTGACAAAGCTCCACAGATGAATTTTCACCTACAAACAAAAATAGCCTAACTGAAAGCAGTTTGCCATCGTTAAGCAAGTCTTCCCATTTCCTGCAGCCAAATCAAGTCAGGTACCAGGTGACTAAGTTTAATCTACTACAGTTTTAGGAAATTAGATCCTGCAAATCGTAATTTGTCCAAAAAAGTCAAACGACAACCGAGTCTCGTTCAAGGTTTAATTAGAAAACTATCACACTTGGTTGGTAACGCTGCGGGTCATGCCAGCAAGATACATATGTATCCCACCCTATCATAGGTCGTGGTAGCCGGCTTCCTTTACCGTACGGTTATAAAGACTCTTTGGCTTCCACTCTTGCATATCTAGGTCAACTTAGTAGTTATGCATTCCAAGTGTGTCATGTGTCACGATATTGCACCGTCATCGTCATATGCCGTGCGTCGACCGACCATTCACTAACTCATGACTCCGGTCGCTCACTCACCCGCTCATTCGCTTATGCATCCATTTGCTCGTTCTACGATGAATGGCTTTAACAGAAAAGGAGAGTTTGAATAAAAAAAGGAGCAAAATAAAAGAAAAAGACTCACTGCACTCTGGCTAGATTGCATTTGGTAGTCAATATACACGCCACCGCATTCTGTATGCACCTTTATGGCCAGTCATTTCCATATCCGTACGTGTCCAAATGGCGAAATTGCCATCGTTCTCATAATTAGCTATTTTACGGTCTCCGTGAGAGGCCGGCGCTACGAGCATACTTCACGCACAGATGTACTATGTGCATGAGTACTCATACTTCGTCTCGAGGTCATATCACGTACTGGTCGTATCACTCCAGGGAACCTTCTATAGCTACCGCTGCATAACTGCCTAACTGCCATCCGGTGAGTCATAATGACGACTACTGCTCCATCATCGCATAACGACTATGGTCGGTAATTATCCGACTTGTGCAATTCGGCTATTAGAGTGTCATTTAAAATCCAACACCTGGCCGTGTCACATGCAGTATCGTCGACATCATCGTCGTGGCATTCCTTGGTTTCTGGGAACGAGCACTTGCTCGACTGAATACAGATTGTATTTGCATATTAACCTGCCTACCGGCAATGCTAATTGAGTTATTGTTCCAACTTCAAGTGTCATTAATCTAGGAGGTGATTAATTTCAGATGCTTCGAGTACATAACATAGAATGCGATGAATCACTCCGACAATGTGCGGTGATTTTTATCGCTCGCGCTAAGAAATTCGAACTGTGTTTTCGGAGTGACTTTATAGTGACTTCATGTGGCACAAGGCTGGTGATGACATTGAAGAGCTATGATCTCAGCGATAAAGTGTTGCGAATTTTTCGATGATGGGTGACAGACATGAAACTCACTGACCCGGTTATGTGATATCAGCTCGAGAGTCATTCATTCATGGAAATGTGTTTGGGAAAGAAATCGGGTTGGGAACTGTAGACTGGGTGTGAAGCGAGAAACGTGGCTTATCGATAGTTGCTGGGAAAGATCGTATAACCAGTCAAGGAGACGGAAAAAATGTGCAAAAAAGACACTCAAGTGTGACACATTGTAATCGTTGCATTGCTTCCAATTAGGGTGTACAATCAGTGTCATTACCAACCTCTTTGAAAGTAGTAAAATGTAAATAAATTGCATGTGCAATTGGTTGATCTTTTGTGCCATTTTTCGATTTAAACTGGCATTCCACTAGGCTGCTTGGTAGGCCCCATACTTTTTCTTAATTTCGATAATTTTATTTTTGTTTTTTAGAAGGAATTTTTAGAAAGTCGTTGTCGGTAACGCAGTCATCACCCATAAAATATATATAACAGAAAGGAATTTGAGGAAAACACATTTCAATTGAGGAAAAGGGTCTGATTTGGTAACCGTGTGTTATAGACGTATTTATCAATCGCCATAGTCGATCTCTGCATAGTCATCATATTTTGCGCATATAGCTCCACCAAAAGAAACACAGAGTTGCTCAAATCGGACTTAAACGACTATTGGAATAATAAGATTCCCTTTACTTATTGAACGATAATGTAGTTCAAATTTCATTACGAGCCTGCCGAGACTTTCGATTTCGAAAAAAAGGTTGAAACAGACAATTTCCGCATGAGCTTACATACTTTATAGTTTAAGGATCCTGTTTTTAATCTGGCTTCAGTTCTTTTTTAACAATGAACCACAAGACCAACAAGATGAAATAACACTTCGTCTAGAGGTCGTATGGTATGACGGCGAATGCTATAGAGCCATAGAAACAACCTTGTTAAAAAATGCATCCTTGCTCCTTACGAACCCATAGGTTATAATTAACCGACTATATATTCAGAGAAAGGTAAGACTCCGGTCTTCCTTAATAAACATCCTCGCCTCAAGTCGTATACCGTGTATCCTGCTATCCTGGAGCTAAGCCAAAATTCGGAATGAGTTCACCTTTCTCCTTTTAAACCGTACATCGCGAGCAAACTCCTTTTTCCATATTGTAATTTCCCTCTCAGCTTCTCATTGAAAGAAGAAGTTTTTCGCTTCCGGCATATCAAGCCTTCCGCCTCACCATCCATATACACGAAGAAAAATCTATCTAAGGAGCAAATATGAATGGAAAAAAATCGCAATCCAGGCGAATGAACATGAAACATCGTTCCCTTATTAGATGCGAACATCCGAAACAAAGCGAACAGGATAAAAAAACACGAAGCGCAGGAGAAAGATCATCATGTCAGCTTTTTTTTTTCCTCTTTTTCTCTATCCACAAACAGTCTCATCCGTTTCTCGTTCTCATACCCATTTCGCTCGAGAAACGTAGGGGAAATCTTGCAAATTGAAAATTTTTACCAATTGCGGAAGCAAGTTGAAAAGGATTTCAAATCCCTCCTCCCGGACCCCCCACAAAAACCATGTTCGGGCAACAACTGCTGCAAATAGGTCTTTTCACTACTGCGAAAATGCATTTGGGAAAACGTAGGAAATTGTTGGATAAAAGCAGACATACAAGAATTACGCGATCTTTAGAAAGTTCCTTTTCACCAAAAAAAAAAAAAAAAAAAAAAACACAAGCGAAAGGATGCGAGAATGTCGCATCGCAAGAAACTTCACAAGGATATAATGGCACAGACATGAATTTGGATTTCTTCCAAATGAAAATTAAATTTTCTTTTGTCACCGGGGCTCTTCTTTTATTCTACATCACCCACATCCACGTTTGTGAGTCTATGGCTGAGGTTTTACTTGAGATTTCATTGTGCGAATACATTTTGGCTCACGGGAGTATCTGCCAGTAGCTGTGAGTAAGGAATGGAAATTACTTCTCATCGAGAGTTTATGATGATGATGGTGATGTTGTATACTTCCGTTGTGATAATTTTTATAGGAAAGGAGAAATTAATTTTTGAACAGTGAATGAACCGCGTGCATTTGCGTGCCAAGTTGTCTGAGTGAAGAGTATGCAAGGCGAACGATAATGAGCTGAGATTTTGGTGGATGGAAATTAAGAAATTTTGGGTATTCTGAGGAGTACCTTATTTGTTTCATCTTTATTGAATTAAAGGTCGCTGATTTCTTTCTTTATTGAGCTCAAGAATGTTGACGAGCTTTTTTGACCTATTGAGCAGAATCTAGCTGCCGGGTTATCAGCTCTAATCAAGACTTAATTGAGAAATATTCTACAGCATATCAATCTGTGTCGGTTGAGTCTCTTTTTGGCACCGTTTTCCCTCAATCCGGTACTGAGACTACCGCTCTTAGCAGCCATTAAAATCCAGCTACCTACCACGTTCGATCATAAGAAATTAGCAATACTAAAAAACATAAATCTGATTTTCTCGATTACTCCTATAAACGAATTTGAAGCTGGTCGTACCCTTGCCCTTCATTACGGTGATCTTTCAAAGCTATCTATTCCCACCTACATACGTTCCCGAGTCTTTGAAAAAAGGTTCGCAGTCGTTATTCCTTAGATTGTTAAATCTACGAATTAGCCTATGAATTCTGCTTATATGCTATAACGTATACTCTACCAGCACATACGCGAGATCCTAAGAAATAAGCCCCTTTCAAGCTCAGCCTTTGCCTACCCCAAGGGTAAATACACGGAGACGACTCTGCCACTGAAAAAATCCATTAATTTTCATAAATAGGCTCTAGTGACTCACAGACCTTGAAAGCCCCCTAAAAAACGCGTCCTCAACTACTATTTGAAACTAAACATGGGAATCTGATTGAACTTCTCGAAACCGGGTTATCAAACAAATTTTAGTCGAACTGGAATGCAAAGGAAAAAAAATGGTCCCATATGCTGACTACGATTGAGGGAAGGAGGCTTATGATACAGACTGCGGTCTAAGTGTCAACCTAAAGTAACCGACGCGGTGCTATTTAAATCTTCCATGGCTTAAGAACCTGGTTATCCCTATTTTTTAGTTCCAAATACTTAAACGTCTTTCTAGACCAGAAACTTAACTAGAAGTCGAACATAGCAAAGGGATAAGGGGAGCTAGTCTAATGCCTGTAACAAAACTGTCGGTTCATTCTGACTATTCAAGCCAGGGTTGACTCTGTCGATGTACACATCTGTGATCAGTCGTACTCTCACGTATGAGTCACTCGGTGTAAAGGTTTCCACTAAGCAAAACTTCCAACCCTGACTTTTATATCCCCAAGGAAGCGGGGTAGATCTCCTGGACCGTATAATTACAGCGGAGCTCTGTTACTCCTGCCTTCGAATCTGACCGCTCAGCCTTCCACAGACTACACTATTCTCACTCGATTTTCGCAAAGCCGTTTCCATCCACAGAGGGCTGGAAAACCCGTACCTTTGACTTAGATTACCAACTTTGAATCTAAGCTAATGGCTGGAAGATGAAACAAGGCATAGAATTAGAAGATTTTTCCAAGGGAATATTTACAGTTCATTTCGCCTAGACCATCTTTCAAACTTTCAAATATTACCAGTAGGGAGGGGCGTAACACCTTAATTCACAGGCCTCCACAGCATGGTCACCACTTTCTTCGATAGCTTAGTCATCGTCCAAGCACTATCCTGAGCAGCCATCTCCTCCAAGCATTTGAAGCAAACACGAAGTAAGTTAAATGGATTAGCAGCGGGATCAGGATCACTAAATATCCAAATTAGCTGACAATATCAACAGTAATATCAAAATTCGACAGCAAATCCCTAGGTTACCTTTACGACTTAGAAATAATGCAGAAAGCTGCCTTAAATTCTGATCTTACCTTCACCATTTCAAGCAAAGGTATGTCGCACAGACAATAAGGGAGCATGCATTAAAAAACTGACTGAAAAATCTTATACATACGCCCCGTAGTGCGAGGTTTCGACGGCAATTCTTAACTTTCTTAGCTGCTATTAAGATTTCCAAAAAGCCGCCCCCCATTCCGCACTTACTTTCTGAACTACATTACGCGAAAAAAGAAATACCAAAATGTACATACTTAGTTCGCGAAATTCAAAAGTCACCTTATTTTTCGAACAACATTTCTCGTATGAGAAAAGCAGAAGACACTTTTTTTTAAATGACACTTCTCTTAATGGCCATTATGCCCAATTAGGCATTCACACTAGCAAACTTGACTCGAATAAAACTCCATTTCCGCAACTGCCACAATATTCAATCAGAGGAAAGTTCATATCACTCTTCCCACGAAAGCCTACACTTGCAGAGGTCACCTTACATGCGGTCCAAGAGTACTTCTTAGCCTGGCATATAAGTGACATCTTCTTCTCCACAGGACAACCAATAACTTTCCTGTACAGCTCAGGTCAAGCGAGTTGTAAATCAAGTGGTATTTCAATGTTAATTGTATATGAATGATGGAGTTTTGATGGCTTACTGTTCCGTCGCTCAATGTTGAGCTGTAATATCCTCTTTCCATCTAGCACCATGCTCTATACTTCATATATTTCAATAGTTACAGGGCTATATGGGCTCTATGTGGCATGTTAAAGTAGGAGCAGGAGTATGTGTAATTTTCCACCTACAAAGTTTCGAATGTTTTTGCTCCTCTTACGGCTCAATATTGTTTTGTCCAGTCCCCTGCCTATCTAGTACAACACCTTTAATCCCATATGCTAGATAAAATGTAAGACTTTGAAAGTAAAGAGGACTTCATTCGTTTTATTAAGACTCTCACAGTTTATACGGGAACAATCAATGTTGAGCTAATTTCTGCTAATCACTTGCTCAATATTCTGTTACTCATAAAGTTATTAACCTAGCATCTTTTCCTATATCACGTATTAGAGATAGAATGCTAATCTTTATTCACCGCCAATACCAGTGTATATATGGCATTATTTCTTAAACCATGATTAGATGAACTAACGAGTTTTGTAGATAAAATTTCAAATGAAAGCAATTTCCACATTATGTGCTGCTCAATATGATTTTTCTCAGCTTTCTCTTCACCCAGATCAACGCATGGACTTTTATGTTGTTGACAAAATCCCTAGCTTAAAAATCATGTACAACTTTCCGACATTCCAGGATATACAAAAAGTTTAAGTTCAACGAAACGCAATTTTGACATGAAAAACTTAAACCAATCTTCTACAAACTACAAACACATTTCACTCAAAAATTTCCCAAAATGAAAAACATCAACACTTTTCCCATCTCAATTTGTTATATAGCAAGGGCGAATGGTCGACCACCCCATTTGGTATTACCCCTCCCAATGAAAGGTTGCTGCACTAAAGTAGCGGAAAACATAAATAAATATGAGCAATGACTTTTCGCAACTATAAATCGCCACAAGTGACTGCGAATGGAGGAAGAAGAGTGCATTTTTAACTTTTCGACTATCAAGGGTAACTACCCCGTACATCAAGTATGCAACTCTTGTGTAGCGAGAAATCGGAAATGATATTAACAGCAAGTGCTTCACAAAATGGATAGTGTACAAAAAAGAAAGATGCTGAGAAAACGTAATGAATAATAAATTACAACCCCACAAGAGCGGAACACAAATAAAGAGTTACGATTTCGGGGAGAGAAAAGTAACTTTCTCACGCGTGCACTTCACATGTCCCGACTGCACATACGAGTATTCGTATGTTGCAGGAGTCACTTGCAACGAATCGTGCTACATTCACCTCCATCCCACGGGGCACATGGAGCAACTTGTTAGATGTAAGCTCGCCGCGAACAACTGCATCTTGTTAATGGTTGAGGACAACAACCACGCCGCCATGTTGTTTCCATTCTAAGGGAAACCGGGAAAACTCCTGCTCGATTCGATACGTTGCTCGGCGTGTGTGTACCGCCACGTCATCACACATGTTTGCACTGTTTGCGGGGTCAGGGCATAACATGCACCCTGCTCTATACAAGTTCTGAAAAATGAACAACGAATCCAATACACAAACCATTTTTGTCACCGATCTCCCAAGTGCAACCAATCACGGTGTTCTGTTAATTGAGTCGCCCTACCTCTGCCCATGTCATCGCATTAAAATCTCAATCTCGTGACACTTTCTGATATGTTTGAACAGAGTGTTCGAAATCCCCATACCTCCACCGATCCGGTGTGAACATAGTGAAAACAGAGACCCATTCGTAGTGACAACGTTTGCCAACCGGCTGCTTGTGTGCCACAGTTCTTTGCATTTGTAATGTTGTTATCGACGAAGCCGTGCAAGTGTATCTCTGGGTTTGCTGTGATTTCTTCCTACGTCACTTCTCCTCCTCCGTGAATGATGACACATTGAACGTATGGTCGATTGTGTGCCGTCGAACAGACAGACAGATGGACAGACAATCGGACGACCTATAATCACCATGCTACTACTGTGCGAGAGTGAACTTGCCGCTGGAGAAGACAGCAATCAAAAGAAACTGGACAACATGATGTCGGTATGTGAAAGAGCAGAGGATTAAAAAAATAACAAACAATGAATCGAACGACGGCTAGTTGGTGAAAGGACGAGTTGTAACCGAGGAGATTGGTCATCCGATCAAATGTTGTCATGAGCGTGAAAGTAATCTAGAGTGTGCCGTCGTATAATCGACTTATACGGTTGACTGTGTAGGCCGGTCATTGCTGACGACGATACACCAGCACCACACAGTGGAGCAGTGTATGTATCATGTGGAGCGGTGATCCGTGGCAATGTCGAATGGTATTGATTGAATGGATGGGCTTACTTACTACAGGCAGCTCCCAAATTGGGAGTTAAACTGTCGCCAGGGAAATTCGAAGGGAAATTAAAGTAATTAGATATAACCATTTCTAGATCCCTACATACCTAGTCGAATTAACCTACCATCAATCCCATGAGTACACTCGATACATCAACAATTAACCTTTTTTCGTCTCTCTTTTCAGGTAAGGATCATCCCTCATGACATGCTGTGCCGAATCAGTACACACAACATAGATCCAAAAATCTAATATCGAAAATCAGAAATCGAAAATCACGGTATCGTACATTTTTAACAACATCCTTGTCAAATATTCACACCCTTTAGCCGCGCCAACAAGGACCTCGATTGAAATTTACATTCGATTCTTGTTTGCATGGAAATGTCCACTGCATACATCCAGTGGATCTATGCCACACACACACCACCGCCTACGCACGTTTGAATTTATGATATGAAATTCATGGTAATTTCGAATGTACACACCGTTATATCACACTCAGTCCTACCATAGACATGGATCAGTGCGAAGGACGCAGTTGGTGCCCAGCATTAATCTATCGCATTAAAAACCCACAACACTTACTGCGGCGGACGTGTCCGCATCTGTGCGTGTGTGTACATATGAATAAATCCCATGGCAATTGTCGCCATTTTCCTTGCATTTCGTTCCTGACCGGCAATGGTTGAGGGAAAACCATGACGACGATGGAATCCTAACAACTGATAAATCTGTTGTTCCGCTGGACTAGAGTACGCACAGGAAACTGGCAGTACTGGCCGGAGCGGCAGTAGGAAATGAGTGACCATTGACCAATTCAGTCGTTAGACTTGTGTGGATTGTGTTCCGATCCTCCTTTTTTTTGTTTTCATTCAGTTGAATGTCAGTCGTAAATTGTGTATACGGATCAAGTAAATAGCTCGTAAGGCAGTTTGAAATAGGTTTCCGACGGGGTTTGGGGTTGCGATTAGGGAAGGGTAGTTCTTTATCGGGATTTCGATTTTTTTTTTCCTTGTGGATTGGGAAAGGGACGCCTTTGGGACAGTTGTTGAATGGACACTGACTTGTTGGTAGTATTATAGTCTGAGTGCCTTTTGAGTCGTTTATCTTATCCTTAAGTTCGAGTTCGAGGGTAAATCCTTTATTCAACAGCCTCTTTGGTTGCTGTACAAATGCCGGGATTCGGACGATTTTTCAATCTATTTGCCTGCGGGAAATGCGATTTTTAACCTCCCATTTGGAAATGATTGTAATCGGTCTGATTTGAAAATGAAAAATGTCCACGTATCTTCCCGTCTTTAGAGTTTGAATCTATGTAGACGGACGTACGGACGTTTCCTCATTCCTTTTCTTCGTCTCGTATATGTATCTCAAGAACAAATATTGATATCGACTCTGAAGCAATTTCATTTGATTTGAAGGCTTTCAAGAAGTAGCTATTAATTAACGGTTTGTTTGTTATAACGAAAGAAAAATGTGCATCGACTCGAACACCTTGGAACAAACAAATGAGGAGTTTCATAGTTTGGGTAGAGCAGTTGCACCGATCGAACTAATATTTGCTTCATTACGTCAATCATAAAGAACTGTGTGGAGCTGGTGATAATGAATTTCCATATACTGAAGATCACAAAGGGTGGATCACTTACCAAAGGGGTGCCCCCGCCGCGCCGGTGTGGATTGATACTTTCGACTTTTTAAGATTGGAAAAGAACTTAATGGTACATTTTGCGAAAAATATTTTTGAGCGCTGAACTCACACTTTGTCGTATTCGCTGGGCCGTTTAATGTACATATTTGAGTATGCTTAAAAATTAACAAAGAATTGTAATATGTGATTTTTCAGACGTCTGGTTTCCAATCTTCAAATAAAACACAGGAAAATTGCAAACGTGTTTACAATTTTTATTCGAGTTGATAAACGAAAAACTGCCATTTACTTTGCGAAGACTACTTCGTGTAAATGTTGACCACGACTACATTTTAAGTGGTCCATGGTGAGAGACAAATTCTGATTCACTGTTTCGAGCATATTGGTTGGTACGTTGTTGGATCTCGCTGATAACAAATTTAATGTTCTCTTCCAAGACTGCAGTTGACGCTAGCTTAGTGTGACTTGATATACGCAATAAACGGTCCAGAGGCATCAAATCACGTGCTCAAGCCGTCGAATTTACCAGTCCAGAATGAGAGATAAATTGCTCACTGAACATATTTCTCAATTGGTCTATCGTTTCGCGTGCTGTGTGGTATGCCTCGTCTTGCTGAAAACCAGACTTAGCTCGTGCATTTAGGAGCAAAAAAAAAATTCGAAAATATTGAACTGAGGTTGGTCACTAGACCAAATACGGCAGATTTGTTTAGAAGATATTTTTCTATAAGCTCCAGCTGTTCCAAGAGATGGTCACTAAAAATTCGATACGCTAGCAGGTAATTCACCTTCAGTCCTTGCATAAGCTGTATTTTGTAAGGTTTTAGACCAAGATTGCTGCGATCTTCAGATCTGAAGATGAGTTCTTCAATTTACAAGTACCACAATCCCAATTGCTACAAACATTTCTACCTTTGGCACATCGCCGTCTACATTAACACTGATGGAAACAGCAGCAATATTTTCCTCTGTCGACATTCAATGCGTACGGGATGGTGTCTTCATGTCCGTTAGCGAGAAATTGGTGCAAGATCTGGTCGCTCTGCCTTAAATGGCTTGCACCGTAGGTTAATTATAACGACCATAAAATGGTCGAAGCGAGCGAAAAATATTTTTCACAAAGCAAGAATTTCGGCAAATAAATTCAATAATTTCTAGGCCTTGTACGGGTACAAATCTTTCTACGATAAAATGGCAGTATTAACTGAGCATTTCTGACTTAGGCATATGTCTCAAATCACGTGTGAGCTGTTAAAAATAAAACTAAAACTGAAAGACAAAATACCAAACAAATCACCCTTTATTAGTCCAATTTAACTTAATTGTGTTGGAAACATGTTTGTAAAACTCTAGTAAATATGTCTGAAACATGCTGATAAACATGTATTTGCACATTGCGATCAGCAATTTTTTGAGTTTAGAAATATTTTCCTAACTTGGCCGTTACCCTGGCTTTTATTTCATTATTATCGCAAGCAAACCCAGATCTGCGTCTTATTTTAGCTGCTTCGTACGATGTGCCTTATATTAGGACCTGAAATACATTCTCGCTGTATAATATGTCGTAATTATGACGTCACTAGAAGTATTGCCATCACTTGCCGCTCGTTTTTTCCATCTTTCCAGCAGCATATGAATTCCACGTCCGAAAAACAACACGTCTTTTTAGGCTCTTAAGTATCGGTCTGGTGACTTCCTTTCTATTTAGGTGTTTCCTAGTAGGTAACGCTGCCTTATATCAAAACACCTACTCGTATATCACTCTGCTGCTATAGGGTGGTGGTCGTGGTGCAATGGTAATCATCACCGTCTGTTGAGCCAATGGTCTGTAGTTCCAGTCCGTCCATAGTCAAGAACAATTGCTATACGGAAAAACTGTGCAACAACATCTGTTGTGAATGAGCGATGATCAAAAAGTACTGACGAAGGCATAACACTTGCAGCATAAGATTACTTCAAAATTCATACTCATACACCTTAGTGACATGGAAACGAAAGAGTTACTGTGAACTGCAACCAATGTAAAATCAGTCGAATCTCTTAAATCCTATCTAGGACAACCACCCCCGGAGAGTAGTGAACAAACATCTTCGACACAAACCATCTGCACCCCGTCCAGGTTGTGTGACAAACACCACAAGAGCGTATAATCAAACGCGTCAATTGTATAGCTATCTTCCTTGATGGTTTCATTCGGTTTGAGCAGATCATAATAAACCACATCCCGTGTTGATTCCTCTAAATGACGAGCAGGACTTTCGGGCCATGAGTTTGTCTATGCCGACGAAGATGATGCATGGCCGGACTTACTCGGATAATTTTCGCTCCGAGTTATTATACAGCATCTACTTTTCATCGCCAGTCACGTTACGATGACGTTGAAGCAGTGGTTCACACGTGCCTGACGTCTTTCCGCTGATTTTTATTTGGATGTTCTTCAATCAATCTCTGCATATCGTTATATCTCAACAAGAATTCTGTGAGCTTCAACTACAGATTTTTTTTTTTTAAACAATGCAATGAAGATCCCCGGAAGTACTGCTTTTTGGCTCGACATGTTTGAATCTATGGCAAAAATGGTTAACGCCTTGTCGAACTACTCAGCACTGAAGTCCAAGCTTGTCTACAATACTTCCCTGTAAGATTCGGTCACGTAACACTGAGAACATCATCAGTTGGCAAAAGTCGAGAACTTATTTCAGGTCTCAGTGAATGTTAAATACAAATAAAATTTACAGCGACATTGTTCTGAGCAGTAATGATTCTGTTAGTTTTACTGAGTTTAGATGTCCGTCTTCATGACTGTGCCAATATAACATTTCTTTGAAAACTTCCTTTTGCTTGAAATCCATAAAGTTATAAAACCATGAAAAACGTCTTCTTTTCGTGTTAATATATCAAGCTCATTCTTAAAAAAAAGTATATTTTCGATCAAAGCTGGCGGACCACACGGTTCTGCATTGGGTCCCATTTTATTTTTAATATATGCGAACTCCCTTGTTACCAAAGTATGAAGCTAATCGATAGCTTAAGTCGTCATGTATACAACGTCTGTTTCAAGTTTTTCATAGTATTTATCAGGACTACCATTATTGCAGCATTAAGAAAAACCATATAAGCTCAGCCTCATAATTCATCGTTTAATCCCGATCTTAATATCGTAAAATCGACCAGGAAACATTGCCATAAAATTGCTTTTTTCGAAGACTGCTCATTTGATTGCTAGTCAAGTTAATTTAGCTAGTTGTAGTAAATTAAATGCAATTGGCTGACCACTGCTTGACATAATACGTCTTTTTTTCTGTAAAGCCATAGGGAACACATGACCCAAATGGGAGTTGAAACACGTACGTTCTTAAAACCAGGACATAAGACCAAACGAAGGCACAACAGATAAGAAAATACCAATGATCGGTGAATCGTGTAAAATGTTGATGTTAAAATCTCACAATAAATTTAGAAGTTTTAAAAATCTCGAAAATGAATCTGCAATTGCTTTTGGCAGTACTTACTCTTGTTATCGGCTTTTTGGAACTCGAAAGAACATAGCCTCTTTGACAACCCTTTGCTAATCCTCCCTGAATTGAGTGTGTTCCTTGCATGTTTCGCTGTTATGTTCCATCTTTTTCAACTGATGTTTCATTATGAAGCATTGTCATATCTCTTTTGTCGTACTCAAGCTTACACAAAGTATTCTTTCTTCCATTACTACTACTTCCACGAGTACGACTACTAACTTCCATGACGATTATTACAAAAAAAATAATTTTTTAGATTTTGCTATTTATATTTACCAGTTTCAGTGTCCACACCTTATTAGGCGAAGGATATGTTTTGCAGGCTTACGTTTTATTAGAGTCCTTAAGTTGATTGATTTTGTATTGACCTAATATCCTGTATATACCCTCAAACTCTTTAAATAACCATCGTTCTGACGGAATACCTAGTCATCGGGCCTCTTGTTCCATCTCACATTTGTGGCTCTAATCTCCAATCTTTTTCCACCAAAATCCATTTCAAAACCAATTTTTATGGTTTTCATTTCACCCAGTCCACATATCCTGTAAATAACCTCTCGAAACTGATGGAATTTAACATCGTTAGATACAACACCATAACATATGTAAGATTACTGAGCAGAGTTGAGTCAGGTGGCGAGAACTAAACACACATTATCTGTATTTAATGTTATTTCATGCTAGATGTTCCACGTATCCTTAATCCGAGCTGATGCGATGACGCTTTTCTTTTTGTTTTAATAACGTTCCTTATCACATCGTAGATATCTCAAGGAGGACGAAAATTACAAAACAAATAGAATGACGTCAATTTACGAATATTACATATAAATCCTTTTTAAATGCGAGAATAATAGAAAGGATAACAGGGAAAGTCCTTTAGCACCCTGTGGTTCCTTCGTTTCGGTGTCCTCTTTAGACAGGAAGGGAGCTCATAGAGGTATTCAGCTACAAATGAGGAAAAAATATATTTTATCGATTTTCCTTGTTCCCTGAAATGGTGGTGTCACAAGGATCTGTTTTTTTTTGGGTTAATTTTTATCCAATTTTATGTCAGAGCTGAAGTTTTGGAGCTGTGTCGGTAGAATTATCGGATTTTGTCCACGTGCTTCTGAATTTTGGTGGTGAGTGGGGTTTTGATTACATCGATTATTGTACCATAAAAATATAGAATGTTCGGCTTTGATCTTTCTTTACAACTGGTGGCGAATTGACTACATAAAGCAAATTCGACAGGCGACATCGCAATAAGGGATTTCAAAGTATTTCATCTAGTTTAAATTGTTTTTTTATTTCTTCGAGCTTAATTTTATGTACTTAAGGTAAGCCCTTGGGAGAAGTCATGTAGATATTAAGCCCATGTTCTGTGAAACTTAAAATCTTAAACACGAACTTCTTTGATTTTTTACAAAATTCCTGGAACTAGCTCCATGGAGATGACGCACAATCGTACTTATAAGGGCTTTATTCTGTTTTCAAGTATATTCATCTTGCAAGATTTTTTTCGTTTTTGTGTTGGCATACACGTTTTTAAAGGATCTGTCAAATAGTTTGTTTGGTTTAAATGGTAAACACTATCCTTAACACAAGTTTCAAAAGTGTTTCGGGGAAATGAGCACTAACGCAAGTGTTGAATATCTATTAAAGTGATAGAATTGGTGAAGACGAGCTTTCCATTAAAAAATAAAAAAAATCTGAACACTTCTTAATTTTTTTCTCGAAAAAAGCGGGAAGCTGCTTAGATTTTCTGGCCCAGGAAGAGAGTTGCTTTTCTATCTATCGTTAAGGCATGATGCCAATGTCATCATGGAAATTATTGAAAATATTTTGAAGGCACTCATGCGTAGATATTGGACAGGGTTTTGTGATGTTGAAACGATTTTCTATCGTAAAATATCGCACAGTGTCTCAGAGCAGAAGCGATCAGCGATGTTGTAGTATTCAAACAACAATCTTGAAAATCTCCTAAGCAAAAGAGGATAGAACACCGTTTAACTGCAACCAACTCGGAAGGCCCGTTTAGTCTACGTTTCGTCTAATGAGAGTTGGGTTCATTGTCCACAAGCGTGCGGAAGCATTTGTTTCTATGGACTTTTCTTATCAGTCATTCAAACGTAGTAGTGTAATATCACTATATATAAGTGGAGAATTACAAGTGGCGTTCGTTAGAGCCTACGGACACGTCGATGTTGATAATTCGTTCATGTCTCGAACGCTTCCAATTGGGGTGTTGTAAAAGGCTCTGGTGAATCTCGAAATTAAATTGTATCAACGCCAGAATTGCTTCGAAAAGTTCCTCGGAAAAGCTGAACGAAACCTTGCTGGAAAGACTTGAAAATGGCTGCTGAGCTGAGGCTTGAAGATATTAAGAGATGAGCTCAAACTGAAGCCTTGGAAGCTTCAGAAAGCACGGAATCTTTTCGACCCTTATTACTGACAACCATTTAGAGCTTGAAAGTTCAGAGCCTCATTGATAAGTGCTAACCAGCTCTCCCTGTTATTATTGTGTTCCTTCTATGTTTCGCTATTCTGTTCCATCTCAAAGGCTCAAATTTACATTGTCCTCCCATCGACGGCACGGCCTTCCGGTGATCTTTTTCCATTTGGTTTTCCACTTATTATTCTTTTGACTGTCCACTGTCCATTCGTTTTACCATCTTAGTCTTCTCAATTTTATTACTCGGTCAATTCTGCTCTCACTCTCTATGGATGCATTGGCCTGTTGCTAATAACGTGCTGCTTTCCGAGCCCCAAATGCGGCAATTTTGTCTGTTACCGTAGCCGCCGAGATGAAAATGCGCCTCGTCAGAAAAGATGATTTTTCGCCCAAAATCATTGTCCAATTCAAGCTGGTCTAAGGCCTAAACTGCGAAGCGAAAACGAAGCGGATGGTTCCGCGCCTTCAATTGCTGAGTCAATTGGACCTTATAAGCTAATAATAATTGTGCAGAATTCTCCTCAGGATAGTGCGTGAAATGTTGAGCTGTTGAGATCGATGGCGAGTTGATGTTCGTGAATGGAGTCTCACACTCTTGGCCACAGTAGCTACATTCTCATCTGTGCGCACCGTACGACGACAGGGATCATGAGTGTTGTCCACTAGCATACCAGTCTCACGAACTTTTTCACAAACTTGCGTACAGCAGGCGCGGTGGGTGATTCATTTCGGCCAAAACTTCTTTTTAAAAGACGCACTGTTTGGGCTACACAGCACTTACTTTGGAAATACGTTTTCAATATTTCCCAACGTTGTTCAAGCGTAAGGCGACTCATTTCGTTCGGCGGAGGTTTGATACTGATTTTCTGTTAAGTTTTCGAGCGGGAAACAGCTGTCATTTCGGAAAAAACGCTAGATGGCCCAGCCTTTAGGTTTTCTTGTGATGAAACTTAACATCTTTGACTCCGACACATGCTACAAGTTGCGCGAGAGCTGTCAAAAATGGAACACCAGAAAACCAAACAGTAAAAAAATCACCCCATAAATACAGATTTTCACATTGCTTGGAATAGTTGGTTGACCGTGAGAGAGCACGCGTTACCTACACCTTTATTTATATCATCCGTTATTTCGAAGCGTTTATCGAGTAGAGTCAGGTGTGAGGTTTGGTTTTGTCTTAATTTACTGCCTTTGCTGGCACTATAAGGCTTTCCACATTCCTTAATCGTTTCCTTATTATATCCTAGAAGGTGCAGGTAAGCTAGAGCGGATATGATTCCATAAAGGGTTATTCCCCTATCATGTTTTTGAAGGGATCTCATTACGCATTCCGGGACTAAATCAAAGAGAAGTGGTGACAATACGTTTTCTTGTTGTCACCATTGTCAGATAAGGCCTTTTGTAATTTAACTCGTCTTTTAGGCATACTTGGATCAGTTTCGCCAATTTTTTCCGGAATTCCCAGCCCCACAAGGATATGATACATTTTCAGTCGGTTTATAGAGTGATACTCTTTTAAACTCTACGAAAAGTTGGTGGACTCGTAGGACGATTTCGCTAAAAAAAAAAAAACAAAAAAAAAACAGAAACTCACTAGACTCATACTGTTGGACTCCTCTCAAGTTCGACTTTTTTGGACAACGGATCGAACGACTGAACTTGTTCCGACTAATCTCTAATAATGCTAGAAATCCTTTTTCGTGTTTCAATATTCCAATATGGTGTGAAGGATGATATCTGTCCTGATTGGAACGACCGATTTGGGTGTTTTTACTTTCGAAGAATCATGTTTATATCAATAAATCCTATAATCTTAACACCCAGACTACCGATCCGGAAAAATCCCTGAAGAGACAGTAAAGTTAAAAAAAAAAGGAAAAAGAATTGCAAGCAATTGGAAAGTAATTTAATACCAACATCAACCCCTCCCACCCAACCAGCGGGGATTTGAACTATAGCAGTTGGGTTTGGAAAATCCACTTTGGGATGCCAAAAAGAATTCTCGGAGTGATTTATAACCCCATCTCGTTTCGAAACCAGCTCTGAATCACTAAATTCAACACTCAATCACCTCTAATCGGATATTTCAATCACCACTACAACAACAATCCTGTCGTGATGGGGTCGATAAGGGGTGGAATCGAAACCCCGAAACAGACATGGTACTAGGTATTGTCTGTTTGCTTACAAGGATCATAATTCAAAGATTTTTCATCTGCTATCCGAGCGACACCTGTTTCATCTTTTATCCTTGTTATAAGGACTGACGAAACAGCCCCCAGGAGAGGAGTGGATCTGGATCTGATTCCAGACTATGTCTAAAATGGATTCGTCGAATTCGAGAGAAGCAAGATAAAAAATTGCAAAACATTTCATTTGGAGTTGAAGTCAAAGTCGAAGTTCGTGTTGGTATTAGTGTTTGTGTTAAATTATCGGGAATTGTCTGAGAAAGGATATTAAACGTTTGATATATGACCCGAACGAAGGAGGGAAAGAATACGTGTTGGGGATTAGAAATTCCCTAATATTTCATAGATATTCGATACTATTCTTGTTTTTATCTTCCCGCTATCAGTGCCATATGGAGGTAGAGAAAAAGTATTCATTTTCAAGGAGGATCTTAGCGTGATTTGATTCGAAGCTCTTGTGACAAGAATCCCTTTTCCACTCATGGGTGTTCTTATTGTCCTTCGTTTCTCCCTCTTTTGTGTCCTACTCTATGTAGTCTTGACAAAGTAGATGGGAGCACCCTCGGATGTCAAATCGAGATGTCGAAATAGTATTCCCAGCAACTACATTTCTTCCTTTATAGTGTGAACACTCAACCCATGCTTCATGGAAAATCCTTTTCCTCCTTCATCTCTGAGTATCCTCTCGTAATAATGGAAGTGGAAGTAGCTAGCACGAAAAAAGAAAAGGTTTGTTGTCCAAGCAATACGAGTCATATTCTCAATATCCTGTCCAGATCCAAGAGCTTGCGAGATGATAACTATGGCGTTGCCGATAGTCTTCGCCCGAGTTTGGGTTAAGTGGACTTGAGTCAAAATCACCGTGGAATGCAATCGACTGAAATCAAGTGGAGTGAGTGCTAATGGGAAATTTCCAAATGAATGTAAGGCTTGAGGAGGATCCTCGAAGAAGGATATAATTTGCATTGATTTATATCCGGACATTTGGGTATGGCTGAGTGAATGTTAAAGTAACAGTTGCTAATAAATCAAAGAGAGCCTAATTACGAACAGGAGGGCGAGTGTGGTATGAATTATGTTCTGGCGCTCGGGTTGGTATTCGTGGTTAAGGATACCTATCCAGTGTATGTTGGGTTAGTAGCGTGGTGATAATTGGCTACCGCTTGTGGTTGGGCACGGGGCTGATTAATGGGCTCTGATTTGAATCGACTGTCGGGCTATGATTGTACGTAGACCTTATCATCCCTTGTGCTGTGTCCTGCGGTGAATTCTTGCCATCTAAGATAACTTCCTCATATAACATGTCTTAACTGATGAAACAGTATAAATGAATAACCAATAGTTCCTTAACCCTCCACGAGTAAACCAACAACTAGCATTCACTGCACGGCTAGCGAACCAAATTATGAGTACAAAATTCTTGACTGCATTGTTGTCGCCCACACCACCCTTCCACCTCACTACGACAAACGATAGTAGAAGATCGTGGAACAATCCATATGACCAAGCACCACCAGTAACCGTCTGAACTCATGGAGGTGTGATGATACGTGAGGAGAATATTAAAACAAAGACCAAGGGGACTCGACTGATTATTTGTTGGCAGTAATTATTGTTAACCCTTTTAGGAGTCTGACGCTCTTAATTCGTGACGCTGGATCGGAGTTGATGACTACATTCTAGCGTGGTTGAAATAACTTGGTGACAGTGACTGAAGGAAGTGTGCTGATGCGGTGAATTTTAACTTGGACCGAATGAAGCGCGCTGAGCATATGAAACAGTTGGCATATACAATACTCAGTCAGCGACCAACCATTAATATACATTTGGATAAGAGTTTAATTACGAAAAAAAGTTAAATCGTTGATTGAATGGAACGAAATGAGGAATGCTGAGGAAACGAGCGGAATTCATAATTGGAATATTTTCAATGGCATGCCCCAGCGGACGGAAGCGTAAAGGGGGTAAAGCGTATGAATGGAAAGGATATCGTTCAGAGAAACGTAAACGTTTACGGTTCTGAAAATGCAAGCGCATTTGTCCCACATTCTGCAGGGAGCTTGCCAATTAATTTTGTTCTTCGCACCTGCTCTGAGAATAAATCTACTTGTCACTTCAATTGAGAAGCGAGCACTTTACAGAGCAGGAGATGTACTGAGGGTCCCGCATTTAAGTTGAATGTTAATCAGAATTGGATGACAAGTGGCCTGGAGCCAAAATGAGTCCAAGGGATCGACCCTTTTACTTTACCCTTGCTGAGCAAATTCCACTGACATTGTGCATAGTGTTTCTTTGTAGCATCACTCACTCATACTCTGATTTAGATGAGATTTTCAGTTTAATAAACGCAAAGGTTCTTGGGTGCGACCTGTCTACCGACATCTAATTTAGCACCCTTAAAAATGTATTTAAGGTAATTTTGTAGCTCTTTGTTAAAATGATTAAGACATAATCAGCTTTTCACTATGCAATTAAGCATCGAATAAAACTGGTCAGGAACGTATTCTCACAGCTTTCTCCAAAAAACCTATTTTTTTCTCAGGGCTTATGTTAAATGTGAACTTTCCAAGAGAAGGACTTTTCATTATATTTTTAAAAACTATTTTTGAGGACTGTATTCACGCTTTTTCCTATTCACTGAGACTTCCTTAACCATACCCGTAGGTGTGTTCAAAAAGTGGCGGGAATCGGACTCGTATACCTTCACGGAGCTTATTAGTCTGATTCACCCCAGTTTTTCGTTTCTGTCTTTGAAAAAAGCTTAAAATATAGGAGTCGAACTAGCTAACTAGCAAACTAGAGGTCACAAATGACTCGATACGACCATCGATTTTTTCAATTGAAATTGTACGACATGTCTTCTAGAACTCGATTTTATCATTTTTAAAGAGATATCCCGGTTTTTGTCTTCGTTCGTGAACTTTTTTGGTCATATATATCTTGGGATTCAATTAAGATATCAATTCTGCATGCGTTTTAGTCGATGCGTAGCTTCATAATGAAGAGCTCATTAAGTTTTCATCAGCTGTCGCGGCGTCGCAAGAACACAGTTCCCTATTCTTAAGGGCACCATAAGAATAACTTCTTTCCCGGTAGTTTGGGCAGATCATTCACATCCAAACTTTTTTTTTTTATACATGGGACTATCCAATTTGTGGTTCCGAAAGTAAATTTAAATAAAACACATTTCTGGCTTAGATTTCGATGATATTTTTATTTCCAAATATTGCTTGAATCGTACCATTATGAACGTTATCTAAATGTCCCCCACTCTTGCAACACTAGAATTTGACAAGGCAATTTTCGATGACTTTTCGACACCTAGCTACCAATTGCTCGATCATAACTCGACGAATATTCTCTTTCAAATTGTCATGAGTTAACTGAATGCGTGCATAAACAAGATCTTTTTAAGCCGCAGAAAAAGTAGTCGAAGGCCGACAAATTACACGATCTTGGTGTCCAGTTCACATCATCAAAATGAGATCTAAGCCAAGTAAACAAGTAAACTTTTCTTGCAATAAAGCCTAAACGGATTGTTTCCACATGGTTTCTACGTCCTTATCTTCGACTTGAGGCACAAAAAATTCGATCCGTTGAACATCCGGACCACAGATTGGGCTCATGATTTTCAACCGAGTTCGATGGCCTAGTATAAGGGCTATTCCCCTCTCTAATAAATGATATTACCGACAGGGCTTTGGCTAGAGTTTGTCACAGATTGCAGCCTGGCTTAATGTTGTTTGCCGGCAAGACTAGATACCGCCAAATAAATATCCGGAAACTATTTCTATACTCCAATGGCGAATGTCTCCCTAGACTTGAAGCTTAACTGGACATTTAATATAGAAACCCATGCCCTCCGCAAACTTTCCTTAAAAGGTGGGTTGACTCTGTAGTCAACCGAACAGAATAGTGCCCGTATGGCATATTCGATTGATTGGTGGGCTACCCTAAGCGAATTTGACAACTTAGACAAACTTAACTCCTGTCATGACCGGCAGGAATTGGTACCACGAAATCATGGGTTCATACCTTCCGAAGTATAAAACATTCCCTTGCACGCTAAAAACGCAGTAGCATGTGGTGTCATCAGACTCAAGGAAGTGTGGTATTTATTACCTAAACCAGCACAATTCTATTACTTCTGCCTGCGAATCCGGCTTCGGTTTCCGTAGAATGCACTATGCTATCGACTTTAGCATCTGTCAACCTACTCCAATCGATAGCGACAGACAAGCCGCCTCGACGAATTATTTTCAGCAAATATACGGTGGCGCAAAATTAATCATTCAATTTTATTTTTGAATTACATTTTTGCAAAGCAAAAAAAATGGTTTCGGGTAATGGAAATCTTTACTTGGACCTTTACAATTTTTTTCTGTTACATGGAAAAGATGATACCCGTCAAGTGGCTGCCGCCAGTTTGTACCCGTTTTATCGCGTTTTCCACGACTTTCTGCAAGATCTTTGTATTTCTGTCGAATATTCTCCTTAAGGGCTACGATTATCTGAGGCTTGTTGGCATAAACCCGCGTCTTCAAGTGGCCCCAAAGAAAGAAGTCTGGGATGGTTAATCGGTCGATTTCGCTGGCCATACCAAATTGACAAAACGGGAGATTACGCGACCAGAAAACGCTTCCTTCACAATATCCATTGTGGCTCGGGCTGTATGTGCGGTTGCCCCGTCTTGTTAAAACCACATGATCATCAAGACCCGCTCATCCAATTTCGGCAGTAAAAAGTCGTTTATCATGGCCCTGTAACAGTGACCGTATTGCCGATATCGTCCTCAAAAAAAATACGGCCCAATCACTCCTCCCGCGTGAACGGCTCACCACACAGTGGCTTTGAGTGGATGTAATGGCTCTTCGTGCATCACACGCGGATTTCCAGTGCCCCAGAAACGAATGCCTATTAACGTAACTGCTTAAGTGGAAATGCGCCTCGTCGCTCATGATGATTTTCGACACAAAGTCGTCCTCTTCGTTGTTGCGATTGAGGATGGCTTGAGAGTAATTCGACTGACCGTCAGCAGGCATTACCTGACGCAATGTTTGCACTTTGTACGGGAGTATGTGTAAGTCTTTCACTAAAATTCGCTGTAGGATCCATCGGGTTATGCCAGTCGCTTGCGCGCTACTATTAGTCGCTTGCATGCTACTACCAGGCGCTCCCTTGCTTCTATCAGTCGCTCTACTACCAGTGGCTCGCAAGCTGCAACCAATCGCTTGCTCGCTACTATTAGTCGCTCTCATGCTACTACTAGTCGCTTGCATGCTACTACCAGTCGCTCTACTACTCGTCTGCTACAGCCAGTCGCTCGCATAGTACTTCCAGTCGCTTGCTCGCTGCTATTAGTCGCTCGCATGCTATTATCAGTCGCTCGCATGCTACCATCATTCGCTTGCTCGCTACTATTAGTCGCTCGCATATTACCACCAGTCGCTTGTTCGCTACTATTAGTCACTCGCATGCTACTGGGAGTCGCTCACATGCTACTACCAGTGGCTCACATACTACTACTCGTCTTCTACAGCCAGTCACTCGCTACTATTGGTCACTTGTATGCTACTATCAGCCAGTCATTTGCTACTACCAGCTGTTCGCAAGCTGCCACCATTCGCCCGCTTGCTAAGATCAGTCGCTCGCATGCTATTACCAGTCGCTCGCACGCTATTATCAACTATTCGTTTTTATGTTTAACTCCAGTTAGAGCCTTCTCAACGTCTCACTGCTCCTCTCGGTTTGTTTTTTATCACTGTGGTCTCTTTCTTCTCAAAGTGGTTGCCTGTTTGTTACTGTAAGAAAGACACCTATCGCAAGTTGGGAACAATTTTGAAACTCTTTTTGGGAGTAAAAATGAAGTTGTCATCCTTAGAGTTAATACATCTTTTAATTTGTATGCGTAAATCAAGTCATATAATCTTAGAGAAATCGATTTTCTATTTTTTGTTTTGCTTCGATAAATTGTGCAAGAGAAACCCACCGTCCCTTTGAGCATGGCATGCTATAGCAACAAATGCCCTGACATTTTATAGTCACAACGATGTAAAACAGTCACAAAACTGTTTATTATGATGCCCCCACATAGACTGACTTCTTGTTTAATATTTGGCCTTTCTTAAATACTTACCACCGATTAAGCCGGGCTTAGCCCATGTATGCAACCTTCCTAAGCCATTCGTATTTGTATTATAGCATAATCAGGCATCCGGCTGCAGATAGGCCTCATCACAAGACTCATCAATACGAACCTATTAACGTTTATATCTCTAATCAAAGGAAGACGAAAAAAGGCAATATCCTGCCCATCCTGGTTGACCGGGATAACGACATCGCCAAAGCCAGACACTTGCTCTCATTTCGCAATAACCGAAAAGCAATTTTATTTATCTCCACCATTTGAAACGAAAACTTTTCTCCTTTCTTCTCGTTTCCTCTTCCTGCCATCACTTCCTCAACAGATACTCAATTTTTATAGATTCCCTTTGATTAAACAAACAAATACCAGGTCCAGGGTGTAAACAAACCATACAAAGCCGAACAATGCCAAGAAAGAGGACATAAATAAAACAAAAAAAAAAACAACAACTCCGAACCAATCCAACACTTGATGGTGTTCAAATAACAACAAAAAAGCAAACCGAAGGATGACGAAAAAAAAAAAAAACGAAATCGAATTGAAGTATCATCTCCATTCGCTCTCCCAAAACATTCATTTATCCATCGATCCAATTCCGTTCCTTTCCTTCATTCCGTTTGTGGACATCTATTTTTCTTTTTTGTTGTTTTTTTTTTTTCCTCTCCGCCCCGTGGTTTATTGTTCCTCGGATTGACAAAACGGAACTTACTTAGAGCATACACACCCTCTCCTGGTAATGTCGATCCTTTGTGACACCATCATCGATGAAATGCGACCCCAAACTCCCACTTACTTCACGCCATTTGGATATATTTACACTCATACACACAAGTATAATATATATAGCGACGTGTCGAGAAGTTTTATCCACTTCAAACAAGGAAGAAGACAAACAACAAAAAAAGGACGAATTAATTCTTCATTTAAATTCAGTAACGCGTACACAATGCACGAGTATTGGGTTTATTTTTAGGATTATAATTGGAATGCTTTCCAGCAATGTCCTGACGCTTTCACCCTACAACGGGGTGTGACAAAATGGACGCGGGGTTGAAGAGCAAGTTAAAAGGCAGTTTTGTGGCTGCGAATCGCTGACACTACCAATGCTAGCGATGCTGATAGTCCATATAGAGGATGGGAGTTTATTATAAGGATTCTAACACATTAAGTGGATAAATTTCGAAGAACATTTACAGATACAGCGAATGCTCTTCGGGAGATTAGGGATTTTCTTTTATTCCTTTTCACATTCCTTTTTTGTTTCTTCTATTCCGTGGGGATATAAATAATGTCCTGCAACTGATGTGAGCAGTTAAGGATTCCCCAGATGGCCTAATGAGTGTTGTGGTCGAAGAGAGTGCTGCGGGTGGATAGGGCGGTCAATATACGGGTTTCGAGGTAATCCTTTTCTGTGCTTCGATTAATTCGGACTAAAAACATCACATCAGTGGATTGTAATTAATGGGAACTGATGGTTTGAACGCTTCGGAATCTGATTGTCTCTACTGGTGATTGGTAAGGAGATAAAGAAATTAGATACGGTTGCCTGCCTTTGAGATACATGGGAATTAGAGAGCGATGGTAACACCCACCTTAACACTTAGGATAATGATTACGCACGTCTCTCATGCGGAAATGTATGCTTTGGAGATTAGCAATATTCATAGGTGGCTTATATGTTTTTGGTCTTGAAGCCGTACGTAGGAATTCAATTAACGATTCTCTCGGAAACAATTAAGGTCGAGATACGAAATTGAATTTCGCCACCGTTTATATCTGTCATTAAATTCAAATTAAAAAAGTAATTTGCGGACAAGCCTTCAATCACATTTGAAATATGTGACAAGTTTGAGGTTCCCATGTTACAGTTTGTACAAGGTGGCCCAAAACGTATCACCCTAAGCTAGAGGATGCTATGAAGCAACTGCCCGATGCAACGTTTTTGCACTGGCCGAAGATGACCTGCTATGAGCGCTCCAGACTTCTTTTTTTTAAGGTTTTTTGAAACCATAGGTCTATCAGATAGAGCCGAAAAATGTAGGGATGTACAAGGATGGGTCAATACGAGTAAGTCCGTGACTTTTTGAATAAAACACAGGTTTTTGGATAAAAAAATATTTTAGTTTTCAATGCAATCGCCTTTGAGCTCCATACACTTTGTTTAACTTTTTTATCCCTTCCAAAAAATAAGATTTTTCGAGGTCATCAAAATAGGTATTTGTTTGTGAGATGATCTCATCGTTGGAGTCAAATCTCTTTCCGCCAAGCCATTTCTTCAGGTTTGGGAACAAGAAATAGTGGTTCGGGACTAAATCCGGAGAATAGAGTGGATGAGGGAGCAATTTGTAGCCCATTCCATGGATTTTTGCCATGGAAACTGCACCTTGCATTGTCCTGGTGGAAAATAACTTTTTTTTTCAAATCCTCATTAAATCGGCCCAATAAGTTGGCATACTATTCGGTATTTATTGTTTTACCCTTTTGAAGGTAGTCAATGTGGATTACACGCCGTGCATCCCAAAAAACGGTCGCCATGTCTTTATTGGTTGACAAACCCACTCCGGCCTTCTTTGGCGCCGATTTACCTCGAGAAACCCACTGTTTTGACTGCTGTTCGGTCTCTGGCGTGTTGTGGTGGATCCACGTTTCGTCCACAGTTACGAAACGTCGCAAAAATTCTTCCATATTGCGGTTGAACAACGCCAATCACTCCTGCGAACTTGTCACACGATTGCGTTTGTCGTTTATTGTGAGCAAACGCGGCACCCATCTTGTGCAAACATTTTTCATACCCAAGTGATCATTCAAAATTGTAATCACTAAGCCATGTGAGATGCCTATGGCTTCCACATCTCTCTCACTTTCAATCTCCGATCGGCCAACACCATATCGTGAATTTTTTCAATTGTTTCGGGTGCAGAGACCTCAACTGGGCGTCCAGAACGTTCGGCATCTTCCGTGCTTGTACGGCTAACGAAATTCACCACTTCTTTACCATTGAAATGGATGGTGCAGAGTCCGCATAGTATTTATCAAGCTGAGCCTTTGTTTGAGTGAAGGTTTTTTTCCGCAAAAAATAATGCGCACACGAAATTCACTTTTTTCCATTTTCTTCTCAAAACACGCGGTAGTCTGCTGTCAATGGCTATCAAACACAAACTAACCGACGCAGCTTGTTCAAATTTTGACAGGAGTCATCTGACAGTTGCCTGTTGACAGGAACAGTGTTGCCCTTTCAGTTAAGAGGCAGAAAATAAAAAAGTCACGGACTTATTGACCCGCTCCCGTACATAAAGGGTGCTTTTTTTTTGAAGGTTTGGTTGTTAAACTGGACGCACTGTGTCTAGAGATTGTCAATTTCACAATTGAAAGTTGATTTGTGGTTAGCACATTTTGCCATTTTATGGTAAATAGATCAATGCCAGAATAACGCATGCAAATTGTGCAAACTTTTTGAAGCTCATGGTTCGTTTCGCCAAATTTATCGTGCGCTATGTCCATTTTACGGTCGACATAATCGTCCATCGGAGCAAATTATTCGGAACGCGATGAATCGTTTTCACACCGCATATACTCTAGAGGATAATACGCATCCCAAAAGACGACAAACAGTGCGAAGAGAGTAAGTTATTGCCGTTGTGGAGCGCAGTGTTGGAGAATCTGAATGAGTCGATTGAGCCATCGTTCGTCATCGTGCATACCAGTTGGAGCTATGCCCATCCACTTTGTAGAAGATTTTGCGGAAAGATCTTGGCTTAAACGCTTATAAAATCCAGCTTGTGCAAGAGTTGAAACCGCGTGACCATTATTCGCGTCGTAGGTTCTTTAAGTAAGCCGAAAACATGAATCAGCTTGACCCTCATTTTGACCGCAAAATTTTGTTTTCCCATGGATCTCATTTTTGGTTAAATGGATATGTAAACAAGGAAAATGGCCGAATTTATAGCTGAGAAAACCCAGAAGCCTCTGCCGAGACGCCCTTACAACCATTCAAATTCACTGTTCGGTGTGCTTTAAGGACTGGTGGAATCATCGGCCCATATTTCTTTAAGGAAGACGCGCGCCGGCCGTAATGTTACCGTCAATGGAAAGCGCTATAGAAACCTGATTTCTGACATCTTCGCTTCTCAGTTGAATGACGTGAGCCTTGGTTTCAACAGGATGGCGCACCATGCCACACGACGCGACATTTGCTGAGCGCATAATTTCGCCTAATGGATCTGTGAACTGACCTCCACGATCCCGTGATCTCACACCTTTAGATAACTTCGTTTGCAGGTATGTAAAGTCACTAGTCTATGCCGATAAACCAAAGCCGTTTGACGATTTGGAAGTCAACAGTGGCCGTGTTATTGCTGATATACGGCCCCAATTGTTTGATAAAGTTATCGAAAATTGGACTTCAGGATTGCGTTTCGAGCCAGCCGTGGCGCGTATATGCCCGAAATCATAGTTAAGCACTAATGGCATAAAATAATCTATTAAAGAAAGCTAACTTCTTAGACATTAACATTAGGCTCAAGTGTTTTATTTCATATTGAATCTGTATACCTCTAAAAAAAACACCCTTTACTTTCAAAGGTAATTTATATGTCTCTTTAAGCAATCATCCTGGAAGTGAACAAAATATATCAACCTACGAGGGTGGTCCGATAAGTACTTAGCCTCACCGCCAGTACCGCAAGAGCAACTTACTGTCGTGTAGCACATTCTAGTAGACGGCTACTGTCGAAATTTCAGCTGGATCGGGCTCGTAGTTTTGTTTTGACCGCGTGTGGAAGCGGGTGTGTCCGCGGATTTTAGAAAAATGGAAAAAGAGCAATATCGGTCGGTGATTCGATTCTTGTTTTTGGAAGGGAAATCGCGCTACGAAATCAAAGAGCGTTTGGATGCTGTGTACGATGACTCTTCTCCTTCGATGACGACTATCAAAAATTGGTTTAACGAGTTTCAACGTGGTCGCACGTCGGTTTTTGATGAGCCACGTCTAGGTGCCACAAATCCACGATCTCGTATTGGCAGACCGCCGATTGAAGGTGCGCGAGATAGCTGAGACAGTAGGCATTTCAAAAGATCGCGTGGGTCATATCCTGCATGAAATTTTGGGCATGAGAAAGCTGTCGGCGCGATGGGTGCCGCGTTTGCTCACTCCGAAGAACAAGCGCAACCGTGAGACCACTTCAGAGCAGTCTCTGATGCTGTTTAAGCGCAATCCGAAGGAGTTTCTGCGTCATTTCGTGACAGTCGACGAAACATGGATCCACTGGTACAAACCAGAGACCAGTCGAAACAGTGGATTTCACCCGTCGAACGTGCTCCGAAGAAGGCGAAGACTGTCCCATCGGCCCGAAAGGTGATGGCCACCGTTGTCTGGGATTCACAAGGTGTGATCCACATCGACTACCTGGAGAAAGGCAAATCGGTCACAGGGCTGTACTATGCCAAATTATTGGGCCGATTATACTCCGAATTGAAGAAAAAAAACGGCCCCACTTGGCGAAGAAAAAAGTGCACTTCCACCATGATAACGCTCCGGTTCACACCTCCGCCCTCGCCACGGCCAAATTGGGCTACGAACGGCTGCCCCATCTACCTTCTTTTTGTTTCCAAACTTGAAAAAGTCACTCGCCGGGCAGAAATTTCAGTCGAATGAGAAGGTCATCGCCGCCATGGAGGCCTACTTTCCAGACCTCGAGAAAACGTATTTTTCAGATGGGTTAAAGAAGTTGGAGCATCGCTGGGTCAAGGGTATCGAGCCAAAAGGATACTGTATTGAAAGATAAATCGCGATTTCTCCAACATTTTAGTTTTTCTTTTGTAGGCTAAGTTCTTATCGGACCACCCTCGTATACCATTTTTAATTAATCGTGATAACTACTCTAGTGGTGTGTAACTTCTTGACACTGATTGCTACACTCATTGTCGCACTATAACGAAAGATTAAAATTACTTTCAATACCTTTAAACTTACGAGACCTCAGAGAGTTACATGAGACATCGATTTGCTTCCAATCGGCAACTGATAAAGCAACACAAACGAGCTTAAGATTACCAGATATTACACTGCCAAGAAACCTTTATAACACAACAACCCGCATGCCTTGTCTTAAAATATCACCCAGCACCACTTGCCAGATATTTTAAACTTGTATAAACAAAAGCATCTTCAACCCACAAGGCATTCGTAAACTGCAGCTTTGTAGGAATCACCTAACAATTTCGACAGATTACCGTAAAGCCTTACAAGAATTCCTATCATGTTTTCTTCATCTCCGCCCTGCTCTCTTCACATCACACTCCATGGATGTCAAGTGATGAATACGTTGTGCTTTCGTTATAGTACTCTGCTTTTGACAGGTTTTTCATCTTTAGCACTTTTCAGGATTTTGAAAAATGTTAACACAAAGTGCGGACAGGAAAACGAAAGCAGAACAGAAGCGACGAAAAGAAGAGTACTACATAACGAACGTCCTTACATCCATCGTGGATAAATGCCTCTCCTGCTATTCGAAGTGTCCTAATTTAGTTGTACACAGAAAACTTTCGACAAAGAATTTCACAGCCTCAACCATCAGCTCTCGGCTCTCGATTCTCAGCGACTTGGTCCTATCCTGCCATCTCGCTGCTTTCTATGGACTTGTTTGCCGCCTCAGGCAATGTGTTATGCACATCTCAGGAGTAGTGTAAGTGAGTGAAATATTCACCAGAGGGTGCCTGGTCAGTTGCATAAGAAATACCATCCTATCATCAATCCTTGGTTTTTTTTTTGTTTGTTTTATTCGCTGCAACAGAATGAAAATAAGAGGAAAATGGCTGCTAACCACATTTTTTACTTTACCATCAAAACTTTATACTCATTCTTAAGAGGCGAGGTCATTTCTGTCAAAGGATGCCCGCAAGGACTTGGGGAAAATATTTACTAAATAATTTTTGTAGTTTTGCTTGCTCGGCGTTATTCATTTGATTTTTTTTTTTTTTTTTTGGACCTTACCAGTTGTTGGAATGCTAACGGAAGTACATCATTTTCGTTGCCCGCCTATTTGCCCATGTGCCCGTTCCGCCTGCATTGCGTTCTGCCATATCCTATTCAAATGGAATATTTTAAAAGGAAGCTACAACTACTACGATGGAAGAGAGCACTGTGCAGCCTAACGAAATTAGGTCCGCTTTGGATAGTCGTAACGAGATATGGAGTAAGGATGAAATAAACATTGAAAAAAAAATTGAAATGTTTTCCATGGAAAACCGCAAAGAAATGCGAAATAAAAAATTAAAGCGAACGAGCGACCGAGGGTGAACGAAAATAGAGTACAAAAAATAAGGACAACCCCAGCCATTTCGTTTGCAAAATAATTTATTTTAAGGACTCGGTTGGTGATTTTTTTTTGCCATGCACTTGCAGTGTGGCAGGGTGAGGGTTAGTGCACATTTTCTTTTGTGGTGTTTGGGTTTGTTTTTTGAAGAAAGGTTTTCTAAATAACTTTTAAGCAGTTCAGGAGTTTTGTGTTTTAGCCTCAAGTTTGGTCCTTTGCTAATAGTAACCGGTTATGTTTCACTCCGTGGAACGAACTCCATGGCAGTTAAAGGCGGTTCACCTTAGATATACGTATGTACATATGTATTTGGTTCTAATTAGCTACACCATCATCATGTTGTAATCGAGCATATTCCTTTGGTTTTCGGAACTACTTAGGTGGACTTCTTAAAAAACAACTGACGTAGAACCTAATAATTAATGAGTTCAATCATTATTAATGGCGAAAGTGTCTGAAAATAGTGGCTATTTTGCAAAGATTTAAACAAATTTCGCTTTTAAATATTAAATGCAGTCCATATAAAGCCTGAACCTCTTAAACCTTAAGCAGTGGACTTAGACTGGTGTGAAAGTTCAAACAAATTATTTAAGACGGCAATAGACAATCGGAGATAGTGCACAAGCCATCTCGATCTATTTGGCGTTTGTTTATTTTGCTAAAAAAAAACATTCTTACGGAGACCCGACCAACTGTCGAAATGTTGATTAACATTGCCTTTTTAACGGGGTTTAAAGGATCTCTCCTTTGAATATGGCAATTCCAACTGAGCCGGTCGTAGTCTATCTTGCTTGTGATGGGTTCTATTGCGTGAAGGTTTCCTCGAATGGTCGAACTGATTCTGATTCTGTCTTATTTTGTTACTCCTTCCGTAATGCGAAGCACGTTCTTTTCATCTGTCGTTAATTTGTTCTCATACATTTTGAACATCGTCCAGCATTATGAGCCGTATATGAGCGCCAGACGTACAACTGCGGTCTTAGAGGGCATCTTTCTGTAGCAGAAGATAGCGGAGTTTACCCGACTCGTCATCCACCCTAGGCTTACGCGATATTAATGTGGTCATCGCAATCGCTTCGCTATTGGGAAACACTTTTCCATTCAAGTAACTGTCTGGAGTAGGCCAGTGTGGATCAGAGAACGGGTAGCACGGATACTCTTCTTTTTTTTTTCAAACTAATACTGTCTAGCCCAACCGCTTTTACATTTTAAGAATATTGGACCGCATTCCTAACTTCTTCGACGTCGGATACTTCGTCATGGAAAGTACTATATACCCGAGGAAACTGTTCATTCAGAAGTCTTTCACAATACTTTCGCCATCCGTGGACAATTTTGTTATTAACAATGCTGGCCTTGAGTATTGTTATTAAGCTTTGGGCAACGAATTTCCTGAGAATTTCCTCTTCCCTGGGCAGATAAGATGGTTGTTGCCTTATTCAAGTTGTTTTGTCGAAGCTCCCAGATAGCCTGGTTCCTATCAGATGCCGAAGACGATATTTCTTCCAACTCCCAACTGAGGCCTTCCAAACTTTTCGCTTGAAATTGAACGCACTTCTTCTGCGATACTTCTGCAATATCTATACACTACTTCAAGGCGAGCTTGTTCATCCATATTATTGGAAAAGCACTTTGATCTAGCCTTGAAATCCGTTTTCTTTTCCCGCATCACTACTTTAGCATCATCACCTAAACAGTGATTTGGCTTTCTCGTCATTGACCTTATCGATGATGGTAAAGAGGTAGTTTTTCATACTGGTAATAAAAACTTCGCATTTTTGAGATGGCCGTGGTGCAATGGTAATCATTATCGACTGAGCGGAAGGTCTTTAGTCCAGGTCTGTCCATAGCCAAGAACAATTCCTATACGGAAAAAGTGTGCAACAACATCAGTTGTGAATGAGAGATGATCAAAAAAATGCTGACGAAGGCATAACACTCGCAGCATAAGATCACTTCAAACTTCATACTCTGTATGTGCGTTTCCAATATAACACCTTAATGACATGGAAACAAAAGATTTACTGTGAACTACAACCAACGCGATAAATTCAGGCGAATCTCTCAAACAATCCTATCTAGGACAGCCACCCCCGGACACAAACCATCTGCATAAATAAATTGCTTCACATAATTAAACCGCACTTCATCTCCATCTTGGTATACCAGGGAACTACTCACTCGGCACAACAAAATAACCAAACAGTGCCAGGCCAATCTTTAATCCCGCTCTGCATCCAACCTTCCTAATCGCCTGCTATTTTTCACTGATTTCAGTCAACTATATGAATCTCCCTACCTTTTTCTTACCTACTTTGAATTTTTTCAATACTTCTTCCAATGACCAAACTTTTCACCCATTTCTTCTGACAGTCTTTGACCTGGGAAGTCCCTCAAACGGATCATAGCTACGAGTATTATCGGAAATGAATATAATTCCTAAATTACCCAACTAAAGGCATGTACGTCCATTTCAACATCGTTAAAAAATGCGTCCATCACTGCCTTATTTCAAACAAGGACTTTTCGCCTAGCTTTGAAAAGTGGTTAGATCATCCCAATCTTCAATGAAACATCGATTACATGAGTTCCTAAAAGATCTACAGCCACGTTGTTAAAACCGATAGCAAGATCTTTGATAAAATTTAACATCAACAATCACTCTTGGTTTCCCCAATGGTTTTACCCTATGGATCAAATTCTATCGTCAATATAACGCATTTTTAGATTTTACTAATATTTATTCTAGCTAGTAATGACTCCAACTTTGGCATGATGAACTCTTACTTTCCAGTATACGCTGATGATATGAAAATCGTGATTCATACGCCTTCTCTTGCTGATTCCCGCTCTCTCCAAACTGACTTGTAAAGATTCACTTTTTGGGGTCAAACAAATTCTCTTGCAGTGCCACTATCACTTACCTCCCTTCACCTTTCTGACCCTACATGCAATTGCTTCATCAGTCAACTTCTTATATACTTTAGCGGTAACTTTTCTTTTCACACTGATAACTTTTTCAAACTAGATACGGCCTTGTACAACGTCAGTCCACGGAGTTCTCAAATCCTAACGTTACAAATTCCATATAAACTAAAACTGTTAGGCTTTATTGAACAATCTAGTCAAATCTCGTCCCTTCTTACGGAATCCACACTCCGGATATTGAGGTCGTTCAAATTAAGTTTATTCGGTTTGTCTTTCGTGGTCTTTCTTTATAAAGATGGTTTAAAACTAAACAACCTACCTTCAGAGTAACGACGCAAATTTGCAGACAAACTTTTTCTCTATGGTTTACTTAGCAGTTATATCTAATCCTACTCCGCCACATGTATATGATAACATAGAATGACTACTAAGATCCAACATATGAAATGGGGCGCAAAGCGAATTCCACTTTTTTTAACTTATACCTCATACCCCAGTGCCCCAGTGCCGCTATTGTCTGTGGTCCTTTAATTTTAATATATTTTAAGTGTATCAAATGTTTTAAGAGACTTCGTAGGGCGTCCAATTGTCTTCAACCATCTATATCGAGGGAAGGGAAAGAATGCGCTTGGTATCAGCCAAAATAACGAGAAAAAAGTTCTTAAAAAGTCTAAATATTTCTGCTATTGTTTCCAAAAATATTGGTCTTTCCAATATACTCGTATATTGCTACTAAGTAGGTCGCATGCCATCAAATTTCGACTAACAATCGATCTTGCATGAATAGCAGAAGAAACAAGAACACGTGTGCAATACTTGCGACGCTTGACTTTGTTCTCTCACTCGAAACAATGTGGTTTGTGTGCCGAGTTATGCACCACCCTAGCAAGAAGGCATACTGAAGCTATGAGTCTGTCACCGAATAGTACACTTGTTGCAATACCGGTTGTATGAGTAGTATGGATTTGCTTAAGTAGAATAGTGCACGATAGATAATCCGGTTGCTGCGCCTGGCTAAAAATTAAGTCCAGGAATGTGCGTCAGTTTCTGTCACATTTATAACTAGACCATTGTCATGGCACCATCTTATAGCCTCCTTAAAGTCGGTTTGTGTTATTTGCCTCGTGCTATCTTACTACAACACCTGTATCATCGGCATATACAAAATGAATACATTGTGTGAGGCTTGCTGAAGCTCGTTCTTGTATATAATTAATAGCAATGGACCTAGTTTTCACCCCTATGGTACTCCGTATTTATTCCCCTTGGGTTCACCGAGGTTTCCAGAAGTGTTATCTAGTAGCCAACTGGCCTAAGATCGCATAGTCAGCCAAAACCTACGGTGTTAAAAGCTTGAAATGATTTTGTTGAGGCTTCCGTTTACCGTATTTGTAATTTCGCGTGAGTATACGATGCTCTTTAACAGCTATTGAGCTGACGATACTGCTATTCGCGTGCTTCTCGCATTTTTGGGTTCATTTTATTGCTTCCTTAGAGAAGTACGAAAACTCTATTATGACTTCATGGATGTTTTTATTGTTAAAATTCCAAGGACATTTTGCTTCTTCCAATTATTTTGTCGACAAATTTCCAGGGTTTTCTGAAAATTGCTTTGTGTTTCTTTGAATTCATTATTGGGTGCTGCTTGTATTCTGCTTCATACATTGCTCTAAGTTCGTTACATTTCCATCTTCTGTAGAGCTGGTCGCGCATTTTACACTTCACATAGTTCTTCACCGCCTTGAATTGTCGCACATTCATCAATTGCACTTAGTTTTTTGGTGAAATGTCTGTACATAGCCACAGAAGAACTGCTCCGCCGTGCGTCGTAATAACCACAAGCTTTACAGGTACTCTTTTTTACTGATGACAAACACGACGCTATGCTATGAAAGAGTGTAGTGACCCATTCGATATCTGAAAGTCTTCTGCAGTCAATACTTCCTTATGATAAGGGAAATGCCGCAGGCTTCTTGGGGACACCTGACAACTCATCGGAGATCTAATTTCCCCAAGATTTCAGAGCTACCTGGGACCAAAATTAGACTCACTCAATTAAGTCTTCTGGCTCTGTGCAAAGGGATCTTGAGTCCGGCGCTGCATACACAAATGCTGCTTCCCTTTGTTTCAGTGACCTTTAGAATATCAAATATATTTGCTTAGAAGACAGAAGCGTATTTACTTGATGAAAATTATTGTACAACGTAGTCCTACACCACGAAGACTTCTGCGACCGAGCCCTGTCCAGATTTGGTCTCGTCCATGAAGATACGACTACATCACTTCATGAGTACCATATCGGGCCAGATCAAGTCCTGACGCCACGCCAAGCTGACTATCAACGCAACAAGAGGGCTAGAGGTTCCATTGCGTATTGTACCAAAAAGTAATCTCTCTTGACGCAAGGTATGGCTTTCAGTGTATATCCGATGTACGAGTACATTTCAATGTTGGATTTAAAAAATCATCCAGGGCAGAGTCCGTCACGCCAGGGAAAGCCGCGTGCAATCCGGAAAAAAAACTTCTTTAGAGTTTGAGGAGAGAGTCAAGCCTGAATTCTTGCCAAATCGCCCTGGCATTGCCCGAAAAAAAATCATTTTTGACTTGACGTGTTGTGACCAAAGTTAGTATTGTAACTTTTGCATCCTTTAGAAATCGTTTTATAACAACTTTCAGTTTAAAGAGACTGCCTGAGAGCTCCTTTTCCGTGCACCACTCTTCGATCACGTTAAACGCTTTCATGTCATGAATCGGCAGTGATTCAACAGAGCGGCAACATCATCCCTTTATGCTTGGCGTAGATTTTAGAAATATACAGGCATGGCAAACTGATCAAGGCAACACTGGCACACTGTTTCAGCAAAAAGGTTTATGCTATGGCGTTGCTCTGATCTACGGGGTGTTTTATTTAGAGGTGTATAAATTCAATATAAAGTAAAACACTTGAAGCTAAAGTTAATGTCTATGAAATTAGCTTTATTCAATAGATAATTTTCTGCCATTAGTGCTTAAATATGATTTCGGTCATATTTATGCCACGTCTAGCTCGAATCAAGCGCAATCGTGCAGTCCTATTTTCGACAGCTTTATTGAACTACTGGGGCCGTATATCAACAATAATACGGCGAATGTGGATTTCCAAGTCATCCAACGTCTCTGGTTTATCGGCGTAGACTAGTGACTTCACATACCCGCAAAGAAAGTAATCTAAAGGTATGAGATCAGAGGATCGTGGAGCCCAGTTCACAGGGCCGATGATTGCACCAGCTCATAAAGCACACCAAACAGTGAGTGAGGCGTCTCGATGGAGCCTCCGATTTTTTCTGTACACCGAATTCGGCATTTTTGCTTGTTTACTCGTACATTACCATTTAACCAAAAAGGTGTCTCAAAACAAAATTGTGCGTTGAAAATGAGGATCAAGCTGAATAAAATTCGGCGTATTCAGCGAACTTATGACGCGTTAAATGGTCACATGGTTTCAACTCATCATATTCATCGTAAAATGGCAAGATGAGCTAACCAAAAGCCAACTTTCAACTGTCAAATTTACAATCCCTAGAAACAGTGCTGCCAGCTTAAAAACCAAACCTCTTAAAAAAACACCCTTTACAATACCAGTGTTTCACCTATCATATACATATAATCATACAATTACACTAGGCCCTCTTGATATCTGCGAAAATGTCCAACGCGGTCAATTCAAGCAAGTGCAGGATTTTTTCTCTTCTATTATAGTAGTCTTTCCATGATTTTCAACAAGAAGGAGGTCGGACTAGATCAGAGGCTCCTAGCGAGGGAGTGGTTCTCTTTGTCGATTTTCGGAATCAGAAAAAAAATATTAACGCCACCGCTAGACCCAATTCAGGAAACAATTTTGTATGCCTTTCTACCGCCTGATTCTAAGACTACTCACCATGGGAGTCCATGTAACAAAAAGAAAAACCAAGTAACAAGGACGAAACATTTCTCTCCCAACCGTCGTCATTCCTCTCGCCGGGATGCGCTGAAGGGTACTAATTGGATTACTTATACTCACCATTGGCGAGGGAAAAAAAAATTCCTTACCCTTGTGTGCAGGCGACAATGATGCCGCCATCAACACCACTGTCAATACCATCGCCACCAGGAGTATGGTCAAAGGCCTGTAATGCGTTACATCTCATCGTTTCCGGTAAATTGCTGTGCGACTGCCACCCACCTTCGCTGGATTAATTGATGAAATTAATTTGTTACGCACAAACAGGTTGTCGGTCCGTCTGTTTCGTCCTTTGTGCTCCTAATTGGCATAAAGATATGCTTGTATTGTCAATATACGTCCTTTTAATTACAGCACTCCGCGGCACGGTAGCTGTCAAGAAGCTGCTCTTGTTAAACCGGTTGGAGATGTAATCCGTAAAGGTATGCATCATATACATTAATCCGCGAAACACGTTGATTTATCGATCATCATCAACGTGACGTTCATCGCCGACACCATTCCTGTACGAAAGGAAAGCAAGACGCGGCCACATGAGAGGAACAATACAATCGCTCAAGGCGAACCGCTGCATTCCAACCGAGTGTGCTAATATGTAGTACTTATCTGAATGGAGTGATGCCCGATGGTGTGCTAGTGTGCTGGTGCAAGTGTTGATCTTGAAGCTACTCGTCAAACCGCCAGATGTTCAGTACTGTAATGATTCCCATGCAACGATGATCTATTGCCGCGCTGACCGGCTTCCAATGAAGAGTTAAATAATGAGAATGGCCTTAGAGCTGTGTGTTTGGCCCGTGAGTCATTTGATTGGTGTGCCTGGAGGTATGTGCTGCAGTTGGTCAAGATTTTTATAGCCGATTAGAGTGGTTCGTGATTGCAGGTGTCCTGAGGAAAAACCCAACTAACGAGGAGGTGTTGCTAGGAGAAGTTTTTTTTCGGAGCCCATGTGCTTGAGCTTGATCTTTGCTCGCATTGAGGGACTTACGATCTGTTATTTATTGCTCTTATTTACAACCTTCTTAGAGGATTTCGCGTCCAGGTCGGGCATGATATGCAATAACCATTTTCTTGGATTCCCTACTAAATTAGTTTCGCTAGCTAAATTAATTTCGATGGCTAATAGCCGCTGGGATAATGCAATCACATGAAACTTATCATTTGTAATAAGGACCTATAAACCTAAAGGCGTTTTTCATTTCGTGGTCGCCGTGTGATCTAAATTAAAATGAAACCATGCATACACTCTGCACACATATCCTTCTCACCAGCCCGAAAATCCACTCACTCACATGGATACCGACGGAACACAGAGCAATCGTACTCCCAAGCTAGCCACCCGGCAGACCAACCCGCATGCAGTGTACTCGTATGTCAACAATACAGGCTAATAGCACGCACTCGCTGCTTTGTTTACACACGTTGCCGCCCAGGTAAATACAAGTCGAGCGAGTTGCGGCAACAGCGCCGGCTAGACAGGACACATGACAGTTACCGCCCAAACGAAATTCGAAATTGAAAAGAGACCAAGGAATTGTTTTAGTACAAGTAATATCCGTACCATGAGGTGAGGCAATCATCCAGGGAAATCAGTTTTGCATCACGTACAAAAAAAAAGAAGCAACTTGCAATCTCTAGCGGTTCGAGAGGCGGCTGCATAACAATATTAAAAACTTACTACAGATTTAGTGGATCGGTAAGACGACGCTAGTGTGCGGCACGTTTCCCCCGTTAAGCTAGAAATTCATTGAAGCTGACTCATATCCAGACGCCAGTAAACACATGATAAGCTTAGCGATTTAATCGCTGTTTTGCTTCCCACAACTTGCTGTTGTTTATCGATAGTAGTCGGAGTCACACAGTCAATCTCGTAACCGTGGAACTATGTACTCATAATGACAGGCAATGTCGCTGGTGGAAACCAACTAACTATAATAAAATCGTGGGTTTTGTGCTGCACAATGTCGAGGTATAGATTGGTTGAGGTTATAAATAACCGGCGGTAGCTATTACGAATTCGAGGTAATTACAATCGAGGTAATGGATACGATATGGGGGAGGGATACGGAAGCGTGGAATTGGCATGCCAGCGAGACTGTGCGGTTGAACCAGGGTTAAAGGGTCTTTCAATAAGGATGCTCGATTTTTAAAAGTAAATAAAACAAGTTGTGTGTGAGATACCTACTTAATCGACTTTTTGTTTGAAAGAACACTTTATGGCATTAAGTATGGAATATAACGTTGTTCAGGGGTTCGCGACCGTTTTGCTTTGTGGCACGTATTCGATAACTTTCTCCCATAAATCTGAGTGAATTTGCTGGATAACGTTCCGAAGGAAGAAGTCTAAGGAAGTTAAATCGCTCGATCTGGGGCGAGATAACCAAATCCCTAAATCGTTTGTGGAGAATGTCCATTGTGGCACGTAACGTCTTCCTGCTGTCGGCAGTATCCATATCATCCAGTTAAGGTGACAAGGTTATGGCACTACCAGTTTCGTAATAGAGAAAGTGTGGACCGATGATTCCGCCAGACTAATCCGTACAAAACAGTGCCTTTTTCGGGGTGCATTTGGTTCAGATGAATCTCGTCTTGATTCGTATCGTCGAAATCCGAGCTCAGTTAGCGAGCACAAGGCGGTGTCTGTGGTCTGTCTGTGGTCGGTCAGTTGAGTTTTCTACGGGTACAGACCCAAGTCTCGACGTAAAATTCGTCAAGGTAAAGGTGTCTTTTAAACGGCGAGAAAGTGCCTTGCGTTTGTATGATGTACGGAACTTGGCTGGGTATTTATCGAACCGGTTGGCTCGAATTTGACCACTAAACTTGGAAATAGTCAACTCAACAGGACGATTGTGATGGTAATAAAAATAACAAAATGCCCAAAACGTCTTTCAAACGGAGCACTGATTTTGAAAATATAATTTTATGATTCGCCCACGTTATCCGAGGCTTTTGTTAAATTATTGGTTAACGAAGTCTATGACAATCATGAATGGAACACTATACAGTCATGTGATTATCACAGCCTTACGTTGCAGGCTGTCAAAAAGGGTCAATGGCCTCTATTTCAATTTAGAGAGTATGTTTGAGGTCCTGAGGTTTGAATAATCTCACAGAAAGAAGGTTAAAAAGAATGTAGAATAATGCCTAGGCTTTGGCCCTAATTTATAGAGATAGGGCCAAATTGTAAGGGCGGCTAAGTCTTAATCCGACACCCTAGTATTGCATGATGCCGATGAAACGGGGCTTGGAACCCGCGAAAATAAGATCATCAAAATTGTATTTTGAGGCTCTCTCACCTATGGCTACATACAACCTAGATGATTGAGAGAAGCATCGAAACTGGTGGTCCACGGGTTATAGCACCAATTATACTATGACAATTATCTTAACCTTGGTTCTATTAGTTCATTAATGCAAGTTCAGCATACGCTTTAGCATTCTAAGCAAAAAAAATGAAACATTGATGGGTTGGACATTTTTGGCTGATAGGCTGCCTACAACTCGGGAATGTAGCTGAGCCGGCTATTTGACGCTGAAACTTTTAGGAAGTGATTGACTTAACCCTGTCTCATAGGCATGTGAAGGCTATCACTAACTGGAGAGATTTACCAGGAACTAGGTTGTCAGATCATATTAATATCGAATTCCAATTGAACTGGGTACGATTCAGAAAGGAGCTTGAGAAATCCACTCAAGCCCTGACTAAACTCAAAACAAAGCAATTGGTGGAGGATGCCGTTCATAATCTGAGTAACGCCATCACCAACTGTTTTGAACTCGCATGTACTGTCAAAAAGCTTCTCTGCAGGAAATTGGTTCCCTGGTGAAACGCTGAGCTCCAATGTCTTCGCAGGGAAGCCAGAAGTCTCCTAAGTAGATCGCTTAAATCGGAAGATGACTGGAATAAGTATCGATCGAAGCAAAAGGAATATAAGAAGCTTCTTCGTAAATCGAAGAATGACTCCTATAAGTCCTTCTGCGAAGAGATCAAATCCCTGAGCGCGACCAGCAAGAGAGGAAGTTTCTAAAGCAGAAACTCTTCCATTTCCCGGGAAATCAGACTGTCATCGGCTCATTGCACACTCTTTCATTGCGAACTGTGACTGAAGTGATGAAAACAACTCGACGAAGCTGTTATATTGCGTCACGCTTGGCAACTACTGAGGCCATTCAATGTACTGCGGCATTTCTCGATGGCTTCAAATCGCCAGGTACTGATGGGATATATGCTGCAAAAAGGTATAAGACAGCTGCTTCCTGCTCTGGAAAGAATTTTCACTGCTAGCCTGGCACTTGCCCACATACCTATTCCTTAGCGCGGTGAAAGTGGTCTTTATTCCCAAAAGCGGAAAAGAAGATTACTCACTCGCCAAGAGTTTTTTACCAATTAGTCTAATATCCTTTTTGCTGAAAAGCATGGAGAGACTAATAGAGTTCTACATGCGCAAAGTTGCCCTTTGAATGTATCCTATCTCTGACATTCAACATGCTTATCAGCGCGGAAAATCCGGTGAGACTGCGCTTCAAAACCTAGTTGGGAGAATTGAATGCGCTCTCGAAAGGAAAGAGTACGTACTGGGCATTTTCGTCGATATTGAGGGAGCTTTTGATAACGCTCCTTTCGACAGCATGTGTAAAGCTGCTAGACGGTATGTCGTAGATGAAGCCCTGGTTTTGTGGATCAAAACAATGCTTGTGCACAGCACATTGATCGCAGATGCAGGCCTCGAACAATGCTTCAAGTCTGGAATAAACAGGGGCTGACCGCAAGGTGGCATTCTATCTCCGCTGTAATGGTGCATGGTGTTAGACTCTCTGCTTGATGCATCTTGATGCCCAGGCCTATGCAGATGATGTTGCTCTTCTCTCTGTCTGCTCATGTTTGGCGACTGTCTGTCTCAAAGCGCAGGCGGCGCTAGGTGTGAACGAGGATTGGTGTACGAAAAATGGGCTGTCGGTTAATCCTCTTAAGACTGATGTCGTTCTCTTCACGAGAAGGAGGAAAAATACTGGCATTATTCAGCTGGTGCTAAAAGGGATTCCCATCCCGATATCCAAGGAAGCTAAATACCTGGGATATAGCAAGGTTCTTTGGTCAAAACATGTTGAGTCAAAAGCACCAAAGCGCTGTCAGCTTTTTGGCAATGCAAAGGTGCCTTTGTTAAAACATGGGGCTTATCGCCGCAAAAGGTCCTCTGAATCTACACGGCAATGATAGGACCGATAATTTCAACACGCAAAAACGTCGTGGCCTCTTTCACCAAACTCCAAAGAGCGGTCTGTCTCAGCTGCACGGGGGCTTTCCCAAGCACACCGAGAGCTCCTCTAGATGCTATTATGAATCTTTCTGCCATCCTGCCATCCTACTGCGCTGTAATTTCACAGTCACATTTCCATGGCATCAGGACTGGGTTTGGTCAGACACTAACCTGGAATGGACTGTCTTTGCATTTTCACAGATGGCTCCAGGACTGGGCAGGTGTCCGGCGCTGGAGTTTTCTTTGAGCGCGAAAACATTCCACTGCACTTCGCGTTATGAAAATATGCGTCTGTCTTCTAATCAGAGATATAAGCAATCCTAATGGCCATGGACTATATTGTGAAGCACGAGTGGATGGGAAAAACCATATGCGTCTGCACTGCCAGACAAGCTGCACTTAAAGCTGTGTCCAACTCTCTATCCAGCTCCAAATTAGTGCATGAACTCAACAAAGTCTCAAGTCAACTTGAACAAAGTCGGAAGACTAAATTCATTTAGGCTGGAATCCCAGGAAATGAGATCTCCGATGAACTCGCTAGATGGGGTTCGGAGGAGAATTTCTTAGGACCTGAACTCGCCTTAGGTCTACCTGCTTAATGGCCGCATTTTAGATTGTTATTGGCACAGACCTTACACATCCAAAAAGCTCCACAGAGAGAAATCTAAAGGTATCAATTCACAAGCTACCTCTCGGGACATTATAGTCTGAGATATCATTTTAACAAAATCAAGCTCTCGTCTGAAACCGAGTATCGACTTTGTCGAGATGACCAAGAAACCGTAGAACACATAATATGCGAGTGTGCTGGTCTCTTCCATCTTAGGAAGCATACCCTCCTCAGGGAAATTATGACTCTAGAGGGGATCAGCTGAGTTCCTACGAGGGACATCCTCAACTTTATTAAGAAGGTAGAGGAACTCTTCGTCTAATTAGGCTAGGTGGCACAATAAACCTACATTCCACTTCACCTCTCCTCTAATCGAAATACTGCGATTCTCGATTGTTTGTAGGCTTGTGTAATCGTAGTGCCATCTTTTTGAAACCGGAGATCTTTCAGAGCCAAAGTATTAAATTTTGGGAGCAAGTAGTCTGCCAACATGTTCCGATAACGCTTCCTATTCACAGTAACACACTACCAGCCAACCCACAATCCGATATCTTAGCTTTTCGTCAATATTCAGTTCTGTATGATCAGTCATCAAATTTGATGACAACTTGTATTGACAATGCAACATCAATTCAACAATTCGACGACGACTTAGATGGTCTAAAGGCTTCAATAGTTACGAAGTTTGGATTTTATAAGCTTCTTAAATGAAGATTAGTCTTTCGCATTCTCCTGCATAAGCGAGGTCCAATTGTTGACTTCGGCGACGAATGGTTCTAGCTAGTTTCAAATATGTACTTTCGTTTATAGCGGTGGTGTTGACCATGTTGACATAGAAATTGGCTTGATACTGAACCTGTTTCTTCAAAACGCTTCACTATTGCTCGAATTCCAGACTTGCAAGGGCGGTTATGATGACTGACAAAGTCACACATTTTAACAAATGTAACTTTTACAGATCATCCAATTTCAAAATAAGTTTGAGTACCAAAAATGCAACGCTGTGTAGCAAATGATTGTATCTGCCTGTGTTAATGAAGACCGCGATTTCTCTATTAGTCGCTGTTTTCAGTAATTAGGATTGTGCTACCCGACTACGTGGATAATTTGACGCAACGATCTTGGTCTAAAATTGAATTCTTAGTGAATTAGCTTTAGAAAAGCCTTTAATCAAAAAAAATTTTTAGCCGCGAAGCTCATTTCAAATAATGTTAAAAGCAAATGGCAAGCATCGATTTTACAACATAAATACAAATTGTATACATTTTTGCAATTTTCCTGTAGTTTTCTTTAAACTTAAAAACCTAACGCTTAAACAATCGCAGATTGTTTTTTTTCTAAAGTCCGCCATCTCGACGTCGCTGCTCAATAGGAAAGATTCAACCTGGATACAAAAGGACCCGAAATAAATAAAAAAAAGTTCTGAGACAGAGAAGCTGATTAGCTGTTTCCTGAACTGACAAAAATACGAAACTCAAACAACTCTTTTCACAAATTATATCACGAGTACCATGGGATAAAAATCAACTTAAGAAATTGGCAAAATAAAACGCAAATTAAGCGAATACTCGCTCCAAACAACCACTTTCGCCACTCATGCTACGTAATGAGTGTTCCATTCAGTGTCACATTGCTCCTTTCAGGTTGAAACACTTAAACCTAAGCGCATAACATATATCTTCAATCTTCCGCTTCTTATTCTTTTCCTTATAACCCGCTCAACTTGACCTCCCATGTAGAGTACCTCTTAAAACCACCATTCATCCACCGCCACCCAAAGACGAAGAAAAATAAAACAAAACAAAAAAACAACGAAACCTGGAAACGAATCCAGGTAAACAATGCAATCTTCTGAACTCTTGAAACCATAACTTAACCACTTCCTAAGTTGTTCTCTTACTTCTCTCCTATTCCACTTAGACTCCCTACCAAGTCTCACCTTTATCTTTCGTTCACTAACCTTCAAGTGCCAATGCTGGTGTTGGACACCCCACCTCACCGAGCAGGTAAAAGTCTGAAGAACATCCTTTTCAAATAAATGGTCGACAGGAGAAGGGAAAAAAACAAAAAAAATGACTTTCCATTCCTTCATAACTGTCGCATCTACCGCATGGTATGGCAAAATGTCGCCAGCGACAATAAGATAAGCAACAACAAGTATGAGTAAGCAGCATTCTAGCATTCAAGTGAGCATCATACCAGCAAGTGGGCAACAGAGCAAGTGAATAGCACAAAACAGCAAATAACAACAGAACGAAAAGCAGCATGAAAAACGAGGCGAAAGAAATATGTATGTTATGATGAAACGGAGAATATAAGGGGAGAAAAAAGGAAATCCGAGGGAATATACTCGTATATAAATTTGGTTCATTTCTTATAATTTTTTTTTGTCCTTTTTTGTGCTTATATTCGTCCTTTCTCGGCGTTGCTTTTGGGGATTTTTTCCGGCTACAATTTCGCACATAATATCTTCTATTTACGAAAATTATTTTGATAGCAATATCTCTTGTTTTGGTGTATGTCGTAGAATGTCCTTTTTTCGGAGGTCGTTGATGCAAACAGAAAAATCATCAGCTGTGGTGTTTTTTGTTAATGTTTTACCTCCGCTGTTACCTGTTAGTCTCATATTGTGATAGGTGCATTGTGGGCAAGCTCTTTATTCATTAACCGACTTCGATCATGGCTCTAAGGATGATTTCACTAGTTATCCAGGACGAGCGGAGCGCTTTTGCTTATCTTTTTTTTTTAATTTTCCAAAAAAAAAATGGGGATCCTGGTGAGTTTTCATCTATCATAGTCATTTTCCTTCCCATTCCTATCTTTATTCGCTAGTAAGAATCGAGTATCTAGATATATTCGAATTTGTGGTTATTTTTCATGTGGTTATACAAGAAACGGGGTTGGAAAATAAAAATAAAGGAAGTCCGACATTAGTGGCAGCATCTACCGACAGTGAGAGTAGAGGAGGAAACATGAAAGATAGTTGAAAATTGAACAATTTCCGGTGGAGTTTTTGGTCAGATATTTCTTTGACCGGAAGGAAGGTATGAAATATGATTCTTTTCTGTTCCTTCTATTTCATTGAGATCAAACGCTTGACAACAACTGCAATAGATATTCTACCCGACAAAATTTCCAATACTTCACCCCTTGAAGAGGTTTATGGGGAAGATGTATGGAAACCCTATTATCCTGACGAGTATTTATGACATTTTTATTCGGGAAAACCGCGGTAAAACAAACAACACAAACATAAGCACATATCGAAGGAAGCGGTAATAATAGTCAAGAGGGAAAACTTTGTTCCAGGAAGTGTAATAAAGTTCGCAGGATAATTCACCATCAGATCGTAGAAGAACGTAATGAAACAGTAAGTTGCTCCAAGTCAACGTCGTAACTTTTTCCTGTTCTAATTCCTTTCGTTGCCTTCGTTGTTGTTCTTTCGTGCGTGTCTCTTACTTCCATTTAATGGTATTCCGTTTACCATTTACGTACATTTAACGTAAAATAGGTGTGGAAACAGTTGGAAATTATTATTATTGGTATCCCTTGCCTCACACTCTTGGCTGTGTCCTTGCTATGATCTTACGAACTATATGTATTCCTCACAGTCAAATGGATTAATTCGAATCACAGCTCCCTATTTCTGTTCTACGGCTGAATTATCCTTTTGTTTATGAGATTGTAGTATATGGTGTTGTTTTAGACGGGCGATGCGTGATCGTTGGGTTTGTGGATATTGTCTGACTAAGGAGATAAATTAAACTCCATTATGTGGTATAATTACATTACGACAGGCTGTCGTGATTCGTTAACAAAGAGAAGCGCATATGTTTGGAAGATTGAATGGTGTTCGTGTTTGTTGTCGGATGGATACGAGAAATTGATTAGAGCCAGAAGCACAAGGACGTACGGAAGTGATGTGTATTGTATATGTTTGCATCCTTAATTATGGGGTCGTTTTTTGGAAGACCGATTTTCAAGCGGCCTCTTACCGGGCGCCAATTGAGAAAATATTTAAAGGCAACCGGAGGGACTAACTAACAAAGCTTTCCTCAATTCCTTCTGAACTAAACCAAAATCCTTAAACGCTCGTTAAGTATTTTAGATGTCTTTCTTCCAAGATAAAAATCTGTTCCAGCCACCAACAGGAGGTACACAAGGTCACTTGCCCGTTCATCATCGTCACCGTTCTGACTGTGCATAACGGAGAATCATCAGCTAGCATTGCCTTAATAAACCCGCAACGACCGCAGTAATCGTAAAAAATGACTCTCATACCGAGCAACTAAGAAAAGATAATTACTCTAGCTCTCGCGCTCGTTCGCACTGTTTTTTTTTTCTGTCCCCTCATCTCTCCATGTTATGAATTATCCACACGCGTCCCTATGTCCTTGTTCCGACTTCAATATCTGGTCCAACAGCAGATAGTAGATATTAGTTTGTCTTCCCGAGCGTGCATATAAAAATTCATATCCTCGTCCTTGTCTTTACTGCCCTCTCCTGGCTAGGATATAACAACAAACCCAAGCATATCTCTGTTCAAGCTAGTGCTATAGTGCCTTCTAGCAACTGCCACTGCTGTCCCATGGTAATGGCAATGATGGTACATGGAATTCACCAACAGTGCCGTTCCCATTCTCGCCCTCATCGTAGTCGTCGTCTACTTACACGTCATAACCACAAGGGAACAACAATTTAATAAGTCATCATCATGGTATGGTATGGCATATTATCGAACGCACGCCGTGGTGTGTACAACACCCAGAGCTCCTCTCCATTATTATTGTGAAGTGGGAGCAGTTTCAGTTCCAGTTCCAGTAGAATGGCAGAGAGCCTGTGTTCCATTTCGATTAAAGTTCTTCGTCTGTTTTTCGGTTTGCCGGCAAACTAAACATGGAGACGAAGATGATAGAGTGTGGAGATGCTATCGTAATCATCCAACGGACAATTGGCTGAACAAGAGAACTAGTTCGAGGAGGGGAGCCGAGAAGGATACCATTACAATGCGGAACTTATCTGCGATTATGTTGTCACTATGCGGTCGGAATTTCATATTAAGTGGTTGCAATATACTCGAATATACAATTCCATTCTTCTACCATGCCCCGTCGCGGTGGTTGCTACTATCGTCGTTTTTGCTCTTGTCGGATGGTAGTGGCCGTTTGTCTCGGATGCATCCAACTCGGACTGCAATGGCATCCACTTAACCCTCAGTAACCCAGCTGGACGGTTAGATTTTTTTTCGCTATTTTTTTTTGATCCTGTACTTCTCCCCGGTTCTTTGGTATTTTTTTTTTTTATTTTTCACTCGGGTACACTTTATGTTTTATGAACCTGAAGTTGCTTAAGACGGTTATGGTGTGTGCGCGCCACAAACTGAAATTGATGAGCTGCAGACGCGATTGAGAGATACATAATTCGTGGTACCTTGTCTCTTATTGCTTGTCTTATTTGTTGTGCGCGCAATCTTGACTGAGTCTTTACGACTTCCACAGTTATCGCGTACTCATCTTTTATTTATTTTTATTATTTCTACAAGATAATTGCCATGGAGAGACACCACAAGGGTGGAATAGGAAAAAATTGAGGAGAACTTAAAAAGATGTTAAAAAATATGTAAATTGGTTGAGATTGACACCGGGATGGTCATCATAATTGCTAGGGATTACGACCTTCCCAGGGTACAGTAGCCACTCTTGTTCGCTGCTATTCCTTTTGGGACACAGATCTTAGGAAGGAGATTTGGCACGACGAAGACGATGACGACCAAAGGGAGTGATTCGTTTGGGAATGGTTATTTAAATGACTCGGCGGCTGGGTGGCGGTTGATTCACGGTCAAACTTGGTTCGTAAAATGGTTTAATCTCTGGTCTGTAAAGTATATTGTATCTGTGGCTATTTTGAGTGGTTTATGGCTTAATAGGAAGAGGCCTTGATGGCTTGTAGGTTCACTCAAGGGAGCGATGGTATCTGGCTATTTAAAAGCCTGTAACAATAAAGGGGTCATCCTTAGACCAGTTAGAGCGAAGGACTCGTAAATTCTATTAAAATGCTTTACTGTTCTGGTTATAATTTGGTTTATGTTGGGTCTAAAGGTAACTCTACTATTTGTCAAATGCCAATAAGCACCTTAAACCGCCAATCGCCAGTAGCCTTGTAGTTTCACATGATAAGTAGGAAGACAGCAAGGAACCTCGAGTCACATTTTTTTTTTGTAAGATTCGCGCAGGCTCAAGAGTTACGCTTTTATGGTGTTTGTCACACAACCTGGACGGGGTGCTGATGGTTTGTGTCGAAGATGTCCGTTTACTACTCAACTGTCCGGGGGTGGTTGTCCTAGATATGATTTGAAAGATTCGATTGAATTTGTCGCGTTGGTTGTAGTTCACAGTAACTTATTTTGTTTCCATGTCATTAAGGTGTTATGTTGGAAATGCACACACAGAGGATGAATTTTGAAGTGATCTTATACTGCAAGTGTTATGCCTTCGTCACTTTTTTGTTTTATCATCTCTCATTCACAATGAGACTTGAACTGCCGACCTTCCGCCCCACATTCGGTGATGATTAGCATTGCACCATGACCATCACCATACATTTAAAACGGGTTAAAAAAATACTGGAATTTTTCGGGTTTCTAAAACAAACTCCCCTATTGGTTTACCTCATTGTTTAGATTGGAAACTTATATCCACTTACCTTGCTGCTTCCTGGTTCTAAACCACCAAACATTACTTGGGCGCCTGCGCAACATTTCAAGCGTTTAGCATATTTATTCAGCGGCTCTGAGCAACTCTTCTTTCAGACTCAGTAATCAGTGACAGTTGGCATCCGACTAAATAAATGGTTCATCTTACAAGATGCAGACATGTTTGTCAATACATGACCAAAAAATTGCGTGAGTTGGACTAACCAAATCAGCGAAATCACAAAATTCCCGAAACTTTTTGAACGGAGCTCTCTTAAAACTGAATAACATCGTGTAAGATGTAACACTTAAAGCGTATGGTGGTTATTGCCTATTTGTTTCCTTTTCATTGTCATAAAGAGCAAATATGTCTAAAAATATTTGAAACAAATTCATCCAAAAAGTGCCCCTTCCTTGCTAGTGCCCCAGGCTGCTAGGTATAGATCTCAAATTATCATTGTTTTCGTCCAGTGTAATTGATGTAGTAATTCACCAAATTACTTTGGAGATGCTAAATAGGCAAAGACTTTAAGTCTTTGGAATGATTTTATAATGAGCTTATCCTCTGTTTGCCAGTCCTCGATCCAGCTCACCTACTTGTAAGAGCCTGAACCCAATTATTGTAGTAAGTTTACGTGTATTGGAGATCTTTGATTGACTTTTCCACTCGCTAGTAAGCTTTATTTCTCTATATCATAAGCAAAGCCTACATAAACTTGGAGCACTCCTCAATTTAAGCTGTGGACACCACCGTTTGATGTCATTAGAGCTTCGAAATGAAAAGTGTACTCCCAAGTAAAACCATGTAATTACCCCCGCAGCGCAGGTTCTTAACATTGCACGGCAACGATGTTAACTGACTATCCACTAGAAGACCCTCAAGCCCCTCGGTTTCTAGAATAAAGCTAAAATTTATTATTTGCCTCAATGACCTTTTGCCACATTTTTTGATACCGATTCTTCTTATTTCCTTACAGACTTGCTATGAGCTGGAACTGTACCTCCGCGATGAGCCGAAACGTCAGTCGTACAACAACATTCACGAACTGGACTCCGCCTGGGACTTCTTCTCCACACCCGCACGCATCCTCGAAGAGTTGAAAATCAAAGAACAAAACCTCGATTCAATATCGACGAGTTCGGTGTCGTCAGCGTGTTCGGGCATATCATGGGACAGCGCGCTAAGCTGTTCGGTGGTAGTCAAAAAAGAAGCAATCGATGTCGATGACGAGGACAACAACTCGGATAGTTGTGAGGAGAAAATGTCATCGATTTCATCGCTCTTGACGTCATCGAATCCACAGATAGAGAAGTCGATCAAATTACGACTGATAGCCGCCGGGACGCAGAGCGTCAATAACTATAACAACAGCAATAGCCCGCAGAACAACACAAACAACAACGCAACCAGCAACAGTCATCGTGACTATATTCTGCCAACACTGACACCACCCTCGTCGCCCGAGTCGATACGCACGAATAGTAGCAGCAGTAGCAGTAGCAGTAGTTGTGACACGCTCATCGGTCTGGCTGCGATCATCAATCGTCAACAGAATCAAGGCGGTGTGTTAAGATTCTCGACGTCATCGACAAATACAGTTCCTGCTGGTATAACAACAGTTGGTGTTCATCACACGACAGGCGGTACAGTAGCAACGAGTGAACAGCATACGGCGCATCACCAACAACCAACGCATACGCAACAAAAGCAACAGGCGCAACAACAACAACAGCAGCAACAGCATCACATTCCTCGAAGTGCCATCGTGCGATTGGCCACAACTGGTGGAACTACCGCCAATGGCAAGAACGGCGTCAGCTTAGCCCGCGTGATACAAGTTAGCCATCAAAATCTCCAGCAACAAGCTGCGATCGCTCAACGTGGAACGACTGCACAAAACCCACAAGTGACCGCATGTAAGTAACCGTTCGAAGGGATAATGATGATGTCATCAGGCGGCGAATTGACTTAATTATTTTTTTCCCTTTAGTGACAACCAAGCATCACCAGCGACAGCACGAGCATACACCGGACTCCAAGCGAAGGATACACAAGTGTCAGTTCTTAGGCTGCAAGAAGGTCTACACCAAGAGCTCCCATCTCAAGGCACATCAGAGGACGCACACAGGTGAGCTAGTTGTTGTTGTTTATTTCATTTTATTTCCTTTTTTTGCTTTGCACTCGAAATTCGTCGATTCGCCGATTCAAGTCTCGCGGATATATCCTTTGAAGCGCGCGAATGACGAGCAATTTGTGACCACTGAAGCGACAAATGGGAAGCACACAATCGGCGAAAATACCGTTAACAGCAACTGGAATACCGGAAGCTGTAGTGGAAAAGGAACGGAATCATTCGCACGGAATGGACATGGATATCTCTGTTTTCTCCATTTGGCAGGACTCGCTCGCGCTCCTCTACACAAAAGGAAGCAATAACCGTAGCGACTATGGCAATCAAATGAGCTAGCTTCCCTTGTTGTCTGTCTCACCCCCTAACACGCGCTTCCTGCTGTCTCTCCCGGCTGCCACTCACCCCCCTGTTGCTGAAGTCAATGATGCATACAAAATTCGATGCGCGTTGAATTGTATACCTATATCGAAGCTTTTATACATATTCGGCTGGCATTTGTGCTGCTGGGTGGCCATCAGGATTTAAGCACATCGCTTTGATCACTTTCGATATATTGCCCCATCCAACTTGTTCTTTCCCTTCTCTTCCTATCCATTGGCTGTCAATCAACTTGTCTCATCTTCAGCAAGCACCGAACCACGCTGTGTATTCCCGTCGCAGTCATAGGACTACCAGCGAAGGATGAGATGACAGATAAATTGAAATGACCAGAGTCCTTTTTAATTTCATCCCCTGCGACAAGTATGCATTTAAAAACGATGTACCACGATACGCGACAGTTAACAACGTTGTGGTGGGCAGGTTAGTAAATACATACTCAAGGACTTCTAAGGACAACGTGGAATATACATACTACATAAACTGACAAGTCAAGGAAAAATGATGATAAATGAATTCACTCATTAGAATAGGCTGCGTTCAGGGAATTTCGAGATGTTCAATATTCTATTTTTGACAACGAGGAGTGAGCTTTAGGGATGTCCTTTTCCTTTTTTTTGTTTTGCTGATAAACTTATTGAATTAATTGAACTGTCATGCTTTGGGGGGGCCTTGGAATAATTTGAGTTGATTGGATCTTTATCAGATTGCACTAATGCGAAGACAAAACTGTTTGAAGGACACGCCACTAGCCGAGATAGGTTTTGTTGTTTTGTATGTGACGGGCGTCAAAGCGTAACTGTCAGACTTCAGTGGGGAGTGATGGAAATTGTTTTGTTTGTTATTGGCGGGTGACTATGTGTGAGGAACAATGGCACAAAATCTCAATATGGAAAAAAATGGGCCCCACCACTCAGCATTGTGGTACACCAAAAATAATTCAAAGTATTGAATTGAATCGAGTTGCAGTGTTTGATATCAGATGAGAATTTGGAGCTTAAGTATGTATATAAGGTACTCTGGTTAAGCTACTAAAGATTCGAGTCAGATCTAAGGCCTCACGCAGAGCAATTTCAATAAATTTTCACGGAAAAATGAATTTTTAAATAGTCGGCTTACACACAATATTGGGAGTATTGGAACGCATAGAGAATGTCATTAACGAGCAACAAAAAAAGAAGAGGTCCCAGATGACTTCCTTGAGGGACTCCAAAGGCGATTTATGTCCGATTGGCGAAAGGTATGAGCTCAGCCACTAGAGTGAAATCCAAGCATGGATAGCTTAAATATTAAGATGTGGTGAGAAATATGTTTATTTCTGTTCTGAGAAAGAAACCTAAGGGCCCGATGTCTTGCAAGGACAGATGATCAACCTCTAAGGAAATTCATCCGAAGTTGACAGAAGTTTACGGGCCCTCTGTTCTTTCGATGTCAACCACTAAGAAGTGGGCAGCTGAATTTGAACGTGGTCGTATCTCCCTTGAAGTTGATCCATGTGAAAATAATTAGCGATGCGAAGGCTCTGCGTAAGATGGGTACCGCATTTGCTGAATGCCGATCAAAAGGGCATGCGCAAATGATTTTCGCAACAATTTTTGAACCGATTTAATAGGGATCGACCGATTTTGTGCGGTGATTTGTCGCATAGATGAGACATGAGTCCAGCACTATTCACCAGGAATGAAACAGCAGTCCTAGCAGTGGATGAAAGCCCGTGCTTGTTGAGCGCCAAAGAAAGCGAAGTCGACCACATTTGTCGGAAGGGTCATAGCCAGCGTGTTGTTTGGAGTGCGAAAGGAATCCTGTCTATTGATTGCCATCTTGAACAGCTGGATATCAAAATTAGCTCTCACCAGGACAACAACCTTGTATTCAAGGGTGCGTTAGCTGGGAACGGGATTTTGGGTACGATTTTCTCTGCCATCCCCCCTTATTTCCCTGATATGGTGCCCTCAGAACTCAGTCTGTTCCCAAGCCTAAAAAAATCTGAAGCAGAAGTTGAGAGGGCCATAAGTGAAAGTTTTTACAGCCTTCCAAACTTGGACTTTCGGGAAAGAATACGGATATTGGTGAACGGTGAATCAAAAGTGTTGAATTCCAAGGGAGATTATGGAGAAAAATAAAATCGCAGTCCTTCCTCTCTTACCCTTCTATGTTGAAAGTGATATCACTGATGTAGACGAACTTATCAACTTCACTCGTTTGCAGTTTCTGTTTCAGGATGAGGGGGAAATGCCTCAAAATGGTACAAAGGAATTCCGTTCGAAGTAGTCGCCTTGGCAACGCACACACTTCTCCCAGCACTCCTGCTATTCTTGGAAACCCTTCTGGAAACAGTTTTTGGAATAGTGAGCAACTGTTCCCTCGCTTTCCGCATGAAGTCTTCTTTTAACTAATATCAAGTTCCATTTAGCGCGATTTTCAGCTTGGGAAACAGCCAAACTCACAAGGAGTCATGTGGGGTGAGTAGCGACCTAACGTACCATAGGATTGTGTTGTTTTTGGCGAGGAACACCTGAATCAAATACGCAGAATGAAGGTGCGTTAAGATGCTGGAGCTGCCAAACATAGCATCACGAAGGAGACGAACGACATCCATATTCCTTTGTGATGGTTTGGTCCTGTTGGGCGGAAACATGATGTACATACCATGGGAGTGAAAGAAAACTGTTGACCTTGATTTGCTGCGGACCTGCCGTACTTTTTTTTGATCTCGTCGCATCTTGGCTTCTGGGCCGAACCCATACACTTATGTTTCGTCGCCTGTAATCGCGGGGTTCGGAGAATGTTGGTTACCATTTGCACTGCCCAGAATGCCTAATTTCGTTGACACTCTCTTTTTACCCAAATCCTCATGCAAAATTGAATGTAGCGATCCAGCTCAGACTGCGATAGGTCGGTCCTGCAAGACCAGATTTTTTTGTTGTCTTTATCAATGACATTTTCATTCCGGTTTGGGAAGGCCTTCCTGATCATAGTTCACTGTCCATTGATGTGTAGACTTTGAAGCCATTGTTCCACTCCTTTATGTGTGAAGTGTTCATAGCATCGTCCCCAAAAATTCTGTTAAATCCTACGAATTAACAGGCTTGCGTAGCGCCAAGTTTTTGACAAAATTGGAGGCAATGTCGCTACTTAAGTTTTACATTTTACTGACGTGCGCTCACTGCACATTTCACTAGTTAGCCGACTAGCAGCAACTTTCTGGGAGCGGAAATAAATTCACAACGGTGCATGACTGACTCCCCTGCTTCTACACTTCTGAACGTCTTCACACTTGGTGTAAGCGGGAACGAGAAAGTTTCGATACTTTTTGAACACACCCCGTACAAAGGAATCCTACATAAACGAAACCTCAATCCGATGCAGGTGTCAGGATCTATTGAAGCACAAAAATCAAATAAAGCCGACTGATGGTGTACTTCACTTAAAACTTTCAACCTTTTAGTTTGATATTCCTACGAATGACTATAAATTCCTGGCAAGCTAAGCTCGAGACTAATTAAACTTATGTCTGCGTATAACAAATCCCAAACGTTGAATAATGCCACCTATCAAACTGTCTGTCGTTTCGAGGACTTCTTATCCACCATTCCAGTAAGATTCATCCAAATGGGCCAAACTATCTAAAGAATTTCACACAATTTCACTCCACGTCCGTCTCAATAGCCATTTTGCACGAAAAAAAAAAAAAAAACATTGAAATGGAAAATACCGGAAAAATCCAACGCTACAGACAGCGGCGAGTGATTTCGCATAAAACGCATTCCTATTCACCAGCTTCCAGCTCAGCGAAACCGTACACGTTTCCTTGTAGTTACGGCTAAAGAATGAAGCCCCATCGCCCCCATCACCATCCCCCTCGCCTCCGGCATCGTCAGTTGTGAATTGATGGTTGTTGGTCGTCCTCGCTTTGTTACTTTGTTAAGTTTAATTGCTTTATATGCCAAAGGATCATTCTGGGGGAAATAATTCTCTTCACTCACACATACTAACCGCTACACATACCATCGAGGAGGGCATTACTTCTGCATCCTTGCTTTTGCCATTCTTCGAATGGCTGCTGCTTAGTGTGGCGCGCCGTGTCCCTTGGCAATAAATTGCGTAGTTTCGCTTTATTTTTCGTGATTCGTTTCTGCTTCTTCCTCTTCGCCTTCCTCTTCCTCTTATTCGACTCTTCGAATTCATTTTTTGGTTTGAAAACTTGCCAAACGGAAGGATGTTCACTCAGGCCCCCCCGTTTGCCCCCCTCGCTTCGTGTTCCTCTTACATACGCCATTATTCCAATCTATTCCAGTCGACGTGGTAGCAGTAACTGGGTACATAACATTACCAATCCACTTAAGCTCTCTCGTCGTCGCTACTCGTTCTCTTCCTACGAAGGCTCGACTTCACTCCGTTCCAGTTGGTTCTTAGTTTCGTCCTTGCCGTAATCGTCAGCTTCATCGTAATTTCGTAAAACAGTGGGGTGCGAGTGCCGCTGAAGGAGCGTAGCTGGGTGGAAGTACATTTTAAAATCAGGTCTCATTTTTATCCCGTTATTTCTGAGGGAATCCTTCGTATTCCGTTGTTTTTTTTTTCATCGCCAAAGCCTGGATGTAGGTTAGTTGGTGGCAGTGATTTGTTCCGTTTCGGTGTGCGATAAACTCTCTTGCTAGCATCTCCTTCTGCCGATTACAGCCGACATCCTTTTCTTCTTCTTTATCTGGCTCAGTAAATCCCGAGTGCCACCGCCGGAGTATAGGTCGAGTTTTAAGGCCTGACGACAACGATGATGACGACGTGCTGCGAATTTTCAACTTTGTTCAAAACCAAAATACCAAGGGGATGCTACACTTTACTCCTTATCCGTTCCGTTCAACCAAGCACCCGCCACCTCCTCGCGTTCTTCTTTTAACACGTCCCCGTCTCTCATACTCCGCCTGGTGATATGGTACTACTCCTGTCGGATGCAGGAAATAGAGTTAGAATTAAAAGCATGAAAAAAAAGAAAAACAAAAAAAACAAGTAAGGAAAAGAACTGCCGTGAAACCAACCTAGTTCCATCGATGCCGAGTGGGTTGAGCATGACGGCGGTGGAGTCGGTGCGATAAAATTACTTAAATTTATTTTCAACGATGAACTTAATGTTATCGGACGAATTCGTATCGGGACCACATCGGCAAGTACCATCGCCACGGAGGCGCAATACAACTGGGGATTATCCTCGCTGGCATCTTTACCTATATACATAGTAGGGAGCCATGCCATTGATTCTATTAGAAGTTGCCTTGCAGATGAACGGATTTCGTCCGTTCAATGGGCGGCAGTTAGGAGCAGGCTTCGACCTCATGTTTTGAGGTCTTGGACTTTGTAAGCAGTGGTAGAGAATTGAAATCAATGAGCAATGTGTGCTGGTGCAGTTGGTGAATTATGGCAACTTTATCGGTCGAGATTGGCGGGGACGATAGTGAAAGGACGAAAGAGGAATGGTAGGAGAAAAAGTGCATTTAATTGTTCCGGGTTTAGGTTCTGTTTTATGGCATGGTACCGGTGAATGGTAGTTGGTGGCCGACTGGTCGGGTAGGTAGTTGATATTTATTGTCTTTTAATGCTCGAAACTGGAGCTGAAGGCTTGGAAAAATTAATGGAAAAAGTGAATGTGGTAATGTTGTGATTTTTAGTTTGCCGAGCAATTCACTTCAATGCAGTTCCGAGAGATTGTGCTCTGATTGCGATGAGGTGGTTGATTGCTCGATGGAGCATTCGGGGAGGCAATTGGTTTTGAATTCTTCAGACTTCGTAAATCACTTTTAACTGGTGACTAATGAAACCTCGCTATTTAGCTCGACATTGCCTTCATTTTACAGCATTTTCTTCTTAAAGCGAAAATGTTGTACTTTAGTCTTAATTTATGTGGCATTTGATGAAATAGCAGTTTTTGCAACCAAGATAGCATACCTATACTATCACACCGGACTACAATTAGGTTGCCTTTCCATCCGAGCAACAAGTTAAAAATGTGTTGGGAATTTTGCATTAAAACCCCGAATTTGTACTGATGTATGGCTTTTCTATCGAGATAATGCTCTTGCCTACACTTTATTGGTTGTTAATGCGACAACTGACAGATGATAGCTCGAAGGGGGCTATTCCCCATTAGCCCGGTTTCCCTCGAGAACAGTTGGAAGGAGTTGTTCTGCTTCCGATCTCAGCGCTGATGTCGTTTATTGTCTCTATTGGACTAAAGTAGACTAAAAGCCTCGACTATTTCAAACTTATACGTCGACGGTGTTGTCCTTCCTTCTTCATTTGCCCTTAAATACCTTCCGATGGTTTCTGCTATAGAAGTTGGGCCAAATACAAGTTTCTGTTTTAAAATGCAATAAAATGAACAAAATTAAATTTTGTATTATGGCTTTGTTAGTAAGAGCAAATATACCCATTAATTATGAAATACAACCTCGTTCAAGCGGCTGTCTCGGCTGGCTTCAAAGTAGCGCATTCTGTCATCCCAATTTTCCAAGACCTTGTTGATGGTTTCGGGTTTAGCTTACGGATTGCTTGCAAGATATTGACCTTAAGCGCTTGAATCGTTTCCGGATTGTTGGCATGACATCGGTCCTTCATGGTTCCCCACAAAAAAAAAGGCAAAAGGAGTCAAATCGCAACTCCGAAGCGGCCAGAGGTCGTCCAAATCCGTTTCATCGATTTCAGTAAAAAACAAAAAAATTCGGTTAACATAACTCTGTAACGCCCACCGTTGACCGAAACGTTATTCCCAACCTCATTTTCGAAGAAAAAAGGTCCAATGATGCCACCACTCCACAATCCGCAACAAACTGTCACTCTCTGTGGATTGGCTTCTCGGCGGGTTTTCCGAGCGGCAATTTTGTTTGTTAAAGATGTTGTCAGAGAAGATGATAAGGCCCAAAATGCGAAGCGATAACGAAGCGGATGGTCGCGGGCCTTCAATTGCTGAGTCAATTGGACCTTGTAAGCGAATATTTCGAGATCTTTGTGCAGAAATCTCCTCAGGCTAGTGCGTGAAACGTTGAGCTGTGAAGATCGATGGCGAGTTGATGGAGTTTCACACTCTCGGCCACAGCAGCCACATTCTCATCTGTGCGCACCGTATGACGACGGGGACTATGAGTGTTGTCCACTAGCATACCAGTCTCACGAACCTTTTGCACAAACTTGCGTACAGCAGTCGCGGTGGGTGCTTCATTTCGGCCAAAACTTCTTTTTAAAAAACGCACTGTTTGGGCTACACAGCACTCACTTTGGAAATAGATTTTTAATAGTTTCCAACGTTGTTCAAGCGTAAAGCGACTCATTTCATTCCGGCACAGGTATGATACTGGCTTTCTGTTAAGATTTCGAGCGCGAAACAGCTGTCAGTGTCGAAATAACCTAAGATTTAAAAAAACCACTATCAATCATGTCTACATATATCTTCTGCATATCATGTAAGCAATTGCACGCAATTGACTACACCTCTTTAAGTTGCCATAGGGTTGATGTTGAAGAAATCATTACAATGAAAATTCGTCGCCCTATTCGAAGGCCAACCTTAATGGAGTAGCGAGAATCCTTCATTGTCTTCATGTTTAGAAACAAAAGGAAATCGCATGAAGAGAAATCTGGAGAATGATGAGGGTGAGGCATCAATTCGTCATGCGATCAGTTCTGTTGTAATGATTGCGAATGAGTGAGCTCGTGAAAGAGCACTTTTTTTCGCCAAACGCGGCCGTAAATCAACATAGTACTGTCCGTGATTGCAGATATAATAGTAGGCGATTCCCAGAAATCGTTGACCAGAACCTTTTCGGCCGATGAAACCGTGTTCGCTTTCTTTGGAAAAAAATCGCAGGGTGAAGTCCACTGTTTTGACTGTTCTTTCCTTTCTGGCGATGGATCCATGTTTCGTCAACGACGTTCTAGAATATCCAGGAGATACCCCTAAGTGTTATGTGATTTCGTTTTTTCTGCACTGTCAGTAAACGCGGCACCTATCTCGCCGATAGCTTCTCATGGCCAATTTTTCGGCTGGGATATTTTGTATGCATTCAGTTGGAATGTCTGCAATATCAACAATCTGTTGAGCCGGCGATAGGCTTATGGATTTTGTTAACTATATCCTTTGATGTCACCTCAATCGCTCTTCATCAAAGAGCCCTTTCGACGGTAGTCACCGATGGGTCGTGGCCCTTATAAACGGCTTGCAATATCACTTCCTCACACGTCTTTCCACTCATAAAAATGAAATCGGATCAGTGATCGATATTGCTCTTTCTCCATTGCTTCAAACAAACACGAACTGGACGACTTTTAACAGCTATAGCAACAAATCTACACGATAAATCTGTCTGAAGATCATAAAGATCATACCCATATACCCATGTTTCGTCTCCAATGATGACGATCCTGCAAATCAGGATCGTCATTCACGTCATCCAATAGCTCCTGTGTGATGCTCATGCGAAGGTTCTTTACATCAGAATTTAGCAATTTCGAAATCAAATTTCGCTGACACACGTTTCTGGCATCGTCATTAACATTTTCTCGACCTTTTATGAAGAGCTTGCACCATTTTTTGCTCAGAGTAGATTCGCCAAATGCCACGATCAACACGATCAAGTACGTTGGAATACTTGATTCTATATTTCATAAATTTAATACAGATTTTTGACCTATTTTTTTTGTAGCAAAAACCACAAAGCACATTAAAGCACGTCTAATCTTTACTTCGGTGGAAAACAAAATAATTATGTTAACAATACATGGACGAACGTAACATAAATCACCTTATTTTTTGAACAATCCTCGATGGTATGAGTTGACTTGAATTGAATTGAATTAAAAAACTCGGGATGTGTCACATAAAAACACTAGTACTGCGAAGATAAAGATCTATTGTACCCCCTTCTTTGGTCTAGGATTTGAGTGCTGCCTTCAAAAATTGGACAACTGCTTTAGATGGGATTTCTTGGAAGTCTTTCCCTGTTATGGTTGTGTTGCTTGTCATTTTTAATCTTTCTCGGGCAAGGCTTGGGCAGACAGTAAGTATGTGTTTCATAGTCATGTCCTTAGCCTACCGACATCGCCTACAGATTTCTGTGCTGCTGAGACCCATTTTGTAAAGGTGGTAGTTGCATGCCCCGTGTCCTGTCTTGTTATTACCCCCTGTCTGTTCCAGAATTGGTTCTTTTGTTTTATGATCCATTTGTGCAAGTGTAGGCTTATGTCTGAATTGTCAAAACCATAAAGGTGTCTGAGAACCTTTGTTGTATGTCAACCTTTTCATTGCCTTCATGGTTTTCATGACCTGGCACCCAGATCAGCTTTAGTCTGTTATTTAAAGCCAGACTGTTTAGTGTATTGTGACATTTCCAGACAGCCTTAGAGCTAAAGGCGTACCTCATTAGCGCTTTAAGTGCCACTTGTTTGTCTGAGAATATAGTTATCTTCGTATTAGGGGCATCCCACTGATGCTATGTGTTGCTTCTTTGATTGCAAATAGCTCAGTGTGAAATATAGTTATAGAGGGGAATGTGTTAGCTACATTTTGGTCCTGGTGTAACCTACTTTGTTTCTAGATTTCGACCCATCTGCGTACCATTTCTGCGCTCCATCATTCATCCAAGGAGGTTGTTGTTTCATTCCTCTCTTCTTCGTAGTATTTTTTTAAAGTTTAACTCAGGGGACATCAGATCACTCACTCGGGTTAGCTTCCAGGTGTTGTCCATTCTTTGAAGAGTTTCCAGATGTCAAACAAGGTCCCCTTTTTCGTATTTATAAGTTCTCTGTAAGGTTAAGGCTTGTTTTGCTGCTTCAATCTGTATGGCAGTGTAATGTTGTGGGATGTTTAGAATTGCTCCCCATCCCCGTACTTGGTGTCGTTCTTATTGCTCCAAGGCACGCTAGCCTTTGTATTTTATTGAGTGAGTTGACCTGAAACTTTTCCAAGATCTGACGTATTATGAACATTCAGTCTATCGTGAATTTTCCTGGCCTCAAGCGACATTGGGAGAAACAACAGATTTTTCTTTTTCTCCTTCTTTTTTTCTCCGCGCTAGGGAGGGAAGATCTCGTAGATCTTGCATAGGAATCCCCATTCTCATAGGCCCGACAAACGATGCTGAGGTACCTCGGACATGCTGGTCACATTTTAGAGATAAGTTAGTGCATATTTCCAGCCAGCTTTATTGAATTTGCTTTAAGTATTTTAGCAGGTAGCCTGTTTGAATATTTAACATTTTGTAGAAGTGGTCTATCCACATTACTGGCATCGACTGTGATTCTCCTTGAAATGCTCTTTGGTAAAACTTCCGAATGTCATTCCTGTGATGACCTTGCTCATTCCTTATCTTTCTGTTTATAGAATTGATAAGCAGCTCCCATCTATCGAAGCAGTGTAACCATATATGCGTCCTCTGCACTTTTATAGGAAGGGGCTTGAAATCTTAATGACTCCTTGACGTCTTTATTGCCTTACAAAAATGTTAAGAAAAAAGGAAAAAAATTAATGTAGACGCATAAATTAAAATTCTTTTCAAAAATCAAAATTTCGTTAGTCGGTAGACTCCAGCCGATTATCAGCACCGTGACTATTAACGGGATTGAACACATGTCAGTCATCAAATTTATATTTCGTGGCGTTTTTCGCATGACGGTATTATCATCAATTTTCTTCAGTCTTCCGACAATAGCCATCGGTTTTAGAGAAATGTTAGAATTTTTTCGCTTCCTCTATCTCAAGAATAAATAACGATATTGGCTTCGGGTCAGTTTTATTCGACGTGTTGTTTTGCAGCTAAGAAATGATTAAAGTTTTCATTAACTTAAGAATACAGTAGCCGCTGTTCCTTCGATTGGAGTTGACGCGAAAGAGGCCATGGTGCAAAGGTTCCGAGGATTGAATAAAAATTCTTATAATGATAAGACGTTCTTATTATGTGCATCAGCTCAAGGAAGACAAACCAGGACAAAAAGAATAAACCTTCGTAGAACGACCTCTATAAGCACAGTGTGGATTCCATAAGAAGGGGACTATATTTGACTGACATATTAAAACAGGCGTCTATCGAAGGTAGTGTATAAACTCTTTGGACCAACCCTTTAGGAAGGCGAGGGTGGAGTTGTCAAGTTTGGTAATGTACTCGAACATCGCGACAGATGATGGAGTAGGCACTAGAGATGGAGGAAAGCTCTTAAATAGTAATTAATAGCGTGACATTCTTTGATAATGATCACGAGATGGTTTTTCTGACACCAAATAATGAACCTGTTTAAGTTGGATGAGAAAGAGCATCATTCAGCAGGAGAAGATATACGAGTATGTCTGGTGATTTTCATATCATCGGGGTATACTGAAAGGTGGAAGTTCATTATGACATAATTGACGTCATTAATGGTTAGAATAAATATCAATGGACCGAGATGGTTTCCTTGAGGGATTCCAAAGGAAATATTAAATTGACTAGAAATAGAGAAAATAACGTTATCCTGACGTTAGAATGAAACCAAGAGATGTGATTTCAAGAAGTATATTTTGGCAAAAGCCTTGGTGAAATGGATGACAACAAGATCTACTTCTTTGCCATCCTCGAGAGCACACAAAGATTGTGTGGCAAACTTAATTAGATTAGTGGTTATTGATCGACCTTTGTTGGCACTGAAAAAGTTTGGGTTGTCATGAGAGTTGAGCAATGGGACGCCTCTGTCTATAGTCCTTTTTGTGAATTGAGAGGATGTAAGCATTTTTCCGAAGCTAAAGAGTCCCTAAAACTTTGAAATAGGGTGTAACCAGATGGTTCGTCTAATTTTTGTTACGTCTGGGAGGTATTCGGCACCAGAGGGTTGTCGTCTTTTAAGTTAAGTAATTTCTCGTAGACTCATGCGGGGTTATATTCAGTAACTCTAGAGACAGTTTCGCATATATTGGAACTCGTCGGGTTAAAGTACCTGTTCAATGAAGAATTGGCTGGAGAGCTAGACAAAAAGACAAAGGTTGGAAATAATTTTTGGATCATTCAATTCACTCAATACACAAGAGAGGGGTAGTTATCAAATTTTCTGTTGCATTGATGAATTGATGGAAACACCTCTCGTTGAAGATAAAAGAGGATTGCATTTGGTGCGGATAGAGAGATTCACAAGGTTGCTCTATTTCAGTATAAGGCTGCAGATAATTAGAGGAGTCCAATGCAGAGCAGGCCTGTACTTAGGGCGTAGTTCCCTGCTGAACCAGAGTAGAGGTGAAGTGTAGTACTTATTTGTTGAATATGGGTTGAAATAGTACGCTAATCTCTAGTATTTAAGAGTGCCAAATTGGAGATTGGTGGTCTGGAAAGGCAAGTCGCACCGTCTCTGTAATAAACTCTGTTCTGAGGCTGTAACAAATTGACTCTGAATCCGTGAAAGAGGATCCCTTACATATGAAATGAACTGCACTCTAACCAATCTCTCAATCACACACGATAGTTTTCATAGTGATGCACCACTATCCATATGTTCCTTTCTACTTTTTCCCCTTTGAAAACTTCGATGTAGAGATGCATTAGAAAAGCCTAGTCCTCACAGACCTGTTGTAATGCACTCTCATATTATAAGCAATATTGTACTCAAAAACACTCGGTTGCCGTGAGTGACTAGAGCATTTCAAGCTTGCACTTCAACCTCTCCTCCACCATAGGCGATCTAAAAAAAACCTACATTTCCATCAACAACTTCCATTTGTCTTATCTCTGGATATACTTTTCAACATAGACTCATAGTCTCCTTATAACACGACCTTTGCCTTCCTTCTTCACAACTGCGGAGATAATGATGTCTATCATCACTCATCACACGCATGCATCCATGCACCCCACTGTAACCTAGAGAACTTAAAGAACTCCACTTTTGCCATCATGCTATGTGGAGTTCATTAAAAAACACAACATGCCTTTCCTCCTTCCCAACCCCTCGTTTTCCATTACGCACCCTAATAAATCACTCAGTAATGGAATTTTCAAGTCTCACTTAAAGCGGCGAGTTCCCACATGCGTCATTCCATGGGTTCTGGCCCCCTATTCCGTCTGTAAATGATCACTTGCGCTTCTGATTTCTACTCACCCTCTCTAGATTGTTTGTAGGCCAAAGGTTATGGCTAATTATCAAGACGAATCTCCTGTTCCATAAAGCAATTAATTGTGGCTCATGGCATCTAACGGTATGTGGAGTATGTATGCTGCATTAATCAGCCTGGAGATGTGCATGTCCAATGAGATCACTTCTATCTGTATCATAGCTGGAATTGGTCATGAATCATCGTAGGTTCAGTCAAAGAAACACGGACTATCGGAGCATTCGTCGAGGTCGCGGAATGTCGAGGTCTGGGTTACACGCATATGGTACGGACCCATCGTACACCTCGACTGTGCGTTAATTACAGTCAATCAAGTCACTGGCCCGGCTATATATAGAGTCACTTGTTTCGGGAACAAGCAATGGCATCCGTTACGCGTTTGGCAGCTATCAGCATTGCCGGGTGAGTCAGTCACCTTTGGGCACAGGCACAGAGATACGCGTACGAACTGATATGAGGTTTTCATTCATTAAGTGAGTGAATCGCAAATACAACTGCAACCGGCCAGTACTCGTTAGGCATTGTTCCATGCATCGTCGTCAGAGGCTTTGGTCACCATTGAACGACAACGACAACGACGATGATGATGTTCCAATTTGCTTTAAAATGCGGTTACAACTGGCTCGAGTGTAGAGCACAGTTGTTTGTATTACAAAGCGAACTGATGAATGGCTTAAATTAGCGTAGGAATTCAGTCAGTTAGTTTCAGGGCTCCGGTCTCAGCTTCAGCTCCGGTTCGCTGTCTCCTGGGGGCTGCGGTGAGGTTAGTCAGGTTAATTGGCGTACGAGTATGTAGTGTAGTTGATGTTGACGAAAACGAAAGTCATCGGTTCATTCCTCGATTCGCGTTGTTCGTAGTTGAGTTGAGTGCTGTTGTTGTTGTTTTGGAGGAAGTTATGTCAAGTTTTATCGTTTAGCCTCAGCGATGTGGTTGATATAAATTTAACTGTTCCGCCGTAGTGCACGAGAAATGGACTACTTTTACGGATAGGATAAGTGTAGGTTTAGGTGGAAATATGTAGTACAAGGTGATGGCATGGTCTTGGCGAATCACCCTTTAATGGACCATTGATGTGTAGCGAATGAGTTTCGCCCCGCTGATAGCTCGTGAAAATAATGTAATGATAATTGGCGATTTTTAAAACTATTGCCAAGCGAATTTCCAGCTTGTCTAAACATGAGTTGAAGCTTGGTTTCAGTAACATGACTCACCACTCTCACAGCAGAATAAGAACTCGGCTTTTCGGAGACATCAACTTGGCGAATTTTACGGTCCTACACCCGTACAAGATCCAACTGACCCAGGAGCTCAAAATTCATGACCATAGTCAATGCCGTTTGTTCGCTGACTTCCGAGCGTTTGAAAGAGGATCCCAATTTTGGCCTAATTGCCGTATATGCGACACCAACCTTCACGAGGATCACAAGGTGACAATGCATCCTCAAAAAGCTATTGTTTGGTGTGGATTTTGAGCCGGCGTCGTCATTGATCCATTCGTTTTCGATAACGAAGTTGATGAGGCGGTCACCGTCAATAGCGAGCGCTGCAGAACGATGATAATCAATTAATTATGTCCTAAATTGAACCATATGGACCTAGATGACATGTGGTTCCGGATGGCGCTACGTGCCACACAGTGTACCCTCTTATGGTGTTTGTCACACAATCTGGACGGGGTGCAGATGGTTTGTGTCGAAGATGTTCGTTCACTACTCTACTCTCCGGGGGTGATTGTCCTAGATAGGATTCGAGAGATTCGACTGAATTTGTCGCGTTGGTTGTAGTTCAGAGTAACTTTCTTTTTGTTTCCATGTGTTATATTGTAAATGCACACACAGAGTATGATTTTTGAAATGATCTTATACTGCGAGTATTATGTCATTTCTCATTCACAACTGATGTTGTTGGACAGTTTTTCCGTACAGAAATTGTTCTTGACTATGAATTAATTAATTAAAGATCTTCCGCTCAACAGCCGGTGATGATTACTACTGCACCAACACCACCCTCTCATATGCCCTTCCTCGTTTTATCCATACATCGATTTCTGGTATAAGACGATTCGTCCATCCTCCCTTTAAAGATTTGTTCCAGAGTTGTTGTCAATTTCTCTTTTTGTCGTTTCGAACTCGCTCGAAGTATTTTCATTTCTTCAGCGAGTAAGTCTATGGGTGAGTGCAGCGCGATGAGTGGGTTCGGATCCCGATAACACCAACGCCAAAGAATGTTTATTTCGCTTAACTTTTACAACATTCGCCCATATTACTGCTGGGCACATACGTATATACTGAACTGGCAGCTCTTGCAATAAGAAATCTTTTATTCAGTGTTGGGCCTCCTGGATCGTTCATTAGCCTTGAAAGTGCACTGACAGCTTGAAACTTAGCCGCGTGTTGATAATTACTCCTGCGTACTTAATAAATGGTTGTGAGATTACCTAGTGCCGCTCAACTTTACACGATATCGGTTCACGGACTTTCCTTCTTAATAAGCACTGTTTCAGTTTTATGATAGGCAAGACGCAGTAAGTGGTCTAGCCATTTTATGTATTTTTGTTTTTAATTATTTCATTGCAGTGGAGTACAAGGTTTTTACTACGAGTACTACCTGCCGCAAAGCCGTTGGTCTTTTCTTGGCATCGGTATGCGTAGTATTTCGTCATATATAGCGTTCCACAGCAGGGGGCCTAGGACCGAGCCTTGTGGGATGCCACCAGTAACTACGTAGGTCTTAGTTCCCTCGCCAGAGTCATAGACGAGGACTCTGTTTGCAAAGCAGCTCCTTATTAGTTTACAGAGATAGTCCGGTATTTCGCTCCGATAGAGACTACTCATAATGCGTTCCATTTCGCCGATTTAAACGCATTTTTTATATCGAAGATTATAATAGCTCAGTATTTTTTAGTACCACCTTCCCAGCGTCTGCCTTCTATAGCGGTTCGGACTCTCGATGCTATCACGTTTTTTACGTCTACCGTGGAGAGTGACTTACGCTTGGTGCTCGGATAGACCTCCTACTGTTTCAATAGCTGACTAAAGCCTATTGTAAATAATTCGCTTAAGGACTTTTCTGACAGTGTCGAGCAAATAAAGAGAACGATAAGACGACGGTTCATTTGAGCTCCCCTTTTCTTTCGGGAGTAAATCCAATCGTTGGCATTTCCAAGGCCCAGGAAAACCTCCTTTCTGAAGACAGACGTTAAACATATCGGCAAATAAGTCGGGTCGAGTTTTAATAGCGGCTTTTAAGGCTTTATTTGGAATTCCATCCAGGCCCCAAGCCTTTCTACCCGTCCTTACCTTCTTGCATGCTCTGAATAATTCTTCAAGTGTTATCCTAGGTATTGACACACTATCGTGAACGTTCTGACTAGTCACCTCCCTATTTTTTTGACAAGTAAATAGGGTCTCAATTTTTTTACAGCATTACCGGACAAGTTGGCGACTGCAAAGGGAGCCTTTTAGCCTCAAATAATGTAGGGGATGGAAATCTTTACTTGGACCTTTAAATTGTTTTCTGTTAAGTGGAAAAGATGATATCAGTCAAGTGACTGTCGCCAGTGTTGAAACACAATTGTACCCGTTCCAAGCCTTTCCGCAAGATTTCCGGTGGTAACTGTTCGCAATCGCGTCGAATATTCTCCTTAAGGGAGGCTTGTTGGCATATGTCCGCGACTTTAAGTACCCCAAAGAAAGAAGTCTGGGATGGTTAAATCGGGCGATCTTGCTGCCCATACCAAATTGCCAAAACGAGAGATTACTCGAACAGAAAACGCTTTCTTCACAATATCCATTGTGGCTCGTGCAGTGTGTGCAGTGTCTTATTGAAACCACATGTTCACCAAGCTCAGCTCATCCAATTGCGGCGGTAAAAAGTCGTTTATCATGGGCCGATGGCGTCCTCAAAAAAATACGGCCCAAACACTCCTCTTGCGTGAATGCCGCTCACAGTGGCTTTGAGTGGATGTAATGGCTCTTCGCGCATCACACGCGGAGTTTCAGTGCCCCAGAAACGAAGATTTTCCTTATTGACGTAACCGCGTGGAAATACGTCTCGACGCTCAAATGTGTCTCGTTGATTTTCGACAAAAAATCGTCCCCTTCATTGTTGAGATCAAGGATGGCTTGACAGTAATTCACACGCGACTCATTAGGCATTAACTGATGTACTGTTTGCACTTTGTACGGGAACATGTATAAGTCTTTCACTATATTCGCTGTAAGGTCCATCCGGTGTCCAATTGCGTGGTCCGTCGTCTGGATGGTGTTTCTTCGTTCATCTTCCGATAGGGTGATTCATTTTGCGCCACCTTGTATAAATAATATTTATCCTAGCCCGTGCAAGGAAATCCTAACGTACCTCCGGATATTCCTGGATTGACGCGTCTCCCCAAATCCAGATTGCAGCCTTATTCATCGCGTCTTTCAACTCTCTTATGCTTTGTCATGTTTCATTGTAATAATTTGAGTGATGAAGATTTATATTTCCATCCTACTATGGGCGTTATAATCTGCATCATTAGGCTTTCCAGCCAATTATATATTTCTTTCTTAGATATACATAGCGCCGACTGTCAGCAGGCTTGGACGAAATGCTAAACTAGCAAATTTCTCCATTTCACTTACTTAACTTTAAGGTACTTAAAGAAACAAATCGCGTCTTTTCTCTCTAGAGACAAAATGTCCGACATCAACAAGTCCGTACAGAAAAAAAATAGAAAAAAAACTTCAGTAATGCCTCCAGGCTCTGCATCATTACGTAAAAGTCCATCTTCCCCATCCTCCAGTAAATTTCTTGGAAAACATTCATTAAATCGCATCAAACCCCTACCCATTTCCGAATGTAATCTGAACTTGATGATTATAAGGCTAATGTAATGAGCTGGCATAACTCAACTTGAAGTTTCGTCGACATCCATTTCGTTTTTCCCCAAGGGATTGTTGCTAAATTTATTGTTAAACATTCAAATTTTCAACAGAAAAACAAAAAAGAAAAAAAGTTTCTCACCACCCTCGGCTTACCATCAAATCTCCTTCAAGTGAATACTGGGCGGAAAGGACCCATCCAAATCGTACTTGGTATAAAAGATCCAACAAATTGTCCAAGAAAATAATGCCAGTAACTGTAGTAGTCGTCGTTGTCCGGTGAAGAGAAGGAAGGAAGTCGCCATAAAAAGTATGAATAGCAAATAAAACAAAAACAAAAATTACGAAACAAAAAAAAAATCTATGTATTACGACAAAAGTCGCCAATTGTCTTAGTTGGCAGGATTCCTACTGCCGGTTGCTCTCTTCCAGCTTCGGGCTGTTGATGGTTGGCTCTGGTTTTTTTTTCTTGTTTTATGTTTTATCACATCACCATGGTATGATGGTGTCTAGGACAATTGTGCAGAAATTAAATTTCCCGAAAAATTCTCCGGTATTCCACGAAAGCGCTGATAGAAGATAGACCATGAATTGGACTACCAGGATAGAATGAACGACAAAAAAAAAAAGAAAAACTTCACAAAACTCTTCATATAAATTTAAAATTGTTTTGACTTGTTTGTGTTATGCGTCGTAAATTTTCTTTATCCTGCTTCCGTAGCCAGGATTTCGTCCTTGTTCTCGACTCTTCATACTACTCTTTTTGTTTCTATTTTTGTCCTTTTTTCGCCTTTGGAAACACACCCTTATTAATGAAATTACCATCGCAGGTTTTACGTAAACAATAGAACATTATAGTCGACTTAATTTAGGTAAAGGAAAAAAAAAACATTGACGAAAAATAAACTTCTTGGCACAATGACTAGGAGAAATAAAAAGGAAAAAGACGAGAATTATATGTATGACATCCTTGGCAGGACTCTGCTTTTCCTTCCAACGTTCGAATGGTCGCCTTGCTTTAATCCATGTTGATGTTTTCTGTTTTGTTGTCTTCGTTATACATCGTGTGCATTTCATTTTGTTTGTTCTTCTTATTCATATCGGATAAGGTGCTCTTAGTCCTAGATCTTTCATATCATCAGTGCAATATAAATATCCTTCTATCCATCGTCCGGATCTGCCAAGTCGAGTTGTTCTCGGAAGATGCATGTCATGGAGTGCATTAAAAAAATCCTAAAACTAGAGCAATGAAGAGGCAATAAAAAAAAATAGAAAATTAGTTTAAGGATATGCGTTTACCTGGTGATTGCTTGTGGATATGACAACATTTGGCCAGATACCAGATATACAATGGGTCTGCAGTGCAATTTTTTTTATCGTCCTTTTATAGAAAAGAATTTGCATTTTTCTAATCATTGCCATTTTTTTTTCAAAAACTTTAAATATTTTTTTCTTTTTATCTTTAGGTGAAAAACCGTATAAATGCTCCTGGGAAGGATGCGAATGGCGCTTTGCACGTAGCGATGAACTTACCCGTCACTATCGAAAGCACACCGGCGCCAAGCCGTTCAAATGTCGCAATTGTGATCGATGTTTCTCCCGATCCGATCACTTGGCGTTGCATATGAAACGTCATGTCTAAACGGATTGGACTTCCAAAATTTCAAAAAAAAAATCAAACAATCAACGGAAGAAAAAATTAAATAAATACGTACACATATTTTTAATTCTTAAAAAAACAAAAATATAAGTTAATTTTTATTTTTTTATTGTGCCATCACAGATGAAGGAAATGCAGAACAAAAACAAACAAAAAAACATAATCTTTCAGGTAAAAAAAATTATAAAACACAAATCAATCAAATTTTTTTGTATTTTGTTAATTGCTACAATTGATTCAAACAAATTCACTTACCAAAGTAGAGCAGAAACAATAAATAAAAAATCGATACAACAGAAAAACACAAAACAGTAGTTAGATTTATATTATTTTAAGATAGAAGGCAAGAAAAAAAAAGATTTAGCTTTATTCTTAATTTTAATTTTCGTAAGTGCAAATTATTTTTTACGACAATGAAAAAAAAAACTATTCGAAACAAACAAAAGATAAAAAATAAAAAAAAAAATGAACAACACTGCCAAAAATTTAAAAAAAAGAAACACAAATATTAAAACAAAAATAGTTCAAAGGATGTGTATACATAAAAAAAACAAAAAAACAAGAAAATAAAAATAAATAATGCGCGACCTTACATTTAACATACATATAGTGCAAAACGAAATAAAAAGAAAAAACATTGCAATGGCGACAAACAATATACGATTACACAAATTATTTTTCTTTAAATTAAGTTCTCTTCATTCTTCTATTTTCGGTTTCGTTTTGTTTTCTTTCTAGGGGAAGGTTATTCATTTTATAAATATAAATAAAAAAAAACAAAATCCTAATAATAAGCTTAGCTTAATTTTGATGTTTAAATATATAAATGTATTGTATATATAATAGGCAATAATATTAGTTTCCCTGCTACATATGTTTTCTTCTTGTCATCCATCTTCATATAAATTTCTGTCCCTTGCGTTCGGTATGTAATATTTTTTTTTCCTTAGGTTTTTTTTGCTTAGAGAAGAAAACGTATTATCAAAAACAGTGTTAGCTTAGTCTAGATGGAATCATAGGAAGAAAAACAAAAAAAAAATAAGGAAAGGGGATAATAAACCACACGAACAAACGATATGCGGTTGTGTAAAATGAAGATTCAGCAAAACTAAAAAAATACAAAAGAAACTATTTTATTACCGTAAAAAGCAACAACCTAAATTTAGATGTTCACACTTTAGGTGGAAAAAAAATGGAAAAATTATTTCGAAAATTGGCTGTTTGTAGCATAAAACTAAATAAAAACTAAACTAAATAAAATTGATATTTTAAATGTTGTTTAGAAATTACATTACCAATTTAGCTTAAAATTTTATAATTTGATTATATTTTATTTTCTTCAAAACACATTTTACAAAAATAAAAAAAAATATTTTAGATCGCGCAAAAGGTATATAAGTGTATATGTAAATATTTGTACATGGTAAAAATTGGCAACAGTATCACTTGGTTTCAAAACAAACGGAGGAATAAGAATTAAATAAAAAAAAAAAAAACAATGTTTAAAGTACAGCTAAGCAAAATTTATAGTTAAGCTTAGATTGATTGTAGAACTCCATGTTGTTATTTCTGTTTTCAGCTGTTTTTGTTTTCCTTTGAAAACAAGACAAAACCAAAAACAAAAAAAAACATATTTTTTCGGCTTTGGAAAAGAAACAAAATGAGTGCTTCGAAATTAATAATAACTAAAAATAAAAATCGAAATAATATAAGTAACTTAACTAATTGTAGGAAAATTGCATAAGGTTCTTGTTTTTCGCTTGCTTAGAACAAAAACAAAAAAGTAAAAAAATACGTCGAATTGGATAAGTTTAAGGAAGTAATAGGAAAAAAAAGAATAATGAAGAAGTGGTGCAATGAAGGTAAATATTCGCTATCGTTTGTGTGATGAAAATTCTGTGATCCGCATTTGAATATATTTTTGGGTGGCATTTATATGATAATTTACATGATGACAAAGGGATATTAAATTAAATACGAAATACTAAACATACTAAAGGAGAAAGCAAGAAACATAAGACCTATAGTGGGGTAGGAAATCGGCAACATCTGTAATTACGGAAAATCTACGACGTTTTGGTACTCAAAAAAAATTCAATTTAATTAAATGGTGATTCATTCCCTACTTTTAATTCTTTTTTATTGAGTCTAACCTTTTCTTCTTTTAGAAAAATATTTAACTCTTAATCAACCAACATAATTTTCTACATCTTGCTCTCGAAATTAATTTTAATTTTTTTCCAACTTGGTACCAAAGCAGTCACCCACCTCACAAGATTGAATAAAAAAATAAAATTTACCCAACTCGTGATGAAGCGAAATAAATTCAAAGCATTTATTAAAATAAAATTCTTCCGAATTCGAACTTCCATTAAAAAAAAAAATTGATTGGTCGCACATTTATCTCTATTTCTTGTTTTACAATGAAAATGTCCTTGTTGCTTTTCAGTATACCAACACAAAAGCACATCTATTTTGTTATTATTTTTTTTTTTTATTCTCAACAACATGAACAAAACAAGAGAAAAAGAATAGAATGTTCCTAACAGCGCAATACAGACAAAAGTAAGAAAAAAAAAATAAACGAAGCACAAACCGCGAACATTTACATAACAAAAAACTAAATTAAATATATTGCAAATCAATTGGTACCTGACACACAAAAAAAAAAAAAAATGAAAATGCCACAACAATTTTATATTTCACTATTCACTTTCGTCTTTGAATTTCATAACTCCGGAATTGTTTTTGTTTTTCTCTCTCAACAATTTCAATATAAATCGATTTTTCAAATCAAAGAAAAAACAATTAAATTCAAACACAAATGCCCTCACACATTTCCGGAACTCGAAAATAAATCCACATTAAGTGAAAAAAAAATATATATTGTATATTTCGAAAAAATCTTCACCGAATGCACTCTTTAAAGGAATTGTAGAAAACAAAAACAACAAATGTCAGTGTCCTTTGTAGATGTCTATTTTGATTTCCCTTCTTCGAGTCATTTTCGTTTTTAGCAAACCGTATACATAGGATATAAAGTAAAATTAAAAATTAAATTATTTGATTTTTTTATTCTCACACCAACAAATATCTATACAAACTCAAAATGTGTCAAAAAAGAACTTTATGATGAAAAAAACAAAAGCAAGAAAACATTATATTTTAGGATAATAGTTTCGTAAAAACCAGAACAAAAAAATTAATTCAAAAACAAATCACAGAATAAAAATAAAATTAACTTTAAGGAGAAAAAAAAAGTAAGAAATCCCATATTTTTTAAGCTGAATAAAGTATTATAAATCAAAGACTGGTTTTTGAGGTGTTCCGAAGAATAAACACATTATTAAAAATATGTTTAAAAAAATAATAATAAAATCCTGAAGCAAATTAAACTAAAAAAACAACCCAACATATTTTTTAAAATACAGAGTAAAATCAACTAAAAAAACTTTAGAACTATATTTAGAAGAAATAAAACAAAAACAAAAAAAAACACTTAAACATAGAATCAATTTACCCCGTAAGAGAAAAAGTCTAAATTTAATAGAGTAAACTTAAAAAAAAGTGTAATTTTGGGAAACGAAATAAAAGATGAATAAAACAGAAATTAATAAAAATAGTTAGTCTGAGATGTAGAGCAAACAGTAAGCGCGAAACAAGAAACATTTTCAAACACATTCCGGTATCAGTTTCAAATAGTTTTTCTGTATTTATTTTTTCAAACAAAAAATTTGAATTACTATATCTGATTACATTTTTCTGCTTTCTGAGGGTGAGATGCGTTAGTTGCTTTTTCATTTTCTATTCAGTACGGTTCGAGGAATTTTACAAGATCTCATCAATCTGTTTTTAGAAAAACCCCATTTGCCTCAGCTATATAACAGAAATCGTTCTCCTCTGTATGCATCTTTGAACACCTTCCCTCGGCACTTTAATGTGTTGGCCCTCAAAGCGAGCTAATCGAAACCGATATGACGTAAGCAACTGATAAATAAATCGAATTTTTCTGCAAAAGACGGAATTTATTATTAAACGAGAAAACCGAAATTTTACCGAAATTTAAAAAAAAGAAAAACTAAAAACCTTAACACTATAAATTTTTATAAAATTAAAAACAAAAAAACCAAGAACAAAAAACGCATGGAACCTTTTCCCATTGGATAGAGAAAGAAAAACAAAAATAAAAATCACGACAAGAAAAAAAAATGTTATTTTTATATAAATTCACATCACATACAATATATACAATTTTTACAAACAAAATTTAACATTTTCTCCTTATTTAAAGAAAAATTATATATAAAAATAAGATGAGGAAAAAAATATTACGGATATAACAGAAAACGTAGTCAAATAAGTAAATAAGTGAAAAAACGTAAACATTTTGCACTGTAGTATAATAAAAAGAAATTAAATTTAAGTAAATCCATAAATGTAAAGTAAAGAAAATTGTAAAAAAACAATATTTGTAAAAATGTTCATTATTATTAATATATAAAAAAATGAAAAACTTACGAAGAAAATCCCCATAACAGAAACATGATGATAATGCAAAGCATGAAAAAAATATATGAAACAGAAGGGAATCATCCCCAAAATGAAAAATAAAAAATATACACAAAATATATATTTCTTTTTGTATGTTTATTAGAAAAAAGAATCAACTTCAAAATAAATCATGGATTTGATGCTCTTCGCATGCGTCGACGAATAGAAAAAAAAAATGTCAAAATATGTATTAAAAATTAGTAAGTCTCTTCAATGTTTAAATGGTAAAAGTGAAATTTTAAAAATAAATTGGAAATAAAAAGAAAATCTTTGAAAAGAAAAACATCGAGGAAAATCAAGAAAAAAAAAATACGCAATTTCCCTGGGTATAATTCCTTGAATTGTTAATTTATTACTATTTGTATTCGATTCCCATAAGTTGTTTAAATTCTTTGAAATTCTTTGACGAAAAACACAAAAATTAAATTAAATTAGAATCTTCGTAAATAATTTAATGTAAGTAAATGTTTTTTGATTTAAGTAAATTATATAAATGAAAAAGAAAAATGTTTTCTTTCATTAAGACAAAAGGAATTAATATAAATCGTTGGTTTTCTTAGAAAGAAGAAAAATTGGATTAAAGGCAATTTCGTAGAATCTGTTTACAGTTGTGTTACATATATGTTTATGAAAATAATAAAACACACCCTTAATTTTCTTCTCATTATTTAATTTTTAAAAGCGATAGTGGAATAAAGTTTAAATAAATTTTATCAACAAGAAATACAGAAAACAAAAATGAAATAATTACGGAAAGCTGATGAGAAGCAAAATACAAATGCATCGTGAACATATAATTAATTAACAAACAAATATTATTTTTGTCATTGAAATATAAAATAAATAAGTTAAATGGAAATACAGAAAACTTATTATATTAGCTTCTGAATATTTTTAATTTTCAATTATTATTAGTAATAAATAGTTTTATTTTGTCGCTATATTATTGGCTTGTTTGTTGCTGCTTTTTGTGAGTGAATATATATATTATATATTATTCTTATGTAAGAATTATTAATTAATAAAAAATACATACATTTTTTATTTAAAAAAAAAACGTAAAAGATTGTTTCATTTTTTCATTGGTGACGCATTTATCAGAAAATGTGTTTGAAATTCTTGGAGAAACATTTTGGAAAAAAGGATATTTTTAATGTCTTTGAATCCAGGAGATTATAAGGAGAGAGGAATAAGAAAAAGTTTTTATGACACAATTGATATTCGCAAATTAAAGTCCTTTCTTCGATTAGAACCTGAGCAAATGAGCATGATGAATGAGTTCAATTTTGCTAAAACAATATGAAGAAAACATGTGATGCGAAGGATGTTTCTCATACCCTGGGGCCCCGAAGGTGTATGCATGTGTATACAAATATTGTTCACGACTTCATTGGTGATCGGGAAATAAAGTTCTTTTTTTGATTGTTCGATTGGAGTTTTTACAATGCAGTCTTCGGGCGATGCACGAACTAATTTCTTATTTTTTATTGTTCAAAAGATTAGGTGACTTTCTTATTTTTCTCAAAAGTATTTGGTTTTCTTTAATATCTATTTTGTCCCCTTCAGACTGAATACACTTGCGCCAGGGTTTTTTCAAATCCTCGGAGCGCTTTTGGTATGTGCTTTTTGATAGGATTTTGAGCTTATGCTTTTCAAGCTTCTTTTCAGTTTTGTGAAGAGAAAAAAATAGCAGGGCTTGAAGTCTGGTAAATACAGTGGCTGAGACATGATTATTGTATTGTTACGGTGGATTCATTGATTCATTATCGTGATGCACTAGGCATGCTTTTTTTAAACAAATCCGTACGTTTTCTTCGTACGAGGGGTGATCCAAAAGTAGAAGTTAATCGGTCAATTTCAGTCCACATAAAAATAAAAAATAAAAAACAATTGCTTACTTATATTTTCACTACCAAACAAAGGTAATACACCCACGTTTCGCAATCGGGTTAGGGAAGAGGTAATTGAACTCACTTTACTAAGTGAGTCCGACTCCATCCGAGTAGAGGATTGGAGAGTGTCCACTAACTGTTCCTTTTCGGACCACAGCCGGATACTCTTCAATCTTAACGTCATTAAAGAAAAACCGAAACTTTTAAGAAACCCTCAGAAGACAGACTGGAATATTTTCTCAAACCTAGTTGCCAACAGGTTAGAACCGCCACAAGCCACCACTAATCCTGATCCAACTTACATTGAGAATTCAGTCGAAAATCTTGTGAGAATTCTGAAAGCGGCTTTCAACAAATCCTGTCCTTTGCAGCGTGCTCGCAGGAATACCAGCGCAGTCTGGTGGACCACAGAGCTAAAGCATCTCAGGACCAGGACCCGAACTCTATTCAACAGAGCAAAGTTCTCAAACAGAACCGAAGACTGGGATAATTACAAATCCAGCTTCAACGAATACAAGAGCAAAACAAGAGCAGCAAAATATAAATCCTGGCGGGAGTTCTGCGAATCAATAGAGGATCTCCACGAAGCCGCAAGGCTCAGGAAGATCCTATCCAAGGACCCCTGCGTCCCGGGATTCATCCTTAAACCAGATGGTTCTTGGACAGAATCCAGTCGGGAATCTCTAGAACTGCTGACTGAAACCCACTTCCCAGGCTGTAAAACCCCTGAAACCACAGTCTCCTTCGAGACGACGGTTCCTACGGTTCACACAACCGAAGAAGTGATAAACAAGATTATCACAGCGGATAAAGTATCATGGGCAATAAATTCGTTCAAACCCTTTAAATCTCCGGGCCCGGACGATATCTTGCCAGCGGTGCTTCAAGAAAACACAGATCCACACTGTACCCCATCTCGTAAGCATTTTTTCCCATTGCTTGCGCACGGGGTACTTCCCAACACAGTGGAAAGAAATAAAGGTAATTTTCATACCTAAGGCAGGTAAACCATCCCATACTGCCGCAAAGGACTATAGGCCAATTAGTCTCTCGTCATTTCTATTAAAAACCTTGGAGAGACTCCTTGACCTATACATCAGAGGACTCACGAATTCACGAAACTTATGCAACACTCAACACGCCTACCTCAAAGGCAGATCAGTGGAAAGTGCTCTGCATAGTGTTGTCCGTGAAATTGAGGGCTCGCTGAACTTAAAAGAGTTTACAATGGCAGCCTTCCCCGACATAGAGGGAGCCTTCAACAATGTAAACACAGATTCCATAACAACAGCTCTTGAGATCCTCAAATTCTTTATGGAAAAAGACACAAAGATCATAGCGTACGCGGATGACCTGGTTATCTTGATAAAAGGTAAATTTCTACCAACTATCAGTGAACTAATGGAATCTGCGCTGAGTGAACTCTCCTCGTGGGCAAGACAGAACGGTCTGAGAATAAACCCCCAGAAAACCGAGCTGGTCTTGTTCACCAGGAAAAGGAAAATTCCGATATTTGCTCCCCCAAAGTTAGAGGGTACTCCACTCAAACTTAAAGCGGAAGCAAAATATCTAGGCATCATTCTTGACTCCAAACTCTCCTGGAAAAGGAACCTGGAGGAAAGGATGAAAAAAGGATTGAAGGCTTTTTATGAATGCAAAAAGATCTTCGGAAAAAGATGGGGCTTGCAACCGTACATCATTCATTGGATGTACACAGCAATCATCAGACTCATTTTAACTTATGGGGCCCTAGTCTGGTGGACTGCTAGCAGCACAAAGCTATATGAACATGCTCAACAAAGTACAAAGGTCAGCCGCTGTTTGTACAACGGGAGCCATGAGAAGCACGCCGCAAGCAGGGTTGAACATGATTCTTCATCTCCTCCCCCTGAATCTATTCATAAAAGGCTACGCTGCAAAGAGCGCTCTCAGACTAAGAGAGTCCTCTCAATGGAAGCAAGCCAACTATGGACATGCGGCCAGGGTGTTTCAAGCAGAAATCCTGGCAATAGAGAAAGCAGCCAAACACCTACAGGTAGCCGATATCCCACCATCGGATATCACCATCTTCGTAGACAGCCAGGCTGCATTGAAGTCAATAGAATCCTGTATAACGAGATCAAAGGCTGTCAAGAAATGTCGCGACTCACTGAAGTCCATCAGACACCATAAAGTTAAACTCTGCTGGGGTCCCGGGCCACAGCTCAATCGCAGGGAACGAAAGAGCAGACGAACTGGCCAGGCTAGGTTCTGAAATGGACATCAGCGAAGCGGACCGATCAGCGCATTATACCGGATCATAAACGACACAATCATCAAAGAGGCCAACTCGTCATGGCTTACAAGAAACGACAGCTACACGACAAGATCATCGTGGCCAGAGCTCAATGTCGGAAAAACAAAGAAGCGCTCCTGGCGCTGGACCGTAACTCGATCCATATGCTCGTTGGAGTGATCACAGGACACTGTCCCATTGGAGCAATGCTCCGGAAATGGGACTCGGGATCCAGCGATCTCTACCGGAGCTGCGGCGATGAGGAAGAAACTGAGACGATCCAACATCTGCCACTGTCCAGTTCTCCAGAATCGACGCCTAGTGTCGTTAAGCCAAAGAATCTTTACAGAGATTGCGGACGTGGCTAATGAAGATATATCGGATCTTCTAAGATTCATCAAGAGCATGGGGTGGTTTCAGCCACCACGTGATAGGACAGGTTAATTTTATGTGTACCCACGCAAACGAAGGGAATCACAATGGGCCTCTTGGCCTCCGAGTGGAAGTGATGTCTAACCATCACACTCCCCTTCTCTAGCCTAACCTAACCTAACCTATATTTTCACTAGGTTAGCACTAAAAAATTTTATAAATAGACAACGATTCTCAGAAAGTACATTCATTTGAATATGAATAGTCGAAGAGATAACATCAAAATGGAGCAAACGAAAATAGAGCTGTCCTCAAGTACCTCTGCTGGAAATAACCGTCTACCAAAGCCATTCGCAGCGACTTGGTGAAAACATTGGGGAATTCTGTTCTTGCATATTCCACAGTAGCACGCTAAGCCAAGGAGTTTAAAGCGGGTAGAACATGGCCCAACCACATCTCTCATTGAAAAGAAAGTGAAAAATGTGTTGACAGATCGAAGAGTGATCATCAGCCACAGATATCTCATAAAGCAGCGTTTTAAAAATTCAAACGAATTACATATGAAAAAGAGTCTCTAATTGTATATCGAGAAGTTTCAAGCTGATCGGGCACTGTTTTTGTTACGTGATCATGGATGAGATCTGGATCCACCATTTTGAACCTGAAACCAAATAACAATCGGTTTTTGGAAGGGACGCTGAAGGAATAATTATGGTGGAATATTTGGAAAAGGTATCTTCAATTTCGGGATCTTTGCGAGAAATCATTGAAGAAAAAAGACGCGGGAAACTGCGAGTTGAAGTACTCTTTGATATAGACACAGCACCGGCTGGATTTGAACTGCTCGAACACCTGCCCTTTTTGCCAGATCTAGCTACCAGTAATTTTTATCTCTTTACTCAGCTCAAGGAACACATCTGAGGCCAAACATTTTAAGACTATAGCAAAATTATGGCCGCTATTGAATCCTGGTCTTAGAAAAAAGATGGACTAAATGTATTGACTTACAAGGAGACAATGTAGCGTGTTTTATTTTTATTATCATTACTTTTGATCTTGGATCTGGATCTTCCCTAGAACTGCTCTATGCAAATACAGACGCATGACTTAGAAGTAATATTCCTTATTGAACGTGCAATCTTCCTACAAGATCTCATGATGGACCACACCATAGTAATCGAAGAAACTGATCAAAACTTTCACATTAGACCGTACTTAGCAAGCTTTTTACGGTCTTGGTCCATTTGGTCGTTTCCATTGAGATGATTGGGCTTTGGTTTCGACATCATACCCATATACCCCTGCTTTGTCACCAGTGATGACAAATCACGTCACTCAACATTTCCTGTCGCCCATGCGACACTTAATTTGATTAAAATTTAGCAAAATTGAGAACAAACTTGGCTGACACAAGTTTACATGGCATGAGCCAACCAATATGCCAATATCGTCAGCAACATTTCTAATAGTGATTCGACGATTTCCCATAACAGTTGTCGCCATTGCTTTAACATTTCATCCATTGTTATGGTACTAGGGCGTCCAGGGCGGACATCATCATTACCAATTTCTGTACCACTTATGAAAATATGTAACCGAATGCCGAAGTCAATGTTTCAAGTACATTGGAGCACTTCAGTTTATTTTGTAGTACAGATTCGTTGATCCATTTTTCAATAGCTAAAAACCGGAAACCACACCAGAATGCATCTAACCTTTATCTGCCTGAAAAACAAACTATTGTAGGTGTCTTTCTGTTGCTGCGGCTACTGTGCCGGCTTGGAAGTGACGCATGAGCTGAGGTCTATTCAGAAGAAAGCTTTTCATCTACGTTAAACGCCGTTAAACACTGTTAACAGCTCAGTGCTATGAGCTTGCGTAAGTTGTGACTATTAAGATCGCAGAACAGTGGAAGTGCTATTGTCGAAATAGGGATCATGATTTAATGCTAACTGGAGGGCGAAGATTAGCGACTTTCTAGACAAGACGCCGTAAATTCTACCTGTTAGCTATTTTTAACAGCCTGAGCTGCTTTCGTTGGGGCCTGGATTGGTAGGAAGCTGCTTAAGTCTAGAATAGTACGACCTATGACAATGGCTTGGCTTTAAGTGGAGTTGAGCGTAAGTTTGTTTTTATATGTCCATTGTGTGACGCCCCTAGATCCTCATTTAACCTTGCAGTAGCGTCTACAAGGTGGATCTTCCTATCGGAAGATGATAACATTTTTGCAAAAAGCGCTATACCCCGCTAGAGCGTGCAATAATTGCGTCGATTTTTTTTCACCAATAATCGGTTGATGGGCAGCGTGTATTTCAACGTCGATTTCCTAATCGTGTCGCCCCAACTGGGCAAACATTCCGGCGTTTAGCTACTCGACTCGAACTGAGTGGAACCCCAGGAGACCATGCAAGGGACGGCCAAGAATATCGTGGCTGTGGCTGCTGATGTCGCTGAGAACCCAGAAACATCAACCAGATGACGGTCACGCAATTGGGCATCACCAGACGGACCCTACAGCGAATTTTAGTGAAAGACCTGCACATGTACCCGTGCAAAATGCAAACAGTGCATCAGTTAATGCCTGCTGATCGTCAGTCGCGGGTGAATTAGTGTCAAGTCATCCTTAATCTCAACAACGAAGAGAACGATATTGTGTTGAAAATCATCATGAGCGAAGAGGCGCATTTCCACCTAAGCGGTTATGTCAATAAGCAAAACCTTTGTTTCTGGCACACTGGAAATCCGCGTGTGGTGCACGAAGAGCCATTACATCCATTCAAAGCCACCATGTGGTGCGGTGTTCACGCGGGAGGAGTGATTGGGATGTCTTTTTTGAGGACGCCCGGCAATACGGTCACTGAACACTACAGGGACATGATAAGCGACTTGTTACTGCCGGAATTGGATGAGCGGGTGATCACGTTTCAACAAGACGACCGCGACCGCACACACAGCACGAGCCACAATGGATATTGTGAAGGACGCGTTTCGTGGTAGAGTAATCTGGCGTTGTGGCAAGTTCGCCTGTTTTAATCATCTTAGACTCCTTTCTTTGGGGCTACTTCAAGTCGCTGGCTTATGCCAACAAGCCTCAGACAATCGCAGCCCTTAAGGAGATTATTTAACAGGAATGCGAATGTTATCACCCGAAAATCTTGGAAAATGCGATAAAATGGATACAAACGTGTATCAAGAGTGGCGGCAGCCACTTGACGGCTATCATCTTTTCCACTTAACAAAAAAAAAAAAAAAAGTAAAGGTCTAAGTAAAGATTTTCATGACTCAAAATCATTTTTCTTTATTCAGTGAAAAAGGACTTCAAAAACAAAATTCAATGATTCATTTTAAGCCACCTGGTAGCTTTACGAGCAGATGAAATTGATTGTTGGTATATAATTGCACGTCATCTGCGTATATATCGAACAGTATTTAAGAATGGCAGCGATAACAAAATGGGCCGCAGGATGGCTCCCTAGGGAATTCGCGTTTTGGTTTGGAATGTACAGCAAGGGTCCCCCAAATAACTTTTTTTTTTTTTGAAAATGCTATAAAAAAAACTACTGAATATTTTCTCAAATTTCTTTTTTTATTTGAAAGTACAATCCTTCCGGTTAATAATGGAAAATAATTTCATTCAAATGGCTGCCTCGGCTGGCCATGCAGTAGCCTACACGATCGGTCCAATTTTTAAGCACATTATCGATTGTGTGCAGCTGTATTTCACCAATGGCTTCCCGAATATTGTCCTTTAAAGCGTCAATTGTCTCTGGCTTGTCGGCGTAACACTTATCTTTGACGGCACCCCACAAATAATAGTCCAACGGTGTCAAATCGCAGCTCCGAGGTGGCCAAACGACATCAGCTCTGCGGCTGATAATGCGATCTTCAAAAACAGGGCGCAAAACATCGAGTGTAGCTTCGGCTGTGTGGCACGTAGCGCCGTCCTGTTGAAACCAAATGTTGCCAATATCCTCCTCTTCAATTTTTGTGAACAAAAATTAGTTCAACATGGCCCGATAACGATCGCCATTGACTGTAACGGCCACTCCTTGCTCATTTTCGAAGAAAAATGGCCCAATTATGCCTCTGGACCAAAATCCGCACCAAACAGTGGCTCGTTTTGGGTGCACCGGCTTTTCAATGTATGCGTGCGGGATTTCTGTGCCCCAAATGCGACAATTTTGCTTGTTTACATACCCGCCAAGATCAAAATGAGCTTCATCTGAAAAGATGATTTTTTTGGCAAAATCGGCATCTTCTGTAAGTCGACCGCAGGCCCACTTAGCGAAGCGAAAACGGATTGGATGGTCAGTTGGCTTCAACTCCTGAATCAATTGGACTTTGTATGGCGTCATACCAAGGTCTTTATGCAAAATTCGTCTCAATGATGTCTCCGAAATGTTCAATTGTTGAGAACGACGGTGAATTGATGTTGATGGCGCTTCACGCACACTTTCTGCCGCAGCAGCAATATTCTCGGGTGTACGCACTGTTTTTGGCATTTCACGCTTTGGTTTATCGATGAGGATGCCAGTTTCTTTCACTTTTTTCACAAGATAACGAACATACGGAGCTGACGGTGCTTCTCTTCTTCCAAAATCCGTACGCAATTTTCGCACACATTCTGCAACATTACCATGATTTTCAAAGTAATGTCGCAATATTTCCCAGCGTTGTTCAAGCGTATACACAACCATATTCGTTCAGCGGAAGGATAAAACGAATGATATGTCAAATCAGACATGAGCTAAGTGTTACCGTTCACAAAATAAGCACTACTTGAAAAAAAAAAACGTTAGATGGCGGACCCTTTACATACAATTTTGAAAAAAAATAGTTCGAAATTTTTTTTTTTCATTTTTTTTTTTCCAAAATTTTGGGTTTGAAAATTAATTTCTCAAAAACTATTCGTTAAAACAGCTTCGTTTAAAAACAAGATGAAAGAAGAGGTTTCTGGCTTTACAAAAAAGTATATCACGGCATTGTGGATGTAACTGTTGATTTTTAATATTTTTTTTCCAAATCAAGTCAATTTTTTAGAAAATTGCCCCTCCCGGCTAAACGGAGGGAATAGACCCCACCCCTCCCATACGATTTTTTTCTTGTCTTGACCAGACCTACACGCTCTAGCTTTTTGGCACACTGCTCGTGGGGCACCCTGTATATAAAACTGAGTATACAAAAAAATAAAATCTAGCTCGAAACCCAAAAATAAAAAGTCCGGCCCCACTCACCGCATTTTCCCGACATCGCCTCTTTCAACCACCACCAGTTCCGATCGATGACGAATGGCCCGGCTAAGAAGCACTTCCGAATTTTCGAACCAAAAATTCAGTCGAATCGTCGATAACCTCAAAAGAAGTTAAAAAAGGGATTCGTATGCTAAAAATGTTTAAATATGCCTCGTGAATGATTTGCTCACGATTACATTGATGATCGCAAAATAAAGCTCTTTTTTCGATTCGAGCATTCGTTTACGAGATACAAGAGCTCATTTAAAAAGAAAAAAACAAAATGAAAGAAAGATTTGATCAAAAAGGTCTGATGGTCTGGATTCTAGGAGCTACATGCCTCCAGTACATGTAATAATTCGTCACTAGCTTTAGCCTTTTTCTTTAAATTACAAATGAAATTGTCACCAATTTCATAAAACTTGCGTTTTTCATTTGACTTAAATGACACCTCTTGTTGGATAATCCTCTATCTCAGAACTACAGTGACGCAGTTTCACCGAATTCAAACAATTAAAACTGTCTATACCTGTAGATCGGGCTTTTTCACCTAGCCTACGTAGTCGCTTTCAAGTTATTATTATTCATTCAAACCCTCTTCGTCCTGCCATCCTGCCTGAATGTTCAGTTTTGCCTTTGTGTCGGCTCATTTTCATATCACCCAGTGACTTCAACCCGTAACTCGGCTCCTTTGCTTCTTCCATTAGTTACCTGAACAACGTTTTAAACGAGCGAAGATACCTTCGTTGCTTAATCTTTATGCAAAGTTCTGTTTTCAGTTCTCGTCCTTTTCCCTTATCCTTATTTGTGGTCGTAAAATGGAACGAACCGAAACGCATGCATTCGCTTTAAATTTAAATTAAATTCTAATTTATATTCGACTTCTGAAAACACGTGTTAAGACAGAACAAAGCTAGTAAAAAAGAAAACGAAAAAGGGAGACCTCCCTAAGTCCCACTTCGTCCTTGCCCGACCCTATGCAGCCCAAATCATGCATTATACATATTCCCATTTACTCCCCGCCTCTCACGTGGAAAATTGTCCTTTTCGACAAATTGGAAACACAGTAGTGAGAGGTAGACCCAACCGCCCCAAAAAGGACCAAAATAGACAAAATTGCGAATCCTGCCTATCCTATCCGATCTGGGAATACTTATCGCATCTTCCGGTGTCCCATAATAAGCACAACCAAGTACCGGAGTGTAGCGTCATCCTCTTTCGATACAATTTTCATGCGAAACGAAAATCGATAGTTTAACAGCGGAACTACCGACACAACCGGAGAGCCATATCCTGTGCTCGAGCATTTGTTGTTAATTAATAAATAACATTTCACACACCGTTCAGGCGGATATTCTCATTGCTTAACCACTTACCGTGCTACTCATCTGCTGCATTAATAAGCTGCATACGGGACAAAGCAATGCGGGACGAGGCGCAAGGTAAGGAGTAGGCGGGCAAATCCTAGTGAAAGAAACGGATGTGCAAGGATTTTGTCTCGAACATAATTTATGTTAATCTTAGCGACAATATGGACGCAGATTTACGATAAACTTCTGCCCTTTAGCTGAGTGGTGTTTATGCCAAAGCAGACGTAGTCGAGGGGGGTGATGGTGACGGCGGTTTTGGTTTCGGTTTCGGGGAGAAGCCGTGTGGAACTCGAGACAGTTGCAGTTCCGTGAAGGAGAAAAACATTGAAACTTTGAAAGACGTTATTAAGTTCCTTTGCTCCTTACATTGCTGTGCGATGACAATAGGAGGCTCGGGATGATAGCTAACCCGTTAACCGTTAACCAGAGCTCTTAGCTCTTAGCTGTTCGAGTATATAGCTTTCTTTTTTTGTTAGGATCTCGGGGGTTTCTCGTTTATCGCTTAATTTCGCTCCCGCTGACGCCGGATTGGGGTGGCGGCAAAGTTTGAAAAATTGCGGAGGACTCAGGGCGTCAGCTTGAGTTATAGGACTTTCGAAAGAGTTGCGTTCAGTTTTTTCTTTCTGGTCGTTTCTGTCGTTTGGATTTTTGTTTTTTTGAAAAGTTTTTTTTTTTTTAAATTCGTTTTGCGGGTGTTATAAATAATTTCTTGACTTTACTTCGCTGGCGATAGGCGTCTGTTGTGTGGTAGTTTAGGACAGACAGACAATGTAGGAAGGGCGCTTTAAGGGACCCCAACGTTGATTAAGTTTATTAAGTCTGTTGCTATCTGCGGCGTTGGGGTTTATCCTCCTGTTACACGGACTACTAGTTCCTTTCTGATCACGTCATTACTATTCGACAAAACGTCTCTTGTGACCTAAAGCACGTCTTGAAACATACTCACCTACACCAGAGTCCATCAAATAGTGCCAATTAAACAGCGTGGCACGATAATTAAACAAATAATTTCCTGCTGTCAATCAGGCCCGTGAGCTGTCAATTCAAACGTCATTCCCCCCTTAGAGTAATTAGAATCCTTTGGCGATGTCGGTTACACTGAAGAATTCACTACAAGCCTTTCAAACGCAAGCGGCAACACATCGTAGAAAGTAGTTACATATTGACAGCTGTAGCTCATACAATGCTGCATACTGTTAGGCTCGTTGTCAGTTGCCCATCTTGGAGCATGTTCATCGATTCGAGACCATCAATTGCTGATAAAAATTTATTTTTGAATTAATCATCATTCGACCAGGCAAACTGTCTACTGCATCCGTCCGTTGATGCAAATTATAATTTATAACCGAAATTCGGGAATTTTTATTCCTTCTCCTAATCTATTCAGGCACCTTCTGTTCTGTCTGAAGACGACGAGCGTCTTTCCGTAGGAGAGAAAGTAAATTTCTTTCATTTCCACCCCTAATGGCATTCCCACCACCATCTGTCACCGTGAGTGAAAAGGACTTCCGATAAGATAAGTCACATGCAGTTTGATAGGAAATTTGTCTTCGATCGATCCATGGATTGTGCTTGTTTTCCTTCGTCTCCCGCTTTCCATTTTTATGCCCTTTTGTTCCCTTCTTTTACGAATCTGCTGGCGGTGGTTGAGCAAGTATTTCCCAGTGATAGTTGAGAAGATACTGCACCTGAGGTCATGACAATAATGACATCGATTGACTGGCTTTTAGTAGAGACGCGCATAGATGCCATCCGTATCCCATCCCTGAAACTTGGCATTTCTGATGCGAGGCGGACTAGAATTGGCATCTGGCGTTTTGAAACGCAAGGACGGGTGGAAGTGCATTTCGAAATTGAACACCCCCGAGATACGTAGCTAGCTGCGGTATAATTCCAAGATAGCTGAGTAGCTTTGCCAGTCACTTTGGGGTTTGTTCAATGTCGATTGGATGATGGTGCACGGTAGGACAAGGGGTGCTCGCTTTTCGAAAAGCAGATAAAGTAGATGTCAATGATGGAGGGATCGATAGCAGGATTGTAGGATTGGGATATCCTTAAAGATTATACAACTGCTGGAGTTTGCTTTCTGGATTGGTGTTTGTTTTTTTTTTTTTTGGTGGAAATATCTGCCGATGTTGAAATGTACGCCTGCTTTGGCGGGGATTTCAAGTTGCTCGTTTTGACGATAATGGATTATGTTGGAGTTGAATGTTCAGATATTTCACGTCGAAGGAGAGGAGATGGGTGTGCGAGTTCGTTTTCGTATATGCAAATTCGAGGAGTTTTTTGCGATTCTTTATATTCTGTTTGTTTTTGGTTTGATTTGAAGCCTTTTTTTTTTGGGAACCTTGGGGAATTTCGCTGACAATATCTCATGAGCCTTGCGGATTAGTTTTCCTTGTTAGACTCTTACCTACAACGGTATAAATCAAGTAATGTCTTGTATTTATCTTACTCGTATTTGCTTATTTATGTTTTAATTGCATTTGACAGTTGAGAAAGTACAGGATTATGGGATTCTAGGGTGTTGAGATAAGGTGAATGAAGCGCTCCTCAAGGGAGGAAAATCGTATGCCACCGTTCGACGACAGTCTTATTCATTCTATTTCATCAAGCGAATATGAGTCTGACCAAGCGAAGAATTAATTCGTAAGTGATTATCGCAGTTTCGAGCTATAGATTCTGTCATCAATGAGCAACGTTCGAGCTCGAGTGGAACTGCAAAGGGAAGCGGTCTTAAATACCACTAAATCAACTCCAGAGCGGTAGCGCCACCTGCAGGTCCATTCCTATAAAGTCACAAAAATGCAATGCTCGATCGCAAGATTTGACTTCCATGGATTTCTTCCCATCATGGGTATCATTGTCTTATAAATAAATGTATGCTTTACTCGGACCTTCAATGAATAGATCCCATTAGTGCGTGCAACGAATTGGAGGAAGAAGCAATGTTCAAAAAACTGAAACTTGCAAGTAAAAGGATTTTTCCTATAACGTATGGATTTTTTAAAATCAAATTTTAAAATTCGATCTTTTCCATGAAACACCCTTTATAACGCATCTTTGAACTGCCAGGCTTACATTAAATCAAGGGCTTGTCTTTAGGTCTAAGGGAGGTCTAGTGTACGGGTTGGAAAACCGTGCTTGCCTATTAACGACTTCTTTATATTGTACAAAGAGAAAATATTTCACTAACAATTGGTTAAACAAAATTCTTCGCCATATTAAAAAAAACGAGGACACCTGGCAATGACAGTGGTTTGAATGAAATGTTTTCGTTTGTGGCTAAAAGTATGCTGTACTATTTAGAGAGGTTATTCTCATGTTAAATTTTTTCATTGCATGGAAGAGAGCGATGGATAAGAAGGGCAGTCGACTTCCAAACTGCTGACATCAGTGGTAGTCCAAAATTAATCGCCATATTGGAAGATACATACTACAATTTTGCAGATGGTGGCACCTGTTAGTTTTGTTTTGATATTTATAAATAGATGTGACATACACATCAACAAGACATGGACGCAATAAAAGTCAAGATCGCTTGCGACAAGGATCAGTGATTTTAGCGCAACGTGAAGATTTCTAAATCGTCCTACATATGACAACCGGTCAAACTCTAAGGCATATAGCGCACCGCCTGGAAGTAACTTCAGCAATACATAATTCAAGAGTCATGGGAAAGCCGGATGACCCATTCATGCCCGACGAGTGTACCAATGTTAGCAACATTCCAGCCATCACTCTGAATGAACTGCAAAGAGCCCTCCATGGAGTAGGAGACAAAAAGGCGCCTGGACTGGACGGGATTCCGAACAAAGCAGTGAAGACTGCTACGCAAACAAGACCTGAGATGTTCATAGCAGTTATGCAGAAATGCTAAGATGAAGGAGTGTTTTCAAAACCATGGAAGTTGCAGCACCTAGTACTGCTACCCAAGGAAAACAAACCACCCGGAGAACTATCCTCACACGTTCCGATATGTCTTCTAAAATCTAGGGGAAAGATTCTGGAGCAGGTATTATATGACAGGCTATTGACTGCAACAGGAAGAGTGGGGAGCCCTCTCAAACCATCAGTATGGATTCAGAAAGGCACGCTCTCCTGTCGATGGAATTCAAAAAGTAGTCGATTATCTGAGGCCTTGGCAGGACACTCATGGAGGCGAGGGTCAAAGAAAATTGCGCTGTGGTGACACTAGACATCAAAAACGCGTTTAATTCTGCCGACTGGAAGGTCGCTAGCAAGAATGGAAACAACTTACACCATAGTGTCCCATTACCTTAAAAATAGAAAATTAGATTGGTGAGTTCAGTCATGCTGAATGCTGCACCAGTCTGGGCAGAACCGCTTAGGAGGAAGGAAATTTGCCGAAAACTGTGTCGGCTCTTTGCCTGAGGACAATAAGCGGCTACCGGATGATTTCGATTCCCATTGACATTCTCGCCGAGGAGATGAAAAGGATCTATCGGAGAAAACCGTCAAGGCCAACGAAAGCCGGAGAGGTAAGGAAAATCAAGGAGGAAGAAAGATCGCGCTCGATGGCCCAATGGCAATCTCGGTAGGATAACAACACAAAGGGAAGATGGACTCATACCCTGATTCCATCAATCGATATATGATACGAACACAAGGAAACTGCAACTACCATCTCCCGCAGTTTCTCTCTGGCCACGGTGGCTACCGTAAATACCTGTATCGATTCGGACACGATACTCTTCCTCTCTGTTCAAACTGTCCAAACCAAGAGGAAAACGTGAGACACGTGATCTTCGAATGTAGACGTTTCGCAAATTGGAGGGGTACTTTGCCAGAACAATCCACAGAACAGCAATGGAAGCATTGCCAGCGCGCCATCAGAGACACTGGCTCTGATGTGCTGGGTTTCAAACCGCCACCAGCTAGAAATCCCTGGTTTGATGTGCAATGCAAACAAGCCCATGTAGCAAAGCAAGCCGACCACAAAGCCATGCTACATAGACGAATGAGAGCCGTCCGTGAGCTCTACGAACAGAAAAGCGCTTTTAAGGAAGAAAAAAAGGAGAAGGAGAGATGCTACCACAGGAATGACGCTCACAAGTTTTACGAAAAAAGTAAGACAAACATGCCAGGGCTATAAAGCCAGAGTGGAAGCCTGTAGGGATGAAGATGCACAACTAGTAGTAGAGTTACAGTCGATGCTGAGAATATGGAAAAACGACCGCTGTCAGGCAGAATGATCCATCCGCAACGGACAGAGATACAAGAGAATTCCGTTCACCTGGCCTAGATGAAATTAAGCTCATTTTCTCGAGGCTTGAAACTAACAAAGCCGCGGGTGTAGACGGCCTGGCTGCTGAGCTATTTAAATCGGCTGGATATGAATTGGTAGGACGCATGCACCAGCTCATCTGTAAAATAGGGTCGGAGAAAAGCATGCCCGACGAATGGAATCTCAGCATCGCTTGCCCGGTCCATAAGAAAGGAGACTTCTATAACTGTCCCAACTATAGAGGAACAAGTCTCCCCAACATCGCTTACAAGATCTTCTCTGCCGTACTGTGTGAACGCCTGAAAGCCTTTGTGGGTCAAACCAAATGTATGCTGTCATAAAAGACGCACAACACCGGCGTCTTGGCCAGAACGTCACAATCGACGGCTACAAATTTGAAGTGGTCAAGGACTTCGTCTATCTTGGCTAATTAGTGACCAGCGACAACAACACCAGCGCTGAGATCAAACGCAGAATTACTCTTGCCATCCGCCGCTCGTTTGGGATCAAGAGGCAATTGAGAAATAGAGCTTTCTTTCGAAAAACCAAGGTAGCACTATATAAATCACTGATCATCCCGGTCCTCTTTAAAGGCCTGGACCTTAACGAAAACGGATGAAGATGCCCTTGGTCGCTTGGAGAGAAAAGTTCTGCGTTCAATCTATGGTCCCGTTTATATAAACGGAGAGTGGAGGAGAAGCTACAACGACGAACTGTACGCGCTGTACAGCGACATCGGCCTAGTACGACGTCTCCAGATCCAACGTCTAAGATGGCCATGTAGAGCGAATGGACAGCACAGCTCCGGCTCGAACAGTCTTCGAATCCAACCCTGAGGGACGACGCAGTAGACGACGACCGATTCTAAGGTGGCGCACACAGATGAAAAAGGATCTGCACCAACGGGGAGTGCGCCACTGGAAACAACTGGCAAAATATCGTGCCAGCTGGAGACGCTTTTGGTAGAGCCCCAGGTTCGCATCGGACTGTAGCGCCATCTAAGAAGAAGAAGAATTCGGCATCATCTTGTTGGAACCACATATCATTGATATCCAATATTGTAATGACACGATAGCAAATTCCATTGACCGATCATTTTGATCGACGACAAAATATGGTCCAATCACGTCACCTGCATGAAGTCCACACCACATGACTTTTTTTAGTGGATGGAAAGCTCATGTGGATTTGTTGCTGTACAATATCTTATACTTTGCGTATTGACAAAGCCATTAGTACAACTCTACTACTGAAGATGATTTTTGGACAAAATTTTGACAAAATTTTCTTCAAATTCTTGTAGAGGCCAATCGGAGAAATTGAGATGCTTCGAATGATGGAGGGGATTCGGTTTTTGAGCTAATTTTACCTTATAAGAATATTGGCTACGATCTTACGCAACATTTTCCACAAACTCGACAGATTCCCAATTCCAGTGAACCAGCGAGGCATTGACTGATTTGGCTCATTTTGAACTGAAGCAATTACAGTCGCGATATTTTCAGTATTTTGAACGGTGCCTTGTCTGACTGGATCTCGAATATTCACTAATGAGCTTGTTGACTAAAATTTATCCTATACTATAGCACCCACAGTCTGTCTTGTGGGACACTTACTACGACTGAAAAAATAAGTAAGCGCTCTTAAAACTGCGACTTCTGATTGGGTAATTTGGCAGTCGTTTTCAATAGTTCTTTTACCTTGCTTATGGGTGTTATTCTTGACGATAAAATGTTAAGCCTTATCTGATATTTTGACATTGACGGATCATAAAAAAAGGTTCAAAAGTACGTTTTTATAAAAATGCAAAATTGTTATGTCTCTATTGAAAAAAGCTTTAGATTGGCCTTTACGTCAAAGAACGAACTGAGATCTCTATTAGAAGGAAGACTAAATCAGAAACCTATAACGATGGGGAAATTTTAAATGAAGTTAGGAAGAATTATCAGTTGTCTTTGAGAACAAGTGCACCTATCCAGATGGTCAAGGGGATTATAAGCAGCGAATCAAAAACCCTAAGTCGGATCGTTGGGCTTGAATCTAGATCTAGTAACTCTACTATCAGGCAGACGATACCATTTAGACCTAAGAAGCTGTAGAGGATTTAATAGAAATTTATTTTCGGAAATTCCAGAAAGTAGCTAAAGAACAATATCAGCATTTAATCATGTCCGAGGCTTCCAGTAGTGACTATAAATAAAAATGTGACGACCATCCTTCCGGATTTTTGACAATACTCTCAAAGTCATGCTCTAGCAGAGAAATTTTCTCTCTCTAGCTCACATCATCTGGAGAAAACAAGGGCCCATGACTTTTTTCAAGGCCCCGATAACACGCAACTTAGAGGCCACCATCTTTAACGGACTTAAGTGATTCAAAAGTACCTGCGTTTTCGATAATTCCTGTTTTAGACATTCTGATAGATTTAAAGTAAAAAAATTGAAAAGTACTTTAAAGTTGTGCTACCACGACCCATCCATTCAAACACCTTCCAAGTCACACTTCCGCATCAATCTCATTCACACCCAAGGCATATATTCTCGACCCGAAATAACCTGGAAACTCGTTTTCTACCCGAATAAGCTCTTGTAGCCCGCTAGATAGGGTACACGTACTCACATATTGATTACACAAAAAGCTAGGAACAGTCTACTTACCACATGCACCACATCCTAATGCCAATGAAGTCAAACAACCACAACGCTCCTACCTTCCGTTCTGTATGATTCTAATTTCTTTGAACATCATCACAGTCACCGTCAGAAAAGTAACCCCTTACTAGCAGCTGGAGTTACAGTAGCTGCAACGTCGGAAACGAATAGTGCATCCAGCAGAAAGAAGGAAACGCTCCACAAAGCTTGTGATATCTATCTACAATCGAACATTCGAAAGAGAGCATCCTAATGAGTCCAGCTCGAGCTGATTCCATTCCTTGGTGCGCCTGTGTCTATATTTGTTGTCTCCTAGCCACATTCGAATTGGGAAGGAATAGCTTCGGCATTCGAACGAGCGGAGTAATAATCCCTTCGATTCCTTATGCGTCTCGTATGCCCTACTTACCGCCCGTATTCTTCTCTCTACAATCCGTTGTAGCAAATGAGATTTAATCTCTGGCATTTGCCTGGTATACTTTGACCACCTGGTTATGCGATTATTGAGCTTGAATGATGTCGAAGAGCCAAAGAGGATATCTTCAGGAAATTGGCTAAATGAAAACGTATGAGGTTGACTGCTATAGACTGTCTGATCTGGTCCCAATCCACTTTTCACACAGTGCCCATGTATCACTTCATGCAGCGGTGGGTCGAGCATGCGGTGGCGGAAACACTGCAGTTCTGCGCTTTGCCAAATCGATTAAATCACTTTGGATTAATTAATTAGGCAGAGGAGCAGAAGAAAGGAGCTCGAGTGTAAGAGGAATCGTGTATTGGCATCAAAGATGTGTCTACCTGTTGTGCACCGGTTCCCCCAGCAGCCCCAGTTCAATGTGGTAAGCAGAAGTTGGCAGGGAGTTGCATATGACTGCTGTTGGCATTGGATTTTCGGCTGAGGAACAAACGGCTTAGGTGTTTTAGGTCGTTGTTTGGCCGAGATGGGCTACCGGATTAGGTGCAGTAGTTGGTTTCTGGGTCGTTGGTGAATGCTGGAGCGTTGCTGTGTGGTTGGAGAGGTTCCTTTATGTGGTCGGGAATGAATGGTCTAAAGAATTATTCAATTACAATTGGGTTTCAAAGGGGCGAGGTATACACTTAAATTGGAAGGTTGGAAGAGGATGTGTTCTGGGTCAGCCCTTGGATCCCCTTCATTTTTTTATGTATCACACAGGCTTGTGCTAATTTGCAGATGAAAGCGAAGATCGTATATTGGTGTTTATTACTCTGCCTTTATGCTGCGGTAAACCTTACAGCTTTTGTAATTAGGATTATCTGTTTTCTTAAGAAGACTCAGATCTAGGTAAGTAGAAATCCCTTATTGGACGTCACTCAATTACTGTTTACCATTAAATTTTTTTAAGAAGTCAAGGATGAAAAACCTTAAAAGGTCAACTGGAACTTCTGCAAGAATCTGGTAGACAGAATGTTAATACCCCTTCGAACCACCACTACACTCGACTCAACTTATATTGAGAAATCTGTAAGAAGCTTTGAAAAACTCGTTTAACAAGCCTTGCCCTATACACTCGTGTACTAAAAAGTTGCAGAAACTTAAAAAAACCACCGAAAGAGTAAGACCACACATCTATAGAATCGACAGCCGATAATAAATATGACCCGCTTCCCTGTATACAATACAATTAGATTACCAGTCGAATAATTGTTGTCAAAAGTTGTTGACGAAGAGAGAATATCATCCAATCGTTCATGATCACCAAGTCCACATGACTATTGTAGATGCTATCCTGCAGCGAACTTTGTACCCCACCTGGTATATATTTTCTCAAATTGTTTCCGTGTAGGAAATACTCGTATACAAAAGCAATGGAGAGAGATGGTCTTAATTTTCATACCAACCACTAGCTTCACGGCGTTTCTATTATCAAAAGCTTTAGAGAGACTTTTAGAATCAGCTTTTGGAACCTCAGGAGGGTCTGGGCAGAGCACATTTCACAGTGGTATGAGAGAAACTGAACTTTCGTCAAATCTAAAATGCTGGTTGATCTTGGCAGATGTCAATTACAGCCTTTAGCAATCTTGGTCATGGTTCGATAGTGGGTTAAACTCCATATCAATATGATCTGACACCATATACGAGTACACGATAAAACTTCACCATTTGAGTAAAAATGTGCGGAACCGGCCAGGGTCCCAGTCATTAGAGTCACGATTGGGCATCACATATTGCCGATTTGTAAGGTTGATCTTTTTTTTAAGTTTATAAAAACCAAATTACACCAAATTGAAGCCTTCAATCAATCTACGATTTCGCCGATTCGTTAAATGGACGTTTTATCAAATTTGGTATTTTCCAAAAACTCACATTTTTGGCTTTGGTAAATGAGCAAAATTTTTGTATGTAGCCAATGCACCACTTGTGTGGACTATGGGTTGGAAGCATCATTGGTTCGTACTTGTTCGAAGATAGGGCTGGAGGGGCAGTCAAGGCTGGAGGGGCAGTCAAGGCTGGAGGGAATGAAAAGCTTTATCGAAACATCTTGATCCCGACGCTCTCCGCTTTCTACTGGATGGCGCTATCTGTCTTTATTGCGTACAAAGATTGAAGTTTGATTGGCCTCTGAGGTCATGAGTTTTATGTCCTTTGGACTTCTTACTGTGGGGATGTTTGAAGAGTAGATCTTATGTTAGCAACCCAGCGACCAAAAGTGGTCTATAATATTGACCTTTGTATGATCGTTTTACACACAAGCCATGTTGTGTTCCATTCATAACTGCCGCAGACCGAACTTCATTAACCAATAAAGCTGTTTTATCAAAAGCTATTTCTAATTAACAAAAAGTAGCTAAAGGGCAGATGGCGGAAAGCATCTTCCTGACTCAGCTGCATTGGAAAAATGGCCTGAAGGGGAAAACCCCTGGAGACACTCATACTTTACATCTTTACCTCAATATCTTATTATTCGTCCTAAGCATTCTGGTAATGGTTCCTATCTTATTATTATTATTATATGTATAACTGGTCATTTGAAACTCGGAAGTTAAGAACTACGTTTCTAATCCTTCGCCCAGCCGTCTTATCCTGAGCAAGTTGCTTCCACGTGTTGGTATTCTATTCTATTTCTTCTAAGTCCATCCTCATATTGTCCTCCCACATACGGCCTTTCTTGCGGTCTTGCAGTCTTTTTCCACTTATTATTCGTTTGATTGTTTGTCCACTGTCCATTCAAATAATAGAATAGAGTTCCTCGAGTTCTTGATTTTTTAGTTTTCTCCATTCGTAAAGAATAAAACGTATGGGTCCTGATTTGGTACCGTGTGGAACATCAAAGATTGTTTTTTCTTTTCCTCTTCCCACTCTTTAATTTCTATTTCCTCTAAGAATATGTATAAGGCTTTCCTTAAATCTATAAATAGCAGGATTTAAATGGTGGGTCTTATTTAACAGATTAGATAATTAACCTGATTGCAATATTTCGTGCCTTACAAGAATTTTCTGAAGCGTCATGCTACAACTTCTTCTCAACACTTTTCTTCCCTATGCGTTATCAATCAAGACTATAATTTGCCATTTCTTTAACATCTCTGTTGTATAAAGGAAGTTTCCAACAATTTTGGAGCATGATATTGATCAAGACACAGGTTTATTGATCAAACGAACGATTGGCGTACTGGCCTCAACCTCTGCACCTCATGGATAGACAATACAGTCTGAAATAGCCTTAAAATACTGCAGTTGTGCTATTTATATGAAGGAAAAACCTCTCCGGTTTCACAGCGTGCAACCTTAATGGTATTGTGTATAAGTTGGCGGTGGAAGCCCAATGTCTTGGTATCACACTCGGCACAACTATACACAACTAGCCTCGGAAATAAATGTGGAGCTAGGATGGCAGGTAGGTAGGTAGGTTGAGGTGGCTACCCGTCTTTGCGCGTCAGGGTATAATTAGCATTTAAGGGCCGTTTTGGTGCCACAACGCTCGTGAAGGTGTGTTAAGTTTAAAAATAGTCTCGAGTTAAGAAAACTAATTATGTTGGCCGAGCTGAGGTTGACTACCTTTGAGAGGTCACCGAGGAAGTATTTGTTAAAAGCCCAGAACTTGGGGCTTGTCAGTGCTGGGCATTCGGAGAAAAAATGGTGCAGGGTTACCTCTGCGTGGGTATTGGGACAACTATGACAGTGGATGTTCGATGCGATGCCTATTCTGACAGCGTGAGTTCCTATAGACCAATGGCCCTTACTGATCGCCATGATTCTAGTTATGCTGGAGCGGTGTCTATTGAGGAATTCGTTTGTTTTGTTTTTTTGAATAAGAGGGCCAGGCTTTTCTTGATATCATGTAACTAGTTGATTTGGTCCATCAATGATTAGCTATGTTGAAAAAGTGTTGCAGAATGTTGCCTTTGATAAAGTTCAGCAACTCACAGGCCCACAGTTTCAGTCGACAAGTTTGAGGTGACTCCGAGCTTGGCTAACTCATCGGTTTTGCACTGAGTATTTTGCACGCTTCCCGGATCGATAGCACTTCAGTTTGAGAGCTGCTCGAGACGGAGACGGGGAGACGGAATGAATTTGAAATATCCAGTTGTGCCCCGTTCCCACCCGCGCACCGTTTAGAGCTTTCAGTGAAAATCGAAATTTGGAATTTCGCGACTGGGTTGCATGCTTTCCATTCTTCTCTGGAAGGAAAGTGAGAGTGCACCAAACTATCGATTTCGAGGGAAGGTGTGATGTAGTCCTTAGGAAGTGGAGATAATCACGTTGGCAGAAGTGACAGAGTTCTACCATGGCCATAAGTTCTAGGTGACCAGAAGCCCGATTCTTTAACTCTAATGGCGCTGCATATTTGATGTAAAGGTCTAAGGGGAGAGGATGCAGTAGGTTATCACATGCTTCGAAGGCACGTTTGGATCCCATTAAGTTTGTCGATGTTAAAAGTTTGCTTAAGGCTGGATACCAAACTAGGGAGCCATAGGTGAAGATAGGACGGACAAAACACAGGGTCAGCTTAGGTTTGAGTCGCCACTTTTAACCGAAATGTTTGCTACATTCATAGAAGGTCTCACTAGCTTTCTTTACCTAGTTTTCTATATTGGACTTCCACTTAAGCGTTGGATCTAGAATAACGCCTAGATGCTTAGCACTGGAGGGATAGAGTCGAGCTGTTTAGCCGTTGGAATTTGAATGGCGGAATTAAGGTCTTGATAGAAAAGCTACAACACAGTTTTGTTTCGGTTTATGCTTAGGCCACAGCCTGTAGTCCAAGCGTCAACTCTGTCCAAAGCTCGCTCTGTGATTTCACTAATCACTAAAGGGAAGATCCCTAATACTAAATGCGATGACGTCCACATGTGCTGTCACTTTTATTGCCTTGCTGCCCAGTTCAACCGTTAATGACTAACAGCCATAAAAGGAGTGAGATGACACCACCTTGAGAAGCACCACTATAGACGGATTTTGCTTTCAAGCTTCCACTTACGAATGAAATGGTACGACCTCGTGCTTGCTACGACCCCCCCTTGAGATAGGCATGTTAAGAGTTGGAAAGGAGGTTTGTTTTTAAAAGCTCGCGAATATGCAGATCGAGCACACGCTCTAACCTTGGCTAATACGTGGCCTCTTTCTTTAACTTTTGGAATGAAGACTACAGACATGTCTATGAGACCCATAATCTTGTAGAGAGCATAAAAATCATTGTGAGCATGCTCACCAAAGTAGGGAAATTAAATGTAGTATTGGCGATGGGTGCTTTTAGTGTAATGCACCAACTTGGAATGGTGATATTTTCTCTTGGCTTGTAAAAAAAGGCTCTCAAGCTAGTAGAGTACTCTCTGTAAAATTGTAGAAATTATATGACTCAGACCGCCTCACAGCATTAACGAATGACCTTTATTTCGTCAATCTTATAAAGGCCGACCCACTTTTCAAAAGAGAAAGCTCGGAATTGAATGTCGCACTTAAAGAACATGAAATCACATTTTTCTTCTTCTTCTTCTTCTTCTTCTTTTCCTTTTTATCCCGGCGTCGTTATGGTCAGAAGTGTAGGACCATAACCTTCCCACTTAACTGCATTCCTACTGGTCCGCTTGTGGGGTCCGCCGGTTTGACCTCAGAAAGTAGCGGCAGGCTTCCCGGTTTGGGATTACTTCATCGCTGAGGCCAATCAAATGCTGGTGTTTTTGCATTTGTTTGCACCAATTGTTTTTCGGCCTGCCTTTTTTGCGTGTTGAAATTGGGATGTTGATTGATAACGCCTTTTGGACGGGGTTCATAGGATCTCTCCTTTGAACATGGCAATACCAACTGAGTCGGTCGCGCTCTATCTTTGTTGTGATGGTTTCTTTTACGTGGAGGCTTCCTCGGATCTTTGGACTTCTAATTCTGTCACGCTTTGTTACTCCCGCTGTCATGCGAAGCATCTTCACCTCAGCTGCCGTTAATTTGCTCTCATACTTTTTGTGCATTGTCCAGCATTGTGAACCGTATGTGAGCGCCGGACGTACAACTGAAGTGTAGAGCCTTCCTTTCAGCTTAGGGGGCATTTTTCGATCACAGAAGATGGCGGAGTTTTCCCGCCACTTCATCCACCCTACGCTTACGCGATGTTTGATGTCGTCATCACAAGTTGCTTCTCTATTAATCATAGATCCCAGATATTTAAACTTTTCACACTTGGGAGGCACTCTTCCATTCAAGTAAATGTCTGGAATAGGCTGATGAGGGTCAGAGAACGGGCAGCACAGATACTCTGTCTTCTTTGAACTAATACGATACCCGTGTCCCTCAAAAATGTCCACCCACACATCAAGTGCTCGTTGTAGGGACGCCTGATCATCACTTATAATGGCTCCATCGTCAGCAAAGAATAGCTGGTGCACATTGAGGTCCGTCACTTTTCCTTCAAACAAGCAATCAAGGACTGCTATAAAGAGCAGTGGGCTGAGGATGCTCCGTTGGTGTACACCGACTTTGATTGCGAACTCTTCGGTGACTCCTGCGGTGCATCTTACTCTTGTCGTTGCTCTCTTGTACATGTCCATGATCACTCGCACGTAGGTCTCTGGAACTCCTTTTTGTCTCAGCGCTACCCATAAAAGATCTCTTGGTTGCCGGTCAAAGGCCTTCTCGAAATCAACCAACACCATATGCAAGTCCTTTGACGAATCACGATGCTTTTCCATCATGACCCTTATACTTTGGATTGCATCTGTTGTTGATTTACCCGAGACAAACCCGCACTGGTCATAGATAGTCGTATTATTGTCCGCAGTCGGCTATCTAATACCCATTCAACGATCTTCATGGTGAACGACATCAGCTTGGTAGTTATCACAATTTCGCGTATCACCCTTTCCTATCTGCAAAGGAAGAAGATAGCTTTCCCTCCATTGATTAGGCATAGTGTCGCCTCTCATAAGTTTGGAGAGAAGAACCATGAGCCATCTAGACCCGATGTCTCCCATCTTTTTCCAGAACTCAGAGGGTATCCCGTCCGGTCCAACAGCTTTTCTTTTCTTGGAGTTTTTAACCGCGTACCGAACTTCTTCGACTGTGATGTCGGATATTTCTGCATGATTCGGGGCGACTCTTGGAAAGTACACTCGGGGAAACTGTTCGTTCAGAAGTTCCTCGCAATACTGTCGCCATCTGTGGATAATTTTTTCGTCTTCCACAAGGAGTTGGCCTTCAGCATTGTTAATAAACTTTGGGAAACGAATCTCCTGAGCATTTCTTCTTCTCTGAACGGCTATCTTAAAGATATTTGCTCCTTTGTTCAAATTGCATTGTTGAAGCTCCTGGATAGCCTGGTTCCTGCCAGACGCGGAAGAAGATATTTCTTCCAACTCCTAATAGAGGCCTTTCATGCTTTTCGCTTTGAATTCGGCGCACTTTTTCTTCGCGATACCTTTGCAATATCTATAATCCTTTTCACGGCGAGCTTTTTCCTCTCTATTAGTAGAAGAGCACTTTGACCAAGCTTGGAAAGCCATTTTCTTTTCGTGTATCACTGCTTTGGCTTTGTCTGCCCACCACCAGGTTTCTTTTGCGTGTTGACAGGGGCCTTTAGATGTTCCGAGCAGTGATTTGGCTTTCTCCAGGCCAGATTGTTGTAGGAAATCCCACATGTCTTGTGCTCTGCACTCCTCATTACCGACCTCATCGATAGAGGTAGTTTTTCATGTTGGTAATAAAAGATTCGCCTTTTCCTTTATCCAGCTTATACCACTTGATTCTCTCAGACACCTTTGTTTGCTGCTTTGACTTCTTTCTCGCATCCATAAAAAATTCAGTCAGGAGGAGACGGTGTTGAGGGACGATCGCGTCTCTCAGGATCACTTTGCAATCTTTAACTCGTGGCTTCATGAATCTGGATACCAAATGATAGTCTATTTGAGATTCATTTCCGCCGCTGCTATAAGTGATCAGGTGCCGGCTTTGTTTGACGAACATGGTATTTAGCACTATAACACCGTACGACTTGCACATGTTTAGGATATCTTCACCTGAAGAGTTCCTGGTGCCGTATCCCAGCCCTCCGTGGTAGTCTTCATAGTCTTCGCTTGTCTTCCCGACATGTCCGTTTAAATCTCCTCCAACAAACAAAAGCTCTTCCTTTGGGATGATTTTGACAAGGTTGTGGAAATCTAGCCAGAATGCGTCTTTTTCTTTTTGTTCCACACCTCACCATGCATCACCAATTTGGTCACTGGACTTTGAAATGGTTAAGACGTTTGCCAAATAGCTCTGCCGCAAGGATGATGGCGATTGCGTTTTTTCCTTGTTCCATCAAAAGGAGCTTAATGATGATCAAAATGCGTTATGAAATTCACAAAACCTGTTTCACTTTTTTGTATTCAAAGGGGCTCACAAAGATTAACCCTAACAACATCAGGTCCCCGTAAGCAAGGCTAAAAAGGAACTGTATGAATCTTTATCCGCATGATTCTCGGCGTAATCAAAGAGCACTAGCCTATTAGAAAAATGGTTCGAAAATAAAGTGCAGAGTCTAACGTTTTCTGCAGGACCTCTGGTGATAAAGAAGAACGCAAGCTAAGTTAACATCCGCTTTATACTTATAGGGCAAATATTCTTTTGAAAACTGGCACTAAAGTTGCATTTGTAATAAATGTATTCCAAACTAAGACAACACCCCACCTTGCGATTATACTTTGCGTTACTTACCGCCCATATGAGCAGAAAGTTCTCCTAAATTAAGCAGCGATTTAAAAATGCAACCTTGCCACCACCACTCCGCCCGAGCCACTTCCCTCGGTAAAGGATCAGAAACATCCGAACGTCATTTAGCACTAAACTTTCCGCATCAAGAACCACCACAGGTGTTTCCATCGTCTCGAACATTTATCCAAAAGTCCCAAGCCCTCCCTCCTCGCCACGCCTTAAAGTATAGCAAAGTTCCGAGAACCGGGCATCCGCCCTGTAGCAGTTTTCATTTTCGACAAGCCGCATGTTCCCCCATCGAAAAGTAACTTATCAAATCGATAGTCATGAAATTTCCCCAAACATCGATTATGGGGCAAAACGTAGAAGTTTTTCATTCCAACGCCCGCTTGGTCCTGGCCTTTTTTGCTTCCATGTGAAGTAGTGAAAGTTTTCGGTGGAATTAAACGCAGGACCTGTGCTCGCTAGACGTACCGATGGATAGACGATGCAAAAACAAGAGATAAATGTGCGACAAGAAAAACAAAAAAGAAAAAAAAAAGAAGTGAAATGAGGGAAAAACAAGGAAGCAACTTTGACGACAGAATTGATCTTTTTCTCGGTACTCAAGGAGAAACAAGAGGGAAAAGAACGAATGGGTGAGAGTGGTGTAAAGTGCTGGGACAGATGAAAGTCTTTGTGGATGATGGTAATGAAAGTTTTTATTGGCCAATTCGTACATGGTGTTGAGACACATACCTAATGTTATCAGTAAGAGGGTATGCGAGGACACGAAAACGACTAACATAGAGTGGCACGCATTCGGATCCGCAATAAAGAGGGAGATGATGAATTGCAGTGAAACTGCGAGTGTCCAAGCAGGGACACAAGACAAAGACAAATGGAAAAAGGTAATTTCGCTCTAATAGACATGGTAAGGATAAAAGCCGGAGTCACTATGGCAGTTGAGTTGAAGGCGATGGAGATGGAATTGCGGATGTAGAGGTATGGAGGTTATGCTTCCTGTCATTTTCAAATGACGTGAGCAGGTTTGATTCAAGAGGGCTTGTCGTCTCACGTACAGCAATTTGCTAGCTGTGCGTAAAGGCGAATGATCATACGTTGTGGGGAAAACGCCAACGACCTACGTATGTTGCTAATGGAATGTAGGAGATGGCACAATGGTTTTTAACGCTCCTGTCAACCCACGGTCGGTGTGTTATCTAAAATGGATAAGACTAGTCTCGACTAGCACTTTTGTTTTTCAGATTATTTGATTTGCACGACTCATGCTCATGCAAGCAAAAACGGAGCCGAAAATCGCTTTTATCAATGCCGGATAAGAGATTAATCTCTGCAGACTAACTTTTCGTATCCTCGTCGATGAATCAATTTTGGATTTTGTTAGCATTATTTTGTTTGTATTTTCAAAAGCTGTCTTTTCACTTTATATTCTGATAAAACAACATCATGAAGCACAGTCTTCTTCGTTATCCAACAAGAGGTGTCATTGTATTTTGTGAATATTGGTTCTAATATTATCTTACAATTAGGGATGCTAAAAGCATGTATAAATAAATGGCTTATATACATGAAGACACAATCGTCGACATTTAAGCCTCTGCGTACTGACAAGTACGCCTGGGTACCTAGCAGATCAACTGTATTTCGGGCGTACCCCTTTTTAAGATAGTTAAGGGCAGTAAATAGGAAATACGAAGAGTTCCAAGCTGCTCCAAGGCTCGATTCATTGTTCGAGATGGCGGCGGGAGTGTTTCCAGTAGTGTCCACGGTTCAGGTTAGTTGAACTACTGCTGAACACATTGTTCGTTCTACTATAACATTTCTGGAGCTTGGACCAATAAGAAGGACAAACAGGAATCTGACCCACCATGTTGGGAATGGCGTTTTGGGTAGATTCATTATCTCGGAAATCTCCGATTATACTTTGACGACCTTCACAAACTCCTAAAAACGGGTTTTGATTCTGTACAGGAATGCTAAGTCCCTTATGAAACCTTTAAGAACCTTATGAAAAACGATAGCATCCATATTAAAGCTGCTCTCAAACGTATAAGCATTTTCTGACAAAAGAAAAGGACGTCCGAATCAAGGATGAATTCTATGCTGTTCTAAATAGAACACATGCCCAATGCACCAGCTTCTTCTTCTTCTTTTGATGGCGCTACAGCCCGTTGTGCGCTTGGGCCTCAACCAGCAAGCGCCTCCAGCCGGCGTGATCTCCTGCCACTCTTCTCCAATTTCATACACCAAGTTGGTTTGAGTCCTTTTCCACTTGTGTCGAATGGCTCGGATTCAAAGACTCGTCAGGCCGGAGTTGTGTTGTCCATACACTCTACATGGTCTACGTTTCACCAGCCACATTCCGCCGTACAGCTCATATAGTTCGTGATTGAATCTTCTCCTCCAGATGCCATCAACGCAAACAGGACCATAGATCGCACGCAGAACTTTTCTCTCGAAAATCCGCTTATAACAACGTCCAAGCGTCTGCACCATAGAGCAGGACTGGGACTATTAGAGTATTATATAAAGGCAACTTGGTCGTTCGAGAGAGAGTTCTATTACTCAATTGATTCCACGTTTGATGTCGGTACCGATGTTGTCCCTATTCACTGCGAAGCCGAGGTAGACGAAGTCCTTGATTAACTCGAAGTTCATGCTGCCCATTGTGACGCTATGTCCGAGACGTCGATGTTGTGCGTCCTTTCTTGATGACAACATGTACTTCGTTTTGCTCACATTTAACGCTAGACCCATTTCAGTCGCTTCCGCTCCAATGCCAGCAAACGCCTCATTGACGGCTCGCTGTGTTCGACCAATCACCTCAATATCATCCGCGTAAGCCAGCAGTTGAGCAGACTTTTGGACGATCGTGCCTCTGGTTTTGACTTGTGAGTTTCTCACGATCTTCTCAAGTATTAAGTTAAAAAAGTCACATGACAGCGCGTCGCCTTGCCTAAACCCTTTTTGAACATTGACGTTGCCGACCTTGATGGAGCAGCGAGAGTTCTCCATCGTCATCCTTCCCAATCTAACGAGCTTGGTAGGGATGTCAAAACTAGACATGACTTTGTATAGCTCGTCTCTATGCACGCTGTCATATGCGGATTTGAAGTCGACGGTGTCGATCTGCGTCTCTTGTGTCTTTTCCAGGATCTGCCGCAGTGTGAAATTCGGTCTACTGTGGACTTCCCTGGCCTGAGACCACACTTGTATGGACCTATCAGGTTGTTGCCGAACGGTTTCAGGCGATCACAGAAAACGGCAGAGAAGATTTCGTAGGCGATGTTAAGAGGACTCTATAGTTGGCGCAGTCAAAGGCGTCTGGATCCTGATGGATCGGGCAAACGACACTGAGATTCCACTCATCGGGCATGCTTTTCTCCGACCATATCTTACCGATGAGCTGGTGCATGCGTCCTAGCTGATCATTCCCAGTTGCTTTTCAGAGTCAAGGGGGGGCAGAATTATTCTCTGTCGTCGTCCAGATTGAGTGGGGTATTCTGTCCGTCGGCGTTTAACAGTCCGCAGAAATGATTCTTCCAAATTCTCAGCATCGACTTCGATTCTACTACTAGTTGTCCTTTTCCGTCCTGACAGGCTTCAGTCCGAAATTTATATCCACTGGATGAATATTTTACTTTCTGGTAAAACTTTCGGACTTCATTCCTGCTGTAGTACCTTTGCATCTCCTCGACCGTGTACTTCTCATGCTCTTTCCTTCTCTTTTTGAGAAGCCGGTTCTCTTGCCTCCTTTTCTGTTCACAGAGCTCATGAGCAGCTCTCGTTCTTCGAAGCAGCATTGCCTTGTAGGCGTCTTGTCTGGCTGCATGGGCCTGTATGTACTCATCGTCAAACCACGGGTTTTTCCTGGGTGGTGTGGTAAAAAAAGCTGCACATCAGTGGCAGCTTCTTTGATGGCTTTTCGACAACGTTTCCAGTCTTCTTCTATTGTCAGTGCAGGCGGTGTCGAACTTCCAGAGAGTTTTTGGGAGACTCGGTCGGCAAAGTTCCTAGCGGTCGTTTGCGATTGTAGCTTTCTGACATCAAACCTTGGTGTTCTTTCTCGACCCCGTTGTTTCTTTGATATCCGTGTTCTTACCTTGGCTACAACAAGGTAATGATCCGAGTCGATGTTGACTCCTCGGAAGATTAGGACATCGAGACTATTATATGCACCAGCTATGACACCGAAATTTACCCAATGATTTCGGCGCAAGGTTGAATAAGGAGGACAACATTGATCGAGTCGATGGAAAGCCTACAACAGTACAGACTTCGCGACGGGATTTAATCTTCTGCTCTCCTGCATTTTGACATAAAAGAAAATACCTGACGATCTACTCATTAACTGACAATCAACTAAGCAAATCACATTGCAATCGACGCCAGATATTGCTTTGGCAATTATCTTGGACGTAGATATAAACCTTCCGAATTGCCATATTCAGCTAGGATTACTTCAAAGTGTCATAAGTACCGGTGGCGCTGAATATGATCGATGCATGAGCAATAAGCTGTCGGTTAATCATCGTAAGAATGCTGTCTTCCTTTTTACGAGAAGGAGGAAACATACTGGTGGGATTCGGCTGGTGCTAACAAGCATTCTCATCCCGATATCCAAGGAAGCTAAGTACCTGAGAGTCATCTTAGATAGCAAGCTTTGCAGGTAAAAGCATATTGAGTCAAAAAAGTGCTGCCGGCTTTTTGGCAAGGTGAAGACCGATAGTCTCATATGCATCGATTGTCTAGTGGAACAGGCTAACTCGCGTAAGCGTCGTAGCCAAACTCCAAATAGCGGCTTGTCTTGCGGAGGCTTTCCCCAGCGCACCTGGCACTGCTCTAGATGCTATGATAAACATTCCACCCCACTCGAAAGCCATGTCTCGTCTCAAGAGGAATGGTTTTTGGTACAACTCGCATTGGAGTGACAGCGTACTTCCACGAGAAATATCCTACGACCTTGTCTCATGGAATTGCCTTCCGACGCAACGGCACCTGCCATCCTGTTGCGCTATAATTTCACAGTCAAATATCCATAGCGTCAGAACTGCCTCTGGCCAGACGTTGAATCTGGAAAAGACTGTCTTTGCATTTTTACAGATGGCTCCAGGTTCACAAAGAAGAGTCCAGAGGAAAAGACAGAACATTTTTACCAAATAAGGTAGCCTATCGGCTTTCAGCTCGAAAAGTCCTCTCCATCGATACCAAGTTTAAATCCATGACCGTTTTAGGTACCGATATCTATTCGAGGATAGACCCACACAGAGCAGAATTACAAGATTGCTTCTATATATTGTACTAAAATGAAAATACCGCTGTCAGACATCAAGAAACGGCTGCATAATGATTTATACAGGTGAGTTATACAAAATTATTCCATGTTTTAATATCCTAAGGACGTCAAGCTCTGCGGGATGGAATCATTGCTGCTCTAATAGGGTCTTACTAACTGGTAAGGTAACCTTACTGAGACCTATGATGTGATATGATTATCATGTGAGGTGTTTTTCACATCAATTTAGAGAAGATTTCTCGGTGCGATCAGTGGTTTTGTCCATCTTAACTCAGATACGACTATAAGAAGCCTGAGGCAACAAAAAACTTGAGACAAGACACCAATTTAAGGCTCAAAAAGTCGTTAAAAAATCCGAGTACTACATTTAAAACAGCCAAATATGATGGCGGAAATGCGATGGTTTGGGCTGCTTTTTAATGACATGGCGTGGAACTAATTATGAAAATAGGCAGCAAAATGGATCAACACAACTATAAGCGCGATCACCTTTGCCAAAGAAATACGAGGGCGGGTCAATAAGCCCGTGACTTTTTTAATTTCTCGCCTGTTAATTGTTGGAGGTACAAATCAATTCGGTCAGTTTTCAAAAGGTGACGCCACCTGCAAGTTGTGGCTGATCTTGGAAGCGATTACCTACTTCATTGGAAAGGTGTGACATCTGTCAACAATAATTAGTGTGCGTCAGCGTCTGTTTCTGACAACAACATTGTTTTTTGCCTCTTCGAAAATGTCCGGATTTGTCTTAAATAAACAGCATTTGCGGGAAGTTTTGATTTTCTTTTTTAATTGGAAGAAAAGTACAGTTGAAGCCCATCGAATCCTTGTAGAAGTTTATGGTGAATCTACTCCGACCGATAAATGGTGCAGAGAGTGGTTTCGACGTTTCAAAAGAGGTGATTTTAGTGTCGAAGACAAAGAGCGTCTTGGCCAGCCCAAAAAGTTTGAAGATGAGGAATTGGAGGCTTTACTGGATCAAGATCCGTGCCAAACGCAAAGTGAACTCGCAGAATTGTTGGGAGTGACTCAGCAATAATTTCCGATCGGTTAAAGAAATTTGGATTTATTCAAAAGCAAGGCGATTTTTCACCTCGGAACTGCTTCTTGAACGAAATCAAAGGAAAGGATTTTTGCACTGCGATAACCGCTAAGAAGAAAAAAAACTATGCAAAGCCTAGTGAACCCGTTCCATCATCGTCTACATCGACGCCAAAGAAAAACATCCACGGTTCAAAGGTCATGCTCTGCATATGGAGCTGCTAAACCCAGGCGAAACCATTGATGGGAGACGTTATCGACTACAACTAATGCGTTTGAGCCGTGCATTGCGTGAAAAACGGCCAGAAACGACCGAAAGGCATGACAAGGTGATTTTGCAAAATGATAACGCTCGGCCTCACGTGGCTGTAACGGTCAAAAACTACCTGGATACGCTGAAATGGGAGGTCTTACCCCACCCGCCGTATTCTCCAGACCATGCTCCTTCCGAATACTGGCTTTTTCGACGGATGCAAAACGATTTGGGGGGTCACCGGTTCGGGTCTTTTGAAGAAATCGAAGAATGGCTCAATGATTGGATCGATGCCAGAGAGGACTCATTTTTTTAGAGATGGTATTCGAAAATTACCAGAGAGATGGGAAAAAGTAGTCGCTTCCGACGGACAATACTTTGAGTGATGTATTTTTTACGTTTTTTTCAATAAAAAAAAAATTTTTGAACACAAAAAAAACGGACCGAATTAATTTGTACTCAAGTCAAAGTCAAGTCTGCAGAATTGTTTGCCTACGCAGATAACATGACGAATACAGCGAGAGCCTTAAAGCAGATGCTGGGGACAAAAGTAAATACAAATAAGCCGTCATTAAAGAAGGGTTGGCAGCACCATCTTCCTGGCCAGAATATTATTTTAGGCAGATATAACTGTGAAGTAGTCAAAACCACTGCTTCTTTGAGATAATTAAGAACTAAAGCCCTCTCTCGAACAACCGAGATAGCTATAGGCACGTTATATAGACTATAGAACGTTAATCGTCTTGGTTCTCCTTTGTTTCATTTGTGCGAGCGGAAGATGGAAGAGAAAATACAACCACGAACTTATACAGGCTTCCATGGAATCGTCAGTAGACAACGTACTCATCTAGGGTAACGACCGTAGAAACGGATCTTAGTCAAAGACAGCTGGCTAAATATCGTATCAGAAGTAAAGCACCATTTAAGTCGATAGCCTGTCCAAGGTGTTCAAGTTTATCGCCTTAATTCACTATAGCTATACAGAAGGTGCTCGATGTAGACCAAAAAGTTTGACCAGCCCAGTTTCAGCATTTTTTTACGACAATTTTCAATAGATTACATCGTGTGAGTGTGTATCTACTAGTAATTGTCGCTTATCAAAACTTAAAGCAATTATAATTGACTAGGCTCCAACATTAAAATGACATCTGTTGTTAGATGACCCTATACTCCGTTTAAATGCGATTTTCTGGACATTCTTATTGTTTATGCCGCTTTGACTTAGATGTTTTGAAAATACTTCCGTGGTCAACCTACCTAGAATACGTGCCAGTCACTTATGACTATCATAAAAGTGAATGTCACCAATTCCATTTCTCTATGTTTTTCAAATTCATTCTTTAAGTCCTAATGTCAAAAGCGGTACCATATTCCAATGAAAGAAAATAAATATCTTCAGATAGTTAGGCTGAGGTTTAAATTGTAAAGGTCGAATCAAAGTAGAACTTGGCACGTGGTGTGCCGTGATACCATTAGTCGGTGAGTGTTCAAATAGCTTTGAATACCAGTCAGAGCGTTCTCTCGAACGATATTGTGCATATGGAATGTGTGGTTGGAGTAACAGCCAATGGCTTTCAACCTAAATCCGCATTATTATTTTAAAAGCATCTCACATTTGAGCCATTAAAGGAGAATGAGGCGGGCTGTCATTGTCTTTCAAATTCCGTGGCTGCCCTCCGTTATCGACAAGAATGATATTAGTGAAGGAAAGCTTAAATGGCTTCTCTCATGGATTGTACCTTATAGTTATATCTATTATACAAGGCAAGTTCGAAGATGTTTTTGAGTGCTAACATATAGCATGGGGCTTGCCGATTAGCCGATCAAACGAGTAGTTCCTCTACTTTCTTAATGAAGTTGACGATGTCTCTCGTAGGCACTGAGATAATCCCCTCAGGAGTCATAATTTATCTGAGGAGGATACACTTTCTAAGGTGGCAGAGGACAACACTTTCATATACCTATAGTATGTGCTCTGCAGTTTGCTCGTCCTCAAGACAGTGTCGACACTCAGTTTCAGACGAGGAGTTAATTTTGTAGAGGTGATATCTAAGACTAAAGTGTCCTGTAATCGACTCTATTATATTTAAGGATATTAGTAGAGTGTTTGTTCAGGGGCCGTATGAATCTGTTCGATTGTCGGAATCCTTGAACGCTATTCCAAAAGTGCAGATGCGATTTTTTCCCATTTGTCTAAGAGAAAGTTAATCTAAGGATTCCGCAGAATGATTTGGCACCTATGTAAGTACCTTTCGTTGGAACCTTTCCTAGCGAGTTGGTAGGCGATTTAGTTTCCTTTTATGCCCTTGTACCTTGGCACCCACCAGAGTTTGACCTTATTTCTTTTGGCTAGACCCTGTAGGGCACCGTGGCATTCCTTAACGGATTTTGAGCTTTTCGTATACGAGCCCAACGCTTTGAACGCTGCCTGACTGTCTGAGAGTATATTAATGATTATACCTCTTATGCCAGTTTCTACGTTTAGGTTGACGCACGTCAGAATTCGGCTTGGAAGACTCTAGGTACTCTATTGGTTCCCAGAGCATTCGAGGTTTTCCGATTTGGTCCAAAAGTGCTAGCGTCAACACCGGAATCAATCTTGGACCCATCTGTGTATCACCTAAGGCCTTTGATATTTAACAAGGAATCGCCACTTTCCCAAGCTGTGCGGTTTGGGATCAGTATCTCAAATCTCTTGTGCATGTGTGTGGTAATGCCTCCGAAACTGTGGTAATCATATCCAGCTCAGGAAGGTGTTGTTGGATGAACCTGTGACCCAATTGTCTACCTGGATGTTTTTGATACGTAGGAGTCTGATTGCACTTTTGAGATTTGACCGATTAGAGTGTGTGTGCATTGAATTTATCGAAGGATATTCTTAAGTCTACCAAAAGTAGATGAAACTGAAATTTTTTTTCCATATTTTGTTGTGCTCGTATGACAATCTGTAAGGAGTTTTATGAGGATATCTAGAGTTAAGATGCCATCATCAAAACTTTTCATTTTATTTGATGTCTCCTTAAACACATCTGAACAATTTTTTTTTTTTTTTTTGGGTTCATAAAGCACCGACTTCAACTCCAACACTATTTTTTTCCCGCAAAATAAACATAAGTCAAACAAAAGAAAAAGCGTTGATTGTTCTTAACCTGGCGAGACGCCAGCAACGATCCTTGTTTCAATGTCCGGGTTAAGTTGACACACAGCTTCCCCGGGGCGCCCTCTGGATATCCTCTTCAACAACCGTTGGAAGATGCACAAATGTATGCAGCTACAAAACTGCGACAAGACTGGCGGTTGTACGGCGGGCCCGTAAAAAAAAGTTATGAATGAGCCAAATGCCTCGGATCAACGGATGGATACGCGACGACAACACTGCACGAAAAAGAAACACGATTTGCGAGTATGCTCCTGGAATGTCAGAACTCTGTACACCACTGGTGCTGCTCATAAACTGGAAAGAATCCTCACGCAGTACAAGGCGGATATAACTGTGGTCCAGAAAATACGCTGGATAGGAAACGGTATGATGAGGAAAAAGACTGCGACATGTATTACAGCTGTCACAAGATATTGCACATATTAGGATGCGGATTTGTCGTGGGAAAGCGGTTAAGACCAAAGGTCATCGACTTTAGGCCTATCGCATGGCTGTGATCCGCATCAAAGGCAGATTTTATAACATCAACCTCATATGTGCACACGCCCCTACCGAAAAGGCTGAAGACCCCATCAAGGAGGACTTCTACAACCTTCTGGACAACGCCTACGGAGCTTGTCCGGTGTACGATGTTAAAATCGTACTCGGGGACTTTAACGCCAAAATCGATAAGTAGAACACCCTTGCCGGAATGATCGGAAAGCACAGCCTACACGATACAACAACAGATAACGGCTGCCGACTCACGGACTTTGCGTCGGCTCGTGATGCGGTGATATTTAAGTAGCACAAAATTCTCTCGTAAGCGAATCCACACCTGGTGATCTCCGGATGGTCGAACCGTCAACCAAATCGACCATGTGCTCATTGACGCAAGATACTCGTCAAACATTCTGGATGTGTGAACATTCAGGGGGGCAAATGTCGACTCTGACCATTACCTCGTAGCAGCAAGATTCAGAACTCGACTGTCCAATGTCAAAAAGCTGCATCAGTGAGGGGAGATGAGGAGGTTCGTCATGGTATGTCTACGCTCAGCCATTCAGGAAGTAGCCGAGACCACCTTAGGCTACCTACCACTCCGACAAGAAACCCGTGGTACGATGGAGAGTGTGAGCAGAAAAAGCAGCAACCGACGAGGCGTATCAAAAGGCGCTACAACGAAATACCAGGGTAGCCCAAGAGGCGTACCGTGCCAAAAGAAGGGAGAAGAAATACTACTGCGATAAAAGAAAAGAATCTTCGCGGCCTCCCAGCTAAAGGATATCGAGGAGTCTGGAGGTAAGCACAAAATTCGAGCCTTTTATAAGAAAGGCACCCAGGCTCTTCGAAAGGAAATCTTCGAGGGTAATCTTGTCATCGACCGGGAATAGTGGATGTATTTAAGCAACATTTCTGGCAGCTGCTTAACGAGCATGACTAAGGGAAAGTGGTAAAAACCCCAACTCCAACCGCTGAAGTAGTCCCCCAACCCAGCACCGAAGAAATCGGCATAGCTATTCACAAGCTGAAGAACAACAAGGGCGCAGGCTCAGATGGCTTGCCACCAGAGCTCTTCAAGGCTGGTAATGTTCTGGTACGGAGCATTCACCAGCGAAGGGCAGGCATCAACAGGGCAGACACTATCTTCTACAAGTTTGTCTAGCTGCTAAGATACGCGGATGATATTGACATCATGCCGCGGTCACGCAGTGACGTTGTGGAAGCGTTCACGGCGATTGAGGAACTGGCAAAATGAGTATTTCTTAAGGTCAATGAGGATAAAACAAAGTAAATGCTGTCAAGCAAAAACCAATCCGTTGCTCACCACCGGGGACAAAATGTAACAATTGATAACTACCATTTCGAGGTGGTTAAGGAGTTTGTCTACCTCGGGGCAAACGTTCATTTTACAAACGACACCACAGTGGAGATCCGGCATAGAATCGCCCTTGGCAAACGCTGCTACTTCGAATTGTCCAAACAACTTGTGTCAAAACTCCTCACTCGAAGAACTAAAGTCATGCTTTACAAAACGCTCATACTGCCAGTCTTGCTGTACGAAGCTGAAAGCTGGACGATAAGCAGGACAGCGGAGCTAATTTTGATTTCGTTCGAAAGAAACATCCTGCGCCGGATATTTGGTCCTGTGTGTGAGGAAGGTGAATGGAGGAGAAGACATAACCGCGAACTCTACGAGCTGCACAAAGATGTGGATGTAGTTCGGAAGGCAAAGATCCGTCGACTATACGGCCACATCGAGCGCATGAACACCAATGCCCCAGCTAAGAACCTCCGGTACAAAGACCAAGTAATTGCGGATGTTAGACAGCTTGGTCTTGACAATTGGAAGCACCGTGCCCGGGACCGTCAAGGATGGAAGGCAGCCATAGCCCAGGCTCATGTCCTCCATGGATCATGGCTCCATGGCTCGCTATGGCCTGTGAAGTAAGTAAGGAAGTATAATAAGAACAAGGCAAGGGTAGTCTGACCTCCACATAATCGTGTGTCATAGCAGACCTGTTAAGTAGCTCAACAATAAAAGCTCAGCTCACTTGAACTACACTGCAATAATGAAGACAGCGTGCCTCCTCAAAACATTTTTTTTTATTCAATTAAATCAACATTTATCATGAAAGCTCTGAAACAAGTGTCCTGATTTAAATTGGCTAACCACCTCCCACGTCATGTCCTATCCATCAACAATCATTAAAAGCACGTAATCAGAGTATCAATAAATGAACACAGACCACAATTTCCGTCCATCACCATTATTCAGCGTTCGACGAATGTAAAACAAATCAAATTAAATCATTTCTGTCACAATCCGCTTCTAATTGGCTGTCAAAATGTGCTCGGTCGAAACTAATTAAATATAACTGTCGATCATTAACGACTAATTTTTACAATAATCACACTATAGTTGTAAATTCGTCGAGCATTACAGTCATTTATGTTTCCCAGGAAGCAGCATCCAGTGACATTGCGAGGACGAGACTGATTTACGCAATATTTATCTTTAATGGCTTCTGGGTAAAGTATTTGTACTGACAAGTGGTTGTGCTCCATCTGCCAGATGCCATTGTGGTAACCGTTGTTCATGTCATTCGTTGCCCTGAGCAGTCGAAAGGTGATGGTCGAATGAAATGGGTACTCACCTGAAAGGGGGGATTGTTTTTCGAGCATGGTTTTTTAATTTGAATTTGCATTTAGTTGGGGGCGGTGCGGTCTTTTTAATTATTTCCCCAGTCCATGTGGCTACATGAGAAGTGCAAAAGACGGACTAAGTGACCGCAAATGGTGGCACTCAGGGCATGGGGCATGGAGCATTGAGCATAAGACAGGTAGCTTTATAGTCATGACACCTGGAGCATGAGGCATGAAGCGACCATTCTATGACCCCATTCAGTTCACTTAACAAGCGATTATTGCCCAATTTATTGGGAATTATGTTGCTTAAGTGTATTTAATCGAAGTCAGTTTCGATTACATGTCGACGTAAATGTTTTCCATAACTCTGTGTTTGGATTCGGCGGCGACAAGTGTTCGAGGGGACGACATTCCTTATGGCCGTGTCGTGTATTTGTGTGCGTAAATATTTACTAGCCTAATATATGCAAATTGGTTTGAGATGTCTGCTAATGTCACTGAGATACTTATTTACAAATGCCTAGCGGAGTGGAGGTACTCTATGCTTCTTGAAGGACTCTGTCAACAGACGGTAGTAAGGTTGGCTAATATTAGAATTTCGTTTATTTATGAGTCTCCGTTCCGTAACATGATGGAGCAAGGGCATGCGGATGGGATGTCGAACTTGCTTTACCATCGAATGGTTGTGATTTGTTAATTTGATTGGCATAAAGATTGATTGGCCTATCCTGAGTTCAGGACAAATAAGATTTACCAAGAGATCGCTAGTCTGTTTTACCTCAGTTTTATATCCGGTGCCAAATGGCGCTGTCTCATGTCCTTCAATAATTACGCACAATGAATATAATGCAAATTAAGTGCCGATCCAAATGACAAAGTTGTTACCTTGTAATCTGTCCTAACTCAACTGTTTAATCAACATGTACCCAAAAAAATAATAAAAGTCCTAGACCAGAACTAGTCAGAACCAGCGCGAAACTAAGCAACTTTGGTGGAACGTGCATCTAAAAAAAAATACTTTGCGTAAAAGCTTAATGCAATGCCTGTACCCGTAAAAAAAAAAACGTTGGCGTATTTCAAAAAGGTTGGTGAGTACTCCCGATCAAGATATTCTTTACAGCTTTTGCGTAGGTGAACAACTGCATGAAAGTTCTCGGTACAATCGGGAAATTCTATACTGACTGGTAGATTTTGAGGTCGCAAGTGAAGACGACCAGCAATGGAATAAAAGTGCCGGTGTATGTGGACGGCTTGGTAATTTTATTATCAAGGTTGTTCTCTTCTGTGATTAATGAAAACTTAGAGCGGGCCTTGGCCAGAGCTTACGCTTGGGCTATAGGTTGTGGCCTAAGCATAAAGCCAACGAAAACTGAGCTGCTCCTATTTACCATCAACATCAAAATACCCCGATTTAAACTTCCACGGCGGAACAACTCGACCCTTTCTCTTTTCTCCAGAGCCAAGTATCTAGGCGATATCCTAAGACTCAAAGCTGAACTGAAAGTCCAATATAGAAAACCGGGTAAATAAAGCCAATGTTACTTTCTACGCTTGCAGCAAAACTTTAGGGAAAAGGTGGTGATTCAGACTTAAGCCGACACTGTGGATGTACAAAGCCATGGATAAGGATAGGACTTACCTATGGCTCCCTTGATTGCTGGCCAGCCGTAAGTAAAGCTTATAACATCGACAAACTTTATGAGACCGAAATATCAGCATGAATCGGAACAACAGGAGCCATGAAAACATGTCCCTCCGAAGCAGTTGATATCCTACTGCATCTCCCCCCCTTGGACCTTCACATCAAATACACGATGGCGAACGTCGCATTAGACTTGAAGAAGATTCAGGTCACAAAGACCGTATGGCCACATCAGAGCTCTTTCACTTCTGTCAACGATATTGACCTCGCTTCCTACGGACTACATCACACCTTTCCTCGACTTCTCACTTTATTTCCAAAGAAGAATGGAAAGCATGCAACTCAGTCGCGAAATTTCAGCTTCTGGTTTTCACTGATGGCTCCAAGCTGGAGCACGGTGTAAGATCGGGAATATTCTCGACACAACTGAATATCTCAAATGTATCCCATCTCTCCGATCCCTCGAGCATCTTTCAAGCTGAAGTGCTAGCGATCCGGGAAGCGTGCAAAATACTGTGCAGCCACCCCAGGAAGGAAGGGGAGGGATTCCACGTCAAGAGATGTGGAATCTTCGATCAAGATACTGCCAGCCCGGGCTACCAGCATGCACGATTCGCGGGATTCGCCTACATACTAAACCACACCTCTGCACTCTTCAACCACTCTCCCCGCGGGACTGCCGTTAGGTATTACTTTACGGGGCTGGTTAGCGATTTATGCTGTATTTCGGGCGGCAATCTCTTTTGCTCTTCTCTCTGCTTCAGCTTGACGTACCTTCGTTTGTATACGCGCAATGTACGAGCATAGCTCGTTCTAGTTATCTACAGAGTCCATCATGTAGGCGACTAGGTTTTCGGGGCTTGGTAAGTTTACCGCTTGCCTGTCCTGCGCGAAACGAAACAGTCAATAACTACGTGTTTTGCGTCCTCCTCAGCATTTGGATATTGTAGACACAGTGGAGAATAATCATGACCAAATTTGTACAGGTACTTTCTGTAGCCGCCATGTCCAGACAGAAACTGCGAAAGGTGGTAATTACAGTCTACTGCTGATCTTGAATGAGCCTGTGCGTTCATCTTCTTTTTGTGGAGACATCTTATCTAGCTTGCCACATTACCACTTAATGCTGCCCGTTCTTTTTCTGTTATGCGCTTGGCCTGTTGTCAGTCAGACGTTAGCCTGCTATGTATACTCATGAGTTCGTCTGCCAGGATGTCGATGGATAGCATTCCTGTTATGACGAACGCTGCATCATCTGAGATGGTCCTGAATCCGCTGATTGTTCTATCACGCAAAGTGATGCGAGTGCACCAGCCCATATCGGAGCAGCGTACTGTAGAACTGAACTGACTGACTTTGAGAGTAAGAGTCTGCGGGACCACCTACATTCGGGAGCATTCGTGACAGCGCTCCCGAGAAGTGATGCCTTCTCGCTGGCATACCTTATGTGTTCACTAAAGGAGAATCTGTTATCAAGCCTAAGTACCTAGGTACTTCACCGATTTCTTAGATCTAATCGTCTGATCGCCGACTAAAAAGCTCATATGTTCCACCTTCTTGCGGCGGGTTATGATCACAGTCTCCGTTTTGTAAACCGTTAGTTCCAGGCCGGCACTTATCAGCCAATCTTTCACTTTAGAGATGGCTGTGTTCGTGGCAACCTTCTTCCATATGTTTGGCCACTATGACAATGGCAATGTCGTCAGCAAAGCCAGTAATTTGTACTCCAACGGGAAGCGCTAGTCGTAGAACGCCATCATACATAATGTTCCATAGTAGGGGTCCATGGACTGATCCCTGCGGAACTCCCACCGTTATGGTATAGAACTTTACTCCATCATAGGTGTAGTAACTAAGCCTCCTGTTGTTGAAGTAGTCCATAACTATTTTCAGCAAATAGGGAGGGGTACCCATGGCATTAGGCACATTTGTATGTGTATGTGCCTCCAATTCGCTGAGTTAAAAGCATTTTTAACGTCCAGCGTAATTACTTTACAATATTTCTTTTCTCCTCCTCTCCACCTCTTTTCTTGGATGGCCAGGTTTACCACGGATTCTATTGCGTCGACCGTTGATCGTCCTTTTTTGAAGCCACACTGGTTGTTTGACAGTGCACTATTAGCCTCCGCTACCGCCAGTAATCTACCATATATAATTCGTTGCAGTATCTGAAAAGCGTCTTGCCTGGCCTTAATCGCCGCTTTGAGGGCCTTATTTGAGATGCCATCAGGTCCGGGTGTTTTGCTGTTTTTCCACATTAGGAACAGCTTTGTATAGCTCCTCTAGGGTAATTAGAGGGATCTCTTCTGTGCTGATCCTTGCCGTGCTGCTGTGTGAGCGGTTGACCCCGTGGAAAGAAGTGTTCTACTATTTGGGTGAGCAGTTCAAGGTTTGAGCTTGTCAAAAGCAACGCCTTACAATATTTTTTCAACATAGCCAATAGTGGGTGGGTTAAATCAGCTAGGTACAGGATATAAAGAAAAACATGGGCCTCCTATTCTAAAAAACAAACATACAAGCAACCTCCTCAATACAAACCACTGAAACATAGCTAGAATTGTGGCGGTCAGTACGGTCCATAGAAACTGACGCTGCCAGAATTGTCCAGCTTAACATAATAAATTTCTTACCTCGACTCCAGGCTGAATTTAAATGAGCATCTCCCTTCATATCCCGTAGGTTTCACGAGGTTTGTCGTGTCGGCGGCTAAGCTAAGCGCTAATTGTACCCTGACGGGCGTAGTCGGCTAGCCACCTCAACCTACCTAAGTGCAGACGAAGTTTATAAATGCACAATTGCCATTAAGTTTGAAGCTGTCGGAGAGGATGGTCTATTGAACTTATCATATATATCGAATTGTAGCCTATCTCATTCATATTATTAATTTTTGCTTTACCACATCTACTTTCCATCAGTCTTGAAAAATTGCAAGAGTTCTTACAATAGGAAAAAAATAAATAGATTAATGCAGTTCTACTACTTTTGACTTCAGCCCAATAAACGTACTACCTTGTATGTGTATGTACATACATGTGGGATAGGGGCCGAACACGCAGACAACACCCTAGACAAGCGGACAATCCGACGACAACCAGTTACGTACGCCACAATGTAGCAGGACGATCATCCGACGAACACGCCACGCACGTAACACACACATAACACACACAGCGCACGATACCTACAAGTGGAACGAAACGAAGCGGACAATCCGACGACAACCAGTCACGTACGCCACAATGTAGCAGGACGATCATCCGACGAACACGCCATACACGTAACACACACATAACACACACAGCGCGCAGCATGCACAAAACGGAACGAAACGAAACAGACGATGACGATCGAAAACACAACACAGGGCATTCGTTGAACAGCCGTCAAGCCGTCAAGTAGTGTAATAGTTAGATAAGTTATATAAAAGAAATGTTAACGTAATATCTCGTGAATTCGCAAATAAAATCCTACATACATATATGTGTATAAAACAAAATATAAAGTCTCTACTCACTCAGGCTTAAAAATTAATCACATGCTCGTAGGCCGCTCTAGGACTACATATATTGAATCTACTTGAAGAAATAATGGAGGATTGCAACAAGGGCTATGTAAGCCTGTTTTGTTTGTTTGATTCTTCGAAAACCTCGACGGGTTAGATCATAAAGGGTCCGCCAAATAATTTTTTTTTTTTGAAAATGCTATAAAAAAAACTACTGAATATTTTCTCAAATTTCTTTTTTTATTTGAAAGTACTATCCTTCCGGTTAATAATGGAAAATAATTTCATTCAAATGGCTGCCTCGGCTGGCCATGCAGTAGCCTACACGATCGGTCCAATTTTTAAGCACATTATCGATTGTGTGCAGCTGTATTTCACCAATGGCTTCACGAATATTGTCCTTTAAAGCGTCAATTGTCTCTGGCTTGTCGGCGTAACACTTATTTTTGACAAATAATAGTCCAACGGTGTCAAATCGCAGCTCCGAGGTGGCCAAACGACATCAGCTCTGCGGCTGATAATGCGATCTTCAAAAACGGGGCGCAAAACATCGAGTGTAGCTTCGGCTGTGTGACACGTAGCGCCGTCCTGTTGAAACCAAATGTTGCCAATATCCTCCTCTTCAATTTTTGTGAACAAAAATTCGTTCAACATGGCCCGATAACGATCGCCATTGACTGTAACGGCCACTCCTTGCTCATTTTCGAAGAAAAATGGCCCAATTATGCCTCTGGACCAAAATCCGCACCAAACAGTGGCTCGTTTTGGGTGCACTGGCTTTTCAATGTATGCGTGCGGGTTTTCTGTGCCCCAAATGCGACAATTTTGCTTGTTTACATACCCGCCAAGATCAAAATGAGCTTCATCTGAAAAGATGATTTTTTTGGCAAAATCGGCATCTTCTGTAAGTCGATCGCAGGCCCACTTAGCGAAGCGAAAACGCATTGGATGGTCAGTTGGCTTCAACTCCTGAACCAATTGGACTTTGTATGGCGTCATACCAAGGTCTTTATGCAAAATTCGTCTCAATGATGTCTCCGAAATGTTCAATTGTTGAGAACGACGGTGAATTGATGTTGATGGCGCTTCACGCAGACTTTCTGCCGCAGCAGCAATATTCTCGGGTGTACGCACTGTTTTTGGCTTTTCACGCTTTGGCTTATCGATGAGGATGCCAGTTTCTATCACTTTTTTCACAAGATAACGAACATACGGAGCTGACGGTGCTTCTCTTCTTCCAAAATCCGTACGCAATTTTCGCACACATTCTGCAACATTACCATGATTTTCAAAGTAATGTCGCAATATTTCCCAGCGTTGTTCAAGCGTATACACAACCATATTCGTTCAGCGGAAGGATAAAACTAATTATCTGTCAAATCAGACATGAGTTACCATTCACGAAATAAGCACTACTTGAAAAAAAAAAGTTAGATGGCGGACCCTTTAGTATTCTAATGTGGAAGCCCAAAAACTTATTTGATTTCAGTGATAGAGCTGTATGGCTTTGGCAGGAATATTTCAAATATTTCAGAGAGTCACCATTGGTAGCAAATTCTCGTTGTCAAAGGCTTTGATTCAAGTACATAGTTCCATTAGAGTCATTTCTGTTGCCAATATAGTTCTTATTTTACTACCGTAGAACCTAGGCGCAAGTTTTTCTTTGTTTGTCTAACGTCTGTCTCCTTAATTGATAATAAGATAATGCTTTTGTGGTACGGGTTCAATTACGGTGCTTCACCAGTGTCCTATAAGAAGTTCGCCTTTCAAAGGGAACAACCTCTAAGGACGGATATATTTTCGGTTCTGGCGTTTCGACATAAAATTCGAGGAAAAAGTAAAAATCCGTAACGTTCTAAGACTTCAGGTCCTGGATAATAATTAAAAGATCACACGTATAAGGTGTCAATATCAAGAAATCAGCTGTTTGTTTCGGGATAAAAAATGTCAAAGGCAAAGGAAAAAGTTTGTTTATGATACATTTAGAAACGTGCTGCTAAAAGCATAGAGCAATGTATGTATATGTAGGAGATATTTCGAGAAGCTGCTGAATGTATCATGTGTCATTACCAAAGGAAAACGATTTTATGCACACAGGGTGGTCGTGGTGCAATGTTAATCATCACCGACTGTTGGGCCGAAGGTCTGTAGTTCAAGTCCGTTCATAGTCAAGAACAATTCCTATACGGAAAAACTGTGCAACAACATCAGTTGTGAATGAGAGATGATCAAAAATTGTTGATGAAGGCATAACATTCGCAGCATAAGACAACTTCAAAAATTCATACTCTGTGTGTGCATTTTCAATATAACACCTTAATGACATGGAAACCAAAGAGTTACTGTGAACTACAACCAACGCAAAGTCAGTCAAATCTCTCAAATCCTATCTAGAACAACCACCCCCGGAGAGTAGTGAATGAACATCTTCGACACAAACCATCCGTTTGGACAGCCCGTCCAGGTTGTGTGACAAGCATCATAAGAGCATACACTCTTGAACCTACACGAATCATGAACAAAAAAAGGAAGCAGGGGTTCAGGTAGAAAGGCCAACCAAGGCAGTAAAAGAAGCAATCGCGAAAATAACAATGGATAGGACACATAGAACGAATGGACAGTGGACAAGCAGTAAAACGAATGATAAGTGCAAACCCCGTAGGAAAAACACCGCCGGGAATATCGGCCCGTATGTGAAAGGACAATATAAGGATGGATAAGATTTACGTTGTCCGGGGATAAGTTGTGTGGATCTGTCCAATGTCTGCATCATGGTGTCTCTGAGGTGAACTACTTCATTTTCTAGGCTGTCAGTTATTAAGTGGCAGCTTGTCATTCAGTTTTTATGTTGTAAAGCCTTGTGTTGTAAGTAAGCTTGGTAGATTTAGTCAATTAGGTGATAATAATGGGGGATTAGTCAGATAAGAGTTCAAGGCAAGTTTTTGCGTATAAAGAAGTCTATGAGATCAGGTTGCTTATTCATGTCTGGAGGCCAATACTTGTATGTTGGTTCCCCTGAGCTGAGGAAATGTACGTTCCGTTAATTAAATGTGCCGAGAAGTATGCTTCCTTTGTATTGGTTCTGTTGAGATTTTGAATTTAAGTTAGGATTGTAAAGTGCCGATATTGCGAGTGATCCGTATGCGTCTTCAATTTGTACGGTAGTTGTTTGGATATACATATTCGGATTTGTAGTCTACTGTACTATAATAAGCTGTGTTGTCAGGTATTTTAAAGTAATTTCTGACTGTAATGTGAGTTTCTGAAATCAGCAAGACGTCTATGGAGTTAGCCTTCGTAAACACATAGTTTCAGTTCGTTTGTGTGCTGCTAGAGTCCTCAGCGTTTCATTTAAAAAAGCCGGTCCATATTCGTTTTTAATAGCTAAGCTTTGTTATTAGTCTTGTAAGAAGAACATCCAGCGATTTGTGTCACTAGTTGTTGTTCCATTATTTTTAGTTCAGTAAGCTCATTTGGGGAGTATGTTCGCTGTGGTGTGGTTAATGTTATTGGATGGCTTCTTTCGTCTGAGTTTTAAATTTTTGAAGTTTGAGGATCAACTTTTGCAGCTTTTTTTTGATTTCTTATTTTTATAATTTGCGGGCGGAAAAGAGAAATTACCATTAAGTGTCCGGAATCAAAACAACACGGCCTCTGCTTACGAAACATTTTTGTTGACTGCAGTAGTAGCTGTAACAGTGGTGAATGTCGGAAGAGGTTGGGTAGTTGGAATCCCTTTATTTCTCAGACGAGGATAACTTGATAGTTTAAGTGCCTTGTAAATTTCACAACCTTTGTAATTTGCTGTTGGATTGTTTCCACAAAGGACACGTCGTATATCGTCTGAGTTTGTATTTGTTTCTTTTATTGGCCATTCGATACACACTGGCGAAAACGTGTAGTAATTTTGTGTGTGGCCGTATCCTTGGCAGTTACTGCTTTGGGATATGTCCCTTCTTTAATGAGCCGGTCCAAAAGTTACTTTGCACTGCGTGAAGGTATGTACATGACTTGGTTGTTCTTGTTGTTCTCTGATTCGAATGAGTTGTCAGGTTATAGATATTCTTTATGTTGTGTCCTCCATACGTTTTTTCTTTTCGATTTCGTCTTTGTCAACGCAAGTTAGTACCTCTCATTACGTATGCTGATGTTGTCTACAGTGCTCTTGACTCACCATCTAAGCTTAAACTACAAGCAGCATTTAACGATGCGGCGCGATATTGCATATAAAAAACTATGTACAATTGTTTACAATAAATGTCGTTCTTTTTACCTAACCGACTTGTCCTTTATCGTCCTGTAAGAAATTTGAATATCATTTCTTTTCGTTACCAGTATTTGAATTCATCCCGTTTATTTTCCATTCATATTGTCAAACGATGGAATCATCACTACCGCAAATCAATAGCGCAGTCTTTTCTCATTTTTTCTTTAAATTTTAAGTCCCTGTTTTCTTCCTAAAACCCCTACTTTCTAGTTAATTTATAAAACGTTATTATGTCTTATAATCTCAAGCTTGTTTGTTTTATGTTTTATTTAAGTTCTAAAAAAGCACATCCCATACATCTCATAAATAAACGAAATAAGTGGAATGAAACCGCTGCAGAGCCTTTAGGTTTCTTCAAACTCAATAAGCTTGTCATAGGCGACACCATGATTGGGTCCAAAACTTACCACAAAATTTGTTTCGAATCAAAGGATGGCAACTTGTGGCCAAATCAACTATTTTGCCATGAGTCGTCTTAAAATAAGACTCTCTGACGACCGAACAAGCAAGGAGCTGAGACGAACACAGCTTGTATGTTATTTCGAAGATCACTCGAAAACGTCAGAACACCCAGGTTTAACTCTAAAAAGTTAAGGGTAAATAATCGGCAAATAAAAGATTTTCACCTGCAACGCCCACGGACATTCAAGAATTGCTGTCAAAATGTTCCTACATATAGTGGAAGTCGGACTTAGGAAAGGCATAAGACGTAGACGGGTCGAAAAATGGAAAGGAGTATTTGGCAGTAATGTGCACCCAAATTAAATTGAGTCGAATTCCGGATACCGATGGAACTTGATGGCATTCCCGCAGAGCCTTCACCAGCAGAGCTAGTCATTTCGGTTGATATACGGCCTCCATTTATAGAGAGAGCTCACGTAGCTGGAGAGAAAGAATGATCACCAGGCTTTCTAAAAAGAGAAATCGAATACAGCATCATCTAGTCAAGATACCAGTGAAAAAATTATATAAAACAACACTTCGGAGAGATGCTTGATGCTGAATGAGCATTTTTTGCTTTGAAACGTCTTGCGCCGAACGTATCGGAGATTATCGCTAACAGTGTGAACAGGGAGGTTGTCTAGAGGGCCCCGACCAAAAGACGAGTTTCCATTTACTTTAACGTATTATTTATCAGGATTACATACCATTGATCCAAACGCCACGGGTTGCATAGAGGTAAGATATCAGAAGAATTCTAGGTTATAGGTCGAGTAACACAAGGCTGTATCCTTTCATAGATTGTATTAAAAAAAATTAGAAGTTGGTGACTTGGGTTGACCCGTCGTTATCTTTTGGTGATGAGCTTGAAGAAGAGCTGTTAGGCAGATCTGCTCATTGTTCAATTTATGTTACTGGCTCGGCTAATTTACAAATATTTTCCAACCGACCATGGCGTGATCAATGCCAGTCCTTAAAGTGAAATTTAAAATCAAATTTTCCTTTCACTTGAAAATCGTTTGTTCTCCATAAATACAACCTAATCACTCAATATCCATGACAATCTTAAGTCATCTTGTTATGGACCTTATCCCAAGGTTCATGCTGACTTTCAGCTCTGTCTCGCCGTAGAACTTACTTTAGTTTTCAAGTACGTTATCCTGTTGATTACTGACACACAGCTTCCATACAACTCTGTTGTCATGTCTATGGTATGTCTTAAGTCATCCATCTTAAAATCAAACGCACACACACCCACCGCCCGGTCAACTAGTCCCTCGGCAACCGCATCGATATAAAATTGTGCTTCGTCAATCAAAATCAAATAAAACTACTCTCATTTTAATAACAAATCACTCGTTCATCCACACAGTCTTTACCACAGAAACAAAATATCCATTTGTTATCCTTCCAATTAAACGCAATCATCAATCAAGGAGAGTACCTTAAAATCAACCCCAAAAACCACCTGCCATTCCGCATGACTTCATTTTCGTACGCAGCCTACCTCCATCACTCTGGTGTACGAGTGAGTATATGTATGCCCAAATGGAACCGAACCTTGGAAGTAAGAAAGTCCCCACAAAGGACATTCTTCAATGGATCAAAAGTGCCAGTCTAAATCTACCATCATTGTGTTATCCTTAAACCACTCAATCACAAAATACGCATACATACAAATACATTCGAAAAGATTCTTACATCTCCTGGAATTACTGATGGACGGTTGGTGAGGAATAACTTTCCTCGTCCTTTTGTCCTAAAAAATGAAAGATTTTCAGCAGGAAAATTTGACTCATTTACACAGGATTTTGTTTCTATAATTGGATTTTCGGATCACAAGACACTTGCCGGAGTATAGTGCGATTTCAGGAATATATGGGATGCCGGTCAACAATTCTCCATTATTCTACAAAAGTTCTAATTACACATCCTGACCCTGAAGGGTGTTCTTCCGCACCCCTTTCCATCATCCCTTTAGTCGGGTTGATTTTCCTTTAGGAACATAATCTCGAAAACTATTTCGAAATAAGAAGAAAACTATTCCGGACAAGATAGAACATCACCTTGGACACATCGTGGTTGGACGGGGTTGTGGATGTTTTCAGGCCGAACGCCACTATAGATGGAGATGTATGAAAAGGCAAGTGATTTATGCGAAAGTGTAACGAGAAATTATTTTATTATAGTGTATCCAACCGACATCCTTGATGTCGTATTACGTATATACATAAGTGTGTATGTTGTTCCGCTGGCGTTACGCAGAGAACCTTCCTTGCCGTCTTGACTACTGTCTGCTGTCTGCTAGCTTCATTGTAAAATGCCCAATAAAATGGGTTTTTGACTTCCTGACTTTGTCGTTACGGAGATTTATGGCTACACATTTGTTTCCAAATACGATCAAGATGTGGACGGGAACAAAGATGAAAATGAAAACTAGAGAGAAGTTTCAAGCAATTTTGGGCTTCTGGCAATCGATGGATGGCTATAGCTGCGGTGTGCCAGCGTTAACCAATGGCGTCGTTCTTGCGATGGGATAATGGGTTTCCAGATTCTCGTTTTGAAAGAACTGTCGTCTCCGGGGTAGCAGACAACAAAACACTGATGTTGGGAACCTGGAGACTATGCATATATCAAGGGTAATGTAACATTGTCAAAAGGATGTAAAAGTACACACAAGCAGAAGCTATTTGGAAGAGACCATTGAATAATGAGTATTGTTGCCGAGATTAGAGATCAGTGTTTTAAAGATAGCTCCAGTTAGCAGTTTACAATCCTAAAATTGAACATCAATAACAATGCATTTAAGAAGTATAATTTGATACGAGATTTTGTCGAAGGCCCTGTTGAAGTCCGTGGCAACAGCGTCTACTTATTTGCCATCATCAAGTGCATTGTTAGACAAAATCAATTACATAAGTGTTTGTCGAATGACCGTTTGGGAACCCTTATTACTTTAGGGAGACTGTGGGCCTGTGTGAAAAAATATTGTGTCGTAGACGAAAGAATTAAATAGTAAGGGTTAATATTGAAAATAGTTCTTGAAATTAAAACCGGATCTCTGCCACTCTGTCAGAGGCGTTTGGAGCTGACATGGGCAACCAGATATTAGTTATATATTTAGGCCCTTACGGAATCCATTAAAGGTCCTCTCGAGACTTGAGTTTCAGTTGTGACGGAGGACTTCTTGTTGTATTGAGGGAGCTATCATGACCAAATCGGAATGGATGTTCTCCCGTAGCCAGCGAGAAACTGGGTTAGGTGGTAGTTTTTTGTTTCCGGTTTACCAGCACATCAATTTATGGAATCAGGGTGTAAGTCGATGATGTATTATTCCACCGAGTTTGTCATAGAAGCATTGAGCGTGTCCTTTCTTCTTTTTATTGATTCAGCTTCAATTTACATGTCAGTCTCCTGCAGTAAATTCTCTCCACCACGTCCGTGAGGACGTCATTGGAGACCATTCCAGTAATTATGATATTGTCCGGTAACCGCCTATTGCTCGTAATCCTTAAAGTCGGTATATGGATGACAGTTTATGGCAGGTTGCTTTTCATGTGAGGGCTTCTGTCCAGACTGGTGCGTATAGAAGAACAGAGCTGAACACTCAAGAAAGTTGGATCCTCTTCGTTTATCCGGATCCACCCACGTGTGGCAGTATTCTGAAAAGTGCCGTTTGTAGCAATGAATTTTTCTTGCTCATGTGGTCTACAAGTGTTTTGAAATGCATGATGTTGTCGAGCGTTTCTCCTATTTTACCTCATCCTTAGATCAGATATTATGGTTTTCTAACCCAGATATTAATTTATTTAGCGATTTTTCTGCTCATGGTAGGAATAGTCTCCGTTCACTACGGCTTTACCTGATCTAGGCAATTGTTGTACATGTGGCTGACTCGACGACTTGAATCTGTTTTGAACAGTAATGATAGTTATGTCATCAGAGTAACTCCTTGTGCCAGTTTTAGGCGCAGTACGCCGATTTACATAAAGTTTTATACATATAATATATAAGGGGACCCAGTATGGTACCCTGAGGTACTCCCGCGGTGGCCTTCTTTTGCTATATTTTAACTTATTGTTGGTAAGTTAGTTGGTCACTATGCCAAACAAATAGTACGTTGTTTCCTTCCTTAAAAACGACAGTTGGCTGAGGTAAATACCGTTTTAACACCCAGAGCCACCACATGGTACCCGTCTCCAAGAGTGTACTTCTACGGCTCCAGACTCAATGTCGACTACGGTTTTAATGGTGTCGACTGAAGAGCACGATTTTCTAAAGCCATGCTGGTGATTTGGTGAAGCTCGTAACTCTTCTGCTACATAGAGCAATTCTTCGAATAATATTCGCTTTAGAATCCGTTCCATTGTCTCCAGCAAACATAAGGAGGTATATGGCGATTTTTTTATCTGGACATTTTGGAGAGTTGGAATGGTTTGTTGGCAATTTCATCGAGCCCACTTTCTACAAGCTGGGCCCCATGGGTTCATGTCGGTTTCGTCGCAAATATGTTTGAAGCAGTTTGCTTTACTCCCTTGAGTGCCTATGTTGATTCCAGTCTGGTCTTCCTAAAGGTCTTCAGGTGTTGTTGCAAATCGGATCATAGGGCTTTTCGTCGGACTTTAAAGATGAAAGAAATTCGTCTTTATGTTTTCCTTTCATTGTTTTACCAGTAGCATGGAGCGCCCCTTCGGATTGCCGCTTTGCTAGATATTGCCATATCAAAGGCTACAACACTATTTTGTATGAGTTGGCGAGACAATTTTACAGGGAGTCGGCTATTTTCCAAGACAACTATCGAATTGAATTCAGTATGTGACTATGATTGACAGCGGACATTCACACCATCTGTTGGTTCATACTTTACAATCCCTTGCAAAATCATACGATTTTCGTTACTTTTTGAACACACTTCTATGTTGCTTAAAGACCGTTCAGGAAATAGGACAAGGCGAGACTGTATAGGACCTAATAAATGATTCTTGAATGTAAGACAGGATTTCTCAATAAGGATATAATCTTGCATTTATAAAATCTAGAGTAGCTGAGATATCGAGTTTTCGCTACCGTGTTTCAATCTCGATCGTATGATCCCCGTGACTTTGTTTGCAGCGATCGATCTTAGATTAGTTTTCCTATGCTCGTCCATATACATATATCGGGCGGAAAGTTGGAAATCCCACGTTCGATATTGTTCCTGAGCTCTTCTAATTAACAGCTATTCGACCGACCTTTGGTCGAAATTTCATGATTACCATCTGCTTCAGCCGATCAAAGTTTTGACAAGTTGTGTGGCGTGTAAGACCATGTCTGGTATTGAAATTCTGACCAAAAAATGTCTTCCAACATGGGACGTTAACGATCTTCATTGACTGTAATACGGCGATCATTTTCATAAACGAAAAAAATGGTCCAATCACACCTCCTGCATGAAATCCACAATACACGGTGTGTTTTTCCGTGGGCTTGTGGAATAACGCATATTGTATTATGTGCTTTTTAGCTGAAGGGGTGGTCGTGGTGCAATGGTAAACATCACCGACTGTTGAGCCGAAGGTCTGTAGTTCAAGCCCGTCCATAGTCATGAAATGACATGGAAACAAAAGAGTTACTGTGAACTACAACCAACGCAAATTCAGTCAAATCTCTCAAATCCTATCTAGGACAGCCATCCCTGGAGAGTAGTAAACGAACATCTACGGCACAAACCATCTGCACCCCGTTCGGGCTATGTGAAAAATTACATGAATTACAAAAAAAAAGATGATTTTTCGATGAAATTCAGTGTTGTGGTTTTTGAAATGATCAAAATGATTCAGTTCTTGGGTTAATTTGGTTTTGCGAGGGTGTTGCAATCAACTGACTTTGCTCATTTTGAACTGAAATACTCACTGTCACAGGAACATTTAATATTGAATGTGTTGACTAGAAATTTGAAATTATCCACTATAACAAGCGCAACCAGTCTAGGGAAAGAATTATTACGACCAAAAATAAGAATAAGCTGTCTTAAACTTGCTACTACCGATTCGGAAATTCGGCAGTAATTTTCAACAGCTTCCGAACGTTACTTGAACGTAAAGTAAGCCTTGGGTGATATTTTGACAGTAACAGATCATCAAAAAAAATCTAAAAGTTCGACTTCATTAAAGTACGAAATTGTTATGTCCATATTGCAAAACTTACCCTTTCGAAATTTAACACAAGCCCTAGGGGAAAAAAAGAAGTGATACTTGTTTCTGCTGCTTGCTGTGTTAGGCTTTGCCCGCTGAAGTACTTATCTGTAGTGGCTCTTCTAGCCTTTCCCGACCAGCAGGGTATGACCATCCATTACCATCAGCTCCATTGAATGAATTGTATCCTTCCATTGGGAAGGATTATATCCGAATAAAGCCTACGAATGTATGAATTTTATTATAAAAATTCGGGCTATGTGAAAACTGTTTTTCATGCACTTTGATCATTTTGCGGTCGCCATAATCGACTTTCTGAGTAAGTAATTCAGGCCATTGTGACCAAATTTTCCCACAAATTTCAAGCTATTAGACACCAAGTCACCAAGAGGACAATATTACTGCTGTACCCGTCAGTGTTAATGCAGACTATGGATTGTCCATTTTTGTCTTTCGAATCATTTGAGATTGTGTAACTCGGCTACGTGGAAGATTTTACGATCTTGGTTCAAAATCTTACAAAATGCAGCTCGTGCAAAAACAGAAGTCAAACAACCTGCCACAATGCCGAATTTTCAGTGAGTCGGCGTTAGGAAAGCTGGTAGAAAAATGGTTTTCAGAAAAAAATGTACGTACGAAAAGACTATTTTTTATAAAGATGCGACAAATAAATCATCTATGCCGATAAAGTAGTATTAATTGGAACCTTGGAAGAAAACATTACTCGTGCTATCTGCGAGCTTGCGAGATACCAGTCAATATATTCGAAAAAATGTTTCAAAATAGGACTCTCTGTATGGACTTGTATATAACATAATAATGTTCCACATTTGTACAAATTATTCTTTGAAAATAGATGGCAGATATTGGTTTATCAACTTAAATAAAAATTGAATAAATATTGGCAAACTTATGACCTCTTCTTGTCAGTAAAAAACCAAACACCTTAAAAATCACATGTTGATTGTCATTAAAAAAGCAAAATGGTTATAGGATTGGGCTCTCGAGATATGCAAGACGAGTAACATTTTACAGTAGTTTTCTGATCATAAAACACAACCAGCCTTTTTGCTATGTGCGTCTAGAGAGATTGGTCCAAAATCGACATATGAGAGCCGAAGAAAAGGTCACGAATATACGAACACTCATATTTAAAAACAATAGATTCGATGGTTTTTTTGAAGGGTGTTCGACCGTGGAGATATGACAAATTATACGTTTCAGTAAATCAGATCCGTTACAAAAACTTCAGGACAGGAAGGTCCATGTTAGGCCATACTACATATTTCTAAGAAGATTTGAGACTCACAGCAAGCTAGCTATAAACGTACAGACGACACATAAGAGGATGCGTGAATATATGAGAATGCTCACAGGTGGAAAAGAGATAACGGCCTTCTTATAAAGCTGCACATTTGGCCAGGCTTACTCCCGAAAACACTAAGTAAAAAAACGTGAAGTGAATTAAAATTTTCTGTCTGTTAACCTAGGACCTGTGTTGATTACTGTTTTTTTTCCCAATAAAAAGATATGATAACGATTCCGAACGATTTGAGACCGATTCTTGTGAGCAATTAGACATTGGAGATGGACATATGCCCAAGGGTCAACTGGAGAGTATTTTGTTGTCTCCAGGATGATGGCAGATGAGGCCATAAGGGATCAGTTTTACTACGACTAGAAGAGGAATAATCATAGTTTACGGCTCGCTGATTACCCTTGATAGGGAGCTTATGCCAGATTATAGTGGACTGCATATTTGCGGAATGGCCGTGGTTATAGTAGGCCTCGTATGAATTCGCCCTCGAGAACCACTCTCTAAATTGTAACTAACCTATCTTTATAGGCCAGGACACAACACGAGCCTGCCCATCACTGTACCATCACTATAGCAATAATTCTATATGTGGCCACGAACAACTTATTTACGCCGCTTGTCAAGCCTTCATAAAGTAATTTAATCACTTGCACTCTATGACGTTTATAGAACACATCACAGGACGACCATTCAGCCATCCTCACGCCCACTCATCTATCACAAGTCGGTTATATTAGTCGCATAACCATAAAATTGTTTAATGAACGCTTCAGATATTTCGACCAGCATCGCGGCCAATTGGTTCATGGGGAACAAAAATAGGCCGTCAGCCGCCAGCACTAAGGCCGCTGTCAAAATTTATGTAAATAAATGCAAATTTTAATTACCACTCAAGCGAAATACCACCACCGTTGACCAGGCATCCTTGCCAGCCAGCATTCACCGCTTTTAACTGTGGTGCAGTATCAATTAGCCTACGGCTTTCTTTGTGCTCCTCCGCTCTGTTCCGCGGTGACAGACTCTCATTGCTCGTTGCTTCGTCAATAAATCGCAGAAAATTCCTCAATCAATCGAAAATGTTTCACATAATTTCCAATTAGCGGTGCTGCCCGCAAATTCCACATTCCGCTCACACAGTCCACTTACCGCCCGGATAGGGCTGGGTTATCATCTACCCATCTATCCGTTCAACCGGCCACTCAGCTCTATATTCATTCATTTGTTGATGTTGCGAGAGAAAACCAGTGTAAGTAGGACACTGCGAGAGGAACAGGACATTTAATGTCAATTGAATACGAGAAGTGAACCGTTCATGTAGCAGGCTCGTATAACTTTTCGCCGAACACTAGCACAATTCACCAGATTATCCTTGGATCTTGATGCTATTAGGGAAGTCGGCAGTGATGTGCGAGAGAAAAGGTCCTTTGCTCGATGCCTGTTTCTGTTATCTCCCGCGTATTCAATTCAAAATTGTCTCTACTTGGCCGATGTGTACCTTTGCTGTCGGATAGAATCAGAATTCAAAGTTCAATCTCAGTCAAGTCAATGCTATTAGCTGTGACTGTAAGGTCGCTCCACATACATATGTTCCTGGAAGTGGGCATTGATGAACGAGGGTCACTATAATCGACTCAAACAGTATCCGGATGAGAGTTGTTTTCCAAATCAGCCCGTTGGCGGTGATAAACCTTCTTCCAGGACATGAATTTATGGCACTAGCAAGGTACTACGACAAAGGACATTCTGTGCAAACTTGAGTGGGTGACGACCGGACAATTACTTGAATATTTAATTTGTTATCTCCTTTTGCGGACGACGGACGGTAGTCGGTAGTTTGTTGGCATTTTTAATCAAAGTGTTTACTTTGTCGATAGAGCAATGATTAAGTGTACTTAAGGACATAAATATCTGTTTATGGCATAGTTTATTGTAGTGTGGGGCTTTGTGATTGGTGTAATGGAGTTAGTTGTAAAACGAAAATGGGCCCAGGAGTTAGCAAGTCAGTTGCATTTCATTGTCCGCTTCAGTCGTAAATACAGTGTTAAAGTTAATGACTGTTTTACTATTCAAGTGACTTAAGCGGACTAGGAAACAGGATAAACATCTTTTATGGCTTTCCATAAAAGGGGGACGAGGGAGGTTATCATGCTTTGTCTAGGTTCTATAGTCTGTAATCAAATTGTGCTGGAAATGATTTAATGATCTGTGAAATCACAGATATAAATCAAGCAATTCCAGTGAGGAGTCCTAACCCAAGGATTCGAAGACAAGTTCTGAAAATGGAATTATCTGCGGTTGTATTTAACGGGTGAGCCAACAGATGGTGTAGATGTTAGCTATCAATTAGTGAATTCAATATGAAGCGCGAAGTCTTGCACCACGCAACAACGTATTTTTGTTATGAAAATGGGTGATCAATTAACATTTGGGCCACAATTATGGCACTTCACGGCAAATTTTATAGGTGAATCTCCTTTCACAAGTCTATAAAACCCAAATGGCCGGATAAATGAAGCATTTAACCTTCTATAACGTCGAGCGATTCTTTAAATGAATTTTGGAACTCCAATGCGATTTATCTTCACATTTGATCTTTTAGGATGAATTACATATTTGGCTGTTCGTAACCAACATTTTCATATCCGGGGACTGGAAAACTCACACGAGATTTATTAAAAGCTTAATTTAAGAACAGATCATGGGTTAATTAAGGCCATCATTGGTTCGCACTTTTTGGAAGAAGAAGCTGGAATGGCGGTTAAAATAAATAGACAGCGCTGTCGCAATATATCACCGACTATTTTTTTTACAGTGAAAAAAAACTAGGTTTGGACGACCTTGTGTTTCAACAGGAGGGAGCTGCCGCTCATATCGGATATTAAACAAACAGCCGTTGACCCATTTATTCTTCAAAAAGTTACAAAATATTTTGATCGCCGGCCGATTGTCTGCAATAGAAGTGGTCATAGTCATACGAGCGACTTTTATAGACCGAAAATATACCAAACTTTCACATTGACTGTTGGCTCACCTGGTTTGCTCGATTTTTGCTTTATTATGTTGGAAAACAGAGGGTGCCGTGGCGCAGTGGGTATTGTGTAGGCCTCTGACGCACGATGAGCGAGTTCGGATCCCGATAACACTAACTTCATCGAATTTCATTTCGCGGCTCTCTCTTCGCTTCTCGACTTTGGCCGTTCGGAACCGGTATTAAACTGTAGGTCTCGTTCACTTGTGTGAAAAACAAATCGCGCACAACATAAGTGAATGATAGAAGCTTGGCTCTGGCTCTCCGTGAGCTCTAACTTCAAAAAAGAAGATATTAAAAAAACATATTTGAAACATGCTGCCAAACATGTTTAAGACATGTATCATCTGGTCGAGCTGATTGTTTCGACTGCTGTCAGCAATGGAAGAAATAACACTCGGCTTAATGCAATCAAGGAATTTTTGAATTAAAAAATTGTACAGGGCGGAGGGTTTTGCTATATTTTTAAAATTATTTCGAACTTTTCTTAGTCTTGTCTTCAATGCTTTCTTGGACCGCTATAGGTTCCTCCTTCTAATACTTTTTAGGATGAAATCGGTAGCGTGTTCCTGCCGCTGTTGTTGTTGACTGTTTAGGATATTTTTAATTGCCTTGGAGAGAAATTCGGTAGATAAATCTTCGTGATAGGTTTTTATCGGATATTCTCTTTGACAACTTTTAAATTCTGTGGCTGTTTTCCAAAAATTTGGTTTAAGATCTTGTTTTCAAAGGCCTGAATTCTATTTTCCTCCACTTTCATCAAAGTCTAGGTTTCACATCCGTAAAGTGTCACTGGCATTATTATCATTATTGGTTTTTTTAATGCGGATTTTAATACTGCAAGACAAGAGAGTTGTTTGAATAATCCCTTCATCCCTTCATATGCAGCCTTATTATTTTATTTCGATTTTTATGTGTTTTTTGGCAGACTATCCGTTCCCAGACATTTGAACTCGTCCAATTTCTTAAAATGAGTTTGTCGCGTACAGTCAGGTGAGAGCTTTGAGTCGATCCAAGTCATTCAGTGATCATATAAGTTGTTCTCTTTTTAATTACATTTAAACCTACTTCCTCTTCCGCCATTATTAGGTTAGGTTAGGTTACGTTGGGTGGCTTCCCTCCGTAAGGAGCGGTAGGGATCATTTAGACCAAGATCGGCTCATTGTGCTACCATTTGGATCGACTTGGTCACCGCTGCTCTTGGAACCATTTTGAGTGCTGAATAAAATTCGATATTTTCTAAATCTCCGTTTCCGATAAATCCGTTAGTTCATTAAAGAAGTATTGTCCAAGACATCGTCTTCTTGAGGAGGCTAGGGCAAGGCAATCGCATAGGAGACGGGATGGAGATTCTCCTCTTCCTCTTCCTCTTCATGATCTGCACAGTGCCGGCCACCAGACTAAGCAGCCGTACGTTAATAGAATTCTAACAATCGCGGGATACAGCCAGTGTGTGAAATAGGGTTTGTTACCCCATGATGCGTTCTTCCGCATTCAATTTCCATTTGAGCTTCCTATCGAGGATCACGCCAATGTACTTACCGTGGTCTGCGGAACAAAAGTAAATAAAGGTGATCTGAGGAATCTGCCGTTTTCTTGTGAATAAAACTAGCTCCGTTTTGGAGAGGCTTATTCGAAACCCGCTGTTCTCTGCGTATTTGGCCTGTTTGCCTAGGCCTGATTCCATCAAATCTCTGATTGTTGGGAGATGTATTCCGCTGCCTGCTAGTGCAACATCGTTTGCATACGCAATAACTTTGCATCCGCTGTCCTCCAGGAATAGGAGTATTTCGTTTATAACTAGCACCCATCATTTCGGCGATAGTACTTCCTTTTGTGGTGTGCCACGTTTTATTGCCCTTTTTGCGTGATTTTTCAACCGTTCCAACTATCGTGTGTAGATACTTGTTTGTAGGTTTTCATGAATATACAAGACCACCAGTCTTTCTAGCGAAGAAAGAATGAGAGACTGACAGGTCTGTAGTGTTTTGCATTTGTGTTTTTCGTGCTTTTGGTATAGATTTTTTTTTTTTTGTTTTTAATATTTTATATCTAATATGTATAACGTTTTAAATAATGATGTTAATGATTCAGAAAAAGTATTCCTTTTAAACTCCTTTTGTAAAGGTAAACTTTTTATCATCCATCAAAATGTCAGAAGCTTGAGGAAAAACTTTTCAGAGGTTGTTGCCCATGTACAATCTTTTGCATGCCTTCCAGATTTTATTTTCGTCTCGGAGACGTGGATTTATAATTTCGAAGTTAGCAGCTTTAACATCGCAGGGTATAATTTCTTTGCTAATTGTAACAATAACTATGCAGCAGGCGGTGTTGGCTGTTTTGCTAAGCACGAATACGATTGTGTTACCTCAAATTTAGATTTCGAATCTGCTGATATATTAAAATTATCCTTTAAAATATTTGGTGAAGAATACATGATTCTATGCGTTTATAGATATAATAAATATAATAATTCAATCTTTGTTGAGGAATTTTCACGACTTCTAGATCAGGAAAACTCTAGGAATTTGATAATTTTGGGAGACTTTAATATGGACATTTTAGATTTAAATAGTGAATCCATTTCAACGTTTTTGACTGTCATTGCTTCACACGGACTAGTTTCTTATATAAATGAGCCAACTCGAATGCAATCGGGTAAATGTATTGACCATATTTATGGACGTTTTGCTAAAATGCTACAAAATTGTGACAAATGTGTTTTTGACTTAAAAATTACTGACCACTGTATGACCGGCCTTTTAGTTCATAGTTTTTCTAAGCAAGATGCTACTAGCCTCCCTCGACATATCACTAAAATTGACTATGCGCTTCTTAGATCATCTCTGGCACAGGAATTTTGGGATGATGTGTATGCTAAGCGTGATGTTTCTGCAGCTTAGGATGCCTTTATTTCCACCCTTAATGGGCACATATTTCGCAGTAGTTCTAGGATAACAATCAAGAAATCAAACAAAAGACTGAAACCATGGGTGTCTTCTCGCCTACTTAATAAAATCGTCCTAAAAAACAAGCTTAGGTTGAAAACTAGAAAGCACCCAAACAACCTTAATCTTATAAACAGATACAAGAAAATGTGCGCTCAACTAAAGAAGGAAATACCTTTATGTCGGGATCGGTTTTACAAGCGTAAGTTCAACAAAATGAGAGGAAATCTTAAAGGTGAATGGAAAGTTGTGAATTCTATCTTAAACAAGGCAACCTCTTCCAATCCACCATCTTTCATACGTGTAGATGGATCTATCACCTCTGATAAATTTGAAATGGCCAGCTTGTTTAATGATTATTTTATCTCCATTTCCAGTACTTCCATCTTAAGTTCACACGCACAGCTCTGTCCCTCACACTTATTGACAACCAGCCCAACTGGAATAACTCGAAGGTCCAGCTTTGCATTCGAACCAATTACCGCTATTGAGGTCTTGAAGATTATAGGCTCGTTAAGAAATTCTTACTCATGCGGAAATGACGGTATTTCTAACCATACTCTAAAAAACATTGCACTATTTATAGTAGATGTCCTCACTTATATTTTTAACAAGAGTGTTTTTCAGGAATCTTTCCTAAATCTCTAAAATGTGCAAACATTTTACCACTGTACAAAAAAGGAGCAAGAGATGATGTTTGTAACTACAGACCCATTTCTCTTCTCCCCGCGATTAGTAAGGTTTTTGAAAAGGCAATAAAAATAAGAATTACCAAATTCCTGTCTAAAATTAATTTTTTCAATCCTAAACAATTCGGTTTTCAAAAAAATAAATCAACTGAAGATGCCCTTCTCTGTTTTTGTTCCCAAATCTTCCAAAACTTAGACAAAAAACTGTTCTCAGCGAGCCTGTTTGTCGATATTTGTAAAGCCTTTGACATGGTGAACCACGACATTCTACTGAATAAGCTATTTCAAGCCGGCATCCGTGGCTTTATGCTTGAGTGGTTTAGTTCTTACCTAACAGACAGATCACAATGTGTGTTAATTGGCGATGTGAGAAGTAATCTCAAATATGTGAATGTAGGTGTACCTCAAGGGTCTGTTCTTGGATCATTGTTATTCTTAATATACATTGACTCCTTGTTTCGTTTGAAATTTAAAGGTATACCCACTGCTTTCGCGGACGATGTCGTTTTTGTATATGATTCAGTTAGTCCTCTTAACTTAACTTCTGACATTAATTACGACCTTAATCTATTGAGGATTTGGTTTGCAATACATAAACTACTTATAAGCCCTAAAACCAAAATTATGTTTTACAGTCTTTCAGACCACATCAATTTTGAATGTGATGTTTTCTTTCATGCCCCTGAATGTCCTAAGTTTAAATTGTTTTGCCCATCTTGTTGTTATTCTAAAATTTTTTTAGAAAGCAATAATTGCAGTGATAGATGTTTCCGGATTGATTGATTGATTGCTGTTGATAACTTCAAATACTTGGGAATTATTATTGATAACAAACTCAATTATTCAAAACATATAGCTTCTCTTACAAAGTACTTTCGTTGTACATTAAGAAATCTGTACTATCTTCGCAGAGTTTGCTCGCTCGAAGTTTTAAAAACCATTTACTACGGTATTTTACATACAAAACTACAATATGGTATTAGTTGTTGGGGAGGAGTTTATGTTAACCGATTAAGACCATTAATTATTTTACAGAAATCAGCTGTAAGGACAATCTGCAATAAGCACCGCCTGCATCCTAGTTTTCTTCTATTTCAACAATTGAAGATTCTTCCTGTTCGACATCTATATTGCTTCAAGGTGTTAAAAGAATTTTTTTTAAGATCGGGTAATCGGAACTATAGGATACCTGACAGTCACCCTTTGCGAAATAACTCCTTATACTTAGTTAATATACCCAGATTTCGTACCACAGCATTTCGCAATTTTTATACTGTAGTTTCATGTCGTCTTTTCAATCAGCTGCCTCTTTCATTAAAATTAATACGTCATCCTAGTAGATTCGCGAAGCTTCTAAAACGTTGGCTTTTTCATTTTGACTATGCTCGAATGGAATCTTTTTTTAGCGTTGCATTATAACTTTCTTCTGACATTTTGTCTACGTCAAATAAAAGTCTGTCTTTCAGCTAATTTATTGTCTGTGCTTATACTTAAGTTTTAACTTGCTATTTACACCGCTTTTTACGGGTCACCCCACCGTACATTTTTGTTATGTTATGTTATATCAGAGTTCCTGTAATGGCATTTAACTCTATTTTAATTAAATATCTAATGTCATTAATATTTCTCCTTGTTTTTGTTATGTATTCAAATCCCATTTACTATGTTCAATTGTTAATGAGAAATATAATAAATAAATAAATAATAATAATAAAAATAAAATAGATAGTGGTATGTTTGCCATTATTACATTTTCTGCGTTTCTCTAAGCATTTCCAATTCGTCAGCGTACGCCAGAACTGGGGGACTTCATTAAAGGTTATCCCTCATTTTCCCGAACGAATCTCCTTACGAATTCGAGCTCAAATTAAAAAGAAGTGGCGACAAGGTGTTTCCTTGAATTAGACTTCATGAATTTCGAATAAGGCATTTCGATTTTAACTAGTCTTTTGTTTCAGGAATACTTGTATGGGTTTTACCAGCTTATTCCGAAAAGACATGACACTTTTTCGATCGGCTTAAAGAGCTATATGCCTTTTAATATAACAACAACAAATAGTTGTTGGATCGTTTCGTGTAATTTGCAATCATTTTCTCAACTCATGATGTTAATCTTTTTGAGAGAATATTTGACATCACCTTTTAGCAACTTGATAACAGCGTCATTCCTTGCTTCAACATTTCATATACTAGTAGTTGTGATAAGCCCATGCAACTTCTCTGTTCTTTTTCAGAATATCTTCCTAACTGCGCAATTATTAGGTCGATTTCTATACAGAATATGTTTGATTTTGAGGTGTTCAATAAAGACACAGAAAATTTGTATAAATGCATAAATTATTTATTTGATGCTTGCCATTTATTTCTTAAAAATTATTTCGTGTAAATATTGACCTCTACATATTGGCTGGTGTCTCGTATTGTCCTCTATGGCTGTATTCGTCGTTGGCTTTTTTGTTGATTTGATTCAACTGATTCGTCGATTGCTGTCTTGCAGAAACCACACATTGACTGGGTTCAGCTCGTGCCTTTTGGGCAAAAAAAAGTTTCAAAACACTGATAGGCGCGATAGACAGTAACAATGATTATACCGGACCATAAACAGAAATATTTTCCTCTGTACCCAACCAACGCATACGGGAAGGTAATTTGAAATGGCAATACTAGCTAAGCATGTTTTACTGAGCTGCCAAGATAGAAATTGAAAAATCAAACATTAAAAATGTCGCCCTTTAGTTGTTCATGAAGAGAAGCCCATGTAGCTTCTCTGTTTGTTTCTCTCTTACATATTTAATTAATTTCTATTGGAATTGGGTCGGCTTGGGGTTTCGCTATTCTTAAATCGATGGACTGCTCCAATTGTTTTCCACTACTGCTTGCTCTCCATGTTCGTTAAGAAATGCATCGAAATAACTTCCCCATTGGGTTGCAACTCCTTCGTTTTCCTAAAACGCTCCCCATTATCGTTGCTTGTAAGTTTTAATCTATTGGTATTCTATCGTATAATGTTTATTCCTTTCGCAGTGTCTTTCACAGGGTCTTGACTTAATAGGCTAGTTCTGGACCCGCGCCAATTGTTTCCATTGAAATCGAGTTGCGAAAGTAGCTGTGGCAGCCTAAAAATGGGATCGGCCATAAGAACTACGGGGCGTATACGTAATATTTAAATTTTTTTGTACCTGCTCCATTTCGACCATCGGGCAGCTAAGTTACCATGGAGGAACCCATCAAGATTTGACTTAATAGGCTAGATCTTAACTCGCGGCAACTGCTTGCATCAAAATCCAGTCAAGAAAGTAGCTCTGAATCCGAGAAACGCGGTCGACCATAAGCACTACGGGGCTTATAGGTAACATTTTCAAGTTTTTTGTATCTGCTCCATTACGACCATCGGGCAGCTAAGTTACCATGGAGGAACCACCCAAGATTTGACTTAATAGGCTAGATCTTAACTCGCGGCAACTGCTTGCATCAAAATCCAGTCAAGAAAGTAGCTCTGAATCCGAGAAACGCGGTCGCCCATAAGCACTACGGGGCTTATAGGTAACATTTTCAAATTTTTTGTACCTGCTCCATTACGACCATGGCAGCTAAGTTACCATGGAGGAACCACCCAAGATTTGACTTAATAGGACAGATCTTAACTCGCGCCAACTGCTTGCATCAAAATCCAGTCAAGAAAGTAGCTCTGAATCCGAGAAACGCGATCGACCATAAGCACTACGGGACTTATACGTAACATTTTCAAATTTTTTGTACCTGCTCCATTACGATCATCGGGCAGCTAAGTTACCATGGAGGAACCACCCAAGATTTGACTTAATAGGACAGATCTTAACTCGCGGCAACCGCTTGCATCAAAATCCAGTCAAGAAAGTAGCTCTGAATTCGAGAAACGCGATCGACCATAAGCACTACGGGGCGTATACGTATCATTTTCAAATTGTTTGTACCGGCTCCATTTTGACCATCGGGCAGCTAAGTTACCATGGAGGAACCACCCAAGATTTGACTTAATAGGCTAGATCTTAACTCGCGCCAACTGCTTGCCTCAAAATCCAGTCAGAAAGTAGCTCTGAATCCGAGAAACGCGATCGACCATAAGCACTACGGGGCTTATAGGTAACATTTTCAAATTTTTTGTACCTGCTCCATTACGACCATCGGGCAGCTAAGTTACCATGGAGGAACCACCCAAGATTTTACTTAATAGGCTAGATCTTAACTCGCGGCAACTGCTTGCATCAAAATCCAGTCAAGAAAGTAGCTCTGAATCCGAGAAACGCGGTCGACCATAAGCGCTACGGGGCTTATAGGTAACATTTTCAAATTTTTTGTACCTGCTCCATTATGACCATCGGGCAGCTAAGTTACCATGGAGGAACCACCCAAGATTTGAGTTAATAGGCTAGATCTTAACTCGCGCCAACTGCTTGCATCAAAATCCAGTGAAGAAAGTATCTCTGAATCCGAGAAACGCGATCGACCATAAGCACTCCGGGGCGTATACGTATCATTTTCAAATTTTTTCTACCTGCTCCATTTCGACCATCGGGCAGCTAAGTTACCATGGAGGAACCACCCAAGATTTGACTTAATAGGCTAGATCTTAACTCGCGGCAACTGCTTGCATCAAAATCCAGTCAAGAAAGTAGCTCTAAATCCGAGAAACGCGATCGACCATAAGCACTACGGGGCGAATACGTAACATTTTCAATTTTTTTGTACCTGCTCCATTTCGACCATCGGGCAGCTAAGGAACCACCCAATATTTGACTTAATAGGACAGATCTTAACTCGCGCCAACTGCTTGCATCAAAATCCAGTCAAGAAAGTATCTCTAAATCCGAGAAACGCGGTCGCCCATAAGCACTACGGGGCTTATAGGTAACATTTTCAAATTTTTTGTACCTGCTCCATTACGACCATGGCAGCTAAGTTACCATGGAGGAACCACCCAAGATTTGACTTAATAGGACAGATCTTAACTCGCGCCAACTGCTTGCATCAAAATCCAGTCAAGAAAGTAGCTCTAAATCCGAGAAACGCGATCGACCATAAGCACTACGGGGCGAATACGTAACATTTTCAATTTTTTTGTACCTGCTCCATTTCGACCATCGGGCAGCTAAGGAACCACCCAATATTTGACTTAATAGGACAGATCTTAACTCGCGCCAACTGCTTGCATCAAAATCCAGTCAAGAAAGTAGCTCTAAATCCGAGAAACGCGATCGACCATAAGCACTACGGGACTTATACGTAACATTTTCAAATTTTTTGTACCTGCTCCATTACGATCATCGGGCAGCTAAGTTACCATGGAGGAACCACCCAAGATTTGAGTTAATAGGCTAGATCTTAACTCGCGGCAACTGCTTGCATCAAAATCCAGTCAAGAAAGTAGCTCTGAATCCGAGAAACGCGATCGACCATAAGCACTACGGGGCGAATACGTAACATTTTCAATTTTTTTGTACCTGCTCCATTTCGACCATCGGGCAGCTAAGGAACCACCCAATATTTGACTTAATAGGCTAGATCTTAACTCGCGCCAACTGCTTGCATCAAAATCCAGTCAAGAAAGTAGCTCTGAATCCGAGAAACGCGATCGACCATAAGCACTACGGGGCTTATAGGTAACATTTTCAAATTTTTTGTACCTGCTCCATTACGACCATCGGGCAGCTAAGTTACCATGGAGGAACCACCCAAGATTTTACTTAATAGGCTAGATCTTAACTCGCGGCAACTGCTTGCATCAAAATCCAGTCAAGAAAGTAGCTCTGAATCCGAGAAACGCGGTCGATCATAAGCGCTACGGGGCTTATAGGTAACATTTTCAAATTTTTTGTACCTGCTCCATTATGACCATCGGGCAGCTAAGTTACCATGGAGGAACCACCCAAGATTTGAGTTAATAGGCTAGATCTTAACTCGCGCCAACTGCTTGCATCAAAATCCAGTCAAGAAAGTATCTCTGAATCCGAGAAACGCGATCGACCATAATCACTCCGGGGCGTATACGTATCATTTTCAAATTTTTTCTACCTGCTCCATTTCGACCATCGGGCAGCTAAGTTACCATGGAGGAACCACCCAAGATTTGACTTAATAGGCTAGATCTTAACTCGCGGCAACTGCTTGCATCAAAATCCAGTCAAGAAAGTATCTCTGAATCTGAGAAACGCGGTCGCCCATAAGCACTACGGGGCTTATAGGTAACATTTTCAAATTTTTTGTACCTGCTCCATTACGACCATGGCAGCTAAGTTACCATGGAGGAACCACCCAAGATTTGACTTAATAGGGCAGATCTTAACTCGCGCCAACTGCTTCCATCAAAATCCAGTCAAGAAAGTAGCTCTGAATCCGAGAAACGCGATCGACCATAAGCACTACGGGACTTATACGTAACATTTTCAAATTTTTTGTACCTGCTCCATTACGACCATCGGGCAGCTAAGTTACCATGGAGGAACCACCCAAGATTTGACTTAATAGGCTAGATCTTAACTCGCGGCAACTGCTTGCATCAAAATCCAGTCAAGAAAGTATCTCTGAATCCGAGAAACGCGGTCGCCCATAAGCACTACGGGGCTTAGAGGTAACATTTTCAAATTGTTTGTACCTGCTCCATTACGACCATGGCAGCTAAGTTACCATGGAGGAACCACCCAAGATTTGACTTAATAGGACAGATCTTAACTCGCGCCAACTGCTTGCATCAAAATCCAGTCAAGAAAGTAGCTCTGAATCCGAGAAACGCGATCGACCATAAGCACTACGGGACTTATACGTAACATTTTCAAATTTTTTGTACCTGCTCCATTACGATCATCGGGCAGCTAAGTTACCATGGAGGAACCACCCAAGATTTGACTTAAGAGGACAGATCTTAACTCGCGGCAACTGCTTGCATCAAAATCCAGTCAAGAAAGTAGCTCTGAATTCGAGAAACGCGATCGACCATAAGCACTACGGGGCGTATACGTATCATTTTCAAATTGTTTGTACCGGCTCCATTTTGACCATCGGGCAGCTAAGTTACCATGGAGGAACCACCCAAGATTTGACTTAGTAGGCTAGATCTTAACTCGCGCCAACTGCTTGCCTCAAAATCCAGTCAGAAAGTAGCTCTGAATCCGAGAAACGCGATCGACCATAAGCACTTCGGGGCGAATACGTAACATTTTCAATTTTTTTGTACCTGCTCCATTTCGACCATCGGGCAGCTAAGGAACCACCCAATATTTGACTTAATAGGCTAGATCTTAACTCGCGCCAACTGCTTGCATCAAAATCCAGTCAAGAAAGTAGCTCTGAATCCGAGAAACGCGGTCGACCATAAGCGCTACGGGGCTTATAGGTAACATTTTCAAATTTTTTGTACCTGCTCCATTATGACCATCGGGCAGCTAAGTTACCATGGAGGAACCCATCAAGATTTGACTTAATAGGCTAGATCTTAACTCGCGGCAACTGCTTGCATCAAAATCCAGTCAAGAAAGTAGCTCTGAATCCGAGAAACGCGGTCGCCCATAAGCACTACGGGGCTTATAGGTAACATTTTCAAATTTTTTGTACCTGCTCCATTACGACCATCGGGCAGCTAAGTTACCATGGAGGAACCACCCAAGATTTGACTTAATAGGACAGATCTTAACTCACGCCAACTGCTTGCATCAAAATCCAGTCAAGAAAGTAGCTCTGAATCCGAGAAACGCGGTCGACCATAAGCACTACGGGGCTTATAGGTAACATTTTCAATTTTTTTGTATCTGCTCCATTACGACCATCGGGCAGCTAAGTTACCATGGAGGAACCACCCAAGATTTGACTTAATAGGCTAGATCTTAACTCGCGGCAACTGCTTGCATCAAAATCCAGTCAAGAAAGTAGCTCTGAATCCGAGAAACGCGGTCGCCCATAAGCACTACGGGACTTATACGTAACATTTTCAAATTTTTTGTACCTGCTCCATTACGATCATCGGGCAGCTAAGTTACCATCCAGGAACCACACAAAATTTGACTTTATAGGCTAGAACTGAAGTCGCGCCAACTGCTTAACTCAAAATACAGTCAAGAAAGTATCTCTGAAGCCGAGAAACGGCATCGACCATAAACACTACCGTGAAATTACGTACAATTTCAAATTTCTTGTATTTGCTAACTTTGCGGCCTCGGGCAGCTATGTTAAAATGGGGGAAATACACAAGATTTGACTTTATAGACTAGAGCTGAAGTCGCGCCAACTGCCTAACTCAAAATACAGTCAAGAAAGTAGCTCTGAAGCGGAGAAACGGGATCGACCATAAGCACTAATGTGAAATTACGTACAATTTTCAAATTTCTTGTACTTTCTAATTTTGCGACCTCGGGCAGCTATGTTACCATGGAGGAACCACACAAGATTTGACGTTATAGACTAGAACTGAAGTCACGCCAGTTGCTTGACTCAAAACACAGTCAAGAAAGTAGCTCTGAAGCCGAGAAACGGGATCGACCATAAGCACTAATGTGAAATTACGTACAATTTTCAAATTTCTTCTACTTTCTAAATTTGCGACCTCGGGCAGCTATGTTACCATGGAGGAACCACACAAGATTTGACTTTATAGGCTAGAACTGAAGTCGCGCCAACTGCTTAACTCAAAATACAGTCAAGAAAGTAGCTCTGAAGCCGAGAAACGGGATCGACCATAAGCACTAATGCGAAATTACGCACAATTTTCAAATTTCTTGTACTTGCTAACTTTGAGACCTCGGGCAGCTATGTTACCATCTAGGAACTACAAAACATTTGACTTCATAAGCTAGAACTGAAGTCGCGCCAACAGCTTAACTCAAAATGCAGTCAAGAAAGTAGCTCTGAAGATGAGAACCGGCATCGATCATAAGCACTACCGTGAAATTACGTACAATTTTCAAATTTCTTGTACGCTAACTTTGCGACCTCGGGCAGCTATGTTACCATCTAGGAACCACACAAGAATTGACTTTATAGGCTAGAACTGAAGTCGCGCCAACTGCTTAACTCAAAACACAGTCAAGAAAGTAGCTCTGAAGCCGAGAAACGGCATCGACCATAAACACTACCGTGAAATTACGTACAATTTTCAAATTTCTTGTACTTGCTAACTTTGCGACCTCGGGCAGCTATGTTACCATCTAGGAACTGCACAACATTTGATTTTATAGGCTAAAACTGATGTCGCGCCAACTGTTTAGCTCAAAATGCAGTCAAGAAAGTAGCTCTGAAGCCGAGAAACGGGATCGACCATAAGCACTAATGTGAAATTACGTACAATTTCCAAATTTCTTGTACTTTCTAACTTTGCGACCTCGGGCAGCTATGTTACCATCTAGGAACTACACAACATTTGACTTCATAGGCTAGAACTGAAGTCGCGCCAACAGCCTAACTCAAAATACAGTCATGAAAGTAGCTCTGAAGATGAGAACCGGCATCGACCATAAGCACTACCGTGAAATTACATACAATTTCAAATTTCTTGTATTTGCTAACTTTGCGGCCTCGGGCAGCTATGTTAAAATGGGGGAAATACACAAGATTTGACTTTATAGACTAGAGCTGAAGTCGCGCCACCTGCTTAACTCAAAATACAGTCAAGAAAGTAGCTTTGAAGCCGAGAAACGGCATCAACCATAACACTACCGTGAAATTACGTACAATTTTCAGATTTCTTGTACTCGCTAACTTTGCGACCTCGGGCAGCTATGTTACCATGGAGGAACCACACAAGATTTGACTTTATAGGCTAGCATTGAAGTCGCGCCAACTGCTTAACTCAAAATACAGTCAAGAAAGTAGCTTTGAAGCCGAGAAACGGCATCAACCATAACACTACCGTGAAATTACGTACAATTTTCAAACTTCTTGTACATGCTAACTTTGCGACCTCGGGCAGCTATGTTATAATGGAGGAACCACACAACATTTGACTTGATAGGCTAGAACTGAAGTCGCGCCAACAGCTTCACTCAAAATACAGTCAAGAAAGTAGCTCTGAAGATGAGAACCGGCATTGACCATAAGCACTACCGTGAAATTACATACAATTTTCAAATTTCTTGTACTTGCTAACTTTGCAACCTCGGGCAGCTATGTTACCATGGAGGAACCACACAAGATTTGACTTTATAGGCTAGAGCTGAAGTCGCGCCAACTGCTTATCTCAAAATACAGTCAAGAAAGTATCTCTGAAGCCGAGAAACGGCATCGACCATAAGCACTAAAGTGAAATTACGTACAATTTTCAAATTTCTTGAACTTGCTAACTTTGCGACCTCGGGCAGCTATGTTACCATCTAGGAACTGCACAACATTTGATTTTATAGGCTAAAACTGATGTCGCGCCAACTGTTTAGCTCAAAATGCAGTCAAGAAAGTAGCTCTGAAGATGAGAACCGGCATTGACCATAAGCACTACCGTGAAATTACATACAATTTTCAAATTTCTTGTACTTGCTAACTTTGCGACCTCGGGCAGCTATGTTACCATATAGGAACCACACAAGATTTGACTTTATAGGCTAGAACTGAAGTCGCGCCAACTGTTTAGCTCAAAATACAGTCAAGAAAGTAGCTCTGAAGCCGAGAAACGGCATCGACCATAAGCACTAAAGTGAAATTACGTACAATTTTCAAATTTCTTGAACTTGCTAACTTTGCGACCTCGGGCAGCTATGTTACCATCTAGGAACTGCACAACATTTGATTTTATAGGCTAAAACTGATGTCGCGCCAACTGTTTAGCTCAAAATGCAGTCAAGAAAGTAGGTCTGAAGATGAGAACCGGCATTGACCATAAGCACTACCGTGAAATTACATACAATTTTCAAATTTCTTGTACTTGCTAACTTTGCAACCTCGGGCAGCTATGTTACCATGGAGGAACCACACAAGATTTGACTTTATAGCCTAGAACTGAAGTCGCGCCAACTGCTTAACTCAAAATACAATCAAGAAAGTAGCTCTGAAGATGAGAACCGGCATCGACCATAAGCACTACCGTGAAATTACATACAATTTCAAATTTCTTGTATTTGCTAACTTTGCGGCCTCGGGCAGCTATGTTAAAATGGGGGAAATACACAAGATTTGACTTTATAGACTAGAGCTGAAGTCGCGCCACCTGCTTAACTCAAAATACAGTCAAGAAAGTAGCTTTGAAGCCGAGAAACGGCATCAACCATAACACTACCGTGAAATTACGTACAATTTTCAGATTTCTTGTACTCGCTAACTTTGCGACCTCGGGCAGCTATGTTACCATGGAGGAACCACACAAGATTTGACTTTATAGGCTAGCATTGAAGTCGCGCCAACTGCTTAACTCAAAATACAGTCAAGAAAGTAGCTTTGAAGCCGAGAAACGGCATCAACCATAACACTACCGTGAAATTACGTACAATTTTCAAATTTCTTGTACATGCTAACTTTGCGACCTCGGGCAGCTATGTTATAATGGAGGAACCACACAACATTTGACTTGATAGGCTAGAACTGAAGTCGCGCCAACAGCTTCACTCAAAATACAGTCAAGAAAGTAGCTCTGAAGATGAGAACCGGCATTGACCATAAGCACTACCGTGAAATTACATACAATTTTCAAATTTCTTGTACTTGCTAACTTTGCAACCTCGGGCAGCTATGTTACCATGGAGGAACCACACAAGATTTGACTTTATAGGCTAGAGCTGAAGTCGCGCCAACTGCTTAACTCAAAATACAGTCAAGAAAGTAGCTCTGAAGCCGAGAAACGGGATCGACCATAAGCACTAATGTGAAATTACGTACAATTTCCAAATTTCTTGTACTTTCTAACTTTGCGACCTCGGGCAGCTATGTTACCATCTAGGAACTGCACAACATTTGACTTCATAGGCTAGAACTGAAGTCGCGCCAACAGCCTAACTCAAAATACAGTCAAGAAAGTAGCTCTGAAGATGAGAACCGGCATCGACCATAAGCACTACCGTGAAATTACATACAATTTCAAATTTCTTGTATTTGCTAACTTTGCGGCCTCGGGCAGCTATGTTAAAATGGGGGAAATACACAAGATTTGACTTTATAGACTAGAGCTGAAGTCGCGCCACCTGCTTAACTCAAAATACAGTCAAGAAAGTAGCTTTGAAGCCGAGAAACGGCATCAACCATAACACTACCGTGAAATTACGTACAATTTTCAGATTTCTTGTACTCGCTAACTTTGCGACCTCGGGCAGCTATGTTACCATGGAGGAACCACACAAGATTTGACTTTATAGGCTAGCATTGAAGTCGCGCCAACTGCTTAACTCAAAATACAGTCAAGAAAGTAGCTTTGAAGCCGAGAAACGGCATCAACCATAACACTACCGTGAAATTACGTACAATTTTCAAATTTCTTGTACATGCTAACTTTGCGACCTCGGGCAGCTATGTTATAATGGAGGAACCACACAACATTTGACTTGATAGGCTAGAACTAAAGTCGCGCCAACAGCTTCACTCAAAATACAGTCAAGAAAGTAGCTCTGAAGATGAGAACCGGCATTGACCATAAGCACTACCGTGAAATTACATACAATTTTCAAATTTCTTGTACTTGCTAACTTTGCAACCTCGGGCAGCTATGTTACCATGGAGGAACCACACAAGATTTGACTTTATAGGCTAGAGCTGAAGTCGCGCCAACTGCTTAACTCAAAATACAGTCAAGAAAGTATCTCTGAAGCCGAGAAACGGCATCGACCATAAGCACTAAAGTGAAATTACGTACAATTTTCAAATTTCTTGAACTTGCTAACTTTGCGACCTCGGGCAGCTATGTTACCATCTAGGAACTGCACAACATTTGATTTTATAGGCTAAAACTGATGTCGCGCCAACTGTTTAGCTCAAAATGCAGTCAAGAAAGTAGCTCTGAAGATGAGAACCGGCATTGACCATAAGCACTACCGTGAAATTACATACAATTTTCAAATTTCTTGTACTTGCTAACTTTGCGACCTCGGGCAGCTATGTTACCATATAGGAACCACACAAGATTTGACTTTATAGGCTAGAACTGAAGTCGCGCCAACTGTTTAGCTCAAAATACAGTCAAGAAAGTAGCTCTGAAGCCGAGAAACGGCATCGACCATAAGCACTAAAGTGAAATTACGTACAATTTTCAAATTTCTTGAACTTGCTAACTTTGCGACCTCGGGCAGCTATGTTACCATCTAGGAACTGCACAACATTTGATTTTATAGGCTAAAACTGATGTCGCGCCAACTGTTTAGCTCAAAATGCAGTCAAGAAAGTAGGTCTGAAGATGAGAACCGGCATTGACCATAAGCACTACCGTGAAATTACATACAATTTTCAAATTTCTTGTACTTGCTAACTTTGCAACCTCGGGCAGCTATGTTACCATGGAGGAACCACACAAGATTTGACTTTATAGGCTAGAACTGAAGTCGCGCCAACTGCTTAACTCAAAATACAATCAAGAAAGTAGCTCTGAAGATGAGAACCGGCATCGACCATAAGCACTACCGTGAAATTACGTACAATTTTCAAATTTCTTGTACATGCTAACTTTGCGACCTCGGGCAGCTATGTTATAATGGAGGAACCACACAACATTTTACTTTATAGGCTAGAACTGAAGTCGCGCCAACAGCTTTACTCAAAATACAGTCAAGAAAGTAGCTCTGAAGATGAGAACCGGCATTGACCATAAGCACTACCGTGAAATTACATACAATTTTCAAATTTCTTGTACTTGCTAACTTTGCAACCTCGGGCAGCTATGTTACCATGGAGGAACCACACAAGATTTGACTTTATAGGCTAGAGCTGAAGTCGCGCCAACTGCTTAACTCAAAATACAGTCAAGAAAGTATCTCTGAAGCCGAGAAACGGCATCGACCATAAGCACTACTGTGAAATTACGTACAATTTTCAAATTTCTTGTACTTGCTAACTTTGCGACCTCGGGCAGCTATGTTACCATCTAGGAACTGCACAACATTTGACTTTATAGGCTAAAACTGAAGTCGCGCCAACAGTTTAACTCAAAATGCAGTCAAGAAAGTAGCTCTGAAGATGAGAACCGGCATCGACCATAAGCACTAAAGTGAAATTACGTACAATTTTCAAATTTCTTGTACTTGCTAACTTTGCGACCTCGGGCAGCTATGTTACCATATAGGAACCACACAAGATTTGACTTTATAGGCTAGAACTGAAGTCGCGCCAACTGTTTAGCTCAAAATACAGTCAAGAAAGTAGCTCTGAAGCCGAGAAACGGCATCGACCATAAGCACTAAAGTGAAATTACGTACAATTTTCAAATTTCTTGAACTTGCTAATTTTGCGTCCTCGGGCAGCTATGTTACCATCTAGGAACTGCACAACATTTGATTTTATAGGCTAAAACTGATGTCGCGCCAACTGTTTAGCTCAAAATGCAGTCAAGAAAGTAGCTCTGAAGATGAGAACCGGCATTGACCATAAGCACTACCGTGAAATTACATACAATTTTCAAATTTCTTGTACTTGCTAACTTTGCAACCTCGGGCAGCTATGTTACCATGGAGGAACCACACAAGATTTGACTTTATAGGCTAGAACTGAAGTCGCGCCAACTGCTTAACTCAAAATACAGTCAAGAAAGTAGCTCTGAAGATGAGAACCGGCATCGACCATAAGCACTACCGTGAAATTACGTACAATTTTCAAATTTCTTGTACATGCTAAATTTGCGACCTCGGGCAGCTATGTTATAATGGAGGAACCACACAACATTTGACTTTATAGGCTAGAACTGAAGTCGCGCCAACAGCTTCACTCAAAATACAGTCAAGAAAGTAGCTCTGAAGATGAGAACCGGCATTGACCATAAGCACTACCGTGAAATTACATACTATTTTCAAATTTCTTGTACTTGTTAACTTTGCTACCTCGGGCAGCTATGTTACCATGGATGAATCACACAAGATTTGACTTTGTAGGCTAGAACTGATGTCGCGCCAACTGTTTAGCTCAAAATACAGTCAAGAAAGTAGCTCTGAAGCCGAGAAACGGCATCGACCATAAGCACTAAAGTGAAATTACGTACAATTTTCAAATTTCTTGTACTTGCTAAATTTGCGACCTCGGGCAGCTATGTTACCATCTAGGAACTGCACAACATTTGACTTTATAGGCTAGAACTGAAGTCGCGCCAACAGTTTAACTCAAAATACAGTCAAGAAAGTAGCTCTGAAGCCGAGAAACGGCATCGACCATAAGCACTACCGTGAAATTACGTACAATTTTCAGATTTCTTGTACTCGCTAACTTTGCGACCTCGGGCAGCTATGTTACCATGGAGGAACCACACAACATTTGACTTTATAGGCTAGAATTGAAGTCGCGCCATCTGCTTAACTCAAAATACAGTCAAGAAAGTAGCTCTGAAGATGAGAACCGGCATCGACCATAAGCACTACCGTGAAATTACGTACAATTTTCAAATTTCTTGTACATGCTAACTTTGCGACCTCGGGCAGCTATGTTATAATGGAGGAACCACACAATATTTGACTTTATAGGCTAGAACTGAAGTCGCGCCAACAGCTTCACTCAAAATACAGTCAAGAAAGTAGCTCTGAAGATGAGAACCGGCATTGACCATAAGCACTACCGTGAAATTACATACTATTTTCAAATTTCTTGTACTTGCTAACTTTGCTACCTCGGGCAGCTATGTTACCATGGATGAATCACACAAGATTTGACTTTATAGGCTAGAACTGATGTCGCGCCAACTGTTTAGCTCAAAATACAGTCAAGAAAGTAGCTCTGAAGCCGAGAAATGGCATCGACCATAAGCACTAAAGTGAAATTACGTACAATTTTCAAATTTCTTGTACTTGCTAACTTTGCGACCTCGGGCAGCTATGTTACCATCTAGGAACCACACAAGATTTGACTTTATAGGCTAGAACTGAAGTCGCGCCAACAGCTTCAATCAAAATACAGTCAAGAAAGTAGCTCTGAAGATGAGAACCGGCATTGACCATAAGCACCACCGTGAAATTACATACAATTTTCAAATTTCTTGTACTTGCTAACTTTGCGACCTCGGGCAGCTATGTTACCATCTAGGAACTGCACAACATTTGACTTTATAGGCTAGAACTGAAGTCGCGCCAACAGTTTAACTCAAAATGCAGTCAAGAAAGTAGCTCTGAAGATGAGAACCGGCATCGACCATAAGCACTAAAGTGAAATTACGTACAATTTTCAAATTTCTTGTACTTGCTAACTTTGCGACCTCGGGCAGCTATGTTACCATCTAGGAACCACACAAGATTTGACTTTATAGGCTAGAGCTGAAGCCGCGCCAACTGCTTAAATCAAAATACAGTCAAGAAAGTAGCTCTGAAGCCGAGAAACGGCATCGACCATAAGCACTACCGTGAAATTACGTACAATTTTCAGATTTCTTGTACTCGCTAACTTTGCGACCTCGGGCAGCTATGTTACCATGGAGGAACCACACAACATTTGACTTTATAGGCTAGAATTGAAGTCGCGCCAACTGCTTAACTCAAAATACAGTCAAGAAAGTAGCTCTGAAGATGAGAACCGGCATCGACCATAAGCACTACCGTGAAATTACGTACAATTTTCAAATTTCTTGTGCATGCTAACTTTGCGACCTCGGGCAGCTATGTTATAATGGAGGAACCACACAACATTTGGCTTTGTAGGCTAGAACTGAAGTCGCGCCAACAGCTTCACTCAAAATACAGTCAAGAAAGTAGCTCTGAAGATGAGAACCGGCATTGACCATAAGCACTACCGTGAAATTACATACTATTTTCAAATTTCTTGTACTTGCTAACTTTGCTACCTCGGGCAGCTATGTTACCATGGATGAATCACACAAGATTTGACTTTATAGGCTAGAACTGATGTCGCGCCAACTGTTTAGCTCAAAATACAGTCAAGAAAGTAGCTCTGAAGCCGAGAAATGGCATCGACCATAAGCACTAAAGTGAAATTACGTACAATTTTCAAATTTCTTGTACTTGCTAACTTTGCGACCTCGGGCAGCTATGTTACCATCTAGGAACCACACAAGATTTTACTTTATAGGCTAGAACTGAAGTCGCGCCAACAGCTTCAATCAAAATACAGTCAAGAAAGTAGCTCTGAAGATGAGAACCGGCATTGACCATAAGCACTACCGTGAAATTACATACAATTTTCAAATTTCTTGTACTTGCTAACTTTGCGACCTCGGGCAGCTATGTTACCATCTAGGAACTGCACAACATTTGACTTTATAGGCTAGAACTGAAGTCGCGCCAACAGCTTAACTCAAAATGCAGTCAAGAAAGTCGCTCTGAAGATGAGAACCGGCATCGACCATAAGCACTAAAGTGAAATTACGTACAATTTTCAAATTTCTTGTACTTGCTAACTTTGCTACCTCGGGCAGCCATGTTACCATGGATGAATCACACAAGATTTGACTTTATAGGCTAGAACTGATGTCGCGCCAACTGTTTAGCTCAAAATACAGTCAAGAAAGTAGCTCTGAAGCCGAGAAACGGCATCGACCATAAGCACTAAAGTGAAATTACGTACAATTTTCAAATTTCTTGTACTTGCTAACTTTGCGACCTCGGGCAGCTATGTTACCATCTAGGAACCACACAAGATTTGACTTTATAGGCTAGAACTGAAGTCGCGCCAACTGCTTAACTCAAAATACAGTCAAGAAAGTAGCTCTGAAGCCGAGAAACGGCATCGACCATAAGCACTAAAGTGAAATTACGTACAATTTTCAAATTTCTTGTACTTGCTAACTTTGCGACCTCGGGCAGCTATGTTACCATGGAGGAACCACATAAGATTTGACTTTATATGCTAGAACTGAAGTCGCGCCAACTGCTTAACTCAAAATACAGTCGAGAAAGTAGCTCTGAAGCCGAGAAACGGGATCGACCATAAGCACTAATGTGAAATTACGTACAATTTTCAAATTTCTTGTACTTTCTAAATTTTCGACCTCGGGCAGCTATGTTACCATCTAGGAACCACACAACATTTGACTTTAAAGGCTAGAACTGAAGTCGCGCCAACAGCTTCACTCAAAATACAGTCAAGAAAGTAGCTCTGAAGATGAGAACCGGCATTGACCATAAGCACTACCGTGAAATTACATACAATTTTCAAATTTCTTGTACTTGCTAACTTTGCTACCTCGGGCAGCTATGTTACCATGGATGAATCACACAAGATTTGACTTTATAGGCTAGAACTGATGTCGCGCCAACTGTTTAGCTCAAAATACAGTCAAGAAAGTAGCTCTGAAGCCGAGAAACGGCATCGACCATAAGCACTAAAGTGAAATTACGTACAATTTTCAAATTTCTTGTACTTGCTAACTTTGCGACCTCGGGCAGCTATGTTACCATCTAGGAACTGCACAACATTTGACTCTATAGGCTAGAACTGAAGTCGCGCCAACAGTTTAACTCAAAGTGCAGTCAAGAAAGTAGCTCTGAAGATGAGAACCGGCATCGACCATAAGCACTAAAGTGAAATTACGTACAATTTTCAAATTTCTTGTACTTGCTAACTTTGCGACCTCGGGCAGCTATGTTACCATCTAGGAACCACACAAAATTTGACTTTATGGGCTAGAGCTGAAGCCGCGCCAACTGCTTAACTCAAAATACAGTCAAGAAAGTAGCTCTGAAGCCGAGAAACGGCATCGACCATAAGCACTACCGTGAAATTACGTACAATTTTCAGATTTCTTGTACTCGCTAACTTTGCGACCTCGGGCAGCTATGTTACCATGGAGGAACCACACAACATTTGACTTTATAGGCTAGAATTGAAGTCGCGCCAACTGCTTAACTCAAAATACAGTCAAGAAAGTAGCTCTGAAGATGAGAACCGGCATCGACCATAAGCACTACCGTGAAATTACGTACAATTTTCAAATTTCTTGTACATGCTAACTTTGCGACCTCGGGCAGCTATGTTATAATGGAGGAACCACACAACATTTGACTTTATAGGCTAGAACTGAAGTCGCGCCAACAGCTTCACTCAAAATACAGTCAAGAAAGTAGCTCTGAAGATGAGAACCGGCATTGACCATAAGCACTACCGTGAAATTACATACTATTTTCAAATTTCTTGTACTTGCTAATTTTGCTACCTCGGGCAGCTATGTTACCATGGATGAATCACACAAGATTTGACTTTATAGGCTAGAACTGATGTCGCGCCAACTGTTTAGCTCAAAATACAGTCAAGAAAGTAGCTCTGAAGCCGAGAAATGGCATCGACCATAAGCACTAAAGTGAAATTACGTACAATTTTCAAATTTCTTGTACTTGCTAACTTTGCGACCTCGGGCAGCTATGTTACCATCTAGGAACCACACAAGATTTGACTTTATAGGCTAGAACTGAAGTCGCGCCAACAGCTTCAATCAAAATACAGTCAAGAAAGTAACTCTGAAGCCGAGAAACGGCATCGACCATAAGCAGTACTGTGAAATTACGTACGATTTTCAAATTTCTTGTACTTGCTAACTTTGCTACCTCGGGCAGCTATGTTACCATGGATGAATCACACAAGATTTGACTTTATAGGCTAGAACTGATGTCGCGCCAACTGTTTAGCTCAAAATACAGTCAAGAAAGTAGCTCTGAAGCCGAGACACGGCATCGACCATAAGCACTAAAGTGAAATTACGTACAATTTTCAAATTTCTTGTACTTGCTAACTTTGCGACCTCGGGCAGCTATGTTACCATCTAGGAACCACACAAGATTTGACTTTATAGGCTAGAACTGAAGTCGCGCCAACAGCTTCAATCAAAATACAGTCAAGAAAGTAACTCTGAAGCCGAGAAACGGCATCGACCATAAGCAGTACTGTGAAATTACGTACGATTTTCAAATTTCTTGTACTTGCTAACTTTGCTACCTCGGGCAGCTATGTTACCATGGATGAATCACACAAGATTTGACTTTATAGGCTAGAACTGATGTCGCGCCAACTGCTTAACTCAAAATACAGTCAAGAAAGTAGCTCTGAAGATGAGAACCGGCATTGACCATAAGCACTACCGTGAAATTACATACTATTTTCAAATTTCTTGTACTTGCTAACTTTGCTACCTCGGGCAGCTATGTTACCATGGATGAATCACACAAGATTTGACTTTATAGGCTAGAACTGATGTCGCGCCAACTGTTTAGCTCAAAATACAGTCAAGAAAGTAGCTCTGAAGCCGAGAAACGGCATCGACCATAAGCACTAAAGTGAAATTACGTACAATTTTCAAATTTCTTGAACTTGCTAACTTTGCGACCTCGGGCAGCTATGTTACCATCTAGGAACCACACAAGATTTGACTTTATAGGCTAGAACTGAAGTCGCGCCAACAGCTTCAATCAAAATACAGTCAAGAAAGTAACTCTGAAGCCGAGAAACGGCATCGACCATAAGCACTACTGTGAAATTACGTACAATTTTCAAATTTCTTGTACTTGCTAACTTTGCTACCTCGGGCAGCTATGTTACCATGGATGAATCACACAAGATTTGACTTTGTAGGCTAGAACTGATGTCGCGCCAACTGTTTAGCTCAAAATACAGTCAAGAAAGTAGCTCTGAAGCCGAGAAACGCCATCGACGATAAGCACTAAAGTTAAATTACGTACAATTTTCAAATTTCTTGTACTTGCTAACTTTGCGACCTGGGGCAGCTATGTTACCATCTAGGAACTGCACAACATTTGACTTTATAGGCTAGAACTGAAGTCGCGCCAACAGTTTAACTCAAAATGCAGTCAAGAAAGTAGCTCTGAAGATGAGAACCGGCATTGACCATAAGCACTACCGTGAAATTACATACTATTTTCAAATTTCTTGTACTTGCTAATTTTGCTACCTCGGGCAGCTATGTTACCATGGATGAATCACACAAGATTTGACTTTATAGGCTAGAACTGATGTCGCGCCAACTGTTTAGCTCAAAATACAGTCAAGAAAGTAGCTCTGAAGCCGAGAAATGGCATCGACCATAAGCACTAAAGTGAAATTACGTACAATTTTCAAATTTCTTGTACTTGCTAACTTTGCGACCTCGGGCAGCTATGTTACCATCTAGGAACCACACAAGATTTGACTTTATAGGCTAGAACTGAAGTCGCGCCAACAGCTTCAATCAAAATACAGTCAAGAAAGTAACTCTGAAGCCGAGAAACGGCATCGACCATAAGCAGTACTGTGAAATTACGTACGATTTTCAAATTTCTTGTACTTGCTAACTTTGCTACCTCGGGCAGCTATGTTACCATGGATGAATCACACAAGATTTGACTTTATAGGCTAGAACTGATGTCGCGCCAACTGTTTAGCTCAAAATACAGTCAAGAAAGTAGCTCTGAAGCCGAGACACGGCATCGACCATAAGCACTAAAGTGAAATTACGTACAATTTTCAAATTTCTTGTACTTGCTAACTTTGCGACCTCGGGCAGCTATGTTACCATCTAGGAACCACACAAGATTTGACTTTATAGGCTAGAACTGAAGTCGCGCCAACAGCTTCAATCAAAATACAGTCAAGAAAGTAACTCTGAAGCCGAGAAACGGCATCGACCATAAGCAGTACTGTGAAATTACGTACGATTTTCAAATTTCTTGTACTTGCTAACTTTGCTACCTCGGGCAGCTATGTTACCATGGATGAATCACACAAGATTTGACTTTATAGGCTAGAACTGATGTCGCGCCAACTGCTTAACTCAAAATACAGTCAAGAAAGTAGCTCTGAAGATGAGAACCGGCATTGACCATAAGCACTACCGTGAAATTACATACTATTTTCAAATTTCTTGTACTTGCTAACTTTGCTACCTCGGGCAGCTATGTTACCATGGATGAATCACACAAGATTTGACTTTATAGGCTAGAACTGATGTCGCGCCAACTGTTTAGCTCAAAATACAGTCAAGTAAGTAGCTCTGAAGCCGAGAAACGGCATCGACCATAAGCACTAAAGTGAAATTACGTACAATTTTCAAATTTCTTGTACTTGCTAACTTTGCGACCTCGGGCAGCTATGTTACCATGGAGGAACCACACAACATTTGACTTTATAGGCTAGAATTGAAGTCGCGCCAACTGATTAACTCAAAATACAGTCAAGAAAGTAGCTCTGAAGATGAGAACCGGCATCGACCATAAGCACTACCGTGAAATTACGTACAATTTTCAAATTTCTTGTACATGCTAACTTTGCGACCTCGGGCAGCTATGTTATAATGGAGGAACCACACAACATTTGACTTTATAGGCTAGAACTGAAGTCGCGCCAACAGCTTCACTCAAAATACAGTCAAGAAAGTAGCTCTGAAGATGAGAACCGGCATTGACCATAAGCACTACCGTGAAATTACATACTATTTTCAAATTTCTTGTACTTGCTAACTTTGCTACCTCGGGCAGCTATGTTACCATGGATGAATCACACAAGATTTGACTTTATAGGCTAGAACTGATGTCGCGCCAACTGTTTAGCTCAAAATACAGTCAAGAAAGTAGCTCTGAAGCCGAGAAATGGCATCGACCATAAGCACTAAAGTGAAATTACGTACAATTTTCAAATTTCTTGTACTTGCTAACTTTGCGACCTCGGGCAGCTATGTTACCATCTAGGAACCACACAAGATTTGACTTTATAGGCTAGAACTGAAGTCGCGCCAACAGCTTCAATCAAAATACAGTCAAGAAAGTAGCTCTGAAGATGAGAACCGGCATTGACCATAAGCACCACCGTGAAATTACATACAATTTTCAAATTTCTTGTACTTGCTAACTTTGCGACCTCGGGCAGCTATGTTACCATCTAGGAACTGCACAACATTTGACTTTATAGGCTAGAACTGAAGTCGCGCCAACAGTTTAACTCAAAATGCAGTCAAGAAAGTAGCTCTGAAGATGAGAACCGGCATCGACCATAAGCACTAAAGTGAAATTACGTACAATTTTCAAATTTCTTGTACTTGCTAACTTTGCGACCTCGGGCAGCTATGTTACCATCTAGGAACCACACAAGATTTGACTTTATAGGCTAGAACTGAAGCCGCGCCAACTGCTTAACTCAAAATACAGTCAAGAAAGTAGCTCTGAAGCCGAGAAACGCGGTCGACCATAAGCACTACGGGGCTTATAGGTAACATTTTCAATTTTTTTGTATCTGCTCCATTACGACCATCGGGCAGCTAAGTTACCATGGAGGAACCACCCAAGATTTGACTTAATAGGCTAGATCTTAACTCGCGGCAACTGCTTGCATCAAAATCCAGTCAAGAAAGTAGCTCTGAATCCGAGAAACGCGGTCGCCCATAAGCACTACGGGACTTATACGTAACATTTTCAAATTTTTTGTACCTGCTCCATTACGATCATCGGGCAGCTAAGTTACCATCCAGGAACCACACAAAATTTGACTTTATAGGCTAGAACTGAAGTCGCGCCAACTGCTTAACTCAAAATACAGTCAAGAAAGTAGCTCTGAAGCCGAGAAACGGCATCGACCATAAACACTACCGTGAAATTACGTACAATTTCAAATTTCTTGTATTTGCTAACTTTGCGGCCTCGGGCAGCTATGTTAAAATGGGGGAAATACACAAGATTTGACTTTATAGACTAGAGCTGAAGTCGCGCCAACTGCCTAACTCAAAATACAGTCAAGAAAGTAGCTCTGAAGCGGAGAAACGGGATCGACCATAAGCACTAATGTGAAATTACGTACAATTTTCAAATTTCTTGTACTTTCTAATTTTGCGACCTCGGGCAGCTATGTTACCATGGAGGAACCACACAAGATTTGACGTTATAGACTAGAACTGAAGTCACGCCAGTTGCTTGACTCAAAACACAGTCAAGAAAGTAGCTCTGAAGCCGAGAAACGGGATCGACCATAAGCACTAATGTGAAATTACGTACAATTTTCAAATTTCTTGTACTTTCTAAATTTGCGACCTCGGGCAGCTATGTTACCATGGAGGAACCACACAAGATTTGACTTTATAGGCTAGAACTGAAGTCGCGCCAACTGCTTAACTCAAAATACAGTCAAGAAAGTAGCTCTGAAGCCGAGAAACGGGATCGACCATAAGCACTAATGCGAAATTACGCACAATTTTCAAATTTCTTGTACTTGCTAACTTTGAGACCTCGGGCAGCTATGTTACCATCTAGGAACTACAAAACATTTGACTTCATAAGCTAGAACTGAAGTCGCGCCAACAGCTTAACTCAAAATGCAGTCAAGAAAGTAGCTCTGAAGATGAGAACCGGCATCGATCATAAGCACTACCGTGAAATTACGTACAATTTTCAAATTTCTTGTACGCTAACTTTGCGACCTCGGGCAGCTATGTTACCATCTAGGAACCACACAAGAATTGACTTTATAGGCTAGAACTGAAGTCGCGCCAACTGCTTAACTCAAAACACAGTCAAGAAAGTAGCTCTGAAGCCGAGAAACGGCATCGACCATAAACACTACCGTGAAATTACGTACAATTTTCAAATTTCTTGTACTTGCTAACTTTGCGACCTCGGGCAGCTATGTTACCATCTAGGAACTACACAACATTTGACTTCATAGGCTAGAACTGAAGTCGCGCAACAGCCTAACTCAAAATACAGTCAAGAAAGTAGCTCTGAAGATGAGAACCGGCATCGACCATAAGCACTACCGTGAAATTACATACAATTTCAAATTTCTTGTATTTGCTAACTTTGCGGCCTCGGGCAGCTATGTTAAAATGGGGGAAATACACAAGATTTGACTTTATAGACTAGAGCTGAAGTCGCGCCACCTGCTTAACTCAAAATACAGTCAAGAAAGTAGCTTTGAAGCCGAGAAACGGCATCAACCATAACACTACCGTGAAATTACGTACAATTTTCAGATTTCTTGTACTCGCTAACTTTGCGACCTCGGGCAGCTATGTTACCATGGAGGAACCACACAAGATTTGACTTTATAGGCTAGCATTGAAGTCGCGCCAACTGCTTAACTCAAAATACAGTCAAGAAAGTAGCTTTGAAGCCGAGAAACGGCATCAACCATAACACTACCGTGAAATTACGTACAATTTTCAAATTTCTTGTACATGCTAACTTTGCGACCTCGGGCAGCTATGTTATAATGGAGGAACCACACAACATTTGACTTGATAGGCTAGAACTGAAGTCGCGCCAACAGCTTCACTCAAAATACAGTCAAGAAAGTAGCTCTGAAGATGAGAACCGGCATTGACCATAAGCACTACCGTGAAATTACATACAATTTTCAAATTTCTTGTACTTGCTAACTTTGCAACCTCGGGCAGCTATGTTACCATGGAGGAACCACACAAGATTTGACTTTATAGGCTAGAGCTGAAGTCGCGCCAACTACTTAACTCAAAATACAGTCAAGAAAGTATCTCTGAAGCCGAGAAACGGCATCGACCATAAGCACTAAAGTGGAATTACGTACAATTTTCAAATTTCTTGAACTTGCTAACTTTGCGACCTCGGGCAGCTATGGTACCATCTAGGAACTGCACAACATTTGATTTGATAGGCTAAAACTGATGTCGCGCCAACTGTTTAGCTCAAAATGCAGTCAAGAAAGTAGCTCTGAAGATGAGAACCGGCATTGACCATAAGCACTACCGTGAAATTACATACAATTTTCAAATTTCTTGTACTTGCTAACTTTGCGACCTCGGGCAGCTATGTTACCATATAGGAACCACACAAGATTTGACTTTATAGGCTAGAACTGAAGTCGCGCCAACTGTTTAGCTCAAAATACAGTCAAGAAAGTAGCTCTGAAGCCGAGAAACGGCATCGACCATAAGCACTAAAGTGAAATTACGTACAATTTTCAAATTTCTTGAACTTGCTAACTTTGCGACCTCGGGCAGCTATGTTACCATCTAGGAACTGCACAACATTTGATTTTATAGGCTAAAACTGATGTCGCGCCAACTGTTTAGCTCAAAATGCAGTCAAGAAAGTAGCTCTGAAGATGAGAACCGGCATTGACCATAAGCACTACCGTGAAATTACATACAATTTTCAAATTTCTTGTACTTGCTAACTTTGCAACCTCGGGCAGCTATGTTACCATGGAGGAACCACACAAGATTTGACTTTATAGGCTAGAACTGAAGTCGCGCCAACTGCTTAACTCAAAATACAGTCAAGAAAGTAGCTCTGAAGATGAGAACCGGCATCGACCATAAGCACTACCGTGAAATTACGTACAATTTTCAAATTTCTTGTACATGCTAACTTTGCGACCTCGGGCAGCTATGTTATAATGGAGGAACCACACAACATTTTACTTTATAGGCTAGAACTGAAGTCGCGCCAACAGCTTTACTCAAAATACAGTCAAGAAAGTAGCTCTGAAGATGAGAACCGGCATTGACCATAAGCACTACCGTGAAATTACATACAATTTTCAAATTTCTTGTACTTGCTAACTTTGCAACCTCGGGCAGCTATGTTACCATGGAGGAACCACACAAGATTTGACTTTATAGGCTAGAGCTGAAGTCGCGCCAACTGCTTAACTCAAAATACAGTCAAGAAAGTATCTCTGAAGCCGAGAAACGGCATCGACCATAAGCACTGCTGTGAAATTACGTACAATTTTCAAATTTCTTGTACTTGCTAACTTTGCGACCTCGGGCAGCTATGTTACCATCTAGGAACTGCACAACATTTGACTTTATAGGCTAAAACTGAAGTCGCGCCAACAGTTTAACTCAAAATGCAGTCAAGAAAGTAGCTCTGAAGATGAGAACCGGCATCGACCATAAGCACTAAAGTGAAATTACGTACAATTTTCAAATTTCTTGTACTTGCTAACTTTGCGACCTCGGGCAGCTATGTTACCATATAGGAACCACACAAGATTTGACTTTATAGGCTAGAACTGAAGTCGCGCCAACTGTTTAGCTCAAAATACAGTCAAGAAAGTAGCTCTGAAGCCGAGAAACGGCATCGACCATAAGCACTAAAGTGAAATTACGTACAATTTTCAAATTTCTTGAACTTGCTAATTTTGCGACCTCGGGCAGCTATGTTACCATCTAGGAACTGCACAACATTTGATTTTATAGGCTAAAACTGATGTCGCGCCAACTGTTTAGCTCAAAATGCAGTCAAGAAAGTAGCTCTGAAGATGAGAACCGGCATTGACCATAAGCACTACCGTGAAATTACATACAATTTTCAAATTTCTTGTACTTGCTAACTTTGCAACCTCGGGCAGCTATGTTACCATGGAGGAACCACACAAGATTTGACTTTATAGGCTAGAACTGAAGTCGCGCCAACTGCTTAACTCAAAATACAGTCAAGAAAGTAGCTCTGAAGATGAGAACCGGCATCGACCATAAGCACTACCGTGAAATTACATACAATTTTCAAATTTCTTGTACATGCTAACTTTGCGACCTCGGGCAGCTATGTTATAATGGAGGAACCACACAACATTTTACTTTATAGGCTAGAACTGAAGTCGCGCCAACAGCTTTACTCAAAATACAGTCAAGAAAGTAGCTCTGAAGATGAGAACCGGCATTGACCATAAGCACTACCGTGAAATTACATACAATTTTCAAATTTCTTGTACTTGCTAACTTTGCAACCTCGGGCAGCTATGTTACCATGGAGGAACCACACAAGATTTGACTTTATAGGCTAGAGCTGAAGTCGCGCCAACTGCTTAACTCAAAATACAGTCAAGAAAGTATCTCTGAAGCCGAGAAACGGCATCGACCATAAGCACTACTGTGAAATTACGTACAATTTTCAAATTTCTTGTACTTGCTAACTTTGCTACCTCGGGCAGCTATGTTACCATGGATGAATCACACAAGATTTGACTTTGTAGGCTAGAACTGATGTCGCGCCAACTGTTTAGCTCAAAATACAGTCAAGAAAGTAGCTCTGAAGCCGAGAAACGGCATCGACCATAAGCACTAAAGTGAAATTACGTACAATTTTCAAATTTCTTGAACTTGCTAACTTTGCGACCTCGGGCAGCTATGTTACCATCTAGGAACTGCACAACATTTGATTTTATAGGCTAAAACTGATGTCGCGCCAACTGTTTAGCTCAAAATGCAGTCAAGAAAGTAGCTCTGAAGATGAGAACCGGCATTGACCATAAGCACTACCGTGAAATTACATACAATTTTCAAATTTCTTGTACTTGCTAACTTTGCAACCTCGGGCAGCTATGTTACCATGGAGGAACCACACAAGATTTGACTTTATAGGCTAGAACTGAAGTCGCGCCAACTGCTTAACTCAAAATACAGTCAAGAAAGTAGCTCTGAAGATGAGAACCGGCATCGACCATAAGCACTACCGTGAAATTACGTACAATTTTCAAATTTCTTGTACATGCTAACTTTGCGACCTCGGGCAGCTATGTTATAATGGAGGAACCACACAACATTTTACTTTATAGGCTAGAACTGAAGTCGCGCCAACAGCTTTACTCAAAATACAGTCAAGAAAGTAGCTCTGAAGATGAGAACCGGCATTGACCATAAGCACTACCGTGAAATTACATACAATTTTCAAATTTCTTGTACTTGCTAACTTTGCAACCTCGGGCAGCTATGTTACCATGGAGGAACCACACAAGATTTGACTTTATAGGCTAGAGCTGAAGTCGCGCCAACTGCTTAACTCAAAATACAGTCAAGAAAGTATCTCTGAAGCCGAGAAACGGCATCGACCATAAGCACTGCTGTGAAATTACGTACAATTTTCAAATTTCTTGTACTTGCTAACTTTGCGACCTCGGGCAGCTATGTTACCATCTAGGAACTGCACAACATTTGACTTTATAGGCTAAAACTGAAGTCGCGCCAACAGTTTAACTCAAAATGCAGTCAAGAAAGTAGCTCTGAAGATGAGAACCGGCATCGACCATAAGCACTAAAGTGAAATTACGTACAATTTTCAAATTTCTTGTACTTGCTAACTTTGCGACCTCGGGCAGCTATGTTACCATATAGGAACCACACAAGATTTGACTTTATAGGCTAGAACTGAAGTCGCGCCAACTGTTTAGCTCAAAATACAGTCAAGAAAGTAGCTCTGAAGCCGAGAAACGGCATCGACCATAAGCACTAAAGTGAAATTACGTACAATTTTCAAATTTCTTGAACTTGCTAATTTTGCGACCTCGGGCAGCTATGTTACCATCTAGGAACTGCACAACATTTGATTTTATAGGCTAAAACTGATGTCGCGCCAACTGTTTAGCTCAAAATGCAGTCAAGAAAGTAGCTCTGAAGATGAGAACCGGCATTGACCATAAGCACTACCGTGAAATTACATACAATTTTCAAATTTCTTGTACTTGCTAACTTTGCAACCTCGGGCAGCTATGTTACCATGGAGGAACCACACAAGATTTGACTTTATAGGCTAGAACTGAAGTCGCGCCAACTGCTTAACTCAAAATACAGTCAAGAAAGTAGCTCTGAAGATGAGAACCGGCATCGACCATAAGCACTACCGTGAAATTACGTACAATTTTCAAATTTCTTGTACATGCTAACTTTGCGACCTCGGGCAGCTATGTTATAATGGAGGAACCACACAACATTTTACTTTATAGGCTAGAACTGAAGTCGCGCCAACAGCTTTACTCAAAATACAGTCAAGAAAGTAGCTCTGAAGATGAGAACCGGCATTGACCATAAGCACTACCGTGAAATTACATACAATTTTCAAATTTCTTGTACTTGCTAACTTTGCAACCTCGGGCAGCTATGTTACCATGGAGGAACCACACAAGATTTGACTTTATAGGCTAGAGCTGAAGTCGCGCCAACTGCTTAACTCAAAATACAGTCAAGAAAGTATCTCTGAAGCCGAGAAACGGCATCGACCATAAGCACTACTGTGAAATTACGTACAATTTTCAAATTTCTTGTACTTGCTAACTTTGCTACCTCGGGCAGCTATGTTACCATGGATGAATCACACAAGATTTGACTTTGTAGGCTAGAACTGATGTCGCGCCAACTGTTTAGCTCAAAATACAGTCAAGAAAGTAGCTCTGAAGCCGAGAAACGGCATCGACCATAAGCACTAAAGTGAAATTACGTACAATTTTCAAATTTCTTGTACTTGCTAAATTTGCGACCTCGGGCAGCTATGTTACCATCTAGGAACTGCACAACATTTGACTTTATAGGCTAGAACTGAAGTCGCGCCAACAGTTTAACTCAAAATACAGTCAAGAAAGTAGCTCTGAAGCCGAGAAACGGCATCGACCATAAGCACTACCGTGAAATTACGTACAATTTTCAGATTTCTTGTACTCGCTAACTTTGCGACCTCGGGCAGCTATGTTACCATGGAGGAACCACACAACATTTGACTTTATAGGCTAGAATTGAAGTCGCGCCAACTGCTTAACTCAAAATACAGTCAAGAAAGTAGCTCTGAAGATGAGAACCGGCATCGACCATAAGCACTACCGTGAAATTACGTACAATTTTCAAATTTCTTGTACATGCTAACTTTGCGACCTCGGGCAGCTATGTTATAATGGAGGAACCACACAACATTTGACTTTATAGGCTAGAACTGAAGTCGCGCCAACAGCTTCACTCAAAATACAGTCAAGAAAGTAGCTCTGAAGATGAGAACCGGCATTGACCATAAGCACTACCGTGAAATTACATACTATTTTCAAATTTCTTGTACTTGCTAACTTTGCTACCTCGGGCAGCTATGTTACCATGGATGAATCACACAAGATTTGACTTTATAGGCTAGAACTGATGTCGCGCCAACTGTTTAGCTCAAAATACAGTCAAGAAAGTAGCTCTGAAGCCGAGAAATGGCATCGACCATAAGCACTAAAGTGAAATTACGTACAATTTTCAAATTTCTTGTACTTGCTAACTTTGCGACCTCGGGCAGCTATGTTACCATCTAGGAACCACACAAGATTTGACTTTATAGGCTAGAACTGAAGTCGCGCCAACAGCTTCAATCAAAATACAGTCAAGAAAGTAGCTCTGAAGATGAGGACCGGCATTGACCATAAGCACCACCGTGAAATTACATACAATTTTCAAATTTCTTGTACTTGCTAACTTTGCGACCTCGGGCAGCTATGTTACCATCTAGGAACTGCACAACATTTGACTTTATAGGCTAGAACTGAAGTCGCGCCAACAGTTTAACTCAAAATGCAGTCAAGAAAGTAGCTCTGAAGATGAGAACCGGCATCGACCATAAGCACTAAAGTGGAATTACGTACAATTTTCAAATTTCTTGTACTTGCTAACTTTGCGACCTCGGGCAGCTATGTTACCATCTAGGAACCACACAAGATTTGACTTTATAGGCTAGAGCTGAAGCCGCGCCAACTGCTTAACTCAAAATACAGTCAAGAAAGTAGCTCTGAAGCCGAGAAACGGCATCGACCATAAGCACTACCGTGAAATTACGTACAATTTTCAGATTTCTTGTACTCGCTAACTTTGCGACCTCGGGCAGCTATGTTACCATGGAGGAACCACACAACATTTGACTTTATAGGCTAGAATTGAAGTCGCGCCAACTGCTTAACTCAAAATACAGTCAAGAAAGTAGCTCTGAGGATGAGAACCGGCATCGACCATAAGCACTACCGTGAAATTACGTACAATTTTCAAATTTCTTGTACATGCTAACTTTGCGACCTCGGGCAGCTATGTTATAATGGAGGAACCACACAACATTTGGCTTTATAGGCTAGAACTGAAGTCGCGCCAACAGCTTCACTCAAAATACAGTCAAGAAAGTAGCTCTGAAGATGAGAACCGGCATTGACCATAAGCACTACCGTGAAATTACATACTATTTTCAAATTTCTTGTACTTGCTAACTTTGCTACCTCGGGCAGCTATGTTACCATGGATGAATCACACAAGATTTGACTTTATAGGCTAGAACTGATGTCGCGCCAACTGTTTAGCTCAAAATACAGTCAAGAAAGTAGCTCTGAAGCCGAGAAATGGCATCGACCATAAGCACTAAAGTGAAATTACGTACAATTTTCAAATTTCTTGTACTTGCTAACTTTGCGACCTCGGGCAGCTATGTTACCATCTAGGAACCACACAAGATTTGACTTTATAGGCTAGAACTGAAGTCGCGCCAACAGCTTCAATCAAAATACAGTCAAGAAAGTAGCTCTGAAGATGAGAACCGGCATTGACCATAAGCACTACCGTGAAATTACATACAATTTTCAAATTTCTTGTACTTGCTAACTTTGCGACCTCGGGCAGCTATGTTACCATCTAGGAACTGCACAACATTTGACTTTATAGGCTAGAACTGAAGTCGCGCCAACAGCTTAACTCAAAATGCAGTCAAGAAAGTCGCTCTGAAGATGAGAACCGGCATCGACCATAAGCACTAAAGTGAAATTACGTACAATTTTCAAATTTCTTGTACTTGCTAACTTTGCTACCTCGGGCAGCCATGTTACCATGGATGAATCACACAAGATTTGACTTTATAGGCTAGAACTGATGTCGCGCCAACTGTTTAGCTCAAAATACAGTCAAGAAAGTAGCTCTGAAGCCGAGAAACGGCATCGACCATAAGCACTAAAATGAAATTACGTACAATTTTCAAATTTCTTGTACTTGCTAACTTTGCGACCTCGGGCAGCTATGTTACCATCTAGGAACCACACAAGATTTGACTTTATAGGCTAGAACTGAAGTCGCGCCAACTGCTTAACTCAAAATACAGTCAAGAAAGTAGCTCTGAAGCCGAGAAACGGCATCGACCATAAGCACTAAAGTGAAATTACGTACAATTTTCAAATTTCTTGTACTTGCTAACTTTGCGACCTCGGGCAGCTATGTTACCATGGAGGAACCACATAAGATTTGACTTTATATGCTAGAACTGAAGTCGCGCCAACTGCTTAACTCAAAATACAGTCGAGAAAGTAGCTCTGAAGCCGAGAAACGGGATCGACCATAAGCACTAATGTGAAATTACGTACAATTTTCAAATTTCTTGTACTTTCTAAATTTTCGACCTCGGGCAGCTATGTTACCATCTAGGAACCACACAACATTTGACTTTAAAGGCTAGAACTGAAGTCGCGCCAACAGCTTCACTCAAAATACAGTCAAGAAAGTAGCTCTGAAGATGAGAACCGGCATTGACCATAAGCACTACCGTGAAATTACATACAATTTTCAAATTTCTTGTACTTGCTAACTTTGCTACCTCGGGCAGCTATGTTACCATGGATGAATCACACAAGATTTGACTTTATAGGCTAGAACTGATGTCGCGCCAACTGTTTAGCTCAAAATACAGTCAAGAAAGTAGCTCTGAAGCCGAGAAACGGCATCGACCATAAGCACTAAAGTGAAATTACGTACAATTTTCAAATTTCTTGTACTTGCTAACTTTGCGACCTCGGGCAGCTATGTTACCATCTAGGAACTGCACAACATTTGACTCTATAGGCTAGAACTGAAGTCGCGCCAACAGTTTAACTCAAAATGCAGTCAAGAAAGTAGCTCTGAAGATGAGAACCGGCATCGACCATAAGCACTAAAGTGAAATTACGTACAATTTTCAAATTTCTTGTACTTGCTAACTTTGCGACCTCGGGCAGCTATGTTACCATCTAGGAACCACACAAAATTTGACTTTATAGGCTAGAGCTGAAGCCGCGCCAACTGCTTAACTCAAAATACAGTCAAGAAAGTAGCTCTGAAGCCGAGAAACGGCATCGACCATAAGCACTACCGTGAAATTACGTACAATTTTCAGATTTCTTGTACTCGCTAACTTTGCGACCTCGGGCAGCTATGTTACCATGGAGGAACCACACAACATTTGACTTTATAGGCTAGAATTGAAGTCGCGCCAACTGCTTAACTCAAAATACAGTCAAGAAAGTAGCTCTAAAGATGAGAACCGGCATCGACCATAAGCACTACCGTGAAATTACGTACAATTTTCAAATTTCTTGTACATGCTAACTTTGCGACCTCGGGCAGCTATGTTATAATGGAGGAACCACACAACATTTGACTTTATAGGCTAGAACTGAAGTCGCGCCAACAGCTTCACTCAAAATACAGTCAAGAAAGTAGCTCTGAAGATGAGAACCGGCATTGACCATAAGCACTACCGTGAAATTACAGACTATTTTCAAATTTCTTGTACTTGCTAACTTTGCTACCTCGGGCAGCTATGTTACCATGGATGAATCACACAAGATTTGACTTTATAGGCTAGAACTGATGTCGCGCCAACTGTTTAGCTCAAAATACAGTCAAGAAAGTAGCTCTGAAGCCGAGAAATGGCATCGACCATAAGCACTAAAGTGAAATTACGTACAATTTTCAAATTTCTTGTACTTGCTAACTTTGCGACCTCGGGCAGCTATGTTACCATCTAGGAACCACACAAGATTTGACTTTATAGGCTAGAACTGAAGTCGCGCCAACAGCTTCAATCAAAATACAGTCAAGAAAGTAGCTCTGAAGATGAGAACCGGCATTGACCATAAGCACCACCGTGAAATTACATACAATTTTCAAATTTCTTGTACTTGCTAACTTTGCGACCTCGGGCAGCTATGTTACCATCTAGGAACTGCACAACATTTGACTTTATAGGCTAGAACTGAAGTCGCGCCAACAGTTTAACTCAAAATGCAGTCAAGAAAGTAGCTCTGAAGATGAGAACCGGCATCGACCATAAGCACTAAAGTGGAATTACGTACAATTTTCAAATTTCTTGTACTTGCTAACTTTGCGACCTCGGGCAGCTATGTTACCATCTAGGAACCACACAAGATTTGACTTTATAGGCTAGAGCTGAAGCCGCGCCAACTGCTTAACTCAAAATACAGTCAAGAAAGTAGCTCTGAAGCCGAGAAACGGCATCGACCATAAGCACTACCGTGAAATTACGTACAATTTTCAGATTTCTTGTATTCGCTAACTTTGCGACCTCGGGCAGCTATGTTACCATGGAGGAACCACACAACATTTGACTTTATAGGCTAGAATTGAAGTCGCGCCAACTGCTTAACTCAAAATACAGTCAAGAAAGTAGCTCTGAGGATGAGAACCGGCATCGACCATAAGCACTACCGTGAAATTACGTACAATTTTCAAATTTCTTGTACATGCTAACTTTGCGACCTCGGGCAGCTATGTTATAATGGAGGAACCACACAACATTTGGCTTTATAGGCTAGAACTGAAGTCGCGCCAACAGCTTCACTCAAAATACAGTCAAGAAAGTAGCTCTGAAGATGAGAACCGGCATTGACCATAAGCACTACCGTGAAATTACATACTATTTTCAAATTTCTTGTACTTGCTAACTTTGCTACCTCGGGCAGCTATGTTACCATGGATGAATCACACAAGATTTGACTTTATAGGCTAGAACTGATGTCGCGCCAACTGTTTAGCTCAAAATACAGTCAAGAAAGTAGCTCTGAAGCCGAGAAATGGCATCGACCATAAGCACTAAAGTGAAATTACGTACAATTTTCAAATTTCTTGTACTTGCTAACTTTGCGACCTCGGGCAGCTATGTTACCATCTAGGAACCACACAAGATTTGACTTTATAGGCTAGAACTGAAGTCGCGCCAACAGCTTCAATCAAAATACAGTCAAGAAAGTAGCTCTGAAGATGAGAACCGGCATTGACCATAAGCACTACCGTGAAATTACATACAATTTTCAAATTTCTTGTACTTGCTAACTTTGCGACCTCGGGCAGCTATGTTACCATCTAGGAACTGCACAACATTTGACTTTATAGGCTAGAACTGAAGTCGCGCCAACAGCTTAACTCAAAATGCAGTCAAGAAAGTCGCTCTGAAGATGAGAACCGGCATCGACCATAAGCACTAAAGTGAAATTACGTACAATTTTCAAATTTCTTGTACTTGCTAACTTTGCTACCTCGGGCAGCCATGTTACCATGGATGAATCACACAAGATTTGACTTTATAGGCTAGAACTGATGTCGCGCCAACTGTTTAGCTCAAAATACAGTCAAGAAAGTAGCTCTGAAGCCGAGAAACGGCATCGACCATAAGCACTAAAATGAAATTACGTACAATTTTCAAATTTCTTGTACTTGCTAACTTTGCGACCTCGGGCAGCTATGTTACCATCTAGGAACCACACAAGATTTGACTTTATAGGCTAGAACTGAAGTCGCGCCAACTGCTTAACTCAAAATACAGTCAAGAAAGTAGCTCTGAAGCCGAGAAACGGCATCGACCATAAGCACTAAAGTGAAATTACGTACAATTTTCAAATTTCTTGTACTTGCTAACTTTGCGACCTCGGGCAGCTATGTTACCATGGAGGAACCACATAAGATTTGACTTTATATGCTAGAACTGAAGTCGCGCCAACTGCTTAACTCAAAATACAGTCGAGAAAGTAGCTCTGAAGCCGAGAAACGGGATCGACCATAAGCACTAATGTGAAATTACGTACAATTTTCAAATTTCTTGTACTTTCTAAATTTTCGACCTCGGGCAGCTATGTTACCATCTAGGAACCACACAACATTTGACTTTAAAGGCTAGAACTGAAGTCGCGCCAACAGCTTCACTCAAAATACAGTCAAGAAAGTAGCTCTGAAGATGAGAACCGGCATTGACCATAAGCACTACCGTGAAATTACATACAATTTTCAAATTTCTTGTACTTGCTAACTTTGCTACCTCGGGCAGCTATGTTACCATGGATGAATCACACAAGATTTGACTTTATAGGCTAGAACTGATGTCGCGCCAACTGTTTAGCTCAAAATACAGTCAAGAAAGTAGCTCTGAAGCCGAGAAACGGCATCGACCATAAGCACTAAAGTGAAATTACGTACAATTTTCAAATTTCTTGTACTTGCTAACTTTGCGACCTCGGGCAGCTATGTTACCATCTAGGAACTGCACAACATTTGACTCTATAGGCTAGAACTGAAGTCGCGCCAACAGCTTAACTCAAAATGCAGTCAAGAAAGTAGCTCTGAAGATGAGAACCGGCATCGACCATAAGCACTAAAGTGAAATTACGTACAATTTTCAAATTTCTTGTACTTGCTAACTTTGCGACCTCGGGCAGCTATGTTACCATCTAGGAACCACACAAAATTTGACTTTATAGGCTAGAGCTGAAGCCGCGCCAACTGCTTAACTCAAAATACAGTCAAGAAAGTAGCTCTGAAGCCGAGAAACGGCATCGACCATAAGCACTACCGTGAAATTACGTACAATTTTCAGATTTCTTGTACTCGCTAACTTTGCGACCTCGGGCAGCTATGTTACCATGGAGGAACCACACAACATTTGACTTTATAGGCTAGAATTGAAGTCGCGCCAACTGCTTAACTCAAAATACAGTCAAGAAAGTAGCTCTAAAGATGAGAACCGGCATCGACCATAAGCACTACCGTGAAATTACGTACAATTTTCAAATTTCTTGTACATGCTAACTTTGCGACCTCGGGCAGCTATGTTATAATGGAGGAACCACACAACATTTGACTTTATAGGCTAGAACTGAAGTCGCGCCAACAGCTTCACTCAAAATACAGTCAAGAAAGTAGCTCTGAAGATGAGAACCGGCATTGACCATAAGCACTACCGTGAAATTACATACTATTTTCAAATTTCTTGTACTTGCTAACTTTGCTACCTCGGGCAGCTATGTTACCATGGATGAATCACACAAGATTTGACTTTATAGGCTAGAACTGATGTCGCGCCAACTGTTTAGCTCAAAATACAGTCAAGAAAGTAGCTCTGAAGCCGAGAAATGGCATCGACCATAAGCACTAAAGTGAAATTACGTACAATTTTCAAATTTCTTGTACTTGCTAACTTTGCGACCTCGGGCAGCTATGTTACCATCTAGGAACCACACAAGATTTGACTTTATAGGCTAGAACTGAAGTCGCGCCAACAGCTTCAATCAAAATACAGTCAAGAAAGTAGCTCTGAAGATGAGAACCGGCATTGACCATAAGCACTACCGTGAAATTACATACAATTTTCAAATTTCTTGTACTTGCTAACTTTGCGACCTCGGGCAGCTATGTTACCACCTAGGAACTGCACAACATTTGACTTTATAGGCTAGAACTGAAGTCGCGCCAACAGTTTAACTCAAAATGCAGTCAAGAAAGTAGCTCTGAAGATGAGAACCGGCATCGACCATAAGCACTAAAGTGAAATTACGTACAATTTTCAAATTTCTTGTACTTGCTAACTTTGCGACCTCGGGCAGCTATGTTACCATCTAGGAACCACACAAGATTTGACTTTATAGGCTAGAGCTGAAGCCGCGCCAACTGCTTAACTCAAAATACAGTCAAGAAAGTAGCTCTGAAGCCGAGAAACGGCATCGACCATAAGCACTAAAGTGAAATTACGTACAATTTTCAAATTTCTTGTACTTGCTAACTTTGCGACCTCGGGCAGCTATGTTACCATGGAGGAACCACATAAGATTTGACTTTATATGCTAGAACTGAAGTCGCGCCAACTGCTTAACTCAAAATACAGTCGAGAAAGTAGCTCTGAAGCCGAGAAACGGGATCGACCATAAGCACTAATGTGAAATTACGTACAATTTTCAAATTTCTTGTACTTTCTAAATTTTCGACCTCGGGCAGCTATGTTACCATCTAGGAACCACACAACATTTGACTTTAAAGGCTAGAACTGAAGTCGCGCCAACAGCTTCACTCAAAATACAGTCAAGAAAGTAGCTCTGAAGATGAGAACCGGCATTGACCATAAGCACTACCGTGAAATTACATACAATTTTCAAATTTCTTGTACTTGCTAACTTTGCTACCTCGGGCAGCTATGTTACCATGGATGAATCACACAAGATTTGACTTTATAGGCTAGAACTGATGTCGCGCCAACTGTTTAGCTCAAAATACAGTCAAGAAAGTAGCTCTGAAGCCGAGAAACGGCATCGACCATAAGCACTAAAGTGAAATTACGTACAATTTTCAAATTTCTTGTACTTGCTAACTTTGCGACCTCGGGCAGCTATGTTACCATCTAGGAACTGCACAACATTTGACTCTATAGGCTAGAACTGAAGTCGCGCCAACAGCTTAACTCAAAATGCAGTCAAGAAAGTAGCTCTGAAGATGAGAACCGGCATCGACCATAAGCACTAAAGTGAAATTACGTACAATTTTCAAATTTCTTGTACTTGCTAACTTTGCGACCTCGGGCAGCTATGTTACCATCTAGGAACTGCACAACATTTGACTCTATAGGCTAGAACTGAAGTCGCGCCAACAGCTTAACTCAAAATGCAGTCAAGAAAGTAGCTCTGAAGATGAGAACCGGCATCGACCATAAGCACTAAAGTGAAATTACGTACAATTTTCAAATTTCTTGTACTTGCTAACTTTGCGACCTCGGGCAGCTATGTTACCATCTAGGAACCACACAAAATTTGACTTTATAGGCTAGAGCTGAAGCCGCGCCAACTGCTTAACTCAAAATACAGTCAAGAAAGTAGCTCTGAAGCCGAGAAACGGCATCGACCATAAGCACTACCGTGAAATTACGTACAATTTTCAGATTTCTTGTACTCGCTAACTTTGCGACCTCGGGCAGCTATGTTACCATGGAGGAACCACACAACATTTGACTTTATAGGCTAGAATTGAAGTCGCGCCAACTGCTTAACTCAAAATACAGTCAAGAAAGTAGCTCTAAAGATGAGAACCGGCATCGACCATAAGCACTACCGTGAAATTACGTACAATTTTCAAATTTCTTGTACATGCTAACTTTGCGACCTCGGGCAGCTATGTTATAATGGAGGAACCACACAACATTTGACTTTATAGGCTAGAACTGAAGTCGCGCCAACAGCTTCACTCAAAATACAGTCAAGAAAGTAGCTCTGAAGATGAGAACCGGCATTGACCATAAGCACTACCGTGAAATTACATACTATTTTCAAATTTCTTGTACTTGCTAACTTTGCTACCTCGGGCAGCTATGTTACCATGGATGAATCACACAAGATTTGACTTTATAGGCTAGAACTGATGTCGCGCCAACTGTTTAGCTCAAAATACAGTCAAGAAAGTAGCTCTGAAGCCGAGAAATGGCATCGACCATAAGCACTAAAGTGAAATTACGTACAATTTTCAAATTTCTTGTACTTGCTAACTTTGCGACCTCGGGCAGCTATGTTACCATCTAGGAACCACACAAGATTTGACTTTATAGGCTAGAACTGAAGTCGCGCCAACAGCTTCAATCAAAATACAGTCAAGAAAGTAGCTCTGAAGATGAGAACCGGCATTGACCATAAGCACTACCGTGAAATTACATACAATTTTCAAATTTCTTGTACTTGCTAACTTTGCGACCTCGGGCAGCTATGTTACCACCTAGGAACTGCACAACATTTGACTTTATAGGCTAGAACTGAAGTCGCGCCAACAGTTTAACTCAAAATGCAGTCAAGAAAGTAGCTCTGAAGATGAGAACCGGCATCGACCATAAGCACTAAAGTGAAATTACGTACAATTTTCAAATTTCTTGTACTTGCTAACTTTGCGACCTCGGGCAGCTATGTTACCATCTAGGAACCACACAAGATTTGACTTTATAGGCTAGAGCTGAAGCCGCGCCAACTGCTTAACTCAAAATACAGTCAAGAAAGTAGCTCTGAAGCCGAGAAACGGCATCGACCATAAGCACTACCGTGAAATTACGTACAATTTTCAGATTTCTTGTACTCGCTAACTTTGCGACCTCGGGCAGCTATGTTACCATGGAGGAACCACACAACATTTGACTTTATAGGCTAGAATTGAAGTCGCGCCAACTGCTTAACTCAAAATACAGTCAAGAAAGTAGCTCTGAAGATGAGAACCGGCATCGACCATAAGCACTACCGTGAAATTACGTACAATTTTCAAATTTCTTGTACATGCTAACTTTGCGACCTCGGGCAGCTATGTTATAATGGAGGAACCACACAACATTTGACTTTATAGGCTAGAACTGAAGTCGCGCCAACAGCTTCACTCAAAATACAGTCAAGAAAGTAGCTCTGAAGATGAGAACCGGCGTTGACCATAAGCACTACCGTGAAATTACATACTATTTTCAAATTTCTTGTACTTGCTAATTTTGCTACCTCGGGCAGCTATGTTACCATGGATGAATCACACAAGATTTGACTTTATAGGCTAGAACTGATGTCGCGCCAACTGTTTAGCTCAAAATACAGTCAAGAAAGTAGCTCTGAAGCCGAGAAATGGCATCGACCATAAGCACTAAAGTGAAATTACGTACAATTTTCAAATTTCTTGTACTTGCTAACTTTGCGACCTCGGGCAGCTATGTTACCATCTAGGAACCACACAAGATTTGACTTTATAGGCTAGAACTGAAGTCGCGCCAACAGCTTCAATCAAAATACAGTCAAGAAAGTAACTCTGAAGCCGAGAAACGGCATCGACCATAAGCAGTACTGTGAAATTACGTACAATTTTCAAATTTCTTGTACTTGCTAACTTTGCTACCTCGGGCAGCTATGTTACCATGGATGAATCACACAAGATTTGACTTTATAGGCTAGAACTGATGTCGCGCCAACTGTTTAGCTCAAAATACAGTCAAGAAAGTAGCTCTGAAGCCGAGACACGGCATCGACCATAAGCACTAAAGTGAAATTACGTACAATTTTCAAATTTCTTGTACTTGCTAACTTTGCGACCTCGGGCAGCTATGTTACCATCTGGGAACTGCACAACATTTGACTTTATAGACTAGAGCTGAAGTCGCGCCAACTGCTTAACTCAAAATACAGTCAAGAAAGTAGCTCTGAAGATGAGAACCGGCATTGACCATAAGCACTACCGTGAAATTACATACTATTTTCAAATTTCTTGTACTTGCTAACTTTGCTACCTCGGGCAGCTATGTTACCATGGATGAATCACACAAGATTTGACTTTATAGGCTAGAACTGATGTCGCGCCAACTGTTTAGCTCAAAATACAGTCAAGAAAGTAGCTCTGAAGCCGAGAAATGGCATCGACCATAAGCACTAAAGTGAAATTACGTACAATTTTCAAATTTCTTGTACTTGCTAACTTTGCGACCTCGGGCAGCTATGTTACCATCTAGGAACCACACAAGATTTGACTTTATAGGCTAGAACTGAAGTCGCGCCAACAGCTTCAATCAAAATACAGTCAAGAAAGTAACTCTGAAGCCGAGAAACGGCATCGACCATAAGCACTACTGTGAAATTACGTACAATTTTCAAATTTCTTGTACTTGCTAACTTTGCTACCTCGGGCAGCTATGTTACCATGGATGAATCACACAAGATTTGACTTCGTAGGCTAGAACTGATGTCGCGCCAACTGTTTAGCTCAAAATACAGTCAAGAAAGTAGCTCTGAAGCCGAGAAACGCCATCGACCATAAGCACTAAAGTGAAATTACGTACAATTTTCAAATTTCTTGTACTTGCTAACTTTGCGACCTCGGGCAGCTATGTTACCATCTAGGAACTGCACAACATTTGACTTTATAGGCTAGAACTGAAGTCGCGCCAACAGTTTAACTCAAAATGCAGTCAAGAAAGTAGCTCTGAAGATGAGAACCGGCATCGACCATAAGCACTAAAGTGAAATTACGTACAATTTTCAAATTTCTTGTACTTGCTAACTTTGCGACCTCGGGCAGCTATGTTACCATGGAGGAACCACACAACATTTGACTTTATAGGCTAGAATTGAAGTCGCGCCAACTGCTTAACTCAAAATACAGTCAAGAAAGTAGCTCTGAAGATGAGAACCGGCATCGACCATAAGCACTACCGTAAAATTACGTACAATTTTCAAATTTCTTGTACATGCTAACTTTGCGACCTCGGGGAGCTATGTTATAATGGAGGAACCACACAACATTTGACTTTATAGGCTAGAACTGAAGTCGCGCCAACAGCTTCACTCAAAATACAGTCAAGAAAGTAGCTCTGAAGATGAGAACCGGCATTGACCATAAGCACTACCGTGAAATTACATACTATTTTCAAATTTCTTGTACTTGCTAACTTTGCTACCTCGGGCAGCTATGTTACCATGGATGAATCACACAAGATTTGACTTTATAGGCTAGAACTGATGTCGCGCCAACTGTTTAGCTCAAAATACAGTCAAGAAAGTAGCTCTGAAGCCGAGAAATGGCATCGACCATAAGCACTAAAGTGAAATTACGTACAATTTTCAAATTTCTTGTACTTGCTAACTTTGCGACCTCGGGCAGCTATGTTACCATCTAGGAACCACACAAGATTTGACTTTATAGGCTAGAACTGAAGTCGCGCCAACAGCTTCAATCAAAATACAGTCAAGAAAGTAGCTCTGAAGATGAGAACCGGCATTGACCATAAGCACCACCGTGAAATTACATACAATTTTCAAATTTCTTGTACTTGCTAACTTTGCGACCTCGGGCAGCTATGTTACCATCTAGGAACTGCACAACATTTGACTTTATAGGCTAGAACTGAAGTCGCGCCAACAGTTTAACTCAAAATGCAGTCAAGAAAGTAGCTCTGAAGATGAGAACCGGCATCGACCATAAGCACTAAAGTGAAATTACGTACAATTTTCAAATTTCTTGTACTTGCTAACTTTGCGACCTCGGGCAGCTATGTTACCATCTAGGAACCACACAAGATTTGACTTTATAGGCTAGAACTGAAGCCGCGCCAACTGCTTAACTCAAAATACAGTCAAGAAAGTAGCTCTGAAGCCGAGAAACGCCATCGACCATAAGCACTAAAGTGAAATTACGTACAATTTTCAAATTTCTTGTACTTGCTAACTTTGCGACCTCGGGCAGCTATGTTACCATCTAGGAACTGCACAACATTTGACTTTATAGGCTAGAACTGAAGTCGCGCCAACAGTTTAACTCAAAATGCAGTCAAGAAAGTAGCTCTGAAGATGAGAACCGGCATCGACCATAAGCACTAAAGTGAAATTACGTACAATTTTCAGATTTCTTGTACTCGCTAACTTTGCGACCTCGGGCAGCTATGTTACCATGGAGGAACCTCACAACATTTGACTTTATAGGCTAGAATTGTAGTCGCGCCAACTGCTTAACTCAAAATACAGTCAAGAAAGTAGCTCTGAAGATGAGAACCGGCATCGACCATAAGCACTACCGTGAAATTACGTACAATTTTCAAATTTCTTGTACATGCTAACTTTGCGACCTCGGGCAGCTATGTTATAATGGAGGAACCACACAACATTTGACTTTATAGGCTAGAACTGAAGTCGCGCCAACAGCTTCACTCAAAATACAGTCAAGAAAGTAGCTCTGAAGATGAGAACCGGCATTGACCATAAGCACTACCGTGAAATTACATACTATTTTCAAATTTCTTGTACTTGCTAACTTTGCGACCTCGGGCAGTTATGTTACCATCTAGGAACTGCACAACATTTGACTTTATAGGCTAGAACTGAAGTCGCGCCAACAGTTTAACTCAAAATGCAGTCAAGAAAGTAGCTCTGAAGATGAGAACCGGCATCGACCATAAGCACTAAAGTGAAATTACGTACAATTTTCAAATTTCTTGTACTTGCTAACTTTGCTACCTCGGGCAGCCTTGTTACCATGGATGAATCACACAAGATTTGACTTTATAGGCTAGAACTGATGTCGCGCCAACTGTTCAGCTCAAAATACAGTCAAGAAAGTAGCTCTGAAGCCGAGAAACGGCATCGACCATAAGCACTAAAGTGAAATTACGTACAATTTTCAAATTTCTTGTACTTGCTAACTTTGCGACCTCGGGCAGCTATGTTACCATCTAGGAACCACACAAGATTTGACTTTATAGGCTAGAACTGAAGTCGCGCCAACTGCTTAACTCAAAATACAGTCAAGAAAGTAGCTCTGAAGCCGAGAAACGGCATCGACCATAAGCACTAAAGTGAAATTACGTACAATTTTCAAATTTCTTGTACTTGCTAACTTTGCGACCTCGGGCAGCTATGTTACCATGGAGGAACCACATAAGATTTGACTTTATATGCTAGAACTGAAGTCGCGCCAACTGCTTAACTCAAAATACAGTCGAGAAAGTAGCTCTGAAGATGAGAACCGGCATCGACCATAAGCACTAAAGTGAAATTACGTACAATTTTCAAATTTCTTGTACTTGCTAACTTTGCGACCTCGGGCAGCTATGTTACCATCTAGGAACCACACAAGATTTGACTTTATAGGCTAGAGCTGAAGCCACGCCAACTGCTTAACTCAAAATACAGTCAAGAAAGTAGCTCTGAAGATGAGAACCGGCATCGACCATAAGCACTAAAGTGAAATTACGTACAATTTTCAAATTTCTTGTACTTGCTAACTTTGCGACCTCGGGCAGCTATGTTACCATCTAGGAACCACACAAGATTTGACTTTATAGGCTAGAGCTGAAGCCGCGCCAACTGCTTAACTCAAAATACAGTCAAGAAAGTAGCTCTGAAGCCGAGAAACGGCATCGACCATAAGCACTACCGTGAAATTACGTACAATTTTCAGATTTCTTGTACTCGCTAACTTTGCGACCTCGGGCAGCTATGTTACCATGGAGGAACCACACAACATTTGACTTTATATGCTAGAACTGAAGTCGCGCCAACTGCTTAACTCAAAATACAGTCGAGAAAGTAGCTCTGAAGCCGAGAAACGGGATCGACCATAAGCACTAATGTGAAATTACGTACAATTTTCAAATTTCTTGTACTTTCCAAAATTCGACCTCGGGCAGCTATGTTACCATCTAGGAACCACACAACATTTGACTTTAAAGGCTAGAACTGAAGTCGCGCCAACAGCTTCACTCAAAATACAGTCAAGAAAGTAGCTCTGAAGATGAGAACCGGCATTGACCATAAGCACTACCGTGAAATTGCATACAATTTTCAAATTTCTTGTACTTGCTAACTTTGCTACCTCGGGCAGCTATGTTACCATGGATGAATCACACAAGATTTGACTTTATAGGCTAGAACTGATGTCGCGCCAACTGTTTAGCTCAAAATACAGTCAAGAAAGTAGCTCTGAAGCCGAGAAATGGCATCGACCATAAGCACTAAAGTGAAATTACGTACAATTTTCAAATTTCTTGTACTTGCTAACTTTGCGACCTCGGGCAGCTATGTTACCATCTAGGAACTGCACAACATTTGACTTTATAGGCTAGAACTGAAGTCGCGCCAACAGTTTAACTCAAAATGCAGTCAAGAAAGTAGCTCTGAAGATGAGAACCGGCATTGACCATAAGCACTACCGTGAAATTACATACAATTTTCAAATTTCTTGTACTTGCTAACTTTGCGACCTCGGGCAGCTATGTTACCATCTAGGAACTGCACAACATTTGACTTTAAAGGCTAGAACTGAAGTCGCGCCAACAGCTTCACTCAAAATACAGTCAAGAAAGTAGCTCTGAAGATGAGAACCGGCATTGACCATAAGCACTACCGTGAAATTACATACAATTTTCAAATTTCTTGTACTTGCTAACTTTGCGACCTCGGGCAGCTATGTTACCATCTAGGAACTGCACAACATTTGACTTTATAGGCTAGAACTGAAGTCGCGCCAACAGTTTAACTCAAAATGCAGTCAAGAAAGTAGCTCTGAAGATGAGAACCGGCATCGACCATAAGCACTAAAGTGAAATTACGTACAATTTTCAAATTTCTTGTACTTGCTAACTTTGCGACCTCGGGCAGCTATGTTACCATCTAGGAACCACACAAGATTTGACTTTATAGGCTAGAGCTGAAGCCGCGCCAACTGCTTAACTCAAAATACAGTCAAGAAAGTAGCTCTGAAGCCGAGAAACGGCATCGACCATAAGCACTACCGTGAAATTACGTACAATTTTCAGATTTCTTGTACTTGCTAACTTTGCGACCTCGGGCAGCTATGTTACCATCTAGGAACCACACAAGATTTGACTTTATAGGCTAGAGCTGAAGCCGCGCCAACTGCTTAACTCAAAATACAGTCAAGAAAGTAGCTCTGAAGCCGAGAAACGGCATCGACCATAAGCACTACCGTGAAATTACGTACAATTTTCAGATTTCTTGTACTCGCTAACTTTGCGACCTCGGGCAGCTATGTTACCATGGAGGAACCACACAACATTTGACTTTATAGGCTAGAACTGAAGTCGCGCCAACAGCTTCACTCAAAATACAGTCAAGAAAGTAGCTCTGAAGATGAGAACCGGCATTGACCATAAGCACTACCGTGAAATTACATACTATTTTCAAATTTCTTGTACTTGCTAACTTTGCTACCTCGGGCAGCTATGTTACCATGGATGAATCACACAAGATTTGACTTTATAGGCTAGAACTGATGTCGCGCCAACAGCTTCACTCAAAATACAGTCAAGAAAGTAGCTCTGAAGCCGAGACACGGCATCGACCATAAGCACTAAAGTGAAATTACGTACAATTTTCAAATTTCTTGTACTTGCTAACTTTGCGACCTCGGGCAGCTATGTTACCATCTGGGAACTGCACAACATTTGACTTTATAGACTAGAGCTGAAGTCGCGCCAACTGCTTAACTCAAAATACAGTCAAGAAAGTAGCTCTGAAGATGAGAACCGGCATCGACCATAAGCACTACCGTGAAATTACGTACAATTTTCAAATTTCTTGTACATGCTAACTTTGCGACCTCGGGCAGCTATGTTATAATGGAGGAACCACACAACATTTGACTTTATAGACTAGAGCTGAAGTCGCGCCAACTGCTTAACTCAAAATACAGTCAAGAAAGTAGCTCTGAAGATGAGAACCGGCATTGACCATAAGCACTACCGTGAAATTACATACAATTTTCAAATTTCTTGTACTTGCTAACTTTGCGACCTCGGGCAGCTATGTTACCATCTAGGAACCACACAAGATTTGACTTTATAGGCTAGAACTGAAGTCGCGCCATCAGCTTCAATCAAAATACAGTCAGGATAGTAGCTCTGAAGATGAGAACCGGCATTGACCATAAGCACTACCGTGAAATTACATACAATTTTCAAATTTCTTGTACTTGCTAACTTTGCAACCTCGGGCAGCTATGTTACCATGGACGAATCACACAAGATTTGACTTTATAGGCTAGAACTGATTTCGCGCCAACTGTTTAGCTCAAAATACAGTCAAGAAAGTAGCTCTGAAGCCGAGAAACGGCATCGACCATAAACACTACCGTGAAATTACGTACAATTTTCAAATTTCTTGTACTTGCTAACTTTGCGACCTCGGGCAGCTATGTTACCATGGAGGAACCACATAAGATTCAACTGCTTAACTCAAAATACAGTCAAGAAAGTAGCTCTCAAGCCGAGAAACGGCATCGACCATAAACACACCGTGAAATTACGTACAATTTTCAAATTTCTTGTACTTGCTAACTTTGCGACCTCGGGCAGCTATGTTACCATGGAGGAACCACATAAGATTCAACTGCTTAACTCAAAATACAGTCAAGAAAGTAGCTCTGAAGCCGAGAAACGGCATCGACCATAAACACACCGTGAAATTACGTACAATTTTCAAATTTCTTGTACTTGCTAACTTTGCGACCTCGGGCGACCTCCATGTTACCATGGAGGAACCACACAAGATTTGACTTTATATGCTAGAACTGAAGTCGCGCCAACTGCTTAACGCAAAATACAGTCAAGAAAGTAGCTCTGAAGATGAGAACCGGCATCGACCATAAGCACCACCGTGAAATTACGTACAATTTTCAAATTTCTTGTACTTGCTAACTTTGCGATTTCGGGCAGCTATGTTACCATCCAGGAACCACACAAGATTTGACTTTATAGGCTAGAACTGAAGTCGCGCCAACTGCTTAACTCAAAACACAGTCAAGAAAGTACCTCTGAAGCCGAGAAACGGCATCGACCATAAACACTACCGTGAAATTACGTACAATTTTCAAATTTCGTGTACTTGCTAACTTTGCAACCTCGGCCAGCTATGTTACCATGGATGAATCACACAAGATTTGACTTTATAGGCTAGAACTGATGTCGCGCCAACTGTTTAGCTCAAAATACAGTCAAGAAAGTAGCTCTGAAACCGAGACGCGGCATCGACCATAAGCACTACCGTGAAATTACGTACAATTTTCAAATTTCTTGTACATGCTAACTTTGCGACCTCGGGCAGCTATGTTATAATGGAGGATCCACACAACATTTTACTTTATAGGCTAGAACTGAAGTCGCGCCAACAGCTTCACTCAAAATACAGTCAAGAAAGTAGCTCTGAAGATGAGAACCGGCATTGACCATAAGCACTACCGTGAAATTACGTACAATTTTCAAATTTCTTGTACTTGCTAACTTTGCTACCTCGGGCAGCTATGCTACCATCTAGGAACCACACAAGATTTGACTTTATAGGCTAGAACTGATGTCGCGCCAACTGTTTAGCTCAAAATACAGTCAAGAAAGTAGCTCTGAAGCCGAGAAACGGCATCGACCATAAGCACTAAAGTGAAATTACGTACAATTTTCAAATTTCTTGTACTTGCTAACTTTGCGACCTCGGGCAGCTATGTTACCATCTAGGAACTGCACAACATTTGACTTTATAGGCTAGAACTGAAGTCGCGCCAACAGCTTAACTCAAAATGCAGTCAAGAAAGTAGCTCTGAAGATGAGAACCGGCATCGACCATAAGCACTAAAGTGAAATTACGTACAATTTTCAAATTTCTTGTACTTGCTAACTTTGCGACCTCGGGCAGCTATGTTACCATCTAGGAACCACACAAGATTTGACTTTATAGGCTAGAGCTGAAGTCGCGCCAACTGCTTAACTCAAAATACAGTCAAGAAAGTAGCTCTGAAGCCGAGAAACGGCATCGACCATAAGCACTACCGTGAAATTACGTACAATTTTCAGATTTCTTGTACTCGCTAACTTTGCGACCTCGGGCAGCTATGTTACCATGGAGGAACCACACAACATTTGACTTTATAGGCTAGAATTGAAGTCGCGCCAAATGCTTAACTCAAAATACAGTCAAGAAAGTAGCTCTGAAGATGAGAACCGGCATCGACCATAAGCACTACCGTGAAATTACGTACAATTTTCAAATTTCTTGTACATGCTAACTTTGCGACCTCGGGCAGCTATGTTATAATGGAGGAACCACACAACATTTGACTTTATAGGCTAGAACTGAAGTCGCGCCAACAGCTTCACTCAAAATACAGTCAAGAAAGTAGCTCTGAAGATGAGAACCGGCATTGACCATAAGCACTACCGTGAAATTACATACAATTTTCAAATTTCTTGTACTTGCTAACTTTGCGACCTCGGGCAGCTATGTTACCATCTAGGAACCACACAAGATTTGACTTTATAGGCTAGAACTGAAGTCGCGCCAACAGCTTCAATCAAAATACAGTCAGGATAGTAGCTCTGAAGATGAGAACCGGCATTGACCATAAGCACTACCGTGAAATTACATACAATTTTCAAATTTCTTGTACTTGCTAACTTTGCAACCTCGGGCAGCTATGTTACCATGGAGGAACCACACAAGATTTGACTTTATAGGCTAGAACTGATGTCGCGCCAACTGTTTAGCTCAAAATACAGTCAAGAAAGTAGCTCTGAAGCCGAGAAACGGCATCGACCATAAACACTAAAGTGAAATTACGTACAATTTTCAAATTTCTTGTACTTGCTAACTTTGCGACCTCGGGCAGCTATGTTACCATCTAGGAACTGCACAACATTTGACTTTATAGGCTAGAACTGAAGTCGCGCCAACAGCTTCAATCAAAATACAGTCAGGATAGTAGCTCTGAAGATGAGAACCGGCATTGACCATAAGCACTACCGTGAAATTACATACAATTTTCAAATTTCTTGTACTTGCTAACTTTGCAACCTCGGGCAGCTATGTTACCATGGAGGAACCACACAAGATTTGACTTTATAGGCTAGAACTGATGTCGCGCCAACTGTTTAGCTCAAAATACAGTCAAGAAAGTAGCTCTGAAGCCGAGAAACGGCATCGACCATAAACACTACCGTGAAATTACGTACAATTTTCAAATTTCTTGTACTTTCTAACTTTGCGACCTCGGGCAGCTATGTTACCATGGAGGAACCACACAAGATTTGACTTTATAGGCTAGAACTGAAGTCGCGCCAACAGTTTAACTCAAAATACAGTCAAGAAAGTAACTCTGAAGCCGAGAAACGGCATCGACCCTAAACACTACCGTGAAATTACGTACAATTTTCAAATTTCTTGTACTTGCTAACTTTGCGACCTCGGGCAGCTATGTTATAATGGAGGAACCACACAACATTTGACTTTATAGGCTAGAACTGAAGTCGCGCCAACAGCTTAACTCAAAATACAGTCAAGAAAGTAGCTCTGAAGATGAGAACTGCCATCGACCGTAAGCACTACCGTGAAATTACGTACAATTTTCAAATTTCTTGTACTTGCTAACTTTGCGACCTCGGGCAGCTATGTTACCATGGAGGAACCACACAAGATTTGACTTTATAGGCTAGAACTGAAGTCGCGCCAACTGCTTAACTCAAAATACATTCAAGAAAGTAGCTCTGAAGCCGAGAAACGGGATCGACCCTAAACACTACCGTGAAATTACGTACAATTTTCAAATTTCTTGTACTTGCTAACTTTGCGACCTCGGGCAGCTATGTTACCATGGAGGAATCACACAAGATTTGACTTTATAGGCTAGAACTGAAGTCGCGCCAACAGCTTCAATCAAAATACAGTCAGGATAGTAGCTCTGAAGATGAGAACCGCCATCGACCATAAGCACTACCGTGAAATTACGTACAATTTTCAAATTTCTTGTACTTGCTAACTTTGCGACCTCGGGCAGCTATGTTACCATGGATGAACCACACAAGATTTGACTTTATAGGCTAGAACTGATGTCGCGCCAACTGTTTAGCTCAAAATACAGTCAAGAAAGTAGCTCTGAAGCCGAGAAACGGCATCGACCATAAACACTAAAGTGAAATTACGTACAATTTTCAAATTTCTTGTACTTGCTAACTTTGCGACCTCGGGCAGCTATGTTACCATCTAGGAACTGCACAACATTTGACTTTATAGGCTAGAACTGAAGTCGCGCCAACAGCTTAACTCAAAATACAGTCAAGAAAGTAACTCTGAAGCCGAGAAACGGCATCGACCCTAAACACTACCGTGAAATTACGTACAATTTTCAAATTTCTTGTACTTGCTAACTTTGCGACCTCGGGCAGCTATGTTATAATGGAGGAACCACACAACATTTGACTTTATAGGCTAGAACTGAAGTCGCGCCAACAGCTTAACTCAAAATACAGTCAAGAAAGTAGCTCTGAAGATGAGAACCGCCATCGACCGTAAGCACTACCGTGAAATTACGTACAATTTTCAAATTTCTTGTACTTGCTAACTTTGCGACCTCGGGCAGCTATGTTACCATGGAGGAACCACACAAGATTTGACTTTATAGGCTAGAACTGAAGTCGCGCCAACTGCTTAACTCAAAATACATTCAAGAAAGTAGCTCTGAAGCCGAGAAACGGGATCGACCCTAAACACTACCGTGAAATTACGTACAATTTTCAAATTTCTTGTACTTGCTAACTTTGCGACCTCGGGCAGCTATGTTACCATGGAGGAATCACACAAGATTTGACTTTATAGGCTAGAACTGAAGTCGCGCCAACAGCTTCAATCAAAATACAGTCAGGATAGTAGCTCTGAAGATGAGAACCGCCATCGACCATAAGCACTACCGTGAAATTACGTACAATTTTCAAATTTCTTGTACTTGCTAACTTTGCGACCTCGGGCAGCTATGTTACCATGGATGAATCACACAAGATTTGACTTTATAGGCTAGAACTGATGTCGCGCCAACTGTTTAGCTCAAAATACAGTCAAGAAAGTAGCTCTGAAGCCGAGAAACGGCATCGACCATAAGCACTAAAGTGAAATTGCGTACAATTTTCAAATTTCTTGTACTTGCTAACTTTGCGACCTCGGGCAGCTATGTTACCATCTAGGAACCACACAAGATTTGACTTTATAGGCTAGAGCTGAAGTCGCGCCAACAGCTTAACTCAAAATGCAGTCAAGAAAGTAGCTCTGAAGATGAGAACCGGCATCGACCATAAGCACTACCGTGAAATTACGTACAATTTTCAGATTTCTTGTACTCGCTAACTTTGCGACCTCGGGCAGCTATGTTACCATGGAGGAACCACACAACATTTGACTTTATAGGCTAGGACTGAAGTCGCGCCAACAGCTTAACTCAAAATACAGTCAAGAAAGTAGCTCTGAAGATGAGAACCGGCATCGACCATAAGCACTACCGTGAAATTACGTACAATTTTCAAATTTCTTGTACTTGCTAACTTTGCGATTTCGGGCAGCTATGTTACCATCCAGGAACCACACAAGATTTGACTTTATAGGCTAGAACTGAAGTCGCGCCAACTGCTTAACTCAAAACACAGTCAAGAAAGTACCTCTGAAGCCGAGAAACGGCATCGACCATAAACACTACCGTGAAATTACGTACAATTTTCAAATTTCGTGTACTTGCTAACTTTGCGACCTCGGCCAGCTATGTTACCATGGAGGAACCACACAAGATTTGACTTTATAGGCTAGAGCTGAAGTCGCGCCAACAGTTTAACTCAAAATGCAGTCAAGAAAGTAGCTCTGAAGTTGAGAACCGGCATCGACCATAAGCACTAAAGTGTAATTACGTACAATTTTCAAATTTCTTGTACTTGCTAACTTTGCGACCTCGGGCAGCTATGTTACCATCTAGGAACCACACAAGATTTGACTTTATAGGCTAGAACTGATGTCGCGCCAACTGTTTAGCTCAAAATACAGTCAAGAAAGTAGCTCTGAAGCCGAGAAACGGCATCGACCATAAACACTACCGTGAAATTACGTACAATTTTCAAATTTCGTGTACTTGCTAACTTTGCGACCTCGGCCAGCTATGTTACCATGGAGGAACCACACAAGATTTGACTTTATAGGCTAGAACTGAAGTCGCGGCAACAGCTTAACTCAAAATACAGTCAAGAAAGTAACTCTGAAGCCGAGAAACGGCATCGACCATAAGCACTACTGTGAAATTACGTACAATTTTCAAATTTCTTGTACTTGCTAACTTTGCGACCTCGGGCAGCTATGTTACCATGGATGAATCACACAAGATTTGACTTTATAGGCTAGAACTGATGTCGCGCCAACAGTTTAGCTCAAAATACAGTCAAGAAAGTAGCTCTGAAGCCGAGAAACGGCATCGACCATAAGCACTAAAGTGAAATTACGTACAATTTTCAAATTTCTTGTACTTGCTAACTTTGCGACCTCGGGCAGCTATGTTACCATCTAGAAACTGCACAACGTTTGACTTTATAGGCTAGAACTGAAGTCGCGCCAACAGCTTCAATCAAAATACAGTCAGGATAGTAGCTCTGAAGATGAGAACCGGCATTGACCATAAGCACTACCGTGAAATTACATACAATTTTCAAATTTCTTGTACTTGCTAACTTTGCAAGCTCGGGCAGCTATGTTACCATGGAGGAACCACACAAGATGAGAACCGGCATCGACCATAAGCACTACCGTGAAATTACGTACAATTTTCAAATTTCTTGTACATGCTAATTTTGCGACCTCGGGCAGCTATGTTATAATGGAGGAACCACACAACATTTGACTTTATAGGCTAGAACCGAAATCGCGCCAACAGCTTCACTCAAAATACAGTCAAGAAAGTAGCTCTGAAGATGAGAACCGGCATTGACCATAAGCACTACCGTGAAATTACATACTATTTTCAAATTTCTTGTACTTGCTAACTTTGCTACCTCGGGCAGCTATGTTGCCATGGATGAATCACACAAGAGTTGACTTTATAGGCTAGAACTGATGTCGCGCCAACTGTTTAGCTCAAAATACAGTCAAGAAAGTAGCTCTGAAGCCGAGAAATGGCATCGACCATAAGCACTAAAGTGAAATTACGTACAATTTTCAAATTTCTTGTACTTGCTAACTTTGCGACCTCGGGCAGTTATGTTACCATCTAGGAACCACACAAGATTTGACTTTATAGGCTAGAACTGATGTCGCGCCAACTGTTTAGCTCAAAATACAGTCAAGAAAGTAGCTCTGAAGCCGAGAAACGGCATCGACCATAAGCAGTACTGTGAAATTACGTACAATTTTCAAATTTCTTGTACTTGCTAACTTTGCTACCTCGGGCAGCTATGTTACCATGGAGGAACCACACAAGATTTGACTTTATAGGCTAGAACTGATGTCGCGCCAACTGTTTAGCTCAAAATACAGTCAAGAAAGTAGCTCTGAAGCCGAGAAACGGCATCGACCATAAACACTACCGTGAAATTACGTACAATTTTCAAATTTCTTGTACTTTCTAACTTTGCGACCTCGGGCAGCTATGTTACCATCTAGGAACCACACAACATTTGACTTTATAGGCTAGAACTGAAGTCGCGCCAACAGTTTAACTCAAAATGCAGTCAAGAAAGTAGCTCTGAAGTTGAGAACCGGCATCGACCATAAGCACTAAAGTGAAATTACGTACAATTTTCAAATTTCTTGTACTTGCTAACTTTGCGACCTCGGGCAGCTATGTTACCATCTAGGAACCACACAAGATTTGACTTTATAGGCTAGAACTGATGTCGCGCCAACTGTTTAGCTCAAAATACAGTCAAGAAAGTAGCTCTGAAGCCGAGAAACGGCATCGACCATAAGCAGTACTGTGAAATTACGTACAATTTTCAAATTTCTTGTACTTGCTAACTTTGCTACCTCGGGCAGCTATGTTACCATGGAGGAACCACACAAGATTTGACTTTATAGGCTAGAACTGATGTCGCGCCAACTGTTTAGCTCAAAATACAGTCAAGAAAGTAGCTCTGAAGCCGAGAAACGGCATCGACCATAAACACTACCGTGAAATTACGTACAATTTTCAAATTTCTTGTACTTTCTAACTTTGCGACCTCGGGCAGCTATGTTACCATGGAGGAACCACACAAGATTTGACTTTATAGGCTAGAACTGAAGTCGCGCCAACAGCTTAACTCAAAATACAGTCAAGAAAGTAACTCTGAAGCCGAGAAACGGCATCGACCATAAGCACTACTGTGAAATTACGTACAATTTTCAAATTTCTTGTACTTGCTAACTTTGCGACCTCGGGCAGCTATGTTACCATGGATGAATCACACAAGATTTGACTTTATAGGCTAGAACTGATGTCGCGCCAACTGTTTAGCTCAAAATACAGTCAAGAAAGTAGCTCAGAAGCCGAGAAACGGCATCGACCATAAACACTACCGTGAAATTACGTACAATTTTCAAATTTCTTGTACTTTCTAACTTTGCGACCTCGGGCAGCTATGTTACCATGGAGGAACCACACAAGATTTGACTTTATAGGCTAGAACTGAAGTCGCGCCAACAGCTTAACACAAAATACAGTCAAGAAAGTAACTCTGAAGCCGAGAAACGGCATCGACCATAAGCACTACTGTGAAATTACGTACAATTTTCAAATTTCTTGTACTTGCTAACTTTGCGACCTCGGGCAGCTATGTTACCATGGATGAATCACACAAGATTTGACTTTATAGGCTAGAACTGATGTCGCGCCAACAGTTTAACTCAAAATGCAGTCAAGAAAGTAGCTCTGAAGTTGAGAACCGGCATCGACCATAAGCACTAAAGTGAAATTACGTACAATTTTCAAATTTCTTGTACATGCTAACTTTGCGACCTCGGGCAGCTATGTTACCATGGAGGAACCACACAAGATTTGACTTTATAGGCTAGAACTGAAGTCGCGCCAACTGCTTAACTCAAAATACATTCAAGAAAGTAGCTCTGAAGCCGAGAAACGGGATCGACCCTAAACACTACCGTGAAATTACGTACAATTTTCAAATTTCTTGTACTTGCTAACTTTGCGACCTCGGGCAGCTATGTTACCATGGAGGAACCACACAAGATTTGACTTTATAGGCTAGAACTGATGTCGCGCCAACTGTTTAGCTCAAAATACAGTCAAGAAAGTAGCTCTGAAGCCGAGAAACGGCATCGACCATAAGCACAAAAGTGAAATTGCGTACAATTTTCAAATTTCTTGTACTTGCTAACTTTGCGACCTCGGGCAGCTATGTTACCATCTAGGAACCACACAAGATTTGACTTTATAGGCTAGAGCTGAAGTCGCGCCAACAGCTTAACTCAAAATGCAGTCAAGAAAGTAGCTCTGAAGATGAGAAACGGCATCGACCATAAACACTACCGTGAAATTACGTACAATTTTCAAATTTCTTGTACTTGCTAACTTTGCGACCTCGGGCAGCTATGTTACCATGGATGAATCACACAAGATTTGACTTTATAGGCTAGAACTGATGTCGCGCCAACTGTTTAGCTCAAAATACAGTCAAGAAAGTAGCTCTGAAGCCGAGAAACGGCATCGACCATAAGCACTAAAGTGAAATTGCGTACAATTTTCAAATTTCTTGTACTTGCTAACTTTGCGACCTCGGGCAGCTATGTTACCATCTAGGAACCACACAAGATTTGACTTTATAGGCTAGAGCTGAAGTCGCGCCAACAGCTTAACTCAAAATGCAGTCAAGAAAGTAGCTCTGAAGATGAGAACCGGCATCGACCATAAGCACTACCGTGAAATTACGTACAATTTTCAAATTTCTTGTACTTGCTAACTTTGCGATTTCGGGCAGCTATGTTACCATCCAGGAACCACACAAGATTTGACTTTATAGGCTAGAACTGAAGTCGCGCCAACTGCTTAGCTCAAAACACAGTCAAGAAAGTACCTCTGAAGCCGAGAAACGGCATCGACCATAAACACTACCGTGAAATTACGTACAATTTTCAAATTTCGTGTACTTGCTAACTTTGCGACCTCGGCCAGCTATGTTACCATGGAGGAACCACACAAGATTTGACTTTATAGGCTAGAGCTGAAGTCGCGCCAACTGCTTAACTCAAAATACAGTCAAGAAAGTAGCTCTGAAGATGAGAACCGGCATCGACCATAAGCACTACCGTGAAATTACGTACAATTTTCAAATTTCTTGTACATGCTAATTTTGCGACCTCGGGCAGCTATGTTATAATGGAGGAACCACACAACATTTGACTTTATAGGCTAGAACCGAAATCGCGCCAACAGCTTCACTCAAAATACAGTCAAGAAAGTAGCTCTGAAGATGAGAACCGGCATTGACCATAAGCACTACCTTGAAATTACATACTATTTTCAAATTTCTTGTACTTGCTAACTTTGCTACCTCGGGCAGCTATGTTGCCATGGATGAATCACACAAGAGTTGACTTTATAGGCTAGAACTTATGTCGCGCCAACTGTTTAGCTCAAAATACAGTCAAGAAAGTAGCTCTGAAGCCGAGAAATGGCATCGACCATAAGCACTAAAGTGAAATTACGTACAATTTTCAAATTTCTTGTACTTGCTAACTTTGCGACCTCGGGCAGCTATGTTACCATGGAGGAACCACACAAGATTTGACTTTATAGGCTAGAGCTGAAGTCGCGCCAACTGCTTAACTCAAAATACAGTCAAGAAAGTAGCTCTGAAGATGAGAACCGGCATCGACCATAAGCACTACCGTGAAATTACGTACAATTTTCAAATTTCTTGTACATGCTAATTTTGCGACCTCGGGCAGCTATGTTATAATGGAGGAACCACACAACATTTGACTTTATAGGCTAGAACCGAAATCGCGCCAACAGCTTAACTCAAAATACATTCAAGAAAGTAGCTTTGAAGCCGAGAAACGGGATCGACCCTAAACACTACCGTGAAATTACGTACAATTTTCAAATTTCTTGTACTTGCTAACTTTGCGACCTCGGGCAGCTATGTTACCATGGAGGAACCACACAAGATTTGACTTTGTAGGCTAGAACTGAAGTCGCGCCAACAGCTTCAATCAAAATACAGTCAGGATAGTAGCTCTGAAGATGAGAACCGCCATCGACCATAAGCACTACCGTGAAATTACGTACAATTTTCAAATTTCTTGTACTTGCTAACTTTGCGACCTCGGGCAGCTATGTTACCATGGAGGAACCACACAAGATTTGACTTTATAGGCTAGAACTGAAGTCGCGCCAACTGCTTAACTCAAAATACATTCAAGAAAGTAGCTTTGAAGCCGAGAAACGGGATCGACCCTAAACACTACCGTGAAATTACGTACAATTTTCAAATTTCTTGTACTTGCTAACTTTGCGACCTCGGGCAGCTATGTTACCATGGAGGAACCACACAAGATTTGACTTTGTAGGCTAGAACTGAAGTCGCGCCAACAGCTTCAATCAAAATACAGTCAGGATAGTAGCTCTGAAGATGAGAACCGCCATCGACCATAAGCAATACCGTGAAATTACGTACAATTTTCAAATTTCTTGTACTTGCTAACTTTGCGACCTCGGGCAGCTATGTTACCATGGATGAATCACACAAGATTTGACTTTATAGGCTAGAACTGATGTCGCGCCAACTGTTTAGCTCAAAATACAGTCAAGAAAGTAGCTCTGAAGCCGAGAAACGGCATCGACCATAAGCACTAAAGTGAAATTGCGTACAATTTTCAAATTTCTTGTACTTGCTAACTTTGCGACCTCGGGCAGCTATGTTACCATCTAGGAACCACACAAGATTTGACTTTATAGGCTAAAGCTGAAGTCGCGCCAACAGCTTAACTCAAAATACAGTCAAGAAAGTAGCTCTGAAGATGAGAACCGGCATCGACCATAAGCACTACCGTGAAATTACGTACAATTTTCAAATTTCTTGTACTTGCTAACTTTGCGATTTCGGGCAGCTATGTTACCATCCAGGAACCACACAAGATTTGACTTTATAGGCTAGAACTGAAGTCGCGCCAACTGCTTAACTCAAAACACAGTCAAGAAAGTACCTCTGAAGCCGAGAAACGGCATCGACCATAAACACTACCGTGATATTACGTACAATTTTCAAATTTCGTGTACTTGCTAAATTTGCGACCTCGGCCAGCTATGTTACCATGGAGGAACCACACAAGATTTGACTTTATAGGCTAGAGCTGAAGTCGCGCCAACAGCTTAACTCAAAATACAGTCAAGAAAGTAGCTCTGAAGTTGAGAACCGGCATCGACCATAAGCACTAAAGTGAAATTACGTACAATTTTCAAATTTCTTGTACACGCTAACTTTGCGACCTCGAGCAGCTATGTTACCATGGAGGAACCACACAAGATTTGACTTTGTAGGCTAGAACTGAAGTCGCGCCAACAGCTTCAATCAAAATACAGTCAGGATAGTAGCTCTGAAGATGAGAACCGCCATCGACCATAAGCACTACCGTGAAATTACGTACAATTTTCAGATTTCTTGTACTCGCTAACTTTGCGACCTCGGGCAGCTATGTTACCATGGAGGAACCACACAACATTTGACTTTATAGGCTAGGACTGAAGTCGCGCCAACAGCTTAACTCAAAATACAGTCAAGAAAGTAGCTCTGAAGATGAGAACCGGCATCGACCATAAGCACTACCGTGAAATTACGTACACTTTTCAAATTTCTTGTACTTGCTAACTTTGCGATTTCGGGCAGCTATGTTACCATGGATGAATCACACAAGATTTGACTTTATAGGCTAGAACTGATGTCGCGCCAACTGTTTAGCTCAAAATACAGTCAAGAAAGTAGCTCTGAAGCCGAGAAACGGCATCGACCATAAGCACTAAAGTGAAATTACGTACAATTTTCAAATTTCTTGTACTTGCTAACTTTGCGACCTCGGGCAGCTATGTTACCATCTAGGAACTGCACAACATTTGACTTTATAGGCTAGAACTGAAGTCGCGCCAACAGCTTAACTCAAAATGCAGTCAAGAAAGTAGCTCTGAAGATGAGAACCGGCATCGACCATAAGCACTAAAGTGAAATTACGTACAATTTTCAAATTTCTTGTACTTGCTAACTTTGCGACCTCGGGCAGCTATGTTACCATCTAGGAACTGCACAACATTTGACTTTATAGGCTAGAACTGAAGTCGCGCCAACAGTTTAACTCAAAATGCAGTCAAGAAAGTAGCTCTGAAGTTGAGAACCGGCATCGACCATAAGCACTAAAGTGAAATTACGTACAATTTTCAAATTTCTTGTACTTGCTAACTTTGCGACCTCGGGCAGCTATGTTACCATCTAGGAACCACACAAGATTTGACTTTATAGGCTAGAACTGATGTCGCGCCAACTGTTTAGCTCAAAATACAGTCAAGAAAGTAGCTCTGAAGCCGAGAAACGGCATCGACCATAAGCAGTACTGTGAAATTACGTACAATTTTCAAATTTCTTGTACTTGCTAACTTTGCTACCTCGGGCAGCTATGTTACCATGGAGGAACCACACAAGATTTGACTTTGTAGGCTAGAACTGATGTCGCGCCAACTGTTTAGCTCAAAATACAGTCAAGAAAGTAGCTCTGAAGCCGAGAAACGGCATCGACCATAAACACTACCGTGAAATTACGTACAATTTTCAAATTTCTTGTACTTTCTAACTTTGCGACCTCGGGCAGCTATGTTACCATGGAGGAACCACACAAGATTTGACTTTATAGGCTAGAACTGAAGTCGCGCCAACAGCTTAACTCAAAATACAGTCAAGAAAGTAACTCTGAAGCCGAGAAACGGCATCGACCATAAGCACTACTGTGAAATTACGTACAATTTTCAAATTTCTTGTACTTGCTAACTTTGCGACCTCGGGCAGCTATGTTACCATGGATGAATCACACAAGATTTGACTTTATAGGCTAGAACTGATGTCGCGCCAACTGTTTAGCTCAAAATACAGTCAAGAAAGTAGCTCTGAAGCCGAGAAACGGCATCGACCATAAGCACTAAAGTGAAATTACGTACAATTTTCAAATTTCTTGTACTTGCTAACTTTGCGACCTCGGGCAGCTATGTTACCATCTAGGAACTGCACAACATTTGACTTTATAGGCTAGAACTGAAGTCGCGCCAACAGCTTCAATCAAAATACAGTCAGGATAGTAGCTCTGAAGATGAGAACCGGCATTGACCATAAGCACTACCGTGAAATTACATACAATTTTCAAATTTCTTGTACTTGCTAACTTTGCAACCTCGGGCAGCTATGTTACCATGGAGGAACCACACAAGATTTGACTTTATAGGCTAGAACTGATGTCGCGCCAACTGTTTAGCTCAAAATACAGTCAAGAAAGTAGCTCTGAAGCCGAGAAACGGCATCGACCATAAACACTACCGTGAAATTACGTACAATTTTCAAATTTCTTGTACTTTCTAACTTTGTGACCTCGGGCAGCTATGTTACCATGGAGGAACCACACAAGATTTGACTTTATAGGCTAGAACTGAAGTCGCGCCAACAGCTTAACTCAAAATACAGTCAAGAAAGTAACTCTGAAGCCGAGAAACGGCATCGACCATAAGCACTACTGTGAAATTACGTACAATTTTCAAATTTCTTGTACTTGCTAACTTTGCGACCTCGGGCAGCTATGTTACCATGGATGAATCACACAAGATTTGACTTTATAGGCTAGAACTGATGTCGCGCCAACAGTTTAACTCAAAATGCAGTCAAGAAAGTAGCTCTGAAGTTGAGAACCGGCATCGACCATAAGCACTAAAGTGAAATTACGTACAATTTTCAAATTTCTTGTACATGCTAACTTTGCGACCTCGGGCAGCTATGTTACCATGGAGGAACCACACAAGATTTGACTTTGTAGGCTAGAACTGAAGTCGCGCCAACAGCTTCAATCAAAATACAGTCAGGATAGTAGCTCTGAAGATGAGAACCGCCATCGACCATAAGCACTACCGTGAAATTACGTACAATTTTCAAATTTCTTGTACTTGCTAACTTTGCGACCTCGGGCAGCTATGTTACCATGGAGGAACCACACAAGATTTGACTTTATAGGCTAGAACTGAAGTCGCGCCAACTGCTTAACTCAAAATACATTCAAGAAAGTAGCTTTGAAGCCGAGAAACGGGATCGACCCTAAACACTACCGTGAAATTACGTACAATTTTCAAATTTCTTGTACTTGCTAACTTTGCGACCTCGGGCAGCTATGTTACCATGGAGGAACCACACAAGATTTGACTTTGTAGGCTAGAACTGAAGTCGCGCCAACAGCTTCAATCAAAATACAGTCAGGATAGTAGCTCTGAAGATGAGAACCGCCATCGACCATAAGCAATACCGTGAAATTACGTACAATTTTCAAATTTCTTGTACTTGCTAACTTTGCGACCTCGGGCAGCTATGTTACCATGGATGAATCACACAAGATTTGACTTTATAGGCTAGAACTGATGTCGCGCCAACTGTTTAGCTCAAAATACAGTCAAGAAAGTAGCTCTGAAGCCGAGAAACGGCATCGACCATAAGCACTAAAGTGAAATTGCGTACAATTTTCAAATTTCTTGTACTTGCTAACTTTGCGACCTCGGGCAGCTATGTTACCATCTAGGAACCACACAAGATTTGACTTTATAGGCTAAAGCTGAAGTCGCGCCAACAGCTTAACTCAAAATACAGTCAAGAAAGTAGCTCTGAAGATGAGAACCGGCATCGACCATAAGCACTACCGTGAAATTACGTACAATTTTCAAATTTCTTGTACTTGCTAACTTTGCGATTTCGGGCAGCTATGTTACCATCCAGGAACCACACAAGATTTGACTTTATAGGCTAGAACTGAAGTCGCGCCAACTGCTTAACTCAAAACACAGTCAAGAAAGTACCTCTGAAGCCGAGAAACGGCATCGACCATAAACACTACCGTGATATTACGTACAATTTTCAAATTTCGTGTACTTGCTAAATTTGCGACCTCGGCCAGCTATGTTACCATGGAGGAACCACACAAGATTTGACTTTATAGGCTAGAGCTGAAGTCGCGCCAACAGCTTAACTCAAAATACAGTCAAGAAAGTAGCTCTGAAGTTGAGAACCGGCATCGACCATAAGCACTAAAGTGAAATTACGTACAATTTTCAAATTTCTTGTACACGCTAACTTTGCGACCTCGAGCAGCTATGTTACCATGGAGGAACCACACAAGATTTGACTTTGTAGGCTAGAACTGAAGTCGCGCCAACAGCTTCAATCAAAATACAGTCAGGATAGTAGCTCTGAAGATGAGAACCGCCATCGACCATAAGCACTACCGTGAAATTACGTACAATTTTCAGATTTCTTGTACTCGCTAACTTTGCGACCTCGGGCAGCTATGTTACCATGGAGGAACCACACAACATTTGACTTTATAGGCTAGGACTGAAGTCGCGCCAACAGCTTAACTCAAAATACAGTCAAGAAAGTAGCTCTGAAGATGAGAACCGGCATCGACCATAAGCACTACCGTGAAATTACGTACAATTTTCAAATTTCTTGTACTTGCTAACTTTGCGATTTCGGGCAGCTATGTTACCATCCAGGAACCACACAAGATTTGACTTTATAGGCTAGAACTGAAGTCGCGCCAACTGCTTAACTCAAAACACAGTCAAGAAAGTACCTCTGAAGCCGAGAAACGGCATCGACCATAAACACTACCGTGATATTACGTACAATTTTCAAATTTCGTGTACTTGCTAAATTTGCGACCTCGGCCAGCTATGTTACCATGGAGGAACCACACAAGATTTGACTTTATAGGCTAGAGCTGAAGTCGCGCCAACTGCTTAACTCAAAATACAGTCAAGAAAGTAGCTCTGAAGATGAGAACCGGCATCGACCATAAGCACTACCGTGAAATTACGTACAATTTTCAAATTTCTTGTACATGCTAATTTTGCGACCTCGGGCAGCTATGTTATAATGGAGGAACCACACAACATTTGACTTTATAGGCTAGAACCGAAATCGCGCCAACAGCTTCACTCAAAATACAGTCAAGAAAGTAGCTCTGAAGATGAGAACCGGCATTGACCATAAGCACTACCGTGAAATTACATACTATTTTCAAATTTCTTGTACTTGCTAACTTTGCTACCTCGGGCAGCTATGTTGCCATGGATGAATCACACAAGAGTTGACTTTATAGGCTAGAACTGATGTCGCGCCAACTGTTTAGCTCAAAATACAGTCAAGAAAGTAGCTCTGAAGCCGAGAACCGGCATCGACCATAAGCACTACCGTGAAATTACATACTATTTTCAAATTTCTGGTACTTGCTAACTTTGCTACCTCGGGCAGCTATGTTACCATGGATGAATCACACACGATTTGACTTTATAGGCTAGAACTGATGTCGCGCCAACTGTTTAGCTCAAAATACAGTCAAGAAAGTAGCTCTGAAGCCGAGAACCGGCATCGACCATAAGCACTACCGTGAAATTACGTACACTTTTCAAATTTCTTGTACTTGCTAACTTTGCTACCTCGGGCAGCTATGTTACCATGGATGAATCACACAAGATTTGACTTTATAGGCTAGAACTGATGTCGCGCCAACTGTTTAGCTCAAAATACAGTCAAGAAAGTAGCTCTGAAGCCGAGAAACGGCATCGACCATAAGCACTAAAGTGAAATTACGTACAATTTTCAAATTTCTTGTACTTGCTAACTTTGCGACCTCGGGCAGCTATGTTACCATCTAGGAACTGCACAACATTTGACTTTATAGGCTAGAACTGAAGTCGCGCCAACAGCTTAACTCAAAATGCAGTCAAGAAAGTAGCTCTGAAGATGAGAACCGGCATCGACCATAAGCACTAAAGTGAAATTACGTACAATTTTCAAATTTCTTGTACTTGCTAACTTTGCGACCTCGGGCAGCTATGTTACCATCTAGGAACCACACAAGATTTGACTTTATAGGCTAGAGCTGAAGTCGCGCCAACTGCTTAACTCAAAATACAGTCAGGAAAGTAGCTCTGAAGCCGAGAAACGGCATCGACCATAAGCACTACCGGGAAATTACGTACAATTTTCAGATTTCTTGTACTCGCTAACTTTGCGACCTCGGGCAGCTATGTTACCATGGAGGAACCACACAACATTTGACTTTATAGGCTAGAATTGAAGTCGCGCCAATTGCTTAACTCAAAATACAGTCAAGAAAGTAGCTCTGAAGATGAGAACCGGCATCGACCATAAGCACTACCGTGAAATTACGTACAATTTTCAAATTTCTTGTACATGCTAACTTTGCGACCTCGGGCAGCTATGTTATAATGGAGGAACCACACAACATTTGACTTTATAGGCTAGAACTGAAGTCGCGCCAACAGCTTCACTCAAAATACAGTCAAGAAAGTAGCTCTGAAGATGAGAACCGGCATTGACCATAAGCACTACCGTGAAATTACATACAATTTTCAAATTTCTTGTACTTGCTAACTTTGCGACCTCGGGCAGCTATGTTACCATCTAGGAACCACACAAGATTTGACTTTATAGGCTAGAACTGAAGTCGCGCCAACAGCTTCACTCAAAATACAGTCAAGAAAGTAGCTCTGAAGATGAGAACCGGCATTGACCATAAGCACTACCGTGAAATTACATACTATTTTCAAATTTCTTGTACTTGCTAACTTTGCAACCTCGGGCAGCTATGTTACCATGGAGGAACCACACAAGATTTGACTTTATAGGCTAGAACTGATGTCGCGCCAACTGTTTAGCTCAAAATACAGTCAAGAAAGTAGCTCTGAAGCCGAGAAACGGCATCGACCATAAGCACTACTGTGAAATTACGTACAATTTTCAAATTTCTTGTACTTGCTAACTTTGCGACCTCGGGCAGCTATGTTACCATGGATGAATCACACAAGATTTGACTTTATAGGCTAGAACTGATGTCGCGCCAACTGTTTAGCTCAAAATACAGTCAAGAAAGTAGCTCTGAAGCCGAGAAACGGCATCGACCATAAGCACTACCGTGAAATTACGTACAATTTTCAAATTTCTTGTACATGCTAACTTTGCGACCTCGGGCAGCTATGTTGTAATGGAGGAACCACACAACATTTGACTTTATAGGCTAGAACTGAAGTCGCGCCAACAGCTTCACTCAAAATACAGTCAAGAAAGTAGCTCTGAAGATGAGAACCGGCATTGACCATAAGCACTACCGTGAAATTACATACAATTTTCAAATTTCTTGTACTTGCTAACTTTGCAACCTCGGGCAGCTATGTTACCATGGAGGAACCACACAAGATTTGACTTTATAGGCTAGAACTGATGTCGCGCCAACTGTTTAGCTCAAAATACAGTCAAGAAAGTAGCTCTGAAGCCGAGAAACGGCATCGACCATAAACACTACCGTGAAATTACGTACAATTTTCAAATTTCTTGTACTTTCTAACTTTGCGACCTCGGGCAGCTATGTTACCATGGAGGAACCACACAAGATTTGACTTTATAGGCTAGAACTGAAGTCGCGCCAACAGCTTAACTCAAAATACAGTCAAGAAAGTAACTCTGAAGCCGAGAAACGGCATCGACCATAAGCACTACTGTGAAATTACGTACAATTTTCAAATTTCTTGTACTTGCTAACTTTGCGACCTCGGGCAGCTATGTTACCATGGATGAATCACACAAGATTTGACTTTATAGGCTAGAACTGATGTCGCGCCAACTGTTTAGCTCAAAATACAGTCAAGAAAGTAGCTCTGAAGCCGAGAAACGGCATCGACCATAAGCACTAAAGTGAAATTACGTACAATTTTCAAATTTCTTGTACTTGCTAACTTTGCGACCTCGGGCAGCTATGTTACCATCTAGGAACTGCACAACATTTGACTTTATAGGCTAGAACTGAAGTCGCGCCAACAGCTTCAATCAAAATACAGTCAGGATAGTAGCTCTGAAGATGAGAACCGGCATTGACCATAAGCACTACCGTGAAATTACATACAATTTTCAAATTTCTTGTACTTGCTAACTTTGCAACCTCGGGCAGCTATGTTACCATGGAGGAACCACACAAGATTTGACTTTATAGGCTAGAACTGATGTCGCGCCAACTGTTTAGCTCAAAATACAGTCAAGAAAGTAGCTCTGAAGCCGAGAAACGGCATCGACCATAAACACTACCGTGAAATTACGTACAATTTTCAAATTTCTTGTACTTTCTAACTTTGCGACCTCGGGCAGCTATGTTACCATGGAGGAACCACACAAGATTTGACTTTATAGGCTAGAACTGAAGTCGCGCCAACAGCTTAACTCAAAATACAGTCAAGAAAGTAACTCTGAAGCCGAGAAACGGCATCGACCATAAGCACTACTGTGAAATTACGTACAATTTTCAAATTTCTTGTACTTGCTAACTTTGCGACCTCGGGCAGCTATGTTACCATGGATGAATCACACAAGATTTGACTTTATAGGCTAGAACTGATGTCGCGCCAACAGTTTAACTCAAAATGCAGTCAAGAAAGTAGCTCTGAAGTTGAGAACCGGCATCGACCATAAGCACTGAAGTGAAATTACGTACAATTTTCAAATTTCTTGTACTTGCTAACTTTGCGACCTCGGGCAGCTATGTTACCATCTAGGAACCACACAAGATTTGACTTTATAGGCTAGAACTGATGTCGCGCCAACTGTTTAGCTCAAAATACAGTCAAGAAAGTAGCTCTGAAGCCGAGAAACGGTATCGACCATAAGCAGTACTGTGAAATTACGTACAATTTTCAAATTTCTTGTACTTGCTAACTTTGCTACCTCGGGCAGCTATGTTACCATTGATGAATCACACAAGATTTGACTTTATAGGCTAGAACTGATGTCGCGCCAACTGTTTAGCTCAAAATACAGTCAAGAAAGTAGCTCTGAAGCCGAGACGCGGCATCGACCATAAGCACTAAAGTGAAATTACGTACAATTTTCAAATTTCTTGTACTTGCTAACTTTGCGACCTCGGGCAGCTATGTTACCATCTGGGAACTGCACAACATTTGACTTTATAGACTGGAGCTGAAGTCGCGAAAACTGCTTAACTCAAAATACAGTCAAGAAAGGAGCTCTGAAGATGAGAACCGGCATCGACCATAAGCACTACCGTGAAATTACGTACAATTTTCAGATTTCTTGTACTCGCTAATTTTGCGACCTCGGGCAGCTATGTTACCATGGAGGAACCACACAACATTTGACTTTATAGGCTAGAATTGAAGTCGCGCCAAATGCTTAACTCAAAATACAGTCAAGAAAGTAGCTCTGAAGATGAGAACCGGCATCGACCATAAGCACTACCGTGAAATTACGTACAATTTTCAAATTTCTTGTACATGCTAACTTTGCGACCTCGGGCAGCTATGTTATAATGGAGGAACCACACAACATTTGACTTTATAGGCTAGAACTGAAGTCGCGCCAACAGCTTCACTCAAAATACAGTCAAGAAAGTAGCTCTGAAGATGAGAACCGGCATTGACCATAAGCACTACCGTGAAATTACATACAATTTTCAAATTTCTTGTACTTGCTAACTTTGCGACCTCGGGCAGCTATGTTACCATCTAGGAACCACACAAGATTTGACTTTATAGGCTAGAACTGAAGTCGCGCCAACAGCTTCAATCAAAATACAGTCAGGATAGTAGCTCTGAAGATGAGAACCGGCATCGACCATAAGCACTAAAGTGAAATTACGTACAATTTTCAAATTTCTTGTACTTGCTAACTTTGCGACCTCGGGCAGCTATGTTACCATCTAGGAACCACACAAGATTTGACTTTATAGGCTAGAACTGATGTCGCGCCAACTGTTTAGCTCAAAATACAGTCAAGAAAGTAGCTCTGAAGCCGAGAAACGGCATCGACCATAAGCAGTACTGTGAAATTACGTACAATTTTCAAATTTCTTGTACATGCTAACTTTGCGACCTCGGGCAGCTATGTTATAATGGAGGAACCACACAACATTTGACTTTATAGGCTAGAATTGAAGTCGCGCCAAATGCTTAACTCAAAATACAGTCAAGAAAGTAGCTCTGAAGATGAGAACCGGCATCGACCATAAGCACTACCGTGAAATTACGTACAATTTTCAAATTTCTTGTACATGCTAACTTTGCGACCTCGGGCAGCTATGTTATAATGGAGGAACCACACAACATTTGACTTTATAGGCTAGAACTGAAGTCGCGCCAACAGCTTAACTCAAAATACAGTCAAGAAAGTAGCTCTGAAGATGAGATCCGCCATCGACCGTAAGCACTACCGTGAAATTACGTACAATTTTCAAATTTCTTGTACTTGCTAACTTTGCGACCTCGGGCAGCTATGTTACCATCTAGGAACCACACAAGATTTGACTTTATAGGCAAGAACTGAAGTCGCGCCAACAGCTTCAATCAAAATACAGTCAGGATAGTAGCTCTGAAGATGAGAACCGGCATCGACCATAAGCACTAAAGTGAAATTACGTACAATTTTCAAATTTCTTGTACTTGCTAACTTTGCGACCTCGGGCAGCTATGTTACCATCTAGGAACCACACAAGATTTGACTTTATAGGCTAGAACTGATGTCGCGCCAACTGTTTAGCTCAAAATACAGTCAAGAAAGTAGCTCTGAAGCCGAGAAACGGCATCGACTATAAGCAGTACTGTGAAATTACGTACAATTTTCAAATTTCTTGTACTTGCTAATTTTGCTACCTCGGGCAGCTATGTTACCATGGATGAATCACACAAGATTTGACTTTATAGGCTAGAACTGATGTCGCGCCAACTGTTTAGCTCAAAATACAGTCAAGAAAGTAGCTCTGAAGCCGAGACGCGGCATCGACCATAAGCACTAAAGTGAAATTACGTACAATTTTCAAATTTCTTGTACTTGCTAACTTTGCGACCTCGGGCAGCTATGTTACCATCTGGGAACTGCACAACATTTGACTTTATAGACTAGAGCTGAAGTCGCGCCAACTGCTTAACTCAAAATACAGTCAAGAAAGTAGCTCTGAAGATGAGAACCGGCATCGACCATAAGCACTACCGTGAAATTACGTACAATTTTCAAATTTCTTGTACATGCTAACTTTGCGACCTCGGGCGGCTATGTTATAATGGAGGAACCACACAACATTTTACTTTATAGGCTAGAACTGAAGACGCGCCAACAGCTTCACTCAACATACAGTCAAGAAAGTAGCTCTGAAGATGAGAACCGGCATTGACCATAAGCACTACCGTGAAATTACATACAATTTTCAAATTTCTTGTACTTGCTAACTTTGCAACCTCGGGCAGCTTTGTTACCATGGAGGAGCCACACAAGATTTGACTTTATAGGCTAGAACTGAAGTCGCGCCAACTGCTTAACTCAAAATACAGTCAAGAAAGTAACTCTGAAGCCGAGAAACGGCATCGACCATAAGCACTACTGTGAAATTACGTACAATTTTCAAATTTCTTGTACTTGCTAACTTTGCTACCTCGGGCAGCTATGTTACCATGGATGAATCACACAAGATTTGACTTTATAGGCTAGAACTGATGTCGCGCCAACTGTTTAGCTCAAAATACAGTCAAGAAAGTAGCTCTGAAGCCGAGAACCGGCATCGACCATAAGCACTACCGTGAAATTACGTACACTTTTCAAATTTCTTGTACTTGCTAACTTTGCGACCTCGGGCAGCTATGTTACCATCTAGGAACCACACAAGATTTGACTTTATAGGCTAGAACTGAAGCCGCGCCAACTGCTTAACTCAAAATACAGTCAAGAAAGTAGCTCTGAAGCCGAGAAACGGCATCGACCATAAACACTACCGTGAAATTACGTACAATTTTCAAATTTCTTGTACTTTCTAAATTTGCGCCCTCGGGCAGCTATGTTACCATCTAGGAACTACACAACATTTGACTTTATAGGCTAGAACTGAAGTCGCGCCAACTGCTTAACTCAAAATACAGTCACGAAAGTAGCTCTGAAGATGAGAACCGGCATCGACCATAAGCACTACCGTGAAATTACGTACAATTTTCAGATTTCTTGTACTCGCTAACTTTGCGACCTCGGGCAGCTATGTTTCCATGGAGGAACCACACAAGATTTGACTTTATAGGCTAGAACTGAAGCCGCGCCAACTGCTTAACTCAAAATACAGTCAAGAAAGTAGCTCTGAAGCCGAGAAACGGCATCGACCATAAACACTACCGTGAAATTACGTACAATTTTCAAATTTCTTGTACTTTCTAAATTTGCGCCCTCGGGCAGCTATGTTACCATCTAGGAACTACACAACATTTGACTTTATAGGCTAGAACTGAAGTCGCGCCAACTGCTTAACTCAAAATACAGTCACGAAAGTAGCTCTGAAGATGAGAACCGGCATCGACCATAAGCACTACCGTGAAATTACGTACAATTTTCAAATTTCTTGTACATGCTAACTTTGCGACCTCGGGCAGCTATGTTATAATGGAGGAACTACACAACATTTGACTTTATAGGCTAGAACTGAAGTCGCGCCAACTGCTTAACTCAAAATACAGTCAAGAAAGTAGCTCTGAAGATGAGAACCGGCATCGACCATAAGCACTACCGTGAAATTACGTACAATTTTCAGATTTCTTGTACTCGCTAACTTTGCGACCTCGGGCAGCTATGTTTCCATGGAGGAACCACACAACATTTGACTTTATAGGCTAGAACTGAAGCCGCGCCAACTGCTTAACTCAAAATACAGTCGAGAAAGTAGCTCTGAAGCCGAGAAACGGGATCGACCATAAGCACTAATGTGAAATTACGTACAATTTTCAAATTTCTTGTACTTTCTAAGTTTGCGACCTCGGGCAGCTATGTTACCATGTAGGAACCACACAAGATTTGACTTTATATGCTAGAACTGAAGTCGCGCCAACTGCTTAACTCAAAATACAGTCAAGAAAGTAGCTCTGAAGCCGGGAAACGGCATCGACCATAAACACTGCCGTGAAATTACGTACAATTTTCAAATTTCTTGTACTTGCTAACTTTGCTACCTCGGGCAGCTATGTTACCATGGAGGAACCACACAAGATTTGACTTTATAGGCTAGAACTGATGTCGCGCCAACTGTTTAGCTCAAAATACAGTCAAGAAAGTAGCTCTGAAGCCGAGAAACGGCATCGACCATAAACACTACCGTGAAATTACGTACAATTTTCAAATTTCTTGTACATGCTAACTTTGCGACCTCGGGCAGCTATGTTATAATGGAGGAACCACACAACATTTGACTTTATAGGCTAGAACTGAAGTCGCGCCAACAGCTTAACTCAAAATACAGTCAAGAAAGTAGCTCTGAAGATGAGATCCGCCATCGACCGTAAGCACTACCGTGAAATTACGTACAATTTTCAAATTTCTTGTACTTGCTAACTTTGCGACCTCGGGCAGCTATGTTACCATGGAGGAACCACACAAGATTTGACTTTATAGGCTAGAACTGAAGTCGCGCCAACTGCTTAACTCAAAATACATTCAAGAAAGTAGCTCTGAAGCCGAGAAACGGGATCGACCCTAAACACTACCGTGAAATTACGTACAATTTTCAAATTTCTTGTACTTGCTAACTTTGCGACCTCGGGCAGCTATGTTACCATGGAGGAACCACACAAGATTTGACTTTATAGGCTAGAACTGAAGTCGCGCCAACAGCTTCAATCAAAATACAGTCAGGATAGTAGCTCTGAAGATGAGAACCGCCATCGACCCTAAGCACTACCGTGAAATTACGTACAATTTTCAAATTTCTTGTACTTGCTAACTTTGCGACCTCGGGCAGCTATGTTACCATGGATGAATCACACAAGATTTGACTTTATAGGCTAGAACTGAAGTCGCGCCAACTGTTTAGCTCAAAATACAGTCAAGAAAGTAGCTCTGAAGCCGAGAAACGGCATCGACCATAAGCACTAAAGTGAAATTGCGTACAATTTTCAAATTTCTTGTACTTGCTAACTTTGCGACCTCGGGCAGCTATGTTACCATCTAGGAACCACACAAGATTTGACTTTATAGGCTAGAGCTGAAGTCGCGCCAACAGCTTGACTCAAAATGCAGTCAAGAAAGTAGCTCTGAAGATGAGAACCGGCATCGACCATAAGCACTACCGTGAAATTACGTACAATTTTCAGATTTCTTGTACTCGCTAACTTTGCGACCTCGGCCAGCTATGTTACCATGGAGGAACCACACAACATTTGACTTTATAGGCTAGGACTGAAGTCGCGCCAACAGCTTAACTCAAAATACAGTCAAGAAAGTAGCTCTGAAGATGAGAACCGGCATCGACCATAAGCACTACAGTGAAATTACGTACAATTTTCAAATTTCTTGTACTTGCTAACTTTGCGATTTCGGGCAGCTATGTTACCATCCAGGAACCACACAAGATTTGACTTTATAGGCTAGAACTGAAGTCGCGCCAACTGCTTAACTCAAAACACAGTCAAGAAAGTACCTCTGAAGCCGAGAAACGGCATCGACCATAAACACTACCGTGAAATTACGTACAATTTTCAAATTTCGTGTACTTGCTAATTTTGCGACCTCGGCCAGCTATGTTACCATGGAGGAACCACACAAGATTTGACTTTATAGGCTAGAGCTGAAGTCGCGCCAACTGCTTAACTCAAAATACAGTCAAGAAAGTAGCTCTGAAGATGAGAACCGGCATCGACCATAAGCACTACCGTGAAATTACGTACAATTTTCAAATTTCTTGTACATGCTAATTTTGCGACCTCGGGCAGCTATGTTATAATGGAGGAACCACACAACATTTGACTTTATAGGCTAGAACCGAAATCGCGCCAACAGCTTCACTCAAAATACAGTCAAGAAAGTAGCTCTGAAGATGAGAACCGGCATTGACCATAAGCACTACCGTGAAATTACATACTATTTTCAAATTTCTTGTACTTGCTAACTTTGCTACCTCGGGCATGTTACCATGGAGGAACCACACAAGATTTGACTTTATAGGCTAGAACTGATGTCGCGCCAACTGTTTAGCTCAAAATACAGTCAAGAAAGTAGCTCTGAAGCCGAGAAACGGCATCGACCATAAACACTACCGTGAAATTACGTACAATTTTCAAATTTCTTGTACTTTCTAACTTTGCGACCTCGGGCAGCTATGTTACCATGGAGGAACCACACAAGATTTGACTTTATAGGCTAGAACTGAAGTCGCGCCAACAGCTTAACTCAAAATACAGTCAAGAAAGTAACTCTGAAGCCGAGAAACGGCATCGACCATAAGCACTACTGTGAAATTACGTACAATTTTCAAATTTCTTGTACTTGCTAACTTTGCGACCTCGGGCAGCTATGTTACCATGGATGAATCACACAAGATTTGACTTTATAGGCTAGAACTGATGTCGCGCCAACTGTTTAGCTCAAAATACAGTCAAGAAAGTAGCTCTGAAGCCGAGAAACGGCATCGACCATAAGCACTAAAGTGAAATTACGTACAATTTTCAAATTTCTTGTACTTGCTAACTTTGCGACCTCGGGCAGCTATGTTACCATCTAGGAACTGCACAACATTTGACTTTATAGGCTAGAACTGAAGTCGCGCCAACAGCTTCAATCAAAATACAGTCAGGATAGTAGCTCTGAAGATGAGAACCATCATTGACCATAAGCACTACCGTGAAATTACATACAATTTTCAAATTTCTTGTACTTGCTAACTTTGCAACCTCGGGCAGCTATGTTACCATGGAGGAACCACACAAGATTTGACTTTATAGGCTAGAACTGATGTCGCGCCAACTGTTTAGCTCAAAATACAGTCAAGAAAGTAGCTCTGAAGCCGAGAAACGGCATCGACCATAAACACTACCGTGAAATTACGTACAATTTTCAAATTTCTTGTACTTTCTAACTTTGCGACCTCGGGCAGCTATGTTACCATGGAGGAACCACACAAGATTTGACTTTATAGGCTAGAACTGAAGTCGCGCCAACAGCTTAACACAAAATACAGTCAAGAAAGTAACTCTGAAGCCGAGAAACGGCATCGACCATAAGCACTACTGTGAAATTACGTACAATTTTCAAATTTCTTGTACTTGCTAACTTTGCGACCTCGGGCAGCTATGTTACCATGGATGAATCACACAAGATTTGACTTTATAGGCTAGAACTGATGTCGCGCCAACAGTTTAACTCAAAATGCAGTCAAGAAAGTAGCTCTGAAGTTGAGAACCGGCATCGACCATAAGCACTAAAGTGAAATTACGTACAATTTTCAAATTTCTTGTACATGCTAACTTTGCGACCTCGGGCAGCTATGTTATAATGGAGGAACCACACAACATTTGACTTTATAGGCTAGAACTGAAGTCGCGCCAACAGCTTAACTCAAAATACAGTCAAGAAAGTAGCTCTGAAGATGAGAACCGCCATCGACCATAAGCACTACCGTGAAATTACGTACAATTTTCAAATTTCTTGTACTTGCTAACTTTGCGACCTCGGGCAGCTATGTTACCATGGAGGAACCACACAAGATTTGACTTTATAGGCTAGAACTGAAGTCGCGCCAACTGCTTAACTCAAAATACATTCAAGAAAGTAGCTCTGAAGCCGAGAAACGGGATCGACCCTAAACACTACCGTGAAATTACGTACAATTTTCAAATTTCTTGTACTTGCTAACTTTGCGACCTCGGGCAGCTATGTTACCATGGAGGAACCACACAAGATTTGACTTTATAGGCTAGAACTGAAGTCGCGCCAACAGCTTCAATCAAAATACAGTCAGGATAGTAGCTCTGAAGATGAGAACCGCCATCGACCATAAGCACTACCGTGAAATTACGTACAATTTTCAAATTTCTTGTACTTGCTAACTTTGCGACCTCGGGCAGCTATGTTACCATGGATGAATCACACAAGATTTGACTTTATAGGCTAGAACTGATGTCGCGCCAACTGTTTAGCTCAAAATACAGTCAAGAAAGTAGCTCTGAAGCCGAGAAACGGCATCGACCATAAGCACAAAAGTGAAATTGCGTACAATTTTCAAATTTCTTGTACTTGCTAACTTTGCGACCTCGGGCAGCTATGTTACCATCTAGGAACCACACAAGATTTGACTTTATAGGCTAGAGCTGAAGTCGCGCCAACAGCTTAACTCAAAATGCAGTCAAGAAAGTAGCTCTGAAGATGAGAAACGGCATCGACCATAAACACTACCGTGAAATTACGTACAATTTTCAAATTTCTTGTACTTGCTAACTTTGCGACCTCGGGCAGCTATGTTACCATGGATGAATCACACAAGATTTGACTTTATAGGCTAGAACTGATGTCGCGCCAACTGTTTAGCTCAAAATACAGTCAAGAAAGTAGCTCTGAAGCCGAGAAACGGCATCGACCATAAGCACTAAAGTGAAATTGCGTACAATTTTCAAATTTCTTGTACTTGCTAACTTTGCGACCTCGGGCAGCTATGTTACCATCTGGGAACTGCACAACATTTGACTTTATAGACTGGAGCTGAAGTCGCGAAAACTGCTTAACTCAAAATACAGTCAAGAAAGGAGCTCTGAAGATGAGAACCGGCATCGACCATAAGCACTACCGTGAAATTACGTACAATTTTCAGATTTCTTGTACTCGCTAATTTTGCGACCTCGGGCAGCTATGTTACCATGGAGGAACCACACAACATTTGACTTTATAGGCTAGAATTGAAGTCGCGCCAAATGCTTAACTCAAAATACAGTCAAGAAAGTAGCTCTGAAGATGAGAACCGGCATCGACCATAAGCACTACCGTGAAATTACGTACAATTTTCAAATTTCTTGTACATGCTAACTTTGCGACCTCGGGCAGCTATGTTATAATGGAGGAACCACACAACATTTGACTTTATAGGCTAGAACTGAAGTCGCGCCAACAGCTTCACTCAAAATACAGTCAAGAAAGTAGCTCTGAAGATGAGAACCGGCATTGACCATAAGCACTACCGTGAAATTACATACAATTTTCAAATTTCTTGTACTTGCTAACTTTGCGACCTCGGGCAGCTATGTTACCATCTAGGAACCACACAAGATTTGACTTTATAGGCTAGAACTGAAGTCGCGCCAACAGCTTCAATCAAAATACAGTCAGGATAGTAGCTCTGAAGATGAGAACCGGCATCGACCATAAGCACTAAAGTGAAATTACGTACAATTTTCAAATTTCTTGTACTTGCTAACTTTGCGACCTCGGGCAGCTATGTTACCATCTAGGAACCACACAAGATTTGACTTTATAGGCTAGAACTGATGTCGCGCCAACTGTTTAGCTCAAAATACAGTCAAGAAAGGAGCTCTGAAGATGAGAACCGGCATCGACCATAAGCACTACCGTGAAATTACGTACAATTTTCAGATTTCTTGTACTCGCTAACTTTGCGACCTCGGGCAGCTATGTTACCATGGAGGAACCACACAACATTTGACTTTATAGGCTAGGACTGAAGTCGCGCCAACAGCTTAACTCAAAATACAGTCAAGAAAGTAGCTCTGAAGATGAGAACCGGCATCGACCATAAGCACTACCGTGAAATTACGTACAATTTTCAAATTTCTTGTACTTGCTAACTTTGCGATTTCGGGCAGCTGTGTTACCATCCAGGAACCACACAAGATTTGACTTTATAGGCTAGAACTGAAGTCGCGCCAACTGCTTAACTCAAAACACAGTCAAGAAAGTACCTCTGAAGCCGAGAAACGGCATCGACCATAAACACTACCGTGAAATTACGTACAATTTTCAAATTTCGTGTACTTGCTAACTTTGCGACCTCGGCCAGCTATGTTACCATGGAGGAACCACACAAGATTTGACTTTATAGGCTAGAGCTGAAGTCGCGCCAACTGCTTAACTCAAAATACAGTCAAGAAAGTAGCTCTGAAGATGAGAACCGGCATCGACCATAAGCACTACCGTGAAATTACGTACAATTTTCAAATTTCTTGTACATGCTAATTTTGCGACCTCGGGCAGCTATGTTATAATGGAGGAACCACACAACATTTGACTTTATAGGCTAGAACCGAAATCGCGCCAACAGCTTCACTTAAAATACAGTCAAGAAAGTAGCTCTGAAGATGAGAACCGGCATTGACCATAAGCACTACCGTGAAATTACATACTATTTTCAAATTTCTTGTACTTGCTAACTTTGCTACCTCGGGCAGCTATGTTGCCATGGAAGAATCACACAAGAGTTGACTTTATAGGCTAGAACTGATGTCGCGCCAACTGTTTAGCTCAAAATACAGTCAAGAAAGTAGCTCTGAAGCCGAGAAATGGCATCGACCATAAGCACTAAAGTGAAATTACGTACAATTTTCAAATTTCTTGTACTTGCTAACTTTGCGACCTCGGGCAGCTATGTTACCATCTAGGAACTGCACAACATTTGACTTTATAGGCTAGAACTGAAGTCGCGCCAACAGTTTAACTCAAAATGCAGTCAAGAAAGTAGCTCTGAAGTTGAGAACCGGCATCGACCATAAGCAGTACTGTGAAATTACGTACAATTTTCAAATTTCTTGTACTTGCTAACTTTGCTACCTCGGGCAGCTATGTTACCATGGAGGAACCACACAAGATTTGACTTTATAGGCTAGAACTGAAGTCGTGCCAACAGCTTAACTCAAAATTTAGTCAAGAAAGTAACTCTGAAGCCGAGAAACGCATCGACCATAAGCACTACTGTGAAATTACGTACAATTTTCAAATTTCTTGTACTTGCTAACTTTGCGACCTCGGGCAGCTATGTTACCATCTAGGAACTGCACAACATTTGACTTTATAGGCTAGAACTGAAGTCGCGCCAACAGCTTCAATCAAAATACAGTCAGGATAGTAGCTCTGAAGATGAGAACCGGCATTGACCATAAGCACTACCGTGAAATTACATACAATTTTCAAATTTCTTGTACTTGCTAACTTTGCAACCTCGGGCAGCTATGTTACCATGGAGGAACCACACAAGATTTGACTTTATAGGCTAGAACTGATGTCGCGCCAACTGTTTAGCTCAAAATACAGTCAAGAAAGTAGCTCTGAAGCCGAGAAACGCCATCGACCATAAACACTACCGTGAAATTACGTACAATTTTCAAATTTCTTGTACTTTCTAACTTTGCGACCTCGGGCAGCTATGTTACCATGGAGGAACCACACAAGATTTGACTTTATAGGCTAGAACTGAAGTCGCGCCAACAGCTTAACTCAAAATACAGTCAAGAAAGTAACTCTGAAGCCGAGAAACGGCATCGACCATAAGCACTACTGTGAAATTACGTACAATTTTCAAATTTCTTGTACTTGCTAACTTTGCGACCTCGGGCAGCTATGTTACCATCTAGGAACCACACAAGATTTGACTTTATAGGCTAGAGCTGAAGTCGCGCCAACAGCTTAACTCAAAATGCAGTCAAGAAAGTAGCTCTGAAGATGAGAAACGGCATCGACCATAAACACTACCGTGAAATTACGTACAATTTTCAAATTTCTTGTACTTGCTAACTTTGCGACCTCGGGCAGCTATGTTACCATGGATGAATCACACAAGATTTGACTTTATAGGCTAGAACTGATGTCGCGCCAACTGTTTAGCTCAAAATACAGTCAAGAAAGTAGCTCTGAAGCCGAGAAATGGCATCGACCATAAGCACTAAAGTGAAATTACGTACAATTTTCAAATTTCTTGTACTTGCTAACTTTGCGACCTCGGGCAGCTATGTTACCATCTATGAACTGCACAACATTTGACTTTATAGGCTAGAACTGAAGTCGCGCCAACAGTTTAACTCAAAATGCAGTCAAGAAATAGCTCTGAAGTTGAGAACCGGCATCGACCATAAGCACTAAAGTGAAATTACGTACAATTTTCAAATTTCTTGTACTTGCTAACTTTGCGACCTCGGGCAGCTATGTTACCATCTAGGAACCACACAAGATTTGACTTTATAGGCTAGAACTGATGTCGCGCCAACTGTTTAGCTCAAAATACAGTCAAGAAAGTAGCTCTGAAGCCGAGAAACGGCATCGACCATAAGCAGTACTGTGAAATTACGTACAATTTTCAAATTTCTTGTACTTGCTAACTTTGCTACCTCGGGCAGCTATGTTACCATGGAGGAACCACACAAGATTTGACTTTATAGGCTAGAACTGATGTCGCGCCAACTGTTTAGCTCAAAATACAGTCAAGAAAGTAGCTCTGAAGCCGAGAAACGGCATCGACCATAAACACTACCGTGAAATTACGTACAATTTTCAAATTTCTTGTACTTTCTAACTTTGCGACCTCGGGCAGCTATGTTACCATGGAGGAACCACACAAGATTTGACTTTATAGGCTAGAACTGAAGTCGCGCCAACAGCTTAACTCAAAATACAGTCAAGAAAGTAACTCTGAAGCCGAGAAACGGCATCGACCATAAGCACTACTGTGAAATTACGTACAATTTTCAAATTTCTTGTACTTGCTAACTTTGCGACCTCGGGCAGCTATGTTACCATCTAGGAACCACACAAGATTTGACTTTATAGGCTAGAGCTGAAGTCGCGCCAACAGCTTAACTCAAAATGCAGTCAAGAAAGTAGCTCTGAAGATGAGAAACGGCATCGACCATAAACACTACCGTGAAATTACGTACAATTTTCAAATTTCTTGTACTTGCTAACTTTGCGACCTCGGGCAGCTATGTTACCATGGATGAATCACACAAGATTTGACTTTATAGGCTAGAACTGATGTCGCGCCAACTGTTTAGCTCAAAATACAGTCAAGAAAGTAGCTCTGAAGCCGAGAAATGGCATCGACCATAAGCACTAAAGTGAAATTACGTACAATTTTCAAATTTCTTGTACTTGCTAACTTTGCGACCTCGGGCAGCTATGTTACCATCTAGGAACTGCACAACATTTGACTTTATAGGCTAGAACTGAAGTCGCGCCAACAGTTTAACTCAAAATGCAGTCAAGAAATAGCTCTGAAGTTGAGAACCGGCATCGACCATAAGCACTAAAGTGAAATTACGTACAATTTTCAAATTTCTTGTACTTGCTAACTTTGCGACCTCGGGCAGCTATGTTACCATCTAGGAACCACACAAGATTTGACTTTATAGGCTAGAACTGATGTCGCGCCAACTGTTTAGCTCAAAATACAGTCAAGAAAGTAGCTCTGAAGCCGAGAAACGGCATCGACCATAAGCAGTACTGTGAAATTACGTACAATTTTCAAATTTCTTGTACTTGCTAACTTTGCTACCTCGGGCAGCTATGTTACCATGGAGGAACCACACAAGATTTGACTTTATAGGCTAGAACTGATGTCGCGCCAACTGTTTAGCTCAAAATACAGTCAAGAAAGTAGCTCTGAAGCCGAGAAACGGCATCGACCATAAACACTACCGTGAAATTACGTACAATTTTCAAATTTCTTGTACTTTCTAACTTTGCGACCTCGGGCAGCTATGTTACCATGGAGGAACCACACAAGATTTGACTTTATAGGCTAGAACTGAAGTCGCGCCAACAGCTTAACTCAAAATACAGTCAAGAAAGTAACTCAGAAGCCGAGAAACGGCATCGACCATAAGCACTACTGTGAAATTACGTACAATTTTCAAATTTTTTGTACTTGCTAACTTTGCGACCTCGGGCAGCTATGTTACCATGGATGAATCACACAAGATTTGACTTTATAGGCTAGAACTGATGTCGCGCCAACTGTTTAGCTCAAAATACAGTCAAGAAAGTAGCTCTGAAGCCGAGAAACGGCATCGACCATAAGCACTAAAGTGAAATTACGTACAATTTTCAAATTTCTTGTACTTGCTAACTTTGCGACCTCGGGCAGCTATGTTACCATCTAGGAACTGCACAACATTTGACTTTATAGGCTAGAACTGAAGTCGCGCCAACAGCTTCAATCAAAATACAGTCAGGATAGTAGCTCTGAAGATGAGAACCGGCATTGACCATAAGCACTACCGTGAAATTACATACAATTTTCAAATTTCTTGTACTTGCTAACTTTGCAACCTCGGGCAGCTATGTTACCATGGAGGAACCACACAAGATTTGACTTTATAGGCTAGAACTGATGTCGCGCCAACTGTTTAGCTCAAAATACAGTCAAGAAAGTAGCTCTGAAGCCGAGAAACGGCATCGACCATAAACACTACCGTGAAATTACGTACAATTTTCAAATTTCTTGTACTTTCTAACTTTGCGACCTCGGGCAGCTATGTTACCATGGAGGAACCACACAAGATTTGACTTTATAGGCTAGAACTGAAGTCGCGCCAACAGCTTAACTCAAAATACAGTCAAGAAAGTAACTCTGAAGCCGAGAAACGGCATCGACCATAAGCACTACTGTGAAATTACGTACAATTTTCAAATTTCTTGTACTTGCTAACTTTGCGACCTCGGGCAGCTATGTTACCATCTAGGAACCACACAAGATTTGACTTTATAGGCTAGAGCTGAAGTCGCGCCAACAGCTTAGCTCAAAATACAGTCAAGAAAGTAGCTCTGAAGCCGAGAAACGGCATCGACCATAAGCAGTACTGTGAAATTACGTACAATTTTCAAATTTCTTGTACTTGCTAACTTTGCTACCTCGGGCAGCTATGTTACCATGGAGGAACCACACAAGATTTGACTTTATAGGCTAGAACTGAAGTCGCGCCAACTGTTTAGGTCAAAATACAGTCAAGAAAGTAGCTCTGAAGCCGAGAAACGGCATCGACCATAAACACTACCGTGAAATTACGTACAATTTTCAAATTTCTTGTACTTTCTAACTTTGCGACCTCGGGCAGCTATGTTACCATGGAGGAACCACACAAGATTTGACTTTATAGGCTAGAACTGAAGTCGCGCCAACAGCTTAACTCAAAATACAGTCAAGAAAGTAACTCTGAAGCCGAGAAACGGCATCGACCATAAGCACTACTGTGAAATTACGTACAATTTTCAAATTTTTTGTACTTGCTAACTTTGCGACCTCGGGCAGCTATGTTACCATGGATGAATCACACAAGATTTGACTTTATAGGCTAGAACTGATGTCGCGCCAACTGTTTAGCTCAAAATACAGTCAAGAAAGTAGCTCTGAAGCCGAGAAACGGCATCGACCATAAGCACTAAAGTGAAATTACGTACAATTTTCAAATTTCTTGTACTTGCTAACTTTGCGACCTCGGGCAGCTATGTTACCATCTAGGAACTGCACAACATTTGACTTTATAGGCTAGAACTGAAGTCGCGCCAACAGCTTCAACCAAAATACAGTCAGGATAGTAGCTCTGAAGATGAGAACCGGCATTGACCATAAGCACTACCGTGAAATTACATACAATTTTCAAATTTCTTGTACTTGCTAACTTTGCAACCTCGGGCAGCTATGTTACCATGGAGGAACCACACAAGATTTGACTTTATAGGCTAGAACTGATGTCGCGCCAACTGTTTAGCTCAAAATACAGTCAAGAAAGTAGCTCTGAAGCCGAGAAACGGCATCGACCATAAACACTACCGTGAAATTACGTACAATTTTCAAATTTCTTGTACTTTCTAACTTTGCGACCTCGGGCAGCTATGTTACCATGGAGGAACCACACAAGATTTGACTTTATAGGCTAGAACTGAAGTCGCGCCAACAGCTTAACACAAAATACAGTCAAGAAAGTAACTCTGAAGCCGAGAAACGGCATCGACCATAAGCACTACTGTGAAATTACGTACAATTTTCAAATTTCTTGTACTTGCTAACTTTGCGACCTCGGGCAGCTATGTTACCATGGATGAATCACACAAGATTTGACTTTATAGGCTAGAACTGATGTCGCGCCAACAGTTTAACTCAAAATGCAGTCAAGAAAGTAGCTCTGAAGTTGAGAACCGGCATCGACCATAAGCACTAAAGTGAAATTACGTACAATTTTCAAATTTCTTGTACATGCTAACTTTGCGACCTCGGGCAGCTATGTTATAATGGAGGAACCACACAACATTTGACTTTATAGGCTAGAACTGAAGTCGCGCCAACAGCTTAACTCAAAATACAGTCAAGAAAGTAGCTCTGAAGATGAGAACCGCCATCGACCATAAGCACTACCGTGAAATTACGTACAATTTTCAAATTTCTTGTACTTGCTAACTTTGCGACCTCGGGCAGCTATGTTACCATGGAGGAACCACACAAGATTTGACTTTATAGGCTAGAACTGAAGTCGCGCCAACTGCTTAACTCAAAATACATTCAAGAAAGTAGCTCTGAAGCCGAGAAACGTGATCGACCCTAAACACTACCGTGAAATTACGTACAATTTTCAAATTTCTTGTACTTGCTAACTTTGCGACCTCGGGCAGCTATGTTACCATCTAGGAACCACACAAGATTTGACTTTATAGGCTAGAGCTGAAGTCGCGCCAACAGCTTAACTCAAAATGCAGTCAAGAAAGTAGCTCTGAAGATGAGAAACGGCATCGACCATAAACACTACCGTGAAATTACGTACAATTTTCAAATTTCTTGTACTTGCTAACTTTGCGACCTCGGGCAGCTATGTTACCATGGATGAATCACACAAGATTTGACTTTATAGGCTAGAACTGATGTCGCGCCAACTGCTTAGCTCAAAATACAGTCAAGAAAGTAGCTCTGAAGCCGAGAAACGGCATCGACCATAAGCACTAAAGTGAAATTGCGTACAATTTTCAAATTTCTTGTACTTGCTAACTTTGCGACCTCGGGCAGCTATGTTACCATCTAGGAACCACACAAGATTTGACTTTATAGGCTAGAGCTGAAGTCGCGCCAACAGCTTAACTCAAAATGCAGTCAAGAAAGTAGCTCTGAAGATGAGAACCGGCATCGACCATAAGCACTACTGTGAAATTACGTACAATTTTCAGATTTCTTGTACTCGCTAACTTTGCGACCTCGGGCAGCTATGTTACCATGGAGGAGCCACACAACATTTGACTTTATAGGCTAGGACTGAAGTCGCGCCAACAGCTTAACTCAAAATACAGTCAAGAAAGCAGCTCTGAAGATGAGAACCGGCATCGACCATAAGCACTACCGTGAAATTACGTACAATTTTCAAATTTCTTGTACTTGCTAACTTTGCGATTTCGGGCAGCTATGTTACCATCCAGGAACCACACAAGATTTGACTTTATAGGCTAGAACTGAAGTCGCCCCAACTGCTTAACTCAAAACACAGTCAAGAAAGTACCTCTGAAGCCGAGAAACGGCATCGACCATAAACACTACCGTGAAATTACGTACAATTTTCAAATTTCGTGTACTTGCTAACTTTGCGACCTCGGCCAGCTATGTTACCATGGAGGAACCACACAAGATTTGACTTTATAGGCTAGAGCTGAAGTCGCGCCAACTGCTTAACTCAAAATACAGTCAAGAAAGTAGCTCTGAAGATGAGAACCGGCATCGACCATAAGCACTACCGTGAAATTACGTACAATTTTCAAATTTCTTGTACATGCTAATTTTGCGACCTCGGGCAGCTATGTTATAATGGAGGAACCACACAACATTTGACTTTATAGGCTAGAACCGAAATCGCGCCAACAGCTTCACTCAAAATACAGTCAAGAAAGTAGCTCTGAAGATGAGAACCGGCATTGACCATAAGCACTACCGTGAAATTACATACTATTTTCAAATTTCTTGTACTTGCTAACTTTGCTACCTCGGGCAGCTATGTTGCCATGGATGAATCACACAAGAGTTGACTTTATAGGCTAGAACTGATGTCGCGCCAACTGTTTAGCTCAAAATACAGTCAAGAAAGTAGCTCTGAAGCCGAGAAATGGCATCGACCATAAGCACTAAAGTGAAATTACGTACAATTTTCAAATTTCTTGTACTTGCTAACTTTGCGACCTCAGGCAGCTATGTTACCATCTAGGAACTGCACAACATTTGACTTTATAGGCTAGAACTGAAGTCGCGCCAACAGTTTAACTCAAAATGCAGTCAAGAAAGTAGCTCTGAAGTTGAGAACCGGCATCGACCATAAGCACTAAAGTGAAATTACGTACAATTTTCAAATTTCTTGTACTTGCTAACTTTGCGACCTCGGGCAGCTATGTTACCATCTAGGAACCACACAAGATTTGACTTTATAGGCTAGAACTGATGTCGCGCCAACTGTTTAGCTCAAAATACAGTCAAGAAAGTAGCTCTGAAGCCGAGAAACGGCATCGACCATAAGCAGTACTGTGAAATTACGTACAATTTTCAAATTTCTTGTACTTGCTAACTTTGCTACCTCGGGCAGCTATGTTACCATCTAGGAACCACACAAGATTTGACTTTATAGGCTAGAACTGAAGTCGCGCCAACAGCTTAACTCAAAATACAGTCAAGAAAGTAGCTCTGAAGTTGAGAACCGGCATCGACCATAAGCACTACCGTGAAATTACGTACAATTTTCAAATTTCTTGTATTTGCTAACTTTGCGGCCTCGGGCAGCTATGTTAAAATGGGGGAACCACACAAGATTTGACTTTATAGACTAGAGCTGAAGTCGCGCCAACTGCTTAACTCAAAATACAGTCAAGAAAGTAACTCTGAAGCCGAGAAACGCATCGACCATAAGCACTACTGTGAAATTACGTACAATTTTCAAATTTCTTGTACTTGCTAACTTTGCGACCTCGGGCAGCTATGTTACCATCTAGGAACTGCACAACATTTGACTTTATAGGCTAGAACTGAAGTCGCGCCAACAGCTTCAATCAAAATACAGTCAGGATAGTAGCTCTGAAGATGAGAACCGGCATTGACCATAAGCACTACCGTGAAATTACATACAATTTTCAAATTTCTTGTACTTGCTAACTTTGCAACCTCGGGCAGCTATGTTACCATGGAGGAACCACACAAGATTTGACTTTATAGGCTAGAACTGATGTCGCGCCAACTGTTTAGCTCAAAATACAGTCAAGAAAGTAGCTCTGAAGCCGAGAAACGGCATCGACCATAAACACTACCGTGAAATTACGTAATATTTTCAAATTTCTTGTACTTTCTAACTTTGCGACCTCGGGCAGCTATGTTACCATGGAGGAACCACACAAGATTTGACTTTATAGGCTAGAACTGAAGTCGCGCCAACAGCTTAACTCAAAATACAGTCAAGAAAGTAACTCTGAAGCCGAGAAACGGCATCGACCATAAGCACTACTGTGAAATTACGTACAATTTTCAAATTTCTTGTACTTGCTAACTTTGCGACCTCGGGCAGCTATGTTACCATCTAGGAACCACACAAGATTTGACTTTATAGGCTAGAGCTGAAGTCGCGCCAACAGCTTAACTCAAAATGCAGTCAAGAAAGTAGCTCTGAAGATGAGAAACGGCATCGACCATAAACACTACCGTGAAATTACGTACAATTTTCAAATTTCTTGTACTTGCTAACTTTGCGACCTCGGGCAGCTATGTTACCATGGAGGAACCACACAAGATTTGACTTTATAGGCTAGAACTGAAGTCGCGCCAACTGCTTAACTCAATATACATTCAAGAAAGTAGCTCTGAAGCCGAGAAACGTGATCGACCCTAAACACTACCGTGAAATTACGTACAATTTTCAAATTTCTTGTACTTGCTAACTTTGCGACCTCGGGCAGCTATGTTACCATGGATGAATCACACAAGATTTGACTTTATAGGCTAGAACTGATGTCGCGCCAACTGTTTAGCTCAAAATACAGTCAAGAAAGTAGCTCTGAAGCCGAGAAACGGCATCGACCATAAGCACTAAAGTGAAATTGCGTACAATTTTCAAATTTCTTGTACTTGCTAACTTTGCGACCTCGGGCAGCTATGTTACCATCTAGGAACCACACAAGATTTGACTTTATAGGCTAGAGCTGAAGTCGCGCCAACAGCTTAACTCAAAATGCAGTCAAGAAAGTAGCTCTGAAGATGAGAACCGGCATCGACCATAAGCACTACCGTGAAATTACGTACAATTTTCAGATTTCTTGTACTCGCTAACTTTGCGACCTCGGGCAGCTATGTTACCATGGAGGAACCATACAACATTTGACTTTATAGGCTAGGACTGAAGTCGCGCCAACAGCTTAACTCAAAATACAGTCAAGAAAGTAGCTCTGAAGATGAGAACCGGCATCGACCATAAGCACTACCGTGAAATTACGTACAATTTTCAAATTTCTTGTACATGCTAATTTTGCGACCTCGGGCAGCTATGTTATAATGGAGGAACCACACAACATTTGACTTTATAGGCTAGAACCGAAATCGCGCCAACAGCTTCACTCAAAATACAGTCAAGAAAGTAGCTCTGAAGATGAGAACCGGCATTGACCATAAGCACTACCGTGAAATTACATACTATTTTCAAATTTCTTGTACTTGCTAACTTTGCTACCTCGGGCAGCTATGTTGCCATGGATGAATCACACAAGAGTTGACTTTATAGGCTAGAACTGATGTCGCGCCAACTGTTTAGCTCAAAATACAGTCAAGAAAGTAGCTCTGAAGCCGAGAAATGGCATCGACCATAAGCACTAAAGTGAAATTACGTACAATTTTCAAATTTCTTGTACTTGCTAAATTTGCGACCTCGGGCAGCTATGTTACCATCTAGGAACTGCACAACATTTGACTTTATAGGCTAGAACTGAAGTCGCGCCAACAGTTTAACTCAAAATGCAGTCAAGAAAGTAGCTCTGAAGTTGAGAACCGGCATCGACCATAAGCACTAAAGTGAAATTACGTACAATTTTCAAATTTCTTGTACTTGCTAACTTTGCGACCTCGGGCAGCTATGTTACCATCTAGGAACCACACAAGATTTGACTTTATAGGCTAGAACTGATGTCGCGCCAACTGTTTAGCTCAAAATACAGTCAAGAAAGTAGCTCTGAAGCCGAGAAACGGCATCGACCATAAGCAGTACTGTGAAATTACGTACAATTTTCAAATTTCTTGTACTTGCTAATTTTGCTACCTCGGGCAGCTATGTTACCATGGAGGAACCACACAAGATTTGACTTTATAGGCTAGAACTGATGTCGCGCCAACTGTTTAGCTCAAAATACAGTCAAGAAAGTAGCTCTGAAGCCGAGAAACGGCATCGACCATAAACACTACCGTGAAATTACGTACAATTTTCAAATTTCTTGTACTTTCTAACTTTGCGACCTCGGGCAGCTATGTTACCATGGAGGAACCACACAAGATTTGACTTTATAGGCTAGAACTGAAGTCGCGCCAACAGCTTAACTCAAAATACAGTCAAGAAAGTAACTCTGAAGCCGAGAAACGGCATCGACCATAAGCACTACTGTGAAATTACGTACAATTTTCAAATTTCTTGTACTTGCTAACTTTGCGACCTCGGGCAGCTATGTTACCATGGATGAATCACACAAGATTTGACTTTATAGGCTAGAACTGATGACGCGCCAACTGTTTAGCTCAAAATACAGTCAAGAAAGTAGCTCTGAAGCCGAGAAACGGCATCGACCATAAGCACTAAAGTGAAATTACGTACAATTTTCAAATTTCTTGTACTTGCTAACTTTGCGACCTCGGGCAGCTATGTTACCATCTAGGAACTGCACAACATTTGACTTTATAGGCTAGAACTGAAGTCGCGCCAACAGCTTCAATCAAAATACAGTCAGGATAGTAGCTCTGAAGATGAGAACCGGCATTGACCATAAGCACTACCGTGAAATTACATACAATTTTCAAATTTCTTGTACTTGCTAACTTTGCAACCTCGGGCAGCTATGTTACCATGGAGGAACCACACAAGATTTGACTTTATAGGCTAGAACTGATGTCGCGCCAACTGTTTAGCTCAAAATACAGTCAAGAAAGTAGCTCTGAAGCCGAGAAACGGCATCGACCATAAACACTACCGTGAAATTACGTACAATTTTCAAATTTCTTGTACTTTCTAACTTTGCGACCTCGGGCAGCTATGTTACCATGGAGGAACCACACAAGATTTGACTTTATAGGCTAGAACTGAAGTCGCGCCAACAGCTTAACTCAAAATACAGTCAAGAAAGTAACTCTGAAGCCGAGAAACGGCATCGACCATAAGCACTACTGTGAAATTACGTACAATTTTCAAATTTCTTGTACTTGCTAACTTTGCGACCTCGGGCAGCTATGTTACCATGGATGAATCACACAAGATTTGACTTTATAGGCTAGAACTGATGTCGCGCCAACAGTTTAACTCAAAATGCAGTCAAGAAAGTAGCTCTGAAGTTGAGAACCGGCATCGACCATAAGCACTAAAGTGAAATTACGTACAATTTTCAAATTTCTTGTACATGCTAACTTTGCGACCTCGGGCAGCTATGTTATAATGGAGGAACCACACAACATTTGACTTTATAGGCTAGAACTGAAGTCGCGCCAACAGCTTAACTCAAAATACAGTCAAGAAAGTAGCTCTGAAGATGAGAACCGCCATCGACCATAAGCACTACCGTGAAATTACGTACAATTTTCAAATTTCTTGTACTTGCTAACTTTGCGACCTCGGGCAGCTATGTTACCATGGAGGAACCACACAAGATTTGACTTTATAGGCTAGAACTGAAGTCGCGCCAACAGCTTCAATCAAAATACAGTCAGGATAGTAGCTCTGAAGATGAGAACCGCCATCGACCATAAGCACTACCGTGAAATTACGTACAATTTTCAAATTTCTTGTACTTGCTAACTTTGCGACCTCGGGCAGCTATGTTACCATGGATGAATCACACAAGATTTGACTTTATAGGCTAGAACTGATGTCGCGCCAACTGTTTAGCTCAAAATACAGTCAAGAAAGTAGCTCTGAAGCCGAGAAACGGCATCGACCATAAGCACTAAAGTGAAATTGCGTACAATTTTCAAATTTCTTGTACTTGCTAACTTTGCGACCTCGGGCAGCTATGTTACCATCTAGGAACCACACAAGATTTGACTTTATAGGCTAGAGCTGAAGTCGCGCCAACAGCTTAACTCAAAATGCAGTCAAGAAAGTAGCTCTGAAGATGAGAACCGGCATCGACCATAAGCACTACCGTGAAATTACGTACAATTTTCAGATTTCTTGTACTCGCTAACTTTGCGACCTCGGGCAGCTATGTTACCATGGAGGAACCACACAACATTTGACTTTATAGGCTAGAGCTGAAGTCGCGCCAACTGCTTAACTCAAAATACAGTCAAGAAAGTAGCTCTGAAGATGAGAACCGGCATCGACCATAAGCACTACCGTGAAATTACGTACAATTTTCAAATTTCTTGTACATGCTAATTTTGCGACCTCGGGCAGCTATGTTATAATGGAGGAACCACACAACATTTGACTTTATAGGCTAGAACCGAAATCGCGCCAACAGCTTCACTCAAAATACAGTCAAGAAAGTAGCTCTGAAGATGAGAACCGGCATTGACCATAAGCACTACCGTGAAATTACATACTATTTTCAAATTTCTTGTACTTGCTAACTTTGCTACCTCGGGCAGCTATGTTGCCATGGATGAATCACACAAGAGTTGACTTTATAGGCTAGAACTGATGTCGCGCCAACTGTTTAGCTCAAAATACAGTCAAGAAAGTAGCTCTGAAGCCGAGAAATGGCATCGACCATAAGCACTAAAGTGAAATTACGTACAATTTTCAAATTTCTTGTACTTGCTAACTTTGCGACCTCGGGCAGCTATGTTACCATCTAGGAACTGCACAACATTTGACTTTATAGGCTAGAACTGATGTCGCGCCAACTGTTTAGCTCAAAATACAGTCAAGAAAGTAGCTCTGAAGCCGAGAAACGGCATCGACCATAAGCAGTACTGTGAAATTACGTACAATTTTCAAATTTCTTGTACTTGCTAACTTTGCTACCTCGGGCAGCTATGTTACCATGGATGAATCACACAAGATTTGACTTTATAGGCTAGAACTGATGTCGCGCCAACTGTTTAGCTCAAAATACAGTCAAGAAAGTAGCTCTGAAACCGAGACGCGGCATCGACCATAAGCACTGCCGTGAAATTACGTACAATTTTCAAATTTCTTGTACTTGCTAACTTTGCGACCTCGGGCAGCTATGTTACCATCTGGGAACTGCACAACATTTGACTTTATAGGCTAGAGCTGAAGTCGCGCCAACTGCTTAACTCAAAATACAGTCAAGAAAGTAGCTCTGAAGATGAGAACCGGCATCGACCATAAGCACTACCGTGAAATTACGTACAATTTTCAAATTTCTTGTACATGCTAATTTTGCGACCTCGGGCAGCTATGTTATAATGGAGGAACCACACAACATTTGACTTTATAGGCTAGAACCGAAATCGCGCCAACAGCTTCACTCAAAATACAGTCAAGAAAGTAGCTCTGAAGATGAGAACCGGCATTGACCATAAGCACTACCGTGAAATTACATACTATTTTCAAATTTCTTGTACTTGCTAACTTTGCTACCTCGGGCAGCTATGTTGCCATGGATGAATCACACAAGAGTTGACTTTATAGGCTAGAACTGATGTCGCGCCAACTGTTTAGCTCAAAATACAGTCAAGAAAGTAGCTCTGAAGCCGAGAAATGGCATCGACCATAAGCACTAAAGTGAAATTACGTACAATTTTCAAATTTCTTGTACTTGTTAACTTTGCGACCTCGGGCAGCTATGTTACCATCTAGGAACTGCACAACATTTGACTTTATAGGCTAGAACTGATGTCGCGCCAACTGTTTAGCTCAAAATACAGTCAAGAAAGTAGCTCTGAAGCCGAGAAACGGCATCGACCATAAGCAGTACTGTGAAATTACGTACAATTTTCAAATTTCTTGTACTTGCTAACTTTGCTACCTCGGGCAGCTATGTTACCATGGATGAATCACACAAGATTTGACTTTATAGGCTAGAACTGATGTCGCGCCAACAGTTTAACTCAAAATGCAGTCAAGAAAGTAGCTCTGAAGTTGAGAACCGGCATCGACCATAAGCACTAAAGTGAAATTACGTACAATTTTCAAATTTCTTGTACATGCTAACTTTGCGACCTCGGGCAGCTATGTTATAATGGAGGAACCACACAACATTTGACTTTATAGGCTAGAACTGAAGTCGCGCCAACAGCTTAACTCAAAATACAGTCAAGAAAGTAGCTCTGAAGATGAGAACCGCCATCGACCATAAGCACTACCGTGAAATTACGTACAATTTTCAAATTTCTTGTACTTGCTAACTTTGCGACCTCGGGCAGCTATGTTACCATGGAGGAACCACACAAGATTTGACTTTATAGGCTAGAACTGAAGTCGCGCCAACAGCTTCAATCCAAATACAGTCAGGATAGTAGCTCTGAAGATGAGAACCGCCATCGACCATAAGCACTACCGTGAAATTACGTACAATTTTCAAATTTCTTGTACTTGCTAACTTTGCGACCTCGGGCAGCTATGTTACCATGGATGAATCACACAAGATTTGACTTTATAGGCTAGAACTGATGTCGCGCCAACTGTTTAGCTCAAAATACAGTCAAGAAAGTAGCTCTGAAGCCGAGAAACGGCATCGACCATAAGCACTAAAGTGAAATTGCGTACAATTTTCAAATTTCTTGTACTTGCTAACTTTGCGACCTCGGGCAGCTATGTTACCATCTAGGAACCACACAAGATTTGACTTTATAGGCTAGAGCTGAAGTCGCGCCAACAGCTTAACTCAAAATGCAGTCAAGAAAGTAGCTCTGAAGATGAGAACCGGCATCGACCATAAGCACTACCGTGAAATTACGTACAATTTTCAGATTTCTTGTACTCGCTAACTTTGCGACCTCGGGCAGCTATGTTACCATGGAGGAACCACACAACATTTGACTTTATAGGCTAGAGCTGAAGTCGCGCCAACTGCTTAACTCAAAATACAGTCAAGAAAGTAGCTCTGAAGATGAGAACCGGCATCGACCATAAGCACTACCGTGAAATTACGTACAATTTTCAAATTTCTTGTACATGCTAATTTTGCGACCTCGGGCAGCTATGTTATAATGGAGGAACCACACAACATTTGACTTTATAGGCTAGAACCGAAATCGCGCCAACAGCTTCACTCAAAATACAGTCAAGAAAGTAGCTCTGAAGATGAGAACCGGCATTGACCATAAGCACTACCGTGAAATTACATACTATTTTCAAATTTCTTGTACTTGCTAACTTTGCTACCTCGGGCAGCTATGTTGCCATGGATGAATCACACAAGAGTTGACTTTATAGGCTAGAACTGATGTCGCGCCAACTGTTTAGCTCAAAATACAGTCAAGAAAGTAGCTCTGAAGCCGAGAAATGGCATCGACCATAAGCACTAAAGTGAAATTACGTACAATTTTCAAATTTCTTGTACTTGCTAACTTTGCGACCTCGGGCAGCTATGTTACCATCTAGGAACTGCACAACATTTGACTTTATAGGCTAGAACTGATGTCGCGCCAACTGTTTAGCTCAAAATACAGTCAAGAAAGTAGCTCTGAAGCCGAGAAACGGCATCGACCATAAGCAGTACTGTGAAATTACGTACAATTTTCAAATTTCTTGTATTTGCTAACTTTGCTACCTCGGGCAGCTATGTTACCATGGATGAATCACACAAGATTTGACTTTATAGGCTAGAACTGATGTCGCGCCAACTGTTTAGCTCAAAATACAGTCAAGAAAGTAGCTCTGAAACCGAGACGCGGCATCGACCATAAGCACTGCCGTGAAATTACGTACAATTTTCAAATTTCTTGTACTTGCTAACTTTGCGACCTCGGGCAGCTATGTTACCATCTGGGAACTGCACAACATTTGACTTTATAGACTAGAGCTGAAGTCGCGAAAACTGCTTAACTCAAAATACAGTCAAGAAAGTAGCTCTGAAGATGAGAACCGGCATCGACCATAAGCACTACCGTGAAACTACGTACAATTTTCAAATTTCTTGTACATGCTAACTTTGCGACCTCGGGCAGCTATGTTATAATGGAGGAACCACACAACATTTTACTTTATAGGCTAGAACTGAAGTCGCGCCAACAGCTTCACTCAAAATACAGTCAAGAAAGTAGGTCTGAAGATGAGAACCGGCATTGACCATAAGCACTACCGTGAAATTACGTACAATTTTCAAATTTCTTGTACTTGCTAACTTTGCTACCTCGGGCAGCTATGTTACCATGGATGAATCACACACGATTTGACTTTATAGGCTAGAACTGATGTCGCGCCAACTGTTTAGCTCAAAATACAGTCAAGAAAGTAGCTCTGAAGCCGAGAACCGGCATCGACCATAAGCACTACCGTGAAATTACGTACACTTTTCAAATTTCTTGTACTTGCTAACTTTGCTACCTCGGGCAGCTATGTTACCATGGATGAATCACACAAGATTTGACTTTATAGGCTAGAACTGATGTCGCGCCAACTGTTTAGCTCAAAATACAGTCAAGAAAGTAGCTCTGAAGCCGAGAAACGGCATCGACCATAAGCACTAAAGTGAAATTACGTACAATTTTCAAATTTCTTGTACTTGCTAACTTTGCGACCTCGGGCAGCTATGTTACCATCTAGGAACTGCACAACATTTGACTTTATAGGCTAGAACTGAAGTCGCGCCAACAGCTTAACTCAAAATGCAGTCAAGAAAGTAGCTCTGAAGATGAGAACCGGCATCGACCATAAGCACTAAAGTGAAATTACGTACAATTTTCAAATTTCTTGTACTTGCTAACTTTGCGACCTCGGGCAGCTATGTTACCATCTAGGAACCACACAAGATTTGACTTTATAGGCTAGAGCCGAAGTCGCGCCAACTGCTTAACTCAAAATACAGTCAAGAAAGTAGCTCTGAAGCCGAGAAACGGCATCGACCATAAGCACTACCGGGAAATTACGTACAATTTTCAGATTTCTTGTACTCGCTAACTTTGCGACCTCGGGCAGCTATGTTACCATGGAGGAACCACACAACATTTGACTTTATAGGCTAGAATTGAAGTCGCGCCAAATGCTTAACTCAAAATACAGTCAAGAAAGTAGCTCTGAAGATGAGAACCGGCATCGACCATAAGCACTACCGTGAAATTACGTACAATTTTCAAATTTCTTGTACATGCTAACTTTGCGACCTCGGGCAGCTATGTTATAATGGAGGAACCACACAACATTTGACTTTATAGGCTAGAACTGAAGTCGCGCCAACAGCTTCACTCAAAATACAGTCAAGAAAGTAGCTCTGAAGATGAGAACCGGCATTGACCATAAGCACTACCGTGAAATTACATACAATTTTCAAATTTCTTGTACTTGCTAACTTTGCGACCTCGGGCAACTATGTTACCATCTAGGAACCACACAAGATTTGACTTTATAGGCTAGAACTGAAGTCGCGCCAACAGCTTCAATCAAAATACAGTCAGGATAGTAGCTCTGAAGATGAGAACCGGCATTGACCATAAGCACTACCGTGAAATTACATACAATTTTCAAATTTCTTGTACTTGCTAACTTTGCAACCTCGGGCAGCTATGTTACCATGGAGGAACCACACAAGATTTGACTTTATAGGCTAGAACTGATGTCGCGCCAACTCTTTAGCTCAAAATACAGTCAAGAAAGTAGCTCTGAAACCGAGACGCGGCATCGACCATAAGCACTGCCGTGAAATTACGTACAATTTTCAAATTTCTTGTACTTGCTAACTTTGCGACCTCGGGCAGCTATGTTACCATCTAGGAACTGCACAACATTTGACTTTATAGGCTAGAACTGATGTCGCGCCAACTGTTTAGCTCAAAATACAGTCAAGAAAGTAGCTCTGAAGCCGAGAAACGGCATCGACCATAAGCAGTACTGTGAAATTACGTACAATTTTCAAATTTCTTGTACTTGCTAACTTTGCTACCTCGGGCAGCTATGTTACCATGGATGAATCACACAAGATTTGACTTTATAGGCTAGAACTGATGTCGCGCCAACTGTTTAGCTCAAAATACAGTCAAGAAAGTAGCTCTGAAACCGAGACGCGGCATCGACCATAAGCACTGCCGTGAAATTACGTACAATTTTCAAATTTCTTGTACTTGCTAACTTTGCGACCTCGGGCAGCTATGTTACCATCTGGGAACTGCACAACATTTGACTTTATAGACTAGAGCTGAAGTCGCGAAAACTGCTTAACTCAAAATACAGTCAAGAAAGTAGCTCTGAAGATGAGAACCGGCATCGACCATAAGCACTACCGTGAAATTACGTACAATTTTCAAATTTCTTGTACATGCTAACTTTGCGACCTCGGGCAGCTATGTTATAATGGAGGAACCACACAACATTTTACTTTATAGGCTAGAACTGAAGTCGCGCCAACAGCTTCACTCAAAATACAGTCAAGAAAGTAGGTCTGAAGATGAGAACCGGCATTGACCATAAGCACTACCGTGAAATTACGTACAATTTTCAATTTCAATTTTTCAATTTCTTGTACTTGCTAACTTTGCTACCTCGGGCAGCTATGTTACCATGGATGAATCACACACGATTTGACTTTATAGGCTAGAACTGATGTCGCGCCAACTGTTTAGCTCAAAATACAGTCAAGAAAGTAGCTCTGAAGCCGAGAACCGGCATCGACCATAAGCACTACCGTGAAATTACGTACACTTTTCAAATTTCTTGTACTTGCTAACTTTGCTACCTCGGGCAGCTATGTTACCATGGATGAATCACACAAGATTTGACTTTATAGGCTAGAACTGATGTCGCGCCAACTGTTTAGCTCAAAATACAGTCAAGAAAGTAGCTCTGAAGCCGAGAAACGGCATCGACCATAAGCACTAAAGTGAAATTACGTACAATTTTCAAATTTCTTGTACTTGCTAACTTTGCGACCTCGGGCAGCTATGTTACCATCTAGGAACTGCACAACATTTGACTTTATAGGCTAGAACTGAAGTCGCGCCAACAGCTTAACTCAAAATGCAGTCAAGAAAGTAGCTCTGAAGATGAGAACCGGCATCGACCATAAGCACTAAAGTGAAATTACGTACAATTTTCAAATTTCTTGTACTTGCTAACTTTGCGACCTCGGGCAGCTATGTTACCATCTAGGAACCACACAAGATTTGACTTTATAGGCTAGAGCCGAAGTCGCGCCAACTGCTTAACTCAAAATACAGTCAAGAAAGTAGCTCTGAAGCCGAGAAACGGCATCGACCATAAGCACTACCGGGAAATTACGTACAATTTTCAGATTTCTTGTACTCGCTAACTTTGCGACCTCGGGCAGCTATGTTACCATGGAGGAACCACACAACATTTGACTTTATAGGCTAGAATTGAAGTCGCGCCAAATGCTTAACTCAAAATACAGTCAAGAAAGTAGCTCTGAAGATGAGAACCGGCATCGACCATAAGCACTACCGTGAAATTACGTACAATTTTCAAATTTCTTGTACATGCTAACTTTGCGACCTCGGGCAGCTATGTTATAATGGAGGAACCACACAACATTTGACTTTATAGGCTAGAACTGAAGTCGCGCCAACAGCTTCACTCAAAATACAGTCAAGAAAGTAGCTCTGAAGATGAGAACCGGCATTGACCATAAGCACTACCGTGAAATTACATACAATTTTCAAATTTCTTGTACTTGCTAACTTTGCGACCTCGGGCAGCTATGTTACCATCTAGGAACCACACAAGATTTGACTTTATAGGCTAGAACTGAAGTCGCGCCAACAGCTTCAATCAAAATACAGTCAGGATAGTAGCTCTGAAGATGAGAACCGGCATTGACCATAAGCACTACCGTGAAATTACATACAATTTTCAAATTTCTTGTACTTGCTAACTTTGCAACCTCGGGCAGCTATGTTACCATGGAGGAACCACACAAGATTTGACTTTATAGGCTAGAACTGATGTCGCGCCAACTGTTTAGCTCAAAATACAGTCAAGAAAGTAGCTCTGAAGCCGAGAAACGGCATCGACCATAAACACTAAAGTGAAATTACGTACAATTTTCAAATTTCTTGTACTTGCTAACTTTGCGACCTCGGGCAGCTATGTTACCATCTAGGAACTGCACAACATTTGACTTTATAGGCTAGAACTGAAGTCGCGCCAACAGCTTCAATCAAAATACAGTCAGGATAGTAGCTCTGAAGATGAGAACCGGCATTGACCATAAGCACTACCGTGAAATTACATACAATTTTCAAATTTCTTGTACTTGCTAAATTTGCGACCTCGGGCAGCTATGTTACCATGGAGGAACCACACAAGATTTGACTTTATAGGCTAGAACTGATGTCGCGCCAACTGTTTAGCTCAAAATACAGTCAAGAAAGTAGCTCTGAAGCCGAGAAACGGCATCGACCATAAACACTACCGTGAAATTACGTACAATTTTCAAATTTCTTGTACTTGCTAACTTTGCGACCTCGGGCAGCTATGTTACCATGGATGAATCACACAAGATTTGACTTTATAGGCTAGAACTGATGTCGCGCCAACAGTTTAACTCAAAATGCAGTCAAGAAAGTAGCTCTGAAGTTGAGAACCGGCATCGACCATAAGCACTAAAGTGAAATTACGTACAATTTTCAAATTTCTTGTACATGCTAACTTTGCGAACTCGGGCAGCTATGTTATAATGGAGGAACCACACAACATTTGACTTTATAGGCTAGAACTGATGTCGCGCCAACAGCTTAACTCAAAATACAGTCAAGAAAGTAGCTCTGAAGATGAGAACCGCCATCGACCGTAAGCACTACCGTGAAATTACGTACAATTTTCAAATTTCTTGTACTTGCTAACTTTGCGACCTCGGGCAGCTATGTTACCATGGAGGAACCACACAAGATTTGACTTTATAGGCTAGAACTGAAGTCGCGCCAACTGCTTAACTCAAAATACATTCAAGAAAGTAGCTCTGAAGCCGAGAAACGTGATCGACCCTAAACACTACCGTGAAATTACGTACAATTTTCAAATTTCTTGTACTTGCTAACTTTGCTACCTCGGGCAGCTATGTTACCATGGAGGAACCACACAAGATTTGACTTTATAGGCTAGAACTGATGTCGCGCCAACTGTTTAGCTCAAAATACAGTCAAGAAAGTAGCTCTGAAGCCGAGAAACGGCATCGACCATAAACACTACCGTGAAATTACGTACAATTTTCAAATTTCTTGTACTTTCTAACTTTGCGACCTCGGGCAGCTATGTTACCATGGAGGAACCACACAAGATTTGACTTTATAGGCTAGAACTGAAGTCGCGCCAACAGCTTAACTCAAAATACAGTCAAGAAAGTAACTCTGAAGCCGAGAAACGGCATCGACCATAAGCACTACTGTGAAATTACGTACAATTTTCAAATTTCTTGTACTTGCTAACTTTGCGACCTCGGGCAGCTATGTTACCATCTAGGAACCACACAAGATTTGACTTTATAGGCTAGAGCTGAAGTCGCGCCAACAGCTTAACTCAAAATGCAGTCAAGAAAGTAGCTCTGAAGCCGAGAAACGGCATCGACCATAAACACTAAAGTGAAATTACGTACAATTTTCAAATTTCTTGTACTTGCTAACTTTGCGACCTCGGGCAGCTATGTTACCATCTAGGAACTGCACAACATTTGACTTTATAGGCTAGAACTGAAGTCGCGCCAACAGCTTCAATCAAAATACAGTCAGGATAGTAGCTCTGAAGATGAGAACCGGCATTGACCATAAGCACTACCGTGAAATTACATACAATTTTCAAATTTCTTGTACTTGCTAAATTTGCGACCTCGGGCAGCTATGTTACCATGGAGGAACCACACAAGATTTGACTTTATAGGCTAGAACTGATGTCGCGCCAACTGTTTAGCTCAAAATACAGTCAAGAAAGTAGCTCTGAAGCCGAGAAACGGCATCGACCATAAACACTAAAGTGAAATTACGTACAATTTTCAAATTTCTTGTACTTGCTAACTTTGCGACCTCGGGCAGCTATGTTACCATCTAGGAACTGCACAACATTTGACTTTATAGGCTAGAACTGAAGTCGCGCCAACAGCTTCAATCAAAATACAGTCAGGATAGTAGCTCTGAAGATGAGAACCGCCATCGACCATAAGCACTACCGTGAAATTACATACAATTTTCAAATTTCTTGTACTTGCTAACTTTGCAACCTCGGGCAGCTATGTTACCATGGAGGAACCACACAAGATTTGACTTTATAGGCTAGAACTGATGTCGCGCCAACTGTTTAGCTCAAAATACAGTCAAGAAAGTAGCTCTGAAGCCGAGAAACGGCATCGACCATAAGCAGTACTGTGAAATTACGTACAATTTTCAAATTTCTTGTACTTGCTAACTTTGCTACCTCGGGCAGCTATGTTACCATGGAGGAACCACACAAGATTTGACTTTATAGGCTAGAACTGATGTCGCGCCAACTGTTTAGCTCAAAATACAGTCAAGAAAGTAGCTCTGAAGCCGAGAAACGGCATCGACCATAAGCACTAAAGTGAAATTACGTACAATTTTCAAATTTCTTGTACTTGCTAACTTTGCGACCTCGGGCAGCTATGTTACCATCTAGGAACTGCACAACATTTGACTTTATAGGCTAGAACTGAAGTCGCGCCAACAGTTTAACTCAAAATGCAGTCAAGAAATAGCTCTGAAGTTGAGAACCGGCATCGACCATAAGCACTAAAGTGAAATTACGTACAATTTTCAAATTTCTTGTACTTGCTAACTTTGCGACCTCGGGCAGCTATGTTACCATCTAGGAACCACACAAGATTTGACTTTATAGGCTAGAACTGATGTCGCGCCAACTGTTTAGCTCAAAATACAGTCAAGAAAGTAGCTCTGAAGCCGAGAAACGGCATCGACCATAAGCAGTACTGTGAAATTACGTACAATTTTCAAATTTCTTGTACTTGCTAACTTTGCTACCTCGGGCAGCTATGTTACCATGGAGGAACCACACAAGATTTGACTTTATAGGCTAGAACTGATGTCGCGCCAACTGTTTAGCTCAAAATACAGTCAAGAAAGTAGCTCTGAAGCCGAGAAACGGCATCGACCATAAACACTACCGTGAAATTACGTACAATTTTCAAATTTCTTGTACTTTCTAACTTTGCGACCTCGGGCAGCTATGTTACCATGGAGGAACCACACAAGATTTGACTTTATAGGCTAGAACTGAAGTCGCGCCAACAGCTTAACTCAAAATACAGTCAAGAAAGTAACTCTGAAGCCGAGAAACGGCATCGACCATAAGCACTACTGTGAAATTACGTACAATTTTCAAATTTCTTGTACTTGCTAACTTTGCGACCTCGGGCAGCTATGTTACCATCTAGGAACCACACAAGATTTGACTTTATAGGCTAGAGCTGAAGTCGCGCCAACAGCTTAACTCAAAATGCAGTCAAGAAAGTAGCTCTGAAGATGAGAAACGGCATCGACCATAAACACTACCGTGAAATTACGTACAATTTTCAAATTTCTTGTACTTGCTAACTTTGCGACCTCGGGCAGCTATGTTACCATGGAGGAACCACACAAGATTTGACTTTATAGGCTAGAACTGAAGTCGCGCCAACAGCTTAACTCAAAATACAGTCAAGAAAGTAGCTCTGAAGCCGAGAAACGGCATCGACCATAAACACTACCGTGAAATTACGTACAATTTTCAAATTTCTTGTACTTTCTAACTTTGCGACCTCGGGCAGCTATGTTACCATGGAGGAACCACACAAGATTTGACTTTATAGGCTAGAACTGAAGTCGCGCCAACAGCTTAACTCAAAATACAGTCAAGAAAGTAACTCTGAAGCCGAGAAACGGCATCGACCATAAGCACTACTGTGAAATTACGTACAATTTTCAAATTTTTTGTACTTGCTAACTTTGCGACCTCGGGCAGCTATGTTACCATGGATGAATCACACAAGATTTGACTTTATAGGCTAGAACTGATGTCGCGCCAACTGTTTAGCTCAAAATACAGTCAAGAAAGTAGCTCTGAAGCCGAGAAACGGCATCGACCATAAGCACTAAAGTGAAATTACGTACAATTTTCAAATTTCTTGTACTTGCTAACTTTGCGACCTCGGGCAGCTATGTTACCATCTAGGAACTGCACAACATTTGACTTTATAGGCTAGAACTGAAGTCGCGCCAACAGCTTCAATCAAAATACAGTCAGGATAGTAGCTCTGAAGATGAGAACCGGCATTGACCATAAGCACTACCGTGAAATTACATACAATTTTCAAATTTCTTGTACTTGCTAACTTTGCAACCTCGGGCAGCTATGTTACCATGGAGGAACCACACAAGATTTGACTTTATAGGCTAGAACTGATGTCGCGCCAACTGTTTAGCTCAAAATACAGTCAAGAAAGTAGCTCTGAAGCCGAGAAACGGCATCGACCATAAACACTACCGTGAAATTACGTACAATTTTCAAATTTCTTGTACTTTCTAACTTTGCGACCTCGGGCAGCTATGTTACCATGGAGGAACCACACAAGATTTGACTTTATAGGCTAGAACTGAAGTCGCGCCAACAGCTTAACACAAAATACAGTCAAGAAAGTAACTCTGAAGCCGAGAAACGGCATCGACCATAAGCACTACTGTGAAATTACGTACAATTTTCAAATTTCTTGTACTTGCTAACTTTGCGACCTCGGGCAGCTATGTTACCATGGATGAATCACACAAGATTTGACTTTATAGGCTAGAACTGATGTCGCGCCAACAGTTTAACTCAAAATGCAGTCAAGAAAGTAGCTCTGAAGTTGAGAACCGGCATCGACCATAAGCACTAAAGTGAAATTACGTACAATTTTCAAATTTCTTGTACATGCTAACTTTGCGACCTCGGGCAGCTATGTTATAATGGAGGAACCACACAACATTTGACTTTATAGGCTAGAACTGAAGTCGCGCCAACAGCTTAACTCAAAATACAGTCAAGAAAGTAGCTCTGAAGATGAGAACCGCCATCGACCATAAGCACTACCGTGAAATTACGTACAATTTTCAAATTTCTTGTACTTGCTAACTTTGCGACCTCGGGCAGCTATGTTACCATGGAGGAACCACACAAGATTTGACTTTATAGGCTAGAACTGAAGTCGCGCCAACTGCTTAACTCAAAATACATTCAAGAAAGTAGCTCTGAAGCCGAGAAACGTGATCGACCCTAAACACTACCGTGAAATTACGTACAATTTTCAAATTTCTTGTACTTGCTAACTTTGCGACCTCGGGCAGCTATGTTACCATGGAGGAACCACACAAGATTTGACTTTATAGGCTAGAACTGAAGTCGCGCCAACAGCTTCAATCAAAATACAGTCAGGATAGTAGCTCTGAAGATGAGAACCGCCATCGACCATAAGCACTACCGTGAAATTACGTACAATTTTCAAATTTCTTGTACTTGCTAACTTTGCGACCTCGGGCAGCTATGTTACCATGGATGAATCACACAAGATTTGACTTTATAGGCTAGAACTGATGTCGCGCCAACTGTTTAGCTCAAAATACAGTCAAGAAAGTAGCTCTGAAGCCGAGAAACGGCATCGACCATAAGCACAAAAGTGAAATTGCGTACAATTTTCAAATTTCTTGTACTTGCTAACTTTGCGACCTCGGGCAGCTATGTTACCATCTAGGAACCACACAAGATTTGACTTTATAGGCTAGAGCTGAAGTCGCGCCAACAGCTTAACTCAAAATGCAGTCAAGAAAGTAGCTCTGAAGATGAGAAACGGCATCGACCATAAACACTACCGTGAAATTACGTACAATTTTCAAATTTCTTGTACTTGCTAACTTTGCGACCTCGGGCAGCTATGTTACCATGGATGAATCACACAAGATTTGACTTTATAGGCTAGAGCTGATGTCGCGCCAACTGTTTAGCTCAAAATACAGTCAAGAAAGTAGCTCTGAAGCCGAGAAACGGCATCGACCATAAGCACTAAAGTGAAATTGCGTACAATTTTCAAATTTCTTGTACTTGCTAACTTTGCGACCTCGGGCAGCTATGTTACCATCTAGGAACCACACAAGATTTGACTTTATAGGCTAGAGCTGAAGTCGCGCCAACAGCTTAACTCAAAATGCAGTCAAGAAAGTAGCTCTGAAGATGAGAACCGGCATCGACCATAAGCACTACTGTGAAATTACGTACAATTTTCAGATTTCTTGTACTCGCTAACTTTGCGACCTCGGGCAGCTATGTTACCATGGAGGAGCCACACAACATTTGACTTTATAGGCTAGGACTGAAGTCGCGCCAACAGCTTAACTCAAAATACAGTCAAGAAAGCAGCTCTGAAGATGAGAACCGGCATCGACCATAAGCACTACCGTGAAATTACGTACAATTTTCAAATTTCTTGTACTTGCTAACTTTGCGATTTCGGGCAGCTATGTTACCATCCAGGAACCACACAAGATTTGACTTTATAGGCTAGAACTGAAGTCGCCCCAACTGCTTAACTCAAAACACAGTCAAGAAAGTACCTCTGAAGCCGAGAAACGGCATCGACCATAAACACTACCGTGAAATTACGTACAATTTTCAAATTTCGTGTACTTGCTAACTTTGCGACCTCGGCCAGCTATGTTACCATGGAGGAACCACACAAGATTTGACTTTATAGGCTAGAGCTGAAGTCGCGCCAACTGCTTAACTCAAAATACAGTCAAGAAAGTAGCTCTGAAGATGAGAACCGGCATCGACCATAAGCACTACCGTGAAATTACGTACAATTTTCAAATTTCTTGTACATGCTAATTTTGCGACCTCGGGCAGCTATGTTATAATGGAGGAACCACACAACATTTGACTTTATAGGCTAGAACCGAAATCGCGCCAACAGCTTCACTCAAAATACAGTCAAGAAAGTAGCTCTGAAGATGAGAACCGGCATTGACCATAAGCACTACCGTGAAATTACATACTATTTTCAAATTTCTTGTACTTGCTAACTTTGCTACCTCGGGCAGCTATGTTGCCATGGATGAATCACACAAGAGTTGACTTTATAGGCTAGAACTGATGTCGCGCCAACTGTTTAGCTCAAAATACAGTCAAGAAAGTAGCTCTGAAGCCGAGAAATGGCATCGACCATAAGAACTAAAGTGAAATTACGTACAATTTTCAAATTTCTTGTACTTGCTAACTTTGCGACCTCAGGCAGCTATGTTACCATCTAGGAACTGCACAACATTTGACTTTATAGGCTAGAACTGAAGTCGCGCCAACAGTTTAACTCAAAATGCAGTCAAGAAAGTAGCTCTGAAGTTGAGAACCGGCATCGACCATAAGCACTAAAGTGAAATTACGTACAATTTTCAAATTTCTTGTACTTGCTAACTTTGCGACCTCGGGCAGCTATGTTACCATCTAGGAACCACACAAGATTTGACTTTATAGGCTAGAACTGATGTCGCGCCAACTGTTTAGCTCAAAATACAGTCAAGAAAGTAGCTCTGAAGCCGAGAAACGGCATCGACCATAAGCAGTACTGTGAAATTACGTACAATTTTCAAATTTCTTGTACTTGCTAACTTTGCTACCTCGGGCAGCTATGTTACCATGGAGGAACCACACAAGATTTGACTTTATAGGCTAGAACTGAAGTCGCGCCGACAGCTTAACTCAAAATACAGTCAAGAAAGTAACTCTGAAGCCGAGAAACGCATCGACCATAAGCACTACTGTGAAATTACGTACAATTTTCAAATTTCTTGTACTTGCTAACTTTGCGACCTCGGGCAGCTATGTTACCATCTAGGAACTGCACAACATTTGACTTTATAGGCTAGAACTGAAGTCGCGCCAACAGCTTCAATCAAAATACAGTCAGGATAGTAGCTCTGAAGATGAGAACCGGCATTGACCATAAGCACTACCGTGAAATTACATACAATTTTCAAATTTCTTGTACTTGCTAACTTTGCAACCTCGGGCAGCTATGTTACCATGGAGGAACCACACAAGATTTGACTTTATAGGCTAGAACTGATGTCGCGCCAACTGTTTAGCTCAAAATACAGTCAAGAAAGTAGCTCTGAAGCCGAGAAACGGCATCGACCATAAACACTACCGTGAAATTACGTACAATTTTCAAATTTCTTGTACTTTCTAACTTTGCGACCTCGGGCAGCTATGTTACCATGGAGGAACCACACAAGATTTGACTTTATAGGCTAGAACTGAAGTCGCGCCGACAGCTTAACTCAAAATACAGTCAAGAAAGTAACTCTGAAGCCGAGAAACGGCATCGACCATAAGCACTACTGTGAAATTACGTACAATTTTCAAATTTCTTGTACTTGCTAACTTTGCGACCTCGGGCAGCTATGTTACCATCTAGGAACCACACAAGATTTGACTTTATAGGCTAGAGCTGAAGTCGCGCCAACAGCTTAACTCAAAATGCAGTCAAGAAAGTAGCTCTGAAGATGAGAAACGGCATCGACCATAAACACTACCGTGAAATTACGTACAATTTTCAAATTTCTTGTACTTGCTAACTTTGCGACCTCGGGCAGCTATGTTACCATGGATGAATCACACAAGATTTGACTTTATAGGCTAGAACTGATGTCGCGCCAACTGTTTAGCTCAAAATACAGTCAAGAAAGTAGCTCTGAAGCCGAGAAACGGCATCGACCATAAGCACTAAAGTGAAATTGCGTACAATTTTCAAATTTCTTGTACTTGCTAACTTTGCGACCTCGGGCAGCTATGTTACCATCTAGGAACCACACAAGATTTGACTTTATAGGCTAGAGCTGAAGTCGCGCCAACAGCTTAACTCAAAATGCAGTCAAGAAAGTAGCTCTGAAGATGAGAACCGGCATCGACCATAAGCACTACCGTGAAATTACGTACAATTTTCAGATTTCTTGTACTCGCTAACTTTGCGACCTCGGGCAGCTATGTTACCATGGAGGAACCATACAACATTTGACTTTATAGGCTAGGACTGAAGTCGCGCCAACAGCTTAACTCAAAATACAGTCAAGAAAGTAGCTCTGAAGATGAGAACCGGCATCGACCATAAGCACTACCGTGAAATTACATACTATTTTCAAATTTCATGTACTTGCTAACTTTGCTACCTCGGGCAGCTATGTTGCCATGGATGAATCACACAAGAGTTGACTTTATAGGCTAGAACTGATGTCGCGCCAACTGTTTAGCTCAAAATACAGTCAAGAAAGTAGCTCTGAAGCCGAGAAATGGCATCGACCATAAGCACTAAAGTGAAATTACGTACAATTTTCAAATTTCTTGTACTTGCTAAATTTGCGACCTCGGGCAGCTATGTTACCATCTAGGAACTGCACAACATTTGACTTTATAGGCTAGAACTGAAGTCGCGCCAACAGTTTAACTCAAAATGCAGTCAAGAAAGTAGCTCTGAAGTTGAGAACCGGCATCGACCATAAGCACTAAAGTGAAATTACGTACAATTTTCAAATTTCTTGTACTTGCTAACTTTGCGACCTCGGGCAGCTATGTTACCATCTAGGAACCACACAAGATTTGACTTTATAGGCTAGAACTGATGTCGCGCCAACTGTTTAGCTCAAAATACAGTCAAGAAAGTAGCTCTGAAGCCGAGAAACGGCATCGACCATAAGCAGTACTGTGAAATTACGTACAATTTTCAAATTTCTTGTACTTGCTAACTTTGCTACCTCGGGCAGCTATGTTACCATGGAGGAACCACACAAGATTTGACTTTATAGGCTAGAACTGATGTCGCGCCAACTGTTTAGCTCAAAATACAGTCAAGAAAGTAGCTCTGAAGCCGAGAAACGGCATCGACCATAAACACTACCGTGAAATTACGTACAATTTTCAAATTTCTTGTACTTTCTAACTTTGCGACCTCGGGCAGCTATGTTACCATGGAGGAACCACACAAGATTTGACTTTATAGGCTAGAACTGAAGTCGCGCCAACAGCTTAACTCAAAATACAGTCAAGAAAGTAACTCTGAAGCCGAGAAACGGCATCGACCATAAGCACTACTGTGAAATTACGTACAATTTTCAAATTTCTTGTACTTGCTAACTTTGCGACCTCGGGCAGCTATGTTACCATGGATGAATCACACAAGATTTGACTTTATAGGCTAGAACTGATGTCGCGCCAACTGTTTAGCTCAAAATACAGTCAAGAAAGTAGCTCTGAAGCCGAGAAACGGCATCGACCATAAGCACTAAAGTGAAATTACGTACAATTTTCAAATTTCTTGTACTTGCTAACTTTGCGACCTCGGGCAGCTATGTTACCATCTAGGAACTGCACAACATTTGACTTTATAGGCTAGAACTGAAGTCGCGCCAACAGCTTCAATCAAAATACAGTCAGGATAGTAGCTCTGAAGATGAGAACCGGCATTGACCATAAGCACTACCGTGAAATTACATACAATTTTCAAATTTCTTGTACTTGCTAACTTTGCAACCTCGGGCAGCTATGTTACCATGGAGGAACCACACAAGATTTGACTTTATAGGCTAGAACTGATGTCGCGCCAACTGTTTAGCTCAAAATACAGTCAAGAAAGTAGCTCTGAAGCCGAGAAACGGCATCGACCATAAACACTACCGTGAAATTACGTACAATTTTCAAATTTCTTGTACTTTCTAACTTTGCGACCTCGGGCAGCTATGTTACCATGGAGGAACCACACAAGATTTGACTTTATAGGCTAGAACTGAAGTCGCGCCAACAGCTTAACTCAAAATACAGTCAAGAAAGTAACTCTGAAGCCGAGAAACGGCATCGACCATAAGCACTACTGTGAAATTACGTACAATTTTCAAATTTCTTGTACTTGCTAACTTTGCGACCTCGGGCAGCTATGTTACCATGGATGAATCACACAAGATTTGACTTTATAGACTAGAACTGATGTCGCGCCAACAGTTTAACTCAAAATGCAGTCAAGAAAGTAGCTCTGAAGTTGAGAACCGGCATCGACCATAAGCACTAAAGTGAAATTACGTACAATTTTCAAATTTCTTGTACATGCTAACTTTGCGACCTCGGGCAGCTATGTTATAATGGAGGAACCACACAACATTTGACTTTATAGGCTAGAACTGAAGTCGCGCCAACAGCTTAACTCAAAATACAGTCAAGAAAGTAGCTCTGAAGATGAGAACCGCCATCGACCATAAGCACTACCGTGAAATTACGTACAATTTTCAAATTTCTTGTACTTGCTAACTTTGCGACCTCGGGCAGCTATGTTACCATGGAGGAACCACACAAGATTTGACTTTATAGGCTAGAACTGAAGTCGCGCCAACAGCTTCAATCAAAATACAGTCAGGATAGTAGCTCTGAAGATGAGAACCGCCATCGACCATAAGCACTACCGTGAAATTACCTACAATTTTCAAATTTCTTGTACTTGCTAACTTTGCGACCTCGGGCAGCTATGTTACCATGGATGAATCACACAAGATTTGACTTTATAGGCTAGAACTGATGTCGCGCCAACTGTTTAGCTCAAAATACAGTCAAGAAAGTAGCTCTGAAGCCGAGAAACGGCATCGACCATAAGCACTAAAGTGAAATTGCGTACAATTTTCAAATTTCTTGTACTTGCTAACTTTGCGACCTCGGGCAGCTATGTTACCATCTAGGAACCACACAAGATTTGACTTTATAGGCTAGAGCTGAAGTCGCGCCAACAGCTTAACTCAAAATGCAGTCAAGAAAGTAGCTCTGAAGATGAGAACCGGCATCGACCATAAGCACTACCGTGAAATTACGTACAATTTTCAGATTTCTTGTACTCGCTAACTTTGCGACCTCGGGCAGCTATGTTACCATGGAGGAACCACACAACATTTGACTTTATAGGCTAGAGCTGAAGTCGCGCCAACTGCTTAACTCAAAATACAGTCAAGAAAGTAGCTCTGAAGATGAGAAACGGCATCGACCATAAGCACTACCGTGAAATTACGTACAATTTTCAAATTTCTTGTACATGCTAATTTTGCGACCTCGGGCAGCTATGTTATAATGGAGGAACCACACAACATTTGACTTTATAGGCTAGAACCGAAATCGCGCCAACAGCTTCACTCAAAATACAGTCAAGAAAGTAGCTCTGAAGATGAGAACCGGCATTGACCATAAGCACTACCGTGAAATTACATACTATTTTCAAATTTCTTGTACTTGCTAACTTTGCTACCTCGGGCAGCTATGTTGCCATGGATGAATCACACAAGAGTTGACTTTATAGGCTAGAACTGATGTCGCGCCAACTGTTTAGCTCAAAATACAGTCAAGAAAGTAGCTCTGAAGCCGAGAAATGGCATCGACCATAAGCACTAAAGTGAAATTACGTACAATTTTCAAATTTCTTGTACTTGCTAACTTTGCGACCTCGGGCAGCTATGTTACCATCTAGGAACTGCACAAAATTTGACTTTATAGGCTAGAACTGATGTCGCGCCAACTGTTTAGCTCAAAATACAGTCAAGAAAGTAGCTCTGAAGCCGAGAAACGGCATCGACCATAAGCAGTACTGTGAAATTACGTACAATTTTCAAATTTCTTGTACTTGCTAACTTTGCTACCTCGGGCAGCTATGTTACCATGGATGAATCACACAAGATTTGACTTTATAGGCTAGAACTGATGTCGCGCCAACTGTTTAGCTCAAAATACAGTCAAGAAAGTAGCTCTGAAACCGAGACGCGGCATCGACCATAAGCACTGCCGTGAAATTACGTACAATTTTCAAATTTCTTGTACTTGCTAACTTTGCGACCTCGGGCAGCTATGTTACCATCTGGGAACTGCACAACATTTGGCTTTATAGACTAGAGCTGAAGTCGCGAAAACTGCTTAACTCAAAATACAGTCAAGAAAGTAGCTCTGAAGATGAGAACCGGCATCGACCATAAGCACTACCGTGAAATTACGTACAATTTTCAAATTTCTTGTACTTGCTAACTTTGCGACCTCGGGCAGCTATGTTACCATCTGGGAACTGCACAACATTTGACTTTATAGACTAGAGCTGAAGTCGCGCCAACTGCTTAACTCAAAATACAGTCAAGAAAGTAGCTCTGAAGATGAGAACCGGCATTGACCATAAGCACTACCGTGAAATTACGTACAATTTTCAAATTTCTTGTACATGCTAACTTTGCGACCTCGGGCAGCTATGTTATAATGGAGGAACCACACAACATTTTACTTTATAGGCTAGAACTGAAGTCGCGCCAACAGCTTCACTCAAAATACAGTCAAGAAAGTAGGTCTGAAGATGAGAACCGGCATTGACCATAAGCACTAAAGTGAAATTGCGTACAATTTTCAAATTTCTTGTACTTGCTAACTTTGCGACCTCGGGCAGCTATGTTACCATCTAGGAACTGCACAACATTTGACTTTATAGGCTAGAACTGAAGTCGCGCCAACAGCTTAACTCAAAATGCAGTCAAGAAAGTAGCTCTGAAGATGAGAACCGGCATCGACCATAAGCACTAAAGTGAAATTACGTACAATTTTCAAATTTCTTGTACTTGCTAACTTTGCGACCTCGGGCAGCTATGTTACCATCTAGGAACCACACAAGATTTGACTTTATAGGCTAGAGCCGAAGTCGCGCCAACTGCTTAACTCAAAATACAGTCAAGAAAGTAGCTCTGAAGCCGAGAAACGGCATCGACCATAAGCACTACCGGGAAATTACGTACAATTTTCAGATTTCTTGTACTCGCTAACTTTGCGACCTCGGGCAGCTATGTTACCATGGAGGAACCACACAACATTTGACTTTATAGGCTAGAATTGAAGTCGCGCCAAATGCTTAACTCAAAATACAGTCAAGAAAGTAGCTCTGAAGATGAGAACCGGCATCGACCATAAGCACTACCGTGAAATTACGTACAATTTTCAAATTTCTTGTACATGCTAACTTTGCGACCTCGGGCAGCTATGTTATAATGGAGGAACCACACAACATTTGACTTTATAGGCTAGAACTGAAGTCGCGCCAACAGCTTCACTCAAAATACAGTCAAGAAAGTAGCTCTGAAGATGAGAACCGGCATTGACCATAAGCACTACCGTGAAATTACATACAATTTTCAAATTTCTTGTACTTGCTAACTTTGCGACCTCGGGCAGCTATGTTACCATCTAGGAACCACACAAGATTTGACTTTATAGGCTAGAACTGAAGTCGCGCCAACAGCTTCAATCAAAATACAGTCAGGATAGTAGCTCTGAAGATGAGAACCGGCATTGACCATAAGCACTACCGTGAAATTACATACAATTTTCAAATTTCTTGTACTTGCTAACTTTGCAACCTCGGGCAGCTATGTTACCATGGAGGAACCACACAAGATTTGACTTTATAGGCTAGAACTGATGTCGCGCCAACTGTTTAGCTCAAAATACAGTCAAGAAAGTAGCTCTGAAGCCGAGAAACGGCATCGACCATAAACACTAAAGTGAAATTACGTACAATTTTCAAATTTCTTGTACTTGCTAACTTTGCGACCTCGGGCAGCTATGTTACCATCTAGGAACTGCACAACATTTGACTTTATAGGCTAGAACTGAAGTCGCGCCAACAGCTTCAATCAAAATACAGTCAGGATAGTAGCTCTGAAGATGAGAACCGGCATTGACCATAAGCACTACCGTGAAATTACATACAATTTTCAAATTTCTTGTACTTGCTAACTTTGCGACCTCGGGCAGCTATGTTACCATGGAGGAACCACACAAGATTTGACTTTATAGGCTAGAACTGATGTCGCGCCAACTGTTTAGCTCAAAATACAGTCAAGAAAGTAGCTCTGAAGCCGAGAAACGGCATCGACCATAAACACTACCGTGAAATTACGTACAATTTTCAAATTTCTTGTACTTGCTAACTTTGCGACCTCGGGCAGCTATGTTACTATGGATGAATCACACAAGATTTGACTTTATAGGCTAGAACTGATGTCGCGCCAACAGTTTAACTCAAAATGCAGTCAAGAAAGTAGCTCTGAAGTTGAGAACCGGCATCGACCATAAGCACTAAAGTGAAATTACGTACAATTTTCAAATTTCTTGTACATGCTAACTTTGCGAACTCGGGCAGCTATGTTATAATGGAGGAACCACACAACATTTGACTTTATAGGCTAGAACTGAAGTCGCGCCAACAGCTTAACTCAAAATACAGTCAAGAAAGTAGCTCTGAAGATGAGAACCGCCATCGACCGTAAGCACTACCGTGAAATTACGTACAATTTTCAAATTTCTTGTACTTGCTAAATTTGCGACCTCGGGCAGCTATGTTACCATGGAGGAACCACACAAGATTTGACTTTATAGGCTAGAACTGAAGTCGCGCCAACTGCTTAACTCAAAATACATTCAAGAAAGTAGCTCTGAAGCCGAGAAACGGGATCGACCCTAAACACTACCGTGAAATTACGTACAATTTTCAAATTTCTTGTACTTGCTAACTTTGCGACCTCGGGCAGCTATGTTACCATGGAGGAATCACACAAGATTTGACTTTATAGGCTAGAACTGAAGTCGCGCCAACAGCTTCAATCAAAATACAGTCAGGATAGTAGCTCTGAAGATGAGAACCGCCATCGACCATAAGCACTACCGTGAAATTACGTACAATTTTCAAATTTCTTGTACTTGCTAACTTTGCGACCTCGGGCAGCTATGTTACCATGGATGAATCACACAAGATTTGACTTTATAGGCTAGAACTGATGTCGCGCCAACTGTTTAGCTCAAAATACAGTCAAGAAAGTAGCTCTGAAGCCGAGAAACGGCATCGACCATAAGCACTAAAGTGAAATTGCGTACTATTTTCAAATTTCTTGTACTTGCTAACTTTGCGACCTCGGGCAGCTATGTTACCATCTAGGAACCACACAAGATTTGACTTTATAGGCTAGAGCTGAAGTCGCGCCAACAGCTTAACTCAAAATGCAGTCAAGAAAGTAGCTCTGAAGATGAGAACCGGCATCGACCATAAGCACTACCGTGAAATTACATACAATTTTCAAATTTCTTGTACTTGCTAACTTTGCAACCTCGGGCAGCTATGTTACCATGGAGGAACCACACAAGATTTGACTTTATAGGCTAGAACTGATGTCGCGCCAACTGTTTAGCTCAAAATACAGTCAAGAAAGTAGCTCTGAAGCCGAGAAACGGCATCGACCATAAACACTACCGTGAAATTACGTACAATTTTCAAATTTCTTGTACTTTCTAACTTTGCGACCTCGGGCAGCTATCTTACCATGGAGGAACCACACAAGATTTGACTTTATAGGCTAGAACTGAAGTCGCGCCAACAGCTTAACTCAAAATACAGTCAAGAAAGTAACTCTGAAGCCGAGAAACGGCATCGACCATAAGCACTACTGTGAAATTACGTACAATTTTCAAATTTCTTGTACTTGCTAACTTTGCGACCTCGGGCAGCTATGTTACCATGGATGAATCACACAAGATTTGACTTTATAGGCTAGAACTGATGTCGCGCCAGCTGTTTAGCTCAAAATACAGTCAAGAAAGTAGCTCTGAAGCCGAGAAACGGCATCGACCATAAGCACTAAAGTGAAATTACGTACAATTTTCAAATTTCTTGTACTTGCTAACTTTGCGACCTCGGGCAGCTATGTTACCATCTGGGAACTGCACAACATTTGACTTTATAGGCTAGAACTGAAGTCGCGCCAAAAGCTTCAATCAAAATACAGTCAGGATAGTAGCTCTGAAGATGAGAACCGGCATTGACCATAAGCACTACCGTGAAATTACATACAATTTTCAAATTTCTTGTACTTGCTAACTTTGCAACCTCGGGCAGCTATGTTACCATGGAGGAACCACACAAGATTTGACTTTATAGGCTAGAACTGAAGTCGCGCCAACTGCTTAACTCAAAATACATTCAAGAAAGTAGCTCTGAAGCCGAGAAACGGGATCGACCCTAAACACTACCGTGAAATTACGTACAATTTTCAAATTTCTTGTACTTGCTAACTTTGCGACCTCGGGCAGCTATGTTACCATGGAGGAATCACACAAGATTTGACTTTATAGGCTAGAACTGAAGTCGCGCCAACAGCTTCAATCAAAATACAGTCAGGATAGTAGCTCTGAAGATGAGAACCGCCATCGACCATAAGCACTACCGTGAAATTACGTACAATTTTCAAATTTCTTGTACTTGCTAACTTTGCGACCTCGGGCAGCTATGTTACCATGGATGAATCACACAAGATTTGACTTTATAGGCTAGAACTGATGTCGCGCCAACTGTTTAGCTCAAAATACAGTCAAGAAAGTAGCTCTGAAGCCGAGAAACGGCATCGACCATAAGCACTAAAGTGAAATTGCGTACTATTTTCAAATTTCTTGTACTTGCTAACTTTGCGACCTCGGGCAGCTATGTTACCATCTAGGAACCACACAAGATTTGACTTTATAGGCTAGAGCTGAAGTCGCGCCAACAGCTTAACTCAAAATGCAGTCAAGAAAGTAGCTCTGAAGATGAGAACCGGCATCGACCATAAGCACTACCGTGAAATTACATACAATTTTCAAATTTCTTGTACTTGCTAACTTTGCAACCTCGGGCAGCTATGTTACCATGGAGGAACCACACAAGATTTGACTTTATAGGCTAGAACTGATGTCGCGCCAACTGTTTAGCTCAAAATACAGTCAAGAAAGTAGCTCTGAAGCCGAGAAACGGCATCGACCATAAACACTACCGTGAAATTACGTACAATTTTCAAATTTCTTGTACTTTCTAACTTTGCGACCTCGGGCAGCTATCTTACCATGGAGGAACCACACAAGATTTGACTTTATAGGCTAGAACTGAAGTCGCGCCAACAGCTTAACTCAAAATACAGTCAAGAAAGTAACTCTGAAGCCGAGAAACGGCATCGACCATAAGCACTACTGTGAAATTACGTACAATTTTCAAATTTCTTGTACTTGCTAACTTTGCGACCTCGGGCAGCTATGTTACCATGGATGAATCACACAAGATTTGACTTTATAGGCTAGAACTGATGTCGCGCCAGCTGTTTAGCTCAAAATACAGTCAAGAAAGTAGCTCTGAAGCCGAGAAACGGCATCGACCATAAGCACTAAAGTGAAATTACGTACAATTTTCAAATTTCTTGTACTTGCTAACTTTGCGACCTCGGGCAGCTATGTTACCATCTGGGAACTGCACAACATTTGACTTTATAGGCTAGAACTGAAGTCGCGCCAAAAGCTTCAATCAAAATACAGTCAGGATAGTAGCTCTGAAGATGAGAACCGGCATTGACCATAAGCACTACCGTGAAATTACATACAATTTTCAAATTTCTTGTACTTGCTAACTTTGCAACCTCGGGCAGCTATGTTACCATGGAGGAACCACACAAGATTTGACTTTATAGGCTAGAACTGATGTCGCGCCAACTGTTTAGCTCAAAATACAGTCAAGAAAGTAGCTCTGAAGCCGAGAAACGGCATCGACCATAAACACTACCGTGAAATTACGTACAATTTTCAAATTTCTTGTACTTTCTAACTTTGCAACCTCGGGCAGCTATGTTACCATGGAGGAACCACACAAGATTTGACTTTATAGGCTAGAACTGAAGTCGCGCCAACAGCTTAACTCAAAATACAGTCAAGAAAGTAACTCTGAAGCCGAGAAACGGCATCGACCATAAGCACTACTGTGAAATTACGTACAATTTTCAAATTTCTTGTACTTGCTAACTTTGCGACCTCGGGCAGCTATGTTACCATGGATGAATCACACAAGATTTGACTTTATAGGCTAGAACTGATGTCGCGCCAACAGTTTAACTCAAAATGCAGTCAAGAAAGTAGCTCTGAAGTTGAGAACCGGCATCGACCATAAGCACTAAAGTGAAATTACGTACAATTTTCAAATTTCTTGTACTTGCTAACTTTGCGACCTCGGGCAGCTATGTTACCATCTAGGAACCACACAAGATTTGACTTTATAGGCTAGAACTGATGTCGCGCCAACTGTTTAGCTCAAAATACAGTCAAGAAAGTAGCTCTGAAGCCGAGAAACGGCATCGACCATAAGCAGTACTGTGAAATTACGTACAATTTTCAAATTTCTTGTACTTGCTAACTTTGCTACCTCGGGCAGCTATGTTACCATGGATGAATCACACAAGATTTGACTTTATAGGCTAGAACTGATGTCGCGCCAACTGTTTAGCTCAAAATACAGTCAAGAAAGTAGCTCTGAAGCCGAGACGCGGCATCGACCATAAGCACTAAAGTGAAATTACGTACAATTTTCAAATTTCTTGTACTTGCTAACTTTGCGACCTCGGGCAGCTATGTTACCATCTGGGAACTGCACAACATTTGACTTTATAGACTGGAGCTGAAGTCGCGAAAACTGCTTAACTCAAAATACAGTCAAGAAAGTAGCTCTGAAGATGAGAACCGGCATCGACCATAAGCACTACCGTGAAATTACGTACAATTTTCAGATTCCTTCTACTCGCTAATTTTGCGACCTCGGGCAGCTATGTTACCATGGAGGAACCACACAACATTTGACTTTATAGGCTAGAATTGAAGTCGCGCCAAATGCTTAACTCAAAATACAGTCAAGAAAGTAGCTCTGAAGATGAGAACCGGCATCGACCATAAGCACTACCGTGAAATTACGTACAATTTTCAAATTTCTTGTACATGCTAACTTTGCGACCTCGGGCAGCTATGTTATAATGGAGGAACCACACAACATTTGACTTTATAGGCTAGAACTGAAATCGCGCCAACAGCTTCACTCAAAATACAGTCAAGAAAGTAGCTCTGAAGATGAGAACCGGCATTGACCATAAGCACTACCGTGAAATTACATACAATTTTCAAATTTCTTGTACTTGCTAACTTTGCGACCTCGGGCAGCTATGTTACCATCTAGGAACCACACAAGATTTGACTTTATAGGCTAGAACTGAAGTCGCGCCAACAGCTTCAATCAAAATACAGTCAGGATAGTAGCTCTGAAGATGAGAACCGGCATCGACCATAAGCACTAAAGTGAAATTACGTACAATTTTCAAATTTCTTGTACTTGCTAACTTTGCGACCTCGGGCAGCTATGTTACCATCTAGGAACCACACAAGATTTGACTTTATAGGCTAGAACTGATGTCGCGCCAACTGTTTAGCTCAAAATACAGTCAAGAAAGTAGCTCTGAAGCCGAGAAACGGCATCGACCATAAGCAGTACTGTGAAATTACGTACAATTTTCAAATTTCTTGTACTTGCTAACTTTGCTACCTCGGGCAGCTATGTTACCATGGATGAATCACACAAGATTTGACTTTATAGGCTAGAACTGATGTCGCGCCAACTGTTTAGCTCAAAATACAGTCAAGAAAGTAGCTCTGAAGCCGAGACGCGGCATCGACCATAAGCACTAAAGTGAAATTACGTACAATTTTCAAATTTCTTGTACTTGCTAACTTTGCGACCTCGGGCAGCTATGTTACCATCTGGGAACTGCACAACATTTGACTTTATAGACTGGAGCTGAAGTCGCGAAAACTGCTTAACTCAAAATACAGTCAAGAAAGTAGCTCTGAAGATGAGAACCGGCATCGACCATAAGCACTACCGTGAAATTACGTACAATTTTCAGATTTCTTGTACTCGCTAATTTTGCGACCTCGGGCAGCTATGTTACCATGGAGGAACCACACAACATTTGACTTTATAGGCTAGAATTGAAGTCGCGCCAAATGCTTAACTCAAAATACAGTCAAGAAAGTAGCTCTGAAGATGAGAACCGGCATCGACCATAAGCACTACCGTGAAATTACGTACAATTTTCAAATTTCTTGTACATGCTAACTTTGCGACCTCGGGCAGCTATGTTATAATGGAGGAACCACACAACATTTGACTTTATAGGCTAGAACTGAAGTCGCGCCAACAGCTTAGCTCAAAATACAGTCAAGAAAGTAGCTCTGAAGCCGAGAACCGGCATCGACCATAAGCACTACCGTGAAATTACGTACACTTTTCAAATTTCTTGTACTTGCTAACTTTGCGACCTCGGGCAGCTATGTTACCATCCAGGAACCACACAAGATTTGACTTTATAGGCTAGAACTGAAGCCGCGCCAACTGCTTAACTCAAAATACAGTCAAGAAAGTAGCTCTGAAGCCGAGAAACGGCATCGACCATAAACACTACCGTGAAATTACGTACAATTTTCAAATTTCTTGTACTTTCTAAATTTGCGCCCTCGGGCAGCTATGTTACCATCTAGGAACTACACAACATTTGACTTTATAGGCTAGAACTGAAGTCGCGCCAACTGCTTAACTCAAAATACAGTCAAGAAAGTAGCTCTGAAGATGAGAACCGGCATCGACCATAAGCACTACCGTGAAATTACGTACAATTTTCAAATTTCTTGTACATGCTAACTTTGCGACCTCGGGCAGCTATGTTATAATGGAGGAACTACACAACATTTGACTTTATAGGCTAGAACTGAAGTCGCGCCAACTGCTTAACTCAAAATACAGTCAAGAAAGTAGCTCTGAAGATGAGAACCGGCATCGACCATAAGCACTACCGTGAAATTACGTACAATTTTCAGATTTTTTGTACTCGCTAACTTTGCGACCTCGGGCAGCTATGTTTCCATGGAGGAACCACACAACATTTGACTTTATAGGCTAGAACTGAAGTCGCGCCAACTGCTTAACTCAAAATACAGTCGAGAAAGTAGCTCTGAAGCCGAGAAACGGGATCGACCATAAGCACTAATGTGAAATTACGTACAATTTTCAAATTTCTTGTACTTTCTAAATTTGCGACCTCGGGCAGCTATGTTACCATGTAGGAACCACACAAGATTTGACTTTATATGCTAGAACTGAAGTCGCGCCAACTGCTTAACTCAAAATAGAGTCAAGAAAGTAGCTCTGAAGCCGGGAAACGGCATCGACCATAAACACTGCCGTGAAATTACGTACAATTTTCAAATTTCTTGTACTTGCTAACTTTGCGACCTCGGGCAGCTATGTTACCATGTAGGAACCACACAAGATTTGACTTTATATGCTAGAACTGAAGTCGCGCCAACTGCTTAACTCAAAATACAGTCAAGAAAGTAGCTCTGAAGCCGAGAAACGGCATCGACCATAAACACTACCGTGAAATTACATACAATTTTCAAATTTCTTGTACTTGCTAACTTTGCGACCTCGGGCAGCTATGTTACCATGGAGGAACCACACAAGATTTGACTTTATAGGCTAGAACTGACGTCGCGCCAACTGTTTAGCTCAAAATACAGTCAAGAAAGTAGCTCTGAAGCCGAGAAACGACCTCGGGCAGCTATGTTACCATCTAGGAAGTGCACAACATTTGACTTTATAGGCTAGAACTGAAGTCGCGCCAACCACACAAGATTTGACTTTATATGCTAGAACTGAAGTCGCGCCAACTGCTTAACTCAAAATACAGTCAAGAAAGTAGCTCTGAAGCCGAGAAACGGCATCGACCATAAACACTACCGTGAAATTACATACAATTTTCAAATTTCTTGTACTTGCTAACTTTGCGACCTCGGGCAGCTATGTTACCATGGAGGAACCACACAAGATTTGACTTTATATGCTAGAACTGAAGTCGCGCCAACAGCTTCACTCAAAATACAGTCAAGAAAGTAACTCTGAAGCCGAGACACGGCATCGACCATAAGCACTAAAGTGAAATTACGTACAATTTTTAAATTTCTTGTACTTGCTAACTTTGCGACCTCGGGCAGCTATGTTACCATCTGGGAACTCCACAACATTTGACTTTATAGACTAGAGCTGAAGTCGCGCCAACTGCTTAACTCAAAATACAGTCAAGAAAGTAGCTCTGAAGATGAGAACCGGCATCGACCATAAGCACTACCGTGAAATTACGTACAATTTTCAGATTTCTTGTACTCGCTAACTTTGCGACCTCGGGCAGCTATGTTACCATGGAGGAACCACACAACATTTGACTTTATAGGCTAGAATTGAAGTCGCGCCAAATGCTTAACTCAAAATACAGTCAAGAAAGTAGCTCTGAAGATGAGAACCGGCATCGACCATAAGCACTACCGTGAAATTACGTACAATTTTCAAATTTCTTGTACATGCTAACTTTGCGACCTCGGGCAGCTATGTTACCATCTAGGAACCACACAAGATTTGACTTTAAAGGCTAGAACTGATGTCGCGCCAACTGTTTAGCTCAAAATACAGTCAAGAAAGTAGCTCTGAAGCCGAGAATCGGCATCGACCATAAACACTACCGTGAAATTACGTACAATTTTCAAATTTCTTGTACTTGCTAACTTTGCTACCTCGGGCAGCTATGTTACCATGGATGAATCACACAAGATTTGACTTTATAGGCTAGAACTGATGTCGCGCCAACTGTTTAGCTCAAAATACAGTCAAGAAAGTAGCTCTGAAGCCGAGAAACGGCATCGACCATAAGCACTAAAGTGAAATTACGTACAATTTTCAAATTTCTTGTACTTTCTAACTTTGCGACCTCGGGCAGCTATGTTACCATGGAGGAACCACACAAGATTTGACTTTATAGGCTAGAACTGAAGTCGCGCCAACTACTTAACTCAAAATACAGTCAAGAAAGTAACTCTGAAGCCGAGAAACGGCATCGACCACAAGCAGTACTGTGAAATTACGTACAATTTTCAAATTTCTTGTACTTGCTAACTTTGCTACCTCGGGCAGCTATGTTACCATGGATGAATCACACAAGATTTGACTTTATAGGCTAGAACTGATGTCGCGCCAACTGTTTAGCTCAAAATACAGTCAAGAAAGTAGCTCTGAAGCCGAGAAACGGCATCGACCATAAACACTACCGTGAAATTACGTACAATTTTAAAATTTCTTGTACTTTCTAACTTTGCGACCTCGGGCAGCTATGTTACCATCTGGGAACTGCACAAGATTTGACTTTATAGGCTAGAACTGATGTCGCGCCAACTGTTTAGCTCAAAATACAGTCAAGAAAGTAGCTCTGAAGCCGAGACGCGGCATCGACCATAAGCACTAAAGTGAAATTACGTACAATTTTCAAATTTCTTGTACTTGCTAACTTTGCGACCTCGGGCAGCTATGTTACCATCTGGGAACTGCACAACATTTGACTTTATAGACTGGAGCTGAAGTCGCGAAAACTGCTTAACTCAAAATACAGTCAAGAAAGTAGCTCTGAAGATGAGAACCGGCATCGACCATAAGCACTACCGTGAAATTACGTACAATTTTCAGATTTCTTGTACTCGCTAATTTTGCGACCTCGGGCAGCTATGTTACCATGGAGGAACCACACAACATTTGACTTTATAGGCTAGAATTGAAGTCGCGCCAAATGCTTAACTCAAAATACAGTCAAGAAAGTAGCTCTGAAGATGAGAACCGGCATCGACCATAAGCACTACCGTGAAATTACGTACAATTTTCAAATTTCTTGTACATGCTAACTTTGCGACCTCGGGCAGCTATGTTATAATGGAGGAACCACACAACATTTGACTTTATAGGCTAGAACTGAAGTCGCGCCAACAGCTTCACTCAAAATACAGTCAAGAAAGTAGCTCTGAAGATGAGAACCGGCATTGACCATAAGCAGTACCGTGAAATTACATACAATTTTCAAATTTCTTGTACTTGCTAACTTTGCGACCTCGGGCAGCTATGTTACCATCTAGGAACCACACAAGATTTGACTTTATAGGCTAGAACTGAAGTCGCGCCAACAGCTTCAATCAAAATACAGTCAGGATACTAGCTCTGAAGATGAGAACCGGCATCGACCATAAGCACTAAAGTGAAATTACGTACAATTTTCAAATTTCTTGTACTTGCTAACTTTGCGACCTCGGGCAGCTATGTTACCATCTAGGAACCACACAAGATTTGACTTTATAGGCTAGAACTGATGTCGCGCCAACTGTTTAGCTCAAAATACAGTCAAGAAAGTAGCTCTGAAGCCGAGAAACGGCATCGACCATAAGCAGTACTGTGAAATTACGTACAATTTTCAAATTTCTTGTACTTGCTAACTTTGCTACCTCGGGCAGCTATGTTACCATGGATGAATCACACAAGATTTGACTTTATAGGCTAGAACTGATGTCGCGCCAACTGTTTAGCTCAAAATACAGTCAAGAAAGTAGCTCTGAAGCCGAGACGCGGCATCGACCATAAGCACTAAAGTGAAATTACGTACAATTTTCAAATTTCTTGTACTTGCTAACTTTGCGACCCCGGGCAGCTATGTTACCATCTGGGTACTGCACAACATTTGACTTTATAGACTGGAGCTGAAGTCGCGAAAACTGCTTAACTCAAAATACAGTCAAGAAAGTAGCTCTGAAGATGAGAACCGGCATCGACCATAAGCACTACCGTGAAATTACGTACAATTTTCAGATTTCTTGTACTCGCTAATTTTGCGACCTCGGGCAGCTATGTTACCATGGAGGAACCACACAACATTTGACTTTATAGGCTAGAATTGAAGTCGCGCCAAATGCTTAACTCAAAATACAGTCAAGAAAGTAGCTCTGAAGATGAGAACCGGCATCGACCATAAGCACTACCGTGAAATTACGTACAATTTTCAAATTTCTTGTACATGCTAACTTTGCGACCTCGGGCGGCTATGTTATAATGGAGGAACCACACAACATTTTACTTTATAGGCTAGAACTGAAGACGCGCCAACAGCTTCACTCAACATACAGTCAAGAAAGTAGCTCTGAAGATGAGAACCGGCATTGACCATAAGCACTACCGTGAAATTACATACAATTTTCAAATTTCTTGTACTTGCTAACTTTGCAACCTCGGGCAGCTTTGTTACCATGGAGGAGCCACACAAGATTTGACTTTATAGGCTAGAACTGAAGTCGCGCCAACTGCTTAACTCAAAATACAGTCAAGAAAGTAACTCTGAAGCCGAGAAACGGCATCGACCATAAGCACTACTGTGAAATTACGTACAATTTTCAAATTTCTTGTACTTGCTAACTTTGCTACCTCGGGCAGCTATGTTACCATGGATGAATCACACAAGATTTGACTTTATAGGCTAGAACTGATGTCGCGCCAACTGTTTAGCTCAAAATACAGTCAAGAAAGTAGCTCTGAAGCCGAGAACCGGCATCGACCATAAGCACTACCGTGAAATTACGTACACTTTTCAAATTTCTTGTACTTGCTAACTTTGCGACCTCGGGCAGCTATGTTACCATCTAGGAACCACACAAGATTTGACTTTATGGGCTAGAACTGAAGCCGCGCCAACTGCTTAACTCAAAATACAGTCAAGAAAGTAGCTCTGAAGCCGAGAAACGGCATCGACCATAAACACTACCGTGAAATTACGTACAATTTTCAAATATCTTGTACTTTCTAAATTTGCGCCCTCGGGCAGCTATGTTACCATCTAGGAACTACACAACATTTGATTTTATAGGCTAGAACTGAAGTCGCGCCAACAGCTTCAATCAAAATACAGTCAGGATAGTAGCTCTGAAGATGAGAACCGGCATCGACCATAAGCACTAAAGTGAAATTACGTACAATTTTCAAATTTCTTGTACTTGCTAACTTTGCGACCTCGGGCAGCTATGTTACCATCTAGGAACCACACAAGATTTGACTTTATGGGCTAGAACTGAAGCCGCGCCAACTGCTTAACTCAAAATACAGTCAAGAAAGTAGCTCTGAAGATGAGAACCGGCATCGACTATAAGCACTACTGTGAAATTACGTACAATTTTCAAATTTCTTGTACTTGCTAACTTTGCTACCTCGGGCAGCTATGTTACCATGGATGAATCACACAAGATTTGACTTTATAGGCTAGAACTGATGTCGCGCCAACTGTTTAGCTCAAAATACAGTCAAGAAAGTAGCTCTGAAGCCGAGAACCGGCATCGACCATAAGCACTACCGTGAAATTACGTACACTTTTCAAATTTCTTGTACTTGCTAACTTTGCTACCTCGGGCAGCTATGTTACCATGGATGAATCACACAAGATTTGACTTTATAGGCTAGAACTGATGTCGCGCCAACTGTTTAGCTCAAAATACAGTCAAGAAAGTAGCTCTGAAGCCGAGAACCGGCATCGACCATAAGCACTACCGTGAAATTACGTACACTTTTCAAATTTCTTGTACTTGCTAACTTTGCGACCTCGGGCAGCTATGTTACCATCTAGGAACTACACAACATTTGACTTTATAGGCTAGAACTGAAGTCGCGCCAACAGCTTCAATCAAAATACAGTCAGGATAGTAGCTCTGAAGATGAGAACCGGCATCGACCATAAGCACTACTGTGAAATTACGTACAATTTTCAAATTTCTTGTACTTGCTAACTTTGCTACCTCGGGCAGCTATGTTACCATGGATGAATCACACAAGATTTGACTTTATAGGCTAGAACTGATGTCGCGCCAACTGTTTAGCTCAAAATACAGTCAAGAAAGTAGCTCTGAAGCCGAGAACCGGCATCGACCATAAGCACTACCGTGAAATTACGTACACTTTTCAAATTTCTTGTACTTGCTAACTTTGCGACCTCGGGCAGCTATGTTACCATCTAGGAACCACACAAGATTTGACTTTATGGGCTAGAACTGAAGCCGCGCCAACTGCTTAACTCAAAATACAGTCAAGAAAGTAGCTCTGGAGATGAGAACCGGCATCGACCATAAGCACTACCGTGAAATTACGTACAATTTTCAGATTTCTTGTACTCGCTAATTTTGCGACCTCGGGCAGCTATGTTACCATGGAGGAACCACACAACATTTGACTTTATAGGCTAGAATTGAAGTCGCGCCAAATGCTTAACTCAAAATACAGTCAAGAAAGTAGCTCTGAAGATGAGAACCGGCATCGACCATAAGCACTACCGTGAAATTACGTACAATTTTCAAATTTCTTGTACATGCTAACTTTGCGACCTCGGGCAGCTATGTTATAATGGAGGAACCACACAACATTTGACTTTATAGGCTAGAACTGAAGTCGCGCCAACAGCTTCACTCAAAATACAGTCAAGAAAGTAGCTCTGAAGATGAGAACCGGCATTGACCATAAGCACTAAAGTGAAATTACATACAATTTTCAAATTTCTTGTACTTGCTAACTTTGCGACCTCGTGCAGCTATGTTACCATCTAGGAACCACACAAGATTTGACTTTATAGGCTAGAACTGAAGTCGCGCCAACAGCTTCAATCAAAATACAGTCAGGATAGTAGCTCTGAAGATGAGAACCGGCATCGACCATAAGCACTAAAGTGAAATTACGTACAATTTTCAAATTTCTTGTACTTGCTAACTTTGCGACCTCGGGCAGCTATGTTACCATCTAGGAACCACACAAGATTTGACTTTATAGGCTAGAACTGATGTCGCGCCAACTGTTTAGCTCAAAATACAGTCAAGAAAGTAGCTCTGAAGCCGAGAAACGGCATCGACCATAAGCAGTACTGTGAAATTACGTACAATTTTCAAATTTCTTGTACTTGCTAACTTTGCTACCTCGGGCAGCTATGTTACCATGGATGAATCACACAAGATTTGACTTTATAGGCTAGAACTGATGTCGCGCCAACTGTTTAGCTCAAAATACAGTCAAGAAAGTAGCTCTGAAGCCGAGACGCGGCATCGACCATAAGCACTAAAGTGAAATTACGTACAATTTTCAAATTTCTTGTACTTGCTAACTTTGCGACCCCGGGCAGCTATGTTACCATCTGGGTACTGCACAACATTTGACTTTATAGACTGGAGCTGAAGTCGCGAAAACTGCTTAACTCAAAATACAGTCAAGAAAGTAGCTCTGAAGATGAGAACCGGCATCGACCATAAGCACTACCGTGAAATTACGTACAATTTTCAGATTTCTTGTACTCGCTAATTTTGCGACCTCGGGCAGCTATGTTACCATGGAGGAACCACACAACATTTGACTTTATAGGCTAGAATTGAAGTCGCGCCAAATGCTTAACTCAAAATACAGTCAAGAAAGTAGCTCTGAAGATGAGAACCGGCATCGACCATAAGCACTACCGTGAAATTACGTACAATTTTCAAATTTCTTGTACATGCTAACTTTGCGACCTCGGGCGGCTATGTTATAATGGAGGAACCACACAACATTTTACTTTATAGGCTAGAACTGAAGACGCGCCAACAGCTTCACTCAACATACAGTCAAGAAAGTAGCTCTGAAGATGAGAACCGGCATTGACCATAAGCACTACCGTGAAATTACATACAATTTTCAAATTTCTTGTACTTGCTAACTTTGCAACCTCGGGCAGCTTTGTTACCATGGAGGAGCCACACAAGATTTGACTTTATAGGCTAGAACTGAAGTCGCGCCAACTGCTTAACTCAAAATACAGTCAAGAAAGTAACTCTGAAGCCGAGAAACGGCATCGACCATAAGCACTACTGTGAAATTACGTACAATTTTCAAATTTCTTGTACTTGCTAACTTTGCTACCTCGGGCAGCTATGTTACCATAGATGAATCACACAAGATTTGACTTTATAGGCTAGAACTGATGTCGCGCCAACTGTTTAGCTCAAAATACAGTCAAGAAAGTAGCTCTGAAGCCGAGAACCGGCATCGACCATAAGCACTACCGTGAAATTACGTACACTTTTCAAATTTCTTGTACTTGCTAACTTTGCGACCTCGGGCAGCTATGTTACCATCTAGGAACCACACAAGATTTGACTTTATGGGCTAGAACTGCAGCCGCGCCAACTGCTTAACTCAAAATACAGTCAAGAAAGTAGCTCTGAAGCCGAGAAACGGCATCGACCATAAACACTACCGTGAAATTACGTACAATTTTCAAATATCTTGTACTTTCTAAATTTGCGCCCTCGGGCAGCTATGTTACCATCTAGGAACTACACAACATTTGACTTTATAGGCTAGAACTGAAGTCGCGCCAACTGCTTAACTCAAAATACAGTCAAGAAAGTAGCTCTGAAGATGAGAACCGGCATCGACCATAAGCACTACCGTGAAATTACGTACAATTTTCAAATTTCTTGTACATGCTAACTTTGCGACCTCGGGCAGCTATGTTATAATGGAGGAACTACACAACATTTGACTTTATAGGCTAGAACTGAAGTCGCGCCAACTGCTTAACTCAAAATACAGTCAAGAAAGTAGCTCTGAAGATGAGAACCGGCATCGACCATAAGCACTACCGTGAAATTACATACAATTTTCAAATTTCTTGTACTTGCTAACTTTGCTACCTCGGGCAGCTATGTTACCATGGATGAATCACACAAGATTTGACTTTATAGGCTAGAACTGATGTCGCGCCAACTGTTTAGCTCAAAATACAGTCAAGAAAGTAGCTCTGAAGCCGAGAAACGACCTCGGGCAGCTATGTTACCATCTAGGAACTGCACAACATTTGACTTTATAGGCTAGAACTGAAGTCGCGCCAACATTTTAACTCAAAATGCAGTCAAGAAAGTAGCTCTGAAGATGAGAACCGGCATCGACCATAAGCACTAAAGTGAAATTACGCACAATTTTCAAATTTCTTGTACTTGCTAACTTTGCGACCTCGGGCAGCTATGTTACCATCTAGGAACCACACAAGATTTGACTTTATAGGCTAGAGCTGAAGTCGCGCCAACTGCTTAACCCAAAATACAGTCAAGAAAGTAGCTCTGAAGATGAGAACCGGCATCGACCATAAGCACTACCGTGAAATTACGTACAATTTTCAAATTTCTTGTACTTTCTAAATTTGCGCCCTCGGGCAGCTCTGTTACCATCTAGGAACTACACAACATTTGACTTTATAGGCTAGAACTGAAGTCGCGCCAACTGCTTAACTCAAAATACAGTCAAGAAAGTAGCTCTGAAGATGAGAACCGGCATCGACCATAAGCACTACCGTGAAATTACGTACAATTTTCAGATTTCTTGTACTTGCTAACTTTGCAACCTCGGGCAGCTATGTTACCATGGAGCAACCACACAAGATTTGACTTTATAGGCTAGAACTGAAGTCGCGCCAACAGTTTAACTCAAAATACAGTCAAGAAAGTAACTCTGAAGCCGAGAAACGGCATCGACCATAAGCAGTACTGTGAAATTACGTACAATTTTCAAATTTCTTGTACTTGCTAACTTTGCTACCTCGGGCAGCTATGTTACCATGGATGAATCACACAAGATTTGACTTTATAGGCTAGAACTGATGTCGCGCCAACTGTTTAGCTCAAAATACTGTCAAGAAAGTAGCTCTGAAGCCGAGACACGGCATCGACCATAAGCACTAAAGTGAAATTACGTACAATTTTTAAATTTCTTGTACTTGCTAACTTTGCGACCTCGGGCAGCTATGTTACCATCTGGGAACTGCACAACATTTGACTTTATAGACTAGAGCTGAAGTCGCGCCAACTGCTTAACTCAAAATACAGTCAAGAAAGTAGCTCTGAAGATGAGAACCGGCATCGACCATAAGCACTACCGTGAAATTACGTACAATTTTCAGATTTCTTGTACTCGCTAACTTTGCGACCTCGGGCAGCTATGTTACCATGGTGGAACCACACAACATTTGACTTTATAGGCTAGAATTGAAGTCGCGCCAAATGCTTAACTCAAAATACAGTCAAGAAAGTAGCTCTGAAGATGAGAACCGGCATCGACCATAAGCACTACCGTGAAATTACGTACAATTTTCAAATTTCTTGTACATGCTAACTTTGCGACCTCGGGCAGCTATGTTATAATGGATGAATCACACAAGATTTGACTTTATAGGCTAGAACTGATGTCGCGCCAACTGTTTAGCTCAAAATACAGTCAAGAAAGTAGCTCTGAAGCCGAGAAACGACCTCGGGCAGCTATGTTACCATCTAGGAACTGCACAACATTTGACTTTATAGGCTAGAACTGAAGTCGCGCCAACATTTTAACTCAAAATGCAGTCAAGAAAGTAGCTCTGAAGATGACAACCGGCATCGACCATAAGCACTAAAGTGAAATTACGCACAATTTTCAAATTTCTTGTACTTGCTAACTTTGCGACCTCGGGCAGCTATGTTACCATCTAGGAACCACACAAGATTTGACTTTATAGGCTAGAGCTGAAGTCGCGCCAACTGCTTAACCCAAAATACAGTCAAGAAAGTAGCTCTGAAGATGAGAACCGGCATCGACCATAAGCACTACCGTGAAATTACGTACAATTTTCAAATTTCTTGTACTTTCTAAATTTGCGCCCTCGGGCAGCTCTGTTACCATCTAGGAACTACACAACATTTGACTTTATAGGCTAGAACTGAAGTCGCGCCAACTGCTTAACTCAAAATACAGTCAAGAAAGTAGCTCTGAAGATGAGAACCGGCATCGACCATAAGCACTACCGTGAAATTACGTACAATTTTCAGATTTCTTGTACTCGCTAACTTTGCGACCTCGGGCAGCTATGTTTCCATGGAGGAACCACACAACATTTGACTTTATAGGCTAGAACTGAAGTCGCGCCAACTGCTTAACTCAAAATACAGTCGAGAAAGTAGCTCTGAAGCCGAGAAACGGGATCGACCATAAGCACTAATGTGAAATTACGTACAATTTTCAAATTTCTTGTACTTTCTAAATTTGCGACCTCGGGCAGCTATGTTACCATGTAGGAACCACACAAGATTTGACTTTATATGCTAGAACTGAAGTCGCGCCAACTGCTTAACTCAAAATACAGTCAAGAAAGTAGCTCTGAAGCCGGGAAACGGCATCGACCATAAACACTGCCGTGAAATTACGTACAATTTTCAAATTTCTTGTACTTGCTAACTTTGCGACCTCGGGCAGCTATGTTACCATGTAGGAACCACACAAGATTTGACTTTATATGCTAGAACTGAAGTCGCGCCAACTGCTTAACTCAAAATACAGTCAAGAAAGTAGCTCTGAAGCCGAGAAACGGCATCGACCATAAACACTACCGTGAAATTACATACAATTTTCAAATTTCTTGTACTTGCTAACTTTGCGACCTCGGGCAGCTATGTTACCATGGAGGAACCACACAAGATTTGACTTTATATGCTAGAACTGAAGTCGCGCCAACAGCTTCACTCAAAATACAGTCAAGAAAGTAGCTCTGAAGATGAGAACCGACATTGACCATAAGCACTACCGTGAAATTACATACAATTTTCAAATTTCTTGTACTTGCTAACTTTGCTACCTCGGGCAGCTATGTTACCATGGATGAATCACACAAGATTTGACTTTATAGGCTAGAACTGATGTCGCGCCAACTGTTTAGCTCAAAATACAGTCAAGAAAGTAGCTCTGAAGCCGAGAAACGACCTCGGGCAGCTATGTTACCATCTAGGAACTGCACAACATTTGACTTTATAGGCTAGAACTGAAGTCGCGCCAACATTTTAACTCAAAATGCAGTCAAGAAAGTAGCTCTGAAGATGAGAACCGGCATCGACCATAAGCACTAAAGTGAAATTACGCACAATTTTCAAATTTCTTGTACTTGCTAACTTTGCGACCTCGGGCAGCTATGTTACCATCTAGGAACCACACAAGATTTGACTTTATAGGCTAGAGCTGAAGTCGCGCCAACTGCTTAACCCAAAATACAGTCAAGAAAGTAGCTCTGAAGATGAGAACCGGCATCGACCATAAGCACTACCGTGAAATTACGTACAATTTTCAAATTTCTTGTACATGCTAACTTTGCGACCTCGGGCAGCTATGTTATAATGGAGGAACCACACAAGATTTGACTTTATAGGCTAGAGCTGAAGTCGCGCCAACTGCTTAACCCAAAATACAGTCAAGAAAGTAGCTCTGAAGATGAGAACCGGCATCGACCATAAGCACTACCGTGAAATTACGTACAATTTTCAAATTTCTTGTACTTTCTAAATTTGCGCCCTCGGGCAGCTCTGTTACCATCTAGGAACTACACAACATTTGACTTTATAGGCTAGAACTGAAGTCGCGCCAACTGCTTAACTCAAAATACAGTCAAGAAAGTAGCTCTGAAGATGAGAACCGGCATCGACCATAAGCACTACCGTGAAATTACGTACAATTTTCAGATTTCTTGTACTTGCTAACTTTGCAACCTCGGGCAGCTATGTTACCATGGAGCAACCACACAAGATTTGACTTTATAGGCTAGAACTGAAGTCGCGCCAACAGTTTAACTCAAAATACAGTCAAGAAAGTAACTCTGAAGCCGAGAAACGGCATCGACCATAAGCAGTACTGTGAAATTACGTACAATTTTCAAATTTCTTGTACTTGCTAACTTTGCTACCTCGGGCAGCTATGTTACCATGGATGAATCACACAAGATTTGACTTTATAGGCTAGAACTGATGTCGCGCCAACTGTTTAGCTCAAAATACTGTCAAGAAAGTAGCTCTGAAGCCGAGACACGGCATCGACCATAAGCACTAAAGTGAAATTACGTACAATTTTTAAATTTCTTGTACTTGCTAACTTTGCGACCTCGGGCAGCTATGTTACCATCTGGGAACTGCACAACATTTGACTTTATAGACTAGAGCTGAAGTCGCGCCAACTGCTTAACTCAAAATACAGTCAAGAAAGTAGCTCTGAAGATGAGAACCGGCATCGACCATAAGCACTACCGTGAAATTACGTACAATTTTCAGATTTCTTGTACTCGCTAACTTTGCGACCTCGGGCAGCTATGTTACCATGGTGGAACCACACAACATTTGACTTTATAGGCTAGAATTGAAGTCGCGCCAAATGCTTAACTCAAAATACAGTCAAGAAAGTAGCTCTGAAGATGAGAACCGGCATCGACCATAAGCACTACCGTGAAATTACGTACAATTTTCAAATTTCTTGTACATGCTAACTTTGCGACCTCGGGCAGCTATGTTACCATCTAGGAACCACACAAGATTTGACTTTATAGGCTAGAACTGATGTCGCGCCAACTGTTTAGCTCAAAATACAGTCAAGAAAGTAGCTCTGAAGCCGAGAAACGGCATCGACCATAAACACTACCGTGAAATTACGTACAATTTTCAAATTTCTTGTACTTGCTAACTTTGCTACCTCGGGCAGCTATGTTACCATGGATGAATCACACAAGATTTGACTTTATAGGCTAGAACTGATGTCGCGCCAACTGTTTAGCTCAAAATACAGTCAAGAAAGTAGCTCTGAAGCCGAGAAACGGCATCGACCATAAGCACTAAAGTGAAATTACGTACAATTTTCAAATTTCTTGTACTTTCTAACTTTGCGACGTCGGGCAGCTATGTTACCATGGATGAACCACACAAGATTTGACTTTATAGGCTAGAACTGAAGTCGCGCCAACTACTTAACTCAAAATACAGTCAAGAAAGTAACTCTGAAGCCGAGAAACGGCATCGACCACAAGCAGTACTGTGAAATTACGTACAATTTTCAAATTTCTTGTACTTGCTAACTTTGCTACCTCGGGCAGCTATGTTACCATGGATGAATCACACAAGATTTGACTTTATAGGCTAGAACTGATGTCGCGCCAACTGTTTAGCTCAAAATACAGTCAAGAAAGTAGCTCTGAAGCCGAGAAACGGCATCGACCATAAACACTACCGTGAAATTACGTACAATTTTAAAATTTCTTGTACTTTCTAACTTTGCGACCTCGGGCAGCTATGTTACCATGGAGGAACCACACAAGATTTGACTTTATAGGCTAGAACTGAAGTCGCGCCAACAGCTTAACTCAAAATACAGTCAAGAAAGTAACTCTGAAGCCGAGAAACGGCATCGACCATAAGCACTACTGTGAAATTACGTACAATTTTCAAATTTCTTGTACTTGCTAACTTTGCGACCTCGGGCAGCTATGTTACCATGGATGAATCACACAAGATTTGACTTTATAGGCTAGAACTGATGTCGCGCCAACAGTTTAACTCAAAATGCAGTCAAGAAAGTAGCTCTGAAGTTGAGAACCGGCATCGACCATAAGCACTAAAGTGAAATTACGTACAATTTTCAAATTTCTTGTACTTGCTAACTTTGCGACCTCGGGCAGCTATGTTACCCTCTAGGAACCACACAAGATTTGACTTTATAGGCTAGAACTGATGTCGCGCCAACTGTTTAGCTCAAAATACAGTCAAGAAAGTAGCTCTGAAGCCGAGAAACGGCATCGACCATAAGCAGTACTGTGAAATTACGTACAATTTTCAAATTTCTTGTACTTGCTAACTTTGCTACCTCGGGCAGCTATGTTACCATGGATGAATCACACAAGATTTGACTTTATAGGCTAGAACTGATGTCGCGCCAACTGTTTAGCTCAAAATACAGTCAAGAAAGTAGCTCTGAAGCCGAGACGCGGCATCGACCATAAGCACTAAAGTGAAATTACGTACAATTTTCAAATTTCTTGTACTTGCTAACTTTGCGACCTCGGGCAGCTATGTTACCATCTGGGACCTGCACAACATTTGACTTTATAGACTAGAGCTGAAGTCGCGCCAACTGTTTAGCTCAAAATACAGTCAAGAAAGTAGCTCTGAAGCCGAGAAACGGCATCGACCATAAGCACTAAAGTGAAATTACGTACACTTCTCAAATTTCTTGTACTTGCTAACTTTGCTACCTCGGGCAGCTATGTTACCATGGATGAATCACACAAGATTTGACTTTATAGGCTAGAACTGAAGTCGCGCCAACAGCTTCAATCAAAATACAGTCAAGAAAGTAGCTCTGAAGCCGAGAAACGGCATCGACCATAAGCACTAAAGTGAAATTACGTACAATTTTCAAATTTCTTGTACTTGCTAACTTTGCGACCTCGGGCAGCTATGTTACCATTCGGGAACTGCACAACATTTTACTTTATAGGCTAGAACTGAAGTCGCGCCAACAGCTTCACTCAACATACAGTCAAGAAAGTAGCTCTGAAGATGAGAACCGGCATTGACCATAAGCACTACCGTGAAATTACATACAATTTTCAAATTTCTTGTACTTGCTAACTTTGCGACCTCGGGCAGCTATGTTATAATGGAGGAACTACACAACATTTGACTTTATAGGCTAGAACTGAAGTCGCGCCAACTGCTTAACTCAAAATACAGTCAAGAAAGTAGCTCTGAAGCCGAGAAACGGCATCGACCATAAGCACTACTGTGAAATTACGTACAATTTTCAAATTTCTTGTACTTGCTAACTTTGCTACCTTGGGCAGCTATGTTACCATGGATGAATCACACAAGATTTGACTTTATAGGCTAGAACTGATGTCGCGCCAACTGTTTAGCTCAAAATACAGTCAAGAAAGTAGCTCTGAAGCCGAGAACCGGCATCGACCATAAGCACTACCGTGAAATTACGTACACTTTTCAAATTTCTTGTACTTGCTAACTTTGCGACCTCGGGCAGCTATGTTACCATCTAGGAACCACACAAGATTTGACTTTATAGGCTAGAACTGAAGCCGCGCCAACTGCTTAACTCAAAATACAGTCAAGAAAGTAGCTCTGAAGCCGAGAAACGGCATCGACCATAAACACTACCGTGAAATTACGTACAATTTTCAAATTTCTTGTACTTTCTAAATTTGCGCCCTCGGGCAGCTATGTTACCATCTAGGAACTACACAACATTTGACTTTATAGGCTAGAACTGAAGTCGCGCCAACTGCTTAACTCAAAATACAGTCAAGAAAGTAGCTCTGAAGATGAGAACCGGCATCGACCATAAGCACTACCGTGAAATTACGTACAATTTTCAAATTTCTTGTACATGCTAACTTTGCGACCTCGGGCAGCTATGTTATAATGGAGGAACTACACAACATTTGACTTTATAGGCTAGAACTGAAGTCGCGCCAACTGCTTAACTCAAAATACAGTCAAGAAAGTAGCTCTGAAGATGAGAACCGGCATCGACCATAAGCACTACCGTGAAATTACGTACAATTTTCAGATTTCTTGTACTCGCTAACTTTGCGACCTCGGGCAGCTATGTTTCCATGGAGGAACCACACAACATTTGACTTTATAGGCTAGAACTGAAGTCGCGCCAACTGCTTAACTCAAAATACAGTCGAGAAAGTAGCTCTGAAGCCGAGAAACGGGATCGACCATAAGCACTAATGTGAAATTACTTACAATTTTCAAATTTCTTGTACTTTCTAAATTTGCGACCTCGGGCAGCTATGTTACCATGTAGGAACCACACAAGATTTGACTTTATATGCTAGAACTGAAGTCGCGCCAACTGCTTAACTCAAAATACAGTCAAGAAAGTAGCTCTGAAGCCGAGAAACGGCATCGACCATAAACACTACCGTGAAATTACGTACAATTTTCAAATTTCTTGTACTTTCTAAATTTGCGACCTCGGGCAGCTATGTTACCATCTAGGAACCACACAAGATTTGACTTTATAGGCTAGAACTGAAGTCGCGCCAACAGCTTAACTCAAAATACAGTCAAGAAAGTAGCTCTGAAGATGAGAACCGGCATCGACCATAAGCACTACCGTGAAATTACGTACAATTTTCAGATTTCTTGTACTTGCTAACTTTGCAACCTCGGGCAGCTATGTTACCATGGAGCAACCACACAAGATTTGACTTTATAGGCTTGAACTGAAGTCGCGCCAACAGCTTAACTCAAAATACAGTCAAGAAAGTAACTCTGAAGCCGAGAAACGGCATCGACCATAAGCACTACTGTGAAATTACGTACAATTTTCAAATTTCTTGTACTTGCTAACTTTGCGACCTCGGGCAGCTATGTTACCATGGACGAATCACACAAGATTTGACTTTATAGGCTAGAACTGATGTCGCGCCAACTGTTTAGCTCAAAATACCGTCAAGAAAGTAGCTCTGAAGCCGAGACGCGGCATCGACCATAAGCACTAAAGTGAAATTACGTACAATTTTCAAATTTCTTGTACTTGCTAACTTTGCGACCTCGGGCAGCTATGTTACCATTCGGGAACTGCACAACATTTTACTTTATAGGCTAGAACTGAAGTCGCGCCAACAGCTTCACTCAACATACAGTCAAGAAAGTAGCTCTGAAGATGAGAACCGGCATTGACCATAAGCACTACCGTGAAATTACATACAATTTTCAAATTTCTTGTACTTGCTAACTTTGCGACCTCGGGCAGCTATGTTATAATGGAGGAACTACACAACATTTGACTTTATAGGCTAGAACTGAAGTCGCGCCAACTGCTTAACTCAAAATACAGTCAAGAAAGTAGCTCTGAAGCCGAGAAACGGCATCGACCATAAGCACTACTGTGAAATTACGTACAATTTTCAAATTTCTTGTACTTGCTAACTTTGCTACCTCGGGCAGCTATGTTACCATGGATGAATCACACAAGATTTGACTTTATAGGCTAGAACTGATGTCGCGCCAACTGTTTAGCTCAAAATACAGTCAAGAAAGTAGCTCTGAAGCCGAGAACCGGCATCGACCATAAGCACTACCGTGAAATTACGTACACTTTTCAAATTTCTTGTACTTGCTAACTTTGCGACCTCGGGCAGCTATGTTACCATCTAGGAACCACACAAGATTTGACTTTATAGGCTAGAACTGAAGCCGCGCCAACTGCTTAACTCAAAATACAGTCAAGAAAGTAGCTCTGAAGCCGAGAAACGGCATCGACCATAAACACTACCGTGAAATTACGTACAATTTTCAAATTTCTTGTACTTTCTAAATTTGCGCCCTCGGGCAGCTATGTTACCATCTAGGAACTACACAACATTTGACTTTATAGGCTAGAACTGAAGTCGCGCCAACTGCTTAACTCAAAATACAGTCAAGAAAGTAGCTCTGAAGATGAGAACCGGCATCGACCATAAGCACTACCGTGAAATTACGTACAATTTTCAAATTTCTTGTACATGCTAACTTTGCGACCTCGGGCAGCTATGTTATAATGGAGGAACTACACAACATTTGACTTTATAGGCTAGAACTGAAGTCGCGCCAACTGCTTAACTCAAAATACAGTCAAGAAAGTAGCTCTGAAGATGAGAACCGGCATCGACCATAAGCACTACCGTGAAATTACGTACAATTTTCAGATTTCTTGTACTCGCTAACTTTGCGACCTCGGGCAGCTATGTTTCCATGGAGGAACCACACAACATTTGACTTTATAGGCTAGAACTGAAGTCGCGCCAACTGCTTAACTCAAAATACAGTCGAGAAAGTAGCTCTGAAGCCGAGAAACGGGATCGACCATAAGCACTAATGTGAAATTACTTACAATTTTCAAATTTCTTGTACTTTCTAAATTTGCGACCTCGGGCAGCTATGTTACCATGTAGGAACCACACAAGATTTGACTTTATATGCTAGAACTGAAGTCGCGCCAACTGCTTAACTCAAAATACAGTCAAGAAAGTAGCTCTGAAGCCGAGAAACGGCATCGACCATAAACACTACCGTGAAATTACGTACAATTTTCAAATTTCTTGTACTTTCTAAATTTGCGACCTCGGGCAGCTATGTTACCATCTAGGAACCACACAAGATTCGACTTTATAGGCTAGAACTGAAGTCGCGCCAACAGCTTAACTCAAAATACAGTCAAGAAAGTAGCTCTGAAGATGAGAACCGGCATCGACCATAAGCACTACCGTGAAATTACGTACAATTTTCAGATTTCTTGTACTTGCTAACTTTGCAACCTCGGGCAGCTATGTTACCATGGAGCAACCACACAAGATTTGACTTTATAGGCTAGAACTGAAGTCGCGCCAACAGCTTAACTCAAAATACAGTCAAGAAAGTAACTCTGAAGCCGAGAAACGGCATCGACCATAAGCACTACTGTGAAATTACGTACAATTTTCAAATTTCTTGTACTTGCTAACTTTGCGACCTCGGGCAGCTATGTTACCATGGACGAATCACACAAGATTTGACTTTATAGGCTAGAACTGATGTCGCGCCAACTGTTTAGCTCAAAATACAGTCAAGAAAGTAGCTCTGAAGCCGAGACGCGGCATCGACCATAAGCACTAAAGTGAAATTACGTACAATTTTCAAATTTCTTGTACTTGCTAACTTTGCGACCTCGGGCAGCTATGTTACCATTCGGGAACTGCACAACATTTTACTTTATAGGCTAGAACTGAAGTCGCGCCAACAGCTTCACTCAACATACAGTCAAGAAAGTAGCTCTGAAGATGAGAACCGGCATTGACCATAAGCACTACCGTGAAATTACATACAATTTTCAAATTTCTTGTACTTCCTAACTTTGCGACCTCGGGCAGCTATGTTATAATGGAGGAACTACACAACATTTGACTTTATAGGCTAGAACTGAAGTCGCGCCAACTGCTTAACTCAAAATACAGTCAAGAAAGTAGCTCTGAAGCCGAGAAACGGCATCGACCATAAGCACTACTGTGAAATTACGTACAATTTTCAAATTTCTTGTACTTGCTAACTTTGCTACCTCGGGCAGCTATGTTACCATGGATGAATCACACAAGATTTGACTTTATAGGCTAGAACTGATGTCGCGCCAACTGTTTAGCTCAAAATACAGTCAAGAAAGTAGCTCTGAAGCCGAGAACCGGCATCGACCATAAGCACTACCGTGAAATTACGTACACTTTTCAAATTTCTTGTACTTGCTAACTTTGCGACCTCGGGCAGCTATGTTACCATCTAGGAACCACACAAGATTTGACTTTATAGGCTAGAACTGAAGCCGCGCCAACTGCTTAACTCAAAATACAGTCAAGAAAGTAGCTCTGAAGCCGAGAAACGGCATCGACCATAAACACTACCGTGAAATTACGTACAATTTTCAAATTTCTTGTACTTTCTAAATTTGCGCCCTCGGGCAGCTATGTTACCATCTAGGAACTACACAACATTTGACTTTATAGGCTAGAACTGAAGTCGCGCCAACTGCTTAACTCAAAATACAGTCAAGAAAGTAGCTCTGAAGATGAGAACCGGCATCGACCATAAGCACTACCGTGAAATTACGTACAATTTTCAAATTTCTTGTACATGCTAACTTTGCGACCTCGGGCAGCTATGTTATAATGGAGGAACTACACAACATTTGACTTTATAGGCTAGAACTGAAGTCGCGCCAACTGCTTAACTCAAAATACAGTCAAGAAAGTAGCTCTGAAGATGAGAACCGGCATCGACCATAAGCACTACCGTGAAATTACGTACAATTTTCAGATTTCTTGTACTCGCTAACTTTGCGACCTCGGGCAGCTATGTTTCCATGGAGGAACCACACAACATTTGACTTTATAGGCTAGAACTGAAGTCGCGCCAACTGCTTAACTCAAAATACAGTCGAGAAAGTAGCTCTGAAGCCGAGAAACGGGATCGACCATAAGCACTAATGTGAAATTACTTACAATTTTCAAATTTCTTGTACTTTCTAAATTTGCGACCTCGGGCAGCTATGTTACCATGTAGGAACCACACAAGATTTGACTTTATATGCTAGAACTGAAGTCGCGCCAACTGCTTAACTCAAAATACAGTCAAGGAAGTAGCTCTGAAGCCGAGAAACGGCATCGACCATAAACACTACCGTGAAATTACGTACAATTTTCAAATTTCTTGTACTTGCTAACTTTGCGACCTCGGGCAGCTATGTTACCATGTAGGAACCACACAAGATTTGACTTTATATGCTAGAACTGAAGTCGCGCCAACTGCTTAACTCAAAATACAGTCAAGAAAGTAGCTCTGAAGCCGAGAAACGGCATCGACCATAAACACTACCGTGAAATTACATACAATTTTCAAATTTCTTGTACTTGCTAACTTTGCGACCTCGGGCAGCTATGTTACCATGGAGGAACCACACAAGATTTGACTTTATATGCTAGAACTGAAGTCGCGCCAACAGCTTCACTCAAAATACAGTCAAGAAAGTAGCTCTGAAGATGAGAACCGACATTGACCATAAGTACTACCGTGAAATTACATACAATTTTCAAATTTCTTGTACTTGCTAACTTTGCTACCTCGGGCAGCTATGTTACCATGGATGAATCACACAAGATTTGACTTTATAGGCTAGAACTGATGTCGCGCCAACTGTTTAGCTCAAAATACAGTCAAGAAAGTAGCTCTGAAGCCGAGAACCGGCATCGACCATAGGCACTACCGTGAAATTACGTACACTTTTCAAATTTCTTGTACTTGCTAACTTTGCTACCTCGGGCAGCTATGTTACCATGGATGAATCACACAAGATTTGACTTTATAGGCTAGAACTGAAGTCGCGCCAACAGCTTCACTCAAAATACAGTCAAGAAAGTAGCTCTGAAGATGAGAACCGGCATTGACCATAAGCACTACCGTGAAATTACGTACAATTTTCAAATTTCTTGTACATGCTAACTTTGCGACCTCGGGCAGCTATGTTATAATGGAGGAACCACACAACATTTTACTTTATAGGCTAGAACTGAAGTCGCGCCAACAGCTTAACTCAAAATGCAGTCAAGAAAGTAGCTCTGAAGATGAGAACCGGCATAGACCATAAGTACTACCGTGAAATTACATACAATTTTCAAATTTCTTGTACTTGCTAACTTTGCTACCTCGGGCAGCTATGTTATAATGGAGGAACTACACAACATTTGACTTTATAGGCTAGAACTGAAGTCGCGCCAACAGCTTCACTCAAAATACAGTCAAGAAAGTAGCTCTGAAGATGAGAACCGGCATTGACCATAAGCACTACCGTGAAATTACGTACAATTTTCAAATTTCTTGTACATGCTAACTTTGCGACCTCGGGCAGCTATGTTATAATGGAGGAACCACACAACATTTTACTTTATAGGCTAGAACTGAAGTCGCGCCAACAGCTTAACTCAAAATGCAGTCAAGAAAGTAGCTCTGAAGATGAGAACCGGCATAGACCATAAGTACTACCGTGAAATTACATACAATTTTCAAATTTCTTGTACTTGCTAACTTTGCTACCTCGGGCAGCTATGTTACCATGGATGAATCACACAAGATTTTACTTTATAGGCTAGAACTGATGTCGCGCCAACTGTTTAGCTCAAAATACAGTCAAGAAAGTAGCTCTGAAGCCGAGAACCGGCATCGACCATAGGCACTTCCGTGAAATTACGTACACTTTTCAAATTTCTTGTACTTGCTAACTTTGCTACCTCGGGCAGCTATGTTACCATGGATGAATCACACAAGATTTGACTTTATAGGCTAGAACTGAAGTCGCGCCAACAGCTTCACTCAAAATACAGTCAAGAAAGTAGCTCTGAAGATGAGAACCGGCATTGACCATAAGCACTACCGTGAAATTACGTACAATTTTCAAATTTCTTGTACATGCTAACTTTGCGACCTCGGGCAGCTATGTTATAATGGAGGAACCACACAACATTTTACTTTATAGGCTAGAACTGAAGTCGCGCCAACAGCTTAACTCAAAATGCAGTCAAGAAAGTAGCTCTGAAGATGAGAACCGGCATAGACCATAAGTACTACCGTGAAATTACATACAATTTTCAAATTTCTTGTACTTGCTAACTTTGCTACCTCGGGCAGCTATGTTACCATGGATGAATCACACAAGATTTTACTTTATAGGCTAGAACTGATGTCGCGCCAACTGTTTAGCTCAAAATACAGTCAAGAAAGTAGCTCTGAAGCCGAGAACCGGCATCGACCATAGGCACTACCGTGAAATTACGTACACTTTTCAAATTTCTTGTACTTGCTAACTTTGCTACCTCGGGCAGCTATGTTACCATGGATGAATCACACAAGATTTGACTTTATAGGCTAGAACTGAAGTCGCGCCAACAGCTTCACTCAAAATACAGTCAAGAAAGTAGCTCTGAAGATGAGAACCGGCATTGACCATAAGCACTAAAGTGAAATTACGTACAATTTTCAAATTTCTTGTACTTGCTAACTTTGCGACCTCGGGCAGCTATGTTACCATCTAGGAACCACACAAGATTTGACTTTATAGGCTAGAGCTGAAGTCGCGCCAACTGCTTAACTCAAAATACAGTCAAGAAAGTAGCTCTGAAGCCGAGAAACGGCATCGACCATAAGCACTACCGTGAAATTACGTACAATTTTCAGATTTCTTGTACTCGCTAACTTTGCGACCTCGGGCAGCTATGTTACCATGGAGAAACCACACAACGTTTGACTTTATAGGCCAGAATTGAAGTCGCGCCAACTGCTTAACTCAAAATACAGTCAAGAAAGTAGCTCTGAAGATGAGAACCGGCATCGACCATAAGCACTACCGTGAAATTACGTACAATTTTCAAATTTCTTGTACTTGCTAATTTTGCGACCTCGGGCAGCTATGTTACCATCTAGGAACTGCACAACATTTGACTTTATAGGCTAGAACTGAAGTCGCGCCAACAGCTTAACTCAAAATGCAGTCAAGAAAGTAGCTCTGAAGATGAGAACCGGCATCGACCATAAGCACTAAAGTGAAATTACGTACAATTTTCAAATTTCTTGTACTTGCTAACTTTGCGACCTCGGGCAGCTATGTTACCATCTAGGAACCACACAAGATTTGACTTTATAGGCTAGAGCTGAAGTCGCGCCAACTGCTTAACTCAAAATACAGTCAAGAAAGTAGCTCTGAAGCCGAGAAACTGCATCGACCATAAGCACTACCGTGAAATTACGTACAATTTTCAGATTTCTTGTACTCGCTAACTTTGCGACCTCGGGCAGCTATGTTACCATGGAGAAACCACACAACGTTTGACTTTATAGGCCAGAATTGAAGTCGCGCCAACTGCTTAACTCAAAATACAGTCAAGAAAGTAGCTCTGAAGATGAGAACCGGCATCGACCATAAGCACTACCGTGAAATTACGTACAATTTTCAAATTTCTTGTACATGCTAACTTTGCGACCTCGGGCAGCTATGTTACCATGGATGAATCACACAAGATTTGACTTTATAGGCTAGAACTGATGTCGCGCCAACTGTTTAGCTCAAAATACAGTCAAGAAAGTAGCTCTGAAGCCGAGAACCGGCATCGACCATAGGCACTACCGTGAAATTACGTACACTTTTCAAATTTCTTGTACTTGCTAACTTTGCTACCTCGGGCAGCTATGTTACCATGGATGAATCACACAAGATTTGACTTTATAGGCTAGAACTGAAGTCGCGCCAACAGCTTCACTCAAAATACAGTCAAGAAAGTAGCTCTGAAGATGAGAACCGGCATTGACCATAAGCACTACCGTGAAATTACGTACAATTTTCAAATTTCTTGTACATGCTAACTTTGCGACCTCGGGCAGCTATGTTATAATGGAGGAACCACACAACATTTTACTTTATAGGCTAGAACTGAAGTCGCGCCAACAGCTTAACTCAAAATGCAGTCAAGAAAGTAGCTCTGAAGATGAGAACCGGCATCGACCATAAGTACTACCGTGAAATTACATACAATTTTCAAATTTCTTGTACTTGCTAACTTTGCTACCTCGGGCAGCTATGTTACCATGGATGAATCACACAAGATTTGACTTTATAGGCTAGAACTGATGTCGCGCCAACTGTTTAGCTCAAAATACAGTCAAGAAAGTAGCTCTGAAGCCGAGAACCGGCATCGACCATAGGCACTACCGTGAAATTACGTACACTTTTCAAATTTCTTGTACTTGCTAACTTTGCTACCTCGGGCAGCTATGTTACCATGGATGAATCACACAAGATTTGACTTTATAGGCTAGAACTGAAGTCGCGCCAACAGCTTCACTCAAAATACAGTCAAGAAAGTAGCTCTGAAGATGAGAACCGGCATTGACCATAAGCACTACCGTGAAATTACGTACAATTTTCAAATTTCTTGTACATGCTAACTTTGCGACCTCGGGCAGCTATGTTATAATGGAGGAACCACACAACATTTTACTTTATAGGCTAGAACTGAAGTCGCGCCAACAGCTTAACTCAAAATGCAGTCAAGAAAGTAGCTCTGAAGATGAGAACCGGCATCGACCATAAGTACTACCGTGAAATTACATACAATTTTCAAATTTCTTGTACTTGCTAACTTTGCTACCTCGGGCAGCTATGTTACCATGGATGAATCACACAAGATTTGACTTTATAGGCTAGAACTGATGTCGCGCCAACTGTTTAGCTCAAAATACAGTCAAGAAAGTAGCTCTGAAGCCGAGAACCGGCATCGACCATAGGCACTACCGTGAAATTACGTACACTTTTCAAATTTCTTGTACTTGCTAACTTTGCTACCTCGGGCAGCTATGTTACCATGGATGAATCACACAAGATTTGACTTTATAGGCTAGAACTGAAGTCGCGCCAACAGCTTCACTCAAAATACAGTCAAGAAAGTAGCTCTGAAGATGAGAACCGGCATTGACCATAAGCACTACCGTGAAATTACGTACAATTTTCAAATTTCTTGTACTTGCTAATTTTGCGACCTCGGGCAGCTATGTTACCATGGAGAAACCACACAACGTTTGACTTTATAGGCCAGAATTGAAGTCGCGCCAACTGCTTAACTCAAAATGCAGTCAAGAAAGTAGCTCTGAAGATGAGAACCGGCATCGACCATAAGCACTAAAGTGAAATTACGTACAATTTTCAAATTTCTTGTACTTGCTAACTTTGCGACCTCGGGCAGCTATGTTACCATCTAGGAACCACACAAGATTTGACTTTATAGGCTAGAGCTGAAGTCGCGCCAACTGCTTAACTCAAAATACAGTCAAGAAAGTAGCTCTGAAGCCGAGAAACGGCATCGACCATAAGCACTACCGTGAAATTACGTACAATTTTCAGATTTCTTGTACTCGCTAACTTTGCGACCTCGGGCAGCTATGTTACCATGGAGAAACCACACAACGTTTGACTTTATAGGCCAGAATTGAAGTCGCGCCAACTGCTTAACTCAAAATACAGTCAAGAAAGTAGCTCTGAAGATGAGAACCGGCATCGACCATAAGCACTACCGTGAAATTACGTACAATTTTCAAATTTCTTGTACATGCTAACTTTGCGACCTCGGGCAGCTATGTTATAATGGAGAAACCACACAACATTTTACTTTATAGGCTAGAACTGAAGTCGCGCCAACAGCTTCACTCAAAATACAGTCAAGAAAGTAGCTCTGAAGATGAGAACCGGCATTGACCATAAGCACTACCGTGAAATTACATACAATTTTCAAATTTCTTGTACTTGCTAACTTTGCTACCTCGGGCAGCTATGTTACCATGAATGAATCACACAAGATTTGACTTTATAGACCAGAACTGAAGTCGCGCCAACAGCTTCAATCAAAATACAGTCAAGAAAGTAGCTCTGAAGATAAGAACCGGCATTGACCATAAGCACTACCGTGAAATTACATACAATTTTCAAATTTCTTGTACTTGCTAACTTTGCAACCTCGGGCAGCTATGTTACCATGGAGGAACCACACAAGATTTGACTTTATAGGCTAGAACTGAAGTCGCGCCAACTGCTTAACTCAAAATACAGTCAAGAAAGTAACTCTGAAGCCGAGAAACGGCATCGACCATAAGCAGTACTGTGAAATTACGTACAATTTTCAAATTTCTTGTACTTGCTAACTTTGCTACCTCGGGCAGCTATGTTACCATGGATGAATCACACAAGATTTGACTTTATAGGCTAGAACTGATGTCGCGCCAACTGTTTAGCTCAAAATACAGTCAAGAAAGTAGCTCTGAAGCCGAGAAACGGCATCGACCATAAGCACTAAAGTGAAATTACGTACAATTTTCAAATTTCTTGTACTTGCTAACTTTGCGACCTCGGGCAGCTATGTTACCATCTGGGAACTGCACAACATTTGACTTTATAGGCTAGAACTGAAGTCGCGCCAACAGCTTAACTCAAAATGCAGTCAAGAAAGTAGCTCTGAAGATGAGAACCGGCATCGACCATAAGCACTAAAGTGAAATTACGTACAATTTTCAAATTTCTTGTACTTGCTAACTTTGCGACCTCGGGCAGCTATGTTACCATCTAGGAACCACACAAGATTTGACTTTATAGGCTAGAGCTGAAGTCGCGCCAACTGCTTAACTCAAAATACAGTCAAGAAAGTAGCTCTGAAGCCGAGAAACGGCATCGACCATAAGCACTACCGTGAAATTACGTACAATTTTCAGATTTCTTGTACTCGCTAACTTTGCGACCTCGGGCAGCTATGTTACCATGGAGAAACCACACAACGTTTGACTTTATAGGCCAGAATTGAAGTCGCGCCAACTGCTTAACTCAAAATACAGTCAAGAAAGTAGCTCTGAAGATGAGAACCGGCATCGACCATAAGCACTACCGTGAAATTACGTACAATTTTCAAATTTCTTGTACATGCTAACTTTGCGACCTCGGGCAGCTATGTTATAATGGAGAAACCACACAACATTTTACTTTATAGGCTAGAACTGAAGTCGCGCCAACAGCTTCACTCAAAATACAGTCAAGAAAGTAGCTCTGAAGATGAGAACCGGCATTGACCATAAGCACTACCGTGAAATTACATACAATTTTCAAATTTCTTGCACTTGCTAACTTTGCTACCTCGGGCAGCTATGTTACCATGAATGAATCACACAAGATTTGACTTTATAGACCAGAACTGAAGTCGCGCCAACAGCTTCAATCAAAATACAGTCAAGAAAGTAGCTCTGAAGATAAGAACCGGCATTGACCATAAGCACTACCGTGAAATTACATACAATTTTCAAATTTCTTGTACTTGCTAACTTTGCAACCTCGGGCAGCTATGTTACCATGGAGGAACCACACAAGATTTGACTTTATAGGCTAGAACTGAAGTCGCGCCAACTGCTTAACTCAAAATACAGTCAAGAAAGTAACTCTGAAGCCGAGAAACGGCATCGACCATAAGCAGTACTGTGAAATTACGTACAATTTTCAAATTTCTTGTACTTGCTAACTTTGCTACCTCGGGCAGCTATGTTACCATGGATGAATCACACAAGATTTGACTTTATAGGCTAGAACTGATGTCGCGCCAACTGTTTAGCTCAAAATACAGTCAAGAAAGTAGCTCTGAAGCCGAGAAACGGCATCGACCATAAGCACTAAAGTGAAATTACGTACAATTTTCAAATTTCTTGTACTTGCTAACTTTGCGACCTCGGGCAGCTATGTTACCATCTGGGAACTGCACAACATTTGACTTTATAGACTAGAGCTGAAGTCGCGCCAACTGCTTAACTCAAAATACAGTCAAGAAAGTAGCTCTGAAGATGAGAACCGGCATCGACCATAAGCACTACCGTGAAATTACGAACAATTTTCAAATTTCTTGTACTTGCTAACTTTGCTACCTCGGGCAGCTATGTTACCATGGAGGAACCACACAAGATTTGACTTTATAGGCTAGAACTGAAGTCGCGCCAACTGCTTAACTCAAAATACAGTCAAGAAAGTAACTCTGAAGCCGAGAAACGGCATCGACCATAAGCAGTACTGTGAAATTACGTACAATTTTCAAATTTCTTGTACTTTCTAACTTTGCAACCTCGGGCAGCTATGTTACCATGGAGGAGCCACACAAGATTTGACTTTATAGGCTAGAACTGAAGTCGCGCCAACTGCTTAACTCAAAATACAGTCAAGAAAGTAACTCTGAAGCCGAGAAACGGCATCGACCATAAGCAGTACTGTGAAATTACGTACAATTTTCAAATTTCTTGTACTTGCTAACTTTGCTACCTCGGGCAGCTATGTTACCATGGATGAATCACACAAGATTTGACTTTATAGGCTAGAACTGATGTCGCGCCAACTGTTTAGCTCAAAATACAGTCAAGAAAGTAGCTCTGAAGCCGAGAAACGGCATCGACCATAAGCACTAAAGTGAAATTACGTACAATTTTCAAATTTCTTGTACTTGCTAACTTTGCGACCTCGGGCAGCTATGTTACCATGGATGAATCACACAAGATTTGACTTTATAGACTAGAGCTGAAGTCGCGCCAACTGCTTAACTCAAAATACAGTCAAGAAAGTAGCTCTGAAGATGAGAACCGGCATCGACCATAAGCACTACCGTGAAATTACGTACAATTTTCAAATTTCTTGTACATGCTAACTTTGCGACCTCGGGCAGCTATGTTATAATGGAGGAACCACACAACATTTTACTTTATAGGCTAGAACTGAAGTCGCGCCAACAGCTTCACTCAAAATACAGTCAAGAAAGTAGCTCTGAAGATGAGAACCGGCATTGACCATAAGCACTACCGTGAAATTACATACAATTTTCAAATTTCTTGTACTTGCTAACTTTGCAACCTCGGGCAGCTATGTTACCATGGAGGAGCCACACAAGATTTGACTTTATAGGCTAGAACTGAAGTCGCGCCAACTGCTTAACTCAAAATACAGTCAAGAAAGTAACTCTGAAGCCGAGAAACGGCATCGACCATAAGCAGTACTGTGAAATTACGTACAATTTTCAAATTTCTTGTACTTGCTAACTTTGCTACCTCGGGCAGCTATGTTACCATGGATGAATCACACAAGATTTGACTTTATAGACTAGAACTGAAGTCGCGCCAACAGCTTCAATCAAAATACAGTCAAGAAAGTAGCTCTGAAGATAAGAACCGGCATTGACCATAAGCACTACCGTGAAATTACATACAATTTTCAAATTTCTTGTACTTGCTAACTTTGCAACCTCGGGCAGCTATGTTACCATGGAGGAACCACACAAGATTTGACTTTATAGGCTAGAACTGAAGTCGCGCCAACTGCTTAACTCAAAATACAGTCAAGAAAGTAACTCTGAAGCCGAGAAACGGCATCGACCATAAGCAGTACTGTGAAATTACGTACAATTTTCAAATTTCTTGTACTTGCTAACTTTGCTACCTCGGGCAGCTATGTTACCATGGATGAATCACACAAGATTTGACTTTATAGGCTAGAACTGATGTCGCGCCAACTGTTTAGCTCAAAATACAGTCAAGAAAGTAGCTCTGAAGCCGAGAAACGGCATCGACCATAAGCACTAAAGTGAAATTACGTACAATTTTCAAATTTCTTGTACTTGCTAACTTTGCGACCTCGGGCAGCTATGTTACCATCTGGGAACTGCACAACATTTGACTTTATAGACTAGAGCTGAAGTCGCGCCAACTGCTTAACTCAAAATACAGTCAAGAAAGTAGCTCTGAAGATGAGAACCGGCATCGACCATAAGCACTACCGTGAAATTACGTACAATTTTCAAATTTCTTGTACATGCTAACTTTGCGACCTCGGGCAGCTATGTTATAATGGAGGAACCACACAACATTTTACTTTAAAGGCTAGAACTGAAGTCGCGCCAACAGCTTCACTCAAAATACAGTCAAGAAATTAGCTCTAAAGATGAGAACCGGCATTGACCATAAGCACGACCGTGAAATTACATACAATTTTCAAATTTCTTGTACTTGCTAACTTTGCAACCTCGGGCAGCTATGTTACCATGGAGGAGCCACACAAGATTTGACTTTATAGGCTAGAACTGAAGTCGCGCCAACTGCTTAACTCAAAATACAGTCAAGAAAGTAACTCTGAAGCCGAGAAACGGCATCGACCATAAGCACTAAAGTGAAATTACGTACAATTTTCAAATTTCTTGTACTTGCTAACTTTGCAACCTCGGGCAGCTATGTTACCATGGAGGAGCCACACAAGATTTGACTTTATAGGCTAGAACTGAAGTCGCGCCAACAGCTTCACTCAAAATACAGTCAAGAAAGTAGCTCTGAAGATGAGAACCGGCATTGACCATAAGCACTACCGTGAAATTACATACAATTTTCAAATTTCTTGTACTTGCTAACTTTGCTACCTCGGGCAGCTATGTTACCATGGATGAATCACACAAGATTTGACTTTATAGACTAGAACTGAAGTCGCGCCAACAGCTTTAATCAAAATACAGTCAAGAAAGTAGCTCTGAAGATAAGAACCGGCATTGACCATAAGCACTACCGTGAAATTACATACAATTTTCAAATTTCTTGTACTTGCTAACTTTGCAACCTCGGGCAGCTATGTTACCATGGAGGAACCACACAAGATTTGACTTTATAGGCTAGAACTGAAGTCGCGCCAACTGCTTAACTCAAAATACAGTCAAGAAAGTAACTCTGAAGCCGAGAAACGGCATCGACCATAAGCAGTACTGTGAAATTACGTACAATTTTCAAATTTCTTGTACTTGCTAACTTTGCTACCTCGGGCAGCTATGTTACCATGGATGAATCACACAAGATTTGACTTTATAGGCTAGAACTGATGTCGCGCCAACTGTTTAGCTCAAAATACAGTCAAGAAAGTAGCTCTGAAGCCGAGAAACGGCATCGACCATAAGCACTAAAGTGAAATTACGTACAATTTTCAAATTTCTTGTACTTGCTAACTTTGCGACCTCGGGCAGCTATGTTACCATCTGGGAACTGCACAACATTTGACTTTATAGACTAGAGCTGAAGTCGCGCCAACTGCTTAACTCAAAATACAGTCAAGAAAGTAGCTCTGAAGATGAGAACCGGCATCGACCATAAGCACTACCGTGAAATTACGAACAATTTTCAAATTTCTTGTACTTGCTAACTTTGCAACCTCGGGCAGCTATGTTACCATGGAGGAACCACACAAGATTTGACTTTATAGGCTAGAACTGAAGTCGCGCCAACTGCTTAACTCAAAATACAGTCAAGAAAGTAACTCTGAAGCCGAGAAACGGCATCGACCATAAGCAGTACTGTGAAATTACGTACAATTTTCAAATTTCTTGTACTTGCTAACTTTGCTACCTCGGGCAGCTATGTTACCATCGATGAATCACACAAGATTTGACTTTATAGGCTAGAACTGATGTCGCGCCAACTGTTTAGCTCAAAATACAGTCAAGAAAGTAGCTCTGAAGCCGAGAAACGGCATCGACCATAAGCACTAAATTGAAATTACGTACAATTTTCAAATTTCTTGTACTTGCTAACTTTGCGACCTCGGGCAGCTATGTTACCATGGATGAATCACACAAGATTTGACTTCATAGACTAGAGCTGAAGTCGCGCCAACTGCTTAACTCAAAATACAGTCAAGAAAGTAGCTCTGAAGATGAGAACCGGCATCGACCATAAGCACTACCGTGAAATTACGTACAATTTTCAAATTTCTTGTACATGCTAACTTTGCGACCTCGGGCAGCTATGTTATAATGGAGGAACCACACAACATTTTACTTTATAGGCTAGAACTGAAGTCGCGCCAACAGCTTCACTCAAAATACAGTCAAGAAAGTAGCTCTGAAGATGAGAACCGGCATTGACCATAAGCACTACCGTGAAATTACATACAATTTTCAAATTTCTTGTACTTGCTAACTTTGCAACCTCGGGCAGCTATGTTACCATGGAGGAGCCACACAAGATTTGACTTTATAGGCTAGAACTGAAGTCGCGCCAACTGCTTAACTCAAAATACAGTCAAGAAAGTAACTCTGAAGCCGAGAAACGGCATCGACCATAAGCAGTACTGTGAAATTACGTACAATTTTCAAATTTCTTGTACTTGCTAAGTTTGCTACCTCGGGCAGCTATGTTACCATGGATGAATCACACAAGATTTGACTTTATAGACTAGAACTGAAGTCGCGCCAACAGCTTCAATCAAAATACAGTCAAGAAAGTAGCTCTGAAGATAAGAACCGGCATTGACCATAAGCACTACCGTGAAATTACATACAATTTTCAAATTTCTTGTACTTGCTAACTTTGCTACCTCGGGCAGCTATGTTACCATGGATGAATCACACAAGATTTGACTTTATAGGCTAGAACTGATGTCGCGCCAACTGTTTAGCTCAAAATACAGTCAAGAAAGTAGCTCTGAAGCCGAGAAACGGCATCGACCATAAGCACTAAAGTGAAATTACGTACAATTTTCAAATTTCTTGTACTTGCTAACTTTGCGACCTCGGGCAGCTATGTTACCATCTGGGAACTGCACAACATTTGACTTTATAGACTAGAGCTGAAGTCGCGCCAACTGCTTAACTCAAAATACAGTCAAGAAAGTAACTCTGAAGCCGAGAAACGGCATCGACCATAAGCAGTACTGTGAAATTACGTACAATTTTCAAATTTCTTGTACTTGCTAACTTTGCTACCTCGGGCAGCTATGTTACCATGGATGAATCACACAAGATTTGACTTTATAGGCTAGAACTGATGTCGCGCCAACTGTTTAGCTCAAAATACAGTCAAGAAAGTAGCTCTGAAGCCGAGAAACGGCATCGACCATAAGCACTAAAGTGAAATTACGTACAATTTTCAAATTTCTTGTACTTGCTAACTTTGCGACCTCGGGCAGCTATGTTACCATGGAGGAGCCACACAAGATTTGACTTTATAGGCTAGAACTGAAGTCGCGCCAACTGCTTAACTCAAAATACAGTCAAGAAAGTAGCTCTGAAGATGAGAACCGGCATTGACCATAAGCACTACCGTGAAATTACATACAATTTTCAAATTTCTTGTACTTGCTAACTTTGCAACCTCGGGCAGCTATGTTACCATGGAGGAGCCACACAAGATTTGACTTTATAGGCTAGAACTGAAGTCGCGCCAACTGCTTAACTCAAAATACAGTCAAGAAAGTAGCTCTGAAGATGAGAACCGGCATCGACCATAAGCACTACCGTGAAATTACGTACAATTTTCAAATTTCTTGTACATGCTAACTTTGCGACCTCGGGCAGCTATGTTATAATGGAGGAACCACACAACATTTTACTTTATAGGCTAGAACTGAAGTCGCGCCAACAGCTTCACTCAAAATACAGTCAAGAAAGTAGCTCTGAAGATGAGAACCGGCATTGACTATAAGCACTACCGTGAAATTACATACAATTTTCAAATTTCTTGTACTTGCTAACTTTGCAACCTCGGGCAGCTATGTTACCATGGAGGAGCCACACAAGATTTGACTTTATAGGCTAGAACTGAAGTCGCGCCAACTGCTTAACTCAAAATACAGTCAAGAAAGTAACTCTGAAGCCGAGAAACGGCATCGACCATAAGCAGTACTGTGAAATTACGTACAATTTTCAAATTTCTTGTACTTGCTAACTTTGCTACCTCGGGCAGCTATGTTACCATGGATGAATCACACAAGATTTGACTTTATAGGCTAGAACTGATGTCGCGCCAACTGTTTAGCTCAAAATACAGTCAAGAAAGTAGCTCTGAAGCCGAGAACCGGCATCGACCATAAGCACTACCGTGAAATTACGTACACTTTTCAAATTTCTTGTACTTGCTAACTTTGCGACCTCGGGCAGCTATGTTACCATCTAGGAACTGCACAACATTTGACTTTATAGGCTAGAACTGAAGTCGCGCCAACTGCTTAACTCAAAATACAGTCGAGAAAGTAGCTCTGAAGCCGAGAAACGGCATCGACCATAAGCACTAAAGTGAAATTACGTACAATTTTCAAATTTCTTGTACTTGCTAACTTTGCGGCCTCGGGCAACTATGTTACCATCTAGGAACTGCACAACATTTGACTTTATAGGCTAGAACTGAAGTCGCGCCAACTGCTTAACTCAAAATACAGTCGAGAAAGTAGCTCTGAAGCCGAGAAACGGCATCGACCATAAGCACTAAAGTGAAATTACGTACAATTTTCAAATTTCTTGTACTTGCTAACTTTGCTACCTCGGGCAGCTATGTTACCATGGATGAATCACACAAGATTTGACTTTATAGGCTAGAACTGATGTCGCGCCAACTGTTTAGCTCAAAATACAGTCAAGAAAGTAGCTCTGAAGCCGAGAAACGGCATCGACCATAAGCACTAAAGTGAAATTACGTACAATTTTCAAATTTCTTGTACTTGCTAACTTTGCGACCTCGGGCAGCTATGTTACCATCTGGGAACTGCACAACATTTGACTTTATAGACTAGAGCTGAAGTCGCGCCAACTGCTTAACTCAAAATGCAGTCAAGAAAGTAGCTCTGAAGATGAGAACCGGCATCGACCATAAGCACTACCGTGAAATTACGAACAATTTTCAAATTTCTTGTACATGCTAACTTTGCGACCTCGGGCAGCTATGTTATAATGGAGGAACCACACAACATTTTACTTTATAGGCTAGAACTGAAGCCGCGCCAACTGCTTAACTCAAAATACAGTCAAGAAAGTAACTCTGAAGCCGAGAAACGGCATCGACCATAAGCAGTACTGTGAAATTACGTACAATTTTCAAATTTCTTGTACTTGCTAACTTTGCTACCTCGGGCAGCTATGTTACCATGGATGAATCACACAAGATTTGACTTTATAGGCTAGAACTGATGTCGCGCCAACAGCTTCACTCAAAATACAGTCAAGAAAGTAGCTCTGAAGATGAGAACCGGCATTGACCATAAGCACTACCGTGAAATTACATACAATTTTCAAATTTCTTGTACTTGCTAACTTTGCAACCTCGGGCAGCTATGTTACCATGGAGGAGCCACACAAGATTTGACTTTATAGGCTAGAACTGAAGTCGCGCCAACTGCTTAACTCAAAATACAGTCAAGAAAGTAACTCTGAAGCCGAGAAACGGCATCGACCATAAGCAGTACTGTGAAATTACGTACAATTTTCAAATTTCTTGTACTTGCTAAGTTTGCTACCTCGGGCAGCTATGTTACCATGGATGAATCACACAAGATTTGACTTTATAGACTAGAACTGAAGTCGCGCCAACAGCTTCAATCAAAATACAGTCAAGAAAGTAGCTCTGAAGATGAGAACCGGCATCGACCATAAGCACTACCGTGAAATTACGAACAATTTTCAAATTTCTTGTACTTGCTAACTTTGCAACCTCGGGCAGCTATGTTACCATGGAGGAACCACACAAGATTTGACTTTATAGGCTAGAACTGAAGTCGCGCCAACTGCTTAACTCAAAATACAGTCAAGAAAGTAACTCTGAAGCCGAGAAACGGCATCGACCATAAGCAGTACTGTGAAATTACGTACAATTTTCAAATTTCTTGTACTTGCTAACTTTGCTACCTCGGGCAGCTATGTTACCATGGATGAATCACACAAGATTTGACTTTATAGGCTAGAACTGATGTCGCGCCAACTGTTTAGCTCAAAATACAGTCAAGAAAGTAGCTCTGAAGCCGAGAAACGGCATCGACCATAAGCACTAAAGTGAAATTACGTACAATTTTCAAATTTCTTGTACTTGCTAACTTTGCGACCTCGGGCAGCTATGTTACCATCTGGGAACTGCACAACATTTGACTTTATAGACTAGAGCTGAAGTCGCGCCAACTGCTTAACTCAAAATACAGTCAAGAAAGTAGCTCTGAAGATGAGAACCGGCATCGACCATAAGCACTACCGTGAAATTACGTACAATTTTCAAATTTCTTGTACATGCTAACTTTGCGACCTCGGGCAGCTATGTTATAATGGAGGAACCACACAACATTTTACTTTATAGGCTAGAACTGAAGTCGCGCCAACAGCTTCACTCAAAATACAGTCAAGAAAGTAGCTCTGAAGATGAGAACCGGCATTGACTATAAGCACTACCGTGAAATTACATACAATTTTCAAATTTCTTGTACTTGCTAACTTTGCAACCTCGGGCAGCTATGTTACCATGGAGGAGCCACACAAGATTTGACTTTATAGGCTAGAACTGAAGTCGCGCCAACTGCTTAACTCAAAATACAGTCAAGAAAGTAACTCTGAAGCCGAGAAACGGCATCGACCATAAGCAGTACTGTGAAATTACGTACAATTTTCAAATTTCTTGTACTTGCTAACTTTGCTACCTCGGGCAGCTATGTTACCATGGATGAATCACACAAGATTTGACTTTATAGGCTAGAACTGATGTCGCGCCAACTGTTTAGCTCAAAATACAGTCAAGAAAGTAGCTCTGAAGCCGAGAACCGGCATCGACCATAAGCACTACCGTGAAATTACGTACACTTTTCAAATTTCTTGTACTTGCTAACTTTGCGACCTCGGGCAGCTATGTTACCATCTAGGAACTGCACAACATTTGACTTTATAGGCTAGAACTGAAGTCGCGCCAACTGCTTAACTCAAAATACAGTCGAGAAAGTAGCTCTGAAGCCGAGAAACGGCATCGACCATAAGCACTAAAGTGAAATTACGTACAATTTTCAAATTTCTTGTACTTGCTAACTTTGCGGCCTCGGGCAACTATGTTACCATCTAGGAACTGCACAACATTTGACTTTATAGGCTAGAACTGAAGTCGCGCCAACTGCTTAACTCAAAATACAGTCGAGAAAGTAGCTCTGAAGCCGAGAAACGGCATCGACCATAAGCACTAAAGTGAAATTACGTACAATTTTCAAATTTCTTGTACTTGCTAACTTTGCTACCTCGGGCAGCTATGTTACCATGGATGAATCACACAAGATTTGACTTTATAGGCTAGAACTGATGTCGCGCCAACTGTTTAGCTCAAAATACAGTCAAGAAAGTAGCTCTGAAGCCGAGAAACGGCATCGACCATAAGCACTAAAGTGAAATTACGTACAATTTTCAAATTTCTTGTACTTGCTAACTTTGCGACCTCGGGCAGCTATGTTACCATCTGGGAACTGCACAACATTTGACTTTATAGACTAGAGCTGAAGTCGCGCCAACTGCTTAACTCAAAATGCAGTCAAGAAAGTAGCTCTGAAGATGAGAACCGGCATCGACCATAAGCACTACCGTGAAATTACGAACAATTTTCAAATTTCTTGTACATGCTAACTTTGCGACCTCGGGCAGCTATGTTATAATGGAGGAACCACACAACATTTTACTTTATAGGCTAGAACTGAAGCCGCGCCAACTGCTTAACTCAAAATACAGTCAAGAAAGTAACTCTGAAGCCGAGAAACGGCATCGACCATAAGCAGTACTGTGAAATTACGTACAATTTTCAAATTTCTTGTACTTGCTAACTTTGCTACCTCGGGCAGCTATGTTACCATGGATGAATCACACAAGATTTGACTTTATAGGCTAGAACTGATGTCGCGCCAACAGCTTCACTCAAAATACAGTCAAGAAAGTAGCTCTGAAGATGAGAACCGGCATTGACCATAAGCACTACCGTGAAATTACATACAATTTTCAAATTTCTTGTACTTGCTAACTTTGCAACCTCGGGCAGCTATGTTACCATGGAGGAGCCACACAAGATTTGACTTTATAGGCTAGAACTGAAGTCGCGCCAACTGCTTAACTCAAAATACAGTCAAGAAAGTAGCTCTGAAGCCGAGAAACGGCATCGACCATAAGCACTAAAGTGAAATTACGTACAATTTTCAAATTTCTTGTACTTGCTAACTTTGCGACCTCGGGCAGCTATGTTACCATCTGGGAACTGCACAATATTTGACTTTATAGACTAGAGCTGAAGTCGCGCCAACTGCTTAACTCAAAATACAGTCAAGAAAGTAGCTCTGAAGATGAGAACCGGCATCGACCATAAGCACTACCGTGAAATTACGAACAATTTTCAAATTTCTTGTACATGCTAACTTTGCGACCTCGGGCAGCTATGTTATAATGGAGGAACCACAAAACATTTTACTTTATAGGCTAGAACTGAAGTCGCGCCAACAGCTTCACTCAAAATACAGTCAAGAAAGTAGCTCTGAAGATGAGAACCGGCATTGACCATAAGCACTACCGTGAAATTACATACAATTTTCAAATTTCTTGTACTTGCTAACTTTGCAACCTCGGGCAGCTATGTTACCATGGAGGAGCCACACAAGATTTGACTTTATAGGCTAGAACTGAAGTCGCGCCAACTGCTTAACTCAAAATACAGTCAAGAAAGTAACTCTGAAGCCGAGAAACGGCATCGACCATAAGCAGTACTGTGAAATTACGTACAATTTTCAAATTTCTTGTACTTGCTAACTTTGCTACCTCGGGCAGCTATGTTACCATGGATGAATCACACAAGATTTGACTTTATAGGCTAGAACTGATGTCGCGCCAACTGTTTAGCTCAAAATACAGTCGAGAAAGTAGCTCTGAAGCCGAGAACCGGCATCGACCATAAGCACTACCGTGAAATTACGTACACTTTTCAAATTTCTTGTACTTGCTAACTTTGCGACCTCGGGCAGCTATGTTACCATCTAGGAACCACACAAGATTTGACTTTATAGGCTAGAACTGAAGTCGCGCCAACTGCTTAACTCAAAATACAGTCGAGAAAGTAGCTCTGAAGCCGAGAAACGGCATCGACCATAAGCACTAAAGTGAAATTACGTATAATTTTCAAATTTCTTGTACTTGCTAACTTTGCGACCTCGGGCAGCAATGTTACCATCTAGGAACTACACAACATTTGACTTTATAGGCTAGAACTGAAGTCGCGCCAACTGCTTAACTCAAAATACAGTCGAGAAAGTAGCTCTGAAGCCGAGAAACGGCATCGACCATAAGCACTAAAGTGAAATTACGTACAATTTTCAAATTTCTTGTACTTGCTAACTTTGCGACCTCGGGCAGCTATGTTACCATCTAGGAACCACACAAGATTTGACTTTATAGGCTAGAACTGAAGTCGCGCCAACAGCTTAACTCAAAATGCAGTCAAGAAAGTAGCTCTGAAGATGAGAACCGGCATCGACCACAAGCACTAAAGTGAAATTACGTACAATTTTCAAATTTCTTGTACTTGCTAACTTTGCGACCTCGGGCAGCTATGTTACCATCTAGGAACTACACAACATTTGACTTTATAGGCTAGAACTGAAGTCGCGCCAACTGCTTAACTCAAAATACAGTCGAGAAAGTAGCTCTGAAGCCGAGAAACGGCATCGACCATAAGCACTAAAGTGAAATTACGTACAATTTTCAAATTTCTTGTACTTGCTAACTTTGCGACCTCGGGCAGCTATGTTACCATCTAGGAACTGCACAACATTTGACTTTATAGGCTAGAACTGAAGTCGCGCCAACTGCTTAACTCAAAATACAGTCAAGAAAGTAACTCTGAAGCCGAGAAACGGCATCGACCATAAGCAGTACTGTGAAATTACGTACAATTTTCAAATTTCTTGTACTTGCTAACTTTGCTACCTCGGGCAGCTATGTTACCATGGATGAATCACACAAGATTTGACTTTATAGGCTAGAACTGATGTCGCGCCAACTGTTTAGCTCAAAATACAGTCAAGAAAGTAGCTCTGAAGCCGAGAAACGGCATCGACCATAAGCACTAAAGTGAAATTACGTACAATTTTCAAATTTCTTGTACTTGCTAACTTTGCGACCTCGGGCAGCTATGTTACCATCTAGGAACTGCACAACATTTGACTTTATAGGCTAGAACTGAAGTCGCGCCAACAGCTTAACTCAAAATGCAGTCAAGAAAGTAGCTCTGAAGATGAGAACCGGCATCGACCATAAGCACTAAAGTGAAATTACGTACAATTTTCAAATTTCTTGTACTTGCTAACTTTGCTACCTCGGGCAGCCATGTTACCATGGAAGAATCACACAAGATTTGACTTTATAGGCTAGAACTGATGTCGCGCCAACTGTTTAGCTCAAAATACAGTCAAGAAAATAGCTCTGAAGCCGAGAAACGGCATCGACCATAAGCACTAAAGTGAAATTACGTACAATTTTCAAATTTCTTGTACTTCCTAACTTTGCGACCTCGGGCAGCTATGTTACCATCTAGGAACCACACAAGATTTGACTTTATAGGCTAGAACTGAAGTCGCGCCAACTGCTTAACTCAAAATACAGTCAAGAAAGTAGCTCTGAAGCCGAGAAACGGCATCGACCATAAGCACTAAAGTGAAATTACGTACAATTTTCAAATTTCTTGTACTTGCTAACTTTGCGACCTCGGGCAGGTATGTTACCATGGAGGAACCACATAAGATTTGACTTTATGTGCTAGAACTGAAGTCGCGCCAACTGCTTAACTCAAAATACAGTCGAGAAAGTAGCTCTGAAGCCGAGAAACGGCATCGACCATAAGCACTAAAGTGAAATTACATACAATTTTCAAATTTCTTGTACTTGCTAACTTTGCGACCTCGGGCAGCTACGTTACCATCTAGGAACTGCACAACATTTGACTTTATAGGCTAGAACTGAAGTCGCGCCAACAGCTTAACTCAAAATGCAGTCAAGAAAGTAGCTCTGAAGATGAGAACCGGCATCGACCATAAGCATTAAAGTGAAATTACGTACAATTTTCAAATTTCTTGTACTTGCTAACTTTGCTACCTCGGGCAGCCATGTTACCATGGATGAATCACACAAGATTTGACTTTATAGGCTAGAACTGATGTCGCGCCAACTGTTTAGCTCAAAATACAGTCAAGAAAGTAGCTCTGAAGCCGAGAAACGGCATCGACCATAAGCACTGAAGTGAAATTACGTACAATTTTCAAATTTCTTGTACTTGCTAACTTTGCGACCTCGGGCAGCTATGTTACCGTCTAGGAACTGCACAACATTTGACTTTATAGGCTAGAACTGAAGTCGCGCCAACAGCTTAACTCAAAATGCAGTCAAGAAAGTAGCTCTGAAGATGAGAACCGGCATCGACCATAAGCACTAAAGTGAAATTACGTACAATTTTCAAATTTCTTGTACTTGCTAACTTTGCGACCTCGGGCAGCTACGTTACCATCTAGGAACTGCACAACATTTGACTTTATAGGCTAGAACTGAAGTCGCGCCAACAGCTTAACTCAAAATGCAGTCAAGAAAGTAGCTCTGAAGATGAGAACCGGCATCGACCATAAGCACTAAAGTGAAATTACGTACAATTTTCAAATTTCTTGTACTTGCTAACTTTGCTACCTCGGGCAGCCATGTTACCATGGATGAATCACACAAGATTTGACTTTATAGGCTAGAACTGATGTCGCGCCAACTGTTTAGCTCAAAATACAGTCAAGAAAGTAGCTCTGAAGCCGAGAAACGGCATCGACCATAAGCACTAAAGTGAAATTACGTACAATTTTCAAATTTCTTGTACTTGCTAACTTTGCGACCTCGGGCAGATGTTACCATCTAGGAACTGCACAACATTTGACTTTATAGGCTAGAACTGAAGTCGCGCCAACAGTTTAACTCAAAATGCAGTCAAGAAAGTAGCTCTGAAGATGAGAACCGGCATCGACCATAAGCACTGAAGTGAAATTACGTACAATTTTCAAATTTCTTGTACTTGCTAACTTTGCGACCTCGGGCAGCTATGTTACCATCTAGGAACTGCACAACATTTGACTTTATAGGCTAGAACTGAAGTCACGCCAACAGCTTAACTCAAAATGCAGTCAAGAAAGTAGCTCTGAAGATGAGAACCGGCATCGACCATAAGCACTAAAGTGAAATTACGTACAATTTTCAAATTTCTTGTACTTGCTAACTTTGCTACCTCGGGCAGCTATGTTACCATAGATGAATCACACAAGATTTGACTTTATAGGCTAGAACTGATGTCGCGCCAACTGTTTAGCTCAAAATACAGTCGAGAAAGTAGCTCTGAAGCCGAGAACCGGCATCGACCATAAGCACTACCGTGAAATTACGTACACTTTTCAAATTTCTTGTACTTGCTAACTTTGCGACCTCGGGCAGCTATGTTACCATCTAGGAACCACACAAGATTTGACTTTATAGGCTAGAACTGAAGTCGCGCCAACTGCTTAACTCAAAATACAGTCGAGAAAGTAGCTCTGAAGCCGAGAAACGGCATCGACCATAAGCACTAAAGTGAAATTACGTACAATTTTCAAATTTCTTGTACTTGCTAACTTTGCGACCTCGGGCAGCTATGTTACCATCTAGGAACTACACAACATTTGACTTTATAGGCTAGAACTGAAGTCGCGCCAACTGCTTAACTCAAAATACAGTCGAGAAAGTAGCTCTAAAGCCGAGAAACGGCATCGACCATAAGCACTAAAGTGAAATTACGTACAATTTTCAAATTTCTTGTACTTGCTAACTTTGCGACCTCGGGCAGCTATGTTACCATCTAGGAACTGCACAACATTTGACTTTATAGGCTAGAACTGAAGTCGCGCCAACTGCTTAACTCAAAATACAGTCAAGAAAGTAACTCTGAAGCCGAGAAACGGCATCGACCATAAGCAGTACTGTGAAATTACGTACAATTTTCAAATTTCTTGTACTTGCTAACTTTGCGACCTCGGGCAGATGTTACCATCTAGGAACTGCACAACATTTGACTTTATAGGCTAGAACTGAAGTCGCGCCAACAGTTTAACTCAAAATGCAGTCAAGAAAGTAGCTCTGAAGATGAGAACCGGCATCGACCATAAGCACTGAAGTGAAATTACGTACAATTTTCAAATTTCTTGTACTTGCTAACTTTGCGACCTCGGGCAGCTATGTTACCATCTAGGAACTGCACAACATTTGACTTTATAGGCTAGAACTGAAGTCACGCCAACAGCTTAACTCAAAATGCAGTCAAGAAAGTAGCTCTGAAGATGAGAACCGGCATCGACCATAAGCACTAAAGTGAAATTACGTACAATTTTCAAATTTCTTGTACTTGCTAACTTTGCTACCTCGGGCAGCTATGTTACCATAGATGAATCACACAAGATTTGACTTTATAGGCTAGAACTGATGTCGCGCCAACTGTTTAGCTCAAAATACAGTCGAGAAAGTAGCTCTGAAGCCGAGAACCGGCATCGACCATAAGCACTACCGTGAAATTACGTACACTTTTCAAATTTCTTGTACTTGCTAACTTTGCGACCTCGGGCAGCTATGTTACCATCTAGGAACCACACAAGATTTGACTTTATAGGCTAGAACTGAAGTCGCGCCAACTGCTTAACTCAAAATACAGTCGAGAAAGTAGCTCTGAAGCCGAGAAACGGCATCGACCATAAGCACTAAAGTGAAATTACGTACAATTTTCAAATTTCTTGTACTTGCTAACTTTGCGACCTCGGGCAGCTATGTTACCATCTAGGAACTACACAACATTTGACTTTATAGGCTAGAACTGAAGTCGCGCCAACTGCTTAACTCAAAATACAGTCGAGAAAGTAGCTCTAAAGCCGAGAAACGGCATCGACCATAAGCACTAAAGTGAAATTACGTACAATTTTCAAATTTCTTGTACTTGCTAACTTTGCGACCTCGGGCAGCTATGTTACCATCTAGGAACTGCACAACATTTGACTTTATAGGCTAGAACTGAAGTCGCGCCAACTGCTTAACTCAAAATATAGTCAAGAAAGTAACTCTGAAGCCGAGAAACGGCATCGACCATAAGCAGTACTGTGAAATTACGTACAATTTTCAAATTTCTTGTACTTGCTAACTTTGCGATCTCGGGCAGCTATGTTACCATCTAGGAACTGCACAACATTTGACTTTATAGGCTAGAACTGAAGTCGCGCCAACAGCTTAACTCAAAATGCAGTCAAGAAAGTAGCTCTGAAGATGAGAACCGGCATCGACCACAAGCACTAAAGTGAAATTACGTACAATTTTCAAATTTCTTGTACTTGCTAACTTTGCGACCTCGGGCAGCTATGTTACCATCTAGGAACTACACAACATTTGACTTTATAGGCTAGAACTGAAGTCGCGCCAACTGCTTAACTCAAAATACAGTCGAGAAAGTAGCTCTGAAGCCGAGAAACGGCATCGACCATAAGCACTAAAGTGAAATTACGTACAATTTTCAAATTTCTTGTACTTGCTAACTTTGCGACCTCGGGCAGCTATGTTACCATCTAGGAACTGCACAACATTTGACTTTATAGGCTAGAACTGAAGTCGCGCCAACTGCTTAACTCAAAATACAGTCAAGAAAGTAACTCTGAAGCCGAGAAACGGCATCGACCATAAGCAGTACTGTGAAATTACGTACAATTTTCAAATTTCTTGTACTTGCTAACTTTGCTACCTCGGGCAGCTATGTTACCATGGATGAATCACACAAGATTTGACTTTATAGGCTAGAACTGATGTCGCGCCAACAGCTTCACTCAAAATACAGTCAAGAAAGTAGCTCTGAAGATGAGAACCGGCATTGACCATAAGCACTACCGTGAAATTACATACAATTTTCAAATTTCTTGTACTTGCTAATTTTGCAACCTCGGGCAGCTATGTTACCATGGAGGAGCCACACAAGATTTGACTTTATAGGCTAGAACTGAAGTCGCGCCAACTGCTTAACTCAAAATACAGTCAAGAAAGTAACTCTGAAGCCGAGAAACGGCATCGACCATAAGCAGTACTGTGAAATTACGTACAATTTTCAAATTTCTTGTACTTGCTAACTTTGCTACCTCGGGCAGCTATGTTACCATGGATGAATCACACAAGATTTGACTTTATAGGCTAGAACTGATGTCGCGCCAACTGTTTAGCTCAAAATACAGTCAAGAAAGTAGCTCTGAAGCCGAGAACCGGCATCGACCATAAGCACTACCGTGAAATTACGTACACTTTTCAAATTTCTTGTACTTGCTAACTTTGCGACCTCGGGCAGCTATGTTACCATCTAGGAACTGCACAACATTTGACTTTATAGGCTAGAACTGAAGTCGCGCCAACTGCTTAACTCAAAATACAGTCGAGAAAGTAGCTCTGAAGCCGAGAAACGGCATCGACCATAAGCACTAAAGTGAAATTACGTACAATTTTCAAATTTCTTGTACTTGCTAACTTTGCGGCCTCGGGCAGCTATGTTACCATCTAGGAACTGCACAACATTTGACTTTATAGGCTAGAACTGAAGTCGCGCCAACTGCTTATCTCAAAATACAGTCGAGAAAGTAGCTCTGAAGCCGAGAAACGGCATCGACCATAAGCACTAAAGTGAAATTACGTACAATTTTCAAATTTCTTGTACTTGCTAACTTTGCTACCTCGGGCAGCTATGTTACCATGGATGAATCACACAAGATTTGACTTTATAGGCTAGAACTGATGTCGCGCCAACTGTTTAGCTCAAAATACAGTCAAGAAAGTAGCTCTGAAGCCGAGAAACGGCATCGACCATAAGCACTAAAGTGAAATTACGTACAATTTTCAAATTTCTTGTACTTGCTAACTTTGCGACCTCGGGCAGCTATGTTACCATCTGGGAACTGCACAACATTTGACTTTATAGACTAGAGCTGAAGTCGCGCCAACTGCTTAACTCAAAATGCAGTCAAGAAAGTAGCTCTGAAGATGAGAACCGGCATCGACCATAAGCACTACCGTGAAATTACGAACAATTTTCAAATTTCTTGTACATGCTAACTTTGCGACCTCGGGCAGCTATGTTATAATGGAGGAACCACACAACATTTTACTTTATAGGCTAGAACTGAAGCCGCGCCAACTGCGTAACTCAAAGTACAGTCAAGAAAGTAACTCTGAAGCCGAGAAACGGCATCGACCATAAGCAGTACTGTGAAATTACGTACAATTTTCAAATTTCTTGTACTTGCTAACTTTGCTACCTCGGGCAGCTATGTTACCATGGATGAATCACACAAGATTTGACTTTATAGGCTAGAACTGATGTCGCGCCAACAGCTTCACTCAAAATACAGTCAAGAAAGTAGCTCTGAAGATGAGAACCGGCATTGACCATAAGCACTACCGTGAAATTACATACAATTTTCAAATTTCTTGTACTTGCTAACTTTGCAACCTCGGGCAGCTATGTTACCATGGAGGAGCCACACAAGATTTGACTTTATAGGCTAGAACTGAAGTCGCGCCAACTGCTTAACTCAAAATACAGTCAAGAAAGTAGCTCTGAAGCCGAGAAACGGCATCGACCATAAGCACTAAAGTGAAATTACGTACAATTTTCAAATTTCTTGTACTTGCTAAATTTGCGACCTCGGGCAGCTATGTTACCATCTGGGAACTGCACAATATTTGACTTTATAGACTAGAGCCGAAGTCGCGCCAACTGCTTAACTCAAAATACAGTCAAGAAAGTAGCTCTGAAGATGAGAACCGGCATCGACCATAAGCACTACCGTGAAATTACGAACAATTTTCAAATTTCTTGTACATGCTAACTTTGCGACCTCGGGCAGCTATGTTATAATGGAGGAACCACACAACATTTTACTTTATAGGCTAGAACTGAAGTCGCGCCAACAGCTTCACTCAAAATACAGTCAAGAAAGTAGCTCTGAAGATGAGAACCGGCATTGACCATAAGCACTACCGTGAAATTACATACAATTTTCAAATTTCTTGTACTTGCTAACTTTGCAACCTCGGGCAGCTATGTTACCATGGAGGAGCCACACAAGATTTGACTTTATAGGCTAGAACTGAAGTCGCGCCAACTGCTTAACTCAAAATACAGTCAAGAAAGTAACTCTGAAGCCGAGAAACGGCATCGACCATAAGCAGTACTGTGAAATTACGTACAATTTTCAAATTTCTTGTACTTGCTAACTTTGCTACCTCGGGCAGCTATGTTACCATGGATGAATCACACAAGATTTGACTTTATAGGCTAGAACTGATGTCGCGCCAACTGTTTAGCTCAAAATACAGTCAAGAAAGTAGCTCTGAAGCCCAGAAACGGCATCGACCATAAGCACTAAAGTGAAATTACGTACAATTTTCAAATTTCTTGTACTTGCTAACTTTGCGACCTCGGGCAGCTATGTTACCATCTAGGAACTGCACAACATTTGACTTTATAGGCTAGAACTGAAGTCGCGCCAACAGCTTCACTCAAAATGCAGTCAAGAAAGTAGCTCTGAAGATGAGAACCGGCATCGACCATAAGCACTAAAGTGAAATTACGTACAATTTTCAAATTTCTTGTACTTGCTAACTTTGCTACCTCGGGCAGCCATGTTACCATGGAAGAATCACACAAGATTTGACTTTATAGGCTAGAACTGATGTCGCGCCAACTGTTTAGCTCAAAATACAGTCAAGAAAATAGCTCTGAAGCCGAGAAACGGCATCGACCATAAGCACTAAAGTGAAATTACGTACAATTTTCAAATTTCTTGTACTTGCTAACTTTGCGACCTCGGGCAGCTATGTTAAAATCTAGGAACCACACAAGATTTGACTTTATAGGCTAGAACTGAAGTCGCGCCAACTGCTTAACTCAAAATACAGTCAAGAAAGTAGCTCTGAAGCCGAGAAACGGCATCGACCATAAGCACTAAAGTGAAATTACGTACAATTTTCAAATTTCTTGTACTTGCTAACTTTGCGACCTCGGGCAGGTATGTTACCATGGAGGAACCACATAAGATTTGACTTTATGTGCTAGAACTGAAGTCGCGCCAACTGCTTAACTCAAAATACAGTCGAGAAAGTAGCTCTGAAGCCGAGAAACGGCATCGACCATAAGCACTAAAGTGAAATTACATACAATTTTCAAATTTCTTGTACTTGCTAACTTTGCGACCTCGGGCAGCTACGTTACCATCTAGGAACTGCACAACATTTGACTTTATAGGCTAGAACTGAAGTCGCGCCAACAGCTTAACTCAAAATGCAGTCAAGAAAGTAGCTCTGAAGATGAGAACCGGCATCGACCATAAGCACTAAAGTGAAATTACGTACAATTTTCAAATTTCTTGTACTTGCTAACTTTGCTACCTCGGGCAGCCATGTTACCATGGATGAATCACACAAGATTTGACTTTATAGGCTAGAACTGATGTCGCGCCAACTGTTTAGCTCAAAATACAGTCAAGAAAGTAGCTCTGAAGCCGAGAAACGGCATCGACCATAAGCACTGAAGTGAAATTACGTACAATTTTCAAATTTCTTGTACTTGCTAACTTTGCGACCTCGGGCAGCTATGTTACCGTCTAGGAACTGCACAACATTTGACTTTATAGGCTAGAACTGAAGTCGCGCCAACAGCTTAACTCAAAATGCAGTCAAGAAAGTAGCTCTGAAGATGAGAACCGGCATCGACCATAAGCACTAAAGTGAAATTACGTACAATTTTCAAATTTCTTGTACTTGCTAACTTTGCGACCTCGGGCAGCTACGTTACCATCTAGGAACTGCACAACATTTGACTTTATAGGCTAGAACTGAAGTCGCGCCAACAGCTTAACTCAAAATGCAGTCAAGAAAGTAGCTCTGAAGATGAGAACCGGCATCGACCATAAGCACTAAAGTGAAATTACGTACAATTTTCAAATTTCTTGTACTTGCTAACTTTGCTACCTCGGGCAGCCATGTTACCATGGATGAATCACACAAGATTTGACTTTATAGGCTAGAACTGATGTCGCGCCAACTGTTTAGCTCAAAATACAGTCAAGAAAGTAGCTCTGAAGCCGAGAAACGGGATCGACCATAAGCACTAAAGTGAAATTACGTACAATTTTCAAATTTCTTGTACTTGCTAACTTTGCGACCTCGGGCAGATGTTACCATCTAGGAACTGCACAACATTTGACTTTATAGGCTAGAACTGAAGTCGCGCCAACAGTTTAACTCAAAATGCAGTCAAGAAAGTAGCTCTGAAGATGAGAACCGGCATCGACCATAAGCACTGAAGTGAAATTACGTACAATTTTCAAATTTCTTGTACTTGCTAACTTTGCGACCTCGGGCAGCTATGTTACCATCTAGGAACTGCACAACATTTGACTTTATAGGCTAGAACTGAAGTCACGCCAACAGCTTAACTCAAAATGCAGTCAAGAAAGTAGCTCTGAAGATGAGAACCGGCATCGACCATAAGCACTAAAGTGAAATTACGTACAATTTTCAAATTTCTTGTACTTGCTAACTTTGCTACCTCGGGCAGCTATGTTACCATAGATGAATCACACAAGATTTGACTTTATAGGCTAGAACTGATGTCGCGCCAACTGTTTAGCTCAAAATACAGTCGAGAAAGTAGCTCTGAAGCCGAGAACCGGCATCGACCATAAGCACTACCGTGAAATTACGTACACTTTTCAAATTTCTTGTACTTGCTAACTTTGCGACCTCGGGCAGCTATGTTACCATCTAGGAACCACACAAGATTTGACTTTATAGGCTAGAACTGAAGTCGCGCCAACTGCTCAACTCAAAATACAGTCGAGAAAGTAGCTCTGAAGCCGAGAAACGGCATCGACCATAAGCACTAAAGTGAAATTACGTACAATTTTCAAATTTCTTGTACTTGCTAACTTTGCGACCTCGGGCAGCTATGTTACCATCTAGGAACTACACAACATTTGACTTTATAGGCTAGAACTGATGTCGCGCCAACTGCTTAACTCAAAATACAGTCGAGAAAGTAGCTCTAAAGCCGAGAAACGGCATCGACCATAAGCACTAAAGTGAAATTACGTACAATTTTCAAATTTCTTGTACTTGCTAACTTTGCGACCTCGGGCAGCTATGTTACCATCTAGGAACTGCACAACATTTGACTTTATAGGCTAGAACTGAAGTCGCGCCAACTGCTTAACTCAAAATACAGTCAAGAAAGTAACTCTGAAGCCGAGAAACGGCATCGACCATAAGCAGTACTGTGAAATTACGTACAATTTTCAAATTTCTTGTACTTGCTAACTTTGCGATCTCGGGCAGCTATGTTACCATCTAGGAACTGCACAACATTTGACTTTATAGGCTAGAACTGAAGTCGCGCCAACAGCTTAACTCAAAATGCAGTCAAGAAAGTAGCTCTGAAGATGAGAACCGGCATCGACCACAAGCACTAAAGTGAAATTACGTACAATTTTCAAATTTCTTGTACTTGCTAACTTTGCGACCTCGGGCAGCTATGTTACCATCTAGGAACTACACAACATTTGACTTTATAGGCTAGAACTGAAGTCGCGCCAACTGCTTAACTCAAAATACAGTCGAGAAAGTAGCTCTGAAGCCGAGAAACGGCATCGACCATAAGCACTAAAGTGAAATTACGTACAATTTTCAAATTTCTTGTACTTGCTAACTTTGCGACCTCGGGCAGCTATGTTACCATCTAGGAACTGCACAACATTTGAATTTATAGGCTAGAACTGAAGTCGCGCCAACTGCTTAACTCAAAATACAGTCAAGAAAGTAACTCTGAAGCCGAGAAACGGCATCGACCATAAGCAGTACTGTGAAATTACGTACAATTTTCAAATTTCTTGTACTTGCTAACTTTGCTACCTCGGGCAGCTATGTTACCATGGATGAATCACACAAGATTTGACTTTATAGGCTAGAACTGATGTCGCGCCAACTGTTTAGCTCAAAATACAGTCAAGAAAGTAGCTCTGAAGCCGAGAAACGGCATCGACCATAAGCACTAAAGTGAAATTACGTACAATTTTCAAATTTCTTGTACTTGCTAACTTTGCGACCTCGGGCAGCTATGTTACCATCTAGGAACTGCACAACATTTGACTTTATAGGCTAGAACTGAAGTCGCGCCAACAGCTTAACTCAAAATGCAGTCAAGAAAGTAGCTCTGAAGATGAGAACCGGCATCGACCATAAGCACTAAAGTGAAATTACGTACAATTTTCAAATTTCTTGTACCTGCTAACTTTGCTACCTCGGGCAGCCATGTTACCATGGAAGAATCACACAAGATTTGACTTTATAGGCTAGAACTGATGTCGCGCCAACTGTTTAGCTCAAAATACAGTCAAGAAAGTAGCTCTGAAGCCGAGAAACGGCATCGACCATAAGCACTAAAGTGAAATTACGTACAATTTTCAAATTTCTTGTACTTGCTAACTTTGCGACCTCGGGCAGCTATGTTACCATCTAGGAACCACACAAGATTTGACTTTATAGGCTAGAACTGAAGTCGCGCCAACTGCTTAACTCAAAATACAGTCAAGAAAGTAGCTCTGAAGCCGAGAAACGGCATCGACCATAAGCACTAAAGTGAAATTACGTACAATTTTCAAATTTCTTGTACTTGCTAACTTTGCGACCTCGGGCAGGTATGTTACCATGGAGGAACCACATAAGATTTGACTTTATGTGCTAGAACTGAAGTCGCGCCAACTGCTTAACTCAAAATACAGTCGAGAAAGTAGCTCTGAAGCCGAGAAACGGCATCGACCATAAGCACTAAAGTGAAATTACATACAATTTTCAAATTTCTTGTACTTGCTAACTTTGCGACCTCGGGCAGCTACGTTACCATCTAGGAACTGCACAACATTTGACTTTATAGGCTAGAACTGAAGTCGCGCCAACAGCTTAACTCAAAATGCAGTCAAGAAAGTAGCTCTGAAGATGAGAACCGGCATCGACCATAAGCACTAAAGTGAAATTACGTACAATTTTCAAATTGCTTGTACTTGCTAACTTTGCTACCTCGGGCAGCCATGTTACCATGGATGAATCACACAAGATTTGACTTTATAGGCTAGAACTGATGTCGCGCCAACTGTTTAGCTCAAAATACAGTCAAGAAAGTAGCTCTGAAGCCGAGAAACGGCATCGACCATAAGCACTGAAGTGAAATTACGTACAATTTTCAAATTTCTTGTACTTGCTAACTTTGCGACCTCGGGCAGCTATGTTACCATCTAGGAACTGCACAACATTTGACTTTATAGGCTAGAACTGAAGTCGCGCCAACAGCTTAACTCAAAATGCAGTCAAGAAAGTAGCTCTGAAGATGAGAACCGGCATCGACCATAAGCACTAAAGTGAAATTACGTACAATTTTCAAATTTCTTGTACTTGCTAACTTTGCGACCTCGGGCAGCTACGTTACCATCTAGGAACTGCACAACATTTGACTTTATAGGCTAGAACTGAAGTCGCGCCAACAGCTTAACTCAAAATGCAGTCAAGAAAGTAGCTCTGAAGATGAGAACCGGCATCGACCATAAGCACTAAAGTGAAATTACGTACAATTTTCAAATTTCTTGTACTTGCTAACTTTGCTACCTCGGGCAGCCATGTTACCATGGATGAATCACACAAGATTTGACTTTATAGGCTAGAACTGATGTCGCGCCAACTGTTTAGCTCAAAATACAGTCAAGAAAGTAGCTCTGAAGCCGAGAAACGGCATCGACCATAAGCACTAAAGTGAAATTACGTACAATTTTCAAATTTCTTGTACTTGCTAACTTTGCGACCTCGGGCAGCTATGTTACCATCTAGGAACTGCACAACATTTGACTTTATAGGCTAGAACTGAAGTCGCGCCAACAGTTTAACTCAAAATGCACTCAAGAAAGTAGCTCTGAAGATGAGAAATGGCATCGACCATAAGCACTAAAGTGAAATTACGTACAATTTTCAAATTTCTTGTACTTGCTAACTTTGCGACCTCGGGCAGCTATGTTACCATCTAGGAACCACACAAGATTTGACTTTATAGGCTAGAACTGAAGTCGCGCCAACAGCTTCAATCAAAATACAGTCAAGAAAGTAGCTCTGAAGATGAGAACCGGCATTGACCATAAGCACTACCGTGAAATTACATACAATTTTCAAATTTCTTGTACTTGCTAACTTTGCGACCTCGGGCAGCTATGTTACCATCTAGGAACTGCACAACATTTGACTTTATAGGCTAGAACTGAAGTCGCGCCAACAGTTTAACTTAAAATGCAGTCAAGAAAGTAGCTCTGAAGATGAGAACCGGCACCGACCATAAGCACTAAAGTGAAATTACGTACAATTTTCAAATTTCTTGTACTTGCTAACTTTGCGACCTCGGGCAGCTATGTTACCATCTAGGAACCACACAAGATTTGACTTTATAGGCTAGAGCTGAAGCCGCGCCAACTGCTTAACTCAAAATACAGTCAAGAAAGTAGCTCTGAAGCCGAGAAACGGCATCGACCATAAGCACTACCGTGAAATTACGTACAATTTTCAGATTTCTTGTACTCGCTAACTTTGCGACCTCGGGCAGCTATGTTATAATGGAGGAACCACACAACATTTGACTTTATAGGCTAGAACTGAAGTCGCGCCAACAGCTTCACTCAAAATACAGTCAAGAAAGTAGCTCTGAAGATGAGAACCGGCATTGACCATAAGCACTACCGTGAAATTACATACTATTTTCAAATTTCTTGTACTTGCTAACTTTGCTACCTCGGGCAGCTATGTTACCATGGATGAATCACACAAGATTTGACTTTATAGGCTAGAACTGATGTCGCGCCAACTGTTTAGCTCAAAATACATTCAAGAAAGTAGCTCTGAAGCCGAGAAATGGCATCGACCATAAGCACTAAAGTGAAATTACGTACAATTTTCAAATTTCTTGTACTTGCTAACTTTGCGACCTCGGGCAGCTATGTTACCATCAAGGAACCACACAAGATTTGACTTTATAGGCTAGAACTGAAGTCGCGCCAACAGCTTCAATCAAAATACAGTCAAGAAAGTAACTCTGAAGATGAGAACCGGCATTGACCATAAGCACTACCGTGAAATTACATACAATTTTCAAATTTCTTGTACTTGCTAACTTTGCAACCTCGGGCAGCTATGTTACCATGGAGGAACCACACAAGATTTGCCTTTATAGGCTAGAACTGAAGTCGCGCCAACTGCTTAACTCAAAATACAGTCAAGAAAGTAACTCTGTAGCCGAGAAACGGCATCGACCATAAGCAGTACTGTGAAATTACGTACAATTTTCAAATTTCTTGTACTTGCTAACTTTGCTACCTCGGGCAGCTATGTTACCATGGATGAATCACACAAGATTTGACTTTATAGGCTAGAACTGATGTCGCGCCAACTGTTTAGCTCAAAATACAGTCAAGAAAGTAGCTCTGAAGCCGAGACACGGCATCGACCATAAGCACTAAAGTGAAATTACGTACAATTTTCAAATTTCTTGTACTTGCTAACTTTGCGACCTCGGGCAGCTATGTTACCATCTGGGAACTGCACAACATTTGACTTTATAGACTAGAGCTGAAGTCGCGCCAACTGCTTAACTCAAAATACAGTCAAGAAAGTAGCTCTGAAGATGAGAACCGGCATCGACCATAAGCACTACCGTGAAATTACGTACAATTTTCAAATTTCTTGTACATGCTAACTTTGCGACCTCGGGCAGCTATGTTATAATGGAGGAACCACACAACATTTTACTTTATAGGCTAGAACTGAAGTCGCGCCAACAGTATCACTCAAAATACAGTCAAGAAAGTAGCTCTGAAGATGAGAACCGGCATTGACCATAAGCACTACCGTGAAATTACATACAATTTTCAAATTTCTTGTACTTGCTAACTTTGCTACCTCGGGCAGCTATGTTACCATGGAGGAGCCACACAAGATTTAACTTTATAGGCTAGAACTGAAGTCGCGCCAACTGCTTAACTCAAAATACAGTCAAGAAAGTAACTCTGAAGCCGAGAAACGGCATCGACCATAAGCACTAAAGTGAAATTACGTACAATTTTCAAATTTCTTGTACTTCCTAACTTTGCTACCTCGGGCAGCTATGTCACCATGGATGAATCACACAAGATTTGACTTTATAGGCTAGAACTGATGTCGCGCTAACTGTTTAGCTCAAAATACAGTCAAGAAAGTAGCTCTGAAGTCGAGAACCGGCATCGACCATAAGCACTACCGTGAAATTACGTACATTTTTCAAATTTCTTGTACTTGCTAAATTTGCGACCTCGGGCAGCTATGTTACCATCTAGGAACCACACAAGATTTGACTTTATAGGCTAGAACTGAAGTCGCGCCAACTGCTTAACTCAAAATACAGTCAAGAAAGTAGCTCTGAAGCCGAGAAACGGCATCGACCATAAACACTACCGTGAAATTACGTACAATTTTCAAATTTCTTGTACTTGCTAACTTTGCGACCTCGGGCAGCTATGTTACCATCTAGGAACCACACAAGATTTGACTTTATAGGCTAGAACTGAAGTCGCGCCAACAGCTTCAATCAAAATACAGTCAGGATAGTAGCTCTGAAGATGAGAACCGGCATTGACCATAAGCACTACCGTGAAATTACATACAATTTTCAAATTTCTTGTACTTGCTAACTTTGCAACCTCGGGCAGCTATGTTACCATGGAGGAACCACACAAGATTTGACTTTATAGGCTAAAACTGAAGTCGCGCCAACTGCTTAACTCAAAATACAGTCAAGAAAGTAACTCTGAAGCCGAGAAACGGCATCGACCATAAGCAGTACTGTGAAATTACGTACAATTTTCAAATTTCTTGTACTTGCTAACTTTGCTACCTCGGGCAGCTATGTTACCATGGATGAATCACACAAGATTTGACTTTATAGGCTAGAACTGATGTCGCGCCAACTGTTTAGCTCAAAATACAGTCAAGAAAGTAGCTCTGAAGCCGAGAAACGGCATCGACCATAAGCACTAAAGTGAAATTACGTACAATTTTCAAATTTCTTGTACTTGCTAACTTTGCGACCTCGGGCAGCTATGTTACCATCTGGGAACTGCATAACATTTGACTTTATAGACTAGAGCTGAAGTCGCGCCAACTGCTTAACTCAAAATACAGTCAAGAAAGTAGCTCTGAAGATGAGAACCGGCATCGACCATAAGCACTACCGTGAAATTACGTACAATTTTCAAATTTCTTGTACATGCTAACTTTGCGACCTCGGGCAGCTATGTTATAATGGAGGAACCACACAACATTTTACTTTATAGGCTAGAACTGAAGTCGCGCCAACAGCTTCACTCAAAATACAGTCAAGAAAGTAGCTCTGAAGATGAGAACCGGCATTGACCATAAGCACTACCGTGAAATTACATACAATTTTCAAATTTCTTGTACTTGCTAACTTTGCTACCTCGGGCAGCTATGTTACCATGGAGGAGCCACACAAGATTTAACTTTATAGGCTAGAACTGAAGTCGCGCCAACTGCTTAACTCAAAATACAGTCAAGAAAGTAACTCTGAAGGCGAGAAACGGCATCGACCATAAGCACTACTGTGAAATTACGTACAATTTTCAAATTTCTTGTACTTCCTAACTTTGCTACCTCGGGCAGCTATGTTACCATGGATGAATCACACAAGATTTGACTTTATAGGCTAGAACTGATGTCGCGCCAACCGTTTAGCTCAAAATACAGTCAAGAAAGTAGCTCTGAAGTCGAGAACCGGCATCGACCATAAGCACTACCGTGAAATTACGTACATTTTTCAAATTTCTTGTACTTGCTAAATTTGCGACCTCTGGCAGCTATGTTACCATCTAGGAACCACACAAGATTTGACTTTATAGGCTAGAACTGAAGTCGCGCCAACTGCTTAACTCAAAATACAGTCAAGAAAGTAGCTCTGAAGCCGAGAAACGGCATCGACCATAAACACTACCGTGAAATTACGTACAATTTTCAAATTTCTTGTACTTGCTAACTTTGCGACCTCGGGCAGCTATGTTACCATGGAGGAACCACATAAGATTTAACTTTATATGCTAGAACTGAAGTCGCGCCAACTGCTTAACTCAAAATACAGTCGAGAAAGTAGCTCTGAAGCCGAGAAACGGGATCGACCATAAGCACTAATGTGAAATTACGTACAATTTTCAAATTTCTTGTACTTTCTAAATTTGCGCCCTCGGGCAGCTATGTTACCATCTAGGAACTACACAACATTTGACTTTATAGGCTAGAACTGAAGTCGCGCCAACTGCTTAAATCAAAATACAGTCAAGAAAGTAGCTCTGAAGATGAGAACCGGCATCGACCATAAGCACTACCGTGAAATTACGTACAATTTTCAAATTTCTTGTACATGCTAACTTTGCGACCTCGGGCAGCTATGTTATAATGGAGGAACCACACAACATTTGACTTTATAGGCTAGAACTGAAGTCGCGCCAACAGCTTAACTCAAAATACAGTCAAGAAAGTAGCTCTGAAGATGAGAACCGCCATCGACCATAAGCACTGCCGTGAAATTACGTACAATTTTCAAATTTCTTGTACTTGCTAACTTTGCAACCTCGGGCAGCTATGTTACCATGGAGGAACCACACAAGATTTGACTTTATAGGCTAGAACTGAAGTCGCGCAAACTGCTTAACTCAAAATACATTCAAGAAAGTAGCTCTGAAGCCGAGAAACGGGATCGACCCTAAACACTACCGTGAAATTACGTACAATTTTCAAATTTCGTGTACTTGCTAACTTTGTGATCTCGGGCAGCTATGTTACCATCTAAGAACTGCACAACATTTGATTTTATAGACTAGAGCTGAAGTCGCGCCAACTGCTTAACTCAAAATACAGTCAAGAAAGTAGCTTTGAAGCCGAGAAACGGCATCAACCATAAGCACTACCGTGAAATTACGTTCAATTTTCAGATTTCTTGTACTCGCTAACTTTGCGACCTCGGGCAGCTATGTTACCATGGAGGAACCACACAACATTTGACTTTATAGGCTAGAACTGAAGTCGCGCCAACTGCTTAACTCAAAATACAGTCAAGAAAGTAACTCTGTAGCCGAGAAACGGCATCGACCATAAGCAGTACTGTGAAATTACGTACAATTTTCAAATTTCTTGTACTTGCTAACTTTGCTACCTCGGGCAGCTATGTTACCATGGATGAATCACACAAGATTTGACTTTATAGGCTAGAACTGATGTCGCGCCAACTGTTTAGCTCAAAATACAGTCAAGAAAGTAGCTCTGAAGCCGAGACACGGCATCGACCATAAGCACTAAAGTGAAATTACGTACAATTTTCAAATTTCTTGTACTTGCTAACTTTGCGACCTCGGGCAGCTATGTTACCATCTGGGAACTGCACAACATTTGACTTTATAGACTAGAGCTGAAGTCGCGCCAACTGCTTAACTCAAAATACAGTCAAGAAAGTAGCTCTGAAGATGAGAACCGGCATCGACCATAAGCACTACCGTGAAATTACGTACAATTTTCAAATTTCTTGTACATGCTAACTTTGCGACCTCGGGCAGCTATGTTATAATGGAGGAACCACACAACATTTTACTTTATAGGCTAGAACTGAAGTCGCGCCAACAGTATCACTCAAAATACAGTCAAGAAAGTAGCTCTGAAGATGAGAACCGGCATTGACCATAAGCACTACCGTGAAATTACATACAATTTTCAAATTTCTTGTACTTGCTAACTTTGCTACCTCGGGCAGCTATGTTACCATGGAGGAGCCACACAAGATTTAACTTTATAGGCTAGAACTGAAGTCGCGCCAACTGCTTAACTCAAAATACAGTCAAGAAAGTAACTCTGAAGCCGAGAAACGGCATCGACCATAAGCACTAAAGTGAAATTACGTACAATTTTCAAATTTCTTGTACTTCCTAACTTTGCTACCTCGGGCAGCTATGTCACCATGGATGAATCACACAAGATTTGACTTTATAGGCTAGAACTGATGTCGCGCTAACTGTTTAGCTCAAAATACAGTCAAGAAAGTAGCTCTGAAGTCGAGAACCGGCATCGACCATAAGCACTACCGTGAAATTACGTACATTTTTCAAATTTCTTGTACTTGCTAAATTTGCGACCTCGGGCAGCTATGTTACCATCTAGGAACCACACAAGATTTGACTTTATAGGCTAGAACTGAAGTCGCGTCAACTGCTTAACTCAAAATACAGTCAAGAAAGTAGCTCTGAAGCCGAGAAACGGCATCGACCATAAACACTACCGTGAAATTACGTACAATTTTCAAATTTCTTGTACTTGCTAACTTTGCGACCTCGGGCAGCTATGTTACCATCTAGGAACCACACAAGATTTGACTTTATAGGCTAGAACTGAAGTCGCGCCAACAGCTTCAATCAAAATACAGTCAGGATAGTAGCTCTGAAGATGAGAACCGGCATTGACCATAAGCACTACCGTGAAATTACATACAATTTTCAAATTTCTTGTACTTGCTAACTTTGCAACCTCGGGCAGCTATGTTACCATGGAGGAACCACACAAGATTTGACTTTATAGGCTAGAACTGAAGTCGCGCCAACTGCTTAACTCAAAATACAGTCAAGAAAGTAACTCTGAAGCCGAGAAACGGCATCGACCATAAGCAGTACTGTGAAATTACGTACAATTTTCAAATTTCTTGTACTTGCTAACTTTGCTACCTCGGGCAGCTATGTTACCATGGATGAATCACACAAGATTTGACTTTATAGGCTAGAACTGATGTCGCGCCAACTGTTTAGCTCAAAATACAGTCAAGAAAGTAGCTCTGAAGCCGAGAAACGGCATCGACCATAAGCACTAAAGTGAAATTACGTACAATTTTCAAATTTCTTGTACTTGCTAACTTTGCGACCTCGGGCAGCTATGTTACCATCTGGGAACTGCATAACATTTGACTTTATAGACTAGAGCTGAAGTCGCGCCAACTGCTTAACTCAAAATACAGTCAAGAAAGTAGCTCTGAAGATGAGAACCGGCATCGACCATAAGCACTACCGTGAAATTACGTACAATTTTCAAATTTCTTGTACATGCTAACTTTGCGACCTCGGGCAGCTATGTTATAATGGAGGAACCACACAACATTTTACTTTATAGGCTAGAACTGAAGTCGCGCCAACAGCTTCACTCAAAATACAGTCAAGAAAGTAGCTCTGAAGATGAGAACCGGCATTGACCATAAGCACTACCGTGAAATTACATACAATTTTCAAATTTCTTGTACTTGCTAACTTTGCTACCTCGGGCAGCTATGTTACCATGGAGGAGCCACACAAGATTTAACTTTATAGGCTAGAACTGAAGTCGCGCCAACTGCTTAACTCAAAATACAGTCAAGAAAGTAACTCTGAAGGCGAGAAACGGCATCGACCATAAGCACTACTGTGAAATTACGTACAATTTTCAAATTTCTTGTACTTCCTAACTTTGCTACCTCGGGCAGCTATGTTACCATGGATGAATCACACAAGATTTGACTTTATAGGCTAGAACTGATGTCGCGCCAACCGTTTAGCTCAAAATACAGTCAAGAAAGTAGCTCTGAAGTCGAGAACCGGCATCGACCATAAGCACTACCGTGAAATTACGTACATTTTTCAAATTTCTTGTACTTGCTAAATTTGCGACCTCTGGCAGCTATGTTACCATCTAGGAACCACACAAGATTTGACTTTATAGGCTAGAACTGAAGTCGCGCCAACTGCTTAACTCAAAATACATTCAAGAAAGTAGCTCTGAAGCCGAGAAACGGGATCGACCCTAAACACTACCGTGAAATTACGTACAATTTTCAAATTTCGTGTACTTGCTAACTTTGTGATCTCGGGCAGCTATGTTACCATCTAAGAACTGCACAACATTTGATTTTATAGACTAGAGCTGAAGTCGCGCCAACTGCTTAACTCAAAATACAGTCAAGAAAGTAGCTTTGAAGCCGAGAAACGGCATCAACCATAAGCACTACCGTGAAATTACGTTCAATTTTCAGATTTCTTGTACTCGCTAACTTTGCGACCTCGGGCAGCTATGTTACCATGGAGGAACCACACAACATTTGACTTTATAGGCTAGAACTGAAGTCGCGCCAACTGCTTAACTCAAAATACAGTCGAGAAAGTAGCTCTGAAGCCGAGAAACGGGATCGACCATAAGCACTAATGTGAAATTACGTACAATTTTCAAATTTCTTGTACTTTCTAAATTTGCGCCCTCGGGCAGCTATGTTACCATCTAGGAACTACACAACATTTGACTTTATAGGCTAGAACTGAAGTCGCGCCAACTGCTTAAATCAAAATACAGTCAAGAAAGTAGCTCTGAAGATGAGAACCGGCATCGACCATAAGCACTACCGTGAAATTACGTACAATTTTCAAATTTCTTGTACATGCTAACTTTGCGACCTCGGGCAGCTATGTTATAATGGAGGAACCACACAACATTTGACTTTATAGGCTAGAACTGAAGTCGCGCCAACAGCTTAACTCAAAATACAGTCAAGAAAGTAGCTCTGAAGATGAGAACCGCCATCGACCATAAGCACTGCCGTGAAATTACGTACAATTTTCAAATTTCTTGTACTTGCTAACTTTGCAACCTCGGGCAGCTATGTTACCATGGAGGAACCACACAAGATTTGACTTTATAGGCTAGAACTGAAGTCGCGCAAACTGCTTAACTCAAAATACATTCAAGAAAGTAGCTCTGAAGCCGAGAAACGGGATCGACCCTAAACACTACCGTGAAATTACGTACAATTTTCAAATTTCGTGTACTTGCTAACTTTGTGATCTCGGGCAGCTATGTTACCATCTAAGAACTGCACAACATTTGATTTTATAGACTAGAGCTGAAGTCGCGCCAACTGCTTAACTCAAAATACAGTCAAGAAAGTAGCTTTGAAGCCGAGAAACGGCATCAACCATAAGCACTACCGTGAAATTACGTTCAATTTTCAGATTTCTTGTACTCGCTAACTTTGCGACCTCGGGCAGCTATGTTACCATGGAGGAACCACACAACATTTGACTTTATAGGCTAGAACTGAAGTCGCGCCAACTGCTTAACTCAAAATACAGTCGAGAAAGTAGCTCTGAAGCCGAGAAACGGGATCGACCATAAGCAGTACTGTGAAATTACGTACAATTTTCAAATTTCTTGTACTTTCTAACTTTGCGACCTCGGGCAGTTATGTTACCATCTAGGAACTGCACAACATTTGACTTTATAGGCTAGAACTGAAGTCGCGCCAACAGTTTAACTCAAAATGCAGTCAAGAAAGTAGCTCTGAAGATGAGAACCGGCATCGACCATAAGCACTAAAGTGAAATTACGTACAATTTTCAAATTTCTTGTACTTGCTAACTTTGCGACCTCGGGCAGCTATGTTACCATCTGGGAACCACACAAGATTTGACTTTATAGGCTAGAGCTGAAGTCGCGCCAACTGCTTAACTCAAAATACAGTCAAGAAAGTAGCTCTGAAGATGAGAACCGGCATCGACCATAAGCACTACCGTGAAATTACGTACAATTTTCAAATTTCTTGTACATGCTAACTTTGCGACCTCGGGCAGCTATGTTATAATCGAGGAACCACACAACATTTGACTTTATAGGCTAGAACTGAAGTCGCGCCAACAGCTTCACTCAAAATACAGTCAAGAAAGTAGCTCTGAAGATGAGAACCGGCATTGACCATAAGCACTACCGTGAAATTACATACTATTTTCAAATTTCTTGTACTTGCTAACTTTGCTACCTCGGGCAGCTATGTTACCATGGATGAATCACACAAGATTTGACTTTATAGGCTAGAACTGATGTCGCGCCAACTGTTTAGCTCAAAATACAGTCAAGAAAGTAGCTCTGAAGCCGAGAAATGGCATCGACCATAAGCACTAAAGTGAAATTACGTACAATTTTCAAATTTCTTGTACTTGCTAACTTTGCGACCTCGGGCAGCTATGTTACCATCTAGGAACCACACAAGATTTGACTTTATAGGCTAGAACTGAAGTCGCGCCAACTGCTTAACTCAAAATACAGTCGAGAAAGTAGCTCTGAAGCCGAGAAACGGGATCGGCCATAAGCACTACCGTGAAATTACATACTATTTTCAAATTTCTTGTACTTGCTAACTTTGCTACCTCGGGCAGCTATGTTACCATGGATGAATCACACAAGATTTGACTTTATAGGCTAGAACTGAAGTCGCGCCAACAGTTTAACTCAAAATGCAGTCAAGAAAGTAGCTCTGAAGTTGAGAACCGGCATCGACCATAAGCACTAAAGTGAAATTACGTACAATTTTCAAATTTCTTGTACTTGCTAACTTTGCGACCTCGGGCAGCTATGTTACCATCTAGGAACCACACAAGATTTGACTTTATAGGCTAGAACTGAAGTCGCGCCAACTGCTTAACTCAAAATACAGTCGAGAAAGTAGCTCTGAAGCCGAGAAACGGGATCGGCCATAAGCACTAATGTGAAATTACGTACAATTTTCAAATTTCTTGTACTTTCTAAATTTGCGACCTCGGGCAGCTATGTTACCATCTAGGAACTACACAACATTTGACTTTATAGGCTAGAACTGAAGTCGCGCCAACTGCTGAACTCAAAATACAGTCAAGAAAGTAGCTTTGAAGCCGAGAAACGGCATCGACCATAAACACTACCGTGAAATTACCTACAATTTTCAAATTTCTTGTACATGCTAACTTTGCGACCTCGGGCAGCTATGTTATAATGGAGGAACCACACAACATTTGACTTTATAGGCTAGAACTGAAGTCGCGCCAACAGCTTCACTCAAAATACAGTCAAGAAAGTAGCTCTGAAGATGAGAACCGGCATTGACCATAAGCACTACCGTGAAATTACATACTATTTTCAAATTTCTTGTACTTGCTAACTTTGCAAGCTCGGGCAGCTATGTTACCATGGAGGAACCACACAAGGTTTGACTTTATAGGCTAGAACTGAAGTCGCGCCAACTGCTTAACTGAAAATACAGTCAAGAAAGTAACTCTGAAGCCGAGAAACGGCATCGACCATAAGCAGTACTGTGAAATTACGTACAATTTTCAAATTTCTTGTACTTTCTAACTTTGCGACCTCGGGCAGTTATGTTACCATCTAGGAACTGCACAACATTTGACTTTATAGGCTAGAACTGAAGTCGCGCCAACAGTTTAACTCAAAATGCAGTCAAGAAAGTAGCTCTGAAGATGAGAACCGGCATCGACCATAAGCACTAAAGTGAAATTACGTACAATTTTCAAATTTCTTGTACTTGCTAACTTTGCGACCTCGGGCAGCTATGTTACCATCTAGGAACCACACAAGATTTGACTTTATAGGCTAGAACTGAAGTCGCGCCAACAGCTTCAATCAAAATACAGTCAAGAAAGTAGCTCTGAAGATGAGAACCGGCATTGACCATAAGCACTACCGTGAAATTACATACAATTTTCAAATTTCTTGTACTTGCTAACTTTGCAACCTCGGGCAGCTATGTTACCATGGAGGAACCACACAACATTTGACTTTATAGGCTAGAACTGAAGTCGCGCCAACAGCTTCAATCAAAATACAGTCAAGAAAGTAGCTCTGAAGATGAGAACCGGCATTGACCATAAGCACTACCGTGAAATTACGTACAATTTTCAAATTTTTTGTACATGCTAACTTTGCGACCTCGGGCAGCTATGTTACCATGGAGGAACCACACAAGATTTGACTTTATAGGCTAGAACTGAAGTCGCGCAAACTGCTTAACTCAAAATACATTCAAGAAAGTAGCTCTGAAGCCGAGAAACGGGATCGACCCTAAACACTACCGTGAAATTACGTACAATTTTCAAACTTCGTGTACTTGCTAACTTTGCGACCTCGGGCAGCTATGTTACCATCTAAGAACTGCACAACATTTGACGTTATAGACTAGAGCTGAAGTCGCGCCATCTGCTTAACTCAAGATACAGTCAAGAAAGTAGCTTTGAAGCCGAGAAACGGCATCAACCATAAGCACTACCGTGAAATTACGTACAATTTTCAGATTTCTTGTACTCGCTAACTTTGCGACCTCGGGCAGCTATGTTACCATGGAGGAACCACACAACATTTGACTTTATAGGCTAGAACTGAAGTCGCGCCAACTGCTTAACTCAAAATACAGTCGAGAAAGTAGCTCTGAAGCCGAGAAACGGGATCGACCATAAGCACTAATGTGAAATTACGTACAATTTTCAAATTTCTTGTACTTTCTAAATTTGCGACCTCGGGCAGCTATGTTACCATCTAGGAACTACACAACATTTGACTTTATAGGCTAGAACTGATGTCGCGCCAACTGCTTAACTCAAAATACAGTCAAGAAAGTAGCTCTGAAGCCGAGAAACGGCATCGACCATAAACACTACCGTGAAATTACGTACAATTTTCAAATTTCTTGTACTTGCTAACTTTGCGACCTCGGGCAGCTATGTTACCATGGAGGAACCACACAAGATTTGACTTTATATGCTAGAACTGAAGTCGCGCCAACTGCTTAACTCAAAATACAGTCGAGAAAGTAGCTCTGAAGCCGAGAAACATGATCGACCATAAGCACTAATGTGAAATTACGTACAATTTTCAAATTTCTTGTACTTGCTAACTTTGCAACCTCGGGCAGCTATGTTACCATGGATGAATCACACAAGATTTTACTTTATAGGCTAGAACTGATGTCGCGCCAACTGTTTAGCTCAAAATACAGTCAAGAAAGTAGCTCTGAAGCCGAGAAACGGCATCGACCATAAACACTACCGTGAAATTACGTACAATTTTCAAATTTCTTGTACTTGCTAACTTTGCGACCTCGGGCAGCTATGTTACCATCTAAGAACTGCACAACATTTGACTTTATAGACTAGAGCTGAAGTCGCGCCATCTGCTTAACTGAAAATACATTCAAGAAAGTAGCTCTGAAGCCGAGAAACGGGATCGACCATAAGCACTACCGTGAAATTACGTACAATTTTCAAATTTCTTGTACTTGCTAACTTTGCAACCTCGGGCAGCTATGTTACCATGGATGAATCACACAAGATTTTACTTTATAGGCTAGAACTGATGTCGCGCCAACTGTTTAGCTCAAAATACAGTCAAGAAAGTAGCTCTGAAGCCGAGAAACGGCATCGACCCTAAACACTACCGTGAAATTACGTACAATTTTCAAATTTCTTGTACTTTCTAAATTTGCGACCTCGGGCAGCTATGTTACCATCTAGGAACTACACAACATTTGACTTTATAGGCTAGAACTGAAGTCGCGCCAACTGCTTAACTCAAAATACAGTCAAGAAAGTAGCTCTGAAGCCGAGAAACGGCATCGACCATAAACAGTACCGTGAAATTACGTACAATTTTCAAATTTCTTGTACTTGCTAACTTTGCGACCTCGGGCAGCTATGTTACCATTGAGGAACCACACAAGATTTGACTTTATATGCTAGAACTGAAGTCGCGCCAACTGCTTAACTCAAAATACAGTCGAGAAAGTAGCTCTGAAGCCGAGAAACATGATCGACCATAAGCACTAATGTGAAATTACGTACAATTTTCAAATTTCTTGTACTTGCTAACTTTGCAACCTCGGGCAGCTATGTTACCATGGATGAATCACACAAGATTTTACTTTATAGGCTAGAACTGATGTCGCGCCAACTGTTTAGCTCAAAATACAGTCAAGAAAGTAGCTCTGAAGCCGAGAAACGGCATCGACCATAAACACTACCGTGAAATTACGTACAATTTTCAAATTTCTTGTACTTGCTAACTTTGCGACCTCGGGCAGCTATGTTACCATGGAGGAACCACACAAGATTTGACTTTATATGCTAGAACTGAAGTCGCGCCAACAGCTTCACTCAAAATACAGTCAACAAAGTAGCTCTGAAGCCGAGAAACGGCATCGACCATAAGCACTAAAGTGAAATTACGTACAATTTTCAAATTTCTTGTGCTTGCTAACTTTGCGACCTCGGGCAGCTATGTTACCATCTAGGAACTGCACAACATTTGACTTTATAGGCTAGAACTGAAGTCGCGCCAACAGTTTAACTCAAAATGCAGTCAAGAAAGTAGCTCTGAAGATGAGAACCGGCATCGACCATAAGCACTAAAGTGAAATTACGTACAATTTTCAAATTTCTTGTACTTGCTAACTTTGCGACCTCGGGCAGCTATGTTACCATCTAGGAACCACACAAGATTTGACTTTATAGGCTAGAGCTGAAGTCGCGCCAACTGCTTAACCCAAAATACAGTCAAGAAAGTAGCTCTGAAGATGAGAACCGGCATCGACCATAAGCAGTACTGTGAAATTACGTACAATTTTCAAATTTCTTGTACTTGCTAACTTTGCAACCTCGGGCAGCTATGTTACCATGGAGGAACCACACAAGATTTGACTTTGTAGGCTAGAACTGAAGTCGCGCCAACTGCTTAACTCAAAATACAGTCAAGAAAGTAACTCTGAAGCCGAGAAACGGCATCGACCATAAGCAGTACTGTGAAATTACGTACAATTTTCAAATTTCTTGTACTTGCTAACTTTGCTACCTCGGGCAGCTATGTAACCATGGATGAATCACACAAGATTTGACTTTATAGGCTAGAACTGAAGTCGCGCCAACTGTTTAGCTCAAAATACAATCAAGAAAGTAGCTCTGAAGCCGAGACACGGCATCGACCATAAGCACTAAAGTGAAATTACGTACAATTTTCAAATTTCTTGTACTTGCTAACTTTGCGACCTCGGGCAGCTATGTTATAATGGAGGAACCACACAACATTTGACTTTATAGGCTAGAACTGAAGTCGCGCCAACAGCTTCAATCAAAATACAGTCAAGAAAGTAGCTCTGAAGATGAGAACCGGCATTGACCATAAGCACTACCGTGAAATTACATACAATTTTCAAATTTCTTGTACTTGCTAACTTTGCAACCTCGGGCAGCTATGTTACCATGGAGGAACCACACAAGATTTGACTTTATAGGCTAGAACTGAAGTCGCGCCAACTGCTTAACTCAAAATACAGTCAAGAAAGTAACTCTGAAGCCGAGAAACGGCATCGACCATAAGCAGTACTGTGAAATTACGTACAATTTTCAAATTTCTTGTACTTGCTAACTTTGCTACCTCGGGCAGCTATGTAACCATGGATGAACCACACAAGATTTGACTTTATAGGCTAGAACTGAAGTCGCGCCAACTGTTTAGCTCAAAATACAATCAAGAAAGTAGCTCTGAAGCCGAGACACGGCATCGACCATAAGCACTAAAGTGAAATTACGTACAATTTTCAAATTTCTTGTACTTGCTAACTTTGCGACCTCGGGCAGCTATGTTACAATCTGGGAACTGCACAACATTTGACTTTATAGACTAGAGCTGAAGTCGCGCCAACTGCTTAACTCAAAATGCAGTCAAGAAAGTAGCTCTGAAGATGAGAACCGGCATCGACCATAAGCACTACCGTGAAATTACGTACAATTTTCAAATTTCTTGTTCTTGCTAACTTTGCGACCTCGGGCAGCTATGTTACCATCTAGGAACCACACAAGATTTGACTTTATAGGCTAGAACTGAAGTCGCGCCAACTGCTTAACTCAAAATACAGTCAAGAAAGTAACTCTGAAGCCGAGAAACGGCATCGACCATAAGCACTACCGTGAAATTACGTACAATTTTCAAATTTCTTGTACTTGCTAACTTTGCTACCTCGGGCAGCTATGTTACCATGGATGAATCACACAAGATTTGACTTTATAGGCTAGAACTGATGTCGCGCCAACTGTTTAGCTCAAAATACAGTCAAGAAAGTAGCTCTGAAGCCGAGAACCGGCATCGACCATAAGCACTACCGTGAAATTGCGTACAATTTTCAAATTTCTTGTACTTGCTAACTTTGCGACCTCGGGCAGCTATGTTACCATCTAGGAACTGCACAACATTTGACTTTATAGGCTAGAACTGAAGTCGCGCCAACAGCTTAACTCAAAATGCAGTCAAGAAAGTAGCTCTGAAGATGAGAGCCGGCATCGACCATAAGCACTAAAGTGAAATTACGTACAATTTTCAAATTTCTTGTACTTGCTAACTTTGCGACCTCGGGCAGCTATGTTACCATCTAGGAACCACACAAGATTTGACTTTATAGGCTAGAACTGAAGTCGCGCCAACTGCTTAACTCAAAATACAGTCAAGAAAGTAGCTCTGAAGCCGAGAAACGGCATCGACCATAAGCACTACTGTGAAATTACGTACAATTTTCAAATTTCTTGTACTTGCTAACTTTGCTACCTCGGGCAGCCATGTTACCATGGATGAATCACACAAGATTTGACTTTATAGGCTAGAACTGATGTCGCGCCAACTGTTTAGCTCAAAATACAGTCAAGAAAGTAGCTCTGAAGCCGAGAAACGGCATCGACCATAAGCACTAAAGTGAAATTACGTACAATTTTCAAATTTCTTGTACTTGCTAACTTTGCGACCTCCGGCAGCTATGTTACCATCTAGGAACCACACAAGACTTGACTTTATAGGCTAGAACTGAAGTCGCGCCAACTGCTTAACTCAAAATACAGTCAAGAAAGTAGCTCTGAAGCCGAGAAACGGCATCGACCATAAGCACTAAAGTGAAATTACGTACAATTTTCAAATTTCTTGTACTTGCTAACTTTGCGACCTCCGGCAGCTATGTTACCATCTAGGAACCACACAAGACTTGACCTTATAGGCTAGAACTGAAGTCGCGCCAACAGCTTCAATCGAAATACAGTCAAGAAAGTAGCTCTGAAGATGAGAACCGGCATTGACCATAAGCACTACCGTGAAATTACATACAATTTTCAAATTTCTTGTACTTGCTAACTTTGCAACCTCGGGCAGCTATGTTACCATGGAGGAACCACACAAGATTTGCCTTTATAGGCTAGAACTGATGTCGCGCCAACTGTTTAGCTCAAAATACAGTCAAGAAAGTAGCTCTGAAGCCGAGACACGGCATCGACCATAAGCACTAAAGTGAAATTACGTACAATTTTCAAATTTCTTGTACTTGCTAACTTTGCGACCTCGGGCAGCTATGTTACCATCTGGGAACTGCACAACATTTGACTTTATAGACTAGAGCTGAAGTCGCGCCAACTGCTTAACTCAAAATACAGTCAAGAAAGTAGCTCTGAAGATGAGAACCGGCACCGACCATAAGCACTACCGTGAAATTACATACAATTTTCAAATTTCTTGTACTTGCTAACTTTGCGACCTCGGGCAGCTATGTTACCATCTAGGAACTGCACAACATTTGACTTTATAGGCTAGAACTGAAGTCGCGCCAACAGCTTAACTCAAAATGCAGTCAAGAAAGTAGCTCTGAAGATGAGAGCCGGCATCGACCATAAGCACTAAAGTGAAATTACGTACAATTTTCAAATTTCTTGTACTTGCTAACTTTGCGACCTCGGGCAGCTATGTTACCATCTAGGAACCACACAAGATTTGACTTTATAGGCTAGAACTGAAGTCGCGCCAACTGCTTAACTCAAAATACAGTCAAGAAAGTAGCTCTGAAGCCGAGAAACGGCATCGACCATAAGCACTACTGTGAAATTACGTACAATTTTCAAATTTCTTGTACTTGCTAACTTTGCTACCTCGGGCAGCCATGTTACCATGGATGAATCACACAAGATTTGACTTTATAGGCTAGAACTGATGTCGCGCCAACTGTTTAGCTCAAAATACAGTCAAGAAAGTAGCTCTGAAGCCGAGAAACGGCATCGACCATAAGCACTAAAGTGAAATTACGTACAATTTTCAAATTTCTTGTACTTGCTAACTTTGCGACCTCCGGCAGCTATGTTACCATCTAGGAACCACACAAGACTTGACTTTATAGGCTAGAACTGAAGTCGCGCCAACTGCTTAACTCAAAATACAGTCAAGAAAGTAGCTCTGAAGCCGAGAAACGGCATCGACCATAAGCACTACCGTGAAATTACGTACAATTTTCAAATTTCTTGTACTTGCTAACTTTGCTACCTCGGGCAGCTATGTTACCATCTGGGAACTGCACAACATTTGACTTTATAGACTAGAGCTGAAGTCGCGCCAACTGCTTAACTCAAAATACAGTCAAGAAAGTAGCTCTGAAGATGAGAACCGGCACCGACCATAAGCACTACCGTGAAATTACATACAATTTTCAAATTTTTTGTACATGCTAACTTTGCGACCTCGGGCAGCTATGTTACCATGGATGAATCACACAAGATTTGACTTTATAGGCTAGAACTGATGTCGCGCCAACTGTTTAGCTCAAAATACAGTCAAGAAAGTAGCTCTGAAGCCGAGAAACGGCATCGACCATAAGCACTAAAGTGAAATTACGTACAATTTTCAAATTTCTTGTACTTGCTAACTTTGCGACCTCCGGCAGCTATGTTACCATCTAGGAACCACACAAGACTTGACTTTATAGGTGTTGAATGAAATAACCACACTGTGTTGTCACTGTCGAACCACTTAACTCTTTATTTTTGTACTCTAGCTTATATACTAAAATTATGCTTATTCTACACAGAAAAAATGATATTTTGGTGGGAACTCAAATTAATCGTAAATTGCTGCGTGTGTGACATTTGATGCTATTGTTTACTCGACAGGTAGACTGCGCGAATGTCACTTGAAGCCGTTGTTTATTTTGCAATTCATGGGAATGTCTCAAATTGTTGGTCACAACATGCTGGGCCTCCTCACATAGACGAGATACAGAAATCGTTATCTTCAAATGTTTGATTATTGGTTTTCTCCCTTTTTCTTGGTGCAGGTACTGGTATTGTTACGCTTAACGTACGGCTTCTCCACCATTTCAATAGGATAACGACAAGGAGTGCGATCAGTAATAAACCCCCTGTGGATCCCAATATTGAGTACTGATATGTTCTGTGCGTCTTGATATCGTTCAATATGTGCTCCTGACTCTTTTGAATCTGAATCGAATGTTCCAGCCTTGAGATTTCCAATGACATGTCAGGTTGTATTATCGGTGTTGGTTGCCGCTTATATTGTAGAGTTGTTAACTGCTCCGAAAGGTTGTGTGATGGAAGAAATGATGAATTTATCGTGCTAGTTATTATCTGTTTCCCCATAACTATCATCATTTGATCTTTAATGATGCAGTTTGATGATAAATGTATTATTCCACTACCCTTTAGCAATTTTGGTATTGGATTAAAATTGCAAATAATATTCACAGTTGTTTGCTTCGCAACGCTGTAGATCCAAGAGTTTGGTTGATGCATTTCTATCCAGTATGTTATCGGTGGCATAGAGTGAGTTAAACATGTCTCTGACAACTGCTGATTGTAACGCAGAATGCTCATCTCACAAGAGCTCGCTGCAGCGCCGGATATGTAAATCGGGTGCTCAATGTTGCACCAAAATCGATCTGGATATCGAATCTGACAGGCTTCAAATTCGTTCTTATTTATAGGATAATGGTTATTCCCCTCAACATTCACCAATAAGTAGTCAGATGAGGGTATGATATAGGTAAAGTTTCCATTGTGCCAAGTAGGTACTGGCAAGACCCTGTATACCTTAAATTCTTCGTTGTATAACAGAGGAAGGGCAATTTCGATAATAATGTTGCGTCCAGTAACTCGTCCTCTTGACTGGAGACTCTTATAAAGTTGTAGAATAGAGTCGAGCTGCCTCTCACCAGGTAACATCAATGAACGCGGAAGGTGGTCGTGTATCCGATTTAATTCTTCCTTAAACTGTTGTACAGTCAATATAAGCGGATGTATTGTTCCACCGTGTGTTGACAACACAATATTGAGTAAGATGTTCTGAGTGTTTTGATAATTTATCATCATCAATAGTGTATTTAAACCCGCGGACGACAGCTGTTCATACGCATCGTACTTGTCCATCTTCTCACAGACTTGATTTAATACGCCATTCAGTTGGTCAAGTTGCCTTTTAGTGAATGACTGTTCTTCCTTAAATACATTTAACGTTGAATCAATGATTGTAGTTTGATTTTTCATTAAAAGAATCATATGATCTTCATTTTGTTTCACGTGATCTATTGTTTCTTCATATCGTTGGGCAAATCTTTGGTCCAATATTCCAAATAGTTCATTTGCAACCGTACCGACTACGTCGAATGGAGAACGTTTTGATCTATGGATCGGGTTATCGTTTGCGTGTAACAGGATGTCGTTGTTTAGATCAATCTGCTGAAGTTGTCGATCAAATTGATTTAACGTGTCTTCGCATAAAATGGTTTTCACCTTTGGTACCCTTGTGGACGAACAGATTTCCTTCATGTGCTTGATACATTGCTTGAACGTATAATATTCTGACCAATAGTTGCTCATATTGAAGAAGATAATAGTTTTCCATGAACTAGATATCAGGTTTGCTCTTCCAACATCTTCGAAATAAATACCGGGCTGACTATCGAATTGCATTATCTCATACTGTTCGTTAACTGGCATGGCAGTGATTGTGCTTATCAAAACTGTTATTGCCCAAACCCATAATGGTAGGCTGACTCTCTTATTGCCCCTTTGTCGTAAAGGCTTGCTTGGAACGTATGCTGCGCTTGTGGTATCCTCTATTGATGTTTCCGTAACTGCAACATTGATTTGAACTTGAGCTTCAGGTTTTGTAGAAGTTTGTTTCATCTCTGGTTGTATTTCATTCTTTTCAATAGGAATGAGGCACAGTTTGGTAATGGGCCTTTTGAAGTATTTTTGGTTACTGAATACTGTAGCAGCGCGAATTTCGTTATCCTTTCCGGGATGTACTTCCGTTATGATGCCCATCGGCCAAGTAGTTGGTGGTAATCGATCTTCTTTAATTAATACAATATCGCCAAGTTTAATATTGGGCTCCCTTTTTTTCCATTTGGTTCGTTGTTGGAGTTGTGAGAGGTATTCTGATGACCAAACCTTCCAAAAATCCTGAGTCATCTTTTGTATTAATAGCCAACGGGAACGGTAACCTTTTAAATCCTCTATGATCTGTTGGGGGACAGCGTTAAGTGCACATCCAATGAGAAAATGTCCGGGAGTAAGTATTACGGTTTCGTCGACGTCATTGTTGACCGCTATGAGTGGTCGGGAATTCAAACAAGCTTCTATTTGCGTTAGTAAAGTTGAAAGTTCTTCGAAGGTTAAGGACGTATTTCCGATTATTCGTTTTAAGTGGTATTTCGTAGACTTTACCGCGGCTTCCCACAGCCCGCCGAAGTGTGGTGACGCAGGAGGTATAAAATGCCACTGAATTCCATCCAAAACAAGTTTCCTTGATGCATCTTCTGCAGATTGTCTTATAGCATTCTTTATTTGGTGCTGAATTTCTTTGTTGGCGCCAATAAACGTAGTTCCGTTGTCGCTATAGAAGTGTGAACACATTCCTCTTCTTGATATAATCCTTCTTACCGCTGCTATGAAAGCTGCAGAGCTGAGATCACTCACTACTTCTATGTGAACGGCCTTGGTTGATAAACAGACAAATATAGCGATGTAGGCCTTCGTTGTTCTATTTCCTCGTCCTTTAGAAATTAATAACTGGATTGGTCCAGCATAATCGACTCCAGTGTTTGTAAAGGGTCTAGACGGAGTTACTCGTGCAGAAGGTAGCATTCCCATTAATTGGGTTTTAGTTTGTGCGTTGAATCGATGACATCTTACACAATTGTGGACAACCTGTCGTATTATCCGCTTTGCTTGAATGACCCAATAAGATTGCCGCAAGGTTGATAACATTAGTCGGATGCCTCCATGTAAGGTTCGTCTGTGTATGTTCTCAATTAATAATTTTGTAAACCTCTCGTTGTGCGGCAAAATGCACGGATGTTTTTCAGCATCTGATATCATTGCATGTTCCAAACGTCCTCCCACAACCAGAAGATTGTCTTTATCTAAGTAGGGGTTCAATGACAGAAGTTTACTTTTCCGGTTAATAGGTTTTCCATTTCTTATGCATGACAGCTCTTCGGGAAACACTCTTGCTTGGATGGAGCGTATAAGCATCTTTCGGGCATCCTCCATCTCGTCCACGCTCAAATCTCCAATTTTCCTTGATTTTTCCCTTTTGCAATTCCTTGCAAACCTTATGCAGCACGCAATTACCTTTAACAGTTTGGTATAGCACGAGAATCTTTCAGTTATATCGTCAATTGTGTGCACTGCTATGTTCAAAACTTGTCTTTCTTCCGGAATCTTTACAGCATGTACTTCCTGCTTTGGCCACTTACTTGAATCGAACTGCAGCCACTGGGGACCATGCCACCACAATTGGTTGTTTTTCATTTGTTCTGGTAAACAACCTCTAGAGGCAGAATCCGCTGGGTTGTCGAATGAAGGGATATGCCTCCATGAAGTTTGTTTAGTCACTTCTTGTATTTCCGACACTCTATTCGCAACAAAGGTCTTCCAGGTTGATGGACATTTCTGGATCCAAGCAAGAGCGATTGTAGAGTCACTCCACGCGAATACTTCAATTACTTGAGTGCCAAATATCTTTAGTATTTCTGCCAATACCCTTGATAGTAAATGTGCTCCACAAAGTTCTAATTTGGGAAGAGGAAGTTTTCTCCGGATTGGAGCCACCTTTGTTTTTGCTGTCAGCAACGTTGTAGTGTAAGATCCATTTCCTTGTGCAACTCTTGAGTATACTACTGCCGCATATGCTGCTTCTGAGGCGTCGCAGAATCCATGAAGTTCAAATTTCTGATTTTTCTTTACTTTCATCCATCTAGGGATCTTAATGTCCTCCAGAGTCACAAGATTGTCCTTAATTTTTTTCCACTGACCTTTCAATTCAGGTAAAAGCGGTTCATCCCATTCCACATCCGACTTCCAAATTTGTTGCATTAAAATTTTAGCACTAACTGTCACTGGTGCTAACCATCCAAGTGGGTCATATAATTTGGCTATTTCAGACAACGTTTTCCGCTTCGTCAAGATGTTTTCCTGTCTTAAACATTTATCGTTGTGAACCTTGAATTGAAAGGTGTCGCGTACAGGATTCCAATGGATCCCTAAGGTCTTAATGGTTTCTTCTTCAAAAATCCTTATTTGATTTTGAGTCTCGGTAGATTCGGATGGAATGTCTTTAAGCAACCTGCGATCATTAGCTGCCCACTTTCGTAGATGGAAACCTGCTCCTCTTAGCATTGCAATGAGTTGTACCTGAGCCTCTTTACATTCTGACAAGGTGTCTCGTCCGGACAATACGTCATCAACATAAAAATCATGTTTTACAATTTCTGCTGCGACTGGATACCTCTCCTTCTCATCTAAAGCTAATTGCTGCAGTGTCTTTACTGCTAAGTATGGTGCAGACGCAGTTCCATATGTGACTGTTGTCAATTTATATTCTTTTAGTGGTTGGTCGCTGGAGCTTCGCCACATAATCCGCTGATAATCTTGGTGATCCTCATGTAGCATGATTTGCCGGTACATCTTTTCAATATCTGCCGTAAAAACATACTTATGGCTTCGCCATCGTATCAACATCGATGTAATGCCTTCTTGAAGTTTGGGGCCAACTAGCATCAACTGATTCAAACTAACGCCAGTCGAAGTTTTCGCAGATCCATCGAACACTATACGTAACTTTGTAGTAGTGCTCTCAGGTTTTAGAACAGCATGATGGGGCATGTAGTACCTGGAATGCTGTAGACGATTATCTGAAGTCGCCTCGATCATGTGTCCAAGCTCCTGAAATTCGTTAATGACCTTTGTATATTCTTTTTTTAGCTGCAAATTGGTGTTGAGCTTTGCTTCCAGCTGACGAAATCTTGCGATGGCCTTGTTCTTCGAGTCTCCTAATGTAGATATTTGTTTGTTGAATGGAATCTTCACTACGTATCTTCCGTCGGGTCGTCGATAATGTGTTTTCATATATATATCCTCACATTCCTTATCACTTGGCTTCAAGTATTTCGGTGCCGCAACTTCTTCCAGTTCCCAAAATTTTTCTAACTGTCGATCAAGTGATGTTTGCACTACCAATCCGACAATTCCAATACCATCAAGCCTTTTAGAGGATGTCCGTCCTGAGATGAGCCATCCTAATTGCGACCTTTGAGCTATCAGAGAAGATTCTCTATCTCTTTGTAGTCCCTTAAGAATAATGTCACCATATGAGTCAGCTCCTATAATCATGTCTACGGAATCTGGGCAATTGAATGTAGGATCAGCTAATTCAAGGTTTTTGAATTGATTAGGTTTTATATTTTTATCCACTTCGGATGGCAGTTGCCTTGTTAATTTTGGTAGTACTAGGGCTTCTAAATGTAGTACAAATTCAGATGGGAATCGTGGTCTCAATTGTACTTCCACCTTGTACTTAGCAGTTCCCGCATTCGTGCCGCCTAATCCATTTACCTTTACAAGGACCCTTTGCTTCTTGAGTCTCAATAGCTGCACGACAGATTCCGTGATCAAGGAGGCTTGAGAGCCGGGATCGATGAGCGCTCGTACATTAACACCGTGGCTAAAACAATCATTGTTCCTTATGTTTACTATTGCAGTCGTAAGTAATACATTTTGGTTCTGCTCGCCGTGGATCACTTGTTTCGTGGAATTCGAACAGCTTGGTTGTTCCATTTGCTTAAGCTGTGGAACTCTTTCTTGCCATTCCATGTGAAGTAATGAATGGTGGTTTTTATTGCAAGTTTTGCATTTCCGCTTGCTATAGCATTGGGTACCATTACCATGTCGTAGACAATTTTTACACAGTTTGGCGTGCTTGACAACTTCAAGCCGTTCCTTTGGTGTGCTATTCGTGAATTTTGGGCATGTGTATACTGCGTGATCGCCTTTACAAATTACGCACTCCATTGATTTTGATGTAACAAGGAAGTTGCGCACTGGACGTTTCGGATCGTCCACCCATTTATTTTCCTTTTTCTTTGCAGGTAATAGCACTTCTAGGGCTTGATATCTTCTTTCTAAGAAGTCTAACAATGATTTTAAGGTTGGCATCTTATTTGGTTCTGTGAGACCTTGCTCAAACAGGTTTCGGCTTTCTTGATCTAGTGATTTCGTCGTTAAATGCACTATGATAGGACCCCAAGAAGATGTATCGAAGCCCAGATTTTTTAAAGCTGACAAACCTTCCTTGATAGCATCCAACACTGATTTGATTGCAGATGCAGATGATTGGTTTGCATAGGATCTTAACATCTTGTCCATGTACATCGAGACGATTTTACGCTCGTTACCGTACCTCGATTTAAGAGTTTCCCATGCACAGTTGTAATTGGCACTTGAAATCGTTAAATGTTGAATTAATTGTAGTGGTTCCCCTTCCAAATGGGTCTTCAAATATTCCATTTTCTCTGTTGTACTTATGGAGTCTTTCCCATGAATTATTGTAGAAAATACATCATAGAAAGAACTCCACTCGAGATAATTTCCCCGAAATGTTGGTAACTTCAAGGGAGGTAGTTTTGCGCTAGATTCCATCCCAGTATTTAATTTATTTTCCTTGGCGAGAGCCGACGCCATCCGATGGAGACATTGATTTATGTCTCTTTTAATGTCCATGTATTTCGACTGTTTGACATATGCTGATTGCAGGTCTTCTTCCACCGCATTGGCCATAAACTCTTCATGAAGCTCATTCAGGTTCCGAAGTTGCTCTAACAAAATTTTCTGTTGATAATCGTATACTTCCTTAGAATATCCAGCGAAAGTTTCTTCGAACTCCTCCATGTTACCGAGTATAGCTTCAATTTTCACGTAAAGTTTTCTGAGTCTTTGCGATTGGAGGCTGATGTCCTTAGACGTAGTTGCTTTGGCCGATCCTATTTCTCCTACTTCATGAGGAACTATGCTTTCTAATAAACCTTTTAGTTTTTTATACATCTCCTCGACTCTGCCATATGTATTTCTCCCCATATATGGCGTGTCTGGTTTGACTGAGTCCTTTATTTTTTCATGGTTGTTTTGAAATTCGGCCCATAGTGCATTTATTCTCTCCAAACGCTCCTGTTTATAACTCGGAGTCTTTCTAGAAGCACTATCTTTTTTGAAGTTTATAGTTGCCTTCTCTAGCTCTTCTGCTAGCGTTTTTTGTCTCGCAATTATGACAAATAGATCTGTCTCATCCTCCATATTGAAGTTGTCACCTTCACTTATCAGTTAATTTACCAATGTCAGTAGCCTTGGTAACGCTATAATATACCAATGTCAGTAGCCTTGGTAACGCTATAAATGTTTTGTAATATACCAATGTCAGTAGCCTTGGTAACGCTATAAATGTTTTGTAATATACCAATGTCAGTAGCCTTGGTAACGCTATAAATGTCGATGGTTGATTCACTTTCGAAGGACCAAATTGTTGAATGAAATAACCACACTGTGTTGTCACTGTCGAACCACTTAACTCTTTATTTTTGTACTCTAGCTTATATACTAAAATTATGCTTATTCTACACAGAAAAAATGATATTTTGGTGGGAACTCAAATTAATCGTAAATTGCTGCGTGTGTGACATTTGATGCTATTGTTTACTCGACAGGTAGACTGCGCGAATGTCACTTGAAGCCGTTGTTTATTTTGCAATTCATGGGAATGTCTCAAATTGTTGGTCACAACAATAGGCTAGAACTGAAGTCGCGCCAACTGCTTAACTCAAAATACAGTCAAGAAAGTAGCTCTGAAGCCGAGAAACGGCATCGACCATAAGCACTAAAGTGAAATTACGTACAATTTTCAAATTTCTTGTACTTGCTAACTTTGCGACCTCCGGCAGCTATGTTACCATCTAGGAACCACACAAGATTTGACTTTATAGGCTAGAACTGAAGTCGCGCCAACTGCTTAACTCAAAATACAGTCAAGAAAGTAGCTCTGAAGCCGAGAAACGGCATCGACCATAAGCACTAAAGTGAAATTACGTACAATTTTCAAATTTCTTGTACTTGCTAACTTTGCGACCTCCGGCAGCTATGTTACCATCTAGGAACCACACAAGACTTGACTTTATAGGCTAGAACTGAAGTCGCGCCAACTGCTTAACTCAAAATACAGTCAAGAAAGTAGCTCTGAAGCCGAGACACGGCATCGACCATAAGCACTAAAGTGAAATTACGTACAATTTTCAAATTTCTTGTACTTGCTAACTTTGCGACCTCGGGCAGCTATGTTACCATCTGGGAACTGCACAACATTTGACTTTATAGACTAGAGCTGAAGTCGCGCCAACTGCTTAACTCAAAATACAGTCAAGAAAGTAGCTCTGAAGATGAGAACCGGCACCGACCATAAGCACTACCGTGAAATTACATACAATTTTCAAATTTTTTGTACATGCTAACTTTGCGACCTCGGGCAGCTATGTTACCATGGAGGAACCACACAAGATTTGACTTTATAGGCTAGAACTGAAGTCGCGCCAACTGCTTAACTCAAAATACAGTCAAGAAAGTAACTCTGAAGCCGAGAAACGGCATCGACCATAAGCAGTACTGTGAAATTACGTACAATTTTCAAATTTCTTGTACTTGCTAACTTTGCTACCTCGGGCAGCCATGTTACCATGGATGAACCACACAAGACTTGACCTTATAGGCTAGAACTGAAGTCGCGCCAACTGCTTAACTCAAAATACAGTCAAGAAAGTAGCTCTGAAGCCGAGAAACGGCATCGACCATAAGCACTACTGTGAAATTACGTACAATTTTCAAATTTCTTGTACTTGCTAACTTTGCTACCTCGGGCAGCCATGTTACCATGGATGAATCACACAAGATTTGACTTTATAGGCTAGAACTGATGTCGCGCCAACTGTTTAGCTCAAAATACAGTCAAGAAAGTAGCTCTGAAGCCGAGAAACGGCATCGACCATAAGCACTACCGTGAAATTACGTACAATTTTCAGATTTCTTGTACTCGCTAACTTTGCGACCTCGGGCAGCTATGTTACCATGGAGAAACCACACAACGTTTGACTTTATAGGCCAGAATTGAAGTCGCGCCAACTGCTTAACTCAAAATACAGTCAAGAAAGTAGCTCTGAAGATGAGAACCGGCATCGACCATAAGCACTACCGTGAAATTACGTACAATTTTCAAATTTCTTGTACATGCTAACTTTGCGACCTCGGGCAGCTATGTTATAATGGAGAAACCACACAACATTTTACTTTATAGGCTAGAACTGAAGTCGCGCCAACAGCTTCACTCAAAATACAGTCAAGAAAGTAGCTCTGAAGATGAGAACCGGCATTGACCATAAGCACTACCGTGAAATTACATACAATTTTCAAATTTCTTGTACTTGCTAACTTTGCTACCTCGGGCAGCTATGTTACCATGAATGAATCACACAAGATTTGACTTTATAGACCAGAACTGAAGTCGCGCCAACAGCTTCAATCAAAATACAGTCAAGAAAGTAGCTCTGAAGATAAGAACCGGCATTGACCATAAGCACTACCGTGAAATTACATACAATTTTCAAATTTCTTGTACTTGCTAACTTTGCAACCTCGGGCAGCTATGTTACCATGGAGGAACCACACAAGATTTGACTTTATAGGCTAGAACTGAAGTCGCGCCAACTGCTTAACTCAAAATACAGTCAAGAAAGTAACTCTGAAGCCGAGAAACGGCATCGACCATAAGCAGTACTGTGAAATTACGTACAATTTTCAAATTTCTTGTACTTGCTAACTTTGCTACCTCGGGCAGCTATGTTACCATGGATGAATCACACAAGATTTGACTTTATAGGCTAGAACTGATGTCGCGCCAACTGTTTAGCTCAAAATACAGTCAAGAAAGTAGCTCTGAAGCCGAGAAACGGCATCGACCATAAGCACTAAAGTGAAATTACGTACAATTTTCAAATTTCTTGTACTTGCTAACTTTGCGACCTCGGGCAGCTATGTTACCATCTGGGAACTGCACAACATTTGACTTTATAGGCTAGAACTGAAGTCGCGCCAACAGCTTAACTCAAAATGCAGTCAAGAAAGTAGCTCTGAAGATGAGAACCGGCATCGACCATAAGCACTAAAGTGAAATTACGTACAATTTTCAAATTTCTTGTACTTGCTAACTTTGCGACCTCGGGCAGCTATGTTACCATCTAGGAACCACACAAGATTTGACTTTATAGGCTAGAGCTGAAGTCGCGCCAACTGCTTAACTCAAAATACAGTCAAGAAAGTAGCTCTGAAGCCGAGAAACGGCATCGACCATAAGCACTACCGTGAAATTACGTACAATTTTCAGATTTCTTGTACTCGCTAACTTTGCGACCTCGGGCAGCTATGTTACCATGGAGAAACCACACAACGTTTGACTTTATAGGCCAGAATTGAAGTCGCGCCAACTGCTTAACTCAAAATACAGTCAAGAAAGTAGCTCTGAAGATGAGAACCGGCATCGACCATAAGCACTACCGTGAAATTACGTACAATTTTCAAATTTCTTGTACATGCTAACTTTGCGACCTCGGGCAGCTATGTTATAATGGAGAAACCACACAACATTTTACTTTATAGGCTAGAACTGAAGTCGCGCCAACAGCTTCACTCAAAATACAGTCAAGAAAGTAGCTCTGAAGATGAGAACCGGCATTGACCATAAGCACTACCGTGAAATTACATACAATTTTCAAATTTCTTGCACTTGCTAACTTTGCTACCTCGGGCAGCTATGTTACCATGAATGAATCACACAAGATTTGACTTTATAGACCAGAACTGAAGTCGCGCCAACAGCTTCAATCAAAATACAGTCAAGAAAGTAGCTCTGAAGATAAGAACCGGCATTGACCATAAGCACTACCGTGAAATTACATACAATTTTCAAATTTCTTGTACTTGCTAACTTTGCAACCTCGGGCAGCTATGTTACCATGGAGGAACCACACAAGATTTGACTTTATAGGCTAGAACTGAAGTCGCGCCAACTGCTTAACTCAAAATACAGTCAAGAAAGTAACTCTGAAGCCGAGAAACGGCATCGACCATAAGCAGTACTGTGAAATTACGTACAATTTTCAAATTTCTTGTACTTGCTAACTTTGCTACCTCGGGCAGCTATGTTACCATGGATGAATCACACAAGATTTGACTTTATAGGCTAGAACTGATGTCGCGCCAACTGTTTAGCTCAAAATACAGTCAAGAAAGTAGCTCTGAAGCCGAGAAACGGCATCGACCATAAGCACTAAAGTGAAATTACGTACAATTTTCAAATTTCTTGTACTTGCTAACTTTGCGACCTCGGGCAGCTATGTTACCATCTGGGAACTGCACAACATTTGACTTTATAGACTAGAGCTGAAGTCGCGCCAACTGCTTAACTCAAAATACAGTCAAGAAAGTAGCTCTGAAGATGAGAACCGGCATCGACCATAAGCACTACCGTGAAATTACGAACAATTTTCAAATTTCTTGTACTTGCTAACTTTGCTACCTCGGGCAGCTATGTTACCATGGAGGAACCACACAAGATTTGACTTTATAGGCTAGAACTGAAGTCGCGCCAACTGCTTAACTCAAAATACAGTCAAGAAAGTAACTCTGAAGCCGAGAAACGGCATCGACCATAAGCAGTACTGTGAAATTACGTACAATTTTCAAATTTCTTGTACTTTCTAACTTTGCAACCTCGGGCAGCTATGTTACCATGGAGGAGCCACACAAGATTTGACTTTATAGGCTAGAACTGAAGTCGCGCCAACTGCTTAACTCAAAATACAGTCAAGAAAGTAACTCTGAAGCCGAGAAACGGCATCGACCATAAGCAGTACTGTGAAATTACGTACAATTTTCAAATTTCTTGTACTTGCTAACTTTGCTACCTCGGGCAGCTATGTTACCATGGATGAATCACACAAGATTTGACTTTATAGGCTAGAACTGATGTCGCGCCAACTGTTTAGCTCAAAATACAGTCAAGAAAGTAGCTCTGAAGCCGAGAAACGGCATCGACCATAAGCACTAAAGTGAAATTACGTACAATTTTCAAATTTCTTGTACTTGCTAACTTTGCGACCTCGGGCAGCTATGTTACCATGGATGAATCACACAAGATTTGACTTTATAGACTAGAGCTGAAGTCGCGCCAACTGCTTAACTCAAAATACAGTCAAGAAAGTAGCTCTGAAGATGAGAACCGGCATCGACCATAAGCACTACCGTGAAATTACGTACAATTTTCAAATTTCTTGTACATGCTAACTTTGCGACCTCGGGCAGCTATGTTATAATGGAGGAACCACACAACATTTTACTTTATAGGCTAGAACTGAAGTCGCGCCAACAGCTTCACTCAAAATACAGTCAAGAAAGTAGCTCTGAAGATGAGAACCGGCATTGACCATAAGCACTACCGTGAAATTACATACAATTTTCAAATTTCTTGTACTTGCTAACTTTGCAACCTCGGGCAGCTATGTTACCATGGAGGAGCCACACAAGATTTGACTTTATAGGCTAGAACTGAAGTCGCGCCAACTGCTTAACTCAAAATACAGTCAAGAAAGTAACTCTGAAGCCGAGAAACGGCATCGACCATAAGCAGTACTGTGAAATTACGTACAATTTTCAAATTTCTTGTACTTGCTAACTTTGCTACCTCGGGCAGCTATGTTACCATGGATGAATCACACAAGATTTGACTTTATAGACTAGAACTGAAGTCGCGCCAACAGCTTCAATCAAAATACAGTCAAGAAAGTAGCTCTGAAGATAAGAACCGGCATTGACCATAAGCACTACCGTGAAATTACATACAATTTTCAAATTTCTTGTACTTGCTAACTTTGCAACCTCGGGCAGCTATGTTACCATGGAGGAACCACACAAGATTTGACTTTATAGGCTAGAACTGAAGTCGCGCCAACTGCTTAACTCAAAATACAGTCAAGAAAGTAACTCTGAAGCCGAGAAACGGCATCGACCATAAGCAGTACTGTGAAATTACGTACAATTTTCAAATTTCTTGTACTTGCTAACTTTGCTACCTCGGGCAGCTATGTTACCATGGATGAATCACACAAGATTTGACTTTATAGGCTAGAACTGATGTCGCGCCAACTGTTTAGCTCAAAATACAGTCAAGAAAGTAGCTCTGAAGCCGAGAAACGGCATCGACCATAAGCACTAAAGTGAAATTACGTACAATTTTCAAATTTCTTGTACTTGCTAACTTTGCGACCTCGGGCAGCTATGTTACCATCTGGGAACTGCACAACATTTGACTTTATAGACTAGAGCTGAAGTCGCGCCAACTGCTTAACTCAAAATACAGTCAAGAAAGTAGCTCTGAAGATGAGAACCGGCATCGACCATAAGCACTACCGTGAAATTACGTACAATTTTCAAATTTCTTGTACATGCTAACTTTGCGACCTCGGGCAGCTATGTTATAATGGAGGAACCACACAACATTTTACTTTAAAGGCTAGAACTGAAGTCGCGCCAACAGCTTCACTCAAAATACAGTCAAGAAATTAGCTCTGAAGATGAGAACCGGCATTGACCATAAGCACTACCGTGAAATTACATACAATTTTCAAATTTCTTGTACTTGCTAACTTTGCAACCTCGGGCAGCTATGTTACCATGGAGGAGCCACACAAGATTTGACTTTATAGGCTAGAACTGAAGTCGCGCCAACTGCTTAACTCAAAATACAGTCAAGAAAGTAACTCTGAAGCCGAGAAACGGCATCGACCATAAGCACTAAAGTGAAATTACGTACAATTTTCAAATTTCTTGTACTTGCTAACTTTGCAACCTCGGGCAGCTATGTTACCATGGAGGAGCCACACAAGATTTGACTTTATAGGCTAGAACTGAAGTCGCGCCAACAGCTTCACTCAAAATACAGTCAAGAAAGTAGCTCTGAAGATGAGAACCGGCATTGACCATAAGCACTACCGTGAAATTACATACAATTTTCAAATTTCTTGTACTTGCTAACTTTGCTACCTCGGGCAGCTATGTTACCATGGATGAATCACACAAGATTTGACTTTATAGACTAGAACTGAAGTCGCGCCAACAGCTTCAATCAAAATACAGTCAAGAAAGTAGCTCTGAAGATAAGAACCGGCATTGACCATAAGCACTACCGTGAAATTACATACAATTTTCAAATTTCTTGTACTTGCTAACTTTGCAACCTCGGGCAGCTATGTTACCATGGAGGAACCACACAAGATTTGACTTTATAGGCTAGAACTGAAGTCGCGCCAACTGCTTAACTCAAAATACAGTCAAGAAAGTAACTCTGAAGCCGAGAAACGGCATCGACCATAAGCAGTACTGTGAAATTACGTACAATTTTCAAATTTCTTGTACTTGCTAACTTTGCTACCTCGGGCAGCTATGTTACCATGGATGAATCACACAAGATTTGACTTTATAGGCTAGAACTGATGTCGCGCCAACTGTTTAGCTCAAAATACAGTCAAGAAAGTAGCTCTGAAGCCGAGAAACGGCATCGACCATAAGCACTAAAGTGAAATTACGTACAATTTTCAAATTTCTTGTACTTGCTAACTTTGCGACCTCGGGCAGCTATGTTACCATCTGGGAACTGCACAACATTTGACTTTATAGACTAGAGCTGAAGTCGCGCCAACTGCTTAACTCAAAATACAGTCAAGAAAGTAGCTCTGAAGATGAGAACCGGCATCGACCATAAGCACTACCGTGAAATTACGAACAATTTTCAAATTTCTTGTACTTGCTAACTTTGCAACCTCGGGCAGCTATGTTACCATGGAGGAACCACACAAGATTTGACTTTATAGGCTAGAACTGAAGTCGCGCCAACTGCTTAACTCAAAATACAGTCAAGAAAGTAACTCTGAAGCCGAGAAACGGCATCGACCATAAGCAGTACTGTGAAATTACGTACAATTTTCAAATTTCTTGTACTTGCTAACTTTGCTACCTCGGGCAGCTATGTTACCATCGATGAATCACACAAGATTTGACTTTATAGGCTAGAACTGATGTCGCGCCAACTGTTTAGCTCAAAATACAGTCAAGAAAGTAGCTCTGAAGCCGAGAAACGGCATCGACCATAAGCACTAAATTGAAATTACGTACAATTTTCAAATTTCTTGTACTTGCTAACTTTGCGACCTCGGGCAGCTATGTTACCATGGATGAATCACACAAGATTTGACTTCATAGACTAGAGCTGAAGTCGCGCCAACTGCTTAACTCAAAATACAGTCAAGAAAGTAGCTCTGAAGATGAGAACCGGCATCGACCATAAGCACTACCGTGAAATTACGTACAATTTTCAAATTTCTTGTACATGCTAACTTTGCGACCTCGGGCAGCTATGTTATAATGGAGGAACCACACAACATTTTACTTTATAGGCTAGAACTGAAGTCGCGCCAACAGCTTCACTCAAAATACAGTCAAGAAAGTAGCTCTGAAGATGAGAACCGGCATTGACCATAAGCACTACCGTGAAATTACATACAATTTTCAAATTTCTTGTACTTGCTAACTTTGCAACCTCGGGCAGCTATGTTACCATGGAGGAGCCACACAAGATTTGACTTTATAGGCTAGAACTGAAGTCGCGCCAACTGCTTAACTCAAAATACAGTCAAGAAAGTAACTCTGAAGCCGAGAAACGGCATCGACCATAAGCAGTACTGTGAAATTACGTACAATTTTCAAATTTCTTGTACTTGCTAAGTTTGCTACCTCGGGCAGCTATGTTACCATGGATGAATCACACAAGATTTGACTTTATAGACTAGAACTGAAGTCGCGCCAACAGCTTCAATCAAAATACAGTCAAGAAAGTAGCTCTGAAGATAAGAACCGGCATTGACCATAAGCACTACCGTGAAATTACATACAATTTTCAAATTTCTTGTACTTGCTAACTTTGCAACCTCGGGCAGCTATGTTACCATGGAGGAACCACACAAGATTTGACTTTATAGGCTAGAACTGAAGTCGCGCCAACTGCTTAACTCAAAATACAGTCAAGAAAGTAACTCTGAAGCCGAGAAACGGCATCGACCATAAGCAGTACTGTGAAATTACGTACAATTTTCAAATTTCTTGTACTTGCTAACTTTGCTACCTCGGGCAGCTATGTTACCATGGATGAATCACACAAGATTTGACTTTATAGGCTAGAACTGATGTCGCGCCAACTGTTTAGCTCAAAATACAGTCAAGAAAGTAGCTCTGAAGCCGAGAAACGGCATCGACCATAAGCACTAAAGTGAAATTACGTACAATTTTCAAATTTCTTGTACTTGCTAACTTTGCGACCTCGGGCAGCTATGTTACCATCTGGGAACTGCACAACATTTGACTTTATAGACTAGAGCTGAAGTCGCGCCAACTGCTTAACTCAAAATACAGTCAAGAAAGTAGCTCTGAAGATGAGAACCGGCATCGACCATAAGCACTACCGTGAAATTACGTACAATTTTCAAATTTCTTGTACATGCTAACTTTGCGACCTCGGGCAGCTATGTTATAATGGAGGAACCACACAACATTTTACTTTATAGGCTAGAACTGAAGTCGCGCCAACAGCTTCACTCAAAATACAGTCAAGAAAGTAGCTCTGAAGATGAGAACCGGCATTGACTATAAGCACTACCGTGAAATTACATACAATTTTCAAATTTCTTGTACTTGCTAACTTTGCAACCTCGGGCAGCTATGTTACCATGGAGGAGCCACACAAGATTTGACTTTATAGGCTAGAACTGAAGTCGCGCCAACTGCTTAACTCAAAATACAGTCAAGAAAGTAACTCTGAAGCCGAGAAACGGCATCGACCATAAGCAGTACTGTGAAATTACGTACAATTTTCAAATTTCTTGTACTTGCTAACTTTGCTACCTCGGGCAGCTATGTTACCATGGATGAATCACACAAGATTTGACTTTATAGGCTAGAACTGATGTCGCGCCAACTGTTTAGCTCAAAATACAGTCAAGAAAGTAGCTCTGAAGCCGAGAACCGGCATCGACCATAAGCACTACCGTGAAATTACGTACACTTTTCAAATTTCTTGTACTTGCTAATTTTGCGACCTCGGGCAGCTATGTTACCATCTAGGAACTGCACAACATTTGACTTTATAGGCTAGAACTGAAGTCGCGCCAACTGCTTAACTCAAAATACAGTCGAGAAAGTAGCTCTGAAGCCGAGAAACGGCATCGACCATAAGCACTAAAGTGAAATTACGTACAATTTTCAAATTTCTTGTACTTGCTAACTTTGCGGCCTCGGGCAACTATGTTACCATCTAGGAACTGCACAACATTTGACTTTATAGGCTAGAACTGAAGTCGCGCCAACTGCTTAACTCAAAATACAGTCGAGAAAGTAGCTCTGAAGCCGAGAAACGGCATCGACCATAAGCACTAAAGTGAAATTACGTACAATTTTCAAATTTCTTGTACTTGCTAACTTTGCTACCTCGGGCAGCTATGTTACCATGGATGAATCACACAAGATTTGACTTTATAGGCTAGAACTGATGTCGCGCCAACTGTTTAGCTCAAAATACAGTCAAGAAAGTAGCTCTGAAGCCGAGAAACGGCATCGACCATAAGCACTAAAGTGAAATTACGTACAATTTTCAAATTTCTTGTACTTGCTAACTTTGCGACCTCGGGCAGCTATGTTACCATCTGGGAACTGCACAACATTTGACTTTATAGACTAGAGCTGAAGTCGCGCCAACTGCTTAACTCAAAATGCAGTCAAGAAAGTAGCTCTGAAGATGAGAACCGGCATCGACCATAAGCACTACCGTGAAATTACGAACAATTTTCAAATTTCTTGTACATGCTAACTTTGCGACCTCGGGCAGCTATGTTATAATGGAGGAACCACACAACATTTTACTTTATAGGCTAGAACTGAAGCCGCGCCAACTGCTTAACTCAAAATACAGTCAAGAAAGTAACTCTGAAGCCGAGAAACGGCATCGACCATAAGCAGTACTGTGAAATTACGTACAATTTTCAAATTTCTTGTACTTGCTAACTTTGCTACCTCGGGCAGCTATGTTACCATGGATGAATCACACAAGATTTGACTTTATAGGCTAGAACTGATGTCGCGCCAACAGCTTCACTCAAAATACAGTCAAGAAAGTAGCTCTGAAGATGAGAACCGGCATTGACCATAAGCACTACCGTGAAATTACATACAATTTTCAAATTTCTTGTACTTGCTAACTTTGCAACCTCGGGCAGCTATGTTACCATGGAGGAGCCACACAAGATTTGACTTTATAGGCTAGAACTGAAGTCGCGCCAACTGCTTAACTCAAAATACAGTCAAGAAAGTAGCTCTGAAGCCGAGAAACGGCATCGACCATAAGCACTAAAGTGAAATTACGTACAATTTTCAAATTTCTTGTACTTGCTAACTTTGCGACCTCGGGCAGCTATGTTACCATCTGGGAACTGCACAATATTTGACTTTATAGACTAGAGCTGAAGTCGCGCCAACTGCTTAACTCAAAATACAGTCAAGAAAGTAGCTCTGAAGATGAGAACCGGCATCGACCATAAGCACTACCGTGAAATTACGAACAATTTTCAAATTTCTTGTACATGCTAACTTTGCGACCTCGGGCAGCTATGTTATAATGGAGGAACCACAAAACATTTTACTTTATAGGCTAGAACTGAAGTCGCGCCAACAGCTTCACTCAAAATACAGTCAAGAAAGTAGCTCTGAAGATGAGAACCGGCATTGACCATAAGCACTACCGTGAAATTACATACAATTTTCAAATTTCTTGTACTTGCTAACTTTGCAACCTCGGGCAGCTATGTTACCATGGAGGAGCCACACAAGATTTGACTTTATAGGCTAGAACTGAAGTCGCGCCAACTGCTTAACTCAAAATACAGTCAAGAAAGTAACTCTGAAGCCGAGAAACGGCATCGACCATAAGCAGTACTGTGAAATTACGTACAATTTTCAAATTTCTTGTACTTGCTAACTTTGCTACCTCGGGCAGCTATGTTACCATGGATGAATCACACAAGATTTGACTTTATAGGCTAGAACTGATGTCGCGCCAACTGTTTAGCTCAAAATACAGTCGAGAAAGTAGCTCTGAAGCCGAGAACCGGCATCGACCATAAGCACTACCGTGAAATTACGTACACTTTTCAAATTTCTTGTACTTGCTAACTTTGCGACCTCGGGCAGCTATGTTACCATCTAGGAACCACACAAGATTTGACTTTATAGGCTAGAACTGAAGTCGCGCCAACTGCTTAACTCAAAATACAGTCGAGAAAGTAGCTCTGAAGCCGAGAAACGGCATCGACCATAAGCACTAAAGTGAAATTACGTATAATTTTCAAATTTCTTGTACTTGCTAACTTTGCGACCTCGGGCAGCAATGTTACCATCTAGGAACTACACAACATTTGACTTTATAGGCTAGAACTGAAGTCGCGCCAACTGCTTAACTCAAAATACAGTCGAGAAAGTAGCTCTGAAGCCGAGAAACGGCATCGACCATAAGCACTAAAGTGAAATTACGTACAATTTTCAAATTTCTTGTACTTGCTAACTTTGCGACCTCGGGCAGCTATGTTACCATCTAGGAACCACACAAGATTTGACTTTATAGGCTAGAACTGAAGTCGCGCCAACAGCTTAACTCAAAATGCAGTCAAGAAAGTAGCTCTGAAGATGAGAACCGGCATCGACCACAAGCACTAAAGTGAAATTACGTACAATTTTCAAATTTCTTGTACTTGCTAACTTTGCGACCTCGGGCAGCTATGTTACCATCTAGGAACTACACAACATTTGACTTTATAGGCTAGAACTGAAGTCGCGCCAACTGCTTAACTCAAAATACAGTCGAGAAAGTAGCTCTGAAGCCGAGAAACGGCATCGACCATAAGCACTAAAGTGAAATTACGTACAATTTTCAAATTTCTTGTACTTGCTAACTTTGCGACCTCGGGCAGCTATGTTACCATCTAGGAACTGCACAACATTTGACTTTATAGGCTAGAACTGAAGTCGCGCCAACTGCTTAACTCAAAATACAGTCAAGAAAGTAACTCTGAAGCCGAGAAACGGCATCGACCATAAGCAGTACTGTGAAATTACGTACAATTTTCAAATTTCTTGTACTTGCTAACTTTGCTACCTCGGGCAGCTATGTTACCATGGATGAATCACACAAGATTTGACTTTATAGGCTAGAACTGATGTCGCGCCAACTGTTTAGCTCAAAATACAGTCAAGAAAGTAGCTCTGAAGCCGAGAAACGGCATCGACCATAAGCACTAAAGTGAAATTACGTACAATTTTCAAATTTCTTGTACTTGCTAACTTTGCGACCTCGGGCAGCTATGTTACCATCTAGGAACTGCACAACATTTGACTTTATAGGCTAGAACTGAAGTCGCGCCAACAGCTTAACTCAAAATGCAGTCAAGAAAGTAGCTCTGAAGATGAGAACCGGCATCGACCATAAGCACTAAAGTGAAATTACGTACAATTTTCAAATTTCTTGTACTTGCTAACTTTGCTACCTCGGGCAGCCATGTTACCATGGAAGAATCACACAAGATTTGACTTTATAGGCTAGAACTGATGTCGCGCCAACTGTTTAGCTCAAAATACAGTCAAGAAAATAGCTCTGAAGCCGAGAAACGGCATCGACCATAAGCACTAAAGTGAAATTACGTACAATTTTCAAATTTCTTGTACTTGCTAACTTTGCGACCTCGGGCAGCTATGTTACCATCTAGGAACCACACAAGATTTGACTTTATAGGCTAGAACTGAAGTCGCGCCAACTGCTTAACTCAAAATACAGTCAAGAAAGTAGCTCTGAAGCCGAGAAACGGCATCGACCATAAGCACTAAAGTGAAATTACGTACAATTTTCAAATTTCTTGTACTTGCTAACTTTGCGACCTCGGGCAGGTATGTTACCATGGAGGAACCACATAAGATTTGACTTTATGTGCTAGAACTGAAGTCGCGCCAACTGCTTAACTCAAAATACAGTCGAGAAAGTAGCTCTGAAGCCGAGAAACGGCATCGACCATAAGCACTAAAGTGAAATTACATACAATTTTCAAATTTCTTGTACTTGCTAACTTTGCGACCTCGGGCAGCTACGTTACCATCTAGGAACTGCACAACATTTGACTTTATAGGCTAGAACTGAAGTCGCGCCAACAGCTTAACTCAAAATGCAGTCAAGAAAGTAGCTCTGAAGATGAGAACCGGCATCGACCATAAGCATTAAAGTGAAATTACGTACAATTTTCAAATTTCTTGTACTTGCTAACTTTGCTACCTCGGGCAGCCATGTTACCATGGATGAATCACACAAGATTTGACTTTATAGGCTAGAACTGATGTCGCGCCAACTGTTTAGCTCAAAATACAGTCAAGAAAGTAGCTCTGAAGCCGAGAAACGGCATCGACCATAAGCACTGAAGTGAAATTACGTACAATTTTCAAATTTCTTGTACTTGCTAACTTTGCGACCTCGGGCAGCTATGTTACCGTCTAGGAACTGCACAACATTTGACTTTATAGGCTAGAACTGAAGTCGCGCCAACAGCTTAACTCAAAATGCAGTCAAGAAAGTAGCTCTGAAGATGAGAACCGGCATCGACCATAAGCACTAAAGTGAAATTACGTACAATTTTCAAATTTCTTGTACTTGCTAACTTTGCGACCTCGGGCAGCTACGTTACCATCTAGGAACTGCACAACATTTGACTCTATAGGCTAGAACTGAAGTCGCGCCAACAGCTTAACTCAAAATGCAGTCAAGAAAGTAGCTCTGAAGATGAGAACCGGCATCGACCATAAGCACTAAAGTGAAATTACGTACAATTTTCAAATTTCTTGTACTTGCTAACTTTGCTACCTCGGGCAGCCATGTTACCATGGATGAATCACACAAGATTTGACTTTATAGGCTAGAACTGATGTCGCGCCAACTGTTTAGCTCAAAATACAGTCAAGAAAGTAGCTCTGAAGCCGAGAAACGGCATCGACCATAAGCAGTACTGTGAAATTACGTACAATTTTCAAATTTCTTGTACTTGCTAACTTTGCGACCTCGGGCAGATGTTACCATCTAGGAACTGCACAACATTTGACTTTATAGGCTAGAACTGAAGTCGCGCCAACAGTTTAACTCAAAATGCAGTCAAGAAAGTAGCTCTGAAGATGAGAACCGGCATCGACCATAAGCACTGAAGTGAAATTACGTACAATTTTCAAATTTCTTGTACTTGCTAACTTTGCGACCTCGGGCAGCTATGTTACCATCTAGGAACTGCACAACATTTGACTTTATAGGCTAGAACTGAAGTCACGCCAACAGCTTAACTCAAAATGCAGTCAAGAAAGTAGCTCTGAAGATGAGAACCGGCATCGACCATAAGCACTAAAGTGAAATTACGTACAATTTTCAAATTTCTTGTACTTGCTAACTTTGCTACCTCGGGCAGCTATGTTACCATAGATGAATCACACAAGATTTGACTTTATAGGCTAGAACTGATGTCGCGCCAACTGTTTAGCTCAAAATACAGTCGAGAAAGTAGCTCTGAAGCCGAGAACCGGCATCGACCATAAGCACTACCGTGAAATTACGTACACTTTTCAAATTTCTTGTACTTGCTAACTTTGCGACCTCGGGCAGCTATGTTACCATCTAGGAACCACACAAGATTTGACTTTATAGGCTAGAACTGAAGTCGCGCCAACTGCTTAACTCAAAATACAGTCGAGAAAGTAGCTCTGAAGCCGAGAAACGGCATCGACCATAAGCACTAAAGTGAAATTACGTACAATTTTCAAATTTCTTGTACTTGCTAACTTTGCGACCTCGGGCAGCTATGTTACCATCTAGGAACTACACAACATTTGACTTTATAGGCTAGAACTGAAGTCGCGCCAACTGCTTAACTCAAAATACAGTCGAGAAAGTAGCTCTAAAGCCGAGAAACGGCATCGACCATAAGCACTAAAGTGAAATTACGTACAATTTTCAAATTTCTTGTACTTGCTAACTTTGCGACCTCGGGCAGCTATGTTACCATCTAGGAACTGCACAACATTTGACTTTATAGGCTAGAACTGAAGTCGCGCCAACTGCTTAACTCAAAATACAGTCAAGAAAGTAACTCTGAAGCCGAGAAACGGCATCGACCATAAGCAGTACTGTGAAATTACGTACAATTTTCAAATTTCTTGTACTTGCTAACTTTGCGACCTCGGGCAGATGTTACCATCTAGGAACTGCACAACATTTGACTTTATAGGCTAGAACTGAAGTCGCGCCAACAGTTTAACTCAAAATGCAGTCAAGAAAGTAGCTCTGAAGATGAGAACCGGCATCGACCATAAGCACTGAAGTGAAATTACGTACAATTTTCAAATTTCTTGTACTTGCTAACTTTGCGACCTCGGGCAGCTATGTTACCATCTAGGAACTGCACAACATTTGACTTTATAGGCTAGAACTGAAGTCACGCCAACAGCTTAACTCAAAATGCAGTCAAGAAAGTAGCTCTGAAGATGAGAACCGGCATCGACCATAAGCACTAAAGTGAAATTACGTACAATTTTCAAATTTCTTGTACTTGCTAACTTTGCTACCTCGGGCAGCTATGTTACCATAGATGAATCACACAAGATTTGACTTTATAGGCTAGAACTGATGTCGCGCCAACTGTTTAGCTCAAAATACAGTCGAGAAAGTAGCTCTGAAGCCGAGAACCGGCATCGACCATAAGCACTACCGTGAAATTACGTACACTTTTCAAATTTCTTGTACTTGCTAACTTTGCGACCTCGGGCAGCTATGTTACCATCTAGGAACCACACAAGATTTGACTTTATAGGCTAGAACTGAAGTCGCGCCAACTGCTTAACTCAAAATACAGTCGAGAAAGTAGCTCTGAAGCCGAGAAACGGCATCGACCATAAGCACTAAAGTGAAATTACGTACAATTTTCAAATTTCTTGTACTTGCTAACTTTGCGACCTCGGGCAGCTATGTTACCATCTAGGAACTACACAACATTTGACTTTATAGGCTAGAACTGAAGTCGCGCCAACTGCTTAACTCAAAATACAGTCGAGAAAGTAGCTCTAAAGCCGAGAAACGGCATCGACCATAAGCACTAAAGTGAAATTACGTACAATTTTCAAATTTCTTGTACTTGCTAACTTTGCGACCTCGGGCAGCTATGTTACCATCTAGGAACTGCACAACATTTGACTTTATAGGCTAGAACTGAAGTCGCGCCAACTGCTTAACTCAAAATATAGTCAAGAAAGTAACTCTGAAGCCGAGAAACGGCATCGACCATAAGCAGTACTGTGAAATTACGTACAATTTTCAAATTTCTTGTACTTGCTAACTTTGCGATCTCGGGCAGCTATGTTACCATCTAGGAACTGCACAACATTTGACTTTATAGGCTAGAACTGAAGTCGCGCCAACAGCTTAACTCAAAATGCAGTCAAGAAAGTAGCTCTGAAGATGAGAACCGGCATCGACCACAAGCACTAAAGTGAAATTACGTACAATTTTCAAATTTCTTGTACTTGCTAACTTTGCGACCTCGGGCAGCTATGTTACCATCTAGGAACTACACAACATTTGACTTTATAGGCTAGAACTGAAGTCGCGCCAACTGCTTAACTCAAAATACAGTCGAGAAAGTAGCTCTGAAGCCGAGAAACGGCATCGACCATAAGCACTAAAGTGAAATTACGTACAATTTTCAAATTTCTTGTACTTGCTAACTTTGCGACCTCGGGCAGCTATGTTACCATCTAGGAACTGCACAACATTTGACTTTATAGGCTAGAACTGAAGTCGCGCCAACTGCTTAACTCAAAATACAGTCAAGAAAGTAACTCTGAAGCCGAGAAACGGCATCGACCATAAGCAGTACTGTGAAATTACATACAATTTTCAAATTTCTTGTACTTGCTAACTTTGCTACCTCGGGCAGCTATGTTACCATGGATGAATCACACAAGATTTGACTTTATAGGCTAGAACTGATGTCGCGCCAACAGCTTCACTCAAAATACAGTCAAGAAAGTAGCTCTGAAGATGAGAACCGGCATTGACCATAAGCACTACCGTGAAATTACATACAATTTTCAAATTTCTTGTACTTGCTAACTTTGCAACCTCGGGCAGCTATGTTACCATGGAGGAGCCACACAAGATTTGACTTTATAGGCTAGAACTGAAGTCGCGCCAACTGCTTAACTCAAAATACAGTCAAGAAAGTAACTCTGAAGCCGAGAAACGGCATCGACCATAAGCAGTACTGTGAAATTACGTACAATTTTCAAATTTCTTGTACTTGCTAACTTTGCTACCTCGGGCAGCTATGTTACCATGGATGAATCACACAAGATTTGACTTTATAGGCTAGAACTGATGTCGCGCCAACTGTTTAGCTCAAAATACAGTCAAGAAAGTAGCTCTGAAGCCGAGAACCGGCATCGACCATAAGCACTACCGTGAAATTACGTACACTTTTCAAATTTCTTGTACTTGCTAACTTTGCGACCTCGGGCAGCTATGTTACCATCTAGGAACTGCACAACATTTGACTTTATAGGCTAGAACTGAAGTCGCGCCAACTGCTTAACTCAAAATACAGTCGAGAAAGTAGCTCTGAAGCCGAGAAACGGCATCGACCATAAGCACTAAAGTGAAATTACGTACAATTTTCAAATTTCTTGTACTTGCTAACTTTGCGGCCTCGGGCAGCTATGTTACCATCTAGGAACTGCACAACATTTGACTTTATAGGCTAGAACTGAAGTCGCGCCAACTGCTTAACTCAAAATACAGTCGAGAAAGTAGCTCTGAAGCCGAGAAACGGCATCGACCATAAGCACTAAAGTGAAATTACGTACAATTTTCAAATTTCTTGTACTTGCTAACTTTGCTACCTCGGGCAGCTATGTTACCATGGATGAATCACACAAGATTTGACTTTATAGGCTAGAACTGATGTCGCGCCAACTGTTTAGCTCAAAATACAGTCAAGAAAGTAGCTCTGAAGCCGAGAAACGGCATCGACCATAAGCACTAAAGTGAAATTACGTACAATTTTCAAATTTCTTGTACTTGCTAACTTTGCGACCTCGGGCAGCTATGTTACCATCTGGGAACTGCACAACATTTGACTTTATAGACTAGAGCTGAAGTCGCGCCAACTGCTTAACTCAAAATGCAGTCAAGAAAGTAGCTCTGAAGATGAGAACCGGCATCGACCATAAGCACTACCGTGAAATTACGAACAATTTTCAAATTTCTTGTACATGCTAACTTTGCGACCTCGGGCAGCTATGTTATAATGGAGGAACCACACAACATTTTACTTTATAGGCTAGAACTGAAGCCGCGCCAACTGCGTAACTCAAAGTACAGTCAAGAAAGTAACTCTGAAGCCGAGAAACGGCATCGACCATAAGCAGTACTGTGAAATTACGTACAATTTTCAAATTTCTTGTACTTGCTAACTTTGCTACCTCGGGCAGCTATGTTACCATGGATGAATCACACAAGATTTGACTTTATAGGCTAGAACTGATGTCGCGCCAACAGCTTCACTCAAAATACAGTCAAGAAAGTAGCTCTGAAGATGAGAACCGGCATTGACCATAAGCACTACCGTGAAATTACATACAATTTTCAAATTTCTTGTACTTGCTAACTTTGCAACCTCGGGCAGCTATGTTACCATGGAGGAGCCACACAAGATTTGACTTTATAGGCTAGAACTGAAGTCGCGCCAACTGCTTAACTCAAAATACAGTCAAGAAAGTAGCTCTGAAGCCGAGAAACGGCATCGACCATAAGCACTAAAGTGAAATTACGTACAATTTTCAAATTTCTTGTACTTGCTAACTTTGCGACCTCGGGCAGCTATGTTACCATCTGGGAACTGCACAATATTTGACTTTATAGGCTAGAGCTGAAGTCGCGCCAACTGCTTAACTCAAAATGCAGTCAAGAAAGTAGCTCTGAAGATGAGAACCGGCATCGACCATAAGCACTAAAGTGAAATTACGTACAATTTTCAAATTTCTTGTACTTGCTAACTTTGCTACCTCGGGCAGCCATGTTACCATGGAAGAATCACACAAGATTTGACTTTATAGGCTAGAACTGATGTCGCGCCAACTGTTTAGCTCAAAATACAGTCAAGAAAGTAGCTCTGAAGCCGAGAAACGGCATCGACCATAAGCACTAAAGTGAAATTACGTACAATTTTCAAATTTCTTGTACTTGCTAACTTTGCGACCTCGGGCAGCTATGTTACCATCTAGGAACTGCACAACATTTGACTTTATAGGCTAGAACTGAAGTCGCGCCAACAGCTTAACTCAAAATGCAGTCAAGAAAGTAGCTCTGAAGATGAGAACCGGCATCGACCATAAGCACTAAAGTGAAATTACGTACAATTTTCAAATTTCTTGTACTTGCTAACTTTGCTACCTCGGGCAGCTATGTTACCATCTAGGAACCACACAAGATTTGACTTTATAGGCTAGAACTGAAGTCGCGCCAACTGCTTAACTCAAAATACAGTCGAGAAAGTAGCTCTGAAGCCGAGAAACGGCATCGACCATAAGCAGTACTGTGAAATTACGTACAATTTTCAAATTTCTTGTACTTGCTAACTTTGCTACCTCGGGCAGCTATGTTACCATGGATGAATCACACAAGATTTGACTTTATAGGCTAGAACTGATGTCGCGCCAACTGTTTAGCTCAAAATACAGTCAAGAAAGTAGCTCTGAAGCCGAGAAACGGCATCGACCATAAGCACTAAAGTGAAATTACGTACAATTTTCAAATTTCTTGTACTTGCTAACTTTGCGACCTCGGGCAGCTATGTTACCATCTAGGAACTGCACAACATTTGACTTTATAGGCTAGAACTGAAGTCGCGCCAACAGCTTAACTCAAAATGCAGTCAAGAAAGTAGCTCTGAAGATGAGAACCGGCATCGACCATAAGCACTAAAGTGAAATTACGTACAATTTTCAAATTTCTTGTACTTGCTAACTTTGCTACCTCGGGCAGCCATGTTACCATGGAAGAATCACACAAGATTTGACTTTATAGGCTAGAACTGATGTCGCGCCAACTGTTTAGCTCAAAATACAGTCAAGAAAATAGCTCTGAAGCCGAGAAACGGCATCGACCATAAGCACTAAAGTGAAATTACGTACAATTTTCAAATTTCTTGTACTTGCTAACTTTGCGACCTCGGGCAGCTATGTTACCATCTAGGAACCACACAAGATTTGACTTTATAGGCTAGAACTGAAGTCGCGCCAACTGCTTAACTCAAAATACAGTCAAGAAAGTAGCTCTGAAGCCGAGAAACGGCATCGACCATAAGCACTAAAGTGAAATTACGTACAATTTTCAAATTTCTTGTACTTGCTAACTTTGCGACCTCGGGCAGGTATGTTACCATGGAGGAACCACATAAGATTTGACTTTATGTGCTAGAACTGAAGTCGCGCCAACTGCTTAACTCAAAATACAGTCGAGAAAGTAGCTCTGAAGCCGAGAAACGGCATCGACCATAAGCACTAAAGTGAAATTACATACAATTTTCAAATTTCTTGTACTTGCTAACTTTGCGACCTCGGGCAGCTACGTTACCATCTAGGAACTGCACAACATTTGACTTTATAGGCTAGAACTGAAGTCGCGCCAACAGCTTAACTCAAAATGCAGTCAAGAAAGTAGCTCTGAAGATGAGAACCGGCATCGACCATAAGCATTAAAGTGAAATTACGTACAATTTTCAAATTTCTTGTACTTGCTAACTTTGCTACCTCGGGCAGCCATGTTACCATGGATGAATCACACAAGATTTGACTTTATAGGCTAGAACTGATGTCGCGCCAACTGTTTAGCTCAAAATACAGTCAAGAAAGTAGCTCTGAAGCCGAGAAACGGCATCGACCATAAGCACTGAAGTGAAATTACGTACAATTTTCAAATTTCTTGTACTTGCTAACTTTGCGACCTCGGGCAGCTATGTTACCGTCTAGGAACTGCACAACATTTGACTTTATAGGCTAGAACTGAAGTCGCGCCAACAGCTTAACTCAAAATGCAGTCAAGAAAGTAGCTCTGAAGATGAGAACCGGCATCGACCATAAGCACTAAAGTGAAATTACGTACAATTTTCAAATTTCTTGTACTTGCTAACTTTGCGACCTCGGGCAGCTACGTTACCATCTAGGAACTGCACAACATTTGACTTTATAGGCTAGAACTGAAGTCGCGCCAACAGCTTAACTCAAAATGCAGTCAAGAAAGTAGCTCTGAAGATGAGAACCGGCATCGACCATAAGCACTAAAGTGAAATTACGTACAATTTTCAAATTTCTTGTACTTGCTAACTTTGCTACCTCGGGCAGCCATGTTACCATGGATGAATCACACAAGATTTGACTTTATAGGCTAGAACTGATGTCGCGCCAACTGTTTAGCTCAAAATACAGTCAAGAAAGTAGCTCTGAAGCCGAGAAACGGCATCGACCATAAGCACTAAAGTGAAATTACGTACAATTTTCAAATTTCTTGTACTTGCTAACTTTGCGACCTCGGGCAGATGTTACCATCTAGGAACTGCACAACATTTGACTTTATAGGCTAGAACTGAAGTCGCGCCAACAGTTTAACTCAAAATGCAGTCAAGAAAGTAGCTCTGAAGATGAGAACCGGCATCGACCATAAGCACTGAAGTGAAATTACGTACAATTTTCAAATTTCTTGTACTTGCTAACTTTGCGACCTCGGGCAGCTATGTTACCATCTAGGAACTGCACAACATTTGACTTTATAGGCTAGAACTGAAGTCACGCCAACAGCTTAACTCAAAATGCAGTCAAGAAAGTAGCTCTGAAGATGAGAACCGGCATCGACCATAAGCACTAAAGTGAAATTACGTACAATTTTCAAATTTCTTGTACTTGCTAACTTTGCTACCTCGGGCAGCTATGTTACCATAGATGAATCACACAAGATTTGACTTTATAGGCTAGAACTGATGTCGCGCCAACTGTTTAGCTCAAAATACAGTCGAGAAAGTAGCTCTGAAGCCGAGAACCGGCATCGACCATAAGCACTACCGTGAAATTACGTACACTTTTCAAATTTCTTGTACTTGCTAACTTTGCGACCTCGGGCAGCTATGTTACCATCTAGGAACCACACAAGATTTGACTTTATAGGCTAGAACTGAAGTCGCGCCAACTGCTTAACTCAAAATACAGTCGAGAAAGTAGCTCTGAAGCCGAGAAACGGCATCGACCATAAGCACTAAAGTGAAATTACGTACAATTTTCAAATTTCTTGTACTTGCTAACTTTGCGACCTCGGGCAGCTATGTTACCATCTAGGAACTACACAACATTTGACTTTATAGGCTAGAACTGAAGTCGCGCCAACTGCTTAACTCAAAATACAGTCGAGAAAGTAGCTCTAAAGCCGAGAAACGGCATCGACCATAAGCACTAAAGTGAAATTACGTACAATTTTCAAATTTCTTGTACTTGCTAACTTTGCGACCTCGGGCAGCTATGTTACCATCTAGGAACTGCACAACATTTGACTTTATAGGCTAGAACTGAAGTCGCGCCAACTGCTTAACTCAAAATACAGTCAAGAAAGTAACTCTGAAGCCGAGAAACGGCATCGACCATAAGCAGTACTGTGAAATTACGTACAATTTTCAAATTTCTTGTACTTGCTAACTTTGCGACCTCGGGCAGATGTTACCATCTAGGAACTGCACAACATTTGACTTTATAGGCTAGAACTGAAGTCGCGCCAACAGTTTAACTCAAAATGCAGTCAAGAAAGTAGCTCTGAAGATGAGAACCGGCATCGACCATAAGCACTGAAGTGAAATTACGTACAATTTTCAAATTTCTTGTACTTGCTAACTTTGCGACCTCGGGCAGCTATGTTACCATCTAGGAACTGCACAACATTTGACTTTATAGGCTAGAACTGAAGTCACGCCAACAGCTTAACTCAAAATGCAGTCAAGAAAGTAGCTCTGAAGATGAGAACCGGCATCGACCATAAGCACTAAAGTGAAATTACGTACAATTTTCAAATTTCTTGTACTTGCTAACTTTGCTACCTCGGGCAGCTATGTTACCATAGATGAATCACACAAGATTTGACTTTATAGGCTAGAACTGATGTCGCGCCAACTGTTTAGCTCAAAATACAGTCGAGAAAGTAGCTCTGAAGCCGAGAACCGGCATCGACCATAAGCACTACCGTGAAATTACGTACACTTTTCAAATTTCTTGTACTTGCTAACTTTGCGACCTCGGGCAGCTATGTTACCATCTAGGAACCACACAAGATTTGACTTTATAGGCTAGAACTGAAGTCGCGCCAACTGCTTAACTCAAAATACAGTCGAGAAAGTAGCTCTGAAGCCGAGAAACGGCATCGACCATAAGCACTAAAGTGAAATTACGTACAATTTTCAAATTTCTTGTACTTGCTAACTTTGCGACCTCGGGCAGCTATGTTACCATCTAGGAACTACACAACATTTGACTTTATAGGCTAGAACTGAAGTCGCGCCAACTGCTTAACTCAAAATACAGTCGAGAAAGTAGCTCTAAAGCCGAGAAACGGCATCGACCATAAGCACTAAAGTGAAATTACGTACAATTTTCAAATTTCTTGTACTTGCTAACTTTGCGACCTCGGGCAGCTATGTTACCATCTAGGAACTGCACAACATTTGACTTTATAGGCTAGAACTGAAGTCGCGCCAACTGCTTAACTCAAAATATAGTCAAGAAAGTAACTCTGAAGCCGAGAAACGGCATCGACCATAAGCAGTACTGTGAAATTACGTACAATTTTCAAATTTCTTGTACTTGCTAACTTTGCGATCTCGGGCAGCTATGTTACCATCTAGGAACTGCACAACATTTGACTTTATAGGCTAGAACTGAAGTCGCGCCAACAGCTTAACTCAAAATGCAGTCAAGAAAGTAGCTCTGAAGATGAGAACCGGCATCGACCACAAGCACTAAAGTGAAATTACGTACAATTTTCAAATTTCTTGTACTTGCTAACTTTGCGACCTCGGGCAGCTATGTTACCATCTAGGAACTACACAACATTTGACTTTATAGGCTAGAACTGAAGTCGCGCCAACTGCTTAACTCAAAATACAGTCGAGAAAGTAGCTCTGAAGCCGAGAAACGGCATCGACCATAAGCACTAAAGTGAAATTACGTACAATTTTCAAATTTCTTGTACTTGCTAACTTTGCGACCTCGGGCAGCTATGTTACCATCTAGGAACTGCACAACATTTGACTTTATAGGCTAGAACTGAAGTCGCGCCAACTGCTTAACTCAAAATACAGTCAAGAAAGTAACTCTGAAGCCGAGAAACGGCATCGACCATAAGCAGTACTGTGAAATTACGTACAATTTTCAAATTTCTTGTACTTGCTAACTTTGCTACCTCGGGCAGCTATGTTACCATGGATGAATCACACAAGATTTGACTTTATAGGCTAGAACTGATGTCGCGCCAACAGCTTCACTCAAAATACAGTCAAGAAAGTAGCTCTGAAGATGAGAACCGGCATTGACCATAAGCACTACCGTGAAATTACATACAATTTTCAAATTTCTTGTACTTGCTAACTTTGCAACCTCGGGCAGCTATGTTACCATGGAGGAGCCACACAAGATTTGACTTTATAGGCTAGAACTGAAGTCGCGCCAACTGCTTAACTCAAAATACAGTCAAGAAAGTAACTCTGAAGCCGAGAAACGGCATCGACCATAAGCAGTACTGTGAAATTACGTACAATTTTCAAATTTCTTGTACTTGCTAACTTTGCTACCTCGGGCAGCTATGTTACCATGGATGAATCACACAAGATTTGACTTTATAGGCTAGAACTGATGTCGCGCCAACTGTTTAGCTCAAAATACAGTCAAGAAAGTAGCTCTGAAGCCGAGAACCGGCATCGACCATAAGCACTACCGTGAAATTACGTACACTTTTCAAATTTCTTGTACTTGCTAACTTTGCGACCTCGGGCAGCTATGTTACCATCTAGGAACTGCACAACATTTGACTTTATAGGCTAGAACTGAAGTCGCGCCAACTGCTTAACTCAAAATACAGTCGAGAAAGTAGCTCTGAAGCCGAGAAACGGCATCGACCATAAGCACTAAAGTGAAATTACGTACAATTTTCAAATTTCTTGTACTTGCTAACTTTGCGGCCTCGGGCAGCTATGTTACCATCTAGGAACTGCACAACATTTGACTTTATAGGCTAGAACTGAAGTCGCGCCAACTGCTTAACTCAAAATACAGTCGAGAAAGTAGCTCTGAAGCCGAGAAACGGCATCGACCATAAGCACTAAAGTGAAATTACGTACAATTTTCAAATTTCTTGTACTTGCTAACTTTGCTACCTCGGGCAGCTATGTTACCATGGATGAATCACACAAGATTTGACTTTATAGGCTAGAACTGATGTCGCGCCAACTGTTTAGCTCAAAATACAGTCAAGAAAGTAGCTCTGAAGCCGAGAAACGGCATCGACCATAAGCACTAAAGTGAAATTACGTACAATTTTCAAATTTCTTGTACTTGCTAACTTTGCGACCTCGGGCAGCTATGTTACCATCTGGGAACTGCACAACATTTGACTTTATAGACTAGAGCTGAAGTCGCGCCAACTGCTTAACTCAAAATGCAGTCAAGAAAGTAGCTCTGAAGATGAGAACCGGCATCGACCATAAGCACTACCGTGAAATTACGAACAATTTTCAAATTTCTTGTACATGCTAACTTTGCGACCTCGGGCAGCTATGTTATAATGGAGGAACCACACAACATTTTACTTTATAGGCTAGAACTGAAGCCGCGCCAACTGCGTAACTCAAAGTACAGTCAAGAAAGTAACTCTGAAGCCGAGAAACGGCATCGACCATAAGCAGTACTGTGAAATTACGTACAATTTTCAAATTTCTTGTACTTGCTAACTTTGCTACCTCGGGCAGCTATGTTACCATGGATGAATCACACAAGATTTGACTTTATAGGCTAGAACTGATGTCGCGCCAACAGCTTCACTCAAAATACAGTCAAGAAAGTAGCTCTGAAGATGAGAACCGGCATTGACCATAAGCACTACCGTGAAATTACATACAATTTTCAAATTTCTTGTACTTGCTAACTTTGCAACCTCGGGCAGCTATGTTACCATGGAGGAGCCACACAAGATTTGACTTTATAGGCTAGAACTGAAGTCGCGCCAACTGCTTAACTCAAAATACAGTCAAGAAAGTAGCTCTGAAGCCGAGAAACGGCATCGACCATAAGCACTAAAGTGAAATTACGTACAATTTTCAAATTTCTTGTACTTGCTAAATTTGCGACCTCGGGCAGCTATGTTACCATCTGGGAACTGCACAATATTTGACTTTATAGACTAGAGCCGAAGTCGCGCCAACTGCTTAACTCAAAATACAGTCAAGAAAGTAGCTCTGAAGATGAGAACCGGCATCGACCATAAGCACTACCGTGAAATTACGAACAATTTTCAAATTTCTTGTACATGCTAACTTTGCGACCTCGGGCAGCTATGTTATAATGGAGGAACCACACAACATTTTACTTTATAGGCTAGAACTGAAGTCGCGCCAACAGCTTCACTCAAAATACAGTCAAGAAAGTAGCTCTGAAGATGAGAACCGGCATTGACCATAAGCACTACCGTGAAATTACATACAATTTTCAAATTTCTTGTACTTGCTAACTTTGCAACCTCGGGCAGCTATGTTACCATGGAGGAGCCACACAAGATTTGACTTTATAGGCTAGAACTGAAGTCGCGCCAACTGCTTAACTCAAAATACAGTCAAGAAAGTAACTCTGAAGCCGAGAAACGGCATCGACCATAAGCAGTACTGTGAAATTACGTACAATTTTCAAATTTCTTGTACTTGCTAACTTTGCTACCTCGGGCAGCTATGTTACCATGGATGAATCACACAAGATTTGACTTTATAGGCTAGAACTGATGTCGCGCCAACTGTTTAGCTCAAAATACAGTCAAGAAAGTAGCTCTGAAGCCGAGAAACGGCATCGACCATAAGCACTAAAGTGAAATTACGTACAATTTTCAAATTTCTTGTACTTGCTAACTTTGCGACCTCGGGCAGCTATGTTACCATCTAGGAACTGCACAACATTTGACTTTATAGGCTAGAACTGAAGTCGCGCCAACAGCTTCACTCAAAATGCAGTCAAGAAAGTAGCTCTGAAGATGAGAACCGGCATCGACCATAAGCACTAAAGTGAAATTACGTACAATTTTCAAATTTCTTGTACTTGCTAACTTTGCTACCTCGGGCAGCCATGTTACCATGGAAGAATCACACAAGATTTGACTTTATAGGCTAGAACTGATGTCGCGCCAACTGTTTAGCTCAAAATACAGTCAAGAAAATAGCTCTGAAGCCGAGAAACGGCATCGACCATAAGCACTAAAATGAAATTACGTACAATTTTCAAATTTCTTGTACTTGCTAACTTTGCGACCTCGGGCAGCTATGTTAAAATCTAGGAACCACACAAGATTTGACTTTATAGGCTAGAACTGAAGTCGCGCCAACTGCTTAACTCAAAATACAGTCAAGAAAGTAGCTCTGAAGCCGAGAAACGGCATCGACCATAAGCACTAAAGTGAAATTACGTACAATTTTCAAATTTCTTGTACTTGCTAACTTTGCGACCTCGGGCAGGTATGTTACCATGGAGGAACCACATAAGATTTGACTTTATGTGCTAGAACTGAAGTCGCGCCAACTGCTTAACTCAAAATACAGTCGAGAAAGTAGCTCTGAAGCCGAGAAACGGCATCGACCATAAGCACTAAAGTGAAATTACATACAATTTTCAAATTTCTTGTACTTGCTAACTTTGCGACCTCGGGCAGCTACGTTACCATCTAGGAACTGCACAACATTTGACTTTATAGGCTAGAACTGAAGTCGCGCCAACAGCTTAACTCAAAATGCAGTCAAGAAAGTAGCTCTGAAGATGAGAACCGGCATCGACCATAAGCACTAAAGTGAAATTACGTACAATTTTCAAATTTCTTGTACTTGCTAACTTTGCTACCTCGGGCAGCCATGTTACCATGGATGAATCACACAAGATTTGACTTTATAGGCTAGAACTGATGTCGCGCCAACTGTTTAGCTCAAAATACAGTCAAGAAAGTAGCTCTGAAGCCGAGAAACGGCATCGACCATAAGCACTGAAGTGAAATTACGTACAATTTTCAAATTTCTTGTACTTGCTAACTTTGCGACCTCGGGCAGCTATGTTACCGTCTAGGAACTGCACAACATTTGACTTTATAGGCTAGAACTGAAGTCGCGCCAACAGCTTAACTCAAAATGCAGTCAAGAAAGTAGCTCTGAAGATGAGAACCGGCATCGACCATAAGCACTAAAGTGAAATTACGTACAATTTTCAAATTTCTTGTACTTGCTAACTTTGCGACCTCGGGCAGCTACGTTACCATCTAGGAACTGCACAACATTTGACTTTATAGGCTAGAACTGAAGTCGCGCCAACAGCTTAACTCAAAATGCAGTCAAGAAAGTAGCTCTGAAGATGAGAACCGGCATCGACCATAAGCACTAAAGTGAAATTACGTACAATTTTCAAATTTCTTGTACTTGCTAACTTTGCTACCTCGGGCAGCCATGTTACCATGGATGAATCACACAAGATTTGACTTTATAGGCTAGAACTGATGTCGCGCCAACTGTTTAGCTCAAAATACAGTCAAGAAAGTAGCTCTGAAGCCGAGAAACGGGATCGACCATAAGCACTAAAGTGAAATTACGTACAATTTTCAAATTTCTTGTACTTGCTAACTTTGCGACCTCGGGCAGATGTTACCATCTAGGAACTGCACAACATTTGACTTTATAGGCTAGAACTGAAGTCGCGCCAACAGTTTAACTCAAAATGCAGTCAAGAAAGTAGCTCTGAAGATGAGAACCGGCATCGACCATAAGCACTGAAGTGAAATTACGTACAATTTTCAAATTTCTTGTACTTGCTAACTTTGCGACCTCGGGCAGCTATGTTACCATCTAGGAACTGCACAACATTTGACTTTATAGGCTAGAACTGAAGTCACGCCAACAGCTTAACTCAAAATGCAGTCAAGAAAGTAGCTCTGAAGATGAGAACCGGCATCGACCATAAGCACTAAAGTGAAATTACGTACAATTTTCAAATTTCTTGTACTTGCTAACTTTGCTACCTCGGGCAGCTATGTTACCATAGATGAATCACACAAGATTTGACTTTATAGGCTAGAACTGATGTCGCGCCAACTGTTTAGCTCAAAATACAGTCGAGAAAGTAGCTCTGAAGCCGAGAACCGGCATCGACCATAAGCACTACCGTGAAATTACGTACACTTTTCAAATTTCTTGTACTTGCTAACTTTGCGACCTCGGGCAGCTATGTTACCATCTAGGAACCACACAAGATTTGACTTTATAGGCTAGAACTGAAGTCGCGCCAACTGCTCAACTCAAAATACAGTCGAGAAAGTAGCTCTGAAGCCGAGAAACGGCATCGACCATAAGCACTAAAGTGAAATTACGTACAATTTTCAAATTTCTTGTACTTGCTAACTTTGCGACCTCGGGCAGCTATGTTACCATCTAGGAACTACACAACATTTGACTTTATAGGCTAGAACTGAAGTCGCGCCAACTGCTTAACTCAAAATACAGTCGAGAAAGTAGCTCTAAAGCCGAGAAACGGCATCGACCATAAGCACTAAAGTGAAATTACGTACAATTTTCAAATTTCTTGTACTTGCTAACTTTGCGACCTCGGGCAGCTATGTTACCATCTAGGAACTGCACAACGTTTGACTTTATAGGCTAGAACTGAAGTCGCGCCAACTGCTTAACTCAAAATACAGTCAAGAAAGTAACTCTGAAGCCGAGAAACGGCATCGACCATAAGCAGTACTGTGAAATTACGTACAATTTTCAAATTTCTTGTACTTGCTAACTTTGCGATCTCGGGCAGCTATGTTACCATCTAGGAACTGCACAACATTTGACTTTATAGGCTAGAACTGAAGTCGCGCCAACAGCTTAACTCAAAATGCAGTCAAGAAAGTAGCTCTGAAGATGAGAACCGGCATCGACCACAAGCACTAAAGTGAAATTACGTACAATTTTCAAATTTCTTGTACTTGCTAACTTTGCGACCTCGGGCAGCTATGTTACCATTTAGGAACTACACAACATTTGACTTTATAGGCTAGAACTGAAGTCGCGCCAACTGCTTAACTCAAAATACAGTCGAGAAAGTAGCTCTGAAGCCGAGAAACGGCATCGACCATAAGCACTAAAGTGAAATTACGTACAATTTTCAAATTTCTTGTACTTGCTAACTTTGCGACCTCGGGCAGCTATGTTACCATCTAGGAACTGCACAACATTTGAATTTATAGGCTAGAACTGAAGTCGCGCCAACTGCTTAACTCAAAATACAGTCAAGAAAGTAACTCTGAAGCCGAGAAACGGCATCGACCATAAGCAGTACTGTGAAATTACGTACAATTTTCAAATTTCTTGTACTTGCTAACTTTGCTACCTCGGGCAGCTATGTTACCATGGATGAATCACACAAGATTTGACTTTATAGGCTAGAACTGATGTCGCGCCAACTGTTTAGCTCAAAATACAGTCAAGAAAGTAGCTCTGAAGCCGAGAAACGGCATCGACCATAAGCACTAAAGTGAAATTACGTACAATTTTCAAATTTCTTGTACTTGCTAACTTTGCGACCTCGGGCAGCTATGTTACCATCTAGGAACTGCACAACATTTGACTTTATAGGCTAGAACTGAAGTCGCGCCAACAGCTTAACTCAAAATGCAGTCAAGAAAGTAGCTCTGAAGATGAGAACCGGCATCGACCATAAGCACTAAAGTGAAATTACGTACAATTTTCAAATTTCTTGTACTTGCTAACTTTGCTACCTCGGGCAGCCATGTTACCATGGAAGAATCACACAAGATTTGACTTTATAGGCTAGAACTGATGTCGCGCCAACTGTTTAGCTCAAAATACAGTCAAGAAAGTAGCTCTGAAGCCGAGAAACGGCATCGACCATAAGCACTAAAGTGAAATTACGTACAATTTTCAAATTTCTTGTACTTGCTAACTTTGCGACCTCGGGCAGCTATGTTACCATCTAGGAACCACACAAGATTTGACTTTATAGGCTAGAACTGAAGTCGCGCCAACTGCTTAACTCAAAATACAGTCAAGAAAGTAGCTCTGAAGCCGAGAAACGGCATCGACCATAAGCACTAAAGTGAAATTACGTACAATTTTCAAATTTCTTGTACTTGCTAACTTTGCGACCTCGGGCAGGTATGTTACCATGGAGGAACCACATAAGATTTGACTTTATGTGCTAGAACTGAAGTCGCGCCAACTGCTTAACTCAAAATACAGTCGAGAAAGTAGCTCTGAAGCCGAGAAACGGCATCGACCATAAGCACTAAAGTGAAATTACATACAATTTTCAAATTTCTTGTACTTGCTAACTTTGCGACCTCGGGCAGCTACGTTACCATCTAGGAACTGCACAACATTTGACTTTATAGGCTAGAACTGAAGTCGCGCCAACAGCTTAACTCAAAATGCAGTCAAGAAAGTAGCTCTGAAGATGAGAACCGGCATCGACCATAAGCACTAAAGTGAAATTACGTACAATTTTCAAATTGCTTGTACTTGCTAACTTTGCTACCTCGGGCAGCCATGTTACCATGGATGAATCACACAAGATTTGACTTTATAGGCTAGAACTGATGTCGCGCCAACTGTTTAGCTCAAAATACAGTCAAGAAAGTAGCTCTGAAGCCGAGAAACGGCATCGACCATAAGCACTGAAGTGAAATTACGTACAATTTTCAAATTTCTTGTACTTGCTAACTTTGCGACCTCGGGCAGCTATGTTACCATCTAGGAACTGCACAACATTTGACTTTATAGGCTAGAACTGAAGTCGCGCCAACAGCTTAACTCAAAATGCAGTCAAGAAAGTAGCTCTGAAGATGAGAACCGGCATCGACCATAAGCACTAAAGTGAAATTACGTACAATTTTCAAATTTCTTGTACTTGCTAACTTTGCGACCTCGGGCAGCTACGTTACCATCTAGGAACTGCACAACATTTGACTTTATAGGCTAGAACTGAAGTCGCGCCAACAGCTTAACTCAAAATGCAGTCAAGAAAGTAGCTCTGAAGATGAGAACCGGCATCGACCATAAGCACTAAAGTGAAATTACGTACAATTTTCAAATTTCTTGTACTTGCTAACTTTGCTACCTCGGGCAGCCATGTTACCATGGATGAATCACACAAGATTTGACTTTATAGGCTAGAACTGATGTCGCGCCAACTGTTTAGCTCAAAATACAGTCAAGAAAGTAGCTCTGAAGCCGAGAAACGGCATCGACCATAAGCACTAAAGTGAAATTACGTACAATTTTCAAATTTCTTGTACTTGCTAACTTTGCGACCTCGGGCAGCTATGTTACCATCTAGGAACTGCACAACATTTGACTTTATAGGCTAGAACTGAAGTCGCGCCAACAGTTTAACTCAAAATGCACTCAAGAAAGTAGCTCTGAAGATGAGAAATGGCATCGACCATAAGCACTAAAGTGAAATTACGTACAATTTTCAAATTTCTTGTACTTGCTAACTTTGCGACCTCGGGCAGCTATGTTACCATCTAGGAACCACACAAGATTTGACTTTATAGGCTAGAACTGAAGTCGCGCCAACAGCTTCAATCAAAATACAGTCAAGAAAGTAGCTCTGAAGATGAGAACCGGCATTGACCATAAGCACTACCGTGAAATTACATACAATTTTCAAATTTCTTGTACTTGCTAACTTTGCGACCTCGGGCAGCTATGTTACCATCTAGGAACTGCACAACATTTGACTTTATAGGCTAGAACTGAAGTCGCGCCAACAGTTTAACTTAAAATGCAGTCAAGAAAGTAGCTCTGAAGATGAGAACCGGCACCGACCATAAGCACTAAAGTGAAATTACGTACAATTTTCAAATTTCTTGTACTTGCTAACTTTGCGACCTCGGGCAGCTATGTTACCATCTAGGAACCACACAAGATTTGACTTTATAGGCTAGAGCTGAAGCCGCGCCAACTGCTTAACTCAAAATACAGTCAAGAAAGTAGCTCTGAAGCCGAGAAACGGCATCGACCATAAGCACTACCGTGAAATTACGTACAATTTTCAGATTTCTTGTACTCGCTAACTTTGCGACCTCGGGCAGCTATGTTTTATGGAGGAACCACACAACATTTGACTTTATAGGCTAGAACTGAAGTCGCGCCAACAGCTTCACTCAAAATACAGTCAAGAAAGTAGCTCTGAAGATGAGAACCGGCATTGACCATAAGCACTACCGTGAAATTACATACTATTTTCAAATTTCTTGTACTTGCTAACTTTGCTACCTCGGGCAGCTATGTTACCATGGATGAATCACACAAGATTTGACTTTATAGGCTAGAACTGATGTCGCGCCAACTGTTTAGCTCAAAATACATTCAAGAAAGTAGCTCTGAAGCCGAGAAATGGCATCGACCATAAGCACTAAAGTGAAATTACGTACAATTTTCAAATTTCTTGTACTTGCTAACTTTGCGACCTCGGGCAGCTATGTTACCATCAAGGAACCACACAAGATTTGACTTTATAGGCTAGAACTGAAGTCGCGCCAACAGCTTCAATCAAAATACAGTCAAGAAAGTAACTCTGAAGATGAGAACCGGCATTGACCATAAGCACTACCGTGAAATTACATACAATTTTCAAATTTCTTGTACTTGCTAACTTTGCAACCTCGGGCAGCTATGTTACCATGGAGGAACCACACAAGATTTGCCTTTATAGGCTAGAACTGAAGTCGCGCCAACTGCTTAACTCAAAATACAGTCAAGAAAGTAACTCTGTAGCCGAGAAACGGCATCGACCATAAGCAGTACTGTGAAATTACGTACAATTTTCAAATTTCTTGTACTTGCTAACTTTGCTACCTCGGGCAGCTATGTTACCATGGATGAATCACACAAGATTTGACTTTATAGGCTAGAACTGATGTCGCGCCAACTGTTTAGCTCAAAATACAGTCAAGAAAGTAGCTCTGAAGCCGAGACACGGCATCGACCATAAGCACTAAAGTGAAATTACGTACAATTTTCAAATTTCTTGTACTTGCTAACTTTGCGACCTCGGGCAGCTATGTTACCATCTGGGAACTGCACAACATTTGACTTTATAGACTAGAGCTGAAGTCGCGCCAACTGCTTAACTCAAAATACAGTCAAGAAAGTAGCTCTGAAGATGAGAACCGGCATCGACCATAAGCACTACCGTGAAATTACATACAATTTTCAAATTTCTTGTACTTGCTAACTTTGCTACCTCGGGCAGCTATGTTACCATGGAGGAGCCACACAAGATTTAACTTTATAGGCTAGAACTGAAGTCGCGCCAACTGCTTAACTCAAAATACAGTCAAGAAAGTAACTCTGAAGCCGAGAAACGGCATCGACCATAAGCACTAAAGTGAAATTACGTACAATTTTCAAATTTCTTGTACTTCCTAACTTTGCTACCTCGGGCAGCTATGTCACCATGGATGAATCACACAAGATTTGACTTTATAGGCTAGAACTGATGTCGCGCTAACTGTTTAGCTCAAAATACAGTCAAGAAAGTAGCTCTGAAGTCGAGAACCGGCATCGACCATAAGCACTACCGTGAAATTACGTACATTTTTCAAATTTCTTGTACTTGCTAAATTTGCGACCTCGGGCAGCTATGTTACCATCTAGGAACCACACAAGATTTGACTTTATAGGCTAGAACTGAAGTCGCGCCAACTGCTTAACTCAAAATACAGTCAAGAAAGTAGCTCTGAAGCCGAGAAACGGCATCGACCATAAACACTACCGTGAAATTACGTACAATTTTCAAATTTCTTGTACTTGCTAACTTTGCGACCTCGGGCAGCTATGTTACCATCTAGGAATCACACAAGATTTGACTTTATAGGCTAGAACTGAAGTCGCGCCAACAGCTTCAATCAAAATACAGTCAGGATAGTAGCTCTGAAGATGAGAACCGGCATTGACCATAAGCACTACCGTGAAATTACATACAATTTTCAAATTTCTTGTACTTGCTAACTTTGCAACCTCGGGCAGCTATGTTACCATGGAGGAACCACACAAGATTTGACTTTATAGGCTAGAACTGAAGTCGCGCCAACTGCTTAACTCAAAATACAGTCAAGAAAGTAACTCTGAAGCCGAGAAACGGCATCGACCATAAGCAGTACTGTGAAATTACGTACAATTTTCAAATTTCTTGTACTTGCTAACTTTGCTACCTCGGGCAGCTATGTTACCATGGATGAATCACACAAGATTTGACTTTATAGGCTAGAACTGATGTCGCGCCAACTGTTTAGCTCAAAATACAGTCAAGAAAGTAGCTCTGAAGCCGAGAAACGGCATCGACCATAAGCACTAAAGTGAAATTACGTACAATTTTCAAATTTCTTGTACTTGCTAACTTTGCGACCTCGGGCAGCTATGTTACCATCTGGGAACTGCATAACATTTGACTTTATAGACTAGAGCTGAAGTCGCGCCAACTGCTTAACTCAAAATACAGTCAAGAAAGTAGCTCTGAAGATGAGAACCGGCATCGACCATAAGCACTACCGTGAAATTACGTACAATTTTCAAATTTCTTGTACATGCTAACTTTGCGACCTCGGGCAGCTATGTTATAATGGAGGAACCACACAACATTTTACTTTATAGGCTAGAACTGAAGTCGCGCCAACAGCTTCACTCAAAATACAGTCAAGAAAGTAGCTCTGAAGATGAGAACCGGCATTGACCATAAGCACTACCGTGAAATTACATACAATTTTCAAATTTCTTGTACTTGCTAACTTTGCTACCTCGGGCAGCTATGTTACCATGGAGGAGCCACACAAGATTTAACTTTATAGGCTAGAACTGAAGTCGCGCCAACTGCTTAACTCAAAATACAGTCAAGAAAGTAACTCTGAAGGCGAGAAACGGCATCGACCATAAGCACTACTGTGAAATTACGTACAATTTTCAAATTTCTTGTACTTCCTAACTTTGCTACCTCGGGCAGCTATGTTACCATGGATGAATCACACAAGATTTGACTTTATAGGCTAGAACTGATGTCGCGCCAACCGTTTAGCTCAAAATACAGTCAAGAAAGTAGCTCTGAAGTCGAGAACCGGCATCGACCATAAGCACTACCGTGAAATTACGTACATTTTTCAAATTTCTTGTACTTGCTAAATTTGCGACCTCTGGCAGCTATGTTACCATCTAGGAACCACACAAGATTTGACTTTATAGGCTAGAACTGAAGTCGCGCCAACTGCTTAACTCAAAATACAGTCAAGAAAGTAGCTCTGAAGCCGAGAAACGGCATCGACCATAAACACTACCGTGAAATTACGTACAATTTTCAAATTTCTTGTACTTGCTAACTTTGCGACCTCGGGCAGCTATGTTACCATGGAGGAACCACATAAGATTTAACTTTATATGCTAGAACTGAAGTCGCGCCAACTGCTTAACTCAAAATACAGTCGAGAAAGTAGCTCTGAAGCCGAGAAACGGGATCGACCATAAGCACTAATGTGAAATTACGTACAATTTTCAAATTTCTTGTACTTTCTAAATTTGCGCCCTCGGGCAGCTATGTTACCATCTAGGAACTACACAACATTTGACTTTATAGGCTAGAACTGAAGTCGCGCCAACTGCTTAAATCAAAATACAGTCAAGAAAGTAGCTCTGAAGATGAGAACCGGCATCGACCATAAGCACTACCGTGAAATTACGTACAATTTTCAAATTTCTTGTACATGCTAACTTTGCGACCTCGGGCAGCTATGTTATAATGGAGGAACCACACAACATTTGACTTTATAGGCTAGAACTGAAGTCGCGCCAACAGCTTAACTCAAAATACAGTCAAGAAAGTAGCTCTGAAGATGAGAACCGCCATCGACCATAAGCACTGCCGTGAAATTACGTACAATTTTCAAATTTCTTGTACTTGCTAACTTTGCAACCTCGGGCAGCTATGTTACCATGGAGGAACCACACAAGATTTGACTTTATAGGCTAGAACTGAAGTCGCGCAAACTGCTTAACTCAAAATACATTCAAGAAAGTAGCTCTGAAGCCGAGAAACGGGATCGACCCTAAACACTACCGTGAAATTACGTACAATTTTCAAATTTCGTGTACTTGCTAACTTTGTGATCTCGGGCAGCTATGTTACCATCTAAGAACTGCACAACATTTGATTTTATAGACTAGAGCTGAAGTCGCGCCAACTGCTTAACTCAAAATACAGTCAAGAAAGTAGCTTTGAAGCCGAGAAACGGCATCAACCATAAGCACTACCGTGAAATTACGTTCAATTTTCAGATTTCTTGTACTCGCTAACTTTGCGACCTCGGGCAGCTATGTTACCATGGAGGAACCACACAACATTTGACTTTATAGGCTAGAACTGAAGTCGCGCCAACTGCTTAACTCAAAATACAGTCAAGAAAGTAACTCTGTAGCCGAGAAACGGCATCGACCATAAGCAGTACTGTGAAATTACGTACAATTTTCAAATTTCTTGTACTTGCTAACTTTGCTACCTCGGGCAGCTATGTTACCATGGATGAATCACACAAGATTTGACTTTATAGGCTAGAACTGATGTCGCGCCAACTGTTTAGCTCAAAATACAGTCAAGAAAGTAGCTCTGAAGCCGAGACACGGCATCGACCATAAGCACTAAAGTGAAATTACGTACAATTTTCAAATTTCTTGTACTTGCTAACTTTGCGACCTCGGGCAGCTATGTTACCATCTGGGAACTGCACAACATTTGACTTTATAGACTAGAGCTGAAGTCGCGCCAACTGCTTAACTCAAAATACAGTCAAGAAAGTAGCTCTGAAGATGAGAACCGGCATCGACCATAAGCACTACCGTGAAATTACGTACAATTTTCAAATTTCTTGTACATGCTAACTTTGCGACCTCGGGCAGCTATGTTATAATGGAGGAACCACACAACATTTTACTTTATAGGCTAGAACTGAAGTCGCGCCAACAGTATCACTCAAAATACAGTCAAGAAAGTAGCTCTGAAGATGAGAACCGGCATTGACCATAAGCACTACCGTGAAATTACATACAATTTTCAAATTTCTTGTACTTGCTAACTTTGCTACCTCGGGCAGCTATGTTACCATGGAGGAGCCACACAAGATTTAACTTTATAGGCTAGAACTGAAGTCGCGCCAACTGCTTAACTCAAAATACAGTCAAGAAAGTAACTCTGAAGCCGAGAAACGGCATCGACCATAAGCACTAAAGTGAAATTACGTACAATTTTCAAATTTCTTGTACTTCCTAACTTTGCTACCTCGGGCAGCTATGTCACCATGGATGAATCACACAAGATTTGACTTTATAGGCTAGAACTGATGTCGCGCTAACTGTTTAGCTCAAAATACAGTCAAGAAAGTAGCTCTGAAGTCGAGAACCGGCATCGACCATAAGCACTACCGTGAAATTACGTACATTTTTCAAATTTCTTGTACTTGCTAAATTTGCGACCTCGGGCAGCTATGTTACCATCTAGGAACCACACAAGATTTGACTTTATAGGCTAGAACTGAAGTCGCGTCAACTGCTTAACTCAAAATACAGTCAAGAAAGTAGCTCTGAAGCCGAGAAACGGCATCGACCATAAACACTACCGTGAAATTACGTACAATTTTCAAATTTCTTGTACTTGCTAACTTTGCGACCTCGGGCAGCTATGTTACCATCTAGGAACCACACAAGATTTGACTTTATAGGCTAGAACTGAAGTCGCGCCAACAGCTTCAATCAAAATACAGTCAGGATAGTAGCTCTGAAGATGAGAACCGGCATTGACCATAAGCACTACCGTGAAATTACATACAATTTTCAAATTTCTTGTACTTGCTAACTTTGCAACCTCGGGCAGCTATGTTACCATGGAGGAACCACACAAGATTTGACTTTATAGGCTAGAACTGAAGTCGCGCCAACTGCTTAACTCAAAATACAGTCAAGAAAGTAACTCTGAAGCCGAGAAACGGCATCGACCATAAGCAGTACTGTGAAATTACGTACAATTTTCAAATTTCTTGTACTTGCTAACTTTGCTACCTCGGGCAGCTATGTTACCATGGATGAATCACACAAGATTTGACTTTATAGGCTAGAACTGATGTCGCGCCAACTGTTTAGCTCAAAATACAGTCAAGAAAGTAGCTCTGAAGCCGAGAAACGGCATCGACCATAAGCACTAAAGTGAAATTACGTACAATTTTCAAATTTCTTGTACTTGCTAACTTTGCGACCTCGGGCAGCTATGTTACCATCTGGGAACTGCATAACATTTGACTTTATAGACTAGAGCTGAAGTCGCGCCAACTGCTTAACTCAAAATACAGTCAAGAAAGTAGCTCTGAAGATGAGAACCGGCATCGACCATAAGCACTACCGTGAAATTACGTACAATTTTCAAATTTCTTGTACATGCTAACTTTGCGACCTCGGGCAGCTATGTTATAATGGAGGAACCACACAACATTTTACTTTATAGGCTAGAACTGAAGTCGCGCCAACAGCTTCACTCAAAATACAGTCAAGAAAGTAGCTCTGAAGATGAGAACCGGCATTGACCATAAGCACTACCGTGAAATTACATACAATTTTCAAATTTCTTGTACTTGCTAACTTTGCTACCTCGGGCAGCTATGTTACCATGGAGGAGCCACACAAGATTTAACTTTATAGGCTAGAACTGAAGTCGCGCCAACTGCTTAACTCAAAATACAGTCAAGAAAGTAACTCTGAAGGCGAGAAACGGCATCGACCATAAGCACTACTGTGAAATTACGTACAATTTTCAAATTTCTTGTACTTCCTAACTTTGCTACCTCGGGCAGCTATGTTACCATGGATGAATCACACAAGATTTGACTTTATAGGCTAGAACTGATGTCGCGCCAACCGTTTAGCTCAAAATACAGTCAAGAAAGTAGCTCTGAAGTCGAGAACCGGCATCGACCATAAGCACTACCGTGAAATTACGTACATTTTTCAAATTTCTTGTACTTGCTAAATTTGCGACCTCTGGCAGCTATGTTACCATCTAGGAACCACACAAGATTTGACTTTATAGGCTAGAACTGAAGTCGCGCCAACTGCTTAACTCAAAATACAGTCAAGAAAGTAGCTCTGAAGCCGAGAAACGGCATCGACCATAAACACTACCGTGAAATTACGTACAATTTTCAAATTTCTTGTACTTGCTAACTTTGCGACCTCGGGCAGCTATGTTACCATGGAGGAACCACATAAGATTTAACTTTATATGCTAGAACTGAAGTCGCGCCAACTGCTTAACTCAAAATACAGTCGAGAAAGTAGCTCTGAAGCCGAGAAACGGGATCGACCATAAGCACTAATGTGAAATTACGTACAATTTTCAAATTTCTTGTACTTTCTAAATTTGCGCCCTCGGGCAGCTATGTTACCATCTAGGAACTACACAACATTTGACTTTATAGGCTAGAACTGAAGTCGCGCCAACTGCTTAAATCAAAATACAGTCAAGAAAGTAGCTCTGAAGATGAGAACCGGCATCGACCATAAGCACTACCGTGAAATTACGTACAATTTTCAAATTTCTTGTACATGCTAACTTTGCGACCTCGGGCAGCTATGTTATAATGGAGGAACCACACAACATTTGACTTTATAGGCTAGAACTGAAGTCGCGCCAACAGCTTAACTCAAAATACAGTCAAGAAAGTAGCTCTGAAGATGAGAACCGCCATCGACCATAAGCACTGCCGTGAAATTACGTACAATTTTCAAATTTCTTGTACTTGCTAACTTTGCAACCTCGGGCAGCTATGTTACCATGGATGAACCACACAAGATTTGACTTTATAGGCTAGAACTGAAGTCGCGCAAACTGCTTAACTCAAAATACATTCAAGAAAGTAGCTCTGAAGCCGAGAAACGGGATCGACCCTAAACACTACCGTGAAATTACGTACAATTTTCAAATTTCGTGTACTTGCTAACTTTGTGATCTCGGGCAGCTATGTTACCATCTAAGAACTGCACAACATTTGATTTTATAGACTAGAGCTGAAGTCGCGCCAACTGCTTAACTCAAAATACAGTCAAGAAAGTAGCTTTGAAGCCGAGAAACGGCATCAACCATAAGCACTACCGTGAAATTACGTTCAATTTTCAGATTTCTTGTACTCGCTAACTTTGCGACCTCGGGCAGCTATGTTACCATGGAGGAACCACACAACATTTGACTTTATAGGCTAGAACTGAAGTCGCGCCAACTGCTTAACTCAAAATACAGTCGAGAAAGTAGCTCTGAAGCCGAGAAACGGGATCGACCATAAGCAGTACTGTGAAATTACGTACAATTTTCAAATTTCTTGTACTTTCTAACTTTGCGACCTCGGGCAGTTATGTTACCATCTAGGAACTGCACAACATTTGACTTTATAGGCTAGAACTGAAGTCGCGCCAACAGTTTAACTCAAAATGCAGTCAAGAAAGTAGCTCTGAAGATGAGAACCGGCATCGACCATAAGCACTAAAGTGAAATTACGTACAATTTTCAAATTTCTTGTACTTGCTAACTTTGCGACCTCGGGCAGCTATGTTACCATCTGGGAACCACACAAGATTTGACTTTATAGGCTAGAGCTGAAGTCGCGCCAACTGCTTAACTCAAAATACAGTCAAGAAAGTAGCTCTGAAGATGAGAACCGGCATCGACCATAAGCACTACCGTGAAATTACGTACAATTTTCAAATTTCTTGTACATGCTAACTTTGCGACCTCGGGCAGCTATGTTATAATCGAGGAACCACACAACATTTGACTTTATAGGCTAGAACTGAAGTCGCGCCAACAGCTTCACTCAAAATACAGTCAAGAAAGTAGCTCTGAAGATGAGAACCGGCATTGACCATAAGCACTACCGTGAAATTACATACTATTTTCAAATTTCTTGTACTTGCTAACTTTGCTACCTCGGGCAGCTATGTTACCATGGATGAATCACACAAGATTTGACTTTATAGGCTAGAACTGATGTCGCGCCAACTGTTTAGCTCAAAATACAGTCAAGAAAGTAGCTCTGAAGCCGAGAAATGGCATCGACCATAAGCACTAAAGTGAAATTACGTACAATTTTCAAATTTCTTGTACTTGCTAACTTTGCGACCTCGGGCAGCTATGTTACCATCTAGGAACCACACAAGATTTGACTTTATAGGCTAGAACTGAAGTCGCGCCAACTGCTTAACTCAAAATACAGTCGAGAAAGTAGCTCTGAAGCCGAGAAACGGGATCGGCCATAAGCACTACCGTGAAATTACATACTATTTTCAAATTTCTTGTACTTGCTAACTTTGCTACCTCGGGCAGCTATGTTACCATGGATGAATCACACAAGATTTGACTTTATAGGCTAGAACTGAAGTCGCGCCAACAGTTTAACTCAAAATGCAGTCAAGAAAGTAGCTCTGAAGTTGAGAACCGGCATCGACCATAAGCACTAAAGTGAAATTACGTACAATTTTCAAATTTCTTGTACTTGCTAACTTTGCGACCTCGGGCAGCTATGTTACCATCTAGGAACCACACAAGATTTGACTTTATAGGCTAGAACTGAAGTCGCGCCAACTGCTTAACTCAAAATACAGTCGAGAAAGTAGCTCTGAAGCCGAGAAACGGGATCGGCCATAAGCACTAATGTGAAATTACGTACAATTTTCAAATTTCTTGTACTTTCTAAATTTGCGACCTCGGGCAGCTATGTTACCATCTAGGAACTACACAACATTTGACTTTATAGGCTAGAACTGAAGTCGCGCCAACTGCTGAACTCAAAATACAGTCAAGAAAGTAGCTTTGAAGCCGAGAAACGGCATCGACCATAAACACTACCGTGAAATTACCTACAATTTTCAAATTTCTTGTACATGCTAACTTTGCGACCTCGGGCAGCTATGTTATAATGGAGGAACCACACAACATTTGACTTTATAGGCTAGAACTGAAGTCGCGCCAACAGCTTCACTCAAAATACAGTCAAGAAAGTAGCTCTGAAGATGAGAACCGGCATTGACCATAAGCACTACCGTGAAATTACATACTATTTTCAAATTTCTTGTACTTGCTAACTTTGCAAGCTCGGACAGCTATGTTACCATGGAGGAACCACACAAGGTTTGACTTTATAGGCTAGAACTGAAGTCGCGCCAACTGCTTAACTGAAAATACAGTCAAGAAAGTAACTCTGAAGCCGAGAAACGGCATCGACCATAAGCAGTACTGTGAAATTACGTACAATTTTCAAATTTCTTGTACTTTCTAACTTTGCGACCTCGGGCAGTTATGTTACCATCTAGGAACTGCACAACATTTGACTTTATAGGCTAGAACTGAAGTCGCGCCAACAGTTTAACTCAAAATGCAGTCAAGAAAGTAGCTCTGAAGATGAGAACCGGCATCGACCATAAGCACTAAAGTGAAATTACGTACAATTTTCAAATTTCTTGTACTTGCTAACTTTGCGACCTCGGGCAGCTATGTTACCATCTAGGAACCACACAAGATTTGACTTTATAGGCTAGAACTGAAGTCGCGCCAACAGCTTCAATCAAAATACAGTCAAGAAAGTAGCTCTGAAGATGAGAACCGGCATTGACCATAAGCACTACCGTGAAATTACATACAATTTTCAAATTTCTTGTACTTGCTAACTTTGCAACCTCGGGCAGCTATGTTACCATGGAGGAACCACACAACATTTGACTTTATAGGCTAGAACTGAAGTCGCGCCAACAGCTTCAATCAAAATACAGTCAAGAAAGTAGCTCTGAAGATGAGAACCGGCATTGACCATAAGCACTACCGTGAAATTACGTACAATTTTCAAATTTTTTGTACATGCTAACTTTGCGACCTCGGGCAGCTATGTTACCATGGAGGAACCACACAAGATTTGACTTTATAGGCTAGAACTGAAGTCGCGCAAACTGCTTAACTCAAAATACATTCAAGAAAGTAGCTCTGAAGCCGAGAAACGGGATCGACCCTAAACACTACCGTGAAATTACGTACAATTTTCAAACTTCGTGTACTTGCTAACTTTGCGACCTCGGGCAGCTATGTTACCATCTAAGAACTGCACAACATTTGACGTTATAGACTAGAGCCGAAGTCGCGCCATCTGCTTAACTCAAGATACAGTCAAGAAAGTAGCTTTGAAGCCGAGAAACGGCATCAACCATAAGCACTACCGTGAAATTACGTACAATTTTCAGATTTCTTGTACTCGCTAACTTTGCGACCTCGGGCAGCTATGTTACCATGGAGGAACCACACAACATTTGACTTTATAGGCTAGAACTGAAGTCGCGCCAACTGCTTAACTCAAAATACAGTCGAGAAAGTAGCTCTGAAGCCGAGAAACGGGATCGACCATAAGCACTAATGTGAAATTACGTACAATTTTCAAATTTCTTGTACTTTCTAAATTTGCGACCTCGGGCAGCTATGTTACCATCTAGGAACTACACAACATTTGACTTTATAGGCTAGAACTGATGTCGCGCCAACTGCTTAACTCAAAATACAGTCAAGAAAGTAGCTCTGAAGCCGAGAAACGGCATCGACCATAAACACTACCGTGAAATTACGTACAATTTTCAAATTTCTTGTACTTGCTAACTTTGCGACCTCGGGCAGCTATGTTACCATGGAGGAACCACACAAGATTTGACTTTATATGCTAGAACTGAAGTCGCGCCAACTGCTTAACTCAAAATACAGTCGAGAAAGTAGCTCTGAAGCCGAGAAACATGATCGACCATAAGCACTAATGTGAAATTACGTACAATTTTCAAATTTCTTGTACTTGCTAACTTTGCAACCTCGGGCAGCTATGTTACCATGGATGAATCACACAAGATTTTACTTTATAGGCTAGAACTGATGTCGCGCCAACTGTTTAGCTCAAAATACAGTCAAGAAAGTAGCTCTGAAGCCGAGAAACGGCATCGACCATAAACACTACCGTGAAATTACGTACAATTTTCAAATTTCTTGTACTTGCTAACTTTGCGACCTCGGGCAGCTATGTTACCATCTAAGAACTGCACAACATTTGACTTTATAGACTAGAGCTGAAGTCGCGCCATCTGCTTAACTGAAAATACATTCAAGAAAGTAGCTCTGAAGCCGAGAAACGGGATCGACCATAAGCACTACCGTGAAATTACGTACAATTTTCAAATTTCTTGTACTTGCTAACTTTGCAACCTCGGGCAGCTATGTTACCATGGATGAATCACACAAGATTTTACTTTATAGGCTAGAACTGATGTCGCGCCAACTGTTTAGCTCAAAATACAGTCAAGAAAGTAGCTCTGAAGCCGAGAAACGGCATCGACCCTAAACACTACCGTGAAATTACGTACAATTTTCAAATTTCTTGTACTTTCTAAATTTGCGACCTCGGGCAGCTATGTTACCATCTAGGAACTACACAACATTTGACTTTATAGGCTAGAACTGAAGTCGCGCCAACTGCTTAACTCAAAATACAGTCAAGAAAGTAGCTCTGAAGCCGAGAAACGGCATCGACCATAAACAGTACCGTGAAATTACGTACAATTTTCAAATTTCTTGTACTTGCTAACTTTGCGACCTCGGGCAGCTATGTTACCATTGAGGAACCACACAAGATTTGACTTTATATGCTAGAACTGAAGTCGCGCCAACTGCTTAACTCAAAATACAGTCGAGAAAGTAGCTCTGAAGCCGAGAAACATGATCGACCATAAGCACTAATGTGAAATTACGTACAATTTTCAAATTTCTTGTACTTGCTAACTTTGCAACCTCGGGCAGCTATGTTACCATGGATGAATCACACAAGATTTTACTTTATAGGCTAGAACTGATGTCGCGCCAACTGTTTAGCTCAAAATACAGTCAAGAAAGTAGCTCTGAAGCCGAGAAACGGCATCGACCATAAACACTACCGTGAAATTACGTACAATTTTCAAATTTCTTGTACTTGCTAACTTTGCGACCTCGGGCAGCTATGTTACCATGGAGGAACCACACAAGATTTGACTTTATATGCTAGAACTGAAGTCGCGCCAACAGCTTCACTCAAAATACAGTCAACAAAGTAGCTCTGAAGCCGAGAAACGGCATCGACCATAAGCACTAAAGTGAAATTACGTACAATTTTCAAATTTCTTGTGCTTGCTAACTTTGCGACCTCGGGCAGCTATGTTACCATCTAGGAACTGCACAACATTTGACTTTATAGGCTAGAACTGAAGTCGCGCCAACAGTTTAACTCAAAATGCAGTCAAGAAAGTAGCTCTGAAGATGAGAACCGGCATCGACCATAAGCACTAAAGTGAAATTACGTACAATTTTCAAATTTCTTGTACTTGCTAACTTTGCGACCTCGGGCAGCTATGTTACCATCTAGGAACCACACAAGATTTGACTTTATAGGCTAGAGCTGAAGTCGCGCCAACTGCTTAACCCAAAATACAGTCAAGAAAGTAGCTCTGAAGATGAGAACCGGCATCGACCATAAGCAGTACTGTGAAATTACGTACAATTTTCAAATTTCTTGTACTTGCTAACTTTGCAACCTCGGGCAGCTATGTTACCATGGAGGAACCACACAAGATTTGACTTTGTAGGCTAGAACTGAAGTCGCGCCAACTGCTTAACTCAAAATACAGTCAAGAAAGTAACTCTGAAGCCGAGAAACGGCATCGACCATAAGCAGTACTGTGAAATTACGTACAATTTTCAAATTTCTTGTACTTGCTAACTTTGCTACCTCGGGCAGCTATGTAACCATGGATGAATCACACAAGATTTGACTTTATAGGCTAGAACTGAAGTCGCGCCAACTGTTTAGCTCAAAATACAATCAAGAAAGTAGCTCTGAAGCCGAGACACGGCATCGACCATAAGCACTAAAGTGAAATTACGTACAATTTTCAAATTTCTTGTACTTGCTAACTTTGCGACCTCGGGCAGCTATGTTATAATGGAGGAACCACACAACATTTGACTTTATAGGCTAGAACTGAAGTCGCGCCAACAGCTTCAATCAAAATACAGTCAAGAAAGTAGCTCTGAAGATGAGAACCGGCATTGACCATAAGCACTACCGTGAAATTACATACAATTTTCAAATTTCTTGTACTTGCTAACTTTGCAACCTCGGGCAGCTATGTTACCATGGAGGAACCACACAAGATTTGACTTTATAGGCTAGAACTGAAGTCGCGCCAACTGCTTAACTCAAAATACAGTCAAGAAAGTAACTCTGAAGCCGAGAAACGGCATCGACCATAAGCAGTACTGTGAAATTACGTACAATTTTCAAATTTCTTGTACTTGCTAACTTTGCTACCTCGGGCAGCTATGTAACCATGGATGAACCACACAAGATTTGACTTTATAGGCTAGAACTGAAGTCGCGCCAACTGTTTAGCTCAAAATACAATCAAGAAAGTAGCTCTGAAGCCGAGACACGGCATCGACCATAAGCACTAAAGTGAAATTACGTACAATTTTCAAATTTCTTGTACTTGCTAACTTTGCGACCTCGGGCAGCTATGTTACAATCTGGGAACTGCACAACATTTGACTTTATAGACTAGAGCTGAAGTCGCGCCAACTGCTTAACTCAAAATGCAGTCAAGAAAGTAGCTCTGAAGATGAGAACCGGCATCGACCATAAGCACTACCGTGAAATTACGTACAATTTTCAAATTTCTTGTTCTTGCTAACTTTGCGACCTCGGGCAGCTATGTTACCATCTAGGAACCACACAAGATTTGACTTTATAGGCTAGAACTGAAGTCGCGCCAACTGCTTAACTCAAAATACAGTCAAGAAAGTAACTCTGAAGCCGAGAAACGGCATCGACCATAAGCACTACCGTGAAATTACGTACAATTTTCAAATTTCTTGTACTTGCTAACTTTGCTACCTCGGGCAGCTATGTTACCATGGATGAATCACACAAGATTTGACTTTATAGGCTAGAACTGATGTCGCGCCAACTGTTTAGCTCAAAATACAGTCAAGAAAGTAGCTCTGAAGCCGAGAACCGGCATCGACCATAAGCACTACCGTGAAATTGCGTACAATTTTCAAATTTCTTGTACTTGCTAACTTTGCGACCTCGGGCAGCTATGTTACCATCTAGGAACTGCACAACATTTGACTTTATAGGCTAGAACTGAAGTCGCGCCAACAGCTTAACTCAAAATGCAGTCAAGAAAGTAGCTCTGAAGATGAGAGCCGGCATCGACCATAAGCACTAAAGTGAAATTACGTACAATTTTCAAATTTCTTGTACTTGCTAACTTTGCGACCTCGGGCAGCTATGTTACCATCTAGGAACCACACAAGATTTGACTTTATAGGCTAGAACTGAAGTCGCGCCAACTGCTTAACTCAAAATACAGTCAAGAAAGTAGCTCTGAAGCCGAGAAACGGCATCGACCATAAGCACTACTGTGAAATTACGTACAATTTTCAAATTTCTTGTACTTGCTAACTTTGCTACCTCGGGCAGCCATGTTACCATGGATGAATCACACAAGATTTGACTTTATAGGCTAGAACTGATGTCGCGCCAACTGTTTAGCTCAAAATACAGTCAAGAAAGTAGCTCTGAAGCCGAGAAACGGCATCGACCATAAGCACTAAAGTGAAATTACGTACAATTTTCAAATTTCTTGTACTTGCTAACTTTGCGACCTCCGGCAGCTATGTTACCATCTAGGAACCACACAAGACTTGACTTTATAGGCTAGAACTGAAGTCGCGCCAACTGCTTAACTCAAAATACAGTCAAGAAAGTAGCTCTGAAGCCGAGAAACGGCATCGACCATAAGCACTAAAGTGAAATTACGTACAATTTTCAAATTTCTTGTACTTGCTAACTTTGCGACCTCCGGCAGCTATGTTACCATCTAGGAACCACACAAGACTTGACCTTATAGGCTAGAACTGAAGTCGCGCCAACAGCTTCAATCGAAATACAGTCAAGAAAGTAGCTCTGAAGATGAGAACCGGCATTGACCATAAGCACTACCGTGAAATTACATACAATTTTCAAATTTCTTGTACTTGCTAACTTTGCAACCTCGGGCAGCTATGTTACCATGGAGGAACCACACAAGATTTGCCTTTATAGGCTAGAACTGATGTCGCGCCAACTGTTTAGCTCAAAATACAGTCAAGAAAGTAGCTCTGAAGCCGAGACACGGCATCGACCATAAGCACTAAAGTGAAATTACGTACAATTTTCAAATTTCTTGTACTTGCTAACTTTGCGACCTCGGGCAGCTATGTTACCATCTGGGAACTGCACAACATTTGACTTTATAGACTAGAGCTGAAGTCGCGCCAACTGCTTAACTCAAAATACAGTCAAGAAAGTAGCTCTGAAGATGAGAACCGGCACCGACCATAAGCACTACCGTGAAATTACATACAATTTTCAAATTTCTTGTACTTGCTAACTTTGCGACCTCGGGCAGCTATGTTACCATCTAGGAACTGCACAACATTTGACTTTATAGGCTAGAACTGAAGTCGCGCCAACAGCTTAACTCAAAATGCAGTCAAGAAAGTAGCTCTGAAGATGAGAGCCGGCATCGACCATAAGCACTAAAGTGAAATTACGTACAATTTTCAAATTTCTTGTACTTGCTAACTTTGCGACCTCGGGCAGCTATGTTACCATCTAGGAACCACACAAGATTTGACTTTATAGGCTAGAACTGAAGTCGCGCCAACTGCTTAACTCAAAATACAGTCAAGAAAGTAGCTCTGAAGCCGAGAAACGGCATCGACCATAAGCACTACTGTGAAATTACGTACAATTTTCAAATTTCTTGTACTTGCTAACTTTGCTACCTCGGGCAGCCATGTTACCATGGATGAATCACACAAGATTTGACTTTATAGGCTAGAACTGATGTCGCGCCAACTGTTTAGCTCAAAATACAGTCAAGAAAGTAGCTCTGAAGCCGAGAAACGGCATCGACCATAAGCACTAAAGTGAAATTACGTACAATTTTCAAATTTCTTGTACTTGCTAACTTTGCGACCTCCGGCAGCTATGTTACCATCTAGGAACCACACAAGACTTGACTTTATAGGCTAGAACTGAAGTCGCGCCAACTGCTTAACTCAAAATACAGTCAAGAAAGTAGCTCTGAAGCCGAGAAACGGCATCGACCATAAGCACTACCGTGAAATTACGTACAATTTTCAAATTTCTTGTACTTGCTAACTTTGCTACCTCGGGCAGCTATGTTACCATCTGGGAACTGCACAACATTTGACTTTATAGACTAGAGCTGAAGTCGCGCCAACTGCTTAACTCAAAATACAGTCAAGAAAGTAGCTCTGAAGATGAGAACCGGCACCGACCATAAGCACTACCGTGAAATTACATACAATTTTCAAATTTTTTGTACATGCTAACTTTGCGACCTCGGGCAGCTATGTTACCATGGATGAATCACACAAGATTTGACTTTATAGGCTAGAACTGATGTCGCGCCAACTGTTTAGCTCAAAATACAGTCAAGAAAGTAGCTCTGAAGCCGAGAAACGGCATCGACCATAAGCACTAAAGTGAAATTACGTACAATTTTCAAATTTCTTGTACTTGCTAACTTTGCGACCTCCGGCAGCTATGTTACCATCTAGGAACCACACAAGACTTGACTTTATAGGCTAGAACTGAAGTCGCGCCAACTGCTTAACTCAAAATACAGTCAAGAAAGTAGCTCTGAAGCCGAGAAACGGCATCGACCATAAGCACTAAAGTGAAATTACGTACAATTTTCAAATTTCTTGTACTTGCTAACTTTGCGACCTCCGGCAGCTATGTTACCATCTAGGAACCACACAAGATTTGACTTTATAGGCTAGAACTGAAGTCGCGCCAACTGCTTAACTCAAAATACAGTCAAGAAAGTAGCTCTGAAGCCGAGAAACGGCATCGACCATAAGCACTAAAGTGAAATTACGTACAATTTTCAAATTTCTTGTACTTGCTAACTTTGCGACCTCCGGCAGCTATGTTACCATCTAGGAACCACACAAGACTTGACTTTATAGGCTAGAACTGAAGTCGCGCCAACTGCTTAACTCAAAATACAGTCAAGAAAGTAGCTCTGAAGCCGAGACACGGCATCGGCCATAAGCACTAAAGTGAAATTACGTACAATTTTCAAATTTCTTGTACTTGCTAACTTTGCGACCTCGGGCAGCTATGTTACCATCTGGGAACTGCACAACATTTGACTTTATAGACTAGAGCTGAAGTCGCGCCAACTGCTTAACTCAAAATACAGTCAAGAAAGTAGCTCTGAAGATGAGAACCGGCACCGACCATAAGCACTACCGTGAAATTACATACAATTTTCAAATTTTTTGTACATGCTAACTTTGCGACCTCGGGCAGCTATGTTACCATGGAGGAACCACACAAGATTTGACTTTATAGGCTAGAACTGAAGTCGCGCCAACTGCTTAACTCAAAATACAGTCAAGAAAGTAACTCTGAAGCCGAGAAACGGCATCGACCATAAGCAGTACTGTGAAATTACGTACAATTTTCAAATTTCTTGTACTTGCTAACTTTGCTACCTCGGGCAGCCATGTTACCATGGATGAACCACACAAGACTTGACCTTATAGGCTAGAACTGAAGTCGCGCCAACTGCTTAACTCAAAATACAGTCAAGAAAGTAGCTCTGAAGCCGAGAAACGGCATCGACCATAAGCACTACTGTGAAATTACGTACAATTTTCAAATTTCTTGTACTTGCTAACTTTGCTACCTCGGGCAGCCATGTTACCATGGATGAATCACACAAGATTTGACTTTATAGGCTAGAACTGATGTCGCGCCAACTGTTTAGCTCAAAATACAGTCAAGAAAGTAGCTCTGAAGCCGAGAAACGGCATCGACCATAAGCACTAAAGTGAAATTACGTACAATTTTCAAATTTCTTGTACTTGCTAACTTTGCGACCTCCGGCAGCTATGTTACCATCTAGGAACCACACAAGACTTGACTTTATAGGCTAGAACTGAAGTCGCGCCAACTGCTTAACTCAAAATACAGTCAAGAAAGTAGCTCTGAAGCCGAGAAACGGCATCGACCATAAGCACTACCGTGAAATTACGTACAATTTTCAAATTTCTTGTACTTGCTAACTTTGCTACCTCGGGCAGCTATGTTACCATGGATGAATCACACAAGATTTGACTTTATAGGCTAGAACTGATGTCGCGCCAACTGTTTAGCTCAAAATACAGTCAAGAAAGTAGCTCTGAAGCCGAGAATCGGCATCGACCATAAGCACTAAAGTGAAATTACGTACAATTTTCAAATTTCTTGTACTTGCTAACTTTGCGACCTCGGGCAGCTATGTTACCATCTAGGAACTGCACAACATTTGACTTTATAGGCTAGAACTGAAGTCGCGCCAACAGCTTAACTCAAAATGCAGTCAAGAAAGTAGCTCTGAAGATGAGAACCGGCATCGACCATAAGCACTAAAGTGAAATTACGTACAATTTTCAAATTTCTTGTACTTGCTAACTTTGCGACCTCGGGCAGCTATGTTACCATCTAGGAACTGCACAACATTTGACTTTATAGGCTAGAACTGAAGTCGCGCCAACAGCTTAACTCAAAATGCAGTCAAGAAAGTAGCTCTGAAGATGAGAGCCGGCATCGACCATAAGCACTAAAGTGAAATTACGTACAATTTTCAAATTTCTTGTACTTGCTAACTTTGCGACCTCGGGCAGCTATGTTACCATCTAGGAACCACACAAGATTTGACTTTATAGGCTAGAACTGAAGTCGCGCCAACTGCTTAACTCAAAATACAGTCAAGAAAGTAGCTCTGAAGCCGAGAAACGGCATCGACCATAAGCACTACTGTGAAATTACGTACAATTTTCAAATTTCTTGTACTTGCTAACTTTGCTACCTCGGGCAGCCATGTTACCATGGATGAATCACACAAGATTTGACTTTATAGGCTAGAACTGATGTCGCGCCAACTGTTTAGCTCAAAATACAGTCAAGAAAGTAGCTCTGAAGCCGAGAAACGGCATCGACCATAAGCACTAAAGTGAAATTACGTACAATTTTCAAATTTCTTGTACTTGCTAACTTTGCGACCTCCGGCAGCTATGTTACCATCTAGGAACCACACAAGACTTGACTTTATAGGCTAGAACTGAAGTCGCGCCAACTGCTTAACTCAAAATACAGTCAAGAAAGTAGCTCTGAAGCCGAGAAACGGCATCGACCATAAGCACTAAAGTGAAATTACGTACAATTTTCAAATTTCTTGTACTTGCTAACTTTGCGACCTCGGGCAGGTATGTTACCATGGAGGAACCACATAAGATTTGACTTTATGTGCTAGAACTGAAGTCGCGCCAACTGCTTAACTCAAAATACAGTCGAGAAAGTAGCTCTGAAGCCGAGAAACGGCATCGACCATAAGCACTAAAGTGAAACTACGTACAATTTTCAAATTGCTTGTACTTGCTAAATTTGCGACCTCGGGCAGCTATGTTACCATCTAGGAACTGCACAACATTTGACTTTATAGGCTAGAACTGAAGTCGCGCCAACTGCTTAACTCAAAATACAGTCAAGAAAGTAACTCTGAAGCCGAGAAACGGCATCGACCATAAGCACTACCGTGAAATTACGTACACTTTTCAAATTTCTTGTACTTGCTAACTTTGCTACCTCTGGCAGCTATGTTACCATGGATGAATCACACAAGATTTGACTTTATAGGCTAGAACTGATGTCGCGCCAACTGTTTAGCTCAAAATACAGTCAAGAAAGTAGCTCTGAAGCCGAGAAACGGCATCGACCATAAGCACTAAAGTGAAATTACGTACAATTTTCCAATTTCTTGTACTTGCTAACTTTGCGACCTCGGGCAGCTATGTTACCATCTAGGAACTGCACAACATTTGACTTTATAGGCTAGAACTGAAGTCGCGCCAACTGCTTAACTCAAAATACAGTCAAGAAAGTAACTCTGAAGCCGAGAAACGGCATCGACCATAAGCACTACTGTGAAATTACGTACAATTTTCAAATTTCTTGTACTTGCTAACTTTGCTACCTCGGGCAGCTATGTTACCATGGATGAATCACACAAGATTTGACTTTATATGCTAGAACTGAAGCCGCGCTAACTGCCTAACTCAAAATACAGTCAAGAAAGTAGCTCTGAAGCCGAGAAACGGCATCGACCATAAGCACTACCGTGAAATTACGTACAATTTTCAGATTTCTTGTACTCGCTAACTTTGCGACCTCGGGCAGCTATGTTACCATGGAGGAACCACACAACATTTGACTTTATAGGCTAGAATTGAAGTCGCGCCAACTGCTTAACTCAAAATACAGTCAAGAAAGTAGCTCTGAAGATGAGAACCGGCATCGACCATAAGCACTACCGTGAAATTACGTACAATTTTCAAATTTCTTGTACATGCTAACTTTGCGACCTCGGGCAGCTGTGTTATAATGGAGGAACCACACAACATTTGACTTTATAGGCTAGAACTGAAGTCGCGCCAACAGCTTCACTCAAAATACAGTCAAGAAAGTAACTCTGAAGATGAGAACCGGCATTGACCATAAGCACTACCGTGAAATTATATACTATTTTCAAATTTCTTGTACTTGCTAACTTTGCTACCTCGGGCAGCTATGTTACCATGGATGAATCACACAAGATTTGACTTTATAGGCTAGAACTGATGTCGCGCCAACTGTTTAGCTCAAAATACAGTCAAGAAAGTAGCTCTGAAGCCGAGAAATGGCATCGACCATAAGCACTAAAGTGAAATTACGTACAATTTTCAAATTTCTTGTACTTGCTAACTTTGCGACCTCGGGCAGCTATGTTACCATCTAGGAACCACACAAGATTTGACCTTATAGGCTAGAACTGAAGTCGCGCCAACAGCTTCAATCGAAATACAGTCAAGAAAGTAGCTCTGAAGATGAGAACCGGCATTGACCATAAGCACTACCGTGAAATTACATACAATTTTCAAATTTCTTGTACTTGCTAATTTTGCGACCTCGGGCAGCTATGTTACCATCTAGGAACTGCACAACATTTGACTTTATAGGCTAGAACTGAAGTCGCGCCAACAGTTTAACTCAAAATGCAGTCAAGAAAGTAGCTCTGAAGATGAGAACCGGCATCGACCATAAGCACTAAAGTGAAATTACGTACAATTTTCAAATTTCTTGTACTTGCTAACTTTGCGACCTCGGGCAGCTATGTTACCATCTAGGAACCACACAAGATTTGACTTTATAGGCTAGAGCTGAAGCCGCGCCAACTGCTTAACTGAAAATACAGTCAAGAAAGTAGCTCTGAAGATGAGAACCGGCATTGACCATAAGCACTACCGTGAAATTACATACAATTTTCAAATTTCTTGTACTTGCTAACTTTGCAACCTCGGGCAGCTATGTTACCATGGAGGAACCACACAAGATTTGCCTTTATAGGCTAGAACTGATGTCGCGCCAACTGTTTAGCTCAAAATACAGTCAAGAAAGTAGCTCTGAAGCCGAGACACGGCATCGACCATAAGCACTAAAGTGAAATTACGTACAATTTTCAAATTTCTTGTACTTGCTAACTTTGCGACCTCGGGCAGCTATGTTACCATCTGGGAACTGCACAACATTTGACTTTATAGACTAGAGCTGAAGTCGCGCCAACTGCTTAACTCAAAATACAGTCAAGAAAGTAGCTCTGAAGATGAGAACCGGCACCGACCATAAGCACTACCGTGAAATTACATACAATTTTCAAATTTCTTGTACTTGCTAACTTTGCAACCTCGGGCAGCTATGTTACCATGGAGGAACCACACAAGATTTGACTTTATAGGCTAGAACTGAAGTCGCGCCAACTGCTTAACTCAAAATACAGTCAAGAAAGTAACTCTGAAGCCGAGAAACGGCATCGACCATAAGCAGTACTGTGAAATTACGTACAATTTTCAAATTTCTTGTACTTGCTAACTTTGCTACCTCGGGCAGCTATGTTACCATGGAGGAACCACACAAGATTTGACTTTATAGGCTAGAACTGAAGTCGCGCCAACTGCTTAACTCAAAATACAGTCAAGAAAGTAACTCTGAAGCCGAGAAACGGCATCGACCATAAGCAGTACTGTGAAATTACGTACAATTTTCAAATTTCTTGTACTTGCTAACTTTGCTACCTCGGGCAGCTATGTTACCATGGAGGAACCACACAAGATTTGCCTTTATAGGCTAGAACTGATGTCGCGCCAACAGTTTCAATCAAAATGCAGTCAGGATAGTAGCTCTGAAGATGAGAACCGGCATTGACCATAAGCACTACCGTGAAATTACATACAATTTTCAAATTTCTTGTACTTGCTAACTTTGCAACCTCGGGCAGCTATGTTACCATGGAGGAGCCACACAAGATTTAACTTTATAGGCTAGAACTGAAGTCGCGCCAACTGCTTAACTCAAAATACAGTCAAGAAAGTAACTCTGAAGCCGAGAAACGGCATCGACCATAAGCACTACTGTGAAATTACGTACAATTTTCAAATTTCTTGTACTTCCTAACATTGCTACCTCGGGCAGCTATGTTACCATGGATGAATCACACAAGATTTGACTTTATAGGCTAGAACTGATGTCGCGCCAACTGTTTAGCTCAAAATACAGTCAAGAAAGTAGCTCTGAAGCCGAGAACCGGCATCGACCATAAGCACTACCGTGAAATTACGTACACTTTTCAAATTTCTTGTACTTGCTAACTTTGCGACCTCGGGCAGCTATGTTACCATGGAGGAACCACATAAGATTTAACTTTATATGCTAGAACTGAAGTCGCGCCAACTGCCTAACTCAAAATACAGTCGAGAAAGTAGCTCTGAAGCCGAGAAACGGGATCGACCATAAGCACTAATGTGAAATTACGTACAATTTTCAAATTTCTTGTACTTTCTAAATTTGCGCCCTCGGGCAGCTATGTTATCATCTAGGAACTACACAACATTTGACTTTATAGGCTAGAACTGAAGTCGCGCCAACTGCTTAACTCAAAATACAGTCAAGAAAGTAGCTCTGAAGATGAGAACCGGCATCGACCATAAGCACTAATGTGAAATTACGTACAATTTTCATCGTACCATGGAGGAGCCACACAAGATTTAACTTTATAGGCTAGAACTGAAGTCGCGCCAACTGCTTAACTCAAAATACAGTCAAGAAAGTAACTCTGAAGCCGAGAAACGGCATCGACCATAAGCACTACTGTGAAATTACGTACAATTTTCAAATTTCTTGTACTTCCTAACTTTGCTACCTCGGGCAGCTATGTTACCATGGATGAATCACACAAGATTTGACTTTATAGGCTAGAACTGATGTCGCGCCAACTGTTTAGCTCAAAATACAAAGTAGCTCTGAAGCCGAGAAACGGGATCGACCATAAGCACTAATGTGAAATTACGTACAATTTTCAAATTTCTTGTACTTTCTAAATTTGCGCCCTCGGGCAGCTATGTTATCATCTAGGAACTACACAACATTTGACTTTATAGGCTAGAACTGAAGTCGCGCCAACTGCTTAACTCAAAATACAGTCAAGAAAGTAGCTCTGAAGATGAGAACCGGCATCGACCATAAGCACTACCGTGAAATTACGTACAATTTTCAAATTTCTTGTACATGCTAACTTTGCGACCTCGGGCAGCTATGTTATAATGGAGGAACCACACAACATTTGACTTTATAGGCTAGAACTGAAGTCGCGCCAACAGCTTAACTCAAAATACAGTCAAGAAAGTAGCTCTGAAGATGAGAACCGCCATCGACCATAAGCACTGCCGTGAAAATACGTACAATTTTCAAATTTCTTGTACTTGCTAACTTTGCAACCTCGGGCAGCTATGTTACCATGGAGGAACCACACAAGATTTGACTTTATAGGCTAGAACTGAAGTCGCGGAAACTGCTTAACTCAAAATACATTCAAGAAAGTAGCTCTGAAGCCGAGAAACGGGATCGACCCTAAACACTACCGTGAAATTACGTACAATTTTCAAATTTCGTGTACTTGCTAACTTTGCGACCTCGGGCAGCTATGTTACCATCTAAGAACTGCACAACATTTGACTTTATAGACTAGAGCTGAAGTCGCGCCAACTGCTTAACTCAAAATACACTCAAGAAAGTAGCTTTGAAGCCGAGAAACGGCATCAACCATAAGCACTACCGTGAAATTACGTACAATTTTCAGATTTCTTGTACTCGCTAACTTTGCGACCTCGGGCAGCTATGTTACCATGGAGGAACCACACAACATTTGACTTTATAGGCTAGAACTGAAGTCGCGCCAACTGCTTAACTCAAAATACAGTCGAGAAAGTAGCTCTGAAGCCGAGAAACGGGATCGACCATAAGCACTAATGTGAAATTACCTACAATTTTCAAATTTCTTGTACTTTCTAAATTTGCGACCTCGGGCAGCTATGTTACCATCTAGGAACTACACAACATTTGACTTTATAGGCTAGAACTGAAGTCGCGCCAACTGCTTAACTCAAAATACAGTCAAGAAAGTAGCTCTGAAGCCGAGAAATGGCATCGACCATAAACACACCGTGAAATTACGTACAATTTTCAAATTTCTTGTACTTGCTAACTTTGCGACCTCGGGCAGCTATGTTACCATGGAGGAACCACACAAGATTTGACTTTATATGCAAGAACTGAAGTCGCGCCAACTGCTTAACTCAAAATACAGTCGAGAAAGTAGCTCTGAAGCCGAGAAACGGGATCGACCATAAGCACTAATGTGAAATTACCTACAATTTTCAAATTTCTTGTACTTTCTAAATTTGCGACCTCGGGCAGCTATGTTACCATCTAGGAACTACACAACATTTGACTTTATAGGCTAGAACTGAAGTCGCGCCAACTGCTTCACTCAAAATACAGTCAAGAAAGTAGCTCTGAAGATGAGAACCGGCATTGACCATAAGCACTACCGTGAAATTACATACAATTTTCAAATTTCTTGTACTTGCTAACTTTGCGACCTGGGCAGCTATGTTACCATCTAGGAACCACACAAGATTTGACTTTATAGGCTAGAACTGAAGTCGCGCCAACTGCTTATCTCAAAATACAGTCAAGAAAGTAACTCTGAAGCCGAGAAACGGCATCGACCATAAGCAGTACTGTGAAATTACGTACAATTTTCAAATTTCTTGTACTTGCTAACTTTGCTACCTCGGGCAGCTATGTTACCATGGATGAATCACACAAGATTTGACTTTATAGGCTAGAACAGAAGTCGCGCCAACTGCTTAACTCAAAATACAGTCAAGAAAGTAACTCTGAAGCCGAGAAACGGCATCGACCATAAGCAGTACTGTGAAATTACGTACAATTTTCAAATTTCTTGTACATGCTAACTTTGCGACCTCGGGCAGCTATGTTATAATGGAGGAACCACACAACATTTGACTTTATAGGCTAGAACTGAAGTCGCGCCAACAGCTTAACTCAAAATACAGTCAAGAAAGTAGCTCTGAAGATGAGAACCGGCATTGACCATAAGCACTACCGTGAAATTACATACAATTTTCAAATTTCTTGTACTTGCTAATTTTGCAACCTCGGGCAGCTATGTTACCATGGAGGAGCCACACAAGATTTAACTTTATAGGCTAGAACTGAAGTCGCGCCAACTGCTTAACTCAAAATACAGTCAAGAAAGTAACTCTGAAGCCGAGAAACGGCATCGACCATAAACACACCGTGAAATTACGTACAATTTTCAAATTTCTTGTACTTGCTAACTTTGCGACCTCGGGCAGCTATGTTACCATGGAGGAACCACACAAGATTTGACTTTATATGCAAGAACTGAAGTCGCGCCAACTGCTTAACTCAAAATACAGTCGAGAAAGTAGCTCTGAAGCCGAGAAACGGGATCGACCATAAGCACTAATGTGAAATTACCTACAATTTTCAAATTTCTTGTACTTTCTAAATTTGCGACCTCGGGCAGCTATGTTACCATCTAGGAACTACACAACATTTGACTTTATAGGCTAGAACTGAAGTCGCGCCAACAGTTTAACTCAAAATGCAGTCAAGAAAGTAGCTCTGAAGATGAGAACCGGCATCGACCATAAGCACTAAAGTGAAATTACGTACAATTTTCAAATTTCTTGTACTTGCTAACTTTGCGACCTCGGGCAGCTATGTTACCATCTAGGAACCACACAAGATTTGACTTTATAGGCTAGAACTGAAGTCGCGCCAACAGCTTCAATCAAAATACAGTCAAGAAAGTAGCTCTGAAGATGAGAACCGCCATCGACCATAAGCACTACCGTGAAATTACGTACAATTTTCAAATTTCTTGTACTTGCTAACTTTGCAACCTCGGGCAGCTATGTTACCATGGATGAATCACACAAGATTTTACTTTATAGGCTAGAACTGATGTCGCGCCAACTGTTTAGCTCAAAATACAGTCAAGAAAGTAGCTCTGAAGCCGAGAAACGGCATCGACCCTAAACACTACCGTGAAATTACGTACAATTTTCAAATTTCTTGTACTTTCTAAATTTGCGACCTCGGGCAGCTATGTTACCATCTAGGAACTACACAACATTTGACTTTATAGGCTAGAACTGATGTCGCGCCAACTGCTTAACTCAAAATACAGTCAAGAAAGTAGCTCTGAAGCCGAGAAACGGCATCGACCATAAACACTACCGTGAAATTACGTACAATTTTCAAATTTCTTGTACTTGCTAACTTTGCGACCTCGGGCAGCTATGTTACCATCTAGGAACCACACAAGATTTGACTTTATAGGCTAGAACTGAAGTCGCGCCAACTGTTTAGCTCAAAATACAGTCAAGAAAGTAGCTCTGAAGCCGAGAAACGGCATCGACCCTAAACACTACCGTGAAATTACGTACAATTTTCAAATTTCTTGTACTTTCTAAATTTGCGACCTCGGGCAGCTATGTTACCATCTAGGAACTACACAACATTTGACTTTATAGGCTAGAACTGAAGTCGCGCCAACTGCTTAACTCAAAATACAGTCAAGAAAGTAACTCTGAAGCCGAGAAACGGCATCGACCATAAACACTACCGTGAAATTACGTACAATTTTCAAATTTCTTGTACTTGCTAACTTTGCGACCTCGGGCAGCTATGTTACCATGGAGGAACCACACAAGATTTGACTTTATATGCTAGAACTGAAGTCGCGCCAACTGCTTAACTCAAAATACAGTCGAGAAAGTAGCTCTGAAGCCGAGAAACATGATCGACCATAAGCACTAATGTGAAATTACGTACAATTTTCAAATTTCTTGTACTTGCTAACTTTGCAACCTCGGGCAGCTATGTTACCATGGATGAATCACACAAGATTTTACTTTATAGGCTAGAACTGATGTCGCGCCAACTGTTTAGCTCAAAATACAGTCAAGAAAGTAGCTCTGAAGCCGAGAAACGGCATCGACCATAAACACTACCGTGAAATTACGTACAATTTTCAAATTTCTTGTACTTGCTAACTTTGCGACCTCGGGCAGCTATGTTACCATCTAAGAACTGCACAACATTTGACTTTATAGACTAGAGCTGAAGTCGCGCCATCTGCTTAACTCAAAATACATTCAAGAAAGTAGCTCTGAAGCCGAGAAACGGGATCGACCATAAGCACTACCGTGAAATTACGTACAATTTTCAAATTTCTTGTACTTGCTAACTTTGCAACCTCGGGCAGCTATGTTACCATGGATGAATCACACAAGATTTTACTTTATAGGCTAGAACTGATGTCGCGCCAACTGTTTAGCTCAAAATACAGTCAAGAAAGTAGCTCTGAAGCCGAGAAACGGCATCGACCATAAGCACTAAAGTGAAATTACGTACAATTTTCAAATTTCTTGTACTTGCTAACTTTGCGACCTCGGGCAGCTATGTTACCATCTGGGAACTGCACAACATTTGACTTTATAGGCTAGAACTGAAGTCGCGCCAACTGCTTAACTCAAAATACAGTCAAGAAAGTAGCTCTGAAGCCGAGAAACGGCATCGACCATAAACACTACCGTGAAATTACGTACAATTTTCAAATTTCTTGTACATGCTAACTTTGCGACCTCGGGCAGCTATGTTATAATGGAGGAACCACACAACATTTTACTTTATAGGCTAGAACTGAAGTCGCGCCAACAGCTTCACTCAAAATACAGTCAAGAAAGTAGCTCTGAAGATGAGAACCGGCATTGACCATAAGCACTACCGTGAAATTACATACAATTTTCAAATTTCTTGTACTTGCTAATTTTGCAACCTCGGGCAGCTATGTTACCATGGAGGAGCCACACAAGATTTAACTTTATAGGCTAGAACTGAAGTCGCGCCAACTGCTTAACTCAAAATACAGTCAAGAAAGTAACTCTGAAGCCGAGAAACGGCATCGACCATAAGCACTACTGTGAAATTACGTACAATTTTCAAATTTCTTGTACTTCCTAACTTTGCTACCTCGGGCAGCTATGTTACCATGGATGAATCACACAAGATTTGACTTTATAGGCTAGAACTGATGTCGCGCCAACTGTTTAGCTCAAAATACAGTCAAGAAAGTAGCTCTGAAGCCGAGAACCGGCATCGACCATAAGCACTACCGTGAAATTACGTACACTTTTCAAATTTCTTGTACTTGCTAACTTTGCGACCTCGGGCAGCTATGTTACCATGGAGGAACCACATAAGATTTAACTTTATATGCTAGAACTGAAGTCGCGCCAACTGCCTAAATCAAAATACAGTCGAGAAAGTAGCTCTGAAGCCGAGAAACGGGATCGACCATAAGCACTAATGTGAAATTACGTACAATTTTCAAATTTCTTGTACTTTCTAAATTTGCGCCCTCGGGCAGCTATGTTATCATCTAGGAACTACACAACATTTGACTTTATAGGCTAGAACTGAAGTCGCGCCAACTGCTTAACTCAAAATACAGTCAAGAAAGTAGCTCTGAAGATGAGAACCGGCATCGACCATAAGCACTACCGTGAAATTACGTACAATTTTCAAATTTCTTGTACATGCTAACTTTGCGACCTCGGGCAGCTATGTTATAATGGAGGAACCACACAACATTTGACTTTATAGGCTAGAACTGAAGTCGCGCCAACAGCTTAACTCAAAATACAGTCAAGAAAGTAGCTCTGAAGATGAGAACCGCCATCGACCATAAGCACTGCCGTGAAAATACGTACAATTTTCAAATTTCTTGTACTTGCTAACTTTGCAACCTCGGGCAGCTATGTTACCATGGAGGAACCACACAAGATTTGACTTTATAGGCTAGAACTGAAGTCGCGGAAACTGCTTAACTCAAAATACATTCAAGAAAGTAGCTCTGAAGCCGAGAAACGGGATCGACCCTAAACACTACCGTGAAATTACGTACAATTTTCAAATTTCGTGTACTTGCTAATTTTGCGACCTCGGGCAGCTATGTTACCATCTAAGAACTGCACAACATTTGACTTTATAGACTAGAGCTGAAGTCGCGCCAACTGCTTAACTCAAAATACACTCAAGAAAGTAGCTTTGAAGCCGAGAAACGGCATCAAATAAGCACTACCGTGAAATTACGTACAATTTTCAGATTTCTTGTACTCGCTAACTTTGCGACCTCGGGCAGCTATGTTACCATGGAGGAACCACACAACATTTGACTTTATAGGCTAGAACTGAAGTCGCGCCAACTGCTTAACTCAAAATACAGTCGAGAAAGTAGCTCTGAAGCCGAGAAACGGGATCGACCATAAGCACTAATGTGAAATTACCTACAATTTTCAAATTTCTTGTACTTTCTAAATTTGCGACCTCGGGCAGCTATGTTACCATCTAGGAACTACACAACATTTGACTTTATAGGCTAGAACTGAAGTCGCGCCAACTGCTTAACTCAAAATACAGTCAAGAAAGTAGCTCTGAAGCCGAGAAACGGCATCGACCATAAACACACCGTGAAATTACGTACAATTTTCAAATTTCTTGTACTTGCTAACTTTGCGACCTCGGGCAGCTATGTTACCATGGAGGAACCACACAAGATTTGACTTTATATGCTAGAACTGAAGTCGCGCCAACTGCTTAACTCAAAATACAGTCGAGAAAGTAGCTCTGAAGCCGAGAACCGGCATCGACCATAAGCACTAAAGTGAAATTACGTACAATTTTCAAATTTCTTGTACTTGCTAACTTTGCGACCTCGGGCAGCTATGTTACCATGGAGGAACCACATAAGATTTAACTTTATATGCTAGAACTGAAGTCGCGCCAACTGCTTAACTCAAAATACAGTCGAGAAAGTAGCTCTGAAGCCGAGAAACGGGATCGACCATAAGCACTAATGTGAAATTACGTACAATTTTCAAATTTCTTGTACTTTCTAAATTTGCGCCCTCGGGCAGCTATGTTACCATCTAGGAACTACACAACATTTGACTTTATAGGCTAGAACTGAAGTCGCGCCAACTGCTTAACTCAAAATACAGTCAAGAAAGTAGCTCTGAAGATGAGAACCGGCATCGACCATAAGCACTACCGTGAAATTACGTACAATTTTCAAATTTCTTGTACATGCTAACTTTGCGACCTCGGGCAGCTATGTTATAATGGAGGAACCACACAACATTTGACTTTATAGGCTAGAACTGAAGTCGCGCCAACAGCTTAACTCAAAATACAGTCAAGAAAGTAGCTCTGAAGATGAGAACCGCCATCGACCATAAGCACTGCCGTGAAAATACGTACAATTTTCAAATTTCTTGTACTTGCTAACTTTGCAACCTCGGGCAGCTATGTTACCATGGAGGAACCACACAAGATTTGACTTTATAGGCTAGAACTGAAGTCGCGGAAACTGCTTAACTCAAAATACATTCAAGAAAGTAGCTCTGAAGCCGAGAAACGGGATCGACCCTAAACACTACCGTGAAATTACGTACAATTTTCAAATTTCGTGTACTTGCTAACTTTGCGACCTCGGGCAGCTATGTTACCATCTAAGAACTGCACAACATTTGACTTTATAGACTAGAGCTGAAGTCGCGCCAACTGCTTAACTCAAAATACACTCAAGAAAGTAGCTTTGAAGCCGAGAAACGGCATCAACCATAAGCACTACCGTGAAATTACGTACAATTTTCAGATTTCTTGTACTCGCTAACTTTGCGACCTCGGGCAGCTATGTTACCATGGAGGAACCACACAACATTTGACTTTATAGGCTAGAACTGAAGTCGCGCCAACTGCTTAACTCAAAATACAGTCGAGAAAGTAGCTCTGAAGCCGAGAAACGGGATCGACCATAAGCACTAATGTGAAATTACCTACAATTTTCAAATTTCTTGTACTTTCTAAATTTGCGACCTCGGGCAGCTATGTTACCATCTAGGAACTACACAACATTTGACTTTATAGGCTAGAACTGAAGTCGCGCCAACTGCTTAACTCAAAATACAGTCAAGAAAGTAGCTCTGAAGCCGAGAAACGGCATCGACCATAAACACACCGTGAAATTACGTACAATTTTCAAATTTCTTGTACTTGCTAACTTTGCGACCTCGGGCAGCTATGTTACCATGGAGGAACCACACAAGATTTGACTTTATATGCAAGAACTGAAGTCGCGCCAACTGCTTAACTCAAAATACAGTCGAGAAAGTAGCTCTGAAGCCGAGAAACGGGATCGACCATAAGCACTAATGTGAAATTACCTACAATTTTCAAATTTCTTGTACTTTCTAAATTTGCGACCTCGGGCAGCTATGTTACCATCTAGGAACTACACAACATTTGACTTTATAGGCTAGAACTGAAGTCGCGCCAACTGCTTCACTCAAAATACAGTCAAGAAAGTAGCTCTGAAGATGAGAACCGGCATTGACCATAAGCACTACCGTGAAATTACATACAATTTTCAAATTTCTTGTACTTGCTAACTTTGCGACCTCGGGCAGCTATGTTACCATCTAGGAACCACACAAGATTTGACTTTATAGGCTAGAACTGAAGTCGCGCCAACAGCTTCAATCAAAATACAGTCAGGATAGTAGCTCTGAAGATGAGAACCGGCATTGACCATAAGCACTACCGTGAAATTACATACAATTTTCAAATTTCTTGTACTTGCTAACTTTGCAACCTCGGGCAGCTATGTTACCATGGAGGAACCACACAAGATTTGACTTTATAGGCTAGAACTGAAGTCGCGCCAACTGCTTAACTCAAAATACAGTCAAGAAAGTAACTCTGAAGCCGAGAAACGGCATCGACCATAAGCAGTACTGTGAAATTACGTACAATTTTCAAATTTCTTGTACTTGCTAACTTTGCTACCTCGGGCAGCTATGTTACCATGGATGAATCACACAAGATTTGACTTTATAGGCTAGAACAGAAGTCGCGCCAACTGCTTAACTCAAAATACAGTCAAGAAAGTAACTCTGAAGCCGAGAAACGGCATCGACCATAAGCAGTACTGTGAAATTACGTACACTTTTCAAATTTCTTGTACTTTCTAAATTTGCGCCCTCGGGCAGCTATGTTACCATCTAGGAACTACACAACATTTGACTTTATAGGCTAGAACTGAAGTCGCGCCAACAGTTTAACTCAAAATGCAGTCAAGAAAGTAGCTCTGAAGATGAGAACCGGCATCGACCATAAGCACTAAAGTGAAATTACGTACAATTTTCAAATTTCTTGTACTTGCTAACTTTGCGACCTCGGGCAGCTATGTTACCATCTAGGAACCACACAAGATTTGACTTTATAGGCTAGAACTGAAGTCGCGCCAACAGCTTCAATCAAAATACAGTCAAGAAAGTAGCTCTGAAGATGAGAACCGCCATCGACCATAAGCACTACCGTGAAATTACGTACAATTTTCAAATTTCTTGTACTTGCTAACTTTGCAACCTCGGGCAGCTATGTTACCATGGATGAATCACACAAGATTTTACTTTATAGGCTAGAACTGATGTCGCGCCAACTGTTTAGCTCAAAATACAGTCAAGAAAGTAGCTCTGAAGCCGAGAAACGGCATCGACCCTAAACACTACCGTGAAATTACGTACAATTTTCAAATTTCTTGTACTTTCTAAATTTGCGACCTCGGGCAGCTATGTTACCATCTAGGAACTACACAACATTTGACTTTATAGGCTAGAACTGATGTCGCGCCAACTGCTTAACTCAAAATACAGTCAAGAAAGTAGCTCTGAAGCCGAGAAACGGCATCGACCATAAACACTACCGTGAAATTACGTACAATTTTCAAATTTCTTGTACTTGCTAACTTTGCGACCTCGGGCAGCTATGTTACCATGGAGGAACCACACAAGATTTGACTTTATATGCTAGAACTGAAGTCGCGCCTACTGCTTAACTCAAAATACAGTCGAGAAAGTAGCTCTGAAGCCGAGAAACATGATCGACCATAAGCACTAATGTGAAATTACGTACAATTTTCAAATTTCTTGTACTTGCTAACTTTGCAACCTCGGGCAGCTATGTTACCATGGATGAATCACACAAGATTTTACTTTATAGGCTAGAACTGATGTCGCGCCAACTGTTTAGCTCAAAATACAGTCAAGAAAGTAGCTCTGAAGCCGAGAAACGGCATCGACCATAAACACTACCGTGAAATTACGTACAATTTTCAAATTTCTTGTACTTGCTAACTTTGCGACCTCGGGCAGCTATGTTACCATCTAAGAACTGCACAACATTTGACTTTATAGACTAGAGCTGAAGTCGCGCCATCTGCTTAACTCAAAATACATTCAAGAAAGTAGCTCTGAAGCCGAGAAACGGGATCGACCATAAGCACTACCGTGAAATTACGTACAATTTTCAAATTTCTTGTACTTGCTAACTTTGCAACCTCGGGCAGCTATGTTACCATGGATGAATCACACAAGATTTTACTTTATAGGCTAGAACTGATGTCGCGCCAACTGTTTAGCTCAAAATACAGTCAAGAAAGTAGCTCTGAAGCCGAGAAACGGCATCGACCCTAAACACTACCGTGAAATTACGTACAATTTTCAAAGTTCTTGTACTTTCTAAATTTGCGACCTCGGGCAGCTATGTTACCATCTAGGAACTACACAACATTTGACTTTATAGGCTAGAACTGAAGTCGCGCCAACTGCTTAACTCAAAATACAGTCAAGAAAGTAGCTCTGAAGCCGAGAAACGGCATCGACCATAAACAGTACCGTGAAATTACGTACAATTTTCAAATTTCTTGTACTTGCTAACTTTGCGACCTCGGGCAGTTATGTTACCATCTAGGAACTGCACAACATTTGACTTTATAGGCTAGAACTGAAGTCGCGCCAACAGTTTAACTCAAAATGCAGTCAAGAAAGTAGCTCTGAAGATGAGAACCGGCATCGACCATAAGCACTAAAGTGAAATTACGTACAATTTTCAAATTTCTTGTACTTGCTAACTTTGCGACCTCGGGCAGCTATGTTACCATCTAGGAACCACACAAGATTTGACTTTATAGGCTAGAACTGAAGTCGCGCCAACAGCTTCAATCAAAATGCAGTCAAGAAAGTAGCTCTGAAGATGAGAACCGCCATCGACCATAAGCACTACCGTGAAATTACGTACAATTTTCAAATTTCTTGTACATGCTAACTTTGCGACCTCGGGCAGCTATGTTATAATGGAGGAACCACACAACATTTGACTTTATAGGCTAGAACAGAAGTCGCGCCAACTGCTTAACTCAAAATACAGTCAAGAAAGTAACTCTGAAGCCGAGAAACGGCATCGACCATAAGCAGTACTGTGAAATTACGTACACTTTTCAAATTTCTTGTACTTTCTAAATTTGCGCCCTCGGGCAGCTATGTTACCATCTAGGAACTACACAACATTTGACTTTATAGGCTAGAACTGAAGTCGCGCCAACTGCTTAACTCAAAATACAGTCAGGAAAGTAGCTCTGAAAATGAGAACCGGCATCGACCATAAACAGTACCGTAAAATTACGTACAATTTTCAAATTTCTTGTACTTGCTAACTTTGCGACCTCGGGCAGCTATGTTACCATGGAGGAACCACACAAGATTTGACTTTATATGCTAGAACTGAAGTCGCGCCAACTGCTTAACTCAAAATACAGTCGAGAAAGTAGCTCTGAAGCCGAGAAACATGATCGACCATAAGCACTAATGTGAAATTACGTACAATTTTCAAATTTCTTGTACTTGCTAACTTTGCAACCTCGGGCAGCTATGTTACCATGGATGAATCACACAAGATTTTACTTTATAGGCTAGAACTGATGTCGCGCCAACTGTTTAGCTCAAAATACAGTCAAGAAAGTAGCTCTGAAGCCGAGAAACGGCATCGACCATAAACACTACCGTGAAATTACGTACAATTTTCAAATTTCTTGTACTTGCTAACTTTGCGACCTCGGGCAGCTATGTTACCATCTAAGAACTGCACAACATTTGACTTTATAGACTAGAGCTGAAGTCGCGCCATCTGCTTAACTCAAAATACATTCAAGAAAGTAGCTCTGAAGCCGAGAAACGGGATCGACCATAAGCACTACCGTGAAATTACGTACAATTTTCAAATTTCTTGTACTTGCTAACTTTGCAACCTCGGGCAGCTATGTTACCATGGATGAATCACACAAGATTTTACTTTATAGGCTAGAACTGATGTCGCGCCAACTGTTTAGCTCAAAATACAGTCAAGAAAGTAGCTCTGAAGCCGAGAAACGGCATCGACCCTAAACACTACCGTGAAATTACGTACAATTTTCAAATTTCTTGTACTTTCTAAATTTGCGACCTCGGGCAGCTATGTTACCATCTAGGAACTACACAACATTTGACTTTATAGGCTAGAACTGAAGTCGCGCCAACTGCTTAACTCAAAATACAGTCAAGAAAGTAGCTCTGAAGCCGAGAAACGGCATCGACCATAAACAGTACCGTAAAATTACGTACAATTTTCAAATTTCTTGTACTTGCTAACTTTGCGACCTCGGGCAGCTATGTTACCATGGAGGAACCACACAAGATTTGACTTTATATGCTAGAACTGAAGTCGCGCCAACTGCTTAACTCAAAATACAGTCGAGAAAGTAGCTCTGAAGCCGAGAAACATGATCGACCATAAGCACTAATGTGAAATTACGTACAATTTTCAAATTTCTTGTACTTGCTAACTTTGCAACCTCGGGCAGCTATGTTACCATGGATGAATCACACAAGATTTTACTTTATAGGCTAGAACTGATGTCGCGCCAACTGTTTAGCTCAAAATACAGTCAAGAAAGTAGCTCTGAAGCCGAGAAACGGCATCGACCATAAACACTACCGTGAAATTACGTACAATTTTCAAATTTCTTGTACTTGCTAACTTTGCGACCTCGGGCAGCTATGTTACCATGGAGGAACCACACAAGATTTGACTTTATATGCTAGAACTGAAGTCGCGCCAACAGCTTCACTCAAAATACAGTCAAGAAAGTAGCTCTGAAGATGAGAACCGACATTGACCATAAGCACTAAAGTGAAATTACGTACAATTTTCAAATTTCTTGTACTTGCTAACTTTGCGACCTCGGGCAGCTATGTTACCATCTAGGAACCACACAAGATTTGACTTTATAGGCTAGAGCTGAAGTCGCGCCAACTGCTTAACCCAAAATACAGTCAAGAAAGTAGCTCTGAAGATGAGAACCGGCATCGACCATAAGCACTACCGTGAAATTACGTACAATTTTCAAATTTCTTGTACATGCTAACTTTGCGACCTCGGGCAGCTATGTTATAATGGAGGAACCACACAACATTTGACTTTATAGGCTAGAACTGAAGTCGCGCCAACAGCTTCAATCAAAATACAGTCAAGAAAGTAGCTCTGAAGATGAGAACCGGCATTGACCATAAGCACTACCGTGAAATTACATACAATTTTCAAATTTCTTGTACTTGCTAACTTTGCAACCTCGGGCAGCTATGTTACCATGGAGGAACCACACAAGATTTGACTTTATAGGCTAGAACTGAAGTCGCGCCAACTGCTTAACTCAAAATACAGTCAAGAAAGTAACTCTGAAGCCGAGAAACGGCATCGACCATAAGCAGTACTGTGAAATTACGTACAATTTTCAAATTTCTTGTACTTGCTAACTTTGCTACCTCGGCCAGCTATGTAACCATGGATGAATCACACAAGATTTGACTTTATAGGCTAGAACTGATGTCGCGCCAACTGTTTAGCTCAAAATACAATCAAGAAAGTAGCTCTGAAGCCGAGACACGGCATCGACCATAAGCACTAAAGTGAAATTACGTACAATTTTCAAATTTCTTGTACTTGCTAACTTTGCGACCTCGGGCAGCTATGTTACCATCTGGGAACTGCACAACATTTGACTTTATAGACTAGAGCTGAAGTCGCGCCAACTGCTTAATTCAAAATGCAGTCAAGAAAGTAGCTCTGAAGATGAGAACCGGCATCGACCATAAGCACTACCGTGAAATTACGTACAATTTTCAAATTTCTTGTACATGCTAACTTTGCGACCTCGGGCAGCTATGTTATAATGGAGGAACCACACAACATTTGACTTTATAGGCTAGAACTGAAGTCGCGCCAACAGCTTCACTCAAAATGCAGTCAAGAAAGTAGCTCTGAAGATGAGAATCGGCATTGACCATAAGCACTACCGTGAAATTACATACAATTTTCAAATTTCTTGTTCTTGCTAACTTTGCGACCTCGGGCAGCTATGTTACCATCTAGGAACCACACAAGATTTGACTTTATAGACTAGAACTGAAGTCGCGCCAACAGCTTCAATCAAAATACAGTCAAGAAAGTAGCTCTGAAGATGAGAACCGGCATTGACCATAATCACTACCGTGAAATTACATACAATTTTGAAATTTCTTGTACTTGCTAACTTTGCAACCTCGGGCAGCTATGTTACCATGGAGGAACCACACAAGATTTGACTTTATAGGCTAGAACTGAAGTCGCGCCAACTGCTTAACTCAAAATACAGTCAAGAAAGTAACTCTGAAGCCGAGAAACGGCATCGACCATAAGCAGTACTGTGAAATTACGTACAATTTTCAAATTTCTTGTACTTGCTAACTTTGCTACCTCGGGCAGCTATGTTACCATGGATGAATCACACAAGATTTGACTTTATAGGCTAGAACTGATGTGGCGCCAACTGTTTAGCTCAAAATACAGTCAAGAAAGTAGCTCTGAAGCCGAGAAACGGCATCGACCATAAGCACTAAAGTGAAATTACGTACAATTTTCAAATTTCTTGTACTTGCTAACTTTGCGACCTCGGGCAGCTATGTTACCATCTGGGAACTGCACAACATTTGACTTTATAGACTAGAGCTGAAGTCGCGCCAACTGCTTAACTCAAAATACAGTCAAGAAAGTAGCTCTGAAGATGAGAACCGGCATCGACCATAAGCACTACCGTGAAATTACGTACAATTTTCAAATTTCTTGTACATGCTAACTTTGCGACCTCGGGCAGCTATGTTATAATGGAGGAACCACACAACATTTTACTTTATAGGCTAGAACTGAAGTCGCGCCAACAGCTTCACTCAAAATACAGTCAAGAAAGTAGCTCTGAAGATGAGAACCGGCATTGACCATAAGCACTACCGTGAAATTACATACAATTTTCAAATTTCTTGTACTTGCTAACTTTGCAACCTCGGGCAGCTATGTTACCATGGAGGAGCCACACAAGATTTGACTTTATAGGCTAGAACTGAAGTCGCGCCAACTGCTTAACTCAAAATACAGTCAAGAAAGTAACTCTGAAGCCGAGAAACGGCATCGACCATAAGCACTACCGTGAAATTACGTACAATTTTCAAATTTCTTGTACTTGCTAACTTTGCTACCTCGGGCAGCTATGTTACCATGGATGAATCACACAAGATTTGACTTTATAGGCTAGAACTGATGTCGCGCCAACTGTTTAGCTCAAAATACAGTCAAGAAAGTAGCTCTGAAGCCGAGAACCGGCATCGACCATAAGCACTACCGTGAAATTGCGTACAATTTTCAAATTTCTTGTACTTGCTAACTTTGCGACCTCGGGCAGCTATGTTACCATCTAGGAACCACACAAGATTTGACTTTATAGGCTAGAACTGAAGTCGCGCCAACTGCTTAACTCAAAATACAGTCAAGAAAGTAGCTCTGAAGCCGAGAAACGGCATCGACCATAAACACTACCGTGAAATTAAGTACAATTTTCAAATTTCTTGTACTTGCTAACTTTGCGAATTCGGGCAGCTATGTTACCATGGAGGAAAAACATAAGATTTGACTTTATGTGCTAGAACTGAAGTCGCGCCAACTGCTTAACTCAAAATACAGTCGAGAAAGTAGCTCTGAAGCCGAGAAACGGGATCGACCATAAGCACTAAAGTGAAATTACGTACAATTTTCAAATTTCTTGTACTTGCTAACTTTGCGACCTCGGGCAGCTATGTTACCATCTAGGAACTGCACAACATTTGACTTTATAGGCTAGAACTGAAGTCGCGCCAACTGCTTAACTCAAAATACAGTCGAGAAAGTAGCTCTGAAGCCGAGAAACGGGATCGACCATAAGCACTAATGTGAAATTACGTACAATTTTCAAATTTCTTGTACTTGCTAACTTTGCTACCTCGGGCAGCTATGTTACCATGGATGAATCACACAAGATTTGACTTTATAGGCTAGAACTGATGTCGCGCCAACTGTTTAGCTCAAAATACAGTCAAGAAAGTAGCCCTGAAGCCGAGAACCGGCATCGACCATAAGCACTAATGTGAAATTACGTACAATTTTCAAATTTCTTGTACATGCTAACTTTGCGACCTCGGGCAGCTATGTTACCATCTAGGAACTGCACAACATTTGACTTTATAGGCTAGAACTGAAGTCGCGCCAACTGCTTAACTCAAAATACAGTCGAGAAAGTAGCTCTGAAGCCGAGAAACGGCATCGACCATAAACACTACCGTGAAATTACGTACAATTTTCAAATTTCTTGTACTTGCTAACTTTGCGACCTCGGGCAGCTATGTTACCATCTAGGAACTACACAACATTTGACTTTAGAGGCTAGAACTGAAGTCGCGCCAACTGCTTAACTCAAAATACAGTCGAGAAAGTAGCTCTGAAGCCGAGAAACGGCATCGACCATAAGCACTAAAGTGAAATTACGTACAATTTTCAAATTTCTTGTACTTGCTAACTTTGCGACCTCGGGCAGCTATGTTACCATCTAGGAACTGCACAACATTTGACTTTATAGGCTAGAACTGAAGTCGCGCCAACTGCTTAACTCAAAATACAGTCAAGAAAGTAACTCTGAAGCCGAGAAACGGCATCGACCATAAGCAGTACTGTGAAATTACGTACAATTTTCAAATTTCTTGTACTTGCTAACTTTGCTACCTCGGACAGCTATGTTACCATGGATGAACCACACAAGATTTGACTTTATATGCTAGAACTGAAGTCGCGCCAACTGCTTAACTCAAAATACAGTCGAGAAAGTAGCTCTGAAGCCGAGAAACATGATCGACCATAAGCACTAATGTGAAATTACGTACAATTTTCAAATTTCTTGTACTTGCTAACTTTGCAACCTCGGGCAGCTATGTTACCATGGATGAATCACACAAGATTTTACTTTATAGGCTAGAACTGATGTCGCGCCAACTGTTTAGCTCAAAATACAGTCAAGAAAGTAGCTCTGAAGCCGAGAAACGGCATCGACCATAAACACTACCGTGAAATTACGTACAATTTTCAAATTTCTTGTACTTGCTAACTTTGCGACCTCGGGCAGCTATGTTACCATGGAGGAACCACACAAGATTTGACTTTATATGCTAGAACTGAAGTCGCGCCAACAGCTTCACTCAAAATACAGTCAAGAAAGTAGCTCTGAAGATGAGAACCGACATTGACCATAAGCACTAAAGTGAAATTACGTACAATTTTCAAATTTCTTGTACTTGCTAACTTTGCGACCTCAGGCAGCTATGTTACCATCTAGGAACCACACAAGATTTGACTTTATAGGCTAGAGCTGAAGTCGCGCCAACTGCTTAACCCAAAATACAGTCAAGAAAGTAGCTCTGAAGATGAGAACCGGCATCGACCATAAGCACTACCGTGAAATTACGTACAATTTTCAAATTTCTTGTACATGCTAACTTTGCGACCTCGGGCAGCTATGTTATAATGGAGGAACCACACAACATTTGACTTTATAGGCTAGAACTGAAGTCGCGCCAACAGCTTCAATCAAAATACAGTCAAGAAAGTAGCTCTGAAGATGAGAACCGGCATTGACCATAAGCACTACCGTGAAATTACATACAATTTTCAAATTTCTTGTACTTGCTAACTTTGCAACCTCGGGCAGCTATGTTACCATGGAGGAACCACACAAGATTTGACTTTATAGGCTAGAACTGAAGTCGCGCCAACTGCTTAACTCAAAATACAGTCAAGAAAGTAACTCTGAAGCCGAGAAACGGCATCGACCATAAGCAGTACTGTGAAATTACGTACAATTTTCAAATTTCTTGTACTTGCTAACTTTGCTACCTCGGGCAGCTATGTAACCATGGATGAATCACACAAGATTTGACTTTATAGGCTAGAACTGATGTCGCGCCAACTGTTTAGCTCAAAATACAATCAAGAAAGTAGCTCTGAAGCCGAGACACGGCATCGACCATAAGCACTAAAGTGAAATTACGTACAATTTTCAAATTTCTTGTACTTGCTAACTTTGCGACCTCGGGCAGCTATGTTACCATCTGGGAACTGCACAACATTTGACTTTATAGACTAGAGCTGAAGTCGCGCCAACTGCTTAACTCAAAATGCAGTCAAGAAAGTAGCTCTGAAGATGAGAACCGGCATCGACCATAAGCACTACCGTGAAATTACGTACAATTTTCAAATTTCTTGTACATGCTAACTTTGCGACCTCGGGCAGCTATGTTATAATGGAGGAACCACACAACATTTGACTTTATAGGCTAGAACTGAAGTCGCGCCAACAGCTTCACTCAAAATGCAGTCAAGAAAGTAGCTCTGAAGATGAGAATCGGCATTGACCATAAGCACTACCGTGAAATTACATACAATTTTCAAATTTCTTGTTCTTGCTAACTTTGCGACCTCGGGCAGCTATGTTACCATCTAGGAACCACACAAGATTTGACTTTATAGACTAGAACTGAAGTCGCGCCAACAGCTTCAATCAAAATACAGTCAAGAAAGTAGCTCTGAAGATGAGAACCGGCATTGACCATAATCACTACCGTGAAATTACATACAATTTTGAAATTTCTTGTACTTGCTAACTTTGCAACCTCGGGCAGCTATGTTACCATGGAGGAACCACACAAGATTTGACTTTATAGGCTAGAACTGAAGTCGCGCCAACTGCTTAACTCAAAATACAGTCAAGAAAGTAACTCTGAAGCCGAGAAACGGCATCGACCATAAGCAGTACTGTGAAATTACGTACAATTTTCAAATTTCTTGTACTTGCTAACTTTGCTACCTCGGGCAGCTATGTTACCATGGATGAATCACACAAGATTTGACTTTATAGGCTAGAACTGATGTGGCGCCAACTGTTTAGCTCAAAATACAGTCAAGAAAGTAGCTCTGAAGCCGAGAAACGGCATCGACCATAAGCACTAAAGTGAAATTACGTACAATTTTCAAATTTCTTGTACTTGCTAACTTTGCGACCTCGGGCAGCTATGTTACCATCTGGGAACTGCACAACATTTGACTTTATAGACTAGAGCTGAAGTCGCGCCAACTGCTTAACTCAAAATACAGTCAAGAAAGTAGCTCTGAAGATGAGAACCGGCATCGACCATAAGCACTACCGTGAAATTACGTACAATTTTCAAATTTCTTGTACATGCTAACTTTGCGACCTCGGGCAGCTATGTTATAATGGAGGAACCACACAACATTTTACTTTATAGGCTAGAACTGAAGTCGCGCCAACAGCTTCACTCAAAATACAGTCAAGAAAGTAGCTCTGAAGATGAGAACCGGCATTGACCATAAGCACTACCGTGAAATTACATACAATTTTCAAATTTCTTGTACTTGCTAACTTTGCAACCTCGGGCAGCTATGTTACCATGGAGGAGCCACACAAGATTTGACTTTATAGGCTAGAACTGAAGTCGCGCCAACTGCTTAACTCAAAATACAGTCAAGAAAGTAACTCTGAAGCCGAGAAACGGCATCGACCATAAGCACTACCGTGAAATTACGTACAATTTTCAAATTTCTTGTACTTGCTAACTTTGCTACCTCGGGCAGCTATGTTACCATGGATGAATCACACAAGATTTGACTTTATAGGCTAGAACTGATGTCGCGCCAACTGTTTAGCTCAAAATACAGTCAAGAAAGTAGCTCTGAAGCCGAGAACCGGCATCGACCATAAGCACTACCGTGAAATTGCGTACAATTTTCAAATTTCTTGTACTTGCTAACTTTGCGACCTCGGGCAGCTATGTTACCATCTAGGAACCACACAAGATTTGACTTTATAGGCTAGAACTGAAGTCGCGCCAACTGCTTAACTCAAAATACAGTCAAGAAAGTAGCTCTGAAGCCGAGAAACGGCATCGACCATAAACACTACCGTGAAATTAAGTACAATTTTCAAATTTCTTGTACTTGCTAACTTTGCGAATTCGGGCAGCTATGTTACCATGGAGGAAAAACATAAGATTTGACTTTATGTGCTAGAACTGAAGTCGCGCCAACTGCTTAACTCAAAATACAGTCGAGAAAGTAGCTCTGAAGCCGAGAAACGGGATCGACCATAAGCACTAAAGTGAAATTACGTACAATTTTCAAATTTCTTGTACTTGCTAACTTTGCGACCTCGGGCAGCTATGTTACCATCTAGGAACTGCACAACATTTGACTTTATAGGCTAGAACTGAAGTCGCGCCAACTGCTTAACTCAAAATACAGTCGAGAAAGTAGCTCTGAAGCCGAGAAACGGGATCGACCATAAGCACTAATGTGAAATTACGTACAATTTTCAAATTTCTTGTACTTGCTAACTTTGCTACCTCGGGCAGCTATGTTACCATGGATGAATCACACAAGATTTGACTTTATAGGCTAGAACTGATGTCGCGCCAACTGTTTAGCTCAAAATACAGTCAAGAAAGTAGCTCTGAAGCCGAGAACCGGCATCGACCATAAGCACTACCGTGAAATTGCGTACAATTTTCAAATTTCTTGTACTTGCTAACTTTGCGACCTCGGGCAGCTATGTTACCATCTAGGAACCACACAAGATTTGACTTTATAGGCTAGAACTGAAGTCGCGCCAACTGCTTAACTCAAAATACAGTCAAGAAAGTAGCTCTGAAGCCGAGAAACGGCATCGACCATAAACACTACCGTGAAATTAAGTACAATTTTCAAATTTCTTGTACTTGCTAACTTTGCGAATTCGGGCAGCTATGTTACCATGGAGGAAAAACATAAGATTTGACTTTATGTGCTAGAACTGAAGTCGCGCCAACTGCTTAACTCAAAATACAGTCGAGAAAGTAGCTCTGAAGCCGAGAAACGGGATCGACCATAAGCACTAAAGTGAAATTACGTACAATTTTCAAATTTCTTGTACTTGCTAACTTTGCGACCTCGGGCAGGTATGTTACCATCTAGGAACTGCACAACATTTGACTTTATAGGCTAGAACTGAAGTCGCGCCAACAGCTTAACTCAAAATGCAGTCAAGAAAGCAGCTTTGAAGATGAGAAACGGGATCAACCATAAGCACTAATGTGAAATTACGTACAATTTTCAAATTTCTTGTACTTGCTAACTTTGCGACCTCGGGCAGCTATGTTACCATCTAGGAACTGCACAACATTTGACTTTATAGGCTAGAACTGAAGTCGCGCCAACTGCTTAACTCAAAATACAGTCGAGAAAGTAGCTCTGAAGCCGAGAAACGGGATCGACCATAAGCACTAATGTGAAATTACGTACAATTTTCAAATTTCTTGTACTTGCTAACTTTGCGACCTCGGGCAGCTATGTTACCATCTAGGAACTACACAACATTTGACTTTAGAGGCTAGAACTGAAGTCGCGCCAACTGCTTAACTCAAAATACAGTCGAGAAAGTAGCTCTGAAGCCGAGAAACGGCATCGACCATAAGCACTAAAGTGAAATTACGTACAATTTTCAAATTTCTTGTACTTGCTAACTTTGCGACCTCGGGCAGCTATGTTACCATCTAGGAACTGCACAACATTTGACTTTATAGGCTAGAACTGAAGTCGCGCCAACTGCTTAACTCAAAATACAGTCAAGAAAGTAACTCTGAAGCCGAGAAACGGCATCGACCATAAGCAGTACTGTGAAATTACGTACAATTTTCAAATTTCTTGTACTTGCTAACTTTGCTACCTCGGACAGCTATGTTACCATGGATGAATCACACAAGATTTGACTTTATAGGCTAGAACTGATGTCGCGCCAACTGTTTAGCTCAAAATACAGTCAAGAAAGTAGCTCTGAAGCCGAGAAACGGCATCGACCATAAGCACTAAAGTGAAATTACGTACAATTTTCAAATTTCTTGTACTTGCTAACTTTGCGACCTCGGGCAGCTATGTTACCATCTAGGAACTGCACAACATTTGACTTTATAGGCTAGAACTGAAGTCGCGCCAACAGCTTAACTCAAAATGCAGTCAAGAAAGTAGCTCTGAAGATGAGAGCCGGCATCGACCATAAGCACTAAAGTGAAATTACGTACAATTTTCAAATTTCTTGTACTTGCTAAATTTGCGACCTCGGGCAGCTATGTTACCATCTAGGAACCACACAAGATTTGACTTTATAGGCTAGAACTGAAGTCGCGCCAACTGCTTAACTCAAAATACAGTCAAGAAAGTAGCTCTGAAGCCGAGAAACGGCATCGACCATAAGCACTACTGTGAAATTACGTACAATTTTCAAATTTCTTGTACTTGCTAACTTTGCTACCTCGGGCAGCCATGTTACCATGGATGAATCACACAAGATTTAACTTTATAGGCTAGAACTGATGTCGCGCCAACTGTTTAGCTCAAAATACAGTCAAGAAAGTAGCTCTGAAGCCGAGAAACGGCATCGACCATAAGCACTAAAGTGAAATTACGTACAATTTTCAAATTTCTTGTACTTGCTAACTTTGCGACCTCCGGCAGCTATGTTACCATCTAGGAACCACACAAGACTTGACTTTATAGGCTAGAACTGAAGTCGCGCCAACTGCTTAACTCAAAATACAGTCAAGAAAGTAGCTCTGAAGCCGAGAAACGGCATCGACCATAAACACTACCGTGAAATTAAGTACAATTTTCAAATTTCTTGTACTTGCTAACTTTGCGAATTCGGGCAGCTATGTTACCATGGAGGAAAAACATAAGATTTGACTTTATGTGCTAGAACTGAAGTCGCGCCAACTGCTTAACTCAAAATACAGTCGAGAAAGTAGCTCTGAAGCCGAGAAACGGGATCGACCATAAGCACTAAAGTGAAATTACGTACAATTTTCAAATTTCTTGTACTTGCTAACTTTGCGACCTCGGGCAGCTATGTTACCATCTAGGAACTGCACAACATTTGACTTTATAGGCTAGAACTGAAGTCGCGCCAACTGCTTAACTCAAAATACAGTCGAGAAAGTAGCTCTGAAGCCGAGAAACGGGATCGACCATAAGCACTAATGTGAAATTACGTACAATTTTCAAATTTCTTGTACTTGCTAACTTTGCTACCTCGGGCAGCTATGTTACCATGGATGAATCACACAAGATTTGACTTTATAGGCTAGAACTGATGTCGCGCCAACTGTTTAGCTCAAAATACAGTCAAGAAAGTAGCTCTGAAGCCGAGAACCGGCATCGACCATAAGCACTACCGTGAAATTGCGTACAATTTTCAAATTTCTTGTACTTGCTAACTTTGCGACCTCGGGCAGCTATGTTACCATCTAGGAACCACACAAGATTTGACTTTATAGGCTAGAACTGAAGTCGCGCCAACTGCTTAACTCAAAATACAGTCAAGAAAGTAGCTCTGAAGCCGAGAAACGGCATCGACCATAAACACTACCGTGAAATTAAGTACAATTTTCAAATTTCTTGTACTTGCTAACTTTGCGAATTCGGGCAGCTATGTTACCATGGAGGAAAAACATAAGATTTGACTTTATGTGCTAGAACTGAAGTCGTGCCAACTGCTTAACTCAAAATACAGTCGAGAAAGTAGCTCTGAAGCCGAGAAACGGGATCGACCATAAGCACTAAAGTGAAATTACGTACAATTTTCAAATTTCTTGTACTTGCTAACTTTGCGACCTCGGGCAGGTATGTTACCATCTAGGAACTGCACAACATTTGACTTTATAGGCTAGAACTGAAGTCGCGCCAACAGCTTAACTCAAAATGCAGTCAAGAAAGCAGCTCTGAAGATGAGAAACGGGATCAACCATAAGCACTAATGTGAAATTACGTACAATTTTCAAATTTCTTGTACTTGCTAACTTTGCGACCTCGGGCAGCTATGTTACCATCTAGGAACTGCACAACATTTGACTTTATAGGCTAGAACTGAAGTCGCGCCAACTGCTTAACTCAAAATACAGTCGAGAAAGTAGCTCTGAAGCCGAGAAACGGGATCGACCATAAGCACTAATGTGAAATTACGTACAATTTTCAAATTTCTTGTACTTGCTAACTTTGCGACCTCGGGCAGCTATGTTACCATCTAGGAACTACACAACATTTGACTTTAGAGGCTAGAACTGAAGTCGCGCCAACTGCTTAACTCAAAATACAGTCGAGAAAGTAGCTCTGAAGCCGAGAAACGGCATCGACCATAAGCACTAAAGTGAAATTACGTACAATTTTCAAATTTCTTGTACTTGCTAACTTTGCGACCTCGGGCAGCTATGTTACCATCTAGGAACTGCACAACATTTGACTTTATAGGCTAGAACTGAAGTCGCGCCAACTGCTTAACTCAAAATACAGTCAAGAAAGTAACTCTGAAGCCGAGAAACGGCATCGACCATAAGCAGTACTGTGAAATTACGTACAATTTTCAAATTTCTTGTACTTGCTAACTTTGCTACCTCGGACAGCTATGTTACCATGGATGAATCACACAAGATTTGACTTTATAGGCTAGAACTGATGTCGCGCCAACTGTTTAGCTCAAAATACAGTCAAGAAAGTAGCTCTGAAGCCGAGAAACGGCATCGACCATAAGCACTAAAGTGAAATTACGTACAATTTTCAAATTTCTTGTACTTGCTAACTTTGCGACCTCGGGCAGCTATGTTACCATCTAGGAACTGCACAACATTTGACTTTATAGGCTAGAACTGAAGTCGCGCCAACAGCTTAACTCAAAATGCAGTCAAGAAAGTAGCTCTGAAGATGAGAGCCGGCATCGACCATAAGCACTAAAGTGAAATTACGTACAATTTTCAAATTTCTTGTACTTGCTAAATTTGCGACCTCGGGCAGCTATGTTACCATCTAGGAACCACACAAGATTTGACTTTATAGGCTAGAACTGAAGTCGCGCCAACTGCTTAACTCAAAATACAGTCAAGAAAGTAGCTCTGAAGCCGAGAAACGGCATCGACCATAAGCACTACTGTGAAATTACGTACAATTTTCAAATTTCTTGTACTTGCTAACTTTGCTACCTCGGGCAGCCATGTTACCATGGATGAATCACACAAGATTTAACTTTATAGGCTAGAACTGATGTCGCGCCAACTGTTTAGCTCAAAATACAGTCAAGAAAGTAGCTCTGAAGCCGAGAAACGGCATCGACCATAAGCACTAAAGTGAAATTACGTACAATTTTCAAATTTCTTGTACTTGCTAACTTTGCGACCTCCGGCAGCTATGTTACCATCTAGGAACCACACAAGACTTGACTTTATAGGCTAGAACTGAAGTCGCGCCAACTGCTTAACTCAAAATACAGTCAAGAAAGTAGCTCTGAAGCCGAGAAACGGCATCGACCATAAGCACTAAAGTGAAATTACGTACAATTTTCAAATTTCTTGTACTTGCTAACTTTGCGACCTCGGGCAGGTATGTTACCATGGAGGAACCACATAAGATTTGACTTTATGTGCTAGAACTGAAGTCGCGCCAACTGCTTAACTCAAAATACAGTCGAGAAAGTAGCTCTGAAGCCGAGAAACGGCATCGACCATAAGCACTAAAGTGAAACTACGTACAATTTTCAAATTTCTTGTACTTGCTAAATTTGCGACCTCGGGCAGCTATGTTACCATCTAGGAACTGCACAACATTTGACTTTATAGGCTAGAACTGAAGTCGCGCCAACTGCTTAACTCAAAATACAGTCAAGAAAGTAACTCTGAAGCCGAGAAACGGCATCGACCATAAGCACTACCGTGAAATTACGTACACTTTTCAAATTTCTTGTACTTGCTAACTTTGCTACCTCGGGCAGCTATGTTACCATGGATGAATCACACAAGATTTGACTTTATAGGCTAGAACTGATGTCGCGCCAACTGTTTAGCTCAAAATACAGTCAAGAAAGTAGCTCTGAAGCCGAGAAACGGCATCGACCATAAGCACTAAAGTGAAATTACGTACAATTTTCAAATTTCTTGTACTTGCTAACTTTGCGACCTCGGGCAGCTATGTTACCATCTAGGAACTGCACAACATTTGACTTTATAGGCTAGAACTGAAGTCGCGCCAACTGCTTAACTCAAAATACAGTCAAGAAAGTAACTCTGAAGCCGAGAAACGGCATCGACCATAAGCACTACTGTGAAATTACGTACAATTTTCAAATTTCTTGTACTTCCTAACTTTGCTACCTCGGGCAGCTATGTTACCATGGATGAATCACACAAGATTTGACTTTATATGCTAGAACTGAAGCCGCGCTAACTGCCTAACTCAAAATACAGTCAAGAAAGTAGCTCTGAAGCCGAGAAACGGCATCGACCATAAGCACTACCGTGAAATTACGTACAATTTTCAGATTTCTTGTACTCGCTAACTTTGCGACCTCGGGCAGCTATGTTACCATGGAGGAACCACACAACATTTGACTTTATAGGCTAGAATTGAAGTCGCGCCAACTGCTTAACTCAAAATACAGTCAAGAAAGTAGCTCTGAAGATGAGAACCGGCATCGACCATAAGCACTACCGTGAAATTACGTACAATTTTCAAATTTCTTGTACATGCTAACTTTGCGACCTCGGGCAGCTGTGTTATAATGGAGGAACCACACAACATTTGACTTTATAGGCTAGAACTGAAGTCGCGCCAACAGCTTCACTCAAAATACAGTCAAGAAAGTAGCTCTGAAGATGAGAACCGGCATTGGCCATAAGCACTACCGTGAAATTATATACTATTTTCAAATTTCTTGTACTCGCTAACTTTGCTACCTCGGGCAGCTATGTTACCATGGATGAATCACACAAGATTTGACTTTATAGGCTAGAACTGATGTCGCGCCAACTGTTTAGCTCAAAATACAGTCAAGAAAGTAGCTCTGAAGCCGAGAAATGGCATCGACCATAAGCACTAAAGTGAAATTACGTACAATTTTCAAATTTCTTGTACTTGCTAACTTTGCGACCTCGGGCAGCTATGTTACCATCTAGGAACCACACAAGATTTGACCTTATAGGCTAGAACTGAAGTCGCGCCAACAGCTTCAATCGAAATACAGTCAAGAAAGTAGCTCTGAAGATGAGAACCGGCATTGACCATAAGCACTACCGTGAAATTACATACAATTTTCAAATTTCTTGTACTTGCTAATTTTGCGACCTCGGGCAGCTATGTTACCATCTAGGAACTGCACAACATTTGACTTTATAGGCTAGAACTGAAGTCGCGCCAACAGTTTAACTCAAAATGCAGTCAAGAAAGTAGCTCTGAAGATGAGAACCGGCATCGACCATAAGCACTAAAGTGAAATTACGTACAATTTTCAAATTTCTTGTACTTGCTAACTTTGCGACCTCGGGCAGCTATGTTACCATCTAGGAACCACACAAGATTTGACTTTATAGGCTAGAGCTGAAGCCGCGCCAACTGCTTAACTCAAAATACAGTCAAGAAAGTAGCTCTGAAGATGAGAACCGGCATTGACCATAAGCACTACCGTGAAATTACATACAATTTTCAAATTTCTTGTACTTGCTAACTTTGCAACCTCGGGCAGCTATGTTACCATGGAGGAACCACACAAGATTTGCCTTTATAGGCTAGAACTGAAGTCGCGCCAACTGCTTAACCCAAAATACAGTCAAGAAAGTAACTCTGAAGCCGAGAAACGGCATCGACCATAAGCAGTACTGTGAAATTATGTACAATTTTCAAATTTCTTGTACTTGCTAACTTTGCTACCTCGGGCAGCTATGTTACCATGGATGAATCACACAAGATTTGACTTTATAGGCTAGAACTGATGTCGCGCCAACTGTTTAGCTCAAAATACAGTCAAGAAAGTAGCTCTGAAGCCGAGACACGGCATCGACCATAAGCACTAAAGTGAAATTACGTACAATTTTCAAATTTCTTGTACTTGCTAACTTTGCGACCTCGGGCAGCTATGTTACCATCTGGGAACTGCACAACATTTGACTTTATAGACTAGAGCTGAAGTCGCGAAAACTGCTTAACTCAAAATACAGTCAAGAAAGTAGCTCTAAAGATGAGAACCGGCATCGACCATAAGCACTACCGTGAAATTACGTACAATTTTCAAATTTCTTGTACATGCTAACTTTGCGACCTCGGGCAGCTATGTTATAATGGAGGAACCACACAACATTTTACTTTATAGGCTAGAACTGAAGTCGCGCCAACAGCTTCACTCAAAATACAGTCAAGAAAGTAGCTCTGAAGATGAGAACCGGCATCGACCATAAGCACTACCGTGAAATTACATACAATTTTCAAATTTCTTGTACTTGCTAACTTTGCAACCTCGGGCAGCTATGTTACCATGGAGGAACCACACAAGATTTGACTTTATAGGCTAGAACTGAAGTCGCGCCAACTGCTTAACTCAAAATACAGTCAAGAAAGTAACTCTGAAGCCGAGAAACGGCATCGACCATAAGCAGTACTGTGAAATTACGTACAATTTTCAAATTTCTTGTACTTGCTAATTTTGCTACCTCGGGCAGCTATGTTACCATCTAGGAACCACACAAGATTTGACTTTATAGGCTAGAACTGAAGTCGCGCCAACTGCTTAACTCAAAATACAGTCAAGAAAGTAACTCTGAAGCCGAGAAACGGCATCGACCATAAGCAGTACTGTGAAATTACGTACAATTTTCAAATTTCTTGTACCTGCTAACTTTGCTACCTCGGGCAGCTATGTTACCATGGATGAATCACACAAGATTTGACTTTATAGGCTAGAACTGATGTCGCGCCAACAGCTTCACTCAAAATACAGTCAAGAAAGTAGCTCTGAAGATGAGAACCGGCATCGACCATAAGCACTACCGTGAAATTACGTACAATTTTCAAATTTCTTGTACATGCTAACTTTGCGACCTCGGGCAGCTATGTTATAATGGAGGAACCACACAACATTTGACTTTATAGGCTAGAACTGAAGTCGCGCCAACTGCTTAACTTAAAATACAGTCAAGAAAGTAGCTCTGAAGATGAGAACCGGCATCGACCATAAGCACTACCGTGAAATTACGTACAATTTTCAAATTTCTTGTACATGCTAACTTTGCGACCTCGGGCAGCTATGTTATAATGGAGGAACCACACAACATTTGACTTTATAGGCTAGAACTGAAGTCGCGCCAACAGCTTAACTCAAAATACAGTCAAGAAAGTAGCTCTGAAGATGAGAACCGCCATCGACCATAAGCACTGCCGTGAAAATACGTACAATTTTCAAATTTCTTGTACTTGCTAACTTTGCGACCTCGGGCAGCTATGTTATAATGGAGGAACCACACAACATTTGACTTTATAGGCTAGAACTGAAGTCGCGCCAACAGCTTCACTCAAAATACAGTCAAGAAAGTAGCTCTGAAGATGAGAACCGGCATCGACCATAAGCACTACCGTGAAATTACATACAATTTTCAAATTTCTTGTACTTGCTAACTTTGCAACCTCGGGCAGCTATGTTACCATGGAGGAACCACACAAGATTTGACTTTATAGGCTAGAACTGAAGTCGCGGAAACTGCTTAACTCAAAATACATTCAAGAAAGTAGCTCTGAAGCCGAGAAACGGGATCGACCCTAAACACTACCGTGAAATTACGTACAATTTTCAAATTTCGTGTACTTGCTAACTTTGCGACCTCGGGCAGCTATGTTAAAATCTAAGAACTGCACAACATTTGACTTTATAGACTAGAGCTGAAGTCGCGCCAACTGCTTAACTCAAAATACACTCAAGAAAGTAGCTTTGAAGCCGAGAAACGGCATCAACCATAAGCACTAAAGAGAAATTACGTACAATTTTCAAATTTCTTGTACTTGCTAACTTTGCGACCTCGGGCAGCTATGTTACCATCTGGGAACCAGACAAGATTTGACTTTATAGGCTAGAGCTGAAGTCGCGCCAACTGCTTAACTCAAAATACAGTCAAGAAAGTAGCTCTGAAGCCGAGAAACGGCATCGACCATAAGCACTACTGTGAAATTACGTACAATTTTCAAATTTCTTGTACTTCCTAACTTTGCTACCTCGGGCAGCTATGTTACCATGGATGAATCACACAAGATTTGACTTTATAGGCTAGAACAGATGTCGCGCCAACTGTTTAGCTCAAAATACAGTCAAGAAAATAGCTCTGAAGCCGAGAACCGGCATCGACCATAAGCACTACCGTGAAATTACGTACACTTTTCAAATTTCTTGTACTTGCTAACTTTGCGACCTCGGGCAGCTATGTTACCATCTAGGAACCACACAAGATTTGACTTTATAGGCTAGAACTGAAGTCGCGCCAACAGCTTCAATCAAAATACAGTCAGGATAGTAGCTCTGAAGATGAGAACCGGCATTGACCATAAGCACTACCGTGAAATTACATACAATTTTCAAATTTCTTGTACTTGCTAACTTTGCAACCTCGGGCAGCTATGTTACCATGGAGGAACCACACAAGATTTGACTGTATAGGCTAGAACTGAAGTCGCGCCAACTGCTTAACTCAAAATACAGTCAAGAAAGTAACTCTGAAGCCGAGAAACGGCATCGACCATAAGCAGTACTGTGAAATTACGTACAATTTTCAAATTTCTTGTACTTGCTAACTTTGCTACCTCGGGCAGCTATGTTACCATGGATGAATCACACAAGATTTGACTTTATAGGCTAGAACTGATGTCGCGCCAACTGTTTAGCTCAAAATACAGTCAAGAAAGTAGCTCTGAAGCCGAGAAACGGCATCGACCATAAGCACTAAAGTGAAATTACGTACAATTTTCAAATTTCTTGTACTTGCTAACTTTGCGACCTCGGGCAGCTATGTTACCATCTGGGAACTGCACAACATTTGACTTTATAGACTAGAGCTGAAGTCGCGCCAACTGCTTAACTCAAAATACAGTCAAGAAAGTAGCTCTGAAGATGAGAACCGGCATCGACCATAAGCACTACCGTGAAATTACGTACAATTTTCAAATTTCTTGTACATGCTAACTTTGCGACCTCGGGCAGCTATGTTATAATGGAGGAACCACACAACATTTTACTTTATAGGCTAGAACTGAAGTCGCGCCAACAGCTTCACTCAAAATACAGTCAAGAAAGTAGCTCTGAAGATGAGAACCGGCATCGACCATAAGCACTACCGTGAAATTACGTACAATTTTCAAATTTCTTGTACATGCTAACTTTGCGACCTCGGGCAGCTGTGTTATAATGGAGGAACCACACAACATTTGACTTTATAGGCTAGAACTGAAGTCGCGCCAACAGCTTCACTCAAAATACAGTCAAGAAAGTAGCTCTGAAGATGAGAACCGGCATTGGCCATAAGCACTACCGTGAAATTATATACTATTTTCAAATTTCTTGTACTCGCTAACTTTGCTACCTCGGGCAGCTATGTTACCATGGATGAATCACACAAGATTTGACTTTATAGGCTAGAACTGATGTCGCGCCAACTGTTTAGCTCAAAATACAGTCAAGAAAGTAGCTCTGAAGCCGAGAAATGGCATCGAACATAAGCACTAAAGTGAAATTACGTACAATTTTCAAATTTCTTGTACTTGCTAACTTTGCGACCTCGGGCAGCTATGTTACCATCTAGGAACCACACAAGATTTGACCTTATAGGCTAGAACTGAAGTCGCGCCAACAGCTTCAATCGAAATACAGTCAAGAAAGTAGCTCTGAAGATGAGAACCGGCATTGACCATAAGCACTACCGTGAAATTACATACAATTTTCAAATTTCTTGTACTTGCTAATTTTGCGACCTCGGGCAGCTATGTTACCATCTAGGAACTGCACAACATTTGACTTTATAGGCTAGAACTGAAGTCGCGCCAACAGTTTAACTCAAAATGCAGTCAAGAAAGTAGCTCTGAAGATGAGAACCGGCATCGACCATAAGCACTAAAGTGAAATTACGTACAATTTTCAAATTTCTTGTACTTGCTAACTTTGCGACCTCGGGCAGCTATGTTACCATCTAGGAACCACACAAGATTTGACTTTATAGGCTAGAGCTGAAGCCGCGCCAACTGCTTAACTCAAAATACAGTCAAGAAAGTAGCTCTGAAGATGAGAACCGGCATTGACCATAAGCACTACCGTGAAATTACATACAATTTTCAAATTTCTTGTACTTGCTAACTTTGCAACCTCGGGCAGCTATGTTACCATGGAGGAACCACACAAGATTTGCCTTTATAGGCTAGAACTGAAGTCGCGCCAACTGCTTAACCCAAAATACAGTCAAGAAAGTAACTCTGAAGCCGAGAAACGGCATCGACCATAAGCAGTACTGTGAAATTATGTACAATTTTCAAATTTCTTGTACTTGCTAACTTTGCTACCTCGGGCAGCTATGTTACCATGGATGAATCACACAAGATTTGACTTTATAGGCTAGAACTGATGTCGCGCCAACTGTTTAGCTCAAAATACAGTCAAGAAAGTAGCTCTGAAGCCGAGACACGGCATCGACCATAAGCACTAAAGTGAAATTACGTACAATTTTCAAATTTCTTGTACTTGCTAACTTTGCGACCTCGGGCAGCTATGTTACCATCTGGGAACTGCACAACATTTGACTTTATAGACTAGAGCTGAAGTCGCGAAAACTGCTTAACTCAAAATACAGTCAAGAAAGTAGCTCTAAAGATGAGAACCGGCATCGACCATAAGCACTACCGTGAAATTACGTACAATTTTCAAATTTCTTGTACATGCTAACTTTGCGACCTCGGGCAGCTATGTTATAATGGAGGAACCACACAACATTTTACTTTATAGGCTAGAACTGAAGTCGCGCCAACAGCTTCACTCAAAATACAGTCAAGAAAGTAGCTCTGAAGATGAGAACCGGCATCGACCATAAGCACTACCGTGAAATTACATACAATTTTCAAATTTCTTGTACTTGCTAACTTTGCAACCTCGGGCAGCTATGTTACCATGGAGGAACCACACAAGATTTGACTTTATAGGCTAGAACTGAAGTCGCGCCAACTGCTTAACTCAAAATACAGTCAAGAAAGTAACTCTGAAGCCGAGAAACGGCATCGACCATAAGCAGTACTGTGAAATTACGTATAATTTTCAAATTTCTTGTACCTGCTAACTTTGCTACCTCGGGCAGCTATGTTACCATGGATGAATCACACAAGATTTGACTTTATAGGCTAGAACTGATGTCGCGCCAACAGCTTCACTCAAAATACAGTCAAGAAAGTAGCTCTGAAGATGAGAACCGGCATCGACCATAAGCACTACCGTGAAATTACGTACAATTTTCAAATTTCTTGTACATGCTAACTTTGCGACCTCGGGCAGCTATGTTATAATGGAGGAACCACACAACATTTGACTTTATAGGCTAGAACTGAAGTCGCGCCAACTGCTTAACTCAAAATACAGTCAAGAAAGTAGCTCTGAAGATGAGAACCGGCATCGACCATAAGCACTACCGTGAAATTACGTACAATTTTCAAATTTCTTGTACATGCTAACTTTGCGACCTCGGGCAGCTATGTTATAATGGAGGAACCACACAACATTTGACTTTATAGGCTAGAACTGAAGTCGCGCCAACAGCTTAACTCAAAATACAGTCAAGAAAGTAGCTCTGAAGATGAGAACCGCCATCGACCATAAGCACTGCCGTGAAAATACGTACAATTTTCAAATTTCTTGTACTTGCTAACTTTGCGACCTCGGGCAGCTATGTTATAATGGAGGAACCACACAACATTTGACTTTATAGGCTAGAACTGAAGTCGCGCCAACAGCTTCACTCAAAATACAGTCAAGAAAGTAGCTCTGAAGATGAGAACCGGCATCGACCATAAGCACTACCGTGAAATTACATACAATTTTCAAATTTCTTGTACTTGCTAACTTTGCAACCTCGGGCAGCTATGTTACCATGGAGGAACCACACAAGATTTGACTTTATAGGCTAGAACTGAAGTCGCGGAAACTGCTTAACTCAAAATACATTCAAGAAAGTAGCTCTGAAGCCGAGAAACGGGATCGACCCTAAACACTACCGTGAAATTACGTACAATTTTCAAATTTCGTGTACTTGCTAACTTTGCGACCTCGGGCAGCTATGTTAAAATCTAAGAACTGCACAACATTTGACTTTATAGACTAGAGCTGAAGTCGCGCCAACTGCTTAACTCAAAATACACTCAAGAAAGTAGCTTTGAAGCCGAGAAACGGCATCAACCATAAGCACTAAAGAGAAATTACGTACAATTTTCAAATTTCTTGTACTTGCTAACTTTGCGACCTCGGGCAGCTATGTTACCATCTGGGAACCAGACAAGATTTGACTTTATAGGCTAGAGCTGAAGTCGCGCCAACTGCTTAACTCAAAATACAGTCAAGAAAGTAGCTCTGAAGCCGAGAAACGGCATCGACCATAAGCACTACTGTGAAATTACGTACAATTTTCAAATTTCTTGTACTTCCTAACTTTGCTACCTCGGGCAGCTATGTTACCATGGATGAATCACACAAGATTTGACTTTATAGGCTAGAACAGATGTCGCGCCAACTGTTTAGCTCAAAATACAGTCAAGAAAATAGCTCTGAAGCCGAGAACCGGCATCGACCATAAGCACTACCGTGAAATTACGTACACTTTTCAAATTTCTTGTACTTGCTAACTTTGCGACCTCGGGCAGCTATGTTACCATCTAGGAACCACACAAGATTTGACTTTATAGGCTAGAACTGAAGTCGCGCCAACAGCTTCAATCAAAATACAGTCAGGATAGTAGCTCTGAAGATGAGAACCGGCATTGACCATAAGCACTACCGTGAAATTACATACAATTTTCAAATTTCTTGTACTTGCTAACTTTGCAACGTCGGGCAGCTATGTTACCATGGAGGAACCACACAAGATTTGACTTTATAGGCTAGAACTGAAGTCGCGCCAACTGCTTAACTCAAAATACAGTCAAGAAAGTAACTCTGAAGCCGAGAAACGGCATCGACCATAAGCAGTACTGTGAAATTACGTACAATTTTCAAATTTCTTGTACTTGCTAACTTTGCTACCTCGGGCAGCTATGTTACCATGGATGAATCACACAAGATTTGACTTTATAGGCTAGAACTGATGTCGCGCCAACTGTTTAGCTCAAAATACAGTCAAGAAAGTAGCTCTGAAGCCGAGAAACGGCATCGACCATAAGCACTAAAGTGAAATTACGTACAATTTTCAAATTTCTTGTACTTGCTAACTTTGCGACCTCGGGCAGCTATGTTACCATCTGGGAACTGCACAACATTTGACTTTATAGACTAGAGCTGAAGTCGCGCCAACTGCTTAACTCAAAATACAGTCAAGAAAGTAGCTCTGAAGATGAGAACCGGCATCGACCATAAGCACTACCGTGAAATTACGTACAATTTTCAAATTTCTTGTACATGCTAACTTTGCGACCTCGGGCAGCTATGTTATAATGGAGGAACCACACAACATTTTACTTTATAGGCTAGAACTGAAGTCGCGCCAACAGCTTCACTCAAAATACAGTCAAGAAAGTAGCTCTGAAGATGAGAACCGGCATTGACCATAAGCACTACCGTGAAATTACATACAATTTTCAAATTTCTTGTACTTGCTAACTTTGCAACCTCGGGCAGCTATGTTACCATGGAGGAGCCACACAAGATTTAACTTTATAGGCTAGAACTGAAGTCGCGCCAACTGCTTAACTCAAAATACAGTCAAGAAAGTAACTCTGAAGCCGAGAAACGGCATCGACCATAAGCACTACTGTGAAATTACGTACAATTTTCAAATTTCTTGTACTTCCTAACTTTGCTACCTAGGGCAGCTATGTTACCATGGATGAATCACACAAGATTTGACTTTATAGGCTAGAACTGATGTCGCGCCAACTGTTTAGCTCAAAATACAGTCAAGAAAGTAGCCTTGAAGCCGAGAACCGGCATCGACCATAAGCACTACCGTGAAATTACGTACAATTTTCAAATTACTTGTACTTGCTAACTTTGCGACCTCGGGCAGCTATGTTACCATGGAGGAACCACACAACATTTTACTTTATAGGCTAGAACTGAAGTCGCGCCAACAGCTTCACTCAAAATACAGTCAAGAAAGTAGCTCTGAAGCCGAGAAACGGCATCGACCATAAGCACTAAAGTGAAATTACGTACAATTTTCAAATTTCTTGTACTTGCTAACTTTGCGACCTCGGGCAGCTATGTTACCATCTAGGAACTACACAACATTTGACTTTATAGGCTAGAACTGAAGTCGCGCCAACAGTTTAACTCAAAATGCAGTCAAGAAAGTAGCTCTGAAGATGAGAACCGGCATCGACCATAAGCACTAAAGAGAAATTACGTACAATTTTCAAATTTCTTGTACTTGCTAACTTTGCGACCTCGGGCAGCTATGTTACCATCTGGGAACCACACAAGATTTGACTTTATAGGCTAGAGCTGAAGTCGCGCCAACTGCTTAACTCAAAATACAGTCAAGAAAGTAGCTCTGAAGCCGAGAAACGGCATCGACCATAAGCACTACTGTGAAATTACGTACAATTTTCAAATTTCTTGTACTTCCTAACTTTGCTACCTCGGGCAGCTATGTTACCATGGATGAATCACACAAGATTTGACTTTATAGGCTAGAACTGATGTCGCGCCAACTGTTTAGCTCAAAATACAGTCAAGAAAATAGCTCTGAAGCCGAGAACCGGCATCGACCATAAGCACTACCGTGAAATTACGTACACTTTTCAAATTTCTTGTACTTGCTAACTTTGCGACCTCGGGCAGCTATGTTACCATCTAGGAACCACACAAGATTTGACTTTATAGGCTAGAACTGAAGTCGCGCCAACTGCTTCACTCAAAATACAGTCAAGAAAGTAGCTCTGAAGATGAGAACCGACATTGACCATAAGCACTACCGTGAAATTACATACAATTTTCAAATTTCTTGTACTTGCTAACTTTGCTACCTCGGGCAGCTATGTTACCATGGATGAATCACACAAGATTTGACTTTATAGGCTAGAACTGATGTCGCGCCAACTGTTTAGCTCAAAATACAGTCAAGAAAGTAGCTCTGAGGCCGAGAAACGGCATCGACCCTAAGCACTAAAGTGAAATTACGTACAATTTTCAAATTTCTTGTACTTGCTAACTTTGCGACCTCGGGCAGCTATGTTACCATCTAGGAACTGCACAACATTTGACCTTATAGGCTAGAACTGAAGTCGCGCCAGCAGTTTAACTCAAAATGCAGTCAAGAAAGTAGCTCTGAAGATGAGAACCGGCATCGACCATAAGCACTAAAGTGAAATTACGTACAATTTTCAAATTTCTTGTACTTGCTAACTTTGCGACCTCGGGCAGCTATGTTACCATCTGAGAACCACACAAGATTTGACTTTATAGGCTAGAGCTGAAGTCGCGCCAACTGCTTAACTCAAAATACAGTCAAGAAAGTAGCTCTGAAGCCGAGAAACGGCATCGACCATAAGCACTACCGTGAAATTACGTACAATTTTCAGATTTCTTGTACTCGCTAACTTTGCGACCTCGGGCAGCTATGTTACCATGGAGGAACCACACAACATTTGACTTTATAGGCTAGAATTGAAGTCGCGCCAACTGCTTAACTCAAAATACAGTCAAGAAAGTAGCTCTGAAGATGAGAACCGGCATTGACCATAAGCACTACCGTGAAATTACATACTATTTTCAAATTTCTTGTACTTGCTTACTTTGCTACTTCGGGCAGCTATGTTACCATGGATGAATCACACAAGATTTGACTTTATAGGCTAAAACTGATGTCGCGCCAACTGTTTAGCTCAAAATACAGTCAAGAAAGTAGCTCTGAAGCCGAGAAATGGCATCGACCATAAGCACTAAAGTGAAATTACGTACAATTTTCAAATTTCTTGTACTTGCTAACTTTGCGACCTCGGGCAGCTATGTTACCATCTAGGAACTGCACAACATTTGACTTTATAGGCTAGAACTGAAGTCGCGCCAACAGTTTAACTCAAAATGCAGTCAAGAAAGTAGCTCTGAAGTTGAGAACCGGCATCGACCATAAGCACTAAAGTGAAATTACGTACAATTTTCAAATTTCTTGTACTTGCTAACTTTGCGACCTCGGGCAGCTATGTTACCATCTAGGAACCACACAAGATTTGACTTTATAGGCTAGAACTGAAGTCGCGCCAACTGCTTAACTCAAAATACAGTCGAGAAAGTAGCTCTGAAGCCGAGAAACGGGATCGGCCATAAGCACTAATGTGAAATTACGTACAATTTTCAAATTTCTTGTACTTTCTAAATTTGCGACCTCGGGCAGCTATGTTACCATCTAGGAACTACACAACATTTGACTTTATAGGCTAGAACTGAAGTCGCGCCAACTGCTCAACTCAAAATACAGTCAAGAAAGTAGCTTTGAAGCCGAGAAACGGCATCGACCATAAACACTACCGTGAAATTACGTACAATTTTCAAATTTCTTGTACATGCTAACTTTGCGACCTCGGGCAGCTATGTTATAATGGAGGAACCACACAACATTTGACTTTATAGGCTAGAACTGAAGTCGCGCCAACTGCTTAACTCAAAATACAGTCGAGAAAGTAGCTCTGAAGCCGAGAAACGGGATCGACCATAAGCACTAATGTGAAATTACCTACAATTTTCAAATTTCTTGTACTTTCTAAATTTGCGACCTCGGGCAGCTATGTTACCATCTAGGAACTACACAACATTTGACTTTATAGGCTAGAACTGAAGTCGCGCCAACTGCTTAACTCAAAATACAGTCAAGAAAGTAGCTCTGAAGCCGAGAAACGGCATCGACCATAAACACACCGTGAAATTACGTACAATTTTCAAATTTCTTGTACTTGCTAACTTTGCGACCTCGGGCAGCTATGTTATAATGGAGGAACCACACAACATTTGACTTTATAGGCTAGAACTGAAGTCGCGCCAATAGCTTCACTCAAAATACAGTCAAGAAAGTAGCTCTGAAGATGAGAACCGGCATTGACCATAAGCACTACCGTGAAATTACATACTATTTTCAAATTTCTTGTACTTGCTAACTTTGCTACTTCGGGCAGCTATGTTACCATGGATGAATCACACAAGATTTGACTTTATAGGCTAGAACTGATGTCGAGCCAACAGTTTAACTCAAAATGCAGTCAAGAAAGTAGCTCTGAAGCCGAGAAATGGCATCGACCATAAGCACTAAAGTGAAATTACGTACAATTTTCAAATTTCTTGTACTTGCTAACTTTGCGACCTCGGGCAGCTATGTTACCATCTAGGAACCACACAAGATTTGACTTTATAGGCTAGAACTGAAGTCGCGCCAACTGCTTAACTCAAAATACAGTCGAGAAAGTAGCTCTGAAGCCGAGAAACGGGATCGGCCATAAGCACTAATGTGAAATTACGTACAATTTTCAAATTTCTTGTACTTTCTAAATTTGCGACCTCGGGCAGCTATGCTACCATCTAGGAACTACACAACATTTGACTTTATAGGCTAGAACTGAAGTCGCGCCAACTGCTCAACTCAAAATACAGTCAAGAAAGTAGCTTTGAAGCCGAGAAACGGCATCGACCATAAACACTACCGTGAAATTACGTACAATTTTCAAATTTCTTGTACATGCTAACTTTGCGACCTCGGGCAGCTATGTTATAATGGAGGAACCACACAACATTTGACTTTATAGGCTAGAACTGAAGTCGCGCCAACTGCTTAACTCAAAATACAGTCGAGAAAGTAGCTCTGAAGCCGAGAAACGGGATCGACCATAAGCACTAATGTGAAATTACCTACAATTTTCAAATTTCTTGTACTTTCTAAATTTGCGACCTCGGGCAGCTATGTTACCATCTAGGAACTACACAACATTTGACTTTATAGGCTAGAACTGAAGTCGCGCCAACTGCTTAACTCAAAATACAGTCAAGAAAGTAGCTCTGAAGCCGAGAAACGGCATCGACCATAAACACACCGTGAAATTACGTACAATTTTCAAATTTCTTGTACATGCTAACTTTGCGACCTCGGGCAGCTATGTTACCATGGATGAATCACACAAGATTTTACTTTATAGGCTAGAACTGATGTCGCGCCAACTGTTTAGCTCAAAATACAGTCAACAAAGTAGCTCTGAAGCCGAGAAACGGCATCGACCATAAACACTACCGTGAAATTACGTACAATTTTCAAATTTCGTGTACGTGCTAACTTTGCGACCTCGGGCAGCTATGTTACCATGGAGGAACCACACAAGATTTGACTTCATATGCTAGAACTGAAGTCGCGCCAACAGCTTCACTCAAAATACAGTCAAGAAAGTAGCTCTGAAGATGAGAACCGACATTGACCATAAGCACTACCGTGAAATTACATACAATTTTCAAATTTCTTGTACTTGCTAATTTTGCTACCTCGGGCAGCTATGTTACCATGGATGAATCACACAAGATTTGACTTTATAGGCCAGAACTGATGTCGCGCCAACTGTTTAGCTCAAAATACAGTCAAGAAAGTAGCTCTGAGGCCGAGAAACGGCATCGACCCTAAGCACTAAAGTGAAATTACGTACAATTTTCGAATTTCTTGTACTTGCTAACTTTGCGACCTCGGGCAGCTATGTTACCATCTAGGAACTGCACAACATTTGACTTTATAGGCTAGAACTGAAGTCGCGCCAACAGTTTAACTCAAAATGCAGTCAAGAAAGTAGCTCTGAAGATGAGAACCGGCATCGACCATAAGCACTAAAGTGAAATTACGTACAATTTTCAAATATCTTGTACTTGCTAACTTTGCGACCTCGGGCAGCTATGTTACCATCTGGGAACCACACAAGATTTGACTTTATAGGCTAGAGCTGAAGTCGCGCCAACTGCTTAACTCAAAATACAGTCAAGAAAGTAGCTCTGAAGCCGAGAAACGGCATCGACCATAAGCACTACCGTGAAATTACGTACAATTTTCAGATTTCTTGTACTCGCTAACTTTGCGACCTCGGGCAGCCATGTTACCATGGAGGAACTACACAACATTTGACTTTATAGGCTAGAATTGAAGTCGCGCCAACTGCTTAACTCAAAATACAGTCAAGAAAGTAGCTCTGAAGATGAGAACCGGCATCGACCATAAGCACTACCGTGAAATTACGTACAATTTTCAAATTTCTTGTACATGCTAACTTTGCGACCTCGGGCAGCTATGTTATAATGGAGGAACCACACAACATTTGACTTTATAGGCTAGAACTGAAGTCGCGCCAACAGCTTCACTCAAAATACAGTCAAGAAAGTAGCTCTGAAGATGAGAACCGGCATTAACCATAAGCACTACCGTGAAATTACATACTATTTTCAAATTTCTTGTACTTGCTAACTTTGCTACCTCGGGCAGCTATGTTACCATGGATGAATCACACAAGATTTGACTTTATAGGCTAGAACTGATGTCGCGCCAACTGTTTAGCTCAAAATACAGTCAAGAAAGTAGCTCTGAAGCCGAGAAATGGCATCGACCATAAGCACTACCGTGAAATTACGTACAATTTTCAAATTTCTTGTACTTGCTAACTTTGCGACCTCGGGCAGTTATGTTACCATCTAGGAACTGCACAACATTTGACTTTATAGGCTAGAACTGAAGTCGCGCCAACAGTTTAACTCAAAATGCAGTCAAGAAAGTAGCTCTGAAGATGAGAACCGGCATCGACCATAAGCACTAAAGTGAAATTACGTACAATTTTCAAATTTCTTGTACTTGCTAACTTTGCGACCTCGGGCAGCTATGTTACCATCTAGGAACCACACAAGATTTGACTTTATAGGCTAGAACTGAAGTCGCGCCAACAGCTTCAATCAAAATACAGTCAAGAAAGTAGCTCTGAAGATGAGAACCGGCATTGACCATAAGCACTACCGTGAAATTACATACAATTCTCAAATTTCTTGTACTTGCTAACTTTGCAACCTCGGGCAGCTATGTTACCATGGAGGAACCACACAACATTTGACTTTATATGCTAGAACTGATGTCGCGCCAACTGTTTAGCTCAAAATACAGTCAAGAAAGTAGCTCTGAAGATGAGAACCGCCATCGACCATAAGCACTACCGTGAAATTACGTACAATTTTCAAATTTCTTGTACTTGCTAACTTTGCGACCTCGGGCAGCTATGTTACCATCTAGGAACCACACAAGATTTGACTTTATAGGCTAGAACTGAAGTCGCGCCAACTGCTTAACTCAAAATACAGTCAAGAAAGTAACTCTGAAGCCGAGAAACGGCATCGACCATAAGCACTACCGTGAAATTACGTACAATTTTCAAATTTCTTGTACTTGCTAACTTTGCAACCTCGGGCAGCTATGTTACCATGGAGGAACCACACAAGATTTGACTTTATAGGCTAGAACTGAAGTCGCGCCAACTGCTTAACTCAAAATACAGTCAAGAAAGTAACTCTGAAGCCGAGAAACGGCATCGACCATAAGCACTACCGTGAAATTACATACTATTTTCAAATTTCTTGTACTTGCTAACTTTGCAACCTCGGGCAGCTATGTTACCATGGAGGAACCACACAAGATTTGACTTTATAGGCTAGAACTGAAGTCGCGCCAACTGCTTAACTGAAAATACAGTCAAGAAAGTAACTCTGAAGCCGAGAAACGGCATCGACCATAAGCAGTACTGTGAAATTTCGTACAATTTTCAAATTTCTTGTACTTTCTAACTTTGCGACCTCGGGCAGTTATGTTACCATCTAGGAACTGCACAACATTTGACTTTATAGGCTAGAACTGAAGTCGCGCCAACAGTTTAACTCAAAATGCAGTCAAGAAAGTAGCTCTGAAGATGAGAACCGGCATCGACCATAAGCACTAAAGTGAAATTACGTACAATTTTCAAATTCCTTGTACTTGCTAACTTTGCGACCTCGGGCAGCTATGTTACCATCTAGGAACCACACAAGATTTGACTTTATAGGCTAGAACTGAAGTCGCGCCAACAGCTTCAATCAAAATACAGTCAAGAAAGTAGCTCTGAAGATGAGAACCGGCATTGACCATAAGCACTACCGTGAAATTACATACAATTCTCAAATTTCTTGTACTTGCTAACTTTGCAACCTCGGGCAGCTATGTTACCATGTAGGAACCACACAACATTTGACTTTATATGCTAGAACTGATGTCGCGCCAACTGTTTAGCTCAAAATACAGTCAAGAAAGTAGCTCTGAAGATGAGAACCGCCATCGACCATAAGCACTACCGTGAAATTACGTACAATTTTCAAATTTCTTGTACTTGCTAACTTTGCGACCTCGGGCAGCTATGTTACCATCTAGGAACCACACAAGATTTGACTTTATAGGCTAGAACTGAAGTCGCGCCAACTGCTTAACTCGAAATACAGTCAAGAAAGTAACTCTGAAGCCGAGAAACGGCATCGACCATAAGCACTACCGTGAAATTACGTACAATTTTCAAATTTCTTGTACTTGCTAACTTTGCAACCTCGGGCAGCTATGTTACCATGGAGGAACCACACAAGATTTGACTTTATAGGCTAGAACTGAAGTCGCGCCAACTGCTTAACTCAAAATACAGTCAAGAAAGTAACTCTGAAGCCGAGAAACGGCATCGACCATAAGCACTACCGTGAAATTACGTACAATTTTCAAATTTCTTGTACATGCTAACTTTGCGACCTCGGGCAGCTATGTTATAATGGAGGAACCACACAACATTTGACTTTATAGGCTAGAACTGAAGTCGCGCCAACTGCTTAACTCAAAATACAGTCAAGAAAGTAACTCTGAAGCCGAGAAACGGCATCGACCATAAGCACTACCGTGAAATTACGTACAATTTTCAAATTTCTTGTACTTGCTAACTTTGCTACCTCGGGCAGTTATGTTACCATGGAGGAACCACACAAGATTTGACTTTATAGGCTAGAACTGAAGTCGCGCCAACTGCTTAACTGAAAATACAGTCAAGAAAGTAACTCTGAAGCCGAGAAACGGCATCGACCATAAGCAGTACTGTGAAATTACGTACAATTTTCAAATTTCTTGTACATGCTAACTTTGCGACCTCGGGCAGCTATGTTATAATGGAGGAACCACACAACATTTGACTTTATAGGCTAGAACTGAAGTCGCGCCAACTGCTTAACTCAAAATACAGTCAAGAAAGTAACTCTGAAGCCGAGAAACGGCATCGACCATAAGCACTACCGTGAAATTACGTACAATTTTCAAATTTCTTGTACTTGCTAACTTTGCTACCTCGGGCAGCTATGTTACCATGGAGGAACCACACAAGATTTGACTTTATAGGCTAGAACTGAAGTCGCGCCAACTGCTTAACTCAAAATACAGTCAAGAAAGTAGCTCTGAAGATGAGAACCGGCATTGACCATAAGCACTACCGTGAAATTACATACAATTTTCAAATTTCTTGTACTTGCTAACTTTGCAACCTCGGGCAGCTATGTTACCATGGAGGAACCACACAACATTTGACTTTATATGCTAGAACTGATGTCGCGCCAACTGTTTAGCTCAAAATACAGTCAAGAAAGTAGCTCTGAAGATGAGAACCGCCATCGACCATAAGCACTACCGTGAAATTACGTACAATTTTCAAATTTCTTGTACTTGCTAACTTTGCGACCTCGGGCAGCTATGTTACCATCTAGGAACCACACAAGATTTGACTTCATAGGCTAGAACTGAAGTCGCGCCAACTGCTTAACTCAAAATACAGTCAAGAAAGTAGCTCTGAAGATGAGAACCGGCATCGACCATAAGCACTACCGTGAAATTACGTACAATTTTCAAATTTCTTGTACATGCTAACTTTGCGACCTCGGGCAGCTATGTTATAATGGAGGAACCACACAACATTTGACTTTATAGGCTAGAGCTGAAGTCGCGCCATCTGCTTAACTCAAAATACAGTCAAGAAAGTAGCTTTGAAGCCGAGAAACGGCATCAACCATAAGCACTACCGTGAAATTACGTACAATTTTCAGATTTCTTGTACTCGCTAACTTTGCGACCTCGGGCAGCTATGTTACCATGGAGGAACCACACAACATTTGACTTTATAGGCTAGAACTGAAGTCGCGCCAAATGCTTAACTCAAAATACAGTCGAGAAAGTAGCTCTGAAGCCGAGAAACGGGATCGACCATAAGCACTAATGTGAAATTACGTACAATTTTCAAATTTCTTGTACTTTCTAAATTTGCGACCTCGGGCAGCTATGTTATCATCTAGGAACTACACAACATTTGACTTTATAGGCTAGAACTGAAGTCGCGCCAACTGCTTAACTCAAAATACAGTCAAGAAAGTAGCTCTGAAGCCGAGAAACGGCATCGACCATAAGCACTAATGTGAAATTACGTACAATTTTCAAATTTCTTGTACTTGCTAACTTTGCGACCTCGGGCAGCTATGTTACCATGGAGGAACCACACAAGATTTGACTTTATATGCTAGAACTGAAGTCGCGCCAACTGCTTAACTCAAAATACAGTCGAGAAAGTAGCTCTGAAGCCGAGAAACATGATCGACCATAAGCACTAATGTGAAATTACGTACAATTTTCAAATTTCTTGTACTTGCTAACTTTGCAACCTCGGGCAGCTATGTTACCATGGATGAATCACACAAGATTTTACTTTATAGGCTAGAACTGAAGTCGCGCCAACTGCTTAACTCAAAATACAGTCAAGAAAGTAGCTCTGAAGCCGAGAAACGGCATCGACCATAAGCACTAATGTGAAATTACGTACAATTTTCAAATTTCTTGTACTTGCTAACTTTGCGACCTCGGGCAGCTATGTTACCATGGAGGAACCACACAAGATTTGACTTTATATGTTAGAACTGAAGTCGCGCCAACTGATTAACTCAAAATACAGTCAAGAAAGTAGCTCTGAAGTGGAGAAACATGATCGACCATAAGCACTAATGTGAAATTACGTACAATTTTCAAATTTCTTGTACTTGCTAACTTTGCAACCTCGGGCAGCTATGTTACCATGGAGGAACCACACAAGATTTGACTTTATATGCTAGAACTGAAGTCGCGCCAACAGCTTCAGTCAAAATACAGTCAAGAAAGTAGCTCTGAAGCCGAGAAACGGCATCGACCATAAGCACTAATGTGAAATTACGTACAATTTTCAAATTTCTTGTACTTGCTAACTTTGCGACCTCGGGCAGCTATGTTACCATGGAGGAACCACACAAGATTTGACTTTATATGTTAGAACTGAAGTCGCGCCAACTGATTAACTCAAAATACAGTGAAGAAAGTAGCTCTGAAGTGGAGAAACATGATCGACCATAAGCACTAATGTGAAATTACGTACAATTTTCAAATTTCTTGTACTTGCTAACTTTGCGACCTCGGGCAGCTATGTTACCATGGAGGAACCACACAAGATTTGACTTTATATGCTAGAACTGAAGTCGCGCCAACTGCTTAACTCAAAATACAGTCGAGAAAGTAGCTCTGAAGCCGAGAAACATGATCGACCATAAGCACTAATGTGAAATTACGTACAATTTTCAAATTTCTTGTACTTGCTAACTTTGCAACCTCGGGCAGCTATGTTACCATGGATGAATCACACAAGATTTTACTTTATAGGCTAGAACTGAAGTCGCGCCAACTGCTTAACTCAAAATACAGTCGAGAAAGTAGCTCTGAAGCCGAGAAACGGGATCGACCATAAGCACTAATGTGAAATTACCTACAATTTTCAAATTTCTTGTACTTTCTAAATTTGCGACCTCGGGCAGCTATGTTACCATCTAGGAACTACACAACATTTGACTTTATAGGCTAGAACTGAAGTCGCGCCAACTGCTTAACTCAAAATACAGTCAAGAAAGTAGCTCTGAAGCCGAGAAACGGCATCGACCATAAGCACTAATGTGAAATTACGTACAATTTTCAAATTTCTTGTACTTGCTAACTTTGCGACCTCGGGCAGCTATGTTACCATGGAGGAACCACACAAGATTTGACTTTATATGTTAGAACTGAAGTCGCGCCAACTGATTAACTCAAAATACAGTCAAGAAAGTAGCTCTGAAGTGGAGAAACATGATCGACCATAAGCACTAATGTGAAATTACGTACAATTTTCAAATTTCTTGTACTTTCTAAATTTGCGACCTCGGGCAGCTATGTTACCATCTAGGAACTACACAACATTTGACTTTATAGGCTAGAACTGAAGTCGCGCCAACTGCTTAACTCAAAATACAGTCAAGAAAGTAGCTCTGAAGCCGAGAAACGGCATCGACCATAAGCACTAATGTGAAATTACGTACAATTTTCAAATTTCTTGTACTTGCTAACTTTGCAACCTCGGGCAGCTATGTTACCATGGATGAATCACACAAGATTTTACTTTATAGGCTAGAACTGAAGTCGCGCCAACTGCTTAACTCAAAATACAGTCAAGAAAGTAGCTCTGAAGCCGAGAAACGGCATCGACCATAAGCACTAATGTGAAATTACGTACAATTTTCAAATTTCTTGTACTTGCTAACTTTGCGACCTCGGGCAGCTATGTTACCATGGAGGAACCACACAAGATTTGACTTTATATGTTAGAACTGAAGTCGCGCCAACTGATTAACTCAAAATACAGTCAAGAAAGTAGCTCTGAAGTGGAGAAACATGATCGACCATAAGCACTAATGTGAAATTACGTACAATTTTCAAATTTCTTGTACTTGCTAACTTTGCAACCTCGGGCAGCTATGTTACCATGGAGGAACCACACAAGATTTGACTTTATATGCTAGAACTGAAGTCGCGCCAACAGCTTCAGTCAAAATACAGTCAAGAAAGTAGCTCTGAAGATAAGAACCGGCATTGACCATAAGCACTACCGTGAAATTACATACAATTTTCAAATTTCTTGTACTTGCTAACTTTGCAACCTCGGGCAGCTATGTTACCATGGAGGAACCACACAAGATTTGACTTTATAGGCTAGAACTGAAGTCGCGCCAACTGCTTAACTCAAAATACAGTCAAGAAAGTAACTCTGAAGCCGAGAAACGGCATCGACCATAAGCAGTACTGTGAAATTACGTACAATTTTCAAATTTCTTGTACTTGCTAACTTTGCTACCTCGGGCAGCTATGTTACCATGGATGAATCACACAAGATTTGACTTTATAGGCTAGAACTGATGTCGCGCCAACTGTTTAGCTCAAAATACAGTCAAGAAAGTAGCTCTGAAGCCGAGAAACGGCATCGACCATAAGCACTAAAGTGAAATTACGTACAATTTTCAAATTTCTTGTACTTGCTAACTTTGCGACCTCGGGCAGCTATGTTACCATCTGGGAACTGCACAACATTTGACTTTATAGACTAGAGCTGAAGTCGCGCCAACTGCTTAACTCAAAATACAGTCAAGAAAGTAGCTCTGAAGATGAGAACCGGCATCGACCATAAGCACTACCGTGAAATTACGTACAATTTTCAAATTTCTTGTACATGCTAACTTTGCGACCTCGGGCAGCTATGTTATAATGGAGAAACCACACAACATTTTACTTTATAGGCTAGAACTGAAGTCGCGCCAACAGCTTCACTCAAAATACAGTCAAGAAATTAGCTCTGAAGATGAGAACCGGCATTGACCATAAGCACTACCGTGAAATTACATACAATTTTCAAATTTCTTGTACTTGCTAACTTTGCAACCTCGGGCAGCTATGTTACCATGGAGGAGCCACACAAGATTTGACTTTATAGGCTAGAACTGAAGTCGCGCCAACTGCTTAACTCAAAATACAGTCAAGAAAGTAACTCTGAAGCCGAGAAACGGCATCGACCATAAGCACTAAAGTGAAATTACGTACAATTTTCAAATTTCTTGTACTTGCTAACTTTGCGACCTCGGGCAGCTATGTTATAATGGAGGAACCACACAACATTTTACTTTATAGGCTAGAACTGAAGTCGCGCCAACAGCTTCACTCAAAATACAGTCAAGAAAGTAGCTCTGAAGATGAGAACCGGCATTGACCATAAGCACTACCGTGAAATTACATACAATTTTCAAATTTCTTGTACTTGCTAACTTTGCTACCTCGGGCAGCTATGTTACCATGGATGAATCACACAAGATTTGACTTTATAGACTAGAACTGAAGTCGCGCCAACAGCTTCAATCAAAATACAGTCAAGAAAGTAGCTCTGAAGATAAGAACCGGCATTGACCATAAGCACTACCGTGAAATTACATACAATTTTCAAATTTCTTGTACTTGCTAACTTTGCAACCTCGGGCAGCTATGTTACCATGGAGGAACCACACAAGATTTGACTTTATAGGCTAGAACTGAAGTCGCGCCAACTGCTTAACTCAAAATACAGTCAAGAAAGTAACTCTGAAGCCGAGAAACGGCATCGACCATAAGCAGTACTGTGAAATTACGTACAATTTTCAAATTTCTTGTACTTGCTAACTTTGCTACCTCGGGCAGCTATGTTACCATGGATGAATCACACAAGATTTGACTTTATAGGCTAGAACTGATGTCGCGCCAACTGTTTAGCTCAAAATACAGTCAAGAAAGTAGCTCTGAAGCCGAGAAACGGCATCGACCATAAGCACTAAAGTGAAATTACGTACAATTTTCAAATTTCTTGTACTTGCTAACTTTGCGACCTCGGGCAGCTATGTTACCATCTGGGAACTGCACAACATTTGACTTTATAGACTAGAGCTGAAGTCGCGCCAACTGCTTAACTCAAAATACAGTCAAGAAAGTAGCTCTGAAGATGAGAACCGGCATCGACCATAAGCACTACCGTGAAATTACGAACAATTTTCAAATTTCTTGTACTTGCTAACTTTGCAACCTCGGGCAGCTATGTTACCATGGAGGAACCACACAAGATTTGACTTTATAGGCTAGAACTGAAGTCGCGCCAACTGCTTAACTCAAAATACAGTCAAGAAAGTAACTCTGAAGCCGAGAAACGGCATCGACCATAAGCAGTACTGTGAAATTACGTACAATTTTCAAATTTCTTGTACTTTCTAACTTTGCAACCTCGGGCAGCTATGTTACCATGGAGGAGCCACACAAGATTTGACTTTATAGGCTAGAACTGAAGTCGCGCCAACTGCTTAACTCAAAATACAGTCAAGAAAGTAACTCTGAAGCCGAGAAACGGCATCGACCATAAGCAGTACTGTGAAATTACGTACAATTTTCAAATTTCTTGTACTTGCTAACTTTGCTACCTCGGGCAGCTATGTTACCATCGATGAATCACACAAGATTTGACTTTATAGGCTAGAACTGATGTCGCGCCAACTGTTTAGCTCAAAATACAGTCAAGAAAGTAGCTCTGAAGCCGAGAAACGGCATCGACCATAAGCACTAAAGTGAAATTACGTACAATTTTCAAATTTCTTGTACTTGCTAACTTTGCGACCTCGGGCAGCTATGTTACCATGAATGAATCACACAAGATTTGACTTTATAGACTAGAGCTGAAGTCGCGCCAACTGCTTAACTCAAAATACAGTCAAGAAAGTAGCTCTGAAGATGAGAACCGGCATCGACCATAAGCACTACCGTGAAATTACGTACAATTTTCAAATTTCTTGTACATGCTAATTTTGCGACCTCGGGCAGCTATGTTATAATGGAGGAACCACACAACATTTTACTTTATAGGCTAGAACTGAAGTCGCGCCAACAGCTTCACTCAAAATACAGTCAAGAAAGTAGCTCTGAAGATGAGAACCGGCATTGACCATAAGCACTACCGTGAAATTACATACAATTTTCAAATTTCTTGTACTTGCTAACTTTGCAACCTCGGGCAGCTATGTTACCATGGAGGAGCCACACAAGATTTGACTTTATAGGCTAGAACTGAAGTCGCGCCAACTGCTTAACTCAAAATACAGTCAAGAAAGTAACTCTGAAGCCGAGAAACGGCATCGACCATAAGCAGTACTGTGAAATTACGTACAATTTTCAAATTTCTTGTACTTGCTAACTTTGCTACCTCGGGCAGCTATGTTACCATGGATGAATCACACAAGATTTGACTTTATAGACTAGAACTGAAGTCGCGCCAACAGCTTCAATCAAAATACAGTCAAGAAAGTAGCTCTGAAGATAAGAACCGGCATTGACCATAAGCACTACCGTGAAATTACATACAATTTTCAAATTTCTTGTACTTGCTAACTTTGCAACCTCGGGCAGCTATGTTACCATGGAGGAACCACACAAGATTTGACTTTATAGGCTAGAACTGAAGTCGCGCCAACTGCTTAACTCAAAATACAGTCAAGAAAGTAACTCTGAAGCCGAGAAACGGCATCGACCATAAGCAGTACTGTGAAATTACGTACAATTTTGAAATTTCTTGTACTTGCTAACTTTGCTACCTCGGGCAGCTATGTTACCATGGATGAATCACACAAGATTTGACTTTATAGGCTAGAACTGATGTCGCGCCAACTGTTTAGCTCAAAATACAGTCAAGAAAGTAGCTCTGAAGCCGAGAAACGGCATCGACCATAAGCACTAAAGTGAAATTACGTACAATTTTCAAATTTCTTGTACTTGCTAACTTTGCGACCTCGGGCAGCTATGTTACCATCTGGGAACTGCACAACATTTGACTTTATAGACTAGAGCTGAAGTCGCGCCAACTGCTTAACTCAAAATACAGTCAAGAAAGTAACTCTGAAGCCGAGAAACGGCATCGACCATAAGCAGTACTGTGAAATTACGTACAATTTTCAAATTTCTTGTACTTTCTAACTTTGCAACCTCGGGCAGCTATGTTACCATGGAGGAGCCACACAAGATTTGACTTTATAGGCTAGAGCTGAAGTCGCGCCAACTGCTTAACTCAAAATACAGTCAAGAAAGTAGCTCTGAAGATGAGAACCGGCATCGACCATAAGCACTACCGTGAAATTACGTACAATTTTCAAATTTCTTGTACATGCTAACTTTGCGACCTCGGGCAGCTATGTTATAATGGAGGAACCACACAACATTTTACTTTATAGGCTAGAACTGAAGTCGCGCCAACAGCTTCACTCAAAATACAGTCAAGAAAGTAGCTCTGAAGATGAGAACCGGCATTGACCATAAGCACTACCGTGAAATTACATACAATTTTCAAATTTCTTGTACTTGCTAAATTTGCAACCTCGGGCAGCTATGTTACCATCTAGGAACTGCACAACATTTGACTTTATAGGCTAGAACTGAAGTCGCGCCAACTGCTTAACTCAAAATACAGTCGAGAAAGTAGCTCTGAAACCGAGAAACGGCATCGACCATAAGCACTAAAGTGAAATTACGTACAATTTTCAAATTTCTTGTACTTGCTAACTTTGCTACCTCGGGCAGCTATGTTACCATGGATGAATCACACAAGATTTGACTTTATAGGCTAGAACTGATGCCGCGCCAACTGTTTAGCTCAAAATACAGTCAAGAAAGTAGCTCTGAAGCCGAGAACCGGCATCGACCATAAGCACTACCGTGAAATTACGTACACTTTTCAAATTTCTTGTACTTGCTAACTTTGCGACCTCGGGCAGCTATGTTACCATCTAGGAACTGCACAACATTTGACTTTATAGGCTAGAACTGAGGTCGCGCCAACTGCTTAACTCAAAATACAGTCGAGAAAGTAGCTCTGAAGCCGAGAAACGGCATCGACCATAAGCACTAAAGTGAAATTACGTACAATTTTCAAATTTCTTGTACTTGCTAACTTTGCGGCCTCGGGCAGCTATGTTACCATCTAGGAACTGCACAACATTTGACTTTATAGGCTAGAACTGATGTCGCGCCAACTGTTTAGCTCAAAATACAGTCAAGAAAGTAGCTCTGAAGCCGAGAAACGGCATCGACCATAAGCACTAAAGTGAAATTACGTACAATTTTCAAATTTCTTGTACTTGCTAACTTTGCGACCTCGGGCAGCTATGTTACCATCTGGGAACTGCACAACATTTGACTTTATAGACTAGAGCTGAAGTCGCGCCAACTGCTTAACTCAAAATACAGTCAAGAAAGTAACTCTGAAGCCGAGAAACGGCATCGACCATAAGCAGTACTGTGAAATTACGTACAATTTTCAAATTTCTTGTACTTTCTAACTTTGCAACCTCGGGCAGCTATGTTACCATGGAGGAGCCACACAAGATTTGACTTTATAGGCTAGAACTGAAGTCGCGCCAACTGCTTAACTCAAAATACAGTCAAGAAAGTAACTCTGAAGCCGAGAAACGGCATCGACCATAAGCAGTACTGTGAAATTACGTACAATTTTCAAATTTCTTGTACTTGCTAACTTTGCTACCTCGGGCAGCTATGTTACCATCGATGAATCACACAAGATTTGACTTTATAGGCTAGAACTGATGTCGCGCCAACTGTTTAGCTCAAAATACAGTCAAGAAAGTAGCTCTGAAGCCGAGAAACGGCATCGACCATAAGCACTAAAGTGAAATTACGTACAATTTTCAAATTTCTTGTACTTGCTAACTTTGCGACCTCGGGCAGCTATGTTACCATCTAGGAACTGCACAACATTTGACTTTATAGGCTAGAACTGAAGTCGCGCCAACAGCTTAACTCAAAATGCAGTCAAGAAAGTAGCTCTGAAGATGAGAACCGGCATCGACCACAAGCACTAAAGTGAAATTACGTACAATTTTCAAATTTCTTGTACTTGCTAACTTTGCGACCTCGGGCAGCTATGTTACCATCTAGGAACTACACAACATTTGACTTTATAGGCTAGAACTGAAGTCGCGCCAACTGCTTAACTCAAAATACAGTCGAGAAAGTAGCTCTGAAGCCGAGAAACGGCATCGAACATAAGCACTAAAGTGAAATTACGTACAATTTTCAAATTTCTTGTACTTGCTAACTTTGCGACCTCGGGCAGCTATGTTACCATCTAGGAACTGCACAACATTTGACTTTATAGGCTAGAACTGAAGTCGCGCCAACTGCTTAACTCAAAATACAGTCAAGAAAGTAACTCTGAAGCCGAGAAACGGCATCGACCATAAGCAGTACTGTGAACTTACGTACAATTTTGAAATTTCTTGTACTTGCTAAATTTGCTACCTCGGGCAGCTATGTTACCATGGATGAATCACACAAGATTTGACTTTATAGGCTAGAACTGATGTCGCGCCAACTGTTTAGCTCAAAATACAGTCAAGAAAGTAGCTCTGAAGCCGAGAAACGGCATCGACCATAAGCACTAAAGTGAAATTACGTACAATTTTCAAATTTCTTGTACTTGCTAACTTTGCGACCTCGGGCAGCTATGTTACCATCTAGGAACTGCACAACATTTGACTTTATAGGCTAGAACTGAAGTCGCGCCAACAGCTTAACTCAAAATGCAGTCAAGAAAGTAGCTCTGAAGATGAGAACCGGCATCGACCATAAGCACTAAAGTGAAATTACGTACAATTTTCAAATTTCTTGTACTTGCTAACTTTGCTACCTCGGGCAGCCATGTTACCATGGAAGAATCACACAAGATTTGACTTTATAGGCTAGAACTGATGTCGCGCCAACTGTTTAGCTCAAAATACAGTCAAGAAAATAGCTCTGAAGCCGAGAAACGGCATCGACCATAAGCACTAAAGTGAAATTACGTACAATTTTCAAATTTCTTGTACTTGCTAACTTTGCGACCTCGGGCAGCTATGTTACCATCTAGGAACCACACAAGATTTGACTTTATAGGCTAGAACTGAAGTCGCGCCAACTGCTTAACTCAAAATACAGTCAAGAAAGTAGCTCTGAAGCCGAGAAACGGCATCGACCATAAGCACTAAAGTGAAATTACGTACAATTTTCAAATTTCTTGTACTTGCTAACTTTGCGACCTCGGGCAGGTATGTTACCATGGAGGAACCACATAAGATTTGACTTTATGTGCTAGAACTGAAGTCGCGCCAACTGCTTAACTCAAAATACAGTCGAGAAAGTAGCTCTGAAGCCGAGAAACGGCATCGACCATAAGCACTAAAGTGAAATTACATACAATTTTCAAATTTCTTGTACTTGCTAACTTTGCGACCTCGGGCAGCTACGTTACCATCTAGGAACTGCACAACATTTGACTTTATAGGCTAGAACTGAAGTCGCGCCAACAGCTTAACTCAAAATGCAGTCAAGAAAGTAGCTCTGAAGATGAGAACCGGCATCGACCATAAGCACTAAAGTGAAATTACGTACAATTTTCAAATTTCTTGTACTTGCTAACTTTGCTACCTCGGGCAGCCATGTTACCATGGATGAATCACACAAAATTTGACTTTATAGGCTAGAACTGATGTCGCGCCAACTGTTTAGCTCAAAATACAGTCAAGAAAGTAGCTCTGAAGCCGAGAAACGGCATCGACCATAAGCACTGAAGTGAAATTACGTACAATTTTCAAATTTCTTGTACTTGCTAACTTTGCGACCTCGGGCAGCTATGTTACCGTCTAGGAACTGCACAACATTTGACTTTATAGGCTAGAACTGAAGTCGCGCCAACAGCTTAACTCAAAATGCAGTCAAGAAAGTAGCTCTGAAGATGAGAACCGGCATCGACCATAAGCACTAAAGTGAAATTACGTACAATTTTCAAATTTCTTGTACTTGCTAACTTTGCTACCTCGGGCAGCTACGTTACCATCTAGGAACTGCACAACATTTGACTTTATAGGCTAGAACTGAAGTCGCGCCAACTGCTTAACTCAAAATACAGTCGAGAAAGTAGCTCTGAAGCCGAGAAACGGCATCGACCATAAGCACTAAAGTGAAATTACGTACAATTTTCAAATTTCTTGTACTTGCTAACTTTGCGACCTCGGGCAGCTATGTTACCATCTAGGAACTGCACAACATTTGACTTTATAGGCTAGAACTGAAGTCGCGCCAACTGCTTAATTCAAAATACGGTCGAGAAAGTAGCTCTGAAGCCGAGAAACGGCATCGACCATAAGCACTAAAGTGAAATTACGTACAATTTTCAAATTTCTTGTACTTGCTAACTTTGCGACCTCGGGCAGCTATGTTACCATCTAGGAACTGCACAACATTTGACTTTATAGGCTAGAACTGAAGTCGCGCCAACAGCTTAACTCAAAATGCAGTCAAGAAAGTAGCTCTGAAGATGAGAACCGGCATCGACCACAAGCACTAAAGTGAAATTACGTACAATTTTCAAATTTCTTGTACTTGCTAACTTTGCGACCTCGGGCAGCTATGTTACCATCTAGGAACTACACAACATTTGACTTTATAGGCTAGAACTGAAGTCGCGCCAACTGCTTAACTCAAAATACAGTCGAGAAAGTAGCTCTGAAGCCGAGAAACGGCATCGACCATAAGCACTAAAGTGAAATTACGTACAATTTTCAAATTTCTTGTACTTGCTAACTTTGCGACCTCGGGCAGCTATGTTACCATCTAGGAACTGCACAACATTTGACTTTATAGGCTAGAACTGAAGTCGCGCCAACTGCTTAACTCAAAATACAGTCAAGAAAGTAACTCTGAAGCCGAGAAACGGCATCGACCATAAGCAGTACTGTGAAATTACGTACAATTTTCAAATTTCTTGTACTTGCTAACTTTGCTACCTCGGGCAGCTATGTTACCATGGATGAATCACACAAGATTTGACTTTATAGGCTAGAACTGATGTCGCGCCAACTGTTTAGCTCAAAATACAGTCAAGAAAGTAGCTCTGAAGCCGAGAAACGGCATCGACCATAAGCACTAAAGTGAAATTACGTACAATTTTCAAATTTCTTGTACTTGCTAACTTTGCGACCTCGGGCAGCTATGTTACCATCTAGGAACTGCACAACATTTGACTTTATAGGCTAGAACTGAAGTCGCGCCAACAGCTTAACTCAAAATGCAGTCAAGAAAGTAGCTCTGAAGATGAGAACCGGCATCGACCATAAGCACTAAAGTGAAATTACGTACAATTTTCAAATTTCTTGTACTTGCTAACTTTGCGACCTCGGGCAGCTATGTTACCATCTAGGAACTGCACAACATTTGACTTTATAGGCTAGAACTGAAGTCGCGCCAACTGCTTAACTCAAAATACAGTCAAGAAAGTAGCTCTGAAGCTGTTGAATGAAATAACCACACTGTGTTGTCACTGTCGAACCACTTGACTCTTTATTTTTGTACTCTAGCTTATATACTAAAATTATGCTTATTCTACACAGAAAAAATGATATTTTGGTGGGAACTCAAATTAATCGTAAATTGCTGCGTGTGTGACATTTGATGCTATTGTTTACTCGACAGGTAGACTGCGCGAATGTCACTTGAAGCCGTTGTTTATTTTGCAATTCATGGGAATGTCTCAAATTGTTGGTCACAACATGCTGGGCCTCCTCACATAGACGAGATACAGAAATCGTTATCTTCAAATGTTTGATTATTGGTTTTCTCCCTTTTTCTTGGTGCAGGTACTGGTATTGTTACGCTTAACGTACGGCTTCTCCACCATTTCAATAGGATAACGACAAGGAGTGCGATCAGTAATAAACCCCCTGTGGATCCCAATATTGAGTACTGATATGTTCTGTGCGTCTTGATATCGTTCAATATGTGCTCCTGACTCTTTTGAATCTGAATCGAATGTTCCAGCCTTGAGATTTCCAATGACATGTCAGGTTGTATTATCGGTGTTGGTTGCCGCTTATATTGTAGAGTTGTTAACTGCTCCGAAAGGTTGTGTGATGGAAGAAATGATGAATTTATCGTGCTAGTTATTATCTGTTTCCCCATAACTATCATCATTTGATCTTTAATGATGCAGTTTGATGATAAATGTATTATTCCACTACCCTTTAGCAATTTTGGTATTGGATTAAAATTGCAAATAATATTCACAGTTGTTTGCTTCGCAACGCTGTAGATCCAAGAGTTTGGTTGATGCATTTCTATCCAGTATGTTATCGGTGGCATAGAGTGAGTTAAACATGTCTCTGACAACTGCTGATTGTAACGCAGAATGCTCATCTCACAAGAGCTCGCTGCAGCGCCGGATATGTAAATCGGGTGCTCAATGTTGCACCAAAATCGATCTGGATATCGAATCTGACAGGCTTCAAATTCGTTCTTATTTATAGGATAATGGTTATTCCCCTCAACATTCACCAATAAGTAGTCAGATGAGGGTATGATATAGGTAAAGTTTCCATTGTGCCAAGTAGGTACTGGCAAGACCCTGTATACCTTAAATTCTTCGTTGTATAACAGAGGAAGGGCAATTTCGATAATAATGTTGCGTCCAGTAACTCGTCCTCTTGACTGGAGACTCTTATAAAGTTGTAGAATAGAGTCGAGCTGCCTCTCACCAGGTAACATCAATGAACGCGGAAGGTGGTCGTGTATCCGATTTAATTCTTCCTTAAACTGTTGTACAGTCAATATAAGCGGATGTATTGTTCCACCGTGTGTTGACAACACAATATTGAGTAAGATGTTCTGAGTGTTTTGATAATTTATCATCATCAATAGTGTATTTAAACCCGCGGACGACAGCTGTTCATACGCATCGTACTTGTCCATCTTCTCACAGACTTGATTTAATACGCCATTCAGTTGGTCAAGTTGCCTTTTAGTGAATGACTGTTCTTCCTTAAATACATTTAACGTTGAATCAATGATTGTAGTTTGATTTTTCATTAAAAGAATCATATGATCTTCATTTTGTTTCACGTGATCTATTGTTTCTTCATATCGTTGGGCAAATCTTTGGTCCAATATTCCAAATAGTTCATTTGCAACCGTACCGACTACGTCGAATGGAGAACGTTTTGATCTATGGATCGGGTTATCGTTTGCGTGTAACAGGATGTCGTTGTTTAGATCAATCTGCTGAAGTTGTCGATCAAATTGATTTAACGTGTCTTCGCATAAAATGGTTTTCACCTTTGGTACCCTTGTGGACGAACAGATTTCCTTCATGTGCTTGATACATTGCTTGAACGTATAATATTCTGACCAATAGTTGCTCATATTGAAGAAGATAATAGTTTTCCATGAACTAGATATCAGGTTTGCTCTTCCAACATCTTCGAAATAAATACCGGGCTGACTATCGAATTGCATTATCTCATACTGTTCGTTAACTGGCATGGCAGTGATTGTGCTTATCAAAACTGTTATTGCCCAAACCCATAATGGTAGGCTGACTCTCTTATTGCCCCTTTGTCGTAAAGGCTTGCTTGGAACGTATGCTGCGCTTGTGGTATCCTCTATTGATGTTTCCGTAACTGCAACATTGATTTGAACTTGAGCTTCAGGTTTTGTAGAAGTTTGTTTCATCTCTGGTTGTATTTCATTCTTTTCAATAGGAATGAGGCACAGTTTGGTAATGGGCCTTTTGAAGTATTTTTGGTTACTGAATACTGTAGCAGCGCGAATTTCGTTATCCTTTCCGGGATGTACTTCCGTTATGATGCCCATCGGCCAAGTAGTTGGTGGTAATCGATCTTCTTTAATTAATACAATATCGCCAAGTTTAATATTGGGCTCCCTTTTTTTCCATTTGGTTCGTTGTTGGAGTTGTGAGAGGTATTCTGATGACCAAACCTTCCAAAAATCCTGAGTCATCTTTTGTATTAATAGCCAACGGGAACGGTAACCTTTTAAATCCTCTATGATCTGTTGGGGGACAGCGTTAAGTGCACATCCAATGAGAAAATGTCCGGGAGTAAGTATTACGGTTTCGTCGACGTCATTGTTGACCGCTATGAGTGGTCGGGAATTCAAACAAGCTTCTATTTGCGTTAGTAAAGTTGAAAGTTCTTCGAAGGTTAAGGACGTATTTCCGATTATTCGTTTTAAGTGGTATTTCGTAGACTTTACCGCGGCTTCCCACAGCCCGCCGAAGTGTGGTGACGCAGGAGGTATAAAATGCCACTGAATTCCATCCAAAACAAGTTTCCTTGATGCATCTTCTGCAGATTGTCTTATAGCATTCTTTATTTGGTGCTGAATTTCTTTGTTGGCGCCAATAAACGTAGTTCCGTTGTCGCTATAGAAGTGTGAACACATTCCTCTTCTTGATATAATCCTTCTTACCGCTGCTATGAAAGCTGCAGAGCTGAGATCACTCACTACTTCTATGTGAACGGCCTTGGTTGATAAACAGACAAATATAGCGATGTAGGCCTTCGTTGTTCTATTTCCTCGTCCTTTAGAAATTAATAACTGGATTGGTCCAGCATAATCGACTCCCGTGTTTGTAAAGGGTCTAGACGGAGTTACTCGTGCAGAAGGTAGCATTCCCATTAATTGGGTTTTAGTTTGTGCGTTGAATCGATGACATCTTACACAATTGTGGACAACCTGTCGTATTATCCGCTTTGCTTGAATGACCCAATAAGATTGCCGCAAGGTTGATAACATTAGTCGGATGCCTCCATGTAAGGTTCGTCTGTGTATGTTCTCAATTACTAATTTTGTAAACCTCTCGTTGTGCGGCAAAATGCACGGATGTTTTTCAGCATCTGATATCATTGCATGTTCCAAACGTCCTCCCACAACCAGAAGATTGTCTTTATCTAAGTAGGGGTTCAATGACAGAAGTTTACTTTTCCGGTTAATAGGTTTTCCATTTCTTATGCATGACAGCTCTTCGGGAAACACTCTTGCTTGGATGGAGCGTATAAGCATCTTTCGGGCATCCTCCATCTCGTCCACGCTCAAATCTCCAATTTTCCTTGATTTTTCCCTTTTGCAATTCCTTGCAAACCTTATGCAGCACGCAATTACCTTTAACAGTTTGGTATAGCACGAGAATCTTTCAGTTATATCGTCAATTGTGTGCACTGCTATGTTCAAAACTTGTCTTTCTTCCGGAATCTTTACAGCATGTACTTCCTGCTTTGGCCACTTACTTGAATCGAACTGCAGCCACTGGGGACCATGCCACCACAATTGGTTGTTTTTCATTTGTTCTGGTAAACAACCTCTAGAGGCAGAATCCGCTGGGTTGTCGAATGAAGGGATATGCCTCCATGAAGTTTGTTTAGTCACTTCTTGTATTTCCGACACTCTATTCGCAACAAAGGTCTTCCAGGTTGATGGACATTTCTGGATCCAAGCAAGAGCGATTGTAGGGTCACTCCACGCGAATACTTCAATTACTTGAGTGCCAAATATCTTTAGTATTTCTGCCAATACCCTTGATAGTAAATGTGCTCCACAAAGTTCTAATTTGGGAAGAGGAAGTTTTCTCCGGATTGGAGCCACCTTTGTTTTTGCTGTCAGCAACGTTGTAGTGTAAGATCCATTTCCTTGTGCAACTCTTGAGTATACTACTGCCGCATATGCTGCTTCTGAGGCGTCGCAGAATCCATGAAGTTCAAATTTCTGATTTTTCTTTACTTTCATCCATCTAGGGATCTTAATGTCCTCCAGAGTCACAAGATTGTCCTTAATTTCCACTGACCTTTCAATTCAGGTAAAAGCGGTTCATCCCATTCCACATCCGACTTCCAAATTTGTTGCATTAAAATTTTTGCACTAACTGTCACTGGTGCTAACCATCCAAGTGGGTCATATAATTTGGCTATTTCAGACAACGTTTTCCGCTTCGTCAAGATGTTTTCCTGTCTTAAACATTTATCGTTGTGAACCTTGAATTGAAAGGTGTCGCGTACAGGATTCCAATGGATCCCTAAGGTCTTAATGGTTTCTTCTTCAAAAATCCTTATTTGATTTTGAGTCTCGGTAGATTCGGATGGAATGTCTTTAAGCAACCTGCGATCATTAGCTGCCCACTTTCGAAGATGGAAACCTGCTCCTCTTAGCATTGCAATGAGTTGTTCCTGAGCCTCTTTACATTCTGACAAGGTGTCTCGTCCGGACAATACGTCATCAACATAAAAATCATGTTTTACAATTTCTGCTGCGACTGGATACCTCTCCTTCTCATCTAAAGCTAATTGCTGCAGTGTCTTTACTGCTAAGTATGGTGCAGACGCAGTTCCATATGTGACTGTTGTCAATTTATATTCTTTTAGTGGTTGGTCGCTGGAGCTTCGCCACATAATCCGCTGATAATCTTGGTGATCCTCATGTAGCATGATTTGCCGGTACATCTTTTCAATATCTGCCGTAAAAACATACTTATGGCTTCGCCATCGTATCAACATCGATGTAATGCCTTCTTGAAGTTTGGGGCCAACTAGCATCAACTGATTCAAACTAACGCCAGTCGAAGTTTTCGCAGATCCATCGAACACTATACGTAACTTTGTAGTAGTGCTCTCAGGTTTTAGAACAACATGATGGGGCATGTAGTACCTGGAATGCTGTAGACGATTATCTGAAGTTGCCTCGATCATGTGCCCAAGCTCCTGAAATTCGTTAATGACCTTTGTATATTCTTTTTTTAGCTGCAAATTGGTGTTGAGCTTTGCTTCCAGCTGACGAAATCTTGCGATGGCCTTGTTCTTCGAGTCTCCTAATGTAGATATTTGTTTGTTGAATGGAATCTTCACTACGTATCTTCCGTCGGGTCGTCGATAATGTGTTTTCATATATATATCCTCACATTCCTTATCACTTGGCTTCAAGTATTTCGGTGCCGCAACTTCTTCCAGTTCCCAAAATTTTTCTAACTGTCGATCAAGTGATGTTTGCACTACCAATCCGACAATTCCAATCCCATCAAGCCTTTTAGAGGATGTCCGTCCTGAGATGAGCCATCCTAATTGCGACCTTTGAGCTATCAGAGAAGATTCTCTATCTCTTTGTAGTCCCTTAAGAATAATGTCACCATATGAGTCAGCTCCTATAATCATGTCTACGGAACCTGGGCAGTTGAATGTAGGATCAGCTAATTCAAGGTTTTTGAATTGATTAGGTTTTATATTTTTATCCACTTCGGATGGCAGTTGCCTTGTTAATTTTGGTAGTACTAGGGCTTCTAAATGTAGTACAAATTCAGATGGGAATCGTGGTCTCAATTGTACTTCCACCTTGTACTTAGCAGTTCCCGCATTCGTGCCGCCTAATCCATTTACCTTTACAAGGACCCTTTGCTTCTTGAGTCTCAATAGCTGCACGACAGATTCCGTGATCAAGGAGGCTTGAGAGCCGGGATCGATGAGCGCTCGTACATTAACACCGTGGCTAAAACAATCATTGTTCCTTATGTTTACTATTGCAGTCGTAAGTAATACATTTTGGTTCTGCTCGCCGTGGATCACTTGTTTCGTGGAATTCGAACAGCTTGGTTGTTCCATTTGCTTAAGCTGTGGAACTCTTTCTTGCCATTCCATGTGAAGTAATGAATGGTGGTTTTTATTGCAAGTTTTGCATTTCCGCTTGCTATAGCATTGGGTACCATTACCATGTCGTAGACAATTTTTACACAGTTTGGCGTGCTTGACAACTTCAAGCCGTTCCTTTGGTGTGCTATTCGTGAATTTTGGGCATGTGTATACTGCGTGATCGCCTTTACAAATTACGTACTCCATTGATTTTGATGTAACAAGGAAGTTGCGCACTGGACGTTTCGGATCGTCCACCCATTTATTTTCCTTTTTCTTTGCAGGTAATAGCACTTCTAGGGCTTGATATCTTCTTTCTAAGAAGTCTAACAATGATTTTAAGGTTGGCATCTTATTTGGTTCTGTGAGACCTTGCTCAAACAGGTTTCGGCTTTCTTGATCTAGTGATTTCGTCGTTAAATGCAGTATGATAGGACCCCAAGAAGATGTATCGAAGCCCAGATTTTTTAAAGCTGACAAACCTTCCTTGATAGCATCCAACACTGATTTGATTGCAGATGCAGATGATTGGTTTGCATAGGATCTTAACATCTTGTCCATGTACATCGAGACGATTTTACGCTCGTTACCGTACCTCGATTTAAGAGTTTCCCATGCACAGTTGTAATTGGCACTTGAAATCGTTAAATGTTGAATTAATTGTAGTGGTTCCCCTTCCAAATGGGTCTTCAAATATTCCATTTTCTCTGTTGTACTTATGGAGTCTTTCCCATGAATTATTGTAGAAAATACATCATAGAAAGAACTCCACTCGAGATAATTTCCCCGAAATGTTGGTAACTTCAAGGGAGGTAGTTTTGCGCTAGATTCCATCCCACTATTTAATTTATTTTCCTTGGCGAGAGCCGACGCCATCCGATGGAGACATTGATTTATGTCTCTTTTAATGTCCATGTATTTCGACTGTTTGACATATGCTGATTGCAGGTCTTCTTCCACCGCATTGGCCATGAACTCTTCATGAAGCTCATTCAGGTTCCGAAGTTGCTCTAACAAAATTTTCTGTTGATAATCGTATACTTCCTTAGAATATCCAGCGAAAGTTTCTTCGAACTCCTCCATGTTACCGAGTATAGCTTCAATTTTCACGTAAAGTTTTCTGAGTCTTTGCGATTGGAGGCTGATGTCCTTAGACGTAGTTGCTTTGGTCGATCCTATTTCTCCTACTTCATGAGGAACTATGCTTTCTAATAAACCTTTTAGTTTTTTATACATCTCCTCGACTCTGCCATATGTATTTCTCCCCATATATGGCGTGTCTGGTTTGACTGAGTCCTTTATTTTTTCATGGTTGTTTTGAAATTCGGCCCATAGTGCATTTATTCTCTCCAAACGCTCCTGTTTATAACTCGGAGTCTTTCTAGAAGCACTATCTTTTTTGAAGTTTATAGTTGCCTTCTCTAGCTCTTCTGCTAGCGTTTTTTGTCTCGCAATTATGACAAATAGATCTGTCTCATCCTCCATATTGAAATTGTCACCTTCACTTATCAGTTAATTTACCAATGTCAGTAGCCTTGGTAACGCTATAATATACCAATGTCAGTAGCCTTGGTAACGCTATAAATGTCGATGGTTGATTCACTTTCGAAGGACCAAATTGTTGAATGAAATAACCACACTGTGTTGTCACTGTCGAACCACTTGACTATTTATTTTTGTACTCTAGCTTATATACTAAAATTATGCTTATTCTACACAGAAAAAATGATATTTTGGTGGGAACCCAAATTAATCGTAAATTGCTGCGTGTGTGACATTTGATGCTATTGTTTACTCGACAGGTAGACTGCGCGAATGTCACTTGAAGCCGTTGTTTATTTGCAATTCATGGGAATGTCTCAAATTGTTGGTCACAACAGAAGCCGAGAAACGGCATCGACCATAAGCACTAAAGTGAAATTACGTACAATTTTCAAATTTCTTGTACTTGCTAACTTTGCGACCTCGGGCAGGTATGTTACCATGGAGGAACCACATAAGATTTGACTTTATGTGCTAGAACTGAAGTCGCGCCAACTGCTTAACTCAAAATACAGTCGAGAAAGTAGCTCTGAAGCCGAGAAACGGCATCGACCATAAGCACTAAAGTGAAATTACATACAATTTTCAAATTTCTTGTACTTGCTAACTTTGCGACCTCGGGCAGCTACGTTACCATCTAGGAACTGCACAACATTTGACTTTATAGGCTCGAACTGAAGTCGCGCCAACAGCTTAACTCAAAATGCAGTCAAGAAAGTAGCTCTGAAGATGAGAACCGGCATCGACCATAAGCACTAAAGTGAAATTACGTACAATTTTCAAATTTCTTGTACTTGCTAACTTTGCTACCTCGGGCAGCCATGTTACCATGGATGAATCACACAAGATTTGACTTTATAGGCTAGAACTGATGTCGCGCCAACTGTTTAGCTCAAAATACAGTCAAGAAAGTAGCTCTGAAGCCGAGAAACGGCATCGACCATAAGCACTAAAGTGAAATTACGTACAATTTTCAAATTTCTTGTACTTGCTAACTTTGCGACCTCCGGCAGCTATGTTACCATCTAGGAACCACACAAGACTTGACTTTATAGGCTAGAACTGAAGTCGCGCCAACTGCTTAACTCAAAATACAGTCAAGAAAGTAGCTCTGAAGCCGAGAAACGGCATCGACCATAAGCACTAAAGTGAAATTACGTACAATTTTCAAATTTCTTGTACTTGCTAACTTTGCGACCTCGGGCAGCTATGTTACCATCTAGGAACTGCACAACATTTGACTTTATAGGCTAGAACTGAAGTCGCGCCAACTGCTTAACTCAAAATACAGTCGAGAAAGTAGCTCTGAAGCCGAGAAACGGGATCGACCATAAGCACTAATGTGAAATTACGTACAATTTTCAAATTTCTTGTACTTGCTAACTTTGCGACCTCGGGCAGCTATGTTACCATCAAGGAACTACACAACATTTGACTTTATAGGCTAGAACTGAAGTCGCGCCAACTGCTTAACTCAAAATACAGTCGAGAAAGTAGCTCTGAAGCCGAGAAACGGCATCGACCATAAGCACTAAAGTGAAATTACGTACAATTTTCAAATTTCTTGTACTTGCTAACTTTGCGACCTCGGGCAGCTATGTTACCATCTAGGAACTGCACAACATTTGACTTTATAGGCTAGAACTGAAGTCGCGCCAACTGCTTAACTCAAAATACAGTCAAGAAAGTAACTCTGAAGCCGAGAAACGGCATCGACCATAAGCAGTACTGTGAAATTACGTACAATTTTCAAATTTCTTGTACTTGCTAACTTTGCTACCTCGGACAGCTATGTTACCATGGATGAATCACACAAGATTTGACTTTATAGGCTAGAACTGAAGTCGCGCCAACAGCTTAACTCAAAATGCAGTCAAGAAAGTAGCTCTGAAGATGAGAACCGGCATCGACCATAAGCACTAGTGAAATTACGTACAATTTTCAAATTTCTTGTACTTGCTAACTTTGCTACTTCGGGCAGCCATGTTACCATGGATGAATCACACAAGATTTGACTTTATAGGCTAGAACTGATGTCGCGCCAACTGTTTAGCTCAAAATACAGTCAAGAAAGTAGCTCTGAAGCCGAGAAACGGCATCGACCATAAGCACTAAAGTGAAATTACGTACGTACGTAGGAACCACACAAGACTTGACTTTATAGGCTAGAACTGAAGTCGCGCCAACTGCTTAACTCAAAATACAGTCAAGAAAGTAGCTCTGAAGCCGAGAAACGGCATCGACCATAAGCACTAAAGTGAAATTACGTACAATTTTCAAATTTCTTGTACTTGCTAACTTTGCGACCTCGGGCAGGTATGTTACCATGGAGGAACCACATAAGATTTGACTTTATGTGCTAGAACTGAAGTCGCGCCAACTGCTTAACTCAAAATACAGTCGAGAAAGTAGCTCTGAAGCCGAGAAACGGCATCGACCATAAGCACTAAAGTGAAACTACGTACAATTTTCAAATTTCTTGTACTTGCTAAATTTGCGACCTCGGGCAGCTATGTTACCATCTAGGAACTGCACAACATTTGACTTTATAGGCTAGAACTGAAGTCGCGCCAACTGCTTAACTCAAAATACAGTCAAGAAAGTAACTCTGAAGCCGAGAAACGGCATCGACCATAAGCACTACCGTGAAATTACGTACACTTTTCAAATTTCTTGTACTTGCTAACTTTGCTACCTCGGGCAGCTATGTTACCATGGATGAATCACACAAGATTTGACTTTATAGGCTAGAACTGATGTCGCGCCAACTGTTTAGCTCAAAATACAGTCAAGAAAGTAGCTCTGAAGCCGAGAAACGGCATCGACCATAAGCACTAAAGTGAAATTACGTACAATTTTCAAATTTCTTGTACTTGCTAACTTTGCGACCTCGGGCAGCTATGTTACCATCTAGGAACTGCACAACATTTGACTTTATAGGCTAGAACTGAAGTCGCGCCAACTGCTTAACTCAAAATACAGTCAAGAAAGTAACTCTGAAGCCGAGAAACGGCATCGACCATAAGCACTACTGTGAAATTACGTACAATTTTCAAATTTCTTGTACTTGCTAACTTTGCTACCTCGGGCAGCTATGTTACCATGGATGAATCACACAAGATTTGACTTTATATGCTAGAACTGAAGCCGCGCTAACTGCCTAACTCAAAATACAGTCAAGAAAGTAGCTCTGAAGCCGAGAAACGGCATCGACCATAAGCACTACCGTGAAATTACGTACAATTTTCAGATTTCTTGTACTCGCTAACTTTGCGACCTCGGGCAGCTATGTTACCATGGAGGAACCACACAACATTTGACTTTATAGGCTAGAATTGAAGTCGCGCCAACTGCTTAACTCAAAATACAGTCAAGAAAGTAGCTCTGAAGATGAGAACCGGCATCGACCATAAGCACTACCGTGAAATTACGTACAATTTTCAAATTTCTTGTACATGCTAACTTTGCGACCTCGGGCAGCTGTGTTATAATGGAGGAACCACACAACATTTGACTTTATAGGCTAGAACTGAAGTCGCGCCAACAGCTTCACTCAAAATACAGTCAAGAAAGTAGCTCTGAAGATGAGAACCGGCATTGACCATAAGCACTAACGTGAAATTATATACTATTTTCAAATTTCTTGTACTTGCTAACTTTGCTACCTCGGGCAGCTATGTTACCATGGATGAATCACACAAGATTTGACTTTATAGGCTAGAACTGATGTCGCGCCAACTGTTTAGCTCAAAATACAGTCAAGAAAGTAGCTCTGAAGCCGAGAAATGGCATCGACCATAAGCACTAAAGTGAAATTACGTACAATTTTCAAATTTCTTGTACTTGCTAACTTTGCGACCTCGGGCAGCTATGTTACCATCTAGGAACCACACAAGATTTGACCTTATAGGCTAGAACTGAAGTCGCGCCAACAGCTTCAATCGAAATACAGTCAAGAAAGTAGCTCTGAAGATGAGAACCGGCATTGACCATAAGCACTACCGTGAAATTACATACAATTTTCAAATTTCTTGTACTTGCTAATTTTGCGACCTCGGACAGCTATGTTACCATCTAGGAACTGCACAACATTTGACTTTATAGGCTAGAACTGAAGTCGCGCCAACAGTTTAACTCAAAATGCAGTCAAGAAAGTAGCTCTGAAGATGAGAACCGGCATCGACCATAAGCACTAAAGTGAAATTACGTACAATTTTCAAATTTCTTGTACTTGCTAACTTTGCGACCTCGGGCAGCTCTGTTACCATCTAGGAACCACACAAGATTTGACTTTATAGGCTAGAGCTGAAGCCGCGCCAACTGCTTAACTCAAAATACAGTCAAGAAAGTAGCTCTGAAGATGAGAACCGGCATTGACCATAAGCACTACCGTGAAATTACATACAATTTTCAAATTTCTTGTACTTGCTAACTTTGCAACCTCGGGCAGCTATGTTACCATGGAGGAACCACACAAGATTTGCCTTTATAGGCTAGAACTGAAGTCGCGCCAACTGCTTAACCCAAAATACAGTCAAGAAAGTAACTCTGAAGCCGAGAAACGGCATCGACCATAAGCAGTACTGTGAAATTATGTACAATTTTCAAATTTCTTGTACTTGCTAACTTTGCTACCTCGGGCAGCTATGTTACCATGGATGAATCACACAAGATTTGACTTTATAGGCTAGAACTGATGTCGCGCCAACTGTTTAGCTCAAAATACAGTCAAGAAAGTAGCTCTGAAGCCGAGACACGGCATCGACCATAAGCACTAAAGTGAAATTACGTACAATTTTCAAATTTCTTGTACTTGCTAACTTTGCGACCTCGGGCAGCTATGTTACCATCTGGGAACTGCACAACATTTGACTTTATAGACTAGAGCTGAAGTCGCGCCAACTGCTTAACTCAAAATACAGTCAAGAAAGTAGCTCTAAAGATGAGAACCGGCATCGACCATAAGCACTACCGTGAAATTACGTACAATTTTCAAATTTCTTGTACATGCTAACTTTGCGACCTCGGGCAGCTATGTTATAATGGAGGAACCACACAACATTTTACTTTATAGGCTAGAACTGAAGTCGCGCCAACAGCTTCACTCAAAATACAGTCAAGAAAGTAGCTCTGAAGATGAGAACCGGCATCGACCATAAGCACTACCGTGAAATTACATACAATTTTCAAATTTCTTGTACTTGCTAACTTTGCAACCTCGGGCAGCTATGTTACCATGGAGGAACCACACAAGATTTGACTTTATAGGCTAGAACTGAAGTCGCGCCAACTGCTTAACTCAAAATACAGTCAAGAAAGTAACTCTGAAGCCGAGAAACGGCATCGACCATAAGCAGTACTGTGAAATTACGTACAATTTTCAAATTTCTTGTACTTGCTAACTTTGCTACCTCGGGCAGCTATGTTACCATGGAGGAACCACACAAGATTTGACTTTATAGGCTAGAACTGAAGTCGCGCCAACTGCTTAACTCAAAATACAGTCAAGAAAGTAACTCTGAAGCCGAGAAACGGCATCGACCATAAGCAGTACTGTGAAATTACGTACAATTTTCAAATTTCTTGTACTTGCTAACTTTGCTACCTCGGGCAGCTATGTTACCATGGATGAATCACACAAGATTTGACTTTATAGGCTAGAACTGATGTCGCGCCAACAGCTTCACTCAAAATACAGTCAAGAAAGTAGCTCTGAAGATGAGAACCGGCATCGACCATAAGCACTACCGTGAAATTACGGACAATTTTCAAATTTCTTGTACATGCTAACTTTGCGACCTCGGGCAGCTATGTTATAATGGAGGAACCACACAACATTTTACTTTATAGGCTAGAACTGAAGTCGCGCCAACAGCTTCAATCAAAATACAGTCAGGATAGTAGCTCTGAAGATGAGAACCGGCATTGACCATAAGCACTACCGTGAAATTACATACAATTTTCAAATTTCTTGTACTTGCTAACTTTGCAACCTCGGGCAGCTATGTTACCATGGAGGAACCACACAAGATTTGACTTTATAGGCTAGAACTGAAGTCGCGCCAACTGCTTAACTCAAAATACAGTCAAGAAAGTAACTCTGAAGCCGAGAAACGGCATCGACCATAAGCAGTACTGTGAAATTACGTACAATTTTCAAATTTCTTGTACTTGCTAACTTTGCTACCTCGGGCAGCTATGTTACCATGGATGAATCACACAAGATTTGACTTTATAGGCTAGAACTGATGTCGCGCCAACTGTTTAGCTCAAAATACAGTCAAGAAAGTAGCTCTGAAGCCGAGAAACGGCATCGACCATAAGCACTAAAGTGAAATTACGTACAATTTTCAAATTTCTTGTACTTGCTAACTTTGCGACCTCGGGCAGCTATGTTACCATCTGGGAACTGCACAACATTTGACTTTATAGGCTAGAACTGAAGTCGCGCCAACTGCTTAACTCAAAATACAGTCAAGAAAGTAGCTCTGAAGCCGAGAAACGGCATCGACCATAAACACTACCGTGAAATTACGTACAATTTTCAAATTTCTTGTACATGCTAACTTTGCGACCTCGGGCAGCTCTGTTATAATGAAGGAACCACACAACATTTTACTTTATAGGCTAGAATTGAAGTCGCGCCAACAGCTTCACTCAAAATACAGTCAAGAAAGTAGCTCTGAAGATGAGAACCGGCATTGACCATAAGCACTACCGTGAAATTACATACAATTTTCAAATTTCTTGTACTTCCTAACTTTGCTACCTCGGGCAGCTATGTTACCATGGATGAATCACACAAGATTTGACTTTATAGGCTAGAACTGATGTCGCGCCAACTGTTTAGCTCAAAATACAGTCAAGAAAGTAGCTCTGAAGCCGAGAACCGGCATCGACCATAAGCACTACCGTGAAATTACGTACACTTTTCAAATTTCTTGTACTTGCTAACTTTGCGACCTCGGGCAGCTATGTTACCATGGAAGAACCACATAAGATTTAACTTTATATGCTAGAACTGAAGTCGCGCCAACTGCTTAACTCAAAATACAGTCGAGAAAGTAGCTCTGAAGCCGAGAAACGGGATCGACCATAAGCACTAATGTGAAATTACGTACAATTTTCAAATTTCTTGTACTTTCTAAATTTGCGCCCTCGGGCAGCTATGTTACCATGGAGGAGCCACACAAGATTTAACTTTATAGGCTAGAACTGAAGTCGCGCCAACTGCTTAACTCAAAATACAGTCAAGAAAGTAACTCTGAAGCCGAGAAACGGCATCGACCATAAGCACTACTGTGAAATTACGTACAATTTTCAAATTTCTTGTACTTCCTAACTTTGCTACCTCGGGCAGCTATGTTACCATGGATGAATCACACAAGATTTGACTTTATAGGCTAGAACTGATGTCGCGCCAACTGTTTAGCTCAAAATACAGTCAAGAAAGTAGCTCTGAAGCCGAGAACCGGCATCGACCATAAGCACTACCGTGAAATTACGTACACTTTTCAAATTTCTTGTACTTGCTAACTTTGCGACCTCGGGCAGCTATGTTACCATGGAGGAACCACATAAGATTTAACTTTATATGCTAGAACTGAAGTCGCGCCAACTGCTTAACTCAAAATACAGTCGAGAAAGTAGCTCTGAAGCCGAGAAACGGGATCGACCATAAGCACTAATGTGAAATTACGTACAATTTTCAAATTTCTTGTACTTTCTAAATTTGCGCCCTCGGGCAGCTATGTTACCATCTAGGAACTACACAACATTTGACTTTATAGGCTAGAACTGAAGTCGCGCCAACTGCTTAACTCAAAATACAGTCAAGAAAGTAGCTCTGAAGATGAGAACCGGCATCGGCCATAAGCACTACCGTGAAATTACGTACAATTTTCAAATTTCTTGTACATGCTAACTTTGCGACCTCGGGCAGCTATGTTATAATGGAGGAACCACACAACATTTGACTTTATAGGCTAGAACTGAAGTCGCGCCAACAGCTTAACTCAAAATACAGTCAAGAAAGTAGCTCTGAAGATGAGAACCGCCATCGACCATAAGCACTGCCGTGAAAATACGTACAATTTTCAAATTTCTTGTACTTGCTAACTTTGCAACCTCGGGCAGCTATGTTACCATGGAGGAACCACACAAGATTTGACTTTATAGGCTAGAACTGAAGTCGCGGAAACTGCTTAACTCAAAATACATTCAAGAAAGTAGCTCTGAAGCCGAGAAACAGGATCGACCCTAAACACTACCGTGAAATTACGTACAATTTTCAAATTTCGTGTACTTGCTAACTTTGCGACCTCGGGCAGCTATGTTACCATCTAAGAACTGCACAACATTTGACTTTATAGACTAGAGCTGAAGTCGCGCCAACTGCTTAACTCAAAATACACTCAAGAAAGTAGCTTTGAAGCCGAGAAACGGCATCAACCATAAGCACTACCGTGAAATTACGTACAATTTTCAGATTTCTTGTACTCGCTAACTTTGCGACCTCGGGCAGCTATGTTACCATGGAGGAACCACACAACATTTGACTTTATAGGCTAGAACTGAAGTCGCGCCAACTGCTTAACTCAAAATACAGTCGAGAAAGTAGCTCTGAAGCCGAGAAACGGGATCGACCATAAGCACTAATGTGAAATTACCTACAATTTTCAAATTTCTTGTACTTTCTAAATTTGCGACCTCGGGCAGCTATGTTACCATCTAGGAACTACACAACATTTGACTTTATAGGCTAGAACTGAAGTCGCGCCAACTGCTTAACTCAAAATACAGTCAAGAAAGTAGCTCTGAAGCCGAGAAACGGCATCGACCATAAACACACCGTGAAATTACGTACAATTTTCAAATTTCTTGTACTTGCTAACTTTGCGACCTCGGGCAGCTATGTTACCATGGAGGAACCACACAAGATTTGACTTTATATGCTAGAACTGAAGTCGCGCCAACTGCTTAACTCAAAATACAGTCGAGAAAGTAGCTCTGAAGCCGAGAAACGGGATCGACCATAAGCACTAATGTGAAATTACCTACAATTTTCAAATTTCTTGTACTTTCTAAATTTGCGACCTCGGGCAGCTATGTTACCATCTAGGAACTACACAACATTTGACTTTATAGGCTAGAACTGAAGTCGCGCCAACTGCTTCACTCAAAATACAGTCAAGAAAGTAGCTCTGAAGATGAGAACCGGCATTGACCATAAGCACTACCGTGAAATTACATACAATTTTCAAATTTCTTGTACTTGCTAACTTTGCGACCTCGGGCAGCTATGTTACCATCTAGGAACCACACAAGATTTGACTTTATAGGCTAGAACTGAAGTCGCGCCAACAGCTTCAATCAAAATACAGTCAGGATAGTAGCTCTGAAGATGAGAACCGGCATTGACCATAAGCACTAATGTGAAATTACCTACACTTTTCAAATTTCTTGTACTTTCTAAATTTGCGCCCTCGGGCAGCTATGTTGCCATCTAGGAACTACACAACATTTGACTTTATAGGCTAGAACTGAAGTCGCGCCAACAGTTTAACTCAAAATGCAGTCAAGAAAGTAGCTCTGAAGATGAGAACCGGCATCGACCATAAGCACTAAAGTGAAATTACGTACAATTTTCAAATTTCTTGTACTTGCTAACTTTGCGACCTCGGGCAGCTATGTTACCATCTAGGAACCACACAAGATTTGACTTTATAGGCTAGAACTGAAGTCGCGCCAACAGCTTCAATCAAAATACAGTCAGGATAGTAGCTCTGAAGATGAGAACCGCCATCGACCATAAGCACTACCGTGAAATTACGTACAATTTTCAAATTTCTTGTACTTGCTAACTTTGCAACCTCGGGCAGCTATGTTACCATGGATGAATCACACAAGATTTTACTTTATAGGCTAGAACTGATGTCGCGCCAACTGTTTAGCTCAAAATACAGTCAAGAAAGTAGCTCTGAAGCCGAGAAACGGCATCGACCCTAAACACTACCGTGAAATTACGTACAATTTTCAAATTTCTTGTACTTTCTAAATTTGCGACCTCGGGCAGCTATGTTACCATCTAGGAACTACACAACATTTGACTTTATAGGCTAGAACTGATGTCGCGCCAACTGCTTAACTCAAAATACAGTCAAGAAAGTAGCTCTGAAGCCGAGAAACGGCATCGACCATAAACACTACCGTGAAATTACGTACAATTTTCAAATTTCTTGTACTTGCTAACTTTGCGACCTCGGGCAGCTATGTTACCATGGAGGAACCACACAAGATTTGACTTTATATGCTAGAACTGAAGTCGCGCCAACTGCTTAACTCAAAATACAGTCGAGAAAGTAGCTCTGAAGCCGAGAAACATGATCGACCATAAGCACTAATGTGAAATTACGTACAATTTTCAAATTTCTTGTACTTGCTAACTTTGCAACCTCGGGCAGCTATGTTACCATGGATGAATCACACAAGATTTTACTTTATAGGCTAGAACTGATGTCGCGCCAACTGTTTAGCTCAAAATACAGTCAAGAAAGTAGCTCTGAAGCCGAGAAACGGCATCGACCATAAACACTACCGTGAAATTACGTACAATTTTCAAATTTCTTGTACTTGCTAACTTTGCGACCTCGGGCAGCTATGTTACCATCTAAGAACTGCACAACATTTGACTTTATAGACTAGAGCTGAAGTCGCGCCATCTGCTTAACTCAAAATACATTCAAGAAAGTAGCTCTGAAGCCGAGAAACGGGATCGACCATAAGTACTACCGTGAAATTACGTACAATTTTCAAATTTCTTGTACTTGCTAACTTTGCAACCTCGGGCAGCTATGTTACCATGGATGAATCACACAAGATTTTACTTTATAGGCTAGAACTGATGTCGCGCCAACTGTTTAGCTCAAAATACAGTCAAGAAAGTAGCTCTGAAGCCGAGAAACGGCATCGACCCTAAACACTACCGTGAAATTACGTACAATTTTCAAATTTCTTGTACTTTCTAAATTTGCGACCTCGGGCAGCTATGTTACCATCTAGGAACTACACAACATTTGACTTTATAGGCTAGAACTGAAGTCGCGCCAACTGCTTAACTCAAAATACAGTCAAGAAAGTAGCTCTGAAGCCGAGAAACGGCATCGACCATAAACAGTACCGTGAAATTACGTACAATTTTCAAATTTCTTGTACTTGCTAACTTTGCGACCTCGGGCAGTTATGTTACCATCTAGGAACTGCACAACATTTGACTTTATAGGCTAGAACTGAAGTCGCGCCAACAGTTTAACTCAAAATGCAGTCAAGAAAGTAGCTCTGAAGATGAGAACCGGCATCGACCATAAGCACTAAAGTGAAATTACGTACAATTTTCAAATTTCTTGTACTTGCTAACTTTGCGACCTCGGGCAGCTATGTTACCATCTAAGAACTGCACAACATTTGACTTTATAGACTAGAGCTGAAGTCGCGCCATCTGCTTAACTCAAAATACATTCAAGAAAGTAGCTCTGAAGCCGAGAAACGGGATCGACCATAAGCACTACCGTGAAATTACGTACAATTTTCAAATTTCTTGTACTTGCTAACTTTGCAACCTCGGGCAGCTATGTTACCATGGATGAATCACACAAGATTTTACTTTATAGGCTAGAACTGATGTCGCGCCAACTGTTTAGCTCAAAATACAGTCAAGAAAGTAGCTCTGAAGCCGAGAAACGGCATCGACCATAAACACTACCGTGAAATTACGTACAATTTTCAAATTTCTTGTACTTGCTAACTTTGCGACCTCGGGCAGCTATGTTACCATCTAAGAACTGCACAACATTTGACTTTATAGACTAGAGCTGAAGTCGCGCCATCTGCTTAACTCAAAATACATTCAAGAAAGTAGCTCTGAAGCCGAGAAACGGGATCGACCATAAGCACTACCGTGAAATTACGTACAATTTTCAAATTTCTTGTACTTGCTAACTTTGCAACCTCGGGCAGCTATGTTACCATGGATGAATCACACAAGATTTTACTTTATAGGCTAGAACTGATGTCGCGCCAACTGTTTAGCTCAAAATACAGTCAAGAAAGTAGCTCTGAAGCCGAGAAACGGCATCGACCCTAAACACTACCGTGAAATTACGTACAATTTTCAAATTTCTTGTACTTTCTAAATTTGCGACCTCGGGCAGCTATGTTACCATCTAGGAACTACACAACATTTGACTTTATAGGCTAGAACTGAAGTCGCGCCAACTGCTTAACTCAAAATACAGTCAAGAAAGTAGCTCTGAAGCCGAGAAACGGCATCGACCATAAACAGTACCGTGAAATTACGTACAATTTTCAAATTTCTTGTACTTGCTAACTTTGCGACCTCGGGCAGTTATGTTACCATCTAGGAACTGCACAACATTTGACTTTATAGGCTAGAACTGAAGTCGCGCCAACAGCTTCAATCAAAATACAGTCAAGAAAGTAGCTCTGAAGATGAGAACCGCCATCGACCATAAGCACTACCGTGAAATTACGTACAATTTTCAAATTTCTTGTACATGCTAAATTTGCGACCTCGGGCAGCTATGTTATAATGGAGGAACCACACAACATTTGACTTTATAGGCTAGAACAGAAGTCGCGCCAACTGCTTAACTCAAAATACAGTCAAGAAAGTAACTCTGAAGCCGAGAAGCGGCATCGACCATAAGCAGTACTGTGAAATTACGTACACTTTTCAAATTTCTTGTACTTTCTAAATTTGCGCCCTCGGGCAGCTATGTTACCATCTAGGAACTACACAACATTTGACTTTATAGGCTAGAACTGAAGTCGCGCCAACTGCTTAACTCAAAATACAGTCAGGAAAGTAGCTCTGAAAATGAGAACCGGCATCGACCATAAGCACTACCGTGAAATTACGTACAATTTTCAAATTTCTTGTACTTGCTAACTTTGCAACCTCGGGCAGCTATGTTACCATGGAGGAACCACACAAGATTTGACTTTATAGGCTAGAACTGAAGTCGCGCAAACTGCTTAACTCAAAATACATTCAAGAAAGTAGCTCTGAAGCCGAGAAACGGGATCGACCCTAAACACTACCGTGAAATTACGTACAATTTTCAAATTTCGTGTACTTGCTAACTTTGCGACCTCGGGCAGCTATGTTACCATCTAAGAACTGCACAACATTTGACGTTATAGACTAGAGCTGAAGTCGCGCCATCTGCTTAACTCAAGATACAGTCAAGAAAGTAGCTTTGAATCCGAGAAACGGCATCAACCATAAGCACTACCGTGAAATTACGTACAATTTTCAGATTTCTTGTACTCGCTAACTTTGCGACCTCGGGCAGCTATGTTACCATGGAGGAACCACACAACATTTGACTTTATAGGCTAGAACTGAAGTCGCGCCAACTGCTTAACTCAAAATACAGTCGAGAAAGTAGCTCTGAAGCCGAGAAACGGGATCGACCATAAGCACTAATGTGAAATTACGTACAATTTTCAAATTTCTTGTACTTTCTAAATTTGCGACCTCGGGCAGCTATGTTACCATCTAGGAACTACACAACATTTGACTTTATAGGCTAGAACTGATGTCGCGCCAACTGCTTAACTCAAAATACAGTCAAGAAAGTAGCTCTGAAGCCGAGAAACGGCATCGACCATAAACACTACCGTGAAATTACGTACAATTTTCAAATTTCTTGTACTTGCTAACTTTGCGACCTCGGGCAGCTATGTTACCATGGAGGAACCACACAAGATTTGACTTTATATGCTAGAACTGAAGTCGCGCCAACAGTTTAACTCAAAATGCAGTCAAGAAAGTAGCTCTGAAGATGAGAACCGGCATCGACCATAAGCACTACCGTGAAATTACGTACAATTTTCAAATTTCTTGTACTTGCTAACTTTGCAACCTCGGGCAGCTATGTTACCATGGATGAATCACACAAGATTTTACTTTATAGGCTAGAACTGATGTCGCGCCAACTGTTTAGCTCAAAATACAGTCAAGAAAGTAGCTCTGAAGCCGAGAAACGGCATCGACCATAAACACTACCGTGAAATTACGTACAATTTTCAAATTTCTTGTACTTGCTAACTTTGCGACCTCGGGCAGCTATGTTACCATCTAAGAACTGCACAACATTTGACTTTATAGACTAGAGCTGAAGTCGCGCCATCTGCTTAACTCAAAATACATTCAAGAAAGTAGCTCTGAAGCCGAGAAACGGGATCGACCATAAGCACTACCGTGAAATTACGTACAATTTTCAAATTTCTTGTACTTGCTAACTTTGCAACCTCGGGCAGCTATGTTACCATGGATGAATCACACAAGATTTTACTTTATAGGCTAGAACTGATGTCGCGCCAACTGTTTAGCTCAAAATACAGTCAAGAAAGTAGCTCTGAAGCCGAGAAACGGCATCGACCATAAACAGTACCGTAAAATTACGTACAATTTTCAAATTTCTTGTACTTGCTAACTTTGCGACCTCGGGCAGCTATGTTACCATGGAGGAACCACACAAGATTTGACTTTATATGCTAGAACTGAAGTCGCGCCAACTGCTTAACTCAAAATACAGTCGAGAAAGTAGCTCTGAAGCCGAGAAACATGATCGACCATAAGCACTAATGTGAAATTACGTACAATTTTCAAATTTCTTGTACTTGCTAACTTTGCAACCTCGGGCAGCTATGTTACCATGGATGAATCACACAAGATTTTACTTTATAGGCTAGAACTGATGTCGCGCCAACTGTTTAGCTCAAAATACAGTCAAGAAAGTAGCTCTGAAGCCGAGAAACGGCATCGACCATAAACACTACCGTGAAATTACGTACAATTTTCAAATTTCTTGTACTTGCTAACTTTGCGACCTCGGGCAGCTATGTTACCATGGAGGAACCACACAAGATTTGACTTTATATGCTAGAACTGAAGTCGCGCCAACAGCTTCACTCAAAATACAGTCAAGAAAGTAGCTCTGAAGATGAGAACCGACATTGACCATAAGCACTACCGTGAAATTACATACAATTTTCAAATTTCTTGTACTTGCTAACTTTGCTACCTCGGGCAGCTATGTTACCATGGATGAATCACACAAGATTTGACTTTATAGGCTAGAACTGATGTCGCGCCAACTGTTTAGCTCAAAATACAGTCAAGAAAGTAGCTCTGAAGCCGAGAAACGGCATCGACCATAAGCACTAAAGTGAAATTACGTACAATTTTCAAATTTCTTGTGCTTGCTAACTTTGCGACCTCGGGCAGCTATGTTACCATCTAGGAACTGCACAACATTTGACTTTATAGGCTAGAACTGAAGTCGCGCCAACAGTTTAACTCAAAATGCAGTCAAGAAAGTAGCTCTGAAGATGAGAACCGGCATCGACCATAAGCACTAAAGTGAAATTACGTACAATTTTCAAATTTCTTGTACTTGCTAACTTTGCGACCTCGGGCAGCTATGTTACCATCTAGGAACCACACAAGATTTGACTTTATAGGCTAGAGCTGAAGTCGCGCCAACTGCTTAACCCAAAATACAGTCAAGAAAGTAGCTCTGAAGATGAGAACCGGCATTGACCATAAGCACTACCGTGAAATTACATACAATTTTCAAATTTCTTGTACTTGCTAACTTTGCAACCTCGGTCAGCTATGTTACCTTGGAGGAACCACACAAGATTTGACTTTATAGGCTAGAACTGAAGTCGCGCCAACTGCTTAACTCAAAATACAGTCAAGAAAGTAACTCTGAAGCCGAGAAACGGCATCGACCATAAGCAGTACTGTGAAATTACGTACAATTTTCAAATTTCTTGTACTTGCTAACTTTGCTACCTCGGGCAGCTATGTAACCATGGATGAATCACACAAGATTTGACTTTATAGGCTAGAACTGATGTCGCGCCAACTGTTTAGCTCAAAATACAATCAAGAAAGTAGCTCTGAAGCCGAGACACGGCATCGACCATAAGCACTAAAGTGAAATTACGTACAATTTTCAAATTTCTTGTACTTGCTAACTTTGCGACCTCGGGCAGCTATGTTACCATCTGGGAACTGCACAACATTTGACTTTATAGACTAGAGCTGAAGTCGCGCCAACTGCTTAACTCAAAATGCAGTCAAGAAAGTAGCTCTGAAGATGGGAACCGGCATCGACCATAAGCACTACCGGGGAATTACGTACAATTTTCAAATTTCTTGTACATGCTAACTTTGCGACCTCGGGCAGCTATGTTATAATGGAGGAACCACACAACATTTGACTTTATAGGCTAGAACTGAAGTCGCGCCAACAGCTTAACTCAAAATACAGTTAAGAAAGTAGCTCTGAAGATGAGAACCGCCATCGACCATAAGCACTGCCGTGAAAATACGTACAATTTTCAAATTTCTTGTACTTGCTAACTTTGCAACCTCGGGCAGCTATGTTACCATGGAGGAACCACACAAGATTTGACTTTATAGGCTAGAACTGAAGTCGCGGAAACTGCATAACTCAAAATACATTCAAGAAAGTAGCTCTGAAGCCGGGAAACGGGATCGACCCTAAACACTACCGTGAAATTACGTACAATTTTCAAATTTCGTGTACTTGCTAACTTTGCGACCTCGGGCAGCTATGTTACCATCTAAGAACTGCACAACATTTGACTTTATAGACTAGAGCTGAAGTCGCGCCAACTGCTTAACTCAAAATACACTCAAGAAAGTAGCTTTGAAGCCGAGAAACGGCATCAACCATAAGCACTACCGTGAAATTACGTACAATTTTCAGATTTCTTGTACTCGCTAACTTTGCGACCTCGGGCAGCTATGTTACCATGGAGGAACCACACAACATTTGACTTTATAGGCTAGAACTGAAGTCGCGCCAACTGCTTAACTCAAAATACAGTCGAGAAAGTAGCTCTGAAGCCGAGAAACGGGATCGACCATAAGCACTAATGTGAAATTACCTACAATTTTCAAATTTCTTGTACTTTCTAAATTTGCGACCTCGGGCAGCTATGTTACCATCTAGGAACTACACAACATTTGACTTTATAGGCTAGAACTGAAGTCGCGCCAACTGCTTAACTCAAAATACAGTCAAGAAAGTAGCTCTGAAGCCGAGAAACGGCATCGACCATAAACACACCGTGAAATTACGTACAATTTTCAAATTTCTTGTACTTGCTAATTTTGCGACCTCGGGCAGCTATGTTACCATGGAGGAACCACACAAGATTTGACTTTATATGCTAGAACTGAAGTCGCGCCAACTGCTTAACTCAAAATACAGTCGAGAAAGTAGCTCTGAAGCCGAGAACCGGCATCGACCATAAGCACTAAAGTGAAATTACGTACAATTTTCAAATTTCTTGTACTTGCTAACTTTGCGACCTCGGGCAGCTATGTTACCATGGAGGAACCACATAAGATTTAACTTTATATGCTAGAACTGAAGTCGCGCCAACTGCTTAACTCAAAATACAGTCGAGAAAGTAGCTCTGAAGCCGAGAAACGGGATCGACCATAAGCACTAATGTGAAATTACGTACAATTTTCAAATTTCTTGTACTTTCTAAATTTGCGCCCTCGGGCAGCTATGTTACCATCTAGGAACTACACAACATTTGACTTTATAGGCTAGAACTGAAGTCGCGCCAACTGCTTAACTCAAAATACAGTCAAGAAAGTAGCTCTGAAGATGAGAACCGGCATCGACCATAAGCACTACCGTGAAATTACGTACAATTTTCAAATTTCTTGTACATGCTAACTTTGCGACCTCGGGCAGCTATGTTATAATGGAGGAACCACACAACATTTGACTTTATAGGCTAGAACTGAAGTCGCGCCAACAGCTTAACTCAAAATACAGTCAAGAAAGTAGCTCTGAAGATGAGAACCGCCATCGACCATAAGCACTACCGTGAAAATACGTACAATTTTCAAATTTCTTGTACTTGCTAACTTTGCAACCTCGGGCAGCTATGTTACCATGGAGGAACCACACAAGATTTGACTTTATAGGCTAGAACTGAAGTCGCGGAAACTGCTTAACTCAAAATACATTCAAGAAAGTAGCTCTGAAGCCGAGAAACGGGATCGACCCTAAACACTACCGTGAAATTACGTACAATTTTCAAATTTCGTGTACTTGCTAACTTTGCGACCTCGGGCAGCTATGTTACCATCTAAGAACTGCACAACATTTGACTTTATAGACTAGAGCTGAAGTCGCGCCAACTGCTTAACTCAAAATACACTCAAGAAAGTAGCTTTGAAGCCGAGAAACGGCATCAACCATAAGCACTACCGTGAAATTACGTACAATTTTCAGATTTCTTGTACTCGCTAACTTTGCGACCTCGGGCAGCTATGTTACCATGGAGGAACCACACAACATTTGACTTTATAGGCTAGAACTGAAGTCGCGCCAACTGCTTAACTCAAAATACAGTCGAGAAAGTAGCTCTGAAGCCGAGAAACGGGATCGACCATAAGCACTAATGTGAAATTACCTACAATTTTCAAATTTCTTGTACTTTCTAAATTTGCGACCTCGGGCAGCTATGTTACCATCTAGGAACTACACAACATTTGACTTTATAGGCTAGAACTGAAGTCGCGCCAACTGCTTAACTCAAAATACAGTCAAGAAAGTAGCTCTGAAGCCGAGAAACGGCATCGACCATAAACACACCGTGAAATTACGTACAATTTTCAAATTTCTTGTACTTGCTAACTTTGCGACCTCGGGCAGCTATGTTACCATGGAGGAACCACACAAGATTTGACTTTATATGCTAGAACTGAAGTCGCGCCAACTGCTTAACTCAAAATACAGTCGAGAAAGTAGCTCTGAAGCCGAGAAACGGGATCGACCATAAGCACTAATGTGAAATTACCTACAATTTTCAAATTTCTTGTACTTTCTAAATTTGCGACCTCGGGCAGCTATGTTACCATCTAGGAACTACACAACATTTGACTTTATAGGCTAGAACTGAAGTCGCGCCAACTGCTTCACTCAAAATACAGTCAAGAAAGTAGCTCTGAAGATGAGAACCGGCATTGACCATAAGCACTACCGTGAAATTACATACAATTTTCAAATTTCTTGTACTTGCTAACTTTGCGACCTCGGGCAGCTATGTTACCATCTAGGAACCACACAAGATTTGACTTTATAGGCTAGAACTGAAGTCGCGCCAACAGCTTCAATCAAAATACAGTCAGGATAGTAGCTCTGAAGATGAGAACCGGCATTGACCATAAGCACTACCGTGAAATTACATACAATTTTCAAATTTCTTGTACTTGCTAACTTTGCAACCTCGGGCAGCTATGTTACCATGGAGGAACCACACAAGATTTGACTTTATAGGCTAGAACTGAAGTCGCGCCAACTGCTTAACTCAAAATACAGTCAAGAAAGTAACTCTGAAGCCGAGAAACGGCATCGACCATAAGCAGTACTGTGAAATTACGTACAATTTTCAAATTTCTTGTACTTGCTAACTGTGCTTCCTCGGGCAGCTATGTTACCATGGATGAATCACACAAGATTTGACTTTATAGGCTAGAACAGAAGTCGCGCCAACTGCTTAACTCAAAATACAGTCAAGAAAGTAACTCTGAAGCCGAGAAACGGCATCGACCATAAGCAGTACTGTGAAATTACGTACACTTTTCAAATTTCTTGTACTTTCTAAATTTGCGCCCTCGGGCAGCTATGTTACCATCTAGGAACTACACAACATTTTACTTTATAGGCTAGAACTGAAGTCGCGCCAACAGTTTAACTCAAAATGCAGTCAAGAAAGTAGCTCTGAAGATGAGAACCGGCATCGACCATAAGCACTAAAGTGAAATTACGTACAATTTTCAAATTTCTTGTACTTGCTAACTTTGCGACCTCGGGCAGCTATGTTACCATCTAGGAACCACACAAGATTTGACTTTATAGGCTAGAACTGAAGTCGCGCCAACAGCTTCAATCAAAATACAGTCAAGAAAGTAGCTCTGAAGCCGAGAAACGGCATCGACCATAAACACTACCGTGAAATTACGTACAATTTTCAAATTTCTTGTACTTGCTAACTTTGCGACCTCGGGCAGCTATGTTACCATGGAGGAACCACACAAGATTTGACTTTATATGCTAGAACTGAAGTCGCGCCAACTGCTTAACTCAAAATACAGTCGAGAAAGTAGCTCTGAAGCCGAGAAACATGATCGACCATAAGCACTAATGTGAAATTACGTACAATTTTCAAATTTCTTGTACTTGCTAACTTTGCAACCTCGGGCAGCTATGTTACCATAGATGAATCACACAAGATTTTACTTTATAGGCTAGAACTGATGTCGCGCCAACTGTTTAGCTCAAAATACAGTCAAGAAAGTAGCTCTGAAGCCGAGAAACGGCATCGACCATAAACACTACCGTGAAATTACGTACAATTTTCAAATTTCTTGTACTTGCTAACTTTGCGACCTCGGGCAGCTATGTTACCATCTAAGAACTGCACAACATTTGACTTTATAGACTAGAGCTGAAGTCGCGCCATCTGCTTAACTCAAAATACATTCAAGAAAGTAGCTCTGAAGCCGAGAAACGGGATCGACCATAAGCACTACCGTGAAATTACGTACAATTTTCAAATTTCTTGTACTTGCTAACTTTGCAACCTCGGGCAGCTATGTTACCATGGATGAATCACACAAGATTTTACTTTATAGGCTAGAACTGATGTCGCGCCAACTGTTTAGCTCAAAATACAGTCAAGAAAGTAGCTCTGAAGCCGAGAAACGGCATCGACCCTAAACACTACCGTGAAATTACGTACAATTTTCAAATTTCTTGTACTTTCTAAATTTGCGACCTCGGGCAGCTATGTTACCATCTAGGAACTACACAACATTTGACTTTATAGGCTAGAACTGAAGTCGCGCCAACTGCTTAACTCAAAATACAGTCAAGAAAGTAGCTCTGAAGCCGAGAAACGGCATCGACCATAAACAGTACCGTGAAATTACGTACAATTTTCAAATTTCTTGTACTTGCTAACTTTGCGACCTCGGGCAGTTATGTTACCATCTAGGAACTGCACAACATTTGACTTTATAGGCTAGAACTGAAGTCGCGCCAACAGTTTAACTCAAAATGCAGTCAAGAAAGTAGCTCTGAAGATGAGAACCGGCATCGACCATAAGCACTAAAGTGAAATTACGTACAATTTTCAAATTTCTTGTACTTGCTAACTTTGCGACCTCGGGCAGCTATGTTACCATCTAGGAACCACACAAGATTTGACTTTATAGGTTAGAACTGAAGTCGCGCCAACAGCTTCAATCAAAATACAGTCAAGAAAGTAGCTCTGAAGATGAGAACCGCCATCGACCATAAGCACTACCGTGAAATTACGTACAATTTTCAAATTTCTTGTACATGCTAAATTTGCGACCTCGGGCAGCTATGTTATAATGGAGGAACCACACAACATTTGACTTTATAGGCTAGAACAGAAGTCGCGCCAACTGCTTAACTCAAAATACAGTCAAGAAAGTAACTCTGAAGCCGAGAAACGGCATCGACCATAAGCAGTACTGTGAAATTACGTACACTTTTCAAATTTCTTGTACTTTCTAAATTTGCGCCCTCGGGCAGCTATGTTACCATCTAGGAACTACACAACATTTGACTTTATAGGCTAGAACTGAAGTCGCGCCAACTGCTTAACTCAAAATACAGTCAGGAAAGTAGCTCTGAAAATGAGAACCGGCATCGACCATAAGCACTACCGTGAAATTACGTACAATTTTCAAATTTCTTGTACTTGCTAACTTTGCAACCTCGGGCAGCTATGTTACCATGGAGGAACCACACAAGATTTGACTTTATAGGCTAGAACTGAAGTCGCGCAAACTGCTTAACTCAAAATACATTCAAGAAAGTAGCTCTGAAGCCGAGAAACGGGATCGACCCTAAACACTACCGTGAAATTACGTACAATTTTCAAATTTCGTGTACTTGCTAACTTTGCGACCTCGGACAGCTATGTTACCATCTAAGAACTGCACAACATTTGACGTTATAGACTAGAGCTGAAGTCGCGCCATCTGCTTAACTCAAGATACAGTCAAGAAAGTAGCTTTGAATCCGAGAAACGGCATCAACCATAAGCACTACCGTGAAATTACGTACAATTTTCAGATTTCTTGTACTCGCTAACTTTGCGACCTCGGGCAGCTATGTTACCATGGAGGAACCACACAACATTTGACTTTATAGGCTAGAACTGAAGTCGCGCCAACTGCTTAACTCAAAATACAGTCGAGAAAGTAGCTCTGAAGCCGAGAAACGGGATCGACCATAAGCACTAATGTGAAATTACGTACAATTTTCAAATCTCTTGTACTTTCTAAATTTGCGACCTCGGGCAGCTAAGTTACCATCTAGGAACTACACAACATTTGACTTTATAGGCTAGAACTGATGTCGCGCCAACTGCTTAACTCAAAATACAGTCAAGAAAGTAGCTCTGAAGCCGAGAAACGGCATCGACCATAAACACTACCGTGAAATTACGTACAATTTTCAAATTTCTTGTACTTGCTAACTTTGCGACCTCGGGCAGCTATGTTACCATGGAGGAACCACACAAGATTTGACTTTATATGCTAGAACTGAAGTCGCGCCAACTGCTTAACTCAAAATACAGTCGAGAAAGTAGCTCTGAAGCCGAGAAACATGATCGACCATAAGCACTAATGTGAAATTACGTACAATTTTCAAATTTCTTGTACTTGCTAACTTTGCAACCTCGGGCAGCTATGTTACCATGGATGAATCACACAAGATTTTACTTTATAGGCTAGAACTGATGTCGCGCCAACTGTTTAGCTCAAAATACAGTCAAGAAAGTAGCTCTGAAGCCGAGAAACGGCATCGACCATAAACACTACCGTGAAATTACGTACAATTTTCAAATTTCTTGTACTTGCTAACTTTGCGACCTCGGGCAGCTATGTTACCATCTAAGAACTGCACAACATTTGACTTTATAGACTAGAGCTGAAGTCGCGCCATCTGCTTAACTCAAAATACATTCAAGAAAGTAGCTCTGAAGCCGAGAAACGGGATCGACCATAAGCACTACCGTGAAATTACGTACAATTTTCAAATTTCTTGTACTTGCTAACTTTGCAACCTCGGGCAGCTATGTTACCATGGATGAATCACACAAGATTTTACTTTATAGGCTAGAACTGATGTCGCGCCAACTGTTTAGCTCAAAATACAGTCAAGAAAGTAGCTCTGAAGCCGAGAAACGGCATCGACCCTAAACACTACCGTGAAATTACGTACAATTTTCAAATTTCTTGTACTTTCTAAATTTGCGACCTCGGGCAGCTATGTTACCATCTAGGAACTACACAACATTTGACTTTATAGGCTAGAACTGAAGTCGCGCCAACTGCTTAACTCAAAATACAGTCAAGAAAGTAGCTCTGAAGCCGAGAAACGGCATCGACCATAAACAGTACCGTAAAATTACGTACAATTTTCAAATTTCTTGTACTTGCTAACTTTGCGACCTCGGGCAGCTATGTTACCATGGAGGAACCACACAAGATTTGACTTTATATGCTAGAACTGAAGTCGCGCCAACTGCTTAACTCAAAATACAGTCGAGAAAGTAGCTCTGAAGCCGAGAAACATGGTCGACCATAAGCACTAATGTGAAATTACGTACAATTTTCAAATTTCTTGTACTTGCTAACTTTGCAACCTCGGGCAGCTATGCTACCATGGATGAATCACACAAGATTTTACTTTATAGGCTAGAACTGATGTCGCGCCAACTGTTTAGCTCAAAATACAGTCAAGAAAGTAGCTCTGAAGCCGAGAAACGGCATCGACCATAAACACTACCGTGAAATTACGTACAATTTTCAAATTTCTTGTACTTGCTAACTTTGCGACCTCGGGCAGCTATGTTACCATCTAAGAACTGCACAACATTTGACTTTATAGACTAGAGCTGAAGTCGCGCCATCTGCTTAACTCAAAATACATTCAAGAAAGTAGCTCTGAAGCCGAGAAACGGGATCGACCATAAGCACTACCGTGAAATTACGTACAATTTTCAAATTTCTTGTACTTGCTAACTTTGCAACCTCGGGCAGCTATGTTACCATGGATGAATCACACAAGATTTTACTTTATAGGCTAGAACTGATGTCGCGCCAACTGTTTAGCGCAAAATACAGTCAAGAAAGTAGCTCTGAAGCCGAGAAACGGCATCGACCCTAAACACTACCGTGAAATTACGTACAATTTTCAAATTTCTTGTACTTTCTAAATTTGCGACCTCGGGCAGCTATGTTACCATCTAGGAACTACACAACATTTGACTTTATAGGCTAGAACTGAAGTCGCGCCAACTGCTTAACTCAAAATACAGTCAAGAAAGTAGCTCTGAAGCCGAGAAACGGCATCGACCATAAACAGTACCGTAAAATTACGTACAATTTTCAAATTTCTTGTACTTGCTAACTTTGCGACCTCGGGCAGCTATGTTACCATGGAGGAACCACACAAGATTTGACTTTATATGCTAGAACTAAAGTCGCGCCAACTGCTTAACTCAAAATACAGTCGAGAAAGTAGCTCTGAAGCCGAGAAACATGATCGACCATAAGCACTAATGTGAAATTACGTACAATTTTCAAATTTCTTGTACTTGCTAACTTTGCAACCTCGGGCAGCTATGTTACCATGGATGAATCACACAAGATTTTACTTTATAGGCTAGAACTGATGTCGCGCCAACTGTTTAGCTCAAAATACAGTCAAGAAAGTAGCTCTGAAGCCGAGAAACGGCATCGACCATAAACACTACCGTGAAATTACGTACAATTTTCAAATTTCTTGTACTTGCTAACTTTGCGACCTCGGGCAGCTATGTTACCATGGAGGAACCACACAAGATTTGACTTTATATGCTAGAACTGAAGTCGCGCCAACAGCTTCACTCAAAATACAGTCAAGAAAGTAGCTCTGAAGATGAGAACCGACATTGACCATAAGCACTACCGTGAAATTACATACAATTTTCAAATTTCTTGTACTTGCTAACTTTGCTACCTCGGGCAGCTATGTTACCATGGATGAATCACACAAGATTTGACTTTATAGGCTAGAACTGATGTCGCGCCAACTGTTTAGCTCAAAATACAGTCAAGAAAGTAGCTCTGAAGCCGAGAAACGGCATCGACCATAAGCACTAAAGTGAAATTACGTACAATTTTCAAATTTCTTGTGCTTGCTAACTTTGCGACCTCGGGCAGCTATGTTACCATCTAGGAACTGCACAACATTTGACTTTATAGGCTAGAACTGAAGTCGCGCCAACAGTTTAACTCAAAATGCAGTCAAGAAAGTAGCTCTGAAGATGAGAACCGGCATCGACCATAAGCACTAAAGTGAAATTACGTACAATTTTCAAATTTCTTGTACTTGCTAACTTTGCGACCTCGGGCAGCTATGTTACCATCTAGGAACCACACAAGATTTGACTTTATAGGCTAGAGCTGAAGTCGCGCCAACTGCTTAACCCAAAATACAGTCAAGAAAGTAGCTCTGAAGATGAGAACCGGCATTGACCATAAGCACTACCGTGAAATTACATACAATTTTCAAATTTCTTGTACTTGCTAACTTTGCAACCTCGGGCAGCTATGTTACCATGGAGGAACCACACAATATTTGACTTTATAGGCTAGAACTGAAGTCGCGCCAACTGCTTAACTCAAAATACAGTCAAGAAAGTAACTCTGAAGCCGAGAAACGGCATCGACCATAAGCAGTACTGTGAAATTACGTACAATTTTCAAATTTCTTGTACTTGCTAACTTTGCTACCTCGGGCAGCTATGTAACCATGGATGAATCACACAAGATTTGACTTTATAGGCTAGAACTGATGTCGCGCCAACTGTTTAGCTCAAAATACAATCAAGAAAGTAGCTCTGAAGCCGAGACACGGCATCGACCATAAGCACTAAAGTGAAATTACGTACAATTTTCAAATTTCTTGTACTTGCTAACTTTGCGACCTCGGGCAGCTATGTTACCATCTGGGAACTGCACAACATTTGACTTTATAGACTAGAGCTGAAGTCGCGCCAACTGCTTAACTCAAAATGCAGTCAAGAAAGTAGCTCTGAAGATGGGAACCGGCATCGACCATAAGCACTACCGTGAAATTACGTACAATTTTCAAATTTCTTGTACATGCTAACTTTGCGACCTCGGGCAGCTATGTTACCATCTGGGAACTGCACAACATTTGACCTTATAGGCTAGAGCTGAAGTCGCGCCAACTGCTTAACCCAAAATACAGTCAAGAAAGTAGCTCTGAAGATGAGAACCGGCATTGACCATAAGCACTACCGTGAAATTACATACAATTTTCAAATTTCTTGTACTTGCTAACTTTGCAACCTCGGGCAGCTATGTTACCATGGAGGAACCACACAACATTTGACTTTATAGGCTAGAACTGAAGTCGCGCCAACAGCTTCAATCAAAATACAGTCAAGAAAGTAGCTCTGAAGATGAGAACCGGCATTGACCATAATCACTACCGTGAAATTACATACAATTTTGAAATTTCTTGTACTTGCTAACTTTGCAACCTCGGGCAGCTATGTTACCATGGAGGAACCACACAAGATTTGACTTTATAGGCTAGAACTGAAGTCGCGCCAACTGCTTAACTCAAAATACAGTCAAGAAAGTAACTCTGAAGCCGAGAAACGGCATCGACCATAAGCAGTACTGTGAAATTACGTACAATTTTCAAATTTCTTGTACTTGCTAAGTTTGCTACCTCGGGCAGCTATGTTACCATGGATGAATCACACAAGATTTGACTTTATAGGCTAGAACTGATGTGGCGCCAACTGTTTAGCTCAAAATACAGTCAAGAAAGTAGCTCTGAAGCCGAGAAACGGCATCGACCATAAGCACTAAAGTGAAATTACGTACAATTTTCAAATTTCTTGTACTTGCTAACTTTGCGACCTCGGGCAGCTATGTTACCATCTGGGAACTGCACAACATTTGACTTTATAGACTAGAGCTGAAGTCGCGCCAACTGCTTAACTCAAAATACAGTCAAGAAAGTAGCTCTGAAGATGAGAACCGGCATCGACCATAAGCACTACCGTGAAATTACGTACAATTTTCAAATTTCTTGTACTTGCTAACTTTGCTACCTCGGGCAGCTATGTTACCATGGATGAATCACACAAGATTTGACTTTATAGGCTAGAACTGATGTCGCGCCAACTGTTTAGCTCAAAATACAGTCAAGAAAGTAGCTCTGAAGCCGAGAAACGGCATCGACCATAAGCACTAAAGTGAAATTACGTACAATTTTCAAATTTCTTGTACTTGCTAACTTTGCGACCTCGGGCAGCTATGTTACCATCTAGGAACTGCACAACATTTGACTTTATAGGCTAGAACTGAAGTCGCGCCAACTGCTTAACTCAAAATACAGTCAAGAAAGTAACTCTGAAGCCGAGAAACGGCATCGACCATAAGCAGTACTGTGAAATTACGTACAATTTTCAAATTTCTTGTACTTGCTAAGTTTGCTACCTCGGGCAGCTATGTTACCATGGATGAATCACACAAGATTTGACTTTATAGGCTAGAACTGATGTGGCGCCAACTGTTTAGCTCAAAATACAGTCAAGAAAGTAGCTCTGAAGCCGAGAAACGGCATCGACCATAAGCACTAAAGTGAAATTACGTACAATTTTCAAATTTCTTGTACTTGCTAACTTTGCGACCTCGGGCAGCTATGTTACCATCTGGGAACTGCACAACATTTGACTTTATAGACTAGAGCTGAAGTCGCGCCAACAGCTTCAATCAAAATACAGTCAAGAAAGTAGCTCTGAAGATGAGAACCGGCATTGACCATAATCACTACCGTGAAATTACATACAATTTTGAAATTTCTTGTACTTGCTAACTTTGCAACCTCGGGCAGCTATGTTACCATGGAGGAACCACACAAGATTTGACTTTATAGGCTAGAACTGAAGTCGCGCCAACTGCTTAACTCAAAATACAGTCAAGAAAGTAACTCTGAAGCCGAGAAACGGCATCGACCATAAGCAGTACTGTGAAATTACGTACAATTTTCAAATTTCTTGTACTTGCTAAGTTTGCTACCTCGGGCAGCTATGTTACCATGGATGAATCACACAAGATTTGACTTTATAGGCTAGAACTGATGTGGCGCCAACTGTTTAGCTCAAAATACAGTCAAGAAAGTAGCTCTGAAGCCGAGAAACGGCATCGACCATAAGCACTAAAGTGAAATTACGTACAATTTTCAAATTTCTTGTACTTGCTAACTTTGCGACCTCGGGCAGCTATGTTACCATCTGGGAACTGCACAACATTTGACTTTATAGACTAGAGCTGAAGTCGCGCCAACTGCTTAACTCAAAATACAGTCAAGAAAGTAGCTCTGAAGATGAGAACCGGCATCGACCATAAGCACTACCGTGAAATTACGTACAATTTTCAAATTTCTTGTACTTGCTAACTTTGCTACCTCGGGCAGCTATGTTACCATGGATGAATCACACAAGATTTGACTTTATAGGCTAGAACTGATGTCGCGCCAACTGTTTAGCTCAAAATACAGTCAAGAAAGTAGCTCTGAAGCCGAGAAACGGCATCGACCATAAGCACTAAAGTGAAATTACGTACAATTTTCAAATTTCTTGTACTTGCTAACTTTGCGACCTCGGGCAGCTATGTTACCATCTAGGAACCACACAAGATTTGACTTTATAGGCTAGAACTGATGTCGCGCCAACTGTTTAGCTCAAAATACAGTCAAGAAAGTAGCTCTGAAGCCGAGAAACGGCATCGACCATAAACACTACCGTGAAATTACGTACAATTTTCAAATTTCTTGTACTTGCTAACTTTGCGACCTCGGGCAGCTATGTTACCATCTAAGAACTGCACAACATTTGACTTTATAGACTAGAGCTGAAGTCGCGCCATCTGCTTAACTCAAAATACATTCAAGAAAGTAGTAGGAACCACACAAGATTTGACTTTATAGACTAGAACTGAAGTCGCGCCAACAGCTTCAATCAAAATACAGTCAAGAAAGTAGCTCTGAAGATGAGAACCGGCATTGACCATAATCACTACCGTGAAATTACATACAATTTTGAAATTTCTTGTACTTGCTAACTTTGCAACCTCGGGCAGCTATGTTACCATGGAGGAACCACACAAGATTTGACTTTATAGGCTAGAACTGAAGTCGCGCCAACTGCTTAACTCAAAATACAGTCAAGAAAGTAACTCTGAAGCCGAGAAACGGCATCGACCATAAGCAGTACTGTGAAATTACGTACAATTTTCAAATTTCTTGTACTTGCTAAGTTTGCTACCTCGGGCAGCTATGTTACCATGGATGAATCACACAAGATTTGACTTTATAGGCTAGAACTGATGTGGCGCCAACTGTTTAGCTCAAAATACAGTCAAGAAAGTAGCTCTGAAGCCGAGAAACGGCATCGACCATAAGCACTAAAGTGAAATTACGTACAATTTTCAAATTTCTTGTACTTGCTAACTTTGCGACCTCGGGCAGCTATGTTACCATCTGGGAACTGCACAACATTTGACTTTATAGACTAGAGCTGAAGTCGCGCCAACTGCTTAACTCAAAATACAGTCAAGAAAGTAGCTCTGAAGATGAGAACCGGCATCGACCATAAGCACTACCGTGAAATTACGTACAATTTTCAAATTTCTTGTACTTGCTAACTTTGCTACCTCGGGCAGCTATGTTACCATGGATGAATCACACAAGATTTGACTTTATAGGCTAGAACTGATGTCGCGCCAACTGTTTAGCTCAAAATACAGTCAAGAAAGTAGCTCTGAAGCCGAGAAACGGCATCGACCATAAGCACTAAAGTGAAATTACGTACAATTTTCAAATTTCTTGTACTTGCTAACTTTGCGACCTCGGGCAGCTATGTTACCATCTAGGAACTGCACAACATTTGACTTTATAGGCTAGAACTGAAGTCGCGCCAACTGCTTAACTCAAAATACAGTCAAGAAAGTAACTCTGAAGCCGAGAAACGGCATCGACCATAAGCAGTACTGTGAAATTACGTACAATTTTCAAATTTCTTGTACTTGCTAAGTTTGCTACCTCGGGCAGCTATGTTACCATGGATGAATCACACAAGATTTGACTTTATAGGCTAGAACTGATGTGGCGCCAACTGTTTAGCTCAAAATACAGTCAAGAAAGTAGCTCTGAAGCCGAGAAACGGCATCGACCATAAGCACTAAAGTGAAATTACGTACAATTTTCAAATTTCTTGTACTTGCTAACTTTGCGACCTCGGGCAGCTATGTTACCATCTGGGAACTGCACAACATTTGACTTTATAGACTAGAGCTGAAGTCGCGCCAACAGCTTCAATCAAAATACAGTCAAGAAAGTAGCTCTGAAGATGAGAACCGGCATTGACCATAATCACTACCGTGAAATTACATACAATTTTGAAATTTCTTGTACTTGCTAACTTTGCAACCTCGGGCAGCTATGTTACCATGGAGGAACCACACAAGATTTGACTTTATAGGCTAGAACTGAAGTCGCGCCAACTGCTTAACTCAAAATACAGTCAAGAAAGTAACTCTGAAGCCGAGAAACGGCATCGACCATAAGCAGTACTGTGAAATTACGTACAATTTTCAAATTTCTTGTACTTGCTAAGTTTGCTACCTCGGGCAGCTATGTTACCATGGATGAATCACACAAGATTTGACTTTATAGGCTAGAACTGATGTGGCGCCAACTGTTTAGCTCAAAATACAGTCAAGAAAGTAGCTCTGAAGCCGAGAAACGGCATCGACCATAAGCACTAAAGTGAAATTACGTACAATTTTCAAATTTCTTGTACTTGCTAACTTTGCGACCTCGGGCAGCTATGTTACCATCTGGGAACTGCACAACATTTGACTTTATAGACTAGAGCTGAAGTCGCGCCAACTGCTTAACTCAAAATACAGTCAAGAAAGTAGCTCTGAAGATGAGAACCGGCATCGACCATAAGCACTACCGTGAAATTACGTACAATTTTCAAATTTCTTGTACTTGCTAACTTTGCTACCTCGGGCAGCTATGTTACCATGGATGAATCACACAAGATTTGACTTTATAGGCTAGAACTGATGTCGCGCCAACTGTTTAGCTCAAAATACAGTCAAGAAAGTAGCTCTGAAGCCGAGAAACGGCATCGACCATAAGCACTAAAGTGAAATTACGTACAATTTTCAAATTTCTTGTACTTGCTAACTTTGCGACCTCGGGCAGCTATGTTACCATCTAGGAACCACACAAGATTTGACTTTATAGGCTAGAACTGATGTCGCGCCAACTGTTTAGCTCAAAATACAGTCAAGAAAGTAGCTCTGAAGCCGAGAAACGGCATCGACCATAAACACTACCGTGAAATTACGTACAATTTTCAAATTTCTTGTACTTGCTAACTTTGCGACCTCGGGCAGCTATGTTACCATCTAAGAACTGCACAACATTTGACTTTATAGACTAGAGCTGAAGTCGCGCCATCTGCTTAACTCAAAATACATTCAAGAAAGTAGTAGGAACCACACAAGATTTGACTTTATAGACTAGAACTGAAGTCGCGCCAACAGCTTCAATCAAAATACAGTCAAGAAAGTAGCTCTGAAGATGAGAACCGGCATTGACCATAATCACTACCGTGAAATTACATACAATTTTGAAATTTCTTGTACTTGCTAACTTTGCAACCTCGGGCAGTTATGTTACCATGGAGGAACCACACAAGATTTGACTTTATAGGCTAGAACTGAAGTCGCGCCAACTGCTTAACTCAAAATACAGTCAAGAAAGTAACTCTGAAGCCGAGAAACGGCATCGACCATAAGCAGTACTGTGAAATTACGTACAATTTTCAAATTTCTTGTACTTGCTAACTTTGCTACCTCGGGCAGCTATGTTACCATGGATGAATCACACAAGATTTGACTTTATAGGCTAGAACTGATGTGGCGCCAACTGTTTAGCTCAAAATACAGTCAAGAAAGTAGCTCTGAAGCCGAGAAACGGCATCGACCATAAGCACTAAAGTGAAATTACGTACAATTTTCAAATTTCTTGTACTTGCTAACTTTGCGACCTCGGGCAGCTATGTTACCATCTAGGAACTGCACAACATTTGACTTTATAGGCTAGAACTGAAGTCGCGCTAACTGCTTAACTCAAAATACAGTCAAGAAAGTAACTCTGAAGCCGAGAAACGGCATCGACCATAAGCACTACTGTGATATTACGTACAATTTTCAAATTTCTTGTACTTGCTAACTTTGCTACCTCGGGCAGCTATGTTACCATGGATGAATCACACAAGATTTGACTTTATATGCTAGAACTGAAGCCGCGCTAACTGCGTAACTCAAAATACAGTCAAGAAAGTAGCTCTGAAGCCGAGAAACGGCATCGACCATAAGCACTACCGTGAAATTACGTACAATTTTCAGATTTCTTGTACTCGCTAACTTTGCGACCTCGGGCAGCTATGTTACCATGGAGGAACCACACAACATTTGACTTTATAGGCTAGAATTGAAGTCGCGCCAACTGCTTAACTCAAAATACAGTCGAGAAAGTAGCTCTGAAGCCGAGAAACATGATCGACCATAAGCACTAATGTGAAATTACGTACAATTTTCAAATTTCTTGTACTTGCTAACTTTGCAACCTCGGGCAGCTATGTTACCATGGATGAATCACACAAGATTTTACTTTATAGGCTAGAACTGATGTCGCGCCAACTGTTTAGCTCAAAATACAGTCAAGAAAGTAGCTCTGAAGCCGAGAAACGGCATCGACCATAAACACTACCGTGAAATTACGTACAATTTTCAAATTTCTTGTACTTGCTAACTTTGCGACCTCGGGCAGCTATGTTACCATCTAAGAACTGCACAACATTTGACTTTATAGACTAGAGCTGAAGTCGCGCCATCTGCTTAACTCAAAATACATTCAAGAAAGTAGTAGGAACCACACAAGATTTGACTTTATAGACTAGAACTGAAGTCGCGCCAACAGCTTCAATCAAAATACAGTCAAGAAAGTAGCTCTGAAGATGAGAACCGGCATTGACCATAATCACTACCGTGAAATTACATACAATTTTGAAATTTCTTGTACTTGCTAACTTTGCAACCTCGGGCAGTTATGTTACCATGGAGGAACCACACAAGATTTGACTTTATAGGCTAGAACTGAAGTCGCGCCAACTGCTTAACTCAAAATACAGTCAAGAAAGTAACTCTGAAGCCGAGAAACGGCATCGACCATAAGCAGTACTGTGAAATTACGTACAATTTTCAAATTTCTTGTACTTGCTAACTTTGCTACCTCGGGCAGCTATGTTACCATGGATGAATCACACAAGATTTGACTTTATAGGCTAGAACTGATGTGGCGCCAACTGTTTAGCTCAAAATACAGTCAAGAAAGTAGCTCTGAAGCCGAGAAACGGCATCGACCATAAGCACTAAAGTGAAATTACGTACAATTTTCAAATTTCTTGTACTTGCTAACTTTGCGACCTCGGGCAGCTATGTTACCATCTAGGAACTGCACAACATTTGACTTTATAGGCTAGAACTGAAGTCGCGCTAACTGCTTAACTCAAAATACAGTCAAGAAAGTAACTCTGAAGCCGAGAAACGGCATCGACCATAAGCACTACTGTGATATTACGTACAATTTTCAAATTTCTTGTACTTGCTAACTTTGCTACCTCGGGCAGCTATGTTACCATGGATGAATCACACAAGATTTGACTTTATATGCTAGAACTGAAGCCGCGCTAACTGCCTAACTCAAAATACAGTCAAGAAAGTAGCTCTGAAGCCGAGAAACGGCATCGACCATAAGCACTACCGTGAAATTACGTACAATTTTCAGATTTCTTGTACTCGCTAACTTTGCGACCTCGGGCAGCTATGTTACCATGGAGGAACCACACAACATTTGACTTTATAGGCTAGAATTGAAGTCGCGCCAACTGCTTAACTCAAAATACAGTCAAGAAAGTAGCTCTGAAGATGAGAACCGGCATCGACCATAAGCACTACCGTGAAATTACGTACAATTTTCAAATTTCTTGTACTTGCTAACTTTGCGACCTCCGGCAGCTATGTTACCATCTAGGAACCACACAAGACTTGACTTTATAGGCTAGAACTGAAGTCGCGCCAACTGCTTAACTCAAAATACAGTCAAGAAAGTAGCTCTGAAGCCGAGAAACGGCATCGACCATAAGCACTAAAGTGAAATTACGTACAATTTTCAAATTTCTTGTACTTGCTAATTTTGCGACCTCGGACAGCTATGTTACCATCTAGGAACTGCACAACATTTGACTTTATAGGCTAGAACTGAAGTCGCGCCAACTGCTTAACTCAAAATACAGTCAAGAAAGTAGCTCTGAAGCCGAGAAACGGCATCGACCATAAGCACTAAAGTGAAATTACGTACAATTTTCAAATTTCTTGTACTTGCTAACTTTGCGACCTCGGGCAGGTATGTTACCATGGAGGAACCACATAAGATTTGACTTTATGTGCTAGAACTGAAGTCGCGCCAACTGCTTAACTCAAAATACAGTCGAGAAAGAAGCTCTGAAGCCGAGAAACGGCATCGACCATAAGCACTAAAGTGAAACTACGTACAATTTTCAAATTTCTTGTACTTGCTAAATTTGCGACCTCGGGCAGCTATGTTACCATCTAGGAACTGCACAACATTTGACTTCATAGGCTAGAACTGAAGTCGCGCCAACTGCTTAACTCAAAATACAGTCAAGAAAGTAACTCTGAAGCCGAGAAACGGCATCGACCATAAGCACTACCGTGAAATTACGTACACTTTTCAAATTTCTTGTACTTGCTAACTTTGCTACCTCGGGCAGCTATGTTACCATGGATGAATCACACAAGATTTGACTTTATAGGCTAGAACTGATGTCGCGCCAACTGTTTAGCTCAAAATACAGTCAAGAAAGTAGCTCTGAAGCCGAGAAACGGCATCGACCATAAGCACTAAAGTGAAATTACGTACAATTTTCAAATTTCTTGTACTTGCTAACTTTGCGACCTCGGGCAGCTATGTTACCATGGATGAATCACACAAGATTTGACTTTATATGCTAGAACTGAAGCCGCGCTAACTGCCTAACTCAAAATACAGTCAAGAAAGTAGCTCTGAAGCCGAGAAACGGCATCGACCATAAGCACTACCGTGAAATTACGTACAATTTTCAAATTTCTTGTACTTGCTAACTTTGCTACCTCGGGCAGCTATGTTACCATGGATGAATCACACAAGATTTGACTTTATATGCTAGAACTGAAGCCGCGCTAACTGCCTAACTCAAAATACAGTCAAGAAAGTAGCTCTGAAGCCGAGAAACGGCATCGACCATAAGCACTACCGTGAAATTACGTACAATTTTCAGATTTCTTGTACTCGCTAACTTTGCGACCTCGGGCAGCTATGTTACCATGGAGGAACCACACAACATTTGACTTTATAGGCTAGAATTGAAGTCGCGCCAACTGCTTAACTCAAAATACAGTCAAGAAAGTAGCTCTGAAGATGAGAACCGGCATCGACCATAAGCACTACCGTGAAATTACGTACAATTTTCAAATTTCTTGTACATGCTAACTTTGCGACCTCGGGCAGCTATGTTATAATGGAGGAACCACACAACATTTTACTTTATAGGCTAGAACTGAAGTCGCGCCAACAGCTTCACTCAAAATACAGTCAAGAAAGTAGCTCTGAAGATGAGAACCGGCATCGACCATAAGCACTACCGTGAAATTACATACAATTTTCAAATTTCTTGTACTTGCTAAATTTGCGACCTCGGGCAGCTATGTTACCATCTAGGAACTGCACAACATTTGACTTTATAGGCTAGAACTGAAGTCGCGCCAACTGCTTAACTCAAAATACAGTCAAGAAAGTAACTCTGAAGCCGAGAAACGGCATCGACCATAAGCACTACCGTGAAATTACGTACACTTTTCAAATTTCTTGTACTTGCTAACTTTGCTACCTCGGGCAGCTATGTTACCATGGATGAATCACACAAGATTTGACTTTATAGGCTAGAACTGATGTCGCGCCAACTGTTTAGCTCAAAATACAGTCAAGAAAGTAGCTCTGAAGCCGAGAAACGGCATCGACCATAAGCACTAAAGTGAAATTACGTACAATTTTCAAATTTCTTGTACTTGCTAACTTTGCGACCTCGGGCAGCTATGTTACCATCTAGGAACTGCACAACATTTGACTTTATAGGCTAGAACTGAAGTCGCGCCAACTGCTTAACTCAAAATACAGTCAAGAAAGTAACTCTGAAGCCGAGAAACGGCATCGACCATAAGCAGTACTGTGAAATTACGTACAATTTTCAAATTTCTTGTACTTGCTAACTTTGCTACCTCGGGCAGCTATGTTACCATGGATGAATCACACAAGATTTGACTTTATAGGCTAGAACTGATGTGGCGCCAACTGTTTAGCTCAAAATACAGTCAAGAAAGTAGCTCTGAAGCCGAGAAACGGCATCGACCATAAGCACTAAAGTGAAATTACGTACAATTTTCAAATTTCTTGTACTTGCTAACTTTGCGACCTCGGGCAGCTATGTTACCATCTGGGAACTGCACAACATTTGACTTTATAGACTAGAGCTGAAGTCGCGCCAACTGCTTAACTCAAAATACAGTCAAGAAAGTAGCTCTGAAGATGAGAACCGGCATCGACCATAAGCACTACCGTGAAATTACGTACAATTTTCAAATTTCTTGTACTTGCTAACTTTGCTACCTCGGGCAGCTATGTTACCATGGATGAATCACACAAGATTTGACTTTATAGGCTAGAACTGATGTCGCGCCAACTGTTTAGCTCAAAATACAGTCAAGAAAGTAGCTCTGAAGCCGAGAAACGGCATCGACCATAAGCACTAAAGTGAAATTACGTACAATTTTCAAATTTCTTGTACTTGCTAACTTTGCGACCTCGGGCAGCTATGTTACCATCTAGGAACTGCACAACATTTGACTTTATAGGCTAGAACTGAAGTCGCGCCAACTGCTTAACTCAAAATACAGTCAAGAAAGTAACTCTGAAGCCGAGAAACGGCATCGACCATAAGCACTACTGTGAAATTACGTACAATTTTCAAATTTCTTGTACTTGCTAACTTTGCTACCTCGGGCAGCTATGTTACCATGGATGAATCACACAAGATTTGACTTTATATGCTAGAACTGAAGCCGCGCTAACTGCCTAACTCAAAATACAGTCAAGAAAGTAGCTCTGAAGCCGAGAAACGGCATCGACCATAAGCACTACCGTGAAATTACGTACAATTTTCAGATTTCTTGTACTCGCTAACTTTGCGACCTCGGGCAGCTATGTTACCATCTAGGAACTACACAACATTTGACTTTATAGGCTAGAACTGAAGTCGCGCCAACTGCTTCACTCAAAATACAGTCAAGAAAGTAGCTCTGAAGATGAGAACCGGCATTGACCATAAGCACTACCGTGAAATTACATACAATTTTCAAATTTCTTGTACTTGCTAACTTTGCGACCTCGGGCAGCTCTGTTATAATGAAGGAACCACACAACATTTTACTTTATAGGCTAGAACTGATGTCGCGCCAACTGTTTAGCTCAAAATACAGTCAAGAAAGTAGCTCTGAAGCCGAGAAACGGCATCGACCCTAAACACTACCGTGAAATTACGTACAATTTTCAAATTTCTTGTACTTGCTAACTTTGCAACCTCGGGCAGCTATGTTACCATGGAGGAACCACACAAGATTTGACTTTATAGGCTAGAACTGAAGTCGCGGAAACTGCTTAACTCAAAATACATTCAAGAAAGTAGCTCTGAAGCCGAGAAACGGGATCGACCCTAAACACTACCGTGAAATTACGTACAATTTTCAAATTTCGTGTACTTGCTAACTTTGCGACCTCGGGCAGCTATGTTACCATCTAAGAACTGCACAACATTTGACTTTATAGACTAGAGCTGAAGTCGCGCCAACTGCTTAACTCAAAATACACTCAAGAAAGTAGCTTTGAAGCCGAGAAACGGCATCAACCATAAGCACTACCGTGAAATTACGTACAATTTTCAGATTTCTTGTACTCGCTAACTTTGCGACCTCGGGCAGCTATGTTACCATCTAGGAACTACACAACATTTGACTTTATAGGCTAGAACTGAAGTCGCGCCAACTGCTTCACTCAAAATACAGTCAAGAAAGTAGCTCTGAAGATGAGAACCGGCATTGACCATAAGCACTACCGTGAAATTACATACAATTTTCAAATTTCTTGTACTTGCTAACTTTGCAACCTCGGGCAGCTATGTTACCATGGAGGAACCACACAAGATTTGACTTTATAGGCTAGAGCTGAAGTCGCGCCAACTGCTTAACTCAAAATACAGTCAAGAAAGTAGCTCTGAAGCCGAGAAACGGGATCGACCATAAGCACTAATGTGAAATTACGTACAATTTCCAAATTTCTTGTACTTTCTAACTTTGCGACCTCGGGCAGCTATGTTACCATGGATGAATCACACAAGATTTGACTTTATAGGCTAGAACTGATGTCGCGCCAACTGTTTAGCTCAAAATACAGTCAAGAAAGTAGCTCTGAAGCCGAGAAACGGCATCGACCATAAGCACTAAAGTGAAATTACGTACAATTTTCAAATTTCTTGTACTTGCTAACTTTGCGACCTCGGGCAGCTATGTTACCATGGATGAATCACACAAGATTTGACTTTATAGGCTAGAACTGATGTCGCGCCAACTGTTTAGCTCAAAATACAGTCAAGAAAGTAGCTCTGAAGCCGAGAAACGGCATCGACCATAAGCACTAAAGTGAAATTACGTACAATTTTCAAATTTCTTGTACTTGCTAACTTTGCGACCTCGGGCAGCTATGTTACCATGGATGAATCACACAAGATTTGACTTTATATGCTAGAACTGAAGCCGCGCTAACTGCCTAACTCAAAATACAGTCAAGAAAGTAGCTCTGAAGCCGAGAAACGGCATCGACCATAAGCACTACCGTGAAATTACGTACAATTTTCAGATTTCTTGTACTCGCTAACTTTGCGACCTCGGGCAGCTATGTTACCATCTAGGAACTACACAACATTTGACTTTATAGGCTAGAACTGAAGTCGCGCCAACTGCTTCACTCAAAATACAGTCAAGAAAGTAGCTCTGAAGATGAGAACCGGCATTGACCATAAGCACTACCGTGAAATTACATACAATTTTCAAATTTCTTGTACTTGCTAACTTTGCAACCTCGGGCAGCTATGTTACCATGGAGGAACCACACAAGATTTGACTTTATAGGCTAGAGCTGAAGTCGCGCCAACTGCTTAACTCAAAATACAGTCAAGAAAGTAGCTCTGAAGCCGAGAAACGGGATCGACCATAAGCACTAATGTGAAATTACGTACAATTTCCAAATTTCTTGTACTTTCTAACTTTGCGACCTCGGGCAGCTATGTTACCATCTAGGAACTGCACAACATTTGACTTCATAGGCTAGAACTGAAGTCGCGCCAACAGCCTAACTCAAAATACAGTCAAGAAAGTAGCTCTGAAGATGAGAACCGGCATTGACCATAAGCACTACCGTGAAATTACATACAATTTTCAAATTTCTTGTACTTCCTAACTTTGCTACCTCGGGCAGCTATGTTACCATGGATGAATCACACAAGATTTGACTTTATAGGCTAGAACTGATGTCGCGCCAACTGTTTAGCTCAAAATACAGTCAAGAAAGTAGCTCTGAAGCCGAGAACCGGCATCGACCATAAGCACTACCGTGAAATTACGTACACTTTTCAAATTTCTTGTACTTGCTAACTTTGCGACCTCGGGCAGCTATGTTACCATGGAAGAACCACATAAGATTTAACTTTATATGCTAGAACTGAAGTCGCGCCAACTGCTTAACTCAAAATACAGTCGAGAAAGTAGCTCTGAAGCCGAGAAACGGGATCGACCATAAGCACTAATGTGAAATTACGTACAATTTTCAAATTTCTTGTACTTTCTAAATTTGCGCCCTCGGGCAGCTATGTTACCATGGAGGAGCCACACAAGATTTAACTTTATAGGCTAGAACTGAAGTCGCGCCAACTGCTTAACTCAAAATACAGTCAAGAAAGTAACTCTGAAGCCGAGAAACGGCATCGACCATAAGCACTACTGTGAAATTACGTACAATTTTCAAATTTCTTGTACTTCCTAACTTTGCTACCTCGGGCAGCTATGTTACCATGGATGAATCACACAAGATTTGACTTTATAGGCTAGAACTGATGTCGCGCCAACTGTTTAGCTCAAAATACAGTCAAGAAAGTAGCTCTGAAGCCGAGAACCGGCATCGACCATAAGCACTACCGTGAAATTACGTACACTTTTCAAATTTCTTGTACTTGCTAACTTTGCGACCTCGGGCAGCTATGTTACCATGGAGGAACCACATAAGATTTAACTTTATATGCTAGAACTGAAGTCGCGCCAACTGCTTAACTCAAAATACAGTCGAGAAAGTAGCTCTGAAGCCGAGAAACGGGATCGACCATAAGCACTAATGTGAAATTACGTACAATTTTCAAATTTCTTGTACTTTCTAAATTTGCGCCCTCGGGCAGCTATGTTACCATCTAGGAACTACACAACATTTGACTTTATAGGCTAGAACTGAAGTCGCGCCAACTGCTTAACTCAAAATACAGTCAAGAAAGTAGCTCTGAAGATGAGAACCGGCATCGGCCATAAGCACTACCGTGAAATTACGTACAATTTTCAAATTTCTTGTACATGCTAACTTTGCGACCTCGGGCAGCTATGTTATAATGGAGGAACCACACAACATTTGACTTTATAGGCTAGAACTGAAGTCGCGCCAACAGCTTAACTCAAAATACAGTCAAGAAAGTAGCTCTGAAGATGAGAACCGCCATCGACCATAAGCACTGCCGTGAAAATACGTACAATTTTCAAATTTCTTGTACTTGCTAACTTTGCAACCTCGGGCAGCTATGTTACCATGGAGGAACCACACAAGATTTGACTTTATAGGCTAGAACTGAAGTCGCGGAAACTGCTTAACTCAAAATACATTCAAGAAAGTAGCTCTGAAGCCGAGAAACGGGATCGACCCTAAACACTACCGTGAAATTACGTACAATTTTCAAATTTCGTGTACTTGCTAACTTTGCGACCTCGGGCAGCTATGTTACCATCTAAGAACTGCACAACATTTGACTTTATAGACTAGAGCTGAAGTCGCGCCAACTGCTTAACTCAAAATACACTCAAGAAAGTAGCTTTGAAGCCGAGAAACGGCATCAACCATAAGCACTACCGTGAAATTACGTACAATTTTCAGATTTCTTGTACTCGCTAACTTTGCGACCTCGGGCAGCTATGTTACCATGGAGGAACCACACAACATTTGACTTTATAGGCTAGAACTGAAGTCGCGCCAACTGCTTAACTCAAAATACAGTCGAGAAAGTAGCTCTGAAGCCGAGAAACGGGATCGACCATAAGCACTAATGTGAAATTACCTACAATTTTCAAATTTCTTGTACTTTCTAAATTTGCGACCTCGGGCAGCTATGTTACCATCTAGGAACTACACAACATTTGACTTTATAGGCTAGAACTGAAGTCGCGCCAACTGCTTAACTCAAAATACAGTCAAGAAAGTAGCTCTGAAGCCGAGAAACGGCATCGACCATAAACACACCGTGAAATTACGTACAATTTTCAAATTTCTTGTACTTGCTAACTTTGCGACCTCGGGCAGCTATGTTACCATGGAGGAACCACACAAGATTTGACTTTATATGCTAGAACTGAAGTCGCGCCAACTGCTTAACTCAAAATACAGTCGAGAAAGTAGCTCTGAAGCCGAGAAACGGGATCGACCATAAGCACTAATGTGAAATTACCTACAATTTTCAAATTTCTTGTACTTTCTAAATTTGCGACCTCGGGCAGCTATGTTACCATCTAGGAACTACACAACATTTGACTTTATAGGCTAGAACTGAAGTCGCGCCAACTGCTTCACTCAAAATACAGTCAAGAAAGTAGCTCTGAAGATGAGAACCGGCATTGACCATAAGCACTACCGTGAAATTACATACAATTTTCAAATTTCTTGTACTTGCTAACTTTGCGACCTCGGGCAGCTATGTTACCATCTAGGAACCACACAAGATTTGACTTTATAGGCTAGAACTGAAGTCGCGCCAACAGCTTCAATCAAAATACAGTCAGGATAGTAGCTCTGAAGATGAGAACCGGCATTGACCATAAGCACTAATGTGAAATTACCTACACTTTTCAAATTTCTTGTACTTTCTAAATTTGCGCCCTCGGGCAGCTATGTTGCCATCTAGGAACTACACAACATTTGACTTTATAGGCTAGAACTGAAGTCGCGCCAACAGTTTAACTCAAAATGCAGTCAAGAAAGTAGCTCTGAAGATGAGAACCGGCATCGACCATAAGCACTAAAGTGAAATTACGTACAATTTTCAAATTTCTTGTACTTGCTAACTTTGCGACCTCGGGCAGCTATGTTACCATCTAGGAACCACACAAGATTTGACTTTATAGGCTAGAACTGAAGTCGCGCCAACAGCTTCAATCAAAATACAGTCAGGATAGTAGCTCTGAAGATGAGAACCGCCATCGACCATAAGCACTACCGTGAAATTACGTACAATTTTCAAATTTCTTGTACTTGCTAACTTTGCAACCTCGGGCAGCTATGTTACCATGGATGAATCACACAAGATTTTACTTTATAGGCTAGAACTGATGTCGCGCCAACTGTTTAGCTCAAAATACAGTCAAGAAAGTAGCTCTGAAGCCGAGAAACGGCATCGACCCTAAACACTACCGTGAAATTACGTACAATTTTCAAATTTCTTGTACTTTCTAAATTTGCGACCTCGGGCAGCTATGTTACCATCTAGGAACTACACAACATTTGACTTTATAGGCTAGAACTGATGTCGCGCCAACTGCTTAACTCAAAATACAGTCAAGAAAGTAGCTCTGAAGCCGAGAAACGGCATCGACCATAAACACTACCGTGAAATTACGTACAATTTTCAAATTTCTTGTACTTGCTAACTTTGCGACCTCGGGCAGCTATGTTACCATGGAGGAACCACACAAGATTTGACTTTATATGCTAGAACTGAAGTCGCGCCAACTGCTTAACTCAAAATACAGTCGAGAAAGTAGCTCTGAAGCCGAGAAACATGATCGACCATAAGCACTAATGTGAAATTACGTACAATTTTCAAATTTCTTGTACTTGCTAACTTTGCAACCTCGGGCAGCTATGTTACCATGGATGAATCACACAAGATTTTACTTTATAGGCTAGAACTGATGTCGCGCCAACTGTTTAGCTCAAAATACAGTCAAGAAAGTAGCTCTGAAGCCGAGAAACGGCATCGACCATAAACACTACCGTGAAATTACGTACAATTTTCAAATTTCTTGTACTTGCTAACTTTGCGACCTCGGGCAGCTATGTTACCATCTAAGAACTGCACAACATTTGACTTTATAGACTAGAGCTGAAGTCGCGCCATCTGCTTAACTCAAAATACATTCAAGAAAGTAGCTCTGAAGCCGAGAAACGGGATCGACCATAAGCACTACCGTGAAATTACGTACAATTTTCAAATTTCTTGTACTTGCTAACTTTGCAACCTCGGGCAGCTATGTTACCATGGATGAATCACACAAGATTTTACTTTATAGGCTAGAACTGATGTCGCGCCAACTGTTTAGCTCAAAATACAGTCAAGAAAGTAGCTCTGAAGCCGAGAAACGGCATCGACCCTAAACACTACCGTGAAATTACGTACAATTTTCAAATTTCTTGTACTTTCTAAATTTGCGACCTCGGGCAGCTATGTTACCATCTAGGAACTACACAACATTTGACTTTATAGGCTAGAACTGAAGTCGCGCCAACTGCTTAACTCAAAATACAGTCAAGAAAGTAGCTCTGAAGCCGAGAAACGGCATCGACCATAAACAGTACCGTGAAATTACGTACAATTTTCAAATTTCTTGTACTTGCTAACTTTGCGACCTCGGGCAGTTATGTTACCATCTAGGAACTGCACAACATTTGACTTTATAGGCTAGAACTGAAGTCGCGCCAACAGTTTAACTCAAAATGCAGTCAAGAAAGTAGCTCTGAAGATGAGAACCGGCATCGACCATAAGCACTAAAGTGAAATTACGTACAATTTTCAAATTTCTTGTACTTGCTAACTTTGCGACCTCGGGCAGCTATGTTACCATCTAAGAACTGCACAACATTTGACTTTATAGACTAGAGCTGAAGTCGCGCCATCTGCTTAACTCAAAATACATTCAAGAAAGTAGCTCTGAAGCCGAGAAACGGGATCGACCATAAGCACTACCGTGAAATTACGTACAATTTTCAAATTTCTTGTACTTGCTAACTTTGCAACCTCGGGCAGCTATGTTACCATGGATGAATCACACAAGATTTTACTTTATAGGCTAGAACTGATGTCGCGCCAACTGTTTAGCTCAAAATACAGTCAAGAAAGTAGCTCTGAAGCCGAGAAACGGCATCGACCATAAACACTACCGTGAAATTACGTACAATTTTCAAATTTCTTGTACTTGCTAACTTTGCGACCTCGGGCAGCTATGTTACCATCTAAGAACTGCACAACATTTGACTTTATAGACTAGAGCTGAAGTCGCGCCATCTGCTTAACTCAAAATACATTCAAGAAAGTAGCTCTGAAGCCGAGAAACGGGATCGACCATAAGCACTACCGTGAAATTACGTACAATTTTCAAATTTCTTGTACTTGCTAACTTTGCAACCTCGGGCAGCTATGTTACCATGGATGAATCACACAAGATTTTACTTTATAGGCTAGAACTGATGTCGCGCCAACTGTTTAGCTCAAAATACAGTCAAGAAAGTAGCTCTGAAGCCGAGAAACGGCATCGACCCTAAACACTACCGTGAAATTACGTACAATTTTCAAATTTCTTGTACTTTCTAAATTTGCGACCTCGGGCAGCTATGTTACCATCTAGGAACTACACAACATTTGACTTTATAGGCTAGAACTGAAGTCGCGCCAACTGCTTAACTCAAAATACAGTCAAGAAAGTAGCTCTGAAGCCGAGAAACGGCATCGACCATAAACAGTACCGTGAAATTACGTACAATTTTCAAATTTCTTGTACTTGCTAACTTTGCGACCTCGGGCAGTTATGTTACCATCTAGGAACTGCACAACATTTGACTTTATAGGCTAGAACTGAAGTCGCGCCAACAGCTTCAATCAAAATACAGTCAAGAAAGTAGCTCTGAAGATGAGAACCGCCATCGACCATAAGCACTACCGTGAAATTACGTACAATTTTCAAATTTCTTGTACATGCTAAATTTGCGACCTCGGGCAGCTATGTTATAATGGAGGAACCACACAACATTTGACTTTATAGGCTAGAACAGAAGTCGCGCCAACTGCTTAACTCAAAATACAGTCAAGAAAGTAACTCTGAAGCCGAGAAGCGGCATCGACCATAAGCAGTACTGTGAAATTACGTACACTTTTCAAATTTCTTGTACTTTCTAAATTTGCGCCCTCGGGCAGCTATGTTACCATCTAGGAACTACACAACATTTGACTTTATAGGCTAGAACTGAAGTCGCGCCAACTGCTTAACTCAAAATACAGTCAGGAAAGTAGCTCTGAAAATGAGAACCGGCATCGACCATAAGCACTACCGTGAAATTACGTACAATTTTCAAATTTCTTGTACTTGCTAACTTTGCAACCTCGGGCAGCTATGTTACCATGGAGGAACCACACAAGATTTGACTTTATAGGCTAGAACTGAAGTCGCGCAAACTGCTTAACTCAAAATACATTCAAGAAAGTAGCTCTGAAGCCGAGAAACGGGATCGACCCTAAACACTACCGTGAAATTACGTACAATTTTCAAATTTCGTGTACTTGCTAACTTTGCGACCTCGGGCAGCTATGTTACCATCTAAGAACTGCACAACATTTGACGTTATAGACTAGAGCTGAAGTCGCGCCATCTGCTTAACTCAAGATACAGTCAAGAAAGTAGCTTTGAATCCGAGAAACGGCATCAACCATAAGCACTACCGTGAAATTACGTACAATTTTCAGATTTCTTGTACTCGCTAACTTTGCGACCTCGGGCAGCTATGTTACCATGGAGGAACCACACAACATTTGACTTTATAGGCTAGAACTGAAGTCGCGCCAACTGCTTAACTCAAAATACAGTCGAGAAAGTAGCTCTGAAGCCGAGAAACGGGATCGACCATAAGCACTAATGTGAAATTACGTACAATTTTCAAATTTCTTGTACTTTCTAAATTTGCGACCTCGGGCAGCTATGTTACCATCTAGGAACTACACAACATTTGACTTTATAGGCTAGAACTGATGTCGCGCCAACTGCTTAACTCAAAATACAGTCAAGAAAGTAGCTCTGAAGCCGAGAAACGGCATCGACCATAAACACTACCGTGAAATTACGTACAATTTTCAAATTTCTTGTACTTGCTAACTTTGCGACCTCGGGCAGCTATGTTACCATGGAGGAACCACACAAGATTTGACTTTATATGCTAGAACTGAAGTCGCGCCAACAGTTTAACTCAAAATGCAGTCAAGAAAGTAGCTCTGAAGATGAGAACCGGCATCGACCATAAGCACTACCGTGAAATTACGTACAATTTTCAAATTTCTTGTACTTGCTAACTTTGCAACCTCGGGCAGCTATGTTACCATGGATGAATCACACAAGATTTTACTTTATAGGCTAGAACTGATGTCGCGCCAACTGTTTAGCTCAAAATACAGTCAAGAAAGTAGCTCTGAAGCCGAGAAACGGCATCGACCATAAACACTACCGTGAAATTACGTACAATTTTCAAATTTCTTGTACTTGCTAACTTTGCGACCTCGGGCAGCTATGTTACCATCTAAGAACTGCACAACATTTGACTTTATAGACTAGAGCTGAAGTCGCGCCATCTGCTTAACTCAAAATACATTCAAGAAAGTAGCTCTGAAGCCGAGAAACGGGATCGACCATAAGCACTACCGTGAAATTACGTACAATTTTCAAATTTCTTGTACTTGCTAACTTTGCAACCTCGGGCAGCTATGTTACCATGGATGAATCACACAAGATTTTACTTTATAGGCTAGAACTGATGTCGCGCCAACTGTTTAGCTCAAAATACAGTCAAGAAAGTAGCTCTGAAGCCGAGAAACGGCATCGACCATAAACAGTACCGTAAAATTACGTACAATTTTCAAATTTCTTGTACTTGCTAACTTTGCGACCTCGGGCAGCTATGTTACCATGGAGGAACCACACAAGATTTGACTTTATATGCTAGAACTGAAGTCGCGCCAACTGCTTAACTCAAAATACAGTCGAGAAAGTAGCTCTGAAGCCGAGAAACATGATCGACCATAAGCACTAATGTGAAATTACGTACAATTTTCAAATTTCTTGTACTTGCTAACTTTGCAACCTCGGGCAGCTATGTTACCATGGATGAATCACACAAGATTTTACTTTATAGGCTAGAACTGATGTCGCGCCAACTGTTTAGCTCAAAATACAGTCAAGAAAGTAGCTCTGAAGCCGAGAAACGGCATCGACCATAAACACTACCGTGAAATTACGTACAATTTTCAAATTTCTTGTACTTGCTAACTTTGCGACCTCGGGCAGCTATGTTACCATGGAGGAACCACACAAGATTTGACTTTATATGCTAGAACTGAAGTCGCGCCAACAGCTTCACTCAAAATACAGTCAAGAAAGTAGCTCTGAAGATGAGAACCGACATTGACCATAAGCACTACCGTGAAATTACATACAATTTTCAAATTTCTTGTACTTGCTAACTTTGCTACCTCGGGCAGCTATGTTACCATGGATGAATCACACAAGATTTGACTTTATAGGCTAGAACTGATGTCGCGCCAACTGTTTAGCTCAAAATACAGTCAAGAAAGTAGCTCTGAAGCCGAGAAACGGCATCGACCATAAGCACTAAAGTGAAATTACGTACAATTTTCAAATTTCTTGTGCTTGCTAACTTTGCGACCTCGGGCAGCTATGTTACCATCTAGGAACTGCACAACATTTGACTTTATAGGCTAGAACTGAAGTCGCGCCAACAGTTTAACTCAAAATGCAGTCAAGAAAGTAGCTCTGAAGATGAGAACCGGCATCGACCATAAGCACTAAAGTGAAATTACGTACAATTTTCAAATTTCTTGTACTTGCTAACTTTGCGACCTCGGGCAGCTATGTTACCATCTAGGAACCACACAAGATTTGACTTTATAGGCTAGAGCTGAAGTCGCGCCAACTGCTTAACCCAAAATACAGTCAAGAAAGTAGCTCTGAAGATGAGAACCGGCATTGACCATAAGCACTACCGTGAAATTACATACAATTTTCAAATTTCTTGTACTTGCTAACTTTGCAACCTCGGTCAGCTATGTTACCTTGGAGGAACCACACAAGATTTGACTTTATAGGCTAGAACTGAAGTCGCGCCAACTGCTTAACTCAAAATACAGTCAAGAAAGTAACTCTGAAGCCGAGAAACGGCATCGACCATAAGCAGTACTGTGAAATTACGTACAATTTTCAAATTTCTTGTACTTGCTAACTTTGCTACCTCGGGCAGCTATGTAACCATGGATGAATCACACAAGATTTGACTTTATAGGCTAGAACTGATGTCGCGCCAACTGTTTAGCTCAAAATACAATCAAGAAAGTAGCTCTGAAGCCGAGACACGGCATCGACCATAAGCACTAAAGTGAAATTACGTACAATTTTCAAATTTCTTGTACTTGCTAACTTTGCGACCTCGGGCAGCTATGTTACCATCTGGGAACTGCACAACATTTGACTTTATAGACTAGAGCTGAAGTCGCGCCAACTGCTTAACTCAAAATGCAGTCAAGAAAGTAGCTCTGAAGATGGGAACCGGCATCGACCATAAGCACTACCGGGGAATTACGTACAATTTTCAAATTTCTTGTACATGCTAACTTTGCGACCTCGGGCAGCTATGTTATAATGGAGGAACCACACAACATTTGACTTTATAGGCTAGAACTGAAGTCGCGCCAACAGCTTAACTCAAAATACAGTTAAGAAAGTAGCTCTGAAGATGAGAACCGCCATCGACCATAAGCACTGCCGTGAAAATACGTACAATTTTCAAATTTCTTGTACTTGCTAACTTTGCAACCTCGGGCAGCTATGTTACCATGGAGGAACCACACAAGATTTGACTTTATAGGCTAGAACTGAAGTCGCGGAAACTGCATAACTCAAAATACATTCAAGAAAGTAGCTCTGAAGCCGGGAAACGGGATCGACCCTAAACACTACCGTGAAATTACGTACAATTTTCAAATTTCGTGTACTTGCTAACTTTGCGACCTCGGGCAGCTATGTTACCATCTAAGAACTGCACAACATTTGACTTTATAGACTAGAGCTGAAGTCGCGCCAACTGCTTAACTCAAAATACACTCAAGAAAGTAGCTTTGAAGCCGAGAAACGGCATCAACCATAAGCACTACCGTGAAATTACGTACAATTTTCAGATTTCTTGTACTCGCTAACTTTGCGACCTCGGGCAGCTATGTTACCATGGAGGAACCACACAACATTTGACTTTATAGGCTAGAACTGAAGTCGCGCCAACTGCTTAACTCAAAATACAGTCGAGAAAGTAGCTCTGAAGCCGAGAAACGGGATCGACCATAAGCACTAATGTGAAATTACCTACAATTTTCAAATTTCTTGTACTTTCTAAATTTGCGACCTCGGGCAGCTATGTTACCATCTAGGAACTACACAACATTTGACTTTATAGGCTAGAACTGAAGTCGCGCCAACTGCTTAACTCAAAATACAGTCAAGAAAGTAGCTCTGAAGCCGAGAAACGGCATCGACCATAAACACACCGTGAAATTACGTACAATTTTCAAATTTCTTGTACTTGCTAATTTTGCGACCTCGGGCAGCTATGTTACCATGGAGGAACCACACAAGATTTGACTTTATATGCTAGAACTGAAGTCGCGCCAACTGCTTAACTCAAAATACAGTCGAGAAAGTAGCTCTGAAGCCGAGAACCGGCATCGACCATAAGCACTAAAGTGAAATTACGTACAATTTTCAAATTTCTTGTACTTGCTAACTTTGCGACCTCGGGCAGCTATGTTACCATGGAGGAACCACATAAGATTTAACTTTATATGCTAGAACTGAAGTCGCGCCAACTGCTTAACTCAAAATACAGTCGAGAAAGTAGCTCTGAAGCCGAGAAACGGGATCGACCATAAGCACTAATGTGAAATTACGTACAATTTTCAAATTTCTTGTACTTTCTAAATTTGCGCCCTCGGGCAGCTATGTTACCATCTAGGAACTACACAACATTTGACTTTATAGGCTAGAACTGAAGTCGCGCCAACTGCTTAACTCAAAATACAGTCAAGAAAGTAGCTCTGAAGATGAGAACCGGCATCGACCATAAGCACTACCGTGAAATTACGTACAATTTTCAAATTTCTTGTACATGCTAACTTTGCGACCTCGGGCAGCTATGTTATAATGGAGGAACCACACAACATTTGACTTTATAGGCTAGAACTGAAGTCGCGCCAACAGCTTAACTCAAAATACAGTCAAGAAAGTAGCTCTGAAGATGAGAACCGCCATCGACCATAAGCACTACCGTGAAAATACGTACAATTTTCAAATTTCTTGTACTTGCTAACTTTGCAACCTCGGGCAGCTATGTTACCATGGAGGAACCACACAACATTTGACTTTATACACTAGAACTGAAGTCGCGGAAACTGCTTAACTCAAAATACATTCAAGAAAGTAGCTCTGAAGCCGAGAAATGGGATCGACCCTAAACACTACCGTGAAATTACGTACAATTTTCAAATTTCGTGTACTTGCTAACTTTGCGACCTCGGGCAGCTATGTTACCATCTAAGAACTGCACAACATTTGACTTTATAGACTAGAGCTGAAGTCGCGCCAACTGCTTAACTCAAAATACACTCAAGAAAGTAGCTTTGAAGCCGAGAAACGGCATCAACCATAAGCACTACCGTGAAATTACGTACAATTTTCAGATTTCTTGTACTCGCTAACTTTGCGACCTCGGGCAGCTATGTTACCATGGAGGAACCACACAACATTTGACTTTATAGGCTAGAACTGAAGTCGCGCCAACTGCTTAACTCAAAATACAGTCGAGAAAGTAGCTCTGAAGCCGAGAAACGGGATCGACCATAAGCACTAATGTGAAATTACCTACAATTTTCAAATTTCTTGTACTTTCTAAATTTGCGACCTCGGGCAGCTATGTTACCATCTAGGAACTACACAACATTTGACTTTATAGGCTAGAACTGAAGTCGCGCCAACTGCTTAACTCAAAATACAGTCAAGAAAGTAGCTCTGAAGCCGAGAAACGGCATCGACCATAAACACACCGTGAAATTACGTACAATTTTCAAATTTCTTGTACTTGCTAACTTTGCGACCTCGGGCAGCTATGTTACCATGGAGGAACCACACAAGATTTGACTTTATATGCTAGAACTGAAGTCGCGCCAACTGCTTAACTCAAAATACAGTCGAGAAAGTAGCTCTGAAGCCGAGAAACGGGATCGACCATAAGCACTAATGTGAAATTACCTACAATTTTCAAATTTCTTGTACTTTCTAAATTTGCGACCTCGGGCAGCTATGTTACCATCTAGGAACTACACAACATTTGACTTTATAGGCTAGAACTGAAGTCGCGCCAACTGCTTCACTCAAAATACAGTCAAGAAATTAGCTCTGAAGATGAGAACCGGCATTGACCATAAGCACTACCGTGAAATTACATACAATTTTCAAATTTCTTGTACTTGCTAACTTTGCGACCTCGGGCAGCTATGTTACCATCTAGGAACCACACAAGATTTGACTTTATAGGCTAGAACTGAAGTCGCGCCAACAGCTTCAATCAAAATACAGTCAGGATAGTAGCTCTGAAGATGAGAACCGGCATTGACCATAAGCACTACCGTGAAATTACATACAATTTTCAAATTTCTTGTACTTGCTAACTTTGCAACCTCGGGCAGCTATGTTACCATGGAGGAACCACACAAGATTTGACTTTATAGGCTAGAACTGAAGTCGCGCCAACTGCTTAACTCAAAATACAGTCAAGAAAGTAACTCTGAAGCCGAGAAACGGCATCGACCATAAGCAGTACTGTGAAATTACGTACAATTTTCAAATTTCTTGTACTTGCTAACTGTGCTACCTCGGGCAGCTATGTTACCATGGATGAATCACACAAGATTTGACTTTATAGGCTAGAACAGAAGTCGCGCCAACTGCTTAACTCAAAATACAGTCAAGAAAGTAACTCTGAAGCCGAGAAACGGCATCGACCATAAGCAGTACTGTGAAATTACGTACACTTTTCAAATTTCTTGTACTTTCTAAATTTGCGCCCTCGGGCAGCTATGTTACCATCTAGGAACTACACAACATTTGACTTTATAGGCTAGAACTGAAGTCGCGCCAACAGTTTAACTCAAAATGCAGTCAAGAAAGTAGCTCTGAAGATGAGAACCGGCATCGACCATAAGCACTAAAGTGAAATTACGTACAATTTTCAAATTTCTTGTACTTGCTAACTTTGCGACCTCGGGCAGCTATGTTACCATCTAGGAACCACACAAGATTTGACTTTATAGGCTAGAACTGAAGTCGCGCCAACAGCTTCAATCAAAATACAGTCAAGAAAGTAGCTCTGAAGCCGAGAAACGGCATCGACCATAAACACTACCGTGAAATTACGTACAATTTTCAAATTTCTTGTACTTGCTAACTTTGCGACCTCGGGCAGCTATGTTACCATGGAGGAACCACACAAGATTTGACTTTATATGCTAGAACTGAAGTCGCGCCAACTGCTTAACTCAAAATACAGTCGAGAAAGTAGCTCTGAAGCCGAGAAACATGATCGACCATAAGCACTAATGTGAAATTACGTACAATTTTCAAATTTCTTGTACTTGCTAACTTTGCAACCTCGGGCAGCTATGTTACCATAGATGAATCACACAAGATTTTACTTTATAGGCTAGAACTGATGTCGCGCCAACTGTTTAGCTCAAAATACAGTCAAGAAAGTAGCTCTGAAGCCGAGAAACGGCATCGACCATAAACACTACCGTGAAATTACGTACAATTTTCAAATTTCTTGTACTTGCTAACTTTGCGACCTCGGGCAGCTATGTTACCATCTAAGAACTGCACAACATTTGACTTTATAGACTAGAGCTGAAGTCGCGCCATCTGCTTAACTCAAAATACATTCAAGAAAGTAGCTCTGAAGCCGAGAAACGGGATCGACCATAAGCACTACCGTGAAATTACGTACAATTTTCAAATTTCTTGTACTTGCTAACTTTGCAACCTCGGGCAGCTATGTTACCATGGATGAATCACACAAGATTTTACTTTATAGGCTAGAACTGATGTCGCGCCAACTGTTTAGCTCAAAATACAGTCAAGAAAGTAGCTCTGAAGCCGAGAAACGGCATCGACCCTAAACACTACCGTGAAATTACGTACAATTTTCAAATTTCTTGTACTTTCTAAATTTGCGACCTCGGGCAGCTATGTTACCATCTAGGAACTACACAACATTTGACTTTATAGGCTAGAACTGAAGTCGCGCCAACTGCTTAACTCAAAATACAGTCAAGAAAGTAGCTCTGAAGCCGAGAAACGGCATCGACCATAAACAGTACCGTGAAATTACGTACAATTTTCAAATTTCTTGTACTTGCTAACTTTGCGACCTCGGGCAGTTATGTTACCATCTAGGAACTGCACAACATTTGACTTTATAGGCTAGAACTGAAGTCGCGCCAACAGTTTAACTCAAAATGCAGTCAAGAAAGTAGCTCTGAAGATGAGAACCGGCATCGACCATAAGCACTAAAGTGAAATTACGTACAATTTTCAAATTTCTTGTACTTGCTAACTTTGCGACCTCGGGCAGCTATGTTACCATCTAGGAACCACACAAGATTTGACTTTATAGGTTAGAACTGAAGTCGCGCCAACAGCTTCAATCAAAATACAGTCAAGAAAGTAGCTCTGAAGATGAGAACCGCCATCGACCATAAGCACTACCGTGAAATTACGTACAATTTTCAAATTTCTTGTACATGCTAAATTTGCGACCTCGGGCAGCTATGTTATAATGGAGGAACCACACAACATTTGACTTTATAGGCTAGAACAGAAGTCGCGCCAACTGCTTAACTCAAAATACAGTCAAGAAAGTAACTCTGAAGCCGAGAAACGGCATCGACCATAAGCAGTACTGTGAAATTACGTACACTTTTCAAATTTCTTGTACTTTCTAAATTTGCGCCCTCGGGCAGCTATGTTACCATCTAGGAACTACACAACATTTGACTTTATAGGCTAGAACTGAAGTCGCGCCAACTGCTTAACTCAAAATACAGTCAGGAAAGTAGCTCTGAAAATGAGAACCGGCATCGACCATAAGCACTACCGTGAAATTACGTACAATTTTCAAATTTCTTGTACTTGCTAACTTTGCAACCTCGGGCAGCTATGTTACCATGGAGGAACCACACAAGATTTGACTTTATAGGCTAGAACTGAAGTCGCGCAAACTGCTTAACTCAAAATACATTCAAGAAAGTAGCTCTGAAGCCGAGAAACGGGATCGACCCTAAACACTACCGTGAAATTACGTACAATTTTCAAATTTCGTGTACTTGCTAACTTTGCGACCTCGGACAGCTATGTTACCATCTAAGAACTGCACAACATTTGACGTTATAGACTAGAGCTGAAGTCGCGCCATCTGCTTAACTCAAGATACAGTCAAGAAAGTAGCTTTGAATCCGAGAAACGGCATCAACCATAAGCACTACCGTGAAATTACGTACAATTTTCAGATTTCTTGTACTCGCTAACTTTGCGACCTCGGGCAGCTATGTTACCATGGAGGAACCACACAACATTTGACTTTATAGGCTAGAACTGAAGTCGCGCCAACTGCTTAACTCAAAATACAGTCGAGAAAGTAGCTCTGAAGCCGAGAAACGGGATCGACCATAAGCACTAATGTGAAATTACGTACAATTTTCAAATTTCTTGTACTTTCTAAATTTGCGACCTCGGGCAGCTAAGTTACCATCTAGGAACTACACAACATTTGACTTTATAGGCTAGAACTGATGTCGCGCCAACTGCTTAACTCAAAATACAGTCAAGAAAGTAGCTCTGAAGCCGAGAAACGGCATCGACCATAAACACTACCGTGAAATTACGTACAATTTTCAAATTTCTTGTACTTGCTAACTTTGCGACCTCGGGCAGCTATGTTACCATGGAGGAACCACACAAGATTTGACTTTATATGCTAGAACTGAAGTCGCGCCAACTGCTTAACTCAAAATACAGTCGAGAAAGTAGCTCTGAAGCCGAGAAACATGATCGACCATAAGCACTAATGTGAAATTACGTACAATTTTCAAATTTCTTGTACTTGCTAACTTTGCAACCTCGGGCAGCTATGTTACCATGGATGAATCACACAAGATTTTACTTTATAGGCTAGAACTGATGTCGCGCCAACTGTTTAGCTCAAAATACAGTCAAGAAAGTAGCTCTGAAGCCGAGAAACGGCATCGACCATAAACACTACCGTGAAATTACGTACAATTTTCAAATTTCTTGTACTTGCTAACTTTGCGACCTCGGGCAGCTATGTTACCATCTAAGAACTGCACAACATTTGACTTTATAGACTAGAGCTGAAGTCGCGCCATCTGCTTAACTCAAAATACATTCAAGAAAGTAGCTCTGAAGCCGAGAAACGGGATCGACCATAAGCACTACCGTGAAATTACGTACAATTTTCAAATTTCTTGTACTTGCTAACTTTGCAACCTCGGGCAGCTATGTTACCATGGATGAATCACACAAGATTTTACTTTATAGGCTAGAACTGATGTCGCGCCAACTGTTTAGCTCAAAATACAGTCAAGAAAGTAGCTCTGAAGCCGAGAAACGGCATCGACCCTAAACACTACCGTGAAATTACGTACAATTTTCAAATTTCTTGTACTTTCTAAATTTGCGACCTCGGGCAGCTATGTTACCATCTAGGAACTACACAACATTTGACTTTATAGGCTAGAACTGAAGTCGCGCCAACTGCTTAACTCAAAATACAGTCAAGAAAGTAGCTCTGAAGCCGAGAAACGGCATCGACCATAAACAGTACCGTAAAATTACGTACAATTTTCAAATTTCTTGTACTTGCTAACTTTGCGACCTCGGGCAGCTATGTTACCATGGAGGAACCACACAAGATTTGACTTTATATGCTAGAACTGAAGTCGCGCCAACTGCTTAACTCAAAATACAGTCGAGAAAGTAGCTCTGAAGCCGAGAAACATGATCGACCATAAGCACTAATGTGAAATTACGTACAATTTTCAAATTTCTTGTACTTGCTAACTTTGCAACCTCGGGCAGCTATGCTACCATGGATGAATCACACAAGATTTTACTTTATAGGCTAGAACTGATGTCGCGCCAACTGTTTAGCTCAAAATACAGTCAAGAAAGTAGCTCTGAAGCCGAGAAACGGCATCGACCATAAACACTACCGTGAAATTACGTACAATTTTCAAATTTCTTGTACTTGCTAACTTTGCGACCTCGGGCAGCTATGTTACCATCTAAGAACTGCACAACATTTGACTTTATAGACTAGAGCTGAAGTCGCGCCATCTGCTTAACTCAAAATACATTCAAGAAAGTAGCTCTGAAGCCGAGAAACGGGATCGACCATAAGCACTACCGTGAAATTACGTACAATTTTCAAATTTCTTGTACTTGCTAACTTTGCAACCTCGGGCAGCTATGTTACCATGGATGAATCACACAAGATTTTACTTTATAGGCTAGAACTGATGTCGCGCCAACTGTTTAGCGCAAAATACAGTCAAGAAAGTAGCTCTGAAGCCGAGAAACGGCATCGACCCTAAACACTACCGTGAAATTACGTACAATTTTCAAATTTCTTGTACTTTCTAAATTTGCGACCTCGGGCAGCTATGTTACCATCTAGGAACTACACAACATTTGACTTTATAGGCTAGAACTGAAGTCGCGCCAACTGCTTAACTCAAAATACAGTCAAGAAAGTAGCTCTGAAGCCGAGAAACGGCATCGACCATAAACAGTACCGTAAAATTACGTACAATTTTCAAATTTCTTGTACTTGCTAACTTTGCGACCTCGGGCAGCTATGTTACCATGGAGGAACCACACAAGATTTGACTTTATATGCTAGAACTAAAGTCGCGCCAACTGCTTAACTCAAAATACAGTCGAGAAAGTAGCTCTGAAGCCGAGAAACATGATCGACCATAAGCACTAATGTGAAATTACGTACAATTTTCAAATTTCTTGTACTTGCTAACTTTGCAACCTCGGGCAGCTATGTTACCATGGATGAATCACACAAGATTTTACTTTATAGGCTAGAACTGATGTCGCGCCAACTGTTTAGCTCAAAATACAGTCAAGAAAGTAGCTCTGAAGCCGAGAAACGGCATCGACCATAAACACTACCGTGAAATTACGTACAATTTTCAAATTTCTTGTACTTGCTAACTTTGCGACCTCGGGCAGCTATGTTACCATGGAGGAACCACACAAGATTTGACTTTATATGCTAGAACTGAAGTCGCGCCAACAGCTTCACTCAAAATACAGTCAAGAAAGTAGCTCTGAAGATGAGAACCGACATTGACCATAAGCACTACCGTGAAATTACATACAATTTTCAAATTTCTTGTACTTGCTAACTTTGCTACCTCGGGCAGCTATGTTACCATGGATGAATCACACAAGATTTGACTTTATAGGCTAGAACTGATGTCGCGCCAACTGTTTAGCTCAAAATACAGTCAAGAAAGTAGCTCTGAAGCCGAGAAACGGCATCGACCATAAGCACTAAAGTGAAATTACGTACAATTTTCAAATTTCTTGTGCTTGCTAACTTTGCGACCTCGGGCAGCTATGTTACCATCTAGGAACTGCACAACATTTGACTTTATAGGCTAGAACTGAAGTCGCGCCAACAGTTTAACTCAAAATGCAGTCAAGAAAGTAGCTCTGAAGATGAGAACCGGCATCGACCATAAGCACTAAAGTGAAATTACGTACAATTTTCAAATTTCTTGTACTTGCTAACTTTGCGACCTCGGGCAGCTATGTTACCATCTAGGAACCACACAAGATTTGACTTTATAGGCTAGAGCTGAAGTCGCGCCAACTGCTTAACCCAAAATACAGTCAAGAAAGTAGCTCTGAAGATGAGAACCGGCATTGACCATAAGCACTACCGTGAAATTACATACAATTTTCAAATTTCTTGTACTTGCTAACTTTGCAACCTCGGGCAGCTATGTTACCATGGAGGAACCACACAATATTTGACTTTATAGGCTAGAACTGAAGTCGCGCCAACTGCTTAACTCAAAATACAGTCAAGAAAGTAACTCTGAAGCCGAGAAACGGCATCGACCATAAGCAGTACTGTGAAATTACGTACAATTTTCAAATTTCTTGTACTTGCTAACTTTGCTACCTCGGGCAGCTATGTAACCATGGATGAATCACACAAGATTTGACTTTATAGGCTAGAACTGATGTCGCGCCAACTGTTTAGCTCAAAATACAATCAAGAAAGTAGCTCTGAAGCCGAGACACGGCATCGACCATAAGCACTAAAGTGAAATTACGTACAATTTTCAAATTTCTTGTACTTGCTAACTTTGCGACCTCGGGCAGCTATGTTACCATCTGGGAACTGCACAACATTTGACTTTATAGACTAGAGCTGAAGTCGCGCCAACTGCTTAACTCAAAATGCAGTCAAGAAAGTAGCTCTGAAGATGGGAACCGGCATCGACCATAAGCACTACCGTGAAATTACGTACAATTTTCAAATTTCTTGTACATGCTAACTTTGCGACCTCGGGCAGCTATGTTACCATCTGGGAACTGCACAACATTTGACCTTATAGGCTAGAGCTGAAGTCGCGCCAACTGCTTAACCCAAAATACAGTCAAGAAAGTAGCTCTGAAGATGAGAACCGGCATTGACCATAAGCACTACCGTGAAATTACATACAATTTTCAAATTTCTTGTACTTGCTAACTTTGCAACCTCGGGCAGCTATGTTACCATGGAGGAACCACACAACATTTGACTTTATAGGCTAGAACTGAAGTCGCGCCAACAGCTTCAATCAAAATACAGTCAAGAAAGTAGCTCTGAAGATGAGAACCGGCATTGACCATAATCACTACCGTGAAATTACATACAATTTTGAAATTTCTTGTACTTGCTAACTTTGCAACCTCGGGCAGCTATGTTACCATGGAGGAACCACACAAGATTTGACTTTATAGGCTAGAACTGAAGTCGCGCCAACTGCTTAACTCAAAATACAGTCAAGAAAGTAACTCTGAAGCCGAGAAACGGCATCGACCATAAGCAGTACTGTGAAATTACGTACAATTTTCAAATTTCTTGTACTTGCTAAGTTTGCTACCTCGGGCAGCTATGTTACCATGGATGAATCACACAAGATTTGACTTTATAGGCTAGAACTGATGTGGCGCCAACTGTTTAGCTCAAAATACAGTCAAGAAAGTAGCTCTGAAGCCGAGAAACGGCATCGACCATAAGCACTAAAGTGAAATTACGTACAATTTTCAAATTTCTTGTACTTGCTAACTTTGCGACCTCGGGCAGCTATGTTACCATCTGGGAACTGCACAACATTTGACTTTATAGACTAGAGCTGAAGTCGCGCCAACTGCTTAACTCAAAATACAGTCAAGAAAGTAGCTCTGAAGATGAGAACCGGCATCGACCATAAGCACTACCGTGAAATTACGTACAATTTTCAAATTTCTTGTACTTGCTAACTTTGCTACCTCGGGCAGCTATGTTACCATGGATGAATCACACAAGATTTGACTTTATAGGCTAGAACTGATGTCGCGCCAACTGTTTAGCTCAAAATACAGTCAAGAAAGTAGCTCTGAAGCCGAGAAACGGCATCGACCATAAGCACTAAAGTGAAATTACGTACAATTTTCAAATTTCTTGTACTTGCTAACTTTGCGACCTCGGGCAGCTATGTTACCATCTAGGAACTGCACAACATTTGACTTTATAGGCTAGAACTGAAGTCGCGCCAACTGCTTAACTCAAAATACAGTCAAGAAAGTAACTCTGAAGCCGAGAAACGGCATCGACCATAAGCACTACTGTGAAATTACGTACAATTTTCAAATTTCTTGTACTTGCTAACTTTGCTACCTCGGGCAGCTATGTTACCATGGATGAATCACACAAGATTTGACTTTATATGCTAGAACTGAAGCCGCGCTAACTGCGTAACTCAAAATACAGTCAAGAAAGTAGCTCTGAAGCCGAGAAACGGCATCGACCATAAGCACTACCGTGAAATTACGTACAATTTTCAGATTTCTTGTACTCGCTAACTTTGCGACCTCGGGCAGCTATGTTACCATGGAGGAACCACACAACATTTGACTTTATAGGCTAGAATTGAAGTCGCGCCAACTGCTTAACTCAAAATACAGTCGAGAAAGTAGCTCTGAAGCCGAGAAACATGATCGACCATAAGCACTAATGTGAAATTACGTACAATTTTCAAATTTCTTGTACTTGCTAACTTTGCAACCTCGGGCAGCTATGTTACCATGGATGAATCACACAAGATTTTACTTTATAGGCTAGAACTGATGTCGCGCCAACTGTTTAGCTCAAAATACAGTCAAGAAAGTAGCTCTGAAGCCGAGAAACGGCATCGACCATAAACACTACCGTGAAATTACGTACAATTTTCAAATTTCTTGTACTTGCTAACTTTGCGACCTCGGGCAGCTATGTTACCATCTAAGAACTGCACAACATTTGACTTTATAGACTAGAGCTGAAGTCGCGCCATCTGCTTAACTCAAAATACATTCAAGAAAGTAGTAGGAACCACACAAGATTTGACTTTATAGACTAGAACTGAAGTCGCGCCAACAGCTTCAATCAAAATACAGTCAAGAAAGTAGCTCTGAAGATGAGAACCGGCATTGACCATAATCACTACCGTGAAATTACATACAATTTTGAAATTTCTTGTACTTGCTAACTTTGCAACCTCGGGCAGTTATGTTACCATGGAGGAACCACACAAGATTTGACTTTATAGGCTAGAACTGAAGTCGCGCCAACTGCTTAACTCAAAATACAGTCAAGAAAGTAACTCTGAAGCCGAGAAACGGCATCGACCATAAGCAGTACTGTGAAATTACGTACAATTTTCAAATTTCTTGTACTTGCTAACTTTGCTACCTCGGGCAGCTATGTTACCATGGATGAATCACACAAGATTTGACTTTATAGGCTAGAACTGATGTGGCGCCAACTGTTTAGCTCAAAATACAGTCAAGAAAGTAGCTCTGAAGCCGAGAAACGGCATCGACCATAAGCACTAAAGTGAAATTACGTACAATTTTCAAATTTCTTGTACTTGCTAACTTTGCGACCTCGGGCAGCTATGTTACCATCTAGGAACTGCACAACATTTGACTTTATAGGCTAGAACTGAAGTCGCGCTAACTGCTTAACTCAAAATACAGTCAAGAAAGTAACTCTGAAGCCGAGAAACGGCATCGACCATAAGCACTACTGTGATATTACGTACAATTTTCAAATTTCTTGTACTTGCTAACTTTGCTACCTCGGGCAGCTATGTTACCATGGATGAATCACACAAGATTTGACTTTATATGCTAGAACTGAAGCCGCGCTAACTGCCTAACTCAAAATACAGTCAAGAAAGTAGCTCTGAAGCCGAGAAACGGCATCGACCATAAGCACTACCGTGAAATTACGTACAATTTTCAGATTTCTTGTACTCGCTAACTTTGCGACCTCGGGCAGCTATGTTACCATGGAGGAACCACACAACATTTGACTTTATAGGCTAGAATTGAAGTCGTGCCAACTGCTTAACTCAAAATACAGTCAAGAAAGTAGCTCTGAAGATGAGAACCGGCATCGACCATAAGCACTACCGTGAAATTACGTACAATTTTCAAATTTCTTGTACTTGCTAACTTTGCGACCTCCGGCAGCTATGTTACCATCTAGGAACCACACAAGACTTGACTTTATAGGCTAGAACTGAAGTCGCGCCAACTGCTTAACTCAAAATACAGTCAAGAAAGTAGCTCTGAAGCCGAGAAACGGCATCGACCATAAGCACTAAAGTGAAATTACGTACAATTTTCAAATTTCTTGTACTTGCTAATTTTGCGACCTCGGACAGCTATGTTACCATCTAGGAACTGCACAACATTTGACTTTATAGGCTAGAACTGAAGTCGCGCCAACTGCTTAACTCAAAATACAGTCAAGAAAGTAGCTCTGAAGCCGAGAAACGGCATCGACCATAAGCACTAAAGTGAAATTACGTACAATTTTCAAATTTCTTGTACTTGCTAACTTTGCGACCTCGGGCAGGTATGTTACCATGGAGGAACCACATAAGATTTGACTTTATGTGCTAGAACTGAAGTCGCGCCAACTGCTTAACTCAAAATACAGTCGAGAAAGAAGCTCTGAAGCCGAGAAACGGCATCGACCATAAGCACTAAAGTGAAACTACGTACAATTTTCAAATTTCTTGTACTTGCTAAATTTGCGACCTCGGGCAGCTATGTTACCATCTAGGAACTGCACAACATTTGACTTCATAGGCTAGAACTGAAGTCGCGCCAACTGCTTAACTCAAAATACAGTCAAGAAAGTAACTCTGAAGCCGAGAAACGGCATCGACCATAAGCACTACCGTGAAATTACGTACACTTTTCAAATTTCTTGTACTTGCTAACTTTGCTACCTCGGGCAGCTATGTTACCATGGATGAATCACACAAGATTTGACTTTATAGGCTAGAACTGATGTCGCGCCAACTGTTTAGCTCAAAATACAGTCAAGAAAGTAGCTCTGAAGCCGAGAAACGGCATCGACCATAAGCACTAAAGTGAAATTACGTACAATTTTCAAATTTCTTGTACTTGCTAACTTTGCGACCTCGGGCAGCTATGTTACCATGGATGAATCACACAAGATTTGACTTTATATGCTAGAACTGAAGCCGCGCTAACTGCCTAACTCAAAATACAGTCAAGAAAGTAGCTCTGAAGCCGAGAAACGGCATCGACCATAAGCACTACCGTGAAATTACGTACAATTTTCAAATTTCTTGTACTTGCTAACTTTGCTACCTCGGGCAGCTATGTTACCATGGATGAATCACACAAGATTTGACTTTATATGCTAGAACTGAAGCCGCGCTAACTGCCTAACTCAAAATACAGTCAAGAAAGTAGCTCTGAAGCCGAGAAACGGCATCGACCATAAGCACTACCGTGAAATTACGTACAATTTTCAGATTTCTTGTACTCGCTAACTTTGCGACCTCGGGCAGCTATGTTACCATGGAGGAACCACACAACATTTGACTTTATAGGCTAGAATTGAAGTCGCGCCAACTGCTTAACTCAAAATACAGTCAAGAAAGTAGCTCTGAAGATGAGAACCGGCATCGACCATAAGCACTACCGTGAAATTACGTACAATTTTCAAATTTCTTGTACATGCTAACTTTGCGACCTCGGGCAGCTATGTTATAATGGAGGAACCACACAACATTTTACTTTATAGGCTAGAACTGAAGTCGCGCCAACAGCTTCACTCAAAATACAGTCAAGAAAGTAGCTCTGAAGATGAGAACCGGCATCGACCATAAGCACTACCGTGAAATTACATACAATTTTCAAATTTCTTGTACTTGCTAAATTTGCGACCTCGGGCAGCTATGTTACCATCTAGGAACTGCACAACATTTGACTTTATAGGCTAGAACTGAAGTCGCGCCAACTGCTTAACTCAAAATACAGTCAAGAAAGTAACTCTGAAGCCGAGAAACGGCATCGACCATAAGCACTACCGTGAAATTACGTACACTTTTCAAATTTCTTGTACTTGCTAACTTTGCTACCTCGGGCAGCTATGTTACCATGGATGAATCACACAAGATTTGACTTTATAGGCTAGAACTGATGTCGCGCCAACTGTTTAGCTCAAAATACAGTCAAGAAAGTAGCTCTGAAGCCGAGAAACGGCATCGACCATAAGCACTAAAGTGAAATTACGTACAATTTTCAAATTTCTTGTACTTGCTAACTTTGCGACCTCGGGCAGCTATGTTACCATCTGGGAACTGCACAACATTTGACTTTATAGACTAGAGCTGAAGTCGCGCCAACTGCTTAACTCAAAATACAGTCAAGAAAGTAGCTCTGAAGATGAGAACCGGCATCGACCATAAGCACTACCGTGAAATTACGTACAATTTTCAAATTTCTTGTACTTGCTAACTTTGCTACCTCGGGCAGCTATGTTACCATGGATGAATCACACAAGATTTGACTTTATAGGCTAGAACTGATGTCGCGCCAACTGTTTAGCTCAAAATACAGTCAAGAAAGTAGCTCTGAAGCCGAGAAACGGCATCGACCATAAGCACTAAAGTGAAATTACGTACAATTTTCAAATTTCTTGTACTTGCTAACTTTGCGACCTCGGGCAGCTATGTTACCATCTAGGAACTGCACAACATTTGACTTTATAGGCTAGAACTGAAGTCGCGCCAACTGCTTAACTCAAAATACAGTCAAGAAAGTAACTCTGAAGCCGAGAAACGGCATCGACCATAAGCAGTACTGTGAAATTACGTACAATTTTCAAATTTCTTGTACTTGCTAACTTTGCTACCTCGGGCAGCTATGTTACCATGGATGAATCACACAAGATTTGACTTTATAGGCTAGAACTGATGTGGCGCCAACTGTTTAGCTCAAAATACAGTCAAGAAAGTAGCTCTGAAGCCGAGAAACGGCATCGACCATAAGCACTAAAGTGAAATTACGTACAATTTTCAAATTTCTTGTACTTGCTAACTTTGCGACCTCGGGCAGCTATGTTACCATCTGGGAACTGCACAACATTTGACTTTATAGACTAGAGCTGAAGTCGCGCCAACTGCTTAACTCAAAATACAGTCAAGAAAGTAGCTCTGAAGATGAGAACCGGCATCGACCATAAGCACTACCGTGAAATTACGTACAATTTTCAAATTTCTTGTACTTGCTAACTTTGCTACCTCGGGCAGCTATGTTACCATGGAGGAACCACACAACATTTGACTTTATAGGCTAGAATTGAAGTCGCGCCAACTGCTTAACTCAAAATACAGTCAAGAAAGTAGCTCTGAAGATGAGAACCGGCATCGACCATAAGCACTACCGTGAAATTACGTACAATTTTCAAATTTCTTGTACTTGCTAACTTTGCTACCTCGGGCAGCTATGTTACCATGGATGAATCACACAAGATTTGACTTTATATGCTAGAACTGAAGCCGCGCTAACTGCCTAACTCAAAATACAGTCAAGAAAGTAGCTCTGAAGCCGAGAAACGGCATCGACCATAAGCACTACCGTGAAATTACGTACAATTTTCAGATTTCTTGTACTCGCTAACTTTGCGACCTCGGGCAGCTATGTTACCATGGAGGAACCACACAACATTTGACTTTATAGGCTAGAATTGAAGTCGCGCCAACTGCTTAACTCAAAATACAGTCAAGAAAGTAGCTCTGAAGATGAGAACCGGCATCGACCATAAGCACTACCGTGAAATTACGTACAATTTTCAAATTTCTTGTACTTGCTAACTTTGCGACCTCCGGCAGCTATGTTACCATCTAGGAACCACACAAGACTTGACTTTATAGGCTAGAACTGAAGTCGCGCCAACTGCTTAACTCAATATACAGTCAAGAAAGTAGCTCTGAAGCCGAGAAACGGCATCGACCATAAGCACTAAAGTGAAATTACGTACAATTTTCAAATTTCTTGTACTTGCTAATTTTGCGACCTCGGACAGCTACGTTACCATCTAGGAACTGCACAACATTTGACTTTATAGGCTAGAACTGAAGTCGCGCCAACTGCTTAACTCAAAATACAGTCAAGAAAGTAGCTCTGAAGCCGAGAAACGGCATCGACCATAAGCACTAAAGTGAAATTACGTACAATTTTCAAATTTCTTGTACTTGCTAACTTTGCGACCTCGGGCAGGTATGTTACCATGGAGGAACCACATAAGATTTGACTTTATGTGCTAGAACTGAAGTCGCGCCAACTGCTTAACTCAAAATACAGTCGAGAAAGAAGCTCTGAAGCCGAGAAACGGCATCGACCATAAGCACTAAAGTGAAACTACGTACAATTTTCAAATTTCTTGTACTTGCTAAATTTGCGACCTCGGGCAGCTATGTTACCATCTAGGAACTGCACAACATTTGACTTCATAGGCTAGAACTGAAGTCGCGCCAACTGCTTAACTCAAAATACAGTCAAGAAAGTAGCTCTGAAGCCGAGAAACGGCATCGACCATAAGCACTAAAGTGAAATTACGTACAATTTTCAAATTTCTTGTACTTGCTAACTTTGCGACCTCGGGCAGCTATGTTACCATCTAGGAACTGCACAACATTTGACTTTATAGGCTAGAACTGAAGTCGCGCCAACTGCTTAACTCAAAATACAGTCAAGAAAGTAACTCTGAAGCCGAGAAACGGCATCGACCATAAGCACTACCGTGAAATTACGTACACTTTTCAAATTTCTTGTACTTGCTAACTTTGCTACCTCGGGCAGCTATGTTACCATGGATGAATCACACAAGATTTGACTTTATAGGCTAGAACTGATGTCGCGCCAACTGTTTAGCTCAAAATACAGTCAAGAAAGTAGCTCTGAAGCCGAGAAACGGCATCGACCATAAGCACTAAAGTGAAATTACGTACAATTTTCAAATTTCTTGTACTTGCTAACTTTGCGACCTCGGGCAGCTATGTTACCATCTAGGAACTGCACAACATTTGACTTTATAGGCTAGAACTGAAGTCGCGCCAACTGCTTAACTCAAAATACAGTCAAGAAAGTAACTCTGAAGCCGAGAAACGGCATCGACCATAAGCACTACTGTGAAATTACGTACAATTTTCAAATTTCTTGTACTTGCTAACTTTGCTACCTCGGGCAGCTATGTTACCATGGATGAATCACACAAGATTTGACTTTATATGCTAGAACTGAAGCCGCGCTAACTGCCTAACTCAAAATACAGTCAAGAAAGTAGCTCTGAAGCCGAGAAACGGCATCGACCATAAGCACTACCGTGAAATTACGTACAATTTTCAGATTTCTTGTACTCGCTAACTTTGCGACCTCGGGCAGCTATGTTACCATGGAGGAACCACACAACATTTGACTTTATAGGCTAGAATTGAAGTCGCGCCAACTGCTTAACTCAAAATACAGTCAAGAAAGTAGCTCTGAAGATGAGAACCGGCATCGACCATAAGCACTACCGTGAAATTACGTACAATTTTCAAATTTCTTGTACATGCTAACTTTGCGACCTCGGGCAGCTATGTTATAATGGAGGAACCACACAACATTTTACTTTATAGGCTAGAACTGAAGTCGCGCCAACAGCTTCACTCAAAATACAGTCAAGAAAGTAGCTCTGAAGATGAGAACCGGCATCGACCATAAGCACTACCGTGAAATTACGTACAATTTTCAAATTTCTTGTACTTGCTAAATTTGCGACCTCGGGCAGCTATGTTACCATCTAGGAACTGCACAACATTTGACTTTATAGGCTAGAACTGAAGTCGCGCCAACTGCTTAACTCAAAATACAGTCAAGAAAGTAACTCTGAAGCCGAGAAACGGCATCGACCATAAGCACTACCGTGAAATTACGTACACTTTTCAAATTTCTTGTACTTGCTAACTTTGCTACCTCGGGCAGCTATGTTACCATGGATGAATCACACAAGATTTGACTTTATAGGCTAGAACTGATGTCGCGCCAACTGTTTAGCTCAAAATACAGTCAAGAAAGTAGCTCTGAAGCCGAGAAACGGCATCGACCATAAGCACTAAAGTGAAATTACGTACAATTTTCAAATTTCTTGTACTTGCTAACTTTGCGACCTCGGGCAGCTATGTTACCATCTAGGAACTGCACAACATTTGACTTTATAGGCTAGAACTGAAGTCGCGCCAACTGCTTAACTCAAAATACAGTCAAGAAAGTAACTCTGAAGCCGAGAAACGGCATCGACCATAAGCACTAAAGTGAAATTACGTACAATTTTCAAATTTCTTGTACTTGCTAACTTTGCGACCTCGGGCAGGTATGTTACCATGGAGGAACCACATAAGATTTGACTTTATGTGCTAGAACTGAAGTCGCGCCAACTGCTTAACTCAAAATACAGTCGAGAAAGTAGCTCTGAAGCCGAGAAACGGCATCGACCATAAGCACTAAAGTGAAACTACGTACAATTTTCAAATTTCTTGTACTTGCTAAATTTGCGACCTCGGGCAGCTATGTTACCATCTAGGAACTGCACAACATTTGACTTTATAGGCTAGAACTGAAGTCGCGCCAACTGCTTAACTCAAAATACAGTCAAGAAAGTAACTCTGAAGCCGAGAAACGGCATCGACCATAAGCACTACCGTGAAATTTCGTACACTTTTCAAATTTCTTGTACTTGCTAACTTTGCTACCTCGGGCAGCTATGTTACCATGGATGAATTACACAAGATTTGACTTTATAGGCTAGAACTGATGTCGCGCCAACTGTTTAGCTCAAAATACAGTCAAGAAAGTAGCTCTGAAGCCGAGAAACGGCATCGACCATAAGCACTAAAGTGAAATTACGTACAATTTTCAAATTTCTTGAACTTGCTAACTTTGCGACCTCGGGCAGCTATGTTACCATCTAGGAACTGCACAACATTTGACTTTATAGGCTAGAACTGAAGTCGCGCCAACTGCTTAACTCAAAATACAGTCAAGAAAGTAACTCTGAAGCCGAGAAACGGCATGGACCATAAGCACTACTGTGAAATTACGTACAATTTTCAAATTTCTTGTACTTGCTAACTTTGCTACCTCGGGCAGCTATGTTACCATGGATGAATCACACAAGATTTGACTTTATATGCTAGAACTGAAGCCGCGCTAACTGCCTAACTCAAAATACAGTCAAGAAAGTAGCTCTGAAGCCGAGAAACGGCATCGACCATAAGCACTACCGTGAAATTACGTACAATTTTCAGATTTCTTGTACTCGCTAACTTTGCGACCTCGGGCAGCTATGTTACCATGGAGGAACCACACAACATTTGACTTTATAGGCTAGAATTGAAGTCGCGCCAACTGCTTAACTCAAAATACAGTCAAGAAAGTAGCTCTGAAGATGAGAACCGGCATCGACCATAAGCACTACCGTGAAATTACGTACAATTTTCAAATTTCTTGTACATGCTAACTTTGCGACCTCGGGCAGCTATGTTATAATGGAGGAACCACACAACATTTTACTTTATAGGCTAGAACTGAAGTCGCGCCAACAGCTTCACTCAAAATACAGTCAAGAAAGTAGCTCTGAAGATGAGAACCGGCATCGACCATAAGCACTACCGTGAAATTACATACAATTTTCAAATTTCTTGTACTTGCTAAATTTGCGACCTCGGGCAGCTATGTTACCATCTAGGAACTGCACAACATTTGACTTTATAGGCTAGAACTGAAGTCGCGCCAACTGCTTAACTCAAAATACAGTCAAGAAAGTAACTCTGAAGCCGAGAAACGGCATCGACCATAAGCACTACCGTGAAATTACGTACACTTTTCAAATTTCTTGTACTTGCTAACTTTGCTACCTCGGGCAGCTATGTTACCATGGATGAATCACACAAGATTTGACTTTATAGGCTAGAACTGATGTCGCGCCAACTGTTTAGCTCAAAATACAGTCAAGAAAGTAGCTCTGAAGCCGAGAAACGGCATCGACCATAAGCACTAAAGTGAAATTACGTACAATTTTCAAATTTCTTGTACTTGCTAACTTTGCGACCTCGGGCAGCTATGTTACCATCTAGGAACTGCACAACATTTGACTTTATAGGCTAGAACTGAAGTCGCGCCAACTGCTTAACTCAAAATACAGTCAAGAAAGTAACTCTGAAGCCGAGAAACGGCATCGACCATAAGCACTAAAGTGAAATTACGTACAATTTTCAAATTTCTTGTACTTGCTAACTTTGCGACCTCGGGCAGGTATGTTACCATGGAGGAACCACATAAGATTTGACTTTATGTGCTAGAACTGAAGTCGCGCCAACTGCTTAACTCAAAATACAGTCGAGAAAGTAGCTCTGAAGCCGAGAAACGGCATCGACCATAAGCACTAAAGTGAAACTACGTACAATTTTCAAATTTCTTGTACTTGCTAAATTTGCGACCTCGGGCAGCTATGTTACCATCTAGGAACTGCACAACATTTGACTTTATAGGCTAGAACTGAAGTCGCGCCAACTGCTTAACTCAAAATACAGTCAAGAAAGTAACTCTGAAGCCGAGAAACGGCATCGACCATAAGCACTACCGTGAAATTACGTACACTTTTCAAATTTCTTGTACTTGCTAACTTTGCTACCTCGGGCAGCTATGTTACCATGGATGAATCACACAAGATTTGACTTTATAGGCTAGAACTGATGTCGCGCCAACTGTTTAGCTCAAAATACAGTCAAGAAAGTAGCTCTGAAGCCGAGAAACGGCATCGACCATAAGCACTAAAGTGAAATTACGTACAATCTTCAAATTTCTTGTACTTGCTAACTTTGCGACCTCGGGCAGCTATGTTACCATCTAGGAACTGCACAACATTTGACTTTATAGGCTAGAACTGAAGTCGCGCCAACTGCTTAACTCAAAATACAGTCAAGAAAGTAACTCTGAAGCCGAGAAACGGCATGGACCATAAGCACTACTGTGAAATTACGTACAATTTTCAAATTTCTTGTACTTGCTAACTTTGCTACCTCGGGCAGCTATGTTACCATGGATGAATCACACAAGATTTGACTTTATATGCTAGAACTGAAGCCGCGCTAACTGCCTAACTCAAAATACAGTCAAGAAAGTAGCTCTGAAGCCGAGAAACGGCATCGACCATAAGCACTACCGTGAAATTACGTACAATTTTCAGATTTCTTGTACTCGCTAACTTTGCGACCTCGGGCAGCTATGTTACCATGGAGGAACCACACAACATTTGACTTTATAGGCTAGAATTGAAGTCGCGCCAACTGCTTAACTCAAAATACAGTCAAGAAAGTAGCTCTGAAGATGAGAACCGGCATCGACCATAAGCACTACCGTGAAATTACGTACAATTTTCAAATTTCTTGTACATGCTAACTTTGCGACCTCGGGCAGCTATGTTACCATCTAGGAACTGCACAACATTTGACTTTATAGGCTAGAACTGAAGTCGCGCCAACTGCTTAACTCAAAATACAGTCAAGAAAGTAACTCTGAAGCCGAGAAACGGCATCGACCATAAGCACTACCGTGAAATTACGTACACTTTTCAAATTTCTTGTACTTGCTAACTTTGCTACCTCGGGCAGCTATGTTACCATGGATGAATCACACAAGATTTGACTTTATAGGCTAGAACTGATGTCGCGCCAACTGTTTAGCTCAAAATACAGTCAAGAAAGTAGCTCTGAAGCCGAGAAACGGCATCGACCATAAGCACTAAAGTGAAATTACGTACAATTTTCAAATTTCTTGTACTTGCTAACTTTGCGACCTCGGGCAGCTATGTTACCATCTAGGAACTGCACAACATTTGACTTTATAGGCTAGAACTGAAGTCGCGCCAACTGCTTAACTCAAAATACAGTCAAAAAAGTAACTCTGAAGCCGAGAAACGGCATCGACCATAAGCACTAAAGTGAAATTACGTACAATTTTCAAATTTCTTGTACTTGCTAACTTTGCGACCTCGGGCAGGTATGTTACCATGGAGGAACCACATAAGATTTGACTTTATGTGCTAGAACTGAAGTCGCGCCAACTGCTTAACTCAAAATACAGTCGAGAAAGTAGCTCTGAAGCCGAGAAACGGCATCGACCATAAGCACTAAAGTGAAACTACGTACAATTTTCAAATTTCTTGTACTTGCTAAATTTGCGACCTCGGGCAGCTATGTTACCATCTAGGAACTGCACAACATTTGACTTTATAGGCTAGAACTGAAGTCGCGCCAACTGCTTAACTCAAAATACAGTCAAGAAAGTAACTCTGAAGCCGAGAAACGGCATCGACCATAAGCACTACCGTGAAATTACGTACACTTTTCAAATTTCTTGTACTTGCTAACTTTGCTACCTCGGGCAGCTATGTTACCATGGATGAATCACACAAGATTTGACTTTATAGGCTAGAACTGATGTCGCGCCAACTGTTTAGCTCAAAATACAGTCAAGAAAGTAGCTCTGAAGCCGAGAAACGGCATCGACCATAAGCACTAAAGTGAAATTACGTACAATTTTCAAATTTCTTGTACTTGCTAACTTTGCGACCTCGGGCAGCTATGTTACCATCTAGGAACTGCACAACATTTGACTTTATAGGCTAGAACTGAAGTCGCGCCAACTGCTTAACTCAAAATACAGTCAAGAAAGTAACTCTGAAGCCGAGAAACGGCATGGACCATAAGCACTACTGTGAAATTACGTACAATTTTCAAATTTCTTGTACTTGCTAACTTTGCTACCTCGGGCAGCTATGTTACCATGGATGAATCACACAAGATTTGACTTTATATGCTAGAACTGAAGCCGCGCTAACTGCCTAACTCAAAATACAGTCAAGAAAGTAGCTCTGAAGCCGAGAAACGGCATCGACCATAAGCACTACCGTGAAGTTACGTACAATTTTCAGATTTCTTGTACTCGCTAACTTTGCGACCTCGGGCAGCTATGTTACCATGGAGGAACCACACAACATTTGACTTTATAGGCTAGAATTGAAGTCGCGCCAACTGCTTAACTCAAAATACAGTCAAGAAAGTAGCTCTGAAGATGAGAACCGGCATCGACCATAAGCACTACCGTGAAATTACGTACAATTTTCAAATTTCTTGTACATGCTAACTTTGCGACCTCGGGCAGCTGTGTTATAATGGAGGAACCACACAACATTTGACTTTATAGGCTAGAACTGAAGTCGCGCCAACAGCTTCACTCAAAATACAGTCAAGAAAGTAGCTCTGAAGGTGAGAACCGGCATTGACCATAAGCACTACCGTGAAATTATATACTATTTTCAAATTTCTTGTACTTGCTAACTTTGCTACCTCGGGCAGCTATGTTACCATGGATGAATCACACAAGATTTGACTTTATAGGCTAGAACTGATGTCGCGCCAACTGTTTAGCTCAAAATACAGTCAAGAAAGTAGCTCTGAAGCCGAGAAATGGCATCGACCATAAGCACTAAAGTGAAATTACGTACAATTTTCAAATTTCTTGTACTTGCTAACTTTGCGACCTCGGGCAGCTATGTTACCATCTAGGAACCACACAAGATTTGACCTTATAGGCTAGAACTGAAGTCGCGCCAACAGCTTCAATCGAAATACAGTCAAGAAAGTAGCTCTGAAGATGAGAACCGGCATTGACCATAAGCACTACCGTGAAATTACATACAATTTTCAAATTTCTTGTACTTGCTAATTTTGCGACCTCGGACAGCTATGTTACCATCTAGGAACTGCACAACATTTGACTTTATAGGCTAGAACTGAAGTCGCGCCAACAGTTTAACTCAAAATGCAGTCAAGAAAGTAGCTCTGAAGATGAGAACCGGCATCGACCATAAGCACTAAAGTGAAATTACGTACAATTTTCAAATTTCTTGTACTTGCTAACTTTGCGACCTCGGGCAGCTATGTTACCATCTAGGAACCACACAAGATTTGACTTTATAGGCTAGAGCTGAAGCCGCGCCAACTGCTTAACTCAAAATACAGTCAAGAAAGTAGCTCTGAAGATGAGAACCGGCATTGACCATAAGCACTACCGTGAAATTACATACAATTTTCAAATTTCTTGTACTTGCTAACTTTGCAACCTCGGGCAGCTATGTTACCATGGATGAATCACACAAGATTTGACTTTATAGGCTAGAACTGATGTCGCGCCAACTGTTTAGCTCAAAATACAGTCAAGAAAGTAGCTCTGAAGCCGAGAAATGGCATCGACCATAAGCACTAAAGTGAAATTACGTACAATTTTCAAATTTCTTGTACTTGCTAACTTTGCGACCTCGGGCAGCTATGTTACCATCTAGGAACCACACAAGATTTGACCTTATAGGCTAGAACTGAAGTCGCGCCAACAGCTTCAATCGAAATACAGTCAAGAAAGTAGCTCTGAAGATGAGAACCGGCATTGACCATAAGCACTACCGTGAAATTACATACAATTTTCAAATTTCTTGTACTTGCTAAGTTTGCGACCTCGGGCAGCTATGTTACCATCTGGGAACTGCACAACATTTGACTTTATAGGCTAGAACTGAAGTCGCGCCAACTGCTTAACTCAAAATAAAGTCAAGAAAGTAACTCTGAAGCCGAGAAACGGCATCGACCATAAGCAGTACTGTGAAATTACGTACAATTTTCAAATTTCTTGTACTTGCTAACTTTGCTACCTCGGGCAGCTATGTTACCATGGATGAATCACACAAGATTTGACTTTATAGGCTAGAACTGATGTCGCGCCAACAGCTTCACTCAAAATACAGTCAAGAAAGTAGCTCTGAAGATGAGAACCGGCATCGACCATAAGCACTACCGTGAAATTACGTACAATTTTCAAATTTCTTGTACATGCTAACTTTGCGACCTCGGGCAGCTATGTTATAATGGAGGAACCACACAACATTTTACTTTATAGGCTAGAACTGAAGTCGCGCCAACAGCTTCAATCAAAATACAGTCAGGATAGTAGCTCTGAAGATGAGAACCGGCATTGACCATAAGCACTACCGTGAAATTACATACAATTTTCAAATTTCTTGTACTTGCTAACTTTGCAACCTCGGGCAGCTATGTTACCATGGAGGAACCACACAAGATTTGACTTTATAGGCTAGAACTGAAGTCGCGCCAACTGCTTAACTCAAAATACAGTCAAGAAAGTAACTCTGAAGCCGAGAAACGGCATCGACCATAAGCAGTACTGTGAAATTACGTACAATTTTCAAATTTCTTGTACTTGCTAACTTTGCTACCTCGGGCAGCTATGTTACCATGGATGAATCACACAAGATTTGACTTTATAGGCTAGAACTGATGTCGCGCCAACTGTTTAGCTCAAAATACAGTCAAGAAAGTAGCTCTGAAGCCGAGAAACGGCATCGACCATAAGCACTAAAGTGAAATTACGTACAATTTTCAAATTTCTTGTACTTGCTAACTTTGCGACCTCGGGCAGCTATGTTACCATCTGGGAACTGCACAACATTTGACTTTATAGGCTAGAACTGAAGTCGCGCCAACTGCTTAACTCAAAATACAGTCAAGAAAGTAGCTCTGAAGCCGAGAAACGGCATCGACCATAAACACTACCGTGAAATTACGTACAATTTTCAAATTTCTTGTACATGCTAACTTTGCGACCTCGGGCAGCTATGTTATAATGGAGGAACCACACAACATTTTACTTTATAGGCTAGAACTGAAGTCGCGCCAACAGCTTCACTTAAAATACAGTCAAGAAAGTAGCTCTGAAGATGAGAACCGGCATTGACCATAAGCACTACCGTGAAATTACATACAATTTTCAAATTTCTTGTACTTGCTAACTTTGCAACCTCGGGCAGCTATGTTACCATGGAGGAGCCACACAAGATTTAACTTTATAGGCTAGAACTGAAGTCGCGCCAACTGCTTAACTCAAAATACAGTCAAGAAAGTAACTCTGAAGCCGAGAAACGGCATCGACCATAAGCACTACTGTGAAATTACGTACAATTTTCAAATTTCTTGTACTTCCTAACTTTGCTACCTCGGGCAGCTATGTTACCATGGATGAATCACACAAGATTTGACTTTATAGGCTAGAACTGATGTCGCGCCAACTGTTTAGCTCAAAATACAGTCAAGAAAGTAGCTCTGAAGCCGAGAACCGGCATCGACCATAAGCACTCCCGTGAAATTACGTACACTTTTCAAATTTCTTGTACTTGCTAACTTTGCGACCTCGGGCAGCTATGTTACCATGGAGGAACCACATAAGATTTAACTTTATATGCTAGAACTGAAGTCGCGCCAACTGCTTAACTCAAAATACAGTCGAGAAAGTAGCTCTGAAGCCGAGAAACGGGATCGACCATAAGCACTAATGTGAAATTACGTACAATTTTCAAATTTCTTGTACTTTCTAAATTTGCGCCCTCGGGCAGCTATGTTACCATCTAGGAACTACACAACATTTGACTTTATAGGCTAGAACTGAAGTCGCGCCAACTGCTTAACTCAAAATACAGTCAAGAAAGTAGCTCTGAAGATGAGAACCGGCATCGACCATAAGCACTACCGTGAAATTACGTACAATTTTCAAATTTCTTGTACATGCTAACTTTGCGACCTCGGGCAGCTATGTTATAATGGAGGAACCACACAACATTTGACTTTATAGGCTAGAACTGAAGTCGCGCCAACAGCTTAACTCAAAATACAGTCAAGAAAGTAGCTCTGAAGATGAGAACCGCCATCGACCATAAGCACTGCCGTGAAAATACGTACAATTTTCAAATTTCTTGTACTCGCTAACTTTGCGACCTCGGGCAGCTATGTTACCATGGAGGAACCACACAACATTTGACTTTATAGGCTAGAACTGAAGTCGCGCCAACTGCTCAACTCAAAATACAGTCAAGAAAGTAGCTCTGAAGATGAGAACCGGCATCGACCATAAGCACTACCGTGAAATTACGTACAATTTTCAAATTTCTTGTACATGCTAACTTTGCGACCTCGGGCAGCTATGTTATAATGGAGGAACCACACAACATTTGACTTTATAGGCTAGAACTGAAGTCGCGCCAACAGCTTAACTCAAAATACAGTCAAGAAAGTAGCTCTGAAGATGAGAACCGCCATCGACCATAAGCACTGCCGTGAAAATACGTACAATTTTCAAATTTCTTGTACTTGCTAACTTTGCAACCTCGGGCAGCTATGTTACCATGGAGGAACCACACAAGATTTGACTTTATAGGCTAGAACTGAAGTCGCGGAAACTGCTTAACTCAAAATACATTCAAGAAAGTAGCTCTGAAGCCGAGAAACGGGATCGACCCTAAACACTACCGTGAAATTACGTACAATTTTCAAATTTCGTGTACTTGCTAACTTTGCGACCTCGGGCAGCTATGTTACCATCTAAGAACTGCACAACATTTGACTTTATGGACTAGAGCTGAAGTCGCGCCAACTGCTTAACTCAAAATACACTCAAGAAAGTAGCTTTGAAGCCGAGAAACGGCATCAACCATAAGCACTACCGTGAAATTACGTACAATTTTCAGATTTCTTGTACTCGCTAACTTTGCGACCTCGGGCAGCTATGTTACCATGGAGGAACCACACAACATTTGACTTTATAGGCTAGAACTGAAGTCGCGCCAACTGCTTAACTCAAAATACAGTCGAGAAAGTAGCTCTGAAGCCGAGAAACGGGATCGACCATAAGCACTAATGTGAAATTACCTACAATTTTCAAATTTCTTGTACTTTCTAAATTTGCGACCTCGGGCAGCTATGTTACCATCTAGGAACTACACAAGATTTTACTTTATAGGCTAGAACTGATGTCGCGCCAACTGCTTAGCTCAAAATACAGTCAAGAAAGTAGCTCTGAAGCCGAGAAACGGCATCGACCCTAAACACTACCGTGAAATTACGTACAATTTTCAAATTTCTTGTACTTTCTAAATTTGCGACCTCGGGCAGCTATGTTACCATCTAGGAACTACACAACATTTGACTTTATAGGCTAGAACTGAAGTCGCGCCAACTGCTTAACTCAAAATACAGTCAAGAAAGTAGCTCTGAAGCCGAGAAACGGCATCGACCATAAGCACTAATGTGAAATTACGTACAATTTTCAAATTTCTTGTACTAGCTAACTTTGCGACCTCGGGCAGTTATGTTACCATCTAGGAACTGCACAACATTTGACTTTATAGGCTAGAACTGAAGTCGCGCCAACAGTTTAACTCAAAATGCAGTCAAGAAAGTAGCTCTGAAGATGAGAACCGGCATCGACCATAAGCACTAAAGTGAAATTACGTACAATTTTCAAATTTCTTGTACTTGCTAACTTTGCGACCTCGTTCAGCTATGTTACCATCTAGGAACCACACAAGATTTGACTTTATAGGCTAGAACTGAAGTCGCGCCAACTGCTTAACTCAAAATACAGTCAAGAAAGTAGCTCTGAAGATGAGAACCGGCATCGACCATAAGCACTACCGTGAAATTACGTACAATTTTCAAATTTCTTGTACATGCTAACTTTGCGACCTCGGGCAGCTATGTTATAATGGAGGAACCACACAACATTTGACTTTATAGGCTAGAACTGAAGTCGCGCCAACAGCTTAACTCAAAATACAGTCAAGAAAGTAGCTCTGAAGATGAGAACCGCCATCGACCATAAGCACTGCCGTGAAAATACGTACAATTTTCAAATTTCTTGTACTTGCTAACTTTGCAACCTCGGGCAGCTATGTTACCATGGAGGAACCACACAAGATTTGACTTTATAGGCTAGAACTGAAGTCGCGGAAACTGCTCAACTCAAAATACATTCAAGAAAGTAGCTCTGAAGCCGAGAAACGGGATCGACCCTAAACACTACCGTGAAATTACGTACAATTTTCAAATTTCGTGTACTTGCTAACTTTGCGACCTCGGGCAGCAATGTTACCATCTAAGAACTGCACAACATTTGACTTTATAGACTAGAGCTGAAGTCGCGCCAACTGCTTAACTCAAAATACACTCAAGAAAGTAGCTTTGAAGCCGAGAAACGGCATCAACCATAAGCACTACCGTGAAATTACGTACAATTTTCAGATTTCTTGTACTCGCTAACTTTGCGACCTCGGGCAGCTATGTTACCATGGAGGAACCACACAACATTTGACTTTATAGGCTAGAACTGAAGTCGCGCCAACTGCTTAACTCAAAATACAGTCGAGAAAGTAGCTCTGAAGCCGAGAAACGGGATCGACCATAAGCACTAATGTGAAATTACCTACAATTTTCAAATTTCTTGTACTTTCTAAATTTGCGACCTCGGGCAGCTATGTTACCATCTAGGAACTACACAACATTTGACTTTATAGGCTAGAACTGAAGTCGCGCCAACTGCTTAACTCAAAATACAGTCAAGAAAGTAGCTCTGAAGCCGAGAAACGGCATCGACCATAAACACACCGTGAAATTACGTACAATTTTCAAATTTCTTGTACTTGCTAACTTTGCGACCTCGGGCAGCTATGTTACCATGGAGGAACCACACAAGATTTGACTTTATATGCTAGAACTGAAGTCGCGCCAACTGCTTAACTCAAAATACAGTCGAGAAAGTAGCTCTGAAGCCGAGAACCGGCATCGACCATAAGCACTAAAGTGAAATTACGTACAATTTTCAAATTTCTTGTACTTGCTAACTTTGCGACCTCGGGCAGCTATGTTACCATGGAGGAACCACATAAGATTTAACTTTATATGCTAGAACTGAAGTCGCGCCAACTGCTTAACTCAAAATACAGTCGAGAAAGTAGCTCTGAAGCCGAGAAACGGGATCGACCATAAGCACTAATGTGAAATTACGTACAATTTTCAAATTTCTTGTACTTTCTAAATTTGCGCCCTCGGGCAGCTATGTTACCATCTAGGAACTACACAACATTTGACTTTATAGGCTAGAACTGAAGTCGCGCCAACTGCTTAACTCAAAATACAGTCAAGAAAGTAGCTCTGAAGATGAGAACCGGCATCGACCATAAGCACTACCGTGAAATTACGTACAATTTTCAAATTTCTTGTACATGCTAACTTTGCGACCTCGGGCAGCTATGTTATAATGGAGGAACCACACAACATTTGACTTTATAGGCTAGAACTGAAGTCGCGCCAACAGCTTAACTCAAAATACAGTCAAGAAAGTAGCTCTGAAGATGAGAACCGCCATCGACCATAAGCACTGCCGTGAAAATACGTACAATTTTCAAATTTCTTGTACTTGCTAACTTTGCAACCTCGGGCAGCTATGTTACCATGGAGGAACCACACAAGATTTGACTTTATAGGCTAGAACTGAAGTCGCGGAAACTGCTTAACTCAAAATACATTCAAGAAAGTAGCTCTGAAGCCGAGAAACGGGATCGACCCTAAACACTACCGTGAAATTACGTACAATTTTCAAATTTCGTGTACTTGCTAACTTTGCGACCTCGGGCAGCTATGTTACCATCTAAGAACTGCACAACATTTGACTTTATGGACTAGAGCTGAAGTCGCGCCAACTGCTTAACTCAAAATACACTCAAGAAAGTAGCTTTGAAGCCGAGAAACGGCATCAACCATAAGCACTACCGTGAAATTACGTACAATTTTCAGATTTCTTGTACTCGCTAACTTTGCGACCTCGGGCAGCTATGTTACCATGGAGGAACCACACAACATTTGACTTTATAGGCTAGAACTGAAGTCGCGCCAACTGCTTAACTCAAAATACAGTCGAGAAAGTAGCTCTGAAGCCGAGAAACGGGATCGACCATAAGCACTAATGTGAAATTACCTACAATTTTCAAATTTCTTGTACTTTCTAAATTTGCGACCTCGGGCAGCTATGTTACCATCTAGGAACTACACAAGATTTTACTTTATAGGCTAGAACTGATGTCGCGCCAACTGCTTAGCTCAAAATACAGTCAAGAAAGTAGCTCTGAAGCCGAGAAACGGCATCGACCCTAAACACTACCGTGAAATTACGTACAATTTTCAAATTTCTTGTACTTTCTAAATTTGCGACCTCGGGCAGCTATGTTACCATCTAGGAACTACACAACATTTGACTTTATAGGCTAGAACTGAAGTCGCGCCAACTGCTTAACTCAAAATACAGTCAAGAAAGTAGCTCTGAAGCCGAGAAACGGCATCGACCATAAGCACTAATGTGAAATTACGTACAATTTTCAAATTTCTTGTACTAGCTAACTTTGCGACCTCGGGCAGTTATGTTACCATCTAGGAACTGCACAACATTTGACTTTATAGGCTAGAACTGAAGTCGCGCCAACAGTTTAACTCAAAATGCAGTCAAGAAAGTAGCTCTGAAGATGAGAACCGGCATCGACCATAAGCACTAAAGTGAAATTACGTACAATTTTCAAATTTCTTGTACTTGCTAACTTTGCGACCTCGTTCAGCTATGTTACCATCTAGGAACCACACAAGATTTGACTTTATAGGCTAGAACTGAAGTCGCGCCAACAGCTTCAATCAAAATACAGTCAAGAAAGTAGCTCTGAAGATGAGAACCGCCATCGACCATAAGCACTACCGTGAAATTACATACAATTTTCAAATTTCTTGTACTTGCTAATTTTGCGACCTCGGACAGCTATGTTACCATCTAGGAACTGCACAACATTTGACTTTATAGGCTAGAACTGAAGTCGCGCCAACAGTTTAACTCAAAATGCAGTCAAGAAAGTAGCTCTGAAGATGAGAACCGGCATCGACCATAAGCACTAAAGTGAAATTACGTACAATTTTCAAATTTCTTGTACTTGCTAACTTTGCGACCTCGGGCAGCTATGTTACCATCTAGGAACCACACAAGATTTGACTTTATAGGCTAGAGCTGAAGCCGCGCCAACTGCTTAACTCAAAATACAGTCAAGAAAGTAGCTCTGAAGATGAGAACCGGCATTGACCATAAGCACTACCGTGAAATTATATACTATTTTCAAATTTCTTGTACTTGCTAACTTTGCTACCTCGGGCAGCTATGTTACCATGGATGAATCACACAAGATTTGACTTTATAGGCTAGAACTGATGTCGCGCCAACTGTTTAGCTCAAAATACAGTCAAGAAAGTAGCTCTGAAGCCGAGAAATGGCATCGACCATAAGCACTAAAGTGAAATTACGTACAATTTTCAAATTTCTTGTACTTGCTAACTTTGCGACCTCGGGCAGCTATGTTACCATCTAGGAACCACACAAGATTTGACCTTATAGGCTAGAACTGAAGTCGCGCCAACAGCTTCAATCGAAATACAGTCAAGAAAGTAGCTCTGAAGATGAGAACCGGCATTGACCATAAGCACTACCGTGAAATTACATACAATTTTCAAATTTCTTGTACTTGCTAACTTTGCGACCTCGGGCAGCTATGTTACCATCTGGGAACTGCACAACATTTGACTTTATAGGCTAGAACTGAAGTCGCGCCAACTGCTTAACTCAAAATAAAGTCAAGAAAGTAACTCTGAAGCCGAGAAACGGCATCGACCATAAGCAGTACTGTGAAATTACGTACAATTTTCAAATTTCTTGTACTTGCTAACTTTGCTACCTCGGGCAGCTATGTTACCATGGATGAATCACACAAGATTTGACTTTATAGGCTAGAACTGATGTCGCGCCAACTGCTTAACTCAAAATACAGTCAAGAAAGTAACTCTGAAGCCGAGAAACGGCATCGACCATAAGCAGTACTGTGAAATTACGTACAATTTTCAAATTTCTTGTACTTGCTAACTTTGCTACCTCGGGCAGCTATGTTACCATGGAGGAACCACACAAGATTTGACTTTATAGGCTAGAACTGAAGTCGCGCCAACTGCTTAACTCAAAATAAAGTCAAGAAAGTAACTCTGAAGCCGAGAAACGGCATCGACCATAAGCAGTACTGTGAAATTACGTACAATTTTCAAATTTCTTGTACTTGCTAACTTTGCTACCTCGGGCAGCTATGTTACCATGGATGAATCACACAAGATTTGACTTTATAGGCTAGAACTGATGTCGCGCCAACAGCTTCACTCAAAATACAGTCAAGAAAGTAGCTCTGAAGATGAGAACCGGCATCGACCATAAGCACTACCGTGAAATTACGTACAATTTTCAAATTTCTTGTACATGCTAACTTTGCGACCTCGGGCAGCTATGTTATAATGGAGGAACCACACAACATTTTACTTTATAGGCTAGAACTGAAGTCGCGCCAACAGCTTCAATCAAAATGCAGTCAGGATAGTAGCTCTGAAGATGAGAACCGGCATTGACCATAAGCACTACCGTGAAATTACATACAATTTTCAAATTTCTTGTACTTGCTAACTTTGCAACCTCGGGCAGCTATGTTACCATGGAGGAACCACACAAGATTTGACTTTATAGGCTAGAACTGAAGTCGCGCCAACTGCTTAACTCAAAATACAGTCAAGAAAGTAACTCTGAAGCCGAGAAACGGCATCGACCATAAGCAGTACTGTGAAATTACGTACAATTTTCAAATTTCTTGTACTTGCTAACTTTGCTACCTCGGGCAGCTATGTTACCATGGATGAATCACACAAGATTTGACTTTATAGGCTAGAACTGATGTCGCGCCAACTGTTTAGCTCAAAATACAGTCAAGAAAGTAGCTCTGAAGCCGAGAAACGGCATCGACCATAAGCACTAAAGTGAAATTACGTACAATTTTCAAATTTCTTGTACTTGCTAACTTTGCGACCTCGGGCAGCTATGTTACCATCTGGGAACTGCACAACATTTGACTTTATAGGCTAGAACTGAAGTCGCGCCAACTGCTTAACTCAAAATACAGTCAAGAAAGTAGCTCTGAAGCCGAGAAACGGCATCGACCATAAACACTACCGTGAAATTACGTACAATTTTCAAATTTCTTGTACATGCTAACTTTGCGACCTCGGGCAGCTATGTTATAATGGAGGAACCACACAACATTTTACTTTATAGGCTAGAACTGAAGTCGCGCCAACAGCTTCACTTAAAATACAGTCAAGAAAGTAGCTCTGAAGATGAGAACCGGCATTGACCATAAGCACTACCGTGAAATTACATACAATTTTCAAATTTCTTGTACTTGCTAACTTTGCAACCTCGGGCAGCTATGTTACCATGGAGGAGCCACACAAGATTTAACTTTATAGGCTAGAACTGAAGTCGCGCCAACTGCTTAACTCAAAATACAGTCAAGAAAGTAACTCTGAAGCCGAGAAACGGCATCGACCATAAGCACTACTGTGAAATTACGTACAATTTTCAAATTTCTTGTACTTCCTAACTTTGCTACCTCGGGCAGCTATGTTACCATGGATGAATCACACAAGATTTGACTTTATAGGCTAGAACTGATGTCGCGCCAACTGTTTAGCTCAAAATACAGTCAAGAAAGTAGCTCTGAAGCCGAGAACCGGCATCGACCATAAGCACTCCCGTGAAATTACGTACACTTTTCAAATTTCTTGTACTTGCTAACTTTGCGACCTCGGGCAGCTATGTTACCATGGAGGAACCACATAAGATTTAACTTTATATGCTAGAACTGAAGTCGCGCCAACTGCTTAACTCAAAATACAGTCGAGAAAGTAGCTCTGAAGCCGAGAAACGGGATCGACCATAAGCACTAATGTGAAATTACGTACAATTTTCAAATTTCTTGTACTTTCTAAATTTGCGCCCTCGGGCAGCTATGTTACCATCTAGGAACTACACAACATTTGACTTTATAGGCTAGAACTGAAGTCGCGCCAACTGCTTAACTCAAAATACAGTCAAGAAAGTAGCTCTGAAGATGAGAACCGGCATCGACCATAAGCACTACCGTGAAATTACGTACAATTTTCAAATTTCTTGTACATGCTAACTTTGCGACCTCGGGCAGCTATGTTATAATGGAGGAACCACACAACATTTGACTTTATAGGCTAGAACTGAAGTCGCGCCAACAGCTTAACTCAAAATACAGTCAAGAAAGTAGCTCTGAAGATGAGAACCGCCATCGACCATAAGCACTGCCGTGAAAATACGTACAATTTTCAAATTTCTTGTACTTGCTAACTTTGCAACCTCGGGCAGCTATGTTACCATGGAGGAACCACACAAGATTTGACTTTATAGGCTAGAACTGAAGTCGCGGAAACTGCTTAACTCAAAATACATTCAAGAAAGTAGCTCTGAAGCCGAGAAACGGGATCGACCCTAAACACTACCGTGAAATTACGTACAATTTTCAAATTTCGTGTACTTGCTAACTTTGCGACCTCGGGCAGCTATGTTACCATCTAAGAACTGCACAACATTTGACTTTATGGACTAGAGCTGAAGTCGCGCCAACTGCTTAACTCAAAATACACTCAAGAAAGTAGCTTTGAAGCCGAGAAACGGCATCAACCATAAGCACTACCGTGAAATTACGTACAATTTTCAGATTTCTTGTACTCGCTAACTTTGCGACCTCGGGCAGCTATGTTACCATGGAGGAACCACACAACATTTGACTTTATAGGCTAGAACTGAAGTCGCGCCAACTGCTTAACTCAAAATACAGTCGAGAAAGTAGCTCTGAAGCCGAGAAACGGGATCGACCATAAGCACTAATGTGAAATTACCTACAATTTTCAAATTTCTTGTACTTTCTAAATTTGCGACCTCGGGCAGCTATGTTACCATCTAGGAACTACACAAGATTTTACTTTATAGGCTAGAACTGATGTCGCGCCAACTGCTTAGCTCAAAATACAGTCAAGAAAGTAGCTCTGAAGCCGAGAAACGGCATCGACCCTAAACACTACCGTGAAATTACGTACAATTTTCAAATTTCTTGTACTTTCTAAATTTGCGACCTCGGGCAGCTATGTTACCATCTAGGAACTACACAACATTTGACTTTATAGGCTAGAACTGAAGTCGCGCCAACTGCTTAACTCAAAATACAGTCAAGAAAGTAGCTCTGAAGCCGAGAAACGGCATCGACCATAAGCACTAATGTGAAATTACGTACAATTTTCAAATTTCTTGTACTAGCTAACTTTGCGACCTCGGGCAGTTATGTTACCATCTAGGAACTGCACAACATTTGACTTTATAGGCTAGAACTGAAGTCGCGCCAACAGTTTAACTCAAAATGCAGTCAAGAAAGTAGCTCTGAAGATGAGAACCGGCATCGACCATAAGCACTAAAGTGAAATTACGTACAATTTTCAAATTTCTTGTACTTGCTAACTTTGCGACCTCGTTCAGCTATGTTACCATCTAGGAACCACACAAGATTTGACTTTATAGGCTAGAACTGAAGTCGCGCCAACTGCTTAACTCAAAATACAGTCAAGAAAGTAGCTCTGAAGATGAGAACCGGCATCGACCATAAGCACTGCCGTGAAAATACGTACAATTTTCAAATTTCTTGTACATGCTAACTTTGCGACCTCGGGCGGCTATGTTATAATGGAGGAACCACACAACATTTGACTTTATAGGCTAGAACTGAAGTCGCGCCAACAGCTTAACTCAAAATACAGTCAAGAAAGTAGCTCTGAAGATGAGAACCGCCATCGACCATAAGCACTGCCGTGAAAATACGTACAATTTTCAAATTTCTTGTACTTGCAAACTTTGCAACCTCGGGCAGCTATGTTACCATGGAGGAACCACACAAGATTTGACTTTATAGGCTAGAACTGAAGTCGCGGAAACTGCTCAACTCAAAATACATTCAAGAAAGTAGCTCTGAAGCCGAGAAACGGGATCGACCCTAAACACTACCGTGAAATTACGTACAATTTTCAAATTTCGTGTACTTGCTAACTTTGCGACCTCGGGCAGCAATGTTACCATCTAAGAACTGCACAACATTTGACTTTATAGACTAGAGCTGAAGTCGCGCCAACTGCTTAACTCAAAATACACTCAAGAAAGTAGCTTTGAAGCCGAGAAACGGCATCAACCATAAGCACTACCGTGAAATTACGTACAATTTTCAGATTTCTTGTACTCGCTAACTTTGCGACCTCGGGCAGCTATGTTACCATGGAGGAACCACACAACATTTGACTTTATAGGCTAGAACTGAAGTCGCGCCAACTGCTTAACTCAAAATACAGTCGAGAAAGTAGCTCTGAAGCCGAGAAACGGGATCGACCATAAGCACTAATGTGAAATTACCTACAATTTTCAAATTTCTTGTACTTTCTAAATTTGCGACCTCGGGCAGCTATGTTACCATCTAGGAACTACACAACATTTGACTTTATAGGCTAGAACTGAAGTCGCGCCAACTGCTTAACTCAAAATACAGTCAAGAAAGTAGCTCTGAAGCCGAGAAACGGCATCGACCATAAACACACCGTGAAATTACGTACAATTTTCAAATTTCTTGTACTTGCTAACTTTGCGACCTCGGGCAGCTATGTTACCATGGAGGAACCACACAAGATTTGACTTTATATGCTAGAACTGAAGTCGCGCCAACTGCTTAACTCAAAATACAGTCGAGAAAGTAGCTCTGAAGCCGAGAACCGGCATCGACCATAAGCACTAAAGTGAAATTACGTACAATTTTCAAATTTCTTGTACTTGCTAACTTTGCGACCTCGGGCAGCTATGTTACCATGGAGGAACCACATAAGATTTAACTTTATATGCTAGAACTGAAGTCGCGCCAACTGCTTAACTCAAAATACAGTCGAGAAAGTAGCTCTGAAGCCGAGAAACGGGATCGACCATAAGCACTAATGTGAAATTACGTACAATTTTCAAATTTCTTGTACTTTCTAAATTTGCGCCCTCGGGCAGCTATGTTACCATCTAGGAACTACACAACATTTGACTTTATAGGCTAGAACTGAAGTCGCGCCAACTGCTTAACTCAAAATACAGTCAAGAAAGTAGCTCTGAAGATGAGAACCGGCATCGACCATAAGCACTACCGTGAAATTACGTACAATTTTCAAATTTCTTGTACATGCTAACTTTGCGACCTCGGGCAGCTATGTTATAATGGAGGAACCACACAACATTTGACTTTATAGGCTAGAACTGAAGTCGCGCCAACAGCTTAACTCAAAATACAGTCAAGAAAGTAGCTCTGAAGATGAGAACCGCCATCGACCATAAGCACTGCCGTGAAAATACGTACAATTTTCAAATTTCTTGTACTTGCTAACTTTGCAACCTCGGGCAGCTATGTTACCATGGAGGAACCACACAAGATTTGACTTTATAGGCTAGAACTGAAGTCGCGGAAACTGCTTAACTCAAAATACATTCAAGAAAGTAGCTCTGAAGCCGAGAAACGGGATCGACCCTAAACACTACCGTGAAATTACGTACAATTTTCAAATTTCGTGTACTTGCTAACTTTGCGACCTCGGGCAGTTATGTTACCATCTAAGAACTGCACAACATTTGACTTTATGGACTAGAGCTGAAGTCGCGCCAACTGCTTAACTCAAAATACACTCAAGAAAGTAGCTTTGAAGCCGAGAAACGGCATCAACCATAAGCACTACCGTGAAATTACGTACAATTTTCAGATTTCTTGTACTCGCTAACTTTGCGACCTCGGGCAGCTATGTTACCATGGAGGAACCACACAACATTTGACTTTATAGGCTAGAACTGAAGTCGCGCCAACTGCTTAACTCAAAATACAGTCGAGAAAGTAGCTCTGAAGCCGAGAAACGGGATCGACCATAAGCACTAATGTGAAATTACCTACAATTTTCAAATTTCTTGTACTTTCTAAATTTGCGACCTCGGGCAGCTATGTTACCATCTAGGAACTACACAAGATTTTACTTTATAGGCTAGAACTGATGTCGCGCCAACTGCTTAGCTCAAAATACAGTCAAGAAAGTAGCTCTGAAGCCGAGAAACGGCATCGACCCTAAACACTACCGTGAAATTACGTACAATTTTCAAATTTCTTGTACTTTCTAAATTTGCGACCTCGGGCAGCTATGTTACCATCTAGGAACTACACAACATTTGACTTTATAGGCTAGAACTGAAGTCGCGCCAACTGCTTAACTCAAAATACAGTCAAGAAAGTAGCTCTGAAGCCGAGAAACGGCATCGACCATAAGCACTAATGTGAAATTACGTACAATTTTCAAATTTCTTGTACTAGCTAACTTTGCGACCTCGGGCAGTTATGTTACCATCTAGGAACTGCACAACATTTGACTTTATAGGCTAGAACTGAAGTCGCGCCAACAGTTTAACTCAAAATGCAGTCAAGAAAGTAGCTCTGAAGATGAGAACCGGCATCGACCATAAGCACTAAAGTGAAATTACGTACAATTTTCAAATTTCTTGTACTTGCTAACTTTGCGACCTCGTTCAGCTATGTTACCATCTAGGAACCACACAAGATTTGACTTTATAGGCTAGAACTGAAGTCGCGCCAACAGCTTCAATCAAAATACAGTCAAGAAAGTAGCTCTGAAGATGAGAACCGCCATCGACCATAAGCACTACCGTGAAATTACATACAATTTTCAAATTTCTTGTACTTGCTAATTTTGCGACCTCGGACAGCTATGTTACCATCTAGGAACTGCACAACATTTGACTTTATAGGCTAGAACTGAAGTCGCGCCAACAGTTTAACTCAAAATGCAGTCAAGAAAGTAGCTCTGAAGATGAGAACCGGCATCGACCATAAGCACTAAAGTGAAATTACGTACAATTTTCAAATTTCTTGTACTTGCTAACTTTGCGACCTCGGGCAGCTATGTTACCATCTAGGAACCACACAAGATTTGACTTTATAGGCTAGAGCTGAAGCCGCGCCAACTGCTTAACTCAAAATACAGTCAAGAAAGTAGCTCTGAAGATGAGAACCGGCATTGACCATAAGCACTACCGTGAAATTATATACTATTTTCAAATTTCTTGTACTTGCTAACTTTGCTACCTCGGGCAGCTATGTTACCATGGATGAATCACACAAGATTTGACTTTATAGGCTAGAACTGATGTCGCGCCAACTGTTTAGCTCAAAATACAGTCAAGAAAGTAGCTCTGAAGCCGAGAAATGGCATCGACCATAAGCACTACCGTGAAATTACGTACAATTTTCAAATTTCTTGTACTTGCTAACTTTGCTACCTCGGGCAGCTATGTTACCATGGATGAATCACACAAGATTTGACTTTATAGGCTAGAACTGATGTCGCGCGAACTGCTTAACTCAAAATACAGTCAAGAAAGTAACTCTGAAGCCGAGAAACGGCATCGACCATAAGCAGTACTGTGAAATTACGTACAATTTTCAAATTTCTTGTACTTGCTAACTTTGCTACCTCGGGCAGCTATGTTACCATGGAGGAACCACACAAGATTTGACTTTATAGGCTAGAACTGAAGTCGCGCCAACTGCTTAACTCAAAATAAAGTCAAGAAAGTAACTCTGAAGCCGAGAAACGGCATCGACCATAAGCAGTACTGTGAAATTACGTACAATTTTCAAATTTCTTGTACTTGCTAACTTTGCTACCTCGGGCAGCTATGTTACCATGGATGAATCACACAAGATTTGACTTTATAGGCTAGAACTGATGTCGCGCCAACAGCTTCACTCAAAATACAGTCAAGAAAGTAGCTCTGAAGATGAGAACCGGCATCGACCATAAGCACTACCGTGAAATTACGTACAATTTTCAAATTTCTTGTACATGCTAACTTTGCGACCTCGGGCAGCTATGTTATAATGGAGGAACCACACAACATTTTACTTTATAGGCTAGAACTGAAGTCGCGCCAACAGCTTCAATCAAAATACAGTCAGGATAGTAGCTCTGAAGATGAGAACCGGCATTGACCATAAGCACTACCGTGAAATTACATACAATTTTCAAATTTCTTGTACTTGCTAACTTTGCAACCTCGGGCAGCTATGTTACCATGGAGGAACCACACAAGATTTGACTTTATAGGCTAGAACTGAAGTCGCGCCAACTGCTTAACTCAAAATACAGTCAAGAAAGTAACTCTGAAGCCGAGAAACGGCATCGACCATAAGCAGTACTGTGAAATTACGTACAATTTTCAAATTTCTTGTACTTGCTAACTTTGCTACCTCGGGCAGCTATGTTACCATGGATGAATCACACAAGATTTGACTTTATAGGCTAGAACTGATGTCGCGCCAACTGTTTAGCTCAAAATACAGTCAAGAAAGTAGCTCTGAAGCCGAGAAACTTCATCGACCATAAGCACTAAAGTGAAATTACGTACAATTTTCAAATTTCTTGTACTTGCTAACTTTGCGACCTCGGGCAGCTATGTTACCATCTGGGAACTGCACAACATTTGACTTTATAGGCTAGAACTGAAGTCGCGCCAACTGCTTAACTCAAAATACAGTCAAGAAAGTAGCTCTGAAGCCGAGAAACGGCATCGACCATAAACACTACCGTGAAATTACGTACAATTTTCAAATTTCTTGTACATGCTAACTTTGCGACCTCGGGCAGCTATGTTATAATGGAGGAACCACACAACATTTTACTTTATAGGCTAGAACTGAAGTCGCGCCAACAGCTTCACTTAAAATACAGTCAAGAAAGTAGCTCTGAAGATGAGAACCGGCATTGACCATAAGCACTACCGTGAAATTACATACAATTTTCAAATTTCTTGTACTTGCTAACTTTGCAACCTCGGGCAGCTATGTTACCATGGAGGAGCCACACAAGATTTAACTTTATAGGCTAGAACTGAAGTCGCGCCAACTGCTTAACTCAAAATACAGTCAAGAAAGTAACTCTGAAGCCGAGAAACGGCATCGACCATAAGCACTACTGTGAAATTACGTACAATTTTCAAATTTCTTGTACTTCCTAACTTTGCTACCTCGGGCAGCTATGTTACCATGGATGAATCACACAAGATTTGACTTTATAGGCTAGAACTGATGTCGCGCCAACTGTTTAGCTCAAAATACAGTCAAGAAAGTAGCTCTGAAGCCGAGAACCGGCATCGACCATAAGCACTCCCGTGAAATTACGTACACTTTTCAAATTTCTTGTACTTGCTAACTTTGCGACCTCGGGCAGCTATGTTACCATGGAGGAACCACATAAGATTTAACTTTATATGCTAGAACTGAAGTCGCGCCAACTGCTTAACTCAAAATACAGTCGAGAAAGTAGCTCTGAAGCCGAGAAACGGGATCGACCATAAGCACTAATGTGAAATTACGTACAATTTTCAAATTTCTTGTACTTTCTAAATTTGCGCCCTCGGGCAGCTATGTTACCATCTAGGAACTACACAACATTTGACTTTATAGGCTAGAACTGAAGTCGCGCCAACTGCTTAACTCAAAATACAGTCAAGAAAGTAGCTCTGAAGATGAGAACCGGCATCGACCATAAGCACTACCGTGAAATTACGTACAATTTTCAAATTTCTTGTACATGCTAACTTTGCGACCTCGGGCAGCTATGTTATAATGGAGGAACCACACAACATTTGACTTTATAGGCTAGAACTGAAGTCGCGCCAACAGCTTAACTCAAAATACAGTCAAGAAAGTAGCTCTGAAGATGAGAACCGCCATCGACCATAAGCACTGCCGTGAAAATACGTACAATTTTCAAATTTCTTGTACTTGCTAACTTTGCAACCTCGGGCAGCTATGTTACCATGGAGGAACCACACAAGATTTGACTTTATAGGCTAGAACTGAAGTCGCGAAAACTGCTCAACTCAAAATACATTCAAGAAAGTAGCTCTGAAGCCGAGAAACGGGATCGACCCTAAACACTACCGTGAAATTACGTACAATTTTCAAATTTCGTGTACTTGCTAACTTTGCGACCTCGGGCAGCAATGTTACCATCTAAGAACTGCACAACATTTGACTTTATAGACTAGAGCTGAAGTCGCGCCAACTGCTTAACTCAAAATACACTCAAGAAAGTAGCTTTGAAGCCGAGAAACGGCATCAACCATAAGCACTACCGTGAAATTACGTACAATTTTCAGATTTCTTGTACTCGCTAACTTTGCGACCTCGGGCAGCTATGTTACCATGGAGGAACCACACAACATTTGACTTTATAGGCTAGAACTGAAGTCGCGCCAACTGCTTAACTCAAAATACAGTCGAGAAAGTAGCTCTGAAGCCGAGAAACGGGATCGACCATAAGCACTAATGTGAAATTACCTACAATTTTCAAATTTCTTGTACTTTCTAAATTTGCGACCTCGGGCAGCTATGTTACCATCTAGGAACTACACAACATTTGACTTTATAGGCTAGAACTGAAGTCGCGCCAACTGCTTAACTCAAAATACAGTCAAGAAAGTAGCTCTGAAGCCGAGAAACGGCATCGACCATAAACACACCGTGAAATTACGTACAATTTTCAAATTTCTTGTACTTGCTAACTTTGCGACCTCGGGCAGCTATGTTACCATGGAGGAACCACACAAGATTTGACTTTATATGCTAGAACTGAAGTCGCGCCAACTGCTTAACTCAAAATACAGTCGAGAAAGTAGCTCTGAAGCCGAGAACCGGCATCGACCATAAGCACTAAAGTGAAATTACGTACAATTTTCAAATTTCTTGTACTTGCTAACTTTGCGACCTCGGGCAGCTATGTTACCATGGAGGAACCACACAAGATTTGACTTTATATGCTAGAACTGAAGTCGCGCCAACTGCTTAACTCAAAATACAGTCGAGAAAGTAGCTCTGAAGCCGAGAAACGGGATCGACCATAAGCACTAATGTGAAATTACGTACAATTTTCAAATTTCTTGTACTTTCTAAATTTGCGCCCTCGGGCAGCTATGTTACCATCTAGGAACTACACAACATTTGACTTTATAGGCTAGAACTGAAGTCGCGCCAACTGCTTAACTCAAAATACAGTCAAGAAAGTAGCTCTGAAGATGAGAACCGGCATCGACCATAAGCACTACCGTGAAATTACGTACAATTTTCAAATTTCTTGTACATGCTAACTTTGCGACCTCGGGCAGCTATGTTATAATGGAGGAACCACACAACATTTGACTTTATAGGCTAGAACTGAAGTCGCGCCAACAGCTTAACTCAAAATACAGTCAAGAAAGTAGCTCTGAAGATGAGAACCGCCATCGACCATAAGCACTGCCGTGAAAATACGTACAATTTTCAAATTTCTTGTACTTGCTAACTTTGCAACCTCGGGCAGCTATGTTACCATGGAGGAACCACACAAGATTTGACTTTATAGGCTAGAACTGAAGTCGCGGAAACTGCTTAACTCAAAATACATTCAAGAAAGTAGCTCTGAAGCCGAGAAACGGGATCGACCCTAAACACTACCGTGAAATTACGTACAATTTTCAAATTTCGTGTACTTGCTAACTTTGCGACCTCGGGCAGCTATGTTACCATCTAAGAACTGCACAACATTTGACTTTATGGACTAGAGCTGAAGTCGCGCCAACTGCTTAACTCAAAATACACTCAAGAAAGTAGCTTTGAAGCCGAGAAACGGCATCAACCATAAGCACTACCGTGAAATTACGTACAATTTTCAGATTTCTTGTACTCGCTAACTTTGCGACCTCGGGCAGCTATGTTACCATGGAGGAACCACACAACATTTGACTTTATAGGCTAGAACTGAAGTCGCGCCAACTGCTTAACTCAAAATACAGTCGAGAAAGTAGCTCTGAAGCCGAGAAACGGGATCGACCATAAGCACTAATGTGAAATTACCTACAATTTTCAAATTTCTTGTACTTTCTAAATTTGCGACCTCGGGCAGCTATGTTACCATCTAGGAACTACACAAGATTTTACTTTATAGGCTAGAACTGATGTCGCGCCAACTGCTTAGCTCAAAATACAGTCAAGAAAGTAGCTCTGAAGCCGAGAAACGGCATCGACCCTAAACACTACCGTGAAATTACGTACAATTTTCAAATTTCTTGTACTTTCTAAATTTGCGACCTCGGGCAGCTATGTTACCATCTAGGAACTACACAACATTTGACTTTATAGGCTAGAACTGAAGTCGCGCCAACTGCTTAACTCAAAATACAGTCAAGAAAGTAGCTCTGAAGCCGAGAAACGGCATCGACCATAAGCACTAATGTGAAATTACGTACAATTTTCAAATTTCTTGTACTAGCTAACTTTGCGACCTCGGGCAGTTATGTTACCATCTAGGAACTGCACAACATTTGACTTTATAGGCTAGAACTGAAGTCGCGCCAACAGTTTAACTCAAAATGCAGTCAAGAAAGTAGCTCTGAAGATGAGAACCGGCATCGACCATAAGCACTAAAGTGAAATTACGTACAATTTTCAAATTTCTTGTACTTGCTAACTTTGCGACCTCGTTCAGCTATGTTACCATCTAGGAACCACACAAGATTTGACTTTATAGGCTAGAACTGAAGTCGCGCCAACTGCTTAACTCAAAATACAGTCAAGAAAGTAGCTCTGAAGATGAGAACCGGCATCGACCATAAGCACTACCGTGAAATTACGTACAATTTTCAAATTTCTTGTACATGCTAACTTTGCGACCTCGGGCAGCTATGTTATAATGGAGGAACCACACAACATTTGACTTTATAGGCTAGAACTGAAGTCGCGCCAACAGCTTAACTCAAAATACAGTCAAGAAAGTAGCTCTGAAGATGAGAACCGCCATCGACCATAAGCACTGCCGTGAAAATACGTACAATTTTCAAATTTCTTGTACTTGCTAACTTTGCAACCTCGGGCAGCTATGTTACCATGGAGGAACCACACAAGATTTGACTTTATAGGCTAGAACTGAAGTCGCGGAAACTGCTCAACTCAAAATACATTCAAGAAAGTAGCTCTGAAGCCGAGAAACGGGATCGACCCTAAACACTACCGTGAAATTACGTACAATTTTCAAATTTCGTGTACTTGCTAACTTTGCGACCTCGGGCAGCAATGTTACCATCTAAGAACTGCACAACATTTGACTTTATAGACTAGAGCTGAAGTCGCGCCAACTGCTTAACTCAAAATACACTCAAGAAAGTAGCTTTGAAGCCGAGAAACGGCATCAACCATAAGCACTACCGTGAAATTACGTACAATTTTCAGATTTCTTGTACTCGCTAACTTTGCGACCTCGGGCAGCTATGTTACCATGGAGGAACCACACAACATTTGACTTTATAGGCTAGAACTGAAGTCGCGCCAACTGCTTAACTCAAAATACAGTCGAGAAAGTAGCTCTGAAGCCGAGAAACGGGATCGACCATAAGCACTAATGTGAAATTACCTACAATTTTCAAATTTCTTGTACTTTCTAAATTTGCGACCTCGGGCAGCTATGTTACCATCTAGGAACTACACAACATTTGACTTTATAGGCTAGAACTGAAGTCGCGCCAACTGCTTAACTCAAAATACAGTCAAGAAAGTAGCTCTGAAGCCGAGAAACGGCATCGACCATAAACACACCGTGAAATTACGTACAATTTTCAAATTTCTTGTACTTGCTAACTTTGCGACCTCGGGCAGCTATGTTACCATGGAGGAACCACACAAGATTTGACTTTATATGCTAGAACTGAAGTCGCGCCAACTGCTTAACTCAAAATACAGTCGAGAAAGTAGCTCTGAAGCCGAGAACCGGCATCGACCATAAGCACTAAAGTGAAATTACGTACAATTTTCAAATTTCTTGTACTTGCTAACTTTGCGACCTCGGGCAGCTATGTTACCATGGAGGAACCACATAAGATTTAACTTTATATGCTAGAACTGAAGTCGCGCCAACTGCTTAACTCAAAATACAGTCGAGAAAGTAGCTCTGAAGCCGAGAAACGGGATCGACCATAAGCACTAATGTGAAATTACGTACAATTTTCAAATTTCTTGTACTTTCTAAATTTGCGCCCTCGGGCAGCTATGTTACCATCTAGGAACTACACAACATTTGACTTTATAGGCTAGAACTGAAGTCGCGCCAACTGCTTAACTCAAAATACAGTCAAGAAAGTAGCTCTGAAGATGAGAACCGGCATCGACCATAAGCACTACCGTGAAATTACGTACAATTTTCAAATTTCTTGTACATGCTAACTTTGCGACCTCGGGCAGCTATGTTATAATGGAGGAACCACACAACATTTGACTTTATAGGCTAGAACTGAAGTCGCGCCAACAGCTTAACTCAAAATACAGTCAAGAAAGTAGCTCTGAAGATGAGAACCGCCATCGACCATAAGCACTGCCGTGAAAATACGTACAATTTTCAAATTTCTTGTACTTGCTAACTTTGCAACCTCGGGCAGCTATGTTACCATGGAGGAACCACACAAGATTTGACTTTATAGGCTAGAACTGAAGTCGCGGAAACTGCTTAACTCAAAATACATTCAAGAAAGTAGCTCTGAAGCCGAGAAACGGGATCGACCCTAAACACTACCGTGAAATTACGTACAATTTTCAAATTTCGTGTACTTGCTAACTTTGCGACCTCGGGCAGCTATGTTACCATCTAAGAACTGCACAACATTTGACTTTATGGACTAGAGCTGAAGTCGCGCCAACTGCTTAACTCAAAATACACTCAAGAAAGTAGCTTTGAAGCCGAGAAACGGCATCAACCATAAGCACTACCGTGAAATTACGTACAATTTTCAGATTTCTTGTACTCGCTAACTTTGCGACCTCGGGCAGCTATGTTACCATGGAGGAACCACACAACATTTGACTTTATAGGCTAGAACTGAAGTCGCGCCAACTGCTTAACTCAAAATACAGTCGAGAAAGTAGCTCTGAAGCCGAGAAACGGGATCGACCATAAGCACTAATGTGAAATTACCTACAATTTTCAAATTTCTTGTACTTTCTAAATTTGCGACCTCGGGCAGCTATGTTACCATCTAGGAACTACACAAGATTTTACTTTATAGGCTAGAACTGATGTCGCGCCAACTGCTTAGCTCAAAATACAGTCAAGAAAGTAGCTCTGAAGCCGAGAAACGGCATCGACCCTAAACACTACCGTGAAATTACGTACAATTTTCAAATTTCTTGTACTTTCTAAATTTGCGACCTCGGGCAGCTATGTTACCATCTAGGAACTACACAACATTTGACTTTATAGGCTAGAACTGAAGTCGCGCCAACTGCTTAACTCAAAATACAGTCAAGAAAGTAGCTCTGAAGCCGAGAAACGGCATCGACCATAAGCACTAATGTGAAATTACGTACAATTTTCAAATTTCTTGTACTAGCTAACTTTGCGACCTCGGGCAGTTATGTTACCATCTAGGAACTGCACAACATTTGACTTTATAGGCTAGAACTGAAGTCGCGCCAACAGTTTAACTCAAAATGCAGTCAAGAAAGTAGCTCTGAAGATGAGAACCGGCATCGACCATAAGCACTAAAGTGAAATTACGTACAATTTTCAAATTTCTTGTACTTGCTAACTTTGCGACCTCGTTCAGCTATGTTACCATCTAGGAACCACACAAGATTTGACTTTATAGGCTAGAACTGAAGTCGCGCCAACAGCTTCAATCAAAATACAGTCAAGAAAGTAGCTCTGAAGATGAGAACCGCCATCGACCATAAGCACTACCGTGAAATTACGTACAATTTTCAAATTTCTTGTACATGCTAACTTTGCGACCTCGGGCAGCTATGTTATAATGGAGGAACCACACAACATTTGACTTTATAGGCTAGAACAGAAGTCGCGCCAACTGCTTAACTCAAAATACAGTCAAGAAAGTAACTCTGAAGCCGAGAAACGGCATCGACCATAAGCAGTACTGTGAAATTACGTACACTTTTCAAATTTCTTGTACTTTCTAAATTTGCGCCCTCGGGCAGCTATGTTACCATCTAGGAACTACACAACATTTGACTTTATAGGCTAGAACTGAAGTCGCGCCAACTGCTTAACTCAAAATACAGTCAGGAAAGTAGCTCTGAAAATGAGAACCGGCATCGACCATAAGCACTACCGTGAAATTACGTACAATTTTCAAATTTCTTGTACTTGCTAACTTTGCAACCTCGGGCAGCTATGTTACCATGGAGGAACCACACAAGATTTGACTTTATAGCCTAGAACTGAAGTCGCGCAAACTGCTTAACTCAAAATACATTCAAGAAAGTAGCTCTGAAGCCGAGAAACGGGATCGACCCTAAACACTACCGTGAAATTACGTACAATTTTCAAATTTCGTGTACTTGCTAACTTTGCGACCTCGGGCAGCTATGTTACCATCTAAGAACTGCACAACATTTGACGTTATAGACTAGAGCTGAAGTCGCGCCATCTGCTTAACTCAAGATACAGTCAAGAAAGTAGCTTTGAATCCGAGAAACGGCATCAACCATAAGCACTACCGTGAAATTACGTACAATTTTCAGATTTCTTGTACTCGCTAACTTTGCGACCTCGGGCAGCGATGTTACCATGGAGGAACCACACAACATTTGACTTTATAGGCTAGAACTGAAGTCGCGCCAACTGCTTAACTCAAAATACAGTCGAGAAAGTAGCTCTGAAGCCGAGAAACGGGATCGACCATAAGCACTAAAGTGAAATTACGTACAATTTTCAAATTTCTTGTGCTTGCTAACTTTGCGACCTCGGGCAGCTATGTTACCATCTAGGAACTGCACAACATTTGACTTTATAGGCTAGAACTGAAGTCGCGCCAACAGTTTAACTCAAAATGCAGTCAAGAAAGTAGCTCTGAAGATGAGAACCGGCATCGACCATAAGCACTAAAGTGAAATTACGTACAATTTTCAAATTTCTTGTACTTGCTAACTTTGCGACCTCGGGCAGCTATGTTACCATCTAGGAACCACACAAGATTTGACTTTATAGGCTAGAGCTGAAGTCGCGCCAACTGCTTAACCCAAAATACAGTCAAGAAAGTAGCTCTGAAGATGAGAACCGGCATCGACCATAAGCACTACCGTGAAATTACGTACAATTTTCAAATTTCTTGTACATGCTAACTTTGCGACCTCGGGCAGCTATGTTATAATGGAGGAACCACACAACACTTGACTTTATAGGCTAGAACTGAAGTCGCGCCAACAGCTTCAATCAAAATACAGTCAAGAAAGTAGCTCTGAAGATGAGAACCGGCATTGACCATAAGCACTACCGTGAAATTACATACAATTTTCAAATTTCTTGTACTTGCTAACTTTGCAACCTCGGGCAGCTATGTTACCATGGAGGAACCACACAAGATTTGACTTTATAGGCTAGAACTGAAGTCGCGCCAACTGCTTAACTCAAAATACAGTCAAGAAAGTAACTCTGAAGCCGAGAAACGGCATCGACCATAAGCAGTACTGTGAAATTACGTACAATTTTCAAATTTCTTGTACTTGCTAACTTTGCTACCTCGGGCAGCTATGTAACCATGGATGAATCACACAAGATTTGACTTTATAGGCTAGAACTGATGTCGCGCCAACTGTTTAGCTCAAAATACAATCAAGAAAGTAGCTCTGAAGCCGAGACACGGCATCGACCATAAGCACTAAAGTGAAATTACGTACAATTTTCAAATTTCTTGTACTTGCTAACTTTGCGACCTCGGGCAGCTATGTTACCATCTGGGAACTGCACAACATTTGACTTTATAGACTAGAGCTGAAGTCGCGCCAACTGCTTAACTCAAAATGCAGTCAAGAAAGTAGCTCTGAAGATGGGAACCGGCATCGACCATAAGCACTACCGTGAAATTACGTACAATTTTCAAATTTCTTGTACATGCTAACTTTGCGACCTCGGGCAGCTATGTTATAATGGAGGAACCACACAACATTTGACTTTATAGGCTAGAACTGAAGTCGCGCCAACAGCTTCACTCAAAATGCAGTCAAGAAAGTAGCTCTGAAGATGAGAACCGGCATTGACCATAATCACTACCGTGAAATTACATACAATTTTGAAATTTCTTGTACTTGCTAACTTTGCAACCTCGGGCAGCTATGTTACCATGGAGGAACCACACAAGATTTGACTTTATAGGCTAGAACTGAAGTCGCGCCAACTGCTTAACTCAAAATACAGTCAAGAAAGTAACTCTGAAGCCGAGAAACGGCATCGACCATAAGCAGTACTGTGAAATTACGTACAATTTTCAAATTTCTTGTACTTGCTAACTTTGCTACCTCGGGCAGCTATGTTACCATGGATGAATCACACAAGATTTGACTTTATAGGCTAGAACTGATGTGGCGCCAACTGTTTAGCTCAAAATACAGTCAAGAAAGTAGCTCTGAAGCCGAGAAACGGCATCGACCATAAGCACTAAAGTGAAATTACGTACAATTTTCAAATTTCTTGTACTTGCTAACTTTGCTACCTCGGGCAGCTATGTTACCATCTGGGAACTGCACAACATTTGACTTTATAGACTAGAGCTGAAGTCGCGCCAACTGCTTAACTCAAAATACAGTCAAGAAAGTAGCTCTGAAGATGAGAACCGGCATCGACCATAAGCACTACCGTGAAATTACGTACAATTTTCAAATTTCTTGTACATGCTAACTTTGCGACCTCGGGCAGCTATGTTATAATGGAGGAACCACACAACATTTTACTTTATAGGCTAGAACTGAAGTCGCGCCAACAGCTTCACTCAAAATACAGTCAAGAAAGTAGCTCTGAAGATGAGAACCGGCATTGACCATAAGCACTACCGTGAAATTACATACAATTTTCAAATTTCTTGTACTTGCTAACTTTGCAACCTCGGGCAGCTATGTTACCATGGAGGAGCCACACAAGATTTGACTTTATAGGCTAGAACTGAAGTCGCGCCAACTGCTTAACTCAAAATACAGTCAAGAAAGTAACTCTGAAGCCGAGAAACGGCATCGACCATAAGCACTACCGTGAAATTACGTACAATTTTCAAATTTCTTGTACTTGCTAACTTTGCTACCTCGGGCAGCTATATTACCATGGATGAATCACACAAGATTTGACTTTATAGGCTAGAACTGATGTCGCGCCAACTGTTTAGCTCAAAATACAGTCAAGAAAGTAGCTCTGAAGCCGAGAACCGGCATCGACCATAAGCACTACCGTGAAATTGCGTACAATTTTCAAATTTCTTGAACTTGCTAACTTTGCGACCTCGGGCAGCTATGTTACCATCTAGGAACCACACAAGATTTGACTTTATAGGCTAGAACTGAAGTCGCGCCAACTGCTTAACTCAAAATACAGTCAAGAAAGTAGCTCTGAAGCCGAGAAACGGCATCGACCATAAACACTACCGTGAAATTAAGTACAATTTTCAAATTTCTTGTACTTGCTAACTTTGCGAATTCGGGCAGCTATGTTACCATGGAGGAACCACATAAGATTTGACTTTATGTGCTAGAACTGAAGTCGCGCCAACTGCTTAACTCAAAATACAGTCGAGAAAGTAGCTCTGAAGCCGAGAAACGGGATCGACCATAAGCACTAAAGTGAAATTACGTACAATTTTCAAATTTCTTGTACTTGCTAACTTTGCGACCTCGGGCAGCTATGTTACCATCTAGGAACTGCACAACATTTGACTTTATAGGCTAGAACTGAAGTCGCGCCAACAGCTTAACTCAAAATGCAGTCAAGAAAGCAGCTCTGAAGATGAGAAACGGGATCGACCATAAGCACTAATGTGAAATTACGTACAATTTTCAAATTTCTTGTACTTGCTAACTTTGCGACCTCGGGCAGCTATGTTACCATCTAGGAACTGCACAACATTTGACTTTATAGGCTAGAACTGAAGTCGCGCCAACTGCTTAACTCAAAATACAGTCGAGAAAGTAGCTCTGAAGCCGAGAAACGGGATCGACCATAAGCACTAATGTGAAATTACGTACAATTTTCAAATTTCTTGTACTTGCTAACTTTGCGACCTCGGGCAGCTATGTTACCATCTAGGAACTACACAACATTTGACTTTATAGGCTAGAACTGAAGTCGCGCCAACTGCTTAACTCAAAATACAGTCGAGAAAGTAGCTCTGAAGCCGAGAAACGGCATCGACCATAAGCACTAAAGTGAAATTACGTACAATTTTCAAATTTCTTGTACTTGCTAACTTTCCGACCTCGGGCAGCTATGTTACCATCTAGGAACTGCACAACATTTGACTTTATAGGCTAGAACTGAAGTCGCGCCAACTGCTTAACTCAAAATACAGTCAAGAAAGTAACTCTGAAGCCGAGAAACGGCATCGACCATAAGCAGTACTGTGAAATTACGTACAATTTTCAAATTTCTTGTACTTGCTAACTTTGCTACCTCGGACAGCTATGTTACCATGCATGAATCACACAAGATTTGACTTTATAGGCTAGAACTGATGTCGCGCCAACTGTTTAGCTCAAAATACAGTCAAGAAAGTAGCTCTGAAGCCGAGAAACGGCATCGACCATAAGCACTAAAGTGAAATTACGTACAATTTTCAAATTTCTTGTACTTGCTAACTTTGCGACCTCGGGCAGCTATGTTACCATCTAGGAACTGCACAACATTTGACTTTATAGGCTAGAACTGAAGTCGCGCCAACAGCTTAACTCAAAATGCAGTCAAGAAAGTAGCTCTGAAGATGAGAACCGGCATCGACCATAAGCACTAAAGTGAAATTACGTACAATTTTCAAATTTCTTGTACTTGCTAACTTTGCGACCTCGGGCAGCTATGTTACCATCTAGGAACTGCACAACATTTGACTTTATAGGCTAGAACTGAAGTCGCGCCAACAGCTTAACTCAAAATGCAGTCAAGAAAGTAGCTCTGAAGATGAGAGCCGGCATCGACCATAAGCACTAAAGTGAAATTACGTACAATTTTCAAATTTCTTGTATTTGCTAACTTTGCGACCTCGGGCAGCTATGTTACCATCTAGGAACCACACAAGATTTGACTTTATAGGCTAGAACTGAAGTCGCGCCAACTGCTTAACTCAAAATACAGTCAAGAAAGTAGCTCTGAAGCCGAGAAACGGCATCGACCATAAGCACTACTGTGAAATTACGTACAATTTTCAAATTTCTTGTACTTGCTAACTTTGCTACCTCGGGCAGCCATGTTACCATGGATGAATCACACAAGATTTGACTTTATAGGCTAGAACTGATGTCGCGCCAACTGTTTAGCTCAAAATACAGTCAAGAAAGTAGCTCTGAAGCCGAGAAACGGCATCGACCATAAGCAGTACTGTGAAATTACGTACAATTTTCAAATTTCTTGTACTTGCTAACTTTGCGACCTCCGGCAGCTATGTTACCATCTAGGAACCACACAAGACTTGACTTTATAGGCTAGAACTGAAGTCGCGCCAACTGCTTAACTCAAAATACAGTCAAGAAAGTAGCTCTGAAGCCGAGAAACGGCATCGACCATAAGCACTAAAGTGAAATTACGTACAATTTTCAAATTTCTTGTACTTGCTAACTTTGCGACCTCGGGCAGGTATGTTACCATGGAGGAACCACATAAGATTTGACTTTATGTGCTAGAACTGAAGTCGCGCCAACTGCTTAACTCAAAATACAGTCGAGAAAGTAGCTCTGAAGCCGAGAAACAGCATCGACCATAAGCACTAAAGTGAAACTACGTACAATTTTCAAATTTCTTGTACTTGCTAAATTTGCGACCTCGGGCAGCTATGTTACCATCTAGGAACTGCACAACATTTGACTTTATAGGCTAGAACTGAAGTCGCGCCAACTGCTTAACTCAAAATACAGTCAAGAAAGTAACTCTGAAGCCGAGAAACGGCATCGACCATAAGCACTACTGTGAAATTACGTACAATTTTCAAATTTCTTGTACTTGCTAACTTTGCTACCTCGGGCAGCTATGTTACCATGGATGAATCACACAAGATTTGACTTTATATGCTAGAACTGAAGCCGCGCTAACTGCCTAACTCAAAATACAGTCAAGAAAGTAGCTCTGAAGCCGAGAAACGGCATCGACCATAAGCACTACCGTGAAATTACGTACAATTTTCAGATTTCTTGTACTCGCTAACTTTGCGACCTCGGGCAGCTATGTTACCATGGAGGAACCACACAACATTTGACTTTATAGGCTAGAATTGAAGTCGCGCCAACTGCTTAACTCAAAATACAGTCAAGAAAGTAGCTCTGAAGATGAGAACCGGCATCGACCATAAGCACTAAAGTGAAATTACGTACAATTTTCAAATTTCTTGTACATGCTAACTTTGCGACCTCGGGCAGCTGTGTTATAATGGAGGAACCACACAACATTTTACTTTATAGGCTAGAACTGATGTCGCGCCAACTGTTTAGCTCAAAATACAGTCAAGAAAGTAGCTCTGAAGCCGAGAAATGGCATCGACCATAAGCACTAAAGTGAAATTACGTACAATTTTCAAATTTCTTGTACTTGCTAACTTTGCGACCTCGGGCAGCTATGTTACCATCTAGGAACCACACAAGATTTGACCTTATAGGCTAGAACTGAAGTCGCGCCAACAGCTTCAGTCGAAATACAGTCAAGAAAGTAGCTCTGAAGATGAGAACCGGCATTGACCATAAGCACTACCGTGAAATTACATACAATTTTCAAATTTCTTGTACTTGCTAATTTTGCGACCTCGGGCAGCTATGTTACCATCTAGGAACTGCACAACATTTGACTTTATAGGCTAGAACTGAAGTCGCGCCAACAGTTTAACTCAAAATGCAGTCAAGAAAGTAGCTCTGAAGATGAGAACCGGCATCGACCATAAGCACTAAAGTGAAATTACGTACAATTTTCAAATTTCTTGTACTTGCTAACTTTGCGACCTCGGGCAGCTATGTTACCATCTAGGAACCACACAAGATTTGACTTTATAGGCTAGAGCTGAAGCCGCGCCAACTGCTTAACTCAAAATACAGTCAAGAAAGTAGCTCTGAAGATGAGAACCGGCATTGACCATAAGCACTACCGTGAAATTACATACAATTTTCAAATTTCTTGTACTTGCTAACTTTGCAACCTCGGGCAGCTATGTTACCATGGAGGAACCACACAAGATTTGCCTTTATAGGCTAGAACTGAAGTCGCGCCAACTGCTTAACCCAAAATACAGTCAAGAAAGTAACTCTGAAGCCGAGAAACGGCATCGACCATAAGCAGTACTGTGAAATTATGTACAATTTTCAAATTTCTTGTACTTGCTAACTTTGCTACCTCGGGCAGCTATGTTACCATGGATGAATCACACAAGATTTGACTTTATAGGCTAGAACTGATGTCGCGCCAACTGTTTAGCTCAAAATACAGTCAAGAAAGTAGCTCTGAAGCCGAGACACGGCATCGACCATAAGCACTAAAGTGAAATTACGTACAATTTTCAAATTTCTTGTACTTGCTAACTTTGCGACCTCGGGCAGCTATGTTACCATCTGGGAACTGCACAACATTTGACTTTATAGACTAGAGCTGAAGTCGCGCCAACTGCTTAACTCAAAATACAGTCAAGAAAGTAGCTCTAAAGATGAGAACCGGCATCGACCATAAGCACTACCGTGAAATTACGAACAATTTTCAAATTTCTTGTACATGCTAACTTTGCGACCTCGGGCAGCTATGTTATAATGGAGGAACCACACAACATTTTACTTTATAGGCTAGAACTGAAGTCGCGCCAACAGCTTCACTCAAAATACAGTCAAGAAAGTAGCTCTGAAGATGAGAACCGGCATCGACCATAAGCACTACCGTGAAATTACATACAATTTTCAAATTTCTTGTACTTGCTAACTTTGCAACCTCGGGCAGCTATGTTACCATGGAGGAACCACACAAGATTTGACTTTATAGGCTAGAACTGAAGTCGCGCCAACTGCTTAACTCAAAATACAGTCAAGAAAGTAACTCTGAAGCCGAGAAACGGCATCGACCATAAGCAGTACTGTGAAATTACGTACAATTTTCAAATTTCTTGTACTTGCTAACTTTGCTACCTCGGGCAGCTATGTTACCATGGAGGAACCACACAAGATTTGACTTTATAGGCTAGAACTGAAGTCGCGCCAACTGCTTAACTCAAAATACAGTCAAGAAAGTAACTCTGAAGCCGAGAAACGGCATCGACCATAAGCAGTACTGTGAAATTACGTACAATTTTCAAATTTCTTGTACTTGCTAACTTTGCTACCTCGGGCAGCTATGTTACCATGGATGAATCACACAAGATTTGACTTTATAGGCTAGAACTGATGTCGCGCCAACAGCTTCACTCAAAATACAGTCAAGAAAGTAGCTCTGAAGATGAGAACCGGCATCGACCATAAGCACTACCGTGAAATTACGTACAATTTTCAAATTTCTTGTACATGCTAACTTTGCGACCTCGGGCAGCTATGTTATAATGGAGGAACCACACAACATTTTACTTTATAGGCTAGAACTGAAGTCGCGCCAACAGCTTCAATCAAAATACAGTCAGGATAGTAGCTCTGAAGATGAGAACCGGCATTGACCATAAGCACTACCGTGAAATTACATACAATTTTCAAATTTCTTGTACTTGCTAACTTTGCAACCTCGGGCAGCTATGTTACCATGGAGGAACCACACAAGATTTGACTTTATAGGCTAGAACTGAAGTCGCGCCAACTGCTTAACTCAAAATACAGTCAAGAAAGTAACTCTGAAGCCGAGAACCGGCATTGACCATAAGCACTACCGTGAAATTACATACAATTTTCAAATTTCTTGTACTTGCTAACTTTGCTACCTCGGGCAGCTATGTTACCATGGATGAATCACACAAGATTTGACTTTATAGGCTAGAATTGATGTCGCGCCAACTGTTTAGCTCAAAATACAGTCAAGAAAGTAGCTCTGAAGCCGAGAAACGGCATCGACCATAAGCAGTACTGTGAAATTACGTACAATTTTCAAATTTCTTGTACTTGCTAACTTTGCTACCTCGGGCAGCTATGTTACCATGGATGAATCACACAAGATTTGACTTTATAGGCTAGAATTGATGTCGCGCCAACTGTTTAGCTCAAAATACAGTCAAGAAAGTAGCTCTGAAGCCGAGAAACGGCATCGACCATAAGCACTAAAGTGAAATTACGTACAATTTTCAAATTTCTTGTACTTGCTAACTTTGCGACCTCGGGCAGCTATGTTACCATCTGGGAACTGCACAACATTTGACTTTATAGACTAGAGCTGAAGTCGCGCCAACTGCTTAACTCAAAATACAGTCAAGAAAGTAGCTCTGAAGATGAGAACCGGCATCGACCATAAGCACTACCGTGAAATTACGTACAATTTTCAAATTTCTTGTACATGCTAACTTTGCGACCTCGGGCAGCTATGTTATAATGGAGGAACCACACAACATTTTACTTTATAGGCTAGAACTGAAGTCGCGCTAACAGCTTCACTCAAAATACAGTCAAGAAAGTAGCTCTGAAGATGAGAACCGGCATTGACCATAAGCACTACCGTGAAATTACATACAATTTTCAAATTTCTTGTACTTGCTAATTTTGCAACCTCGGGCAGCTATGTTACCATGGAGGAGCCACACAAGATTTAACTTTATAGGCTAGAACTGAAGTCGCGCCAACTGCTTAACTCAAAATACAGTCAAGAAAGTAACTCTGAAGCCGAGAAACGTCATCGACCATAAGCACTACTGTGAAATTACGTACAATTTTCAAATTTCTTGTACTTCCTAACTTTGCTACCTCGGGCAGCTATGTTACCATGGATGAATCACACAAGATTTGACTTTATAGGCTAGAACTGATGTCGCGCCAACTGTTTAGCTCAAAATACAGTCAAGAAAGTAGCTCTGAAGCCGAGAACCGGCATCGACCATAAGCACTACCGTGAAATTACGTACACTTTTCAAATTTCTTGTACTTGCTAACTTTGCGACCTCGGGCAGCTATGTTACCATCTAGGAACCACACAAGATTTGACTTTATAGGCTAGAACTGAAGTCGCGCCAACTGCTTAACTCAAAATACAGTCAAGAAAGTAGCTCTGAAGCCGAGAAACGGCATCGACCATAAACACTACCGTGAAATTACGTACAATTTTCAAATTTCTTGTACTTGCTTACTTTGCGACCTCGGGCAGCTATGTTACCATGGAGGAACCACATAAGATTTAACTTTATATGCTAGAACTGAAGTCGCGCCAACTGCTTAACTCAAAATACAGTCGAGAAAGTAGCTCTGAAGCCGAGAAACGGGATCGACCATAAGCACTAATGTGAAATTACGTACAATTTTCAAATTTCTTGTACATACTTTCTAAATTTGCGCCCTCGGGCAGCTATGTTACCATCTAGGAACTACACAACATTTGACTTTATAGGCTAGAACTGAAGTCGCGCCAACTGCTTAACTCAAAATACAGTCAAGAAAGTAGCTCTGAAGATGAGAACCGGCATCGACCATAAGCACTACCGTGAAATTACGTACAATTTTCAAATTTCTTGTACATGCTAACTTTGCGACCTCGGGCAGCTATGTTATAATGGAGGAACCACACAACATTTGACTTTATAGGCTAGAACTGAAGTCGCGCCAACAGCTTAACTCAAAATACAGTCAAGAAAGTAGCTCTGAAGATGAGAACCGCCATCGACCATAAGCACTGCCGTGAAAATACGTACAATTTTCAAATTTCTTGTACTTGCTAACTTTGCAACCTCGGGCAGCTATGTTACCATGGAGGAACCACACAAGATTTGACTTTATAGGCTAGAACTGAAGTCGCGGAAACTGCTTAACTCAAAATACATTCAAGAAAGTAGCTCTGAAGCCGAGAAACGGGATCGACCCTAAACACTACCGTGAAATTACGTACAATTTTCAAATTTCGTGTACTTGCTAACTTTGCGACCTCGGGCAGCTATGTTACCATCTAAGAACTGCACAACATTTGACTTTATAGACTAGAGCTGAAGTCGCGCCAACTGCTTAACTCAAAATACACTCAAGAAAGTAGCTTTGAAGCCGAGAAACGGCATCAACCATAAGCACTACCGTGAAATTACGTACAATTTTCAGATTTCTTGTACTCGCTAACTTTGCGACCTCGGGCAGCTATGTTACCATGGAGGAACCACACAACATTTGACTTTATAGGCTAGAACTGAAGTCGCGCCAACTGCTTAACTCAAAATACAGTCGAGAAAGTAGCTCTGAAGCCGAGAAACGGGATCGACCGCACTAATGTGAAATTACCTACAATTTTCAAATTTCTTGTACTTTCTAAATTTGCGACCTCGGGCAGCTATGTTACCATCTAGGAACTACACAACATTTGACTTTATAGGCTAGAACTGAAGTCGCGCCAACTGCTTAACTCAAAATACAGTCAAGAAAGTAGCTCTGAAGCCGAGAAACGGCATCGACCATAAACACGCCGTGAAATTACGTACAATTTTCAAATTTCTTGTACTTGCTAACTTTGCGACCTCGGGCAGCTATGTTACCATGGAGGAACCACACAAGATTTGACTTTATATGCTAGAACTGAAGTCGCGCCAACTGCTTAACTCAAAATACAGTCGAGAAAGTAGCTCTGAAGCCGAGAAACGGGATCGACCATAAGCACTAATGTGAAATTACCTACAATTTTCAAATTTCTTGTACTTTCTAAATTTGCGACCTCGGGCAGCTGTGTTACCATCTAGGAACTACACAACATTTGACTTTATAGGCTAGAACTGAAGTCGCGCCAACTGCTTCACTCAAAATACAGTCAAGAAAGTAGCTCTGAAGATGAGAACCGGCATTGACCATAAGCACTACCGTGAAATTACATACAATTTTCAAATTTCTTGTACTTGCTAACTTTGCGACCTCGGGCAGCTATGTTACCATCTAGGAACCACACAAGATTTGACTTTATAGGCTAGAACTGAAGTCGCGCCAACAGCTTCAATCAAAATACAGTCAGGATAGTAGCTCTGAAGATGAGAACCGGCATTGACCATAAGCACTACCGTGAAATTACATACAATTTTCAAATTTCTTGTACTTGCTAACTTTGCAACCTCGGGCAGCTATGTTACCATGGAGGAACCACACAAGATTTGACTTTATAGGCTAGAACTGAAGTCGCGCCAACTGCTTAACTCAAAATACAGTCAAGAAAGTAACTCTGAAGCCGAGAAACGGCATCGACCATAAGCAGTACTGTGAAATTACGTACAATTTTCAAATTTCTTGTACTTGCTAACTTTGCTACCTCGGGCAGCTATGTTACCATGGATGAATCACACAAGATTTGACTTTATAGGCTAGAACTGATGTCGCGCCAACTGTTTAGTTCAAAATACAGTCAAGAAAGTAGCTCTGAAGCCGAGAAACGGCATCGACCATAAGCACTAAAGTGAAATTACGTACAATTTTCAAATTTCTTGTACTTGCTAACTTTGCGACCTCGGGCAGCTATGTTACCATCTGGGAACTGCACAACATTTGACTTTATAGACTAGAGCTGAAGTCGCGCCAACTGCTTAACTCAAAATACAGTCAAGAAAGTAGCTCTGAAGATGAGAACCGGCATCGACCATAAGCACTACCGTGAAATTACGTACAATTTTCAAATTTCTTGTACATGCTAATTTTGCGACCTCGGGCAGCTATGTTATAATGGAGGAACCACACAACATTTTACTTTATAGGCTAGAACTGAAGTCGCGCCAACAGCTTCACTCAAAATACAGTCAAGAAAGTAGCTCTGAAGATGAGAACCGGCATTGACCATAAGCACTACCGTGAAATTACATACAATTTTCAAATTTCTTGTACTTGCTAACTTTGCAACCTCGGGCAGCTATGTTACCATGGAGGAGCCACACAAGATTTAACTTTATAGGCTAGAACTGAAGTCGCGCCAACTGCTTAACTCAAAATACAGTCAAGAAAGTAACTCTGAAGCCGAGAAACGGCATCGACCATAAGCACTACTGTGAAATTACGTACAATTTTCAAATTTCTTGTACTTCCTAACTTTGCTACCTAGGGCAGCTATGTTACCATGGATGAATCACACAAGATTTGACTTTATAGGCTAGAACTGATGTCGCGCCAACTGTTTAGCTCAAAATACAGTCAAGAAAGTAGCTCTGAAGCCGAGAAACGGCATCAACCATAAGCACTACCGTGAAATTACGTACAATTTTCAGATTTCTTGTACTCGCTAATTTTGCGACCTCGGGCAGCTATGTTACCATGGAGGAACCACACAACATTTGACTTTATAGGCTAGAACTGAAGTCGCGCCAACTGCTTAACTCAAAATACAGTCGAGAAAGTAGCTCTGAAGCCGAGAAACGGGATCGACCGCACTAATGTGAAATTACCTACAATTTTCAAATTTCTTGTACTTGCTAACTTTGCGACCTCGGGCAGCTATGTTACCATCTAGGAACCACACAAGATTTGACTTTATAGGCTAGAACTGAAGTCGCGCCAACAGCTTCAATCAAAATACAGTCAGGATAGTAGCTCTGAAGATGAGAACCGGCATTGACCATAAGCACTACCGTGAAATTACATACAATTTTCAAATTTCTTGTACTTGCTAACTTTGCAACCTCGGGCAGCTATGTTACCATGGAGGAACCACACAAGATTTGACTTTATAGGCTAGAACTGAAGTCGCGCCAACTGCTTAACTCAAAATACAGTCAAGAAAGTAACTCTGAAGCCGAGAAACGGCATCGACCATAAGCAGTACTGTGAAATTACGTACAATTTTCAAATTTCTTGTACTTGCTAACTTTGCTACCTCGGGCAGCTATGTTACCATGGATGAATCACACAAGATTTGACTTTATAGGCTAGAACTGATGTCGCGCCAACTGTTTAGTTCAAAATACAGTCAAGAAAGTAGCTCTGAAGCCGAGAAACGGCATCGACCATAAGCACTAAAGTGAAATTACGTACAATTTTCAAATTTCTTGTACTTGCTAACTTTGCGACCTCGGGCAGCTATGTTACCATCTGGGAACTGCACAACATTTGACTTTATAGACTAGAGCTGAAGTCGCGCCAACTGCTTAACTCAAAATACAGTCAAGAAAGTAGCTCTGAAGATGAGAACCGGCATCGACCATAAGCACTACCGTGAAATTACGTACAATTTTCAAATTTCTTGTACATGCTAATTTTGCGACCTCGGGCAGCTATGTTATAATGGAGGAACCACACAACATTTTACTTTATAGGCTAGAACTGAAGTCGCGCCAACAGCTTCACTCAAAATACAGTCAAGAAAGTAGCTCTGAAGATGAGAACCGGCATTGACCATAAGCACTACCGTGAAATTACATACAATTTTCAAATTTCTTGTACTTGCTAACTTTGCAACCTCGGGCAGCTATGTTACCATGGAGGAGCCACACAAGATTTAACTTTATAGGCTAGAACTGAAGTCGCGCCAACTGCTTAACTCAAAATACAGTCAAGAAAGTAACTCTGAAGCCGAGAAACGGCATCGACCATAAGCACTACTGTGAAATTACGTACAATTTTCAAATTTCTTGTACTTCCTAACTTTGCTACCTAGGGCAGCTATGTTACCATGGATGAATCACACAAGATTTGACTTTATAGGCTAGAACTGATGTCGCGCCAACTGTTTAGCTCAAAATACAGTCAAGAAAGTAGCTCTGAAGCCGAGAACCGGCATCGACCATAAGCACTACCGTGAAATTACGTACATTTTTCAAATTTCTTGTACTTGCTAACTTTGCGACCTCGGGCAGCTATGTTACCATGGAGGAACCACATAAGATTTAACTTTATATGCTAGAACTGAAGTCGCGCCAACTGCTTGACTCAAAATACAGTCGAGAAAGTAGCTCTGAAGCCGAGAAACGGGATCGACCATAAGCACTAATGTGAAATTACGTACAATTTTCAAATTTCTTGTACTTTCTAAATTTGCGCCCTCGGGCAGCTATGTTACCATCTAGGAACTACACAACATTTGACTTTATAGGCTAGAACTGAAGTCGCGCCAACAGTTTAACTCAAAATGCAGTCAAGAAAGTAGCTCTGAAGATGAGAACCGGCATCGACCATAAGCACTAAAGAGAAATTACGTACAATTTTCAAATTTCTTGTACTTGCTAACTTTGCGACCTCGGGCAGCTATGTTACCATCTGGGAACCACACAAGATTTGACTTTATAGGCTAGAGCTGAAGTCGCGCCAACTGCTTAACTCAAAATACAGTCAAGAAAGTAGCTCTGAAGCCGAGAAACGGCATCGACCATAAGCACTACTGTGAAATTACGTACAATTTTCAAATTTCTTGTACTTCCTAACTTTGCTACCTCGGGCAGCTATGTTACCATGGATGAATCACACAAGATTTGACTTTATAGGCTAGAACAGATGTCGCGCCAACTGTTTAGCTCAAAATACAGTCAAGAAAATAGCTCTGAAGCCGAGAACCGGCATCGACCATAAGCACTACCGTGAAATTACGTACACTTTTCAAATTTCTTGTACTTGCTAACTTTGCGACCTCGGGCAGCTATGTTACCATCTAGGAACCACACAAGATTTGACTTTATAGGCTAGAACTGAAGTCGCGCCAACAGCTTCAATCAAAATACAGTCAGGATAGTAGCTCTGAAGATGAGAACCGGCATTGACCATAAGCACTACCGTGAAATTACATACAATTTTCAAATTTCTTGTACTTGCTAACTTTGCAACCTCGGGCAGCTATGTTACCATGGAGGAACCACACAAGATTTGACTTTATAGGCTAGAACTGAAGTCGCGCCAACTGCTTAACTCAAAATACAGTCAAGAAAGTAACTCTGAAGCCGAGAAACGGCATCGACCATAAGCAGTACTGTGAAATTACGTACAATTTTCAAATTTCTTGTACTTGCTAACTTTGCTACCTCGGGCAGCTATGTTACCATGGATGAATCACACAAGATTTGACTTTATAGGCTAGAACTGATGTCGCGCCAACTGTTTAGCTCAAAATACAGTCAAGAAAGTAGCTCTGAAGCCGAGAAACGGCATCGACCATAAGCACTAAAGTGAAATTACGTACAATTTTCAAATTTCTTGTACTTGCTAACTTTGCGACCTCGGGCAGCTATGTTACCATCTGGGAACTGCACAACATTTGACTTTATAGACTAGAGCTGAAGTCGCGCCAACTGCTTAACTCAAAATACAGTCAAGAAAGTAGCTCTGAAGATGAGAACCGGCATCGACCATAAGCACTACCGTGAAATTACGTACAATTTTCAAATTTCTTGTACTTGCTAACTTTGCGACCTCGGGCAGCTATGTTACCATCTGGGAACCACACAAGATTTGACTTTATAGGCTAGAGCTGAAGTCGCGCCAACTGCTTAACTCAAAATACAGTCAAGAAAGTAGCTCTGAAGCCGAGAAACGGCATCGACCATAAGCACTACCGTGAAATTACGTACAATTTTCAGATTTCTTGTACTCGCTAACTTTGCGACCTCGGGCAGCTATGTTACCATCTAGGAACTGCACAACATTTGACTTTATAGGCTAGAACTGAAGTCGCGCCAACAGTTTAACTCAAAATGCAGTCAAGAAAGTAGCTCTGAAGTTGAGAACCGGCATCGACCATAAGCACTAAAGTGAAATTACGTACAATTTTCAAATTTCTTGTACTTGCTAACTTTGCGACCTCGGGCAGCTATGTTACCATCTAGGAACCACACAAGATTTGATTTTATAGGCTAGAACTGAAGTCGCGCCAACTGCTTAACTCAAAATACAGTCGAGAAAGTAGCTCTGAAGCCGAGAAACGGGATCGGCCATAAGCACTAATGTGAAATTACGTACAATTTTCAAATTTCTTGTACTTTCTAAATTTGCGACCTCGGGCAGCTATGTTACCATCTAGGAACTGCACAACATTTGACTTTATAGGCTAGAACTGAAGTCGCGCCAACAGTTTAACTCAAAATGCAGTCAAGAAAGTAGCTCTGAAGTTGAGAACCGGCATCGACCATAAGCACTAAAGTGAAATTACGTACAATTTTCAAATTTCTTGTACTTGCTAACTTTGCGACCTCGGGCAGCTATGTTACCATCTAGGAACCACACAAGATTTGATTTTATAGGCTAGAGCTGAAGTCGCGCCAACTGCTTAACTCAAAATACAGTCGAGAAAGTAGCTCTGAAGCCGAGAAACGGGATCGGCCATAAGCACTAATGTGAAATTACGTACAATTTTCAAATTTCTTGTACTTTCTAAATTTGCGACCTCGGGCAGCTATGTTACCATCTAGGAACTACACAACATTTGACTTTATAGGCTAGAACTGAAGTCGCGCCAACTGCTCAACTCAAAATACAGTCAAGAAAGTAGCTTTGAAGCCGAGAAACGGCATCGACCATAAACACTACCGTGAAATTACGTACAATTTTCAAATTTCTTGTACTTCCTAACTTTGCTACCTAGGGCAGCTATGTTACCATCTAGGAACCACACAAGATTTGACTTTATAGGCTAGAACTGAAGTCGCGCCAACAGCTTCAATCAAAATACAGTCAGGATAGTAGCTCTGAAGATGAGAACCGGCATTGACCATAAGCACTACCGTGAAATTACATACAATTTTCAAATTTCTTGTACTTGCTAACTTTGCAACCTCGGGCAGCTATGTTACCATCTAGGAACCACACAAGATTTGATTTTATAGGCTAGAACTGAAGTCGCGCCAACTGCTTAACTCAAAATACAGTCGAGAAAGTAGCTCTGAAGCCGAGAAACGGGATCGGCCATAAGCACTAATGTGAAATTACGTACAATTTTCAAATTTCTTGTACTTTCTAAATTTGCGACCTCGGGCAGCTATGTTACCATCTAGGAACTACACAACATTTGACTTTATAGGCTAGAACTGAAGTCGCGCCAACTGCTCAACTCAAAATGCAGTCAAGAAAGTAGCTCTGAAGATGAGAACCGGCATCGACCATAAGCACTAAAGAGAAATTACGTACAATTTTCAAGTTTCTTGTACTTGCTAACTTTGCGACCTCGGGCAGCTATGTTACCATCTGGGAACCACACAAGATTTGACTTTATAGGCTAGAGCTGAAGTCGCGCCAACTGCTTAACTCAAAATACAGTCAAGAAAGTAGCTCTGAAGCCGAGAAACGGCATCGACCATAAGCACTACTGTGAAATTACGTACAATTTTCAAATTTCTTGTACTTCCTAACTTTGCTACCACGGGCAGCTATGTTACCATGGATGAATCACACAAGATTTGACTTTATAGGCTAGAACAGATGTCGCGCCAACTGTTTAGCTCAAAATACAGTCAAGAAAATAGCTCTGAAGCCGAGAACCGGCATCGACCATAAGCACTACCGTGAAATTACGTACACTTTTCAAATTTCTTGTACTTGCTAACTTTGCGACCTCGGGCAGCTATGTTACCATCTAGGAACCACACAAGATTTGACTTTATAGGCTAGAACTGAAGTCGCGCCAACAGCTTCAATCAAAATACAGTCAGGATAGTAGCTCTGAAGATGAGAACCGGCATTGACCATAAGCACTACCGTGAAATTACATACAATTTTCAAATTTCTTGTACTTGCTAACTTTGCAACCTCGGGCAGCTATGTTACCATGGAGGAACCACACAAGATTTGACTTTATAGGCTAGAACTGAAGTCGCGCCAACTGCTTAACTCAAAATACAGTCAAGAAAGTACCTCTGAAGCCGAGAAACGGCATCGACCATAAGCAGTACTGTGAAATTACGTACAATTTTCAAATTTCTTGTACTTGCTAACTTTGCTACCTCGGGCAGCTATGTTACCATGGATGAATCACACAAGATTTGACTTTATAGGCTAGAACTGATGTCGCGCCAACTGTTTAGCTCAAAATACAGTCAAGAAAGTAGCTCTGAAGCCGAGAAACGGCATCGACCATAAGCACTAAAGTGAAATTACGTACAATTTTCAAATTTCTTGTACTTGCTAACTTTGCGACCTCGGGCAGCTATGTTACCATCTGGGAACTGCACAACATTTGACTTTATAGACTAGAGCTGAAGTCGCGCCAACTGCTTAACTCAAAATACAGTCAAGAAAGTAGCTCTGAAGATGAGAACCGGCATCGACCATAAGCACTACCGTGAAATTACGTACAATTTTCAAATTTCTTGTACATGCTAACTTTGCGACCTCGGGCAGCTATGTTATAATGGAGGAACCACACAACATTTTACTTTATAGGCTAGAACTGAAGTCGCGCCAACAGCTTCACTCAAAATACAGTCAAGAAAGTAGCTCTGAAGATGAGAACCGGCATTGACCATAAGCACTACCGTGAAATTACGTACACTTTTCAAATTTCTTGTACTTGCTAACTTTGCGACCTCGGGCAGCTATGTTACCATCTAGGAACCACACAAGATTTGACTTTATAGGCTAGAACTGAAGTCGCGCCAACAGGTTCAATCAAAATACAGTCAGGATAGTAGCTCTGAAGATGAGAACCGGCATTGACCATAAGCACTACCGTGAAATTACATACAATTTTCAAATTTCTTGTACTTGCTAACTTTGCAACCTCGGGCAGCTATGTTACCATGGAGGAACCACACAAGATTTGACTTTATATGCTAGAACTGAAGTCGCGCCAACTGCTTAACTCAAAATACAGTCAAGAAAGTAACTCTGAAGCCGAGAACCGGCATTGACCATAAGCACTACCGTGAAATTACATACAATTTTCAGATTTCTTGTACTCGCTAACTTTGCGACCTCGGGCAGCTATGTTACCATGGAGGAACCACACAACATTTGACTTTATAGGCTAGAATTGAAGTCGCGCCAACTGCTTAACTCAAAATACAGTCAAGAAAGTAGCTCTGAAGATGAGAACCGGCATTGACCATAAGCACTACCGTGAAATTACATACTATTTTCAAATTTCTTGTACTTGCTTACTTTGCTACTTCGGGCAGCTATGTTACCATGGATGAATCACACAAGATTTTACTTTATAGGCTAGAACTGATGTCGCGCCAACTGTTTAGCTCAAAATACAGTCAAGAAAGTAGCTCTGAAGCCGAGAACCGGCATCGACCATAAGCACTACCGTGAAATTACGTACACTTTTCAAATTTCTTGTACTTGCTAACTTTGCGACCTCGGGCAGCTATGTTACCATCTAGGAACCACACAAGATTTGACTTTATAGGCTAGAACTGAAGTCGCGCCAACAGGTTCAATCAAAATACAGTCAGGATAGTAGCTCTGAAGATGAGAACCGGCATTGACCATAAGCACTACCGTGAAATTACATACAATTTTCAAATTTCTTGTACTTGCTAACTTTGCAACCTCGGGCAGCTATGTTACCATGGAGGAACCACACAAGATTTGACTTTATATGCTAGAACTGAAGTCGCGCCAACTGCTTAACTCAAAATACAGTCAAGAAAGTAACTCTGAAGCCGAGAACCGGCATTGACCATAAGCACTACCGTGAAATTACATACAATTTTCAAATTTCTTGTACTTGCTAACTTTGCGACCTCGGGCAGCTATGTTACCATCTGGGAACCACACAAGATTTGACTTTATAGGCTAGAGCTGAAGTCGCGCCAACTGCTTAACTCAAAATACAGTCAAGAAAGTAGCTCTGAAGCCGAGAAACGGCATCGACCATAAGCACTACCGTGAAATTACGTACAATTTTCAGATTTCTTGTACTCGCTAACTTTGCGACCTCGGGCAGCTATGTTACCATGGAGGAACCACACAACATTTGACTTTATAGGCTAGAATTGAAGTCGCGCCAACTGCTTAACTCAAAATACAGTCAAGAAAGTAGCTCTGAAGATGAGAACCGGCATTGACCATAAGCACTACCGTGAAATTACATACTATTTTCAAATTTCTTGTACTTGCTTACTTTGCTACTTCGGGCAGCTATGTTACCATGGATGAATCACACAAGATTTGACTTTATAGGCTAGAACTGATGTCGCGCCAACTGTTTAGCTCAAAATACAGTCAAGAAAGTAGCTCTGAAGCCGAGAAATGGCATCGACCATAAGCACTAAAGTGAAATTACGTACAATTTTCAAATTTCTTGTACTTGCTAACTTTGCGACCTCGGGCAGCTATGTTACCATCTAGGAACTGCACAACATTTGACTTTATAGGCTAGAACTGAAGTCGCGCCAACAGTTTAACTCAAAATGCAGTCAAGAAAGTAGCTCTGAAGTTGAGAACCGGCATCGACCATAAGCACTAAAGTGAAATTACGTACAATTTTCAAATTTCTTGTACTTGCTAACTTTGCGACCTCGGGCAGCTATGTTACCATCTAGGAACCACACAAGATTTGATTTTATAGGCTAGAACTGAAGTCGCGCCAACTGCTTAACTCAAAATACAGTCGAGAAAGTAGCTCTGAAGCCGAGAAACGGGATCGGCCATAAGCACTAATGTGAAATTACGTACAATTTTCAAATTTCTTGTACTTTCTAAATTTGCGACCTGGGGCAGCTATGTTACCATCTAGGAACTGCACAACATTTGACTTTATAGACTAGAGCTGAAGTCGCGCCAACTGCTTAACTCAAAATACACTCAAGAAAGTAGCTTTGAAGCCGAGAAACGGCATCAACCATAAGCACTACCGTGAAATTACGTACAATTTTCAGATTTCTTGTACTCGCTAACTTTGCGACCTCGGGCAGCTATGTTACCATGGAGGAACCACACAACATTTGACTTTATAGGCTAGAACTGAAGTCGCGCCAACTGCTTAACTCAAAATACAGTCAAGAAAGTAGCTCTGAAGCCGAGAAACGGCATCGACCATAAGCACTACCGTGAAATTACGTACAATTTTCAGATTTCTTGTACTCGCTAACTTTGCGACCTCGGGCAGCTATGTTACCATGGAGGAACCACACAACATTTGACTTTATAGGCTAGAACTGAAGTCGCGCCAACTGCTTAACTCAAAATACAGTCGAGAAAGTAGCTCTGAAGCCGAGAAACGGGATCGACCATAAGCACTAATGTGAAATTACCTACAATTTTCAAATTTCTTGTACTTTCTAAATTTGCGACCTCGGGCAGCTATGTTACCATCTAGGAACTACACAACATTTGACTTTATAGGCTAGAACTGAAGTCGCGCCAACTGCTTAACTCAAAATACAGTCAAGAAAGTAGCTCTGAAGCCGAGAAACGGCATCGACCATAAACACGCCGTGAAATTACGTACAATTTTCAAATTTCTTGTACTTGCTAACTTTGCGACCTCGGGCAGCTATGTTACCATGGAGGAACCACACAAGATTTGACTTTATATGCTAGAACTGAAGTCGCGCCAACTGCTTAACTCAAAATACAGTCAAGAAAGTAACTCTGAAGCCGAGAAACGGCATCGACCATAAGCAGTACTGTGAAATTACGTACAATTTTCAAATTTCTTGTACTTGCTAACTTTGCTACCTCGGGCAGCTATGTTACCATGGATGAATCACACAAGATTTGACTTTATAGGCTAGAACTGATGTCGCGCCAACTGTTTAGCTCAAAATACAGTCAAGAAAGTAGCTCTGAAGCCGAGAAACGGCATCGACCATAAGCACTAAAGTGAAATTACGTACAATTTTCAAATTTCTTGTACTTGCTAACTTTGCGACCTCGGGCAGCTATGTTACCATCTGGGAACTGCACAACATTTGACTTTATAGGCTAGAACTGAAGTCGCGCCAACAGCTTCACTTAAAATACAGTCAAGAAAGTAGCTCTGAAGATGAGAACCGGCATTGACCATAAGCACTACCTTGAAATTACATACAATTTTCAAATTTCTTGTACTTGCTAACTTTGCAACCTCGGGCAGCTATGTTACCATGGAGGAGCCACACAAGATTTAACTTTATAGGCTAGAACTGAAGTCGCGCCAACTGCCTAACTCAAAATACAGTCAAGAAAGTAACTCTGAAGCCGAGAAACGGCATCGACCATAAGCACTACTGTGAAAATACGTACAATTTTCAAATTTCTTGTACTTCCTAACTTTGCTACCTCGGGCAGCTATGTTACCATGGATGAATCACACAAGATTTGACTTTGTAGGCTAGAACTGATGTCGCGCCAACTGTTTAGCTCAAAATACAGTCAAGAAAGTAGCTCTGAAGCCGAGAACCGGCATCGACCATAAGCACTCCCGTGAAATTACGTACACTTTTCAAATTTCTTGTACTTGCTAACTTTGCGACCTCGGGCAGCTATGTTACCATGGAGGAACCACATAAGATTTAACTTTATATGCTAGAACTGAAGTCGCGCCAACTGCTTAACTCAAAATACAGTCGAGAAAGTAGCTCTGAAGCCGAGAAACGGGATCGACCATAAGCACTAATGTGAAATTACGTACAATTTTCAAATTTCTTGTACTTTCTAAATTTGCGCCCTCGGGCAGCTATGTTACCATCTAGGAACTACACAACATTTGACTTTATAGGCTAGAACTGAAGTCGCGCCAACTGCTTAACTCAAAATACAGTCAAGAAAGTAGCTCTGAAGATGAGAACCGGCATCGACCATAAGCACTACCGTGAAATTACGTACAATTTTCAAATTTCTTGTACATGCTAACTTTGCGACCTCGGGCAGCTATGTTATAATGGAGGAACCACACAACATTTGACTTTATAGGCTAGAACTGAAGTCGCGCCAACAGCTTAACTCAAAATACAGTCAAGAAAGTAGCTCTGAAGATGAGAACCGCCATCGACCATAAGCACTGCCGTGAAAATACGTACAATTTTCAAATTTCTTGTACTTGCTAACTTTGCAACCTCGGGCAGCTATGTTACCATGGAGGAACCACACAAGATTTGACTTTATAGGCTAGAACTGAAGTCGCGGAAACTGCTCAACTCAAAATACATTCAAGAAAGTAGCTCTGAAGCCGAGAAACGGGATCGACCCTAAACACTACCGTGAAATTACGTACAATTTTCAAATTTCGTGTACTTGCTAACTTTGCGACCTCGGGCAGCAATGTTACCATCTAAGAACTGCACAACATTTGACTTTATAGACTAGAGCTGAAGTCGCGCCAACTGCTTAACTCAAAATACACTCAAGAAAGTAGCTTTGAAGCCGAGAAACGGCATCAACCATAAGCACTACCGTGAAATTACGTACAATTTTCAGATTTCTTGTACTCGCTAACTTTGCGACCTCGGGCAGCTATGTTACCATGGAGGAACCACACAACATTTGACTTTATAGGCTAGAACTGAAGTCGCGCCAACTGCTTAACTCAAAATACAGTCGAGAAAGTAGCTCTGAAGCCGAGAAACGGGATCGACCATAAGCACTAATGTGAAATTACCTACAATTTTCAAATTTCTTGTACTTTCTAAATTTGCGACCTCGGGCAGCTATGTTACCATCTAGGAACTACACAACATTTGACTTTATAGGCTAGAACTGAAGTCGCGCCAACTGCTTAACTCAAAATACAGTCAAGAAAGTAGCTCTGAAGCCGAGAAACGGCATCGACCATAAACACACCGTGAAATTACGTACAATTTTCAAATTTCTTGTACTTGCTAACTTTGCGACCTCGGGCAGCTATGTTACCATGGAGGAACCACACAAGATTTGACTTTATATGCTAGAACTGAAGTCGCGCCAACTGCTTAACTCAAAATACAGTCGAGAAAGTAGCTCTGAAGCCGAGAAACGGGATCGACCATAAGCACTAAAGTGAAATTACGTACAATTTTCAAATTTCTTGTGCTTGCTAACTTTGCGACCTCGGGCAGCTATGTTACCATCTAGGAACTGCACAACATTTGACTTTATAGGCTAGAACTGAAGTCGCGCCAACAGTTTAACTCAAAATGCAGTCAAGAAAGTAGCTCTGAAGATGAGAACCGGCATCGACCATAAGCACTAAAGTGAAATTACGTACAATTTTCAAATTTCTTGTACTTGCTAACTTTGCGACCTCGGGCAGCTATGTTACCATCTAGGAACCACACAAGATTTGACTTTATAGGCTAGAGCTGAAGTCGCGCCAACTGCTTAACCCAAAATACAGTCAAGAAAGTAGCTCTGAAGATGAGAACCGGCATCGACCATAAGCACTACCGTGAAATTACGTACAATTTTCAAATTTCTTGTACATGCTAACTTTGCGACCTCGGGCAGCTATGTTATAATGGAGGAACCACACAACACTTGACTTTATAGGCTAGAACTGAAGTCGCGCCAACAGCTTCAATCAAAATACAGTCAAGAAAGTAGCTCTGAAGATGAGAACCGGCATTGACCATAAGCACTACCGTGAAATTACATACAATTTTCAAATTTCTTGTACTTGCTAACTTTGCAACCTCGGGCAGCTATGTTACCATGGAGGAACCACACAAGATTTGACTTTATAGGCTAGAACTGAAGTCGCGCCAACTGCTTAACTCAAAATACAGTCAAGAAAGTAACTCTGAAGCCGAGAAACGGCATCGACCATAAGCAGTACTGTGAAATTACGTACAATTTTCAAATTTCTTGTACTTGCTAACTTTGCTACCTCGGGCAGCTATGTAACCATGGATGAATCACACAAGATTTGACTTTATAGGCTAGAACTGATGTCGCGCCAACTGTTTAGCTCAAAATACAATCAAGAAAGTAGCTCTGAAGCCGAGACACGGCATCGACCATAAGCACTAAAGTGAAATTACGTACAATTTTCAAATTTCTTGTACTTGCTAACTTTGCGACCTCGGGCAGCTATGTTACCATCTGGGAACTGCACAACATTTGACTTTATAGACTAGAGCTGAAGTCGCGCCAACTGCTTAACTCAAAATGCAGTCAAGAAAGTAGCTCTGAAGATGGGAACCGGCATCGACCATAAGCACTACCGTGAAATTGCGTACAATTTTCAAATTTCTTGTACATGCTAACTTTGCGACCTCGGGCAGCTATGTTATAATGGAGGAACCACACAACATTTGACTTTATAGGCTAGAACTGAAGTCGCGCCAACAGCTTCACTCAAAATGCAGTCAAGAAAGTAGCTCTGAAGATGAGAACCGGCATTGACCATAATCACTACCGTGAAATTACATACAATTTTGAAATTTCTTGTACTTGCTAACTTTGCAACCTCGGGCAGCTATGTTACCATGGAGGAACCACACAAGATTTGACTTTATAGGCTAGAACTGAAGTCGCGCCAACTGCTTAACTCAAAATACAGTCAAGAAAGTAACTCTGAAGCCGAGAAACGGCATCGACCATAAGCAGTACTGTGAAATTACGTACAATTTTCAAATTTCTTGTACTTGCTAACTTTGCTACCTCGGGCAGCTATGTTACCATGGATGAATCACACAAGATTTGACTTTATAGGCTAGAACTGATGTGGCGCCAACTGTTTAGCTCAAAATACAGTCAAGAAAGTAGCTCTGAAGCCGAGAAACGGCATCGACCATAAGCACTAAAGTGAAATTACGTACAATTTTCAAATTTCTTGTACTTGCTAACTTTGCGACCTCGGGCAGCTATGTTACCATCTGGGAACTGCACAACATTTGACTTTATAGACTAGAGCTGAAGTCGCGCCAACTGCTTAACTCAAAATACAGTCAAGAAAGTAGCTCTGAAGATGAGAACCGGCATCGACCATAAGCACTACCGTGAAATTACGTACAATTTTCAAATTTCTTGTACATGCTAATTTTGCGACCTCGGGCAGCAATGTTATAATGGAGGAACCACACAACATTTTACTTTATAGGCTAGAACTGAAGTCGCGCCAACAGCTTCACTCAAAATACAGTCAAGAAAGTAGCTCTGAAGATGAGAACCGGCATTGACCATAAGCACTACCGTGAAATTACATACAATTTTCAAATTTCTTGTACTTGCTAACTTTGCAACCTCGGGCAGCTATGTTACCATGGAGGAGCCACACAAGATTTGACTTTATAGGCTAGAACTGAAGTCGCGCCAACTGCTTAACTCAAAATACAGTCAAGAAAGTAACTCTGAAGCCGAGAAACGGCATCGACCATAAGCACTACCGTGAAATTACGTACAATTTTCAAATTTCTTGTACTTGCTAACTTTGCTACCTCGGGCAGCTATATTACCATGGATGAATCACACAAGATTTGACTTTATAGGCTAGAACTGATGTCGCGCCAACTGTTTAGCTCAAAATACAGTCAAGAAAGTAGCTCTGAAGCCGAGAACCGGCATCGACCATAAGCACTACCGTGAAATTGCGTACAATTTTCAAATTTCTTGTACTTGCTAACTTTGCGACCTCGGGCAGCTATGTTACCATGGAGGAACCACATAAGATTTGACTTTATGTGCTAGAACTGAAGTCGCGCCAACTGCTTAACTCAAAATACAGTCGAGAAAGTAGCTCTGAAGCCGAGAAACGGGATCGACCATAAGCACTAAAGTGAAATTACGTACAATTTTCAAATTTCTTGTACTTGCTAACTTTGCGACCTCGAGCAGCTATGTTACCATCTAGGAACTGCACAACATTTGACTTTATAGGCTAGAACTGAAGTCGCGCCAACAGCTTAACTCAAAATGCAGTCAAGAAAGCAGCTCTGAAGATGAGAAACGGGATCGACCATAAGCACTAATGTGAAATTACGTACAATTTTCAAATTTCTTGTACCTAACTTTGCGACCTCGGGCAGCTATGTTACCATCTAGGAACTGCACAACATTTGACTTTATAGGCTAGAACTGAAGTCGCGCCAACTGCTTAACTCAAAATACAGTCGAGAAAGTAGCTCTGAAGCCGAGAAACGGGATCGACCATAAGCACTAATGTGAAATTACGTACAATTTTCAAATTTCTTGTACTTGCTAACTTTGCGACCTCGGGCAGCTATGTTACCATCTAGGAACTACACAACATTTGACTTTATAGGCTAGAACTGAAGTCGCGCCAACTGCTTAACTCAAAATACAGTCGAGAAAGTAGCTCTGAAGCCGAGAAACGGCATCGACCATAAGCACTAAAGTGAAATTACGTACAATTTTCAAATTTCTTGTACTTGCTAACTTTCCGACCTCGGGCAGCTATGTTACCATCTAGGAACTGCACAACATTTGACTTTATAGGCTAGAACTGAAGTCGCGCCAACTGCTTAACTCAAAATACAGTCAAGAAAGTAACTCTGAAGCCGAGAAACGGCATCGACCATAAGCAGTACTGTGAAATTACGTACAATTTTCAAATTTCTTGTACTTGCTAACTTTGCTACCTCGGACAGCTATGTTACCATGCATGAATCACACAAGATTTGACTTTATAGGCTAGAACTGATGTCGCGCCAACTGTTTAGCTCAAAATACAGTCAAGAAAGTAGCTCTGAAGCCGAGAAACGGCATCGACCATAAGCACTAAAGTGAAATTACGTACAATTTTCAAATTTCTTGTACTTGCTAACTTTGCGACCTCGGGCAGCTATGTTACCATCTAGGAACTGCACAACATTTGACTTTATAGGCTAGAACTGAAGTCGCGCCAACAGCTTAACTCAAAATGCAGTCAAGAAAGTAGCTCTGAAGATGAGAACCGGCATCGACCATAAGCACTAAAGTGAAATTACGTACAATTTTCAAATTTCTTGTACTTGCTAACTTTGCGACCTCGGGCAGCTATGTTACCATCTAGGAACTGCACAACATTTGACTTTATAGGCTAGAACTGAAGTCGCGCCAACAGCTTAACTCAAAATGCAGTCAAGAAAGTAGCTCTGAAGATGAGAGCCGGCATCGACCATAAGCACTAAAGTGAAATTACGTACAATTTTCAAATTTCTTGTATTTGCTAACTTTGCGACCTCGGGCAGCTATGTTACCATCTAGGAACCACACAAGATTTGACTTTATAGGCTAGAACTGAAGTCGCGCCAACTGCTTAACTCAAAATACAGTCAAGAAAGTAGCTCTGAAGCCGAGAAACGGCATCGACCATAAGCACTACTGTGAAATTACGTACAATTTTCAAATTTCTTGTACTTGCTAACTTTGCTACCTCGGGCAGCCATGTTACCATGGATGAATCACACAAGATTTGACTTTATAGGCTAGAACTGATGTCGCGCCAACTGTTTAGCTCAAAATACAGTCAAGAAAGTAGCTCTGAAGCCGAGAAACGGCATCGACCATAAGCAGTACTGTGAAATTACGTACAATTTTCAAATTTCTTGTACTTGCTAACTTTGCGACCTCCGGCAGCTATGTTACCATCTAGGAACCACACAAGACTTGACTTTATAGGCTAGAACTGAAGTCGCGCCAACTGCTTAACTCAAAATACAGTCAAGAAAGTAGCTCTGAAGCCGAGAAACGGCATCGACCATAAGCACTAAAGTGAAATTACGTACAATTTTCAAATTTCTTGTACTTGCTAACTTTGCGACCTCGGGCAGGTATGTTACCATGGAGGAACCACATAAGATTTGACTTTATGTGCTAGAACTGAAGTCGCGCCAACTGCTTAACTCAAAATACAGTCGAGAAAGTAGCTCTGAAGCCGAGAAACAGCATCGACCATAAGCACTAAAGTGAAACTACGTACAATTTTCAAATTTCTTGTACTTGCTAAATTTGCGACCTCGGGCAGCTATGTTACCATCTAGGAACTGCACAACATTTGACTCTATAGGCTAGAACTGAAGTCGCGCCAACTGCTTAACTCAAAATACAGTCAAGAAAGTAACTCTGAAGCCGAGAAACGGCATCGACCATAAGCACTACTGTGAAATTACGTACAATTTTCAAATTTCTTGTACTTGCTAACTTTGCTACCTCGGGCAGCTATGTTACCATGGATGAATCACACAAGATTTGACTTTATATGCTAGAACTGAAGCCGCGCTAACTGCCTAACTCAAAATACAGTCAAGAAAGTAGCTCTGAAGCCGAGAAACGGCATCGACCATAAGCACTACCGTGAAATTACGTACAATTTTCAGATTTCTTGTACTCGCTAACTTTGCGACCTCGGGCAGCTATGTTACCATGGAGGAACCACACAACATTTGACTTTATAGGCTAGAACTGAAGTCGCGCCAACAGTTTAACTCAAAATGCAGTCAAGAAAGTAGCTCTGAAGATGAGAACCGGCATCGACCATAAGCACTAAAGTGAAATTACGTACAATTTTCAAATTTCTTGTACTTGCTAACTTTGCGACCTCGGGCAGCTATGTTACCATCTAGGAACCACACAAGATTTGACTTTATAGGCTAGAGCTGAAGCCGCGCCAACTGCTTAACTCAAAATACAGTCAAGAAAGTAGCTCTGAAGATGAGAACCGGCATTGACCATAAGCACTACCGTGAAATTACATACAATTTTCAAATTTCTTGTACTTGCTAACTTTGCGACCTCGGGCAGCTATGTTACCATGGAGGAACCACACAAGATTTGCCTTTATAGGCTAGAACTGAAGTCGCGCCAACTGCTTAACCCAAAATACAGTCAAGAAAGTAACTCTGAAGCCGAGAAACGGCATCGACCATAAGCAGTACTGTGAAATTACGTACAATTTTCAAATTTCTTGTACTTGCTAACTTTGCGACCTCCGGCAGCTATGTTACCATCTAGGAACCACACAAGACTTGACTTTATAGGCTAGAACTGAAGTCGCGCCAACTGCTTAACTCAAAATACAGTCAAGAAAGTAGCTCTGAAGCCGAGAAACGGCATCGACCATAAGCACTAAAGTGAAATTACGTACAATTTTCAAATTTCTTGTACTTGCTAACTTTGCGACCTCGGGCAGCTATGTTACCATGGGGGAATCACACAAGATTTGCCTTTATAGGCTAGAACTGAAGTCGCGCCAACTGCTTAACCCAAAATACAGTCAAGAAAGTAACTCTGAAGCCGAGAAACGGCATCGACCATAAGCAGTACTGTGAAATTATGTACAATTTTCAAATTTCTTGTACTTGCTAACTTTGCTACCTCGGGCAGCTATGTTACCATGGATGAATCACACAAGATTTGACTTTATAGGCTAGAACTGATGTCGCGCCAACTGTTTAGCTCAAAATACAGTCAAGAAAGTAGCTCTGAAGCCGAGACACGGCATCGACCATAAGCACTAAAGTGAAATTACGTACAATTTTCAAATTTCTTGTACTTGCTAACTTTGCGACCTCGGGCAGCTATGTTACCATCTGGGAACTGCACAACATTTGACTTTATAGACTAGAGCTGAAGTCGCGCCAACTGCTTAACTCAAAATACAGTCAAGAAAGTAGCTCTAAAGATGAGAACCGGCATCGACCATAAGCACTACCGTGAAATTACGAACAATTTTCAAATTTCTTGTACACGCTAACTTAGCGACCTCGGGCAGCTATGTTATAATGGAGGAACCACACAACATTTTACTTTATAGGCTAGAACTGAAGTCGCGCCAACAGCTTCACTCAAAATACAGTCAAGAAAGTAGCTCTGAAGATGAGAACCGGCATCGACCATAAGCACTACCGTGAAATTACATACAATTTTCAAATTTCTTGTACTTGCTAACTTTGCAACCTCGGGCAGCTATGTTACCATGGAGGAACCACACAAGATTTGACTTTATAGGCTAGAACTGAAGTCGCGCCAACTGCTTAACTCAAAATACAGTCAAGAAAGTAACTCTGAAGCCGAGAAACGGCATCGACCATAAGCACTACTGTGAAATTACGTACAATTTTCAAATTTCTTGTACTTGCTAACTTTGCTACCTCGGGCAGCTATGTTACCATGGATGAATCACACAAGATTTGACTTTATATGCTAGAACTGAAGCCGCGCTAACTGCCTAACTCAAAATACAGTCAAGAAAGTAGCTCTGAAGCCGAGAAACGGCATCGACCATAAGCACTACCGTGAAATTACGTACAATTTTCAGATTTCTTGTACTCGCTAACTTTGCGACCTCGGGCAGCTATGTTACCATGGAGGAACCACACAACATTTGACTTTATAGGCTAGAATTGAAGTCGCGCCAACTGCTTAACTCAAAATACAGTCAAGAAAGTAGCTCTGAAGATGAGAACCGGCATCGACCATAAGCACTAAAGTGAAATTACGTACAATTTTCAAATTTCTTGTACATGCTAACTTTGCGACCTCGGGCAGCTGTGTTATAATGGAGGAACCACACAACATTTGACTTTATAGGCTAGAACTGAAGTCGCGCCAACAGCTTCACTCAAAATACAGTCAAGAAAGTAGCTCTGAAGATGAGAACCGGCATTGACCATAAGCACTACCGTGAAATTATATACTATTTTCAAATTTCTTGTACTTGCTAACTTTGCTACCTCGGGCAGCTATGTTACCATGGATGAATCACACAAGATTTGACTTTATAGGCTAGAACTGATGTCGCGCCAACTGTTTAGCTCAAAATACAGTCAAGAAAGTAGCTCTGAAGCCGAGAAATGGCATCGACCATAAGCACTAAAGTGAAATTACGTACAATTTTCAAATTTCTTGTACTTGCTAACTTTGCGACCTCGGGCAGCTATGTTACCATCTAGGAACCACACAAGATTTGACCTTATAGGCTAGAACTGAAGTCGCGCCAACAGCTTCAATCGAAATACAGTCAAGAAAGTAGCTCTGAAGATGAGAACCGGCATTGACCATAAGCACTACCGTGAAATTACATACAATTTTCAAATTTCTTGTACTTGCTAATTTTGCGACCTCGGGCAGCTATGTTACCATCTAGGAACTGCACAACATTTGACTTTATAGGCTAGAACTGAAGTCGCGCCAACAGTTTAACTCAAAATGCAGTCAAGAAAGTAGCTCTGAAGATGAGAACCGGCATCGACCATAAGCACTAAAGTGAAATTACGTACAATTTTCAAATTTCTTGTACTTGCTAACTTTGCGACCTCGGGCAGCTATGTTACCATCTAGGAACCACACAAGATTTGACTTTATAGGCTAGAGCTGAAGCCGCGCCAACTGCTTAACTCAAAATACAGTCAAGAAAGTAGCTCTGAAGATGAGAACCGGCATTGACCATAAGCACTACCGTGAAATTACATACAATTTTCAAATTTCTTGTACTTGCTAACTTTGCGACCTCGGGCAGCTATGTTACCATGGAGGAACCACACAAGATTTGCCTTTATAGGCTAGAACTGAAGTCGCGCCAACTGCTTAACCCAAAATACAGTCAAGAAAGTAACTCTGAAGCCGAGAAACGGCATCGACCATAAGCAGTACTGTGAAATTACGTACAATTTTCAAATTTCTTGTACTTGCTAACTTTGCGACTTCCGGCAGCTATGTTACCATCTAGGAACCACACAAGACTTGACTTTATAGGCTAGAACTGAAGTCGCGCCAACTGCTTAACTCAAAATACAGTCAAGAAAGTAGCTCTGAAGCCGAGAAACGGCATCGACCATAAGCACTAAAGTGAAATTACGTACAATTTTCAAATTTCTTGTACTTGCTAACTTTGCGACCTCGGGCAGCTATGTTACCATGGAGGAACCACACAAGATTTGCCTTTATAGGCTAGAACTGAAGTCGCGCCAACTGCTTAACCCAAAATACAGTCAAGAAAGTAACTCTGAAGCCGAGAAACGGCATCGACCATAAGCAGTACTGTGAAATTATGTACAATTTTCAAATTTCTTGTACTTGCTAACTTTGCTACCTCGGGCAGCTATGTTACCATGGATGAATCACACAAGATTTGACTTTATAGGCTAGAACTGATGTCGCGCCAACTGTTTAGCTCAAAATACAGTCAAGAAAGTAGCTCTGAAGCCGAGACACGGCATCGACCATAAGCACTAAAGTGAAATTACGTACAATTTTCAAATTTCTTGTACTTGCTAACTTTGCGACCTCGGGCAGCTATGTTACCATCTGGGAACTGCACAACATTTGACTTTATAGACTAGAGCTGAAGTCGCGCCAACTGCTTAACTCAAAATACAGTCAAGAAAGTAACTCTGAAGCCGAGAAACGGCATCGACCATAAGCAGTACTGTGAAATTACGTACAATTTTCAAATTTCTTGTACTTGCTAACTTTGCTACCTCGGGCAGCTATGTTACCATGGAGGAACCACACAAGATTTGACTTTATAGGCTAGAACTGAAGTCGCGCCAACTGCTTAACTCAAAATACAGTCAAGAAAGTAACTCTGAAGCCGAGAAACGGCATCGACCATAAGCAGTACTGTGAAATTACGTACAATTTTCAAATTTCTTGTACTTGCTAACTTTGCTACCTCGGGCAGCTATGTTACCATGGATGAATCACACAAGATTTGACTTTATAGGCTAGAACTGATGTCGCGCCAACAGCTTCACTCAAAATACAGTCAAGAAAGTAGCTCTGAAGATGAGAACCGGCATCGACCATAAGCACTACCGTGAAATTACGTACAATTTTCAAATTTCTTGTACATGCTAACTTTGCGACCTCGGGCAGCTATGTTATAATGGAGGAACCACACAACATTTTACTTTATAGGCTAGAACTGAAGTCGCGCTAACAGCTTCACTCAAAATACAGTCAAGAAAGTAGCTCTGAAGATGAGAACCGGCATTGACCATAAGCACTACCGTGAAATTACATACAATTTTCAAATTTCTTGTACTTGCTAATTTTGCAACCTCGGGCAGCTATGTTACCATGGAGGAGCCACACAAGATTTAACTTTATAGGCTAGAACTGAAGTCGCGCCAACTGCTTAACTCAAAATACAGTCAAGAAAGTAACTCTGAAGCCGAGAAACGTCATCGACCATAAGCACTACTGTGAAATTACGTACAATTTTCAAATTTCTTGTACTTCCTAACTTTGCTACCTCGGGCAGCTATGTTACCATGGATGAATCACACAAGATTTGACTTTATAGGCTAGAACTGATGTCGCGCCAACTGTTTAGCTCAAAATACAGTCAAGAAAGTAGCTCTGAAGCCGAGAACCGGCATCGACCATAAGCACTACCGTGAAATTACGTACACTTTTCAAATTTCTTGTACTTGCTAACTTTGCGACCTCGGGCAGCTATGTTACCATCTAGGAACCACACAAGATTTGACTTTATAGGCTAGAACTGAAGTCGCGCCAACTGCTTAACTCAAAATACAGTCAAGAAAGTAGCTCTGAAGCCGAGAAACGGCATCGACCATAAACACTACCGTGAAATTACGTACAATTTTCAAATTTCTTGTACTTGCTTACTTTGCGACCTCGGGCAGCTATGTTACCATGGAGGAACCACATAAGATTTAACTTTATATGCTAGAACTGAAGTCGCGCCAACTGCTTAACTCAAAATACAGTCGAGAAAGTAGCTCTGAAGCCGAGAAACGGGATCGACCATAAGCACTAATGTGAAATTACGTACAATTTTCAAATTTCTTGTACATACTTTCTAAATTTGCGCCCTCGGGCAGCTATGTTACCATCTAGGAACTACACAACATTTGACTTTATAGGCTAGAACTGAAGTCGCGCCAACTGCTTAACTCAAAATACAGTCAAGAAAGTAGCTCTGAAGATGAGAACCGGCATCGACCATAAGCACTACCGTGAAATTACGTACAATTTTCAAATTTCTTGTACATGCTAACTTTGCGACCTCGGGCAGCTATGTTATAATGGAGGAACCACACAACATTTGACTTTATAGGCTAGAACTGAAGTCGCGCCAACAGCTTAACTCAAAATACAGTCAAGAAAGTAGCTCTGAAGATGAGAACCGCCATCGACCATAAGCACTGCCGTGAAAATACGTACAATTTTCAAATTTCTTGTACTTGCTAACTTTGCAACCTCGGGCAGCTATGTTACCATGGAGGAACCACACAAGATTTGACTTTATAGGCTAGAACTGAAGTCGCGGAAACTGCTTAACTCAAAATACATTCAAGAAAGTAGCTCTGAAGCCGAGAAACGGGATCGACCCTAAACACTACCGTGAAATTACGTACAATTTTCAAATTTCGTGTACTTGCTAACTTTGCGACCTCGGGCAGCTATGTTACCATCTAAGAACTGCACAACATTTGACTTTATAGACTAGAGCTGAAGTCGCGCCAACTGCTTAACTCAAAATACACTCAAGAAAGTAGCTTTGAAGCCGAGAAACGGCATCAACCATAAGCACTACCGTGAAATTACGTACAATTTTCAGATTTCTTGTACTCGCTAACTTTGCGACCTCGGGCAGCTATGTTACCATGGAGGAACCACACAACATTTGACTTTATAGGCTAGAACTGAAGTCGCGCCAACTGCTTAACTCAAAATACAGTCGAGAAAGTAGCTCTGAAGCCGAGAAACGGGATCGACCGCACTAATGTGAAATTACCTACAATTTTCAAATTTCTTGTACTTTCTAAATTTGCGACCTCGGGCAGCTATGTTACCATCTAGGAACTACACAACATTTGACTTTATAGGCTAGAACTGAAGTCGCGCCAACTGCCTAACTCAAAATACAGTCAAGAAAGTAGCTCTGAAGCCGAGAAACGGCATCGACCATAAACACGCCGTGAAATTACGTACAATTTTCAAATTTCTTGTACTTGCTAACTTTGCGACCTCGGGCAGCTATGTTACCATGGAGGAACCACACAAGATTTGACTTTATATGCTAGAACTGAAGTCGCGCCAACTGCTTAACTCAAAATACAGTCGAGAAAGTAGCTCTGAAGCCGAGAAACGGGATCGACCATAAGCACTAATGTGAAATTACCTACAATTTTCAAATTTCTTGTACTTTCTAAATTTGCGACCTCGGGCAGCTATGTTACCATCTAGGAACTACACAACATTTGACTTTATAGGCTAGAACTGAAGTCGCGCCAACTGCTTCACTCAAAATACAGTCAAGAAAGTAGCTCTGAAGATGAGAACCGGCATTGACCATAAGCACTACCGTGAAATTACATACAATTTTCAAATTTCTTGTACTTGCTAACTTTGCGACCTCGGGCAGCTATGTTACCATCTAGGAACCACACAAGATTTGACTTTATAGGCTAGAACTGAAGCCGCGCCAACAGCTTCAATCAAAATACAGACAGGATAGTAGTTCTGAAGATGAGAACCGGCATTGACCATAAGCACTACCGTGAAATTACATACAATTTTCAAATTTCTTGTACTTGCTAACTTTGCAACCTCGGGCAGCTATGTTACCATGGAGGAACCACACAAGATTTGACTTTATAGGCTAGAACTGAAGTCGCGCCAACTGCTTAACTCAAAATACAGTCAAGAAAGTAACTCTGAAGCCGAGAAACGGCATCGACCATAAGCAGTACTGTGAAATTACGTACAATTTTCAAATTTCTTGTACTTGCTAACTTTGCTACCTCGGGCAGCTATGTTACCATGGATGAATCACACAAGATTTGACTTTATAGGCTAGAACTGATGTCGCGCCAACTGTTTAGTTCAAAATACAGTCAAGAAAGTAGCTCTGAAGCCGAGAAACGGCATCGACCATAAGCACTAAAGTGAAATTACGTACAATTTTCAAATTTCTTGTACTTGCTAACTTTGCGACCTCGGGCAGCTATGTTACCATCTGGGAACTGCACAACATTTGACTTTATAGACTAGAGCTGAAGTCGCGCCAACTGCTTAACTCAAAATACAGTCAAGAAAGTAGCTCTGAAGATGAGAACCGGCATCGACCATAAGCACTACCGTGAAATTACGTACAATTTTCAAATTTCTTGTACATGCTAATTTTGCGACCTCGGGCAGCTATGTTATAATGGAGGAACCACACAACATTTTACTTTATAGGCTAGAACTGAAGTCGCGCCAACAGCTTCACTCAAAATACAGTCAAGAAAGTAGCTCTGAAGATGAGAACCGGCATTGACCATAAGCACTACCGTGAAATTACATACAATTTTCAAATTTCTTGTACTTGCTAACTTTGCAACCTCGGGCAGCTATGTTACCATGGAGGAGCCACACAAGATTTAACTTTATAGGCTAGAACTGAAGTCGCGCCAACTGCTTAACTCAAAATACAGTCAAGAAAGTAACTCTGAAGCCGAGAAACGGCATCGACCATAAGCACTACTGTGAAATTACGTACAATTTTCAAATTTCTTGTACTTCCTAACTTTGCTACCTAGGGCAGCTATGTTACCATGGATGAATCACACAAGATTTGACTTTATAGGCTAGAACTGATGTCGCGCCAACTGTTTAGCTCAAAATACAGTCAAGAAAGTAGCTCTGAAGCCGAGAACCGGCATCGACCATAAGCACTACCGTGAAATTACGTACAATTTTCAAATTTCTTGTACTTGCTAACTTTGCGACCTCGGGCAGCTATGTTACCATGGAGGAACCACATAAGATTTAACTTTATATGCTAGAACTGAAGTCGCGCCAACTGCTTGACTCAAAATACAGTCGAGAAAGTAGCTCTGAAGCCGAGAAACGGGATCGACCATAAGCACTAATGTGAAATTACGTACAATTTTCAAATTTCTTGTACTTTCTAAATTTGCGCCCTCGGGCAGCTATGTTACCATCTAGGAACTACACAACATTTGACTTTATAGGCTAGAACTGAAGTCGCGCCAACAGTTTAACTCAAAATGCAGTCAAGAAAGTAGCTCTGAAGATGAGAACCGGCATCGACCATAAGCACTAAAGAGAAATTACGTACAATTTTCAAATTTCTTGTACTTGCTAACTTTGCGACCTCGGGCAGCTATGTTACCATCTGGGAACCACACAAGATTTGACTTTATAGGCTAGAGCTGAAGTCGCGCCAACTGCTTAACTCAAAATACAGTCAAGAAAGTAGCTCTGAAGCCGAGAAACGGCATCGACCATAAGCACTACTGTGAAATTACGTACAATTTTCAAATTTCTTGTACTTCCTAACTTTGCTACCTCGGGCAGCTATGTTACCATGGATGAATCACACAAGATTTGACTTTATAGGCTAGAACAGATGTCGCGCCAACTGTTTAGCTCAAAATACAGTCAAGAAAATAGCTCTGAAGCCGAGAACCGGCATCGACCATAAGCACTACCGTGAAATTACGTACACTTTTCAAATTTCTTGTACTTGCTAACTTTGCGACCTCGGGCAGCTATGTTACCATCTAGGAACCACACAAGATTTGACTTTATAGGCTAGAACTGAAGTCGCGCCAACAGCTTCAATCAAAATACAGTCAGGATAGTAGCTCTGAAGATGAGAACCGGCATTGACCATAAGCACTACCGTGAAATTACATACAATTTTCAAATTTCTTGTACTTGCTAACTTTGCAACCTCGGGCAGCTATGTTACCATGGAGGAACCACACAAGATTTGACTTTATAGGCTAGAACTGAAGTCGCGCCAACTGCTTAACTCAAAATACAGTCAAGAAAGTAACTCTGAAGCCGAGAAACGGCATCGACCATAAGCAGTACTGTGAAATTACGTACAATTTTCAAATTTCTTGTACTTGCTAACTTTGCTACCTCGGGCAGCTATGTTACCATGGATGAATCACACAAGATTTGACTTTATAGGCTAGAACTGATGTCGCGCCAACTGTTTAGCTCAAAATACAGTCAAGAAAGTAGCTCTGAAGCCGAGAAACGGCATCGACCATAAGCACTAAAGTGAAATTACGTACAATTTTCAAATTTCTTGTACTTGCTAACTTTGCGACCTCGGGCAGCTATGTTACCATCTGGGAACTGCACAACATTTGACTTTATAGACTAGAGCTGAAGTCGCGCCAACTGCTTAACTCAAAATACAGTCAAGAAAGTAGCTCTGAAGATGAGAACCGGCATCGACCATAAGCACTACCGTGAAATTACGTACAATTTTCAAATTTCTTGTACATGCTAACTTTGCGACCTCGGGCAGCTATGTTATAATGGAGGAACCACACAACATTTTACTTTATAGGCTAGAACTGAAGTCGCGCCAACAGCTTCACTCAAAATACAGTCAAGAAAGTAGCTCTGAAGATGAGAACCGGCATTGACCATAAGCACTACCATGAAATTACATACAATTTTCAAATTTCTTGTACTTGCTAACTTTGCAACCTCGGGCAGCTATGTTACCATGGATGAATCACACAAGATTTTACTTTATAGGCTAGAACTGATGTCGCGCCAACTGTTTAGCTCAAAATACAGTCAAGAAAGTAGCTCTGAAGCCGAGAACCGGCATCGACCATAAGCACTACCGTGAAATTACGTACACTTTTCAAATTTCTTGTACTTGCTAACTTTGCGACCTCGGGCAGCTATGTTACCATCTAAGAACCACACAAGATTTGACTTTATAGGCTAGAACTGAAGTCACGCCAACAGCTTCACTCAAAATACAGTCAAGAAAGTAGCTCTGAAGATGAGAACCGGCATTGACCATAAGCACTACCGTGAAATTACATACAATTTTCAAATTTCTTGTACTTGCTAACTTTGCAACCTCGGGCAGCTATGTTACCATGGAGGAGCCACACAAGATTTAACTTTATAGGCTAGAACTGAAGTCGCGCCAACTGCTTAACTCAAAATACAGTCAAGAAAGTAACTCTGAAGCCGAGAAACGGCATCGACCATAAGCACTACTGTGAAATTACGTACAATTTTCAAATTTCTTGTACTTCCTAACTTTGCTACCTAGGGCAGCTATGTTACCATGGATGAATCACACAAGATTTGACTTTATAGGCTAGAACTGATGTCGCGCCAACTGTTTAGCTCAAAATACAGTCAAGAAAGTAGCTCTGAAGCCGAGAACCGGCATCGACCATAAGCACTACCGTGAAATTACGTACAATTTTCAAATTTCTTGTACTTGCTAACTTTGCGACCTCGGGCAGCTATGTTACCATGGAGGAACCACATAAGATTTAACTTTATATGCTAGAACTGAAGTCGCGCCAACTGCTTGACTCAAAATACAGTCGAGAAAGTAGCTCTGAAGCCGAGAAACGGGATCGACCATAAGCACTAATGTGAAATTACGTACAATTTTCAAATTTCTTGTACTTTCTAAATTTGCGCCCTCGGGCAGCTATGTTACCATCTAGGAACTACACAACATTTGACTTTATAGGCTAGAACTGAAGTCGCGCCAACAGTTTAACTCAAAATGCAGTCAAGAAAGTAGCTCTGAAGATGAGAACCGGCATCGACCATAAGCACTAAAGAGAAATTACGTACAATTTTCAAATTTCTTGTACTTGCTAACTTTGCGACCTCGGGCAGCTATGTTACCATCTGGGAACCACACAAGATTTGACTTTATAGGCTAGAGCTGAAGTCGCGCCAACTGCTTAACTCAAAATACAGTCAAGAAAGTAGCTCTGAAGCCGAGAAACGGCATCGACCATAAGCACTACTGTGAAATTACGTACAATTTTCAAATTTCTTGTACTTCCTAACTTTGCTACCTCGGGCAGCTATGTTACCATGGATGAATCACACAAGATTTGACTTTATAGGCTAGAACAGATGTCGCGCCAACTGTTTAGCTCAAAATACAGTCAAGAAAATAGCTCTGAAGCCGAGAACCGGCATCGACCATAAGCACTACCGTGAAATTACGTACACTTTTCAAATTTCTTGTACTTGCTAACTTTGCGACCTCGGGCAGCTATGTTGCCATCTAGGAACCACACAAGATTTGACTTTATAGGCTAGAATTGAAGTCGCGCCAACAGCTTCAATCAAAATACAGTCAGGATAGTAGCTCTGAAGATGAGAACCGGCATTGACCATAAGCACTACCGTGAAATTACATACAATTTTCAAATTTCTTGTACTTGCTAACTTTGCAACCTCGGGCAGCTATGTTACCATGGAGGAACCACACAAGATTTGACTTTATAGGCTAGAACTGAAGTCGCGCCAACTGCTTAACTCAAAATACAGTCAAGAAAGTAACTCTGAAGCCGAGAAACGGCATCGACCATAAGCAGTACTGTGAAATTACGTACAATTTTCAAATTTCTTGTACTTGCTAACTTTGCTACCTCGGGCAGCTATGTTACCATGGATGAATCACACAAGATTTGACTTTATAGGCTAGAACTGATGTCGCGCCAACTGTTTAGCTCAAAATACAGTCAAGAAAGTAGCTCTGAAGCCGAGAAACGGCATCGACCATAAGCACTAAAGTGAAATTACGTACAATTTTCAAATTTCTTGTACTTGCTAACTTTGCGACCTCGGGCAGCTATGTTACCATCTGGGAACTGCACAACATTTGACTTTATAGACTAGAGCTGAAGTCGCGCCAACTGCTTAACTCAAAATACAGTCAAGAAAGTAGCTCTGAAGATGAGAACCGGCATCGACCATAAGCACTACCGTGAAATTACGTACAATTTTCAAATTTCTTGTACATGCTAACTTTGCGACCTCGGGCAGCTATGTTATAATGGAGGAACCACACAACATTTTACTTTATAGGCTAGAACTGAAGTCGCGCCAACAGCTTCACTCAAAATACAGTCAAGAAAGTAGCTCTGAAGATGAGAACCGGCATTGACCATAAGCACTACCATGAAATTACATACAATTTTCAAATTTCTTGTACTCGCTAACTTTGCAACCTCGGGCAGCTATGTTACCATGGATGAATCACACAAGATTTTACTTTATAGGCTAGAACTGATGTCGCGCCAACTGTTTAGCTCAAAATACAGTCAAGAAAGTAGCTCTGAAGCCGAGAACCGGCATCGACCATAAGCACTACCGTGAAATTACGTACACTTTTCAAATTTCTTGTACTTGCTAACTTCGCGACCTCGGGCAGCTATGTTACCATCTAGGAACCACACAAGATTTGACTTTATAGGCTAGAACTGAAGTCGCGCCAACAGCTTCAATCAAAATACAGTCAGGATAGTAGCTCTGAAGATGAGAACCGGCATTGACCATAAGCACTACCGTGAAATTACATACAATTTTCAAATTTCTTGTACTTGCTAACTTTGCAACCTAGGGCAGCTATGTTACCATGGAGGAACCACACAAGATTTGACTTTATAGGCTAGAACTGAAGTCGCGCCAACTGCTTAACTCAAAATACAGTCAAGAAAGTAACTCTGAAGCCGAGAACCGGCATTGACCATAAGCACTACCGTGAAATTACATACAATTTTCAAATTTCTTGTACTTGCTAACTTTGCGACCTCGGGCAGCTATGTTACCATCTGGGAACCACACAAGATTTGACTTTATAGGCTAGAGCTGAAGTCGCGCCAACTGCTTAACTCAAAATACAGTCAAGAAAGTAGCTCTGAAGCCGAGAAACGGCATCGACCATAAGCACTACCGTGAAATTACGTACAATTTTCAGATTTCTTGTACTCGCTAACTTTGCGACCTCGGGCAGCTATGTTACCATCTAGGAACTGCACAACATTTGACTTTATAGGCTAGAACTGAAGTCGCGCCAACAGTTTAACTCAAAATGCAGTCAAGAAAGTAGCTCTGAAGTTGAGAACCGGCATCGACCATAAGCACTAAAGTGAAATTACGTACAATTTTCAAATTTCTTGTACTTGCTAACTTTGCGACCTCGGGCAGCTATGTTACCATCTAGGAACCACACAAGATTTGATTTTATAGGCTAGAACTGAAGTCGCGCCAACTGCTTAACTCAAAATACAGTCGAGAAAGTAGCTCTGAAGCCGAGAAACGGGATCGGCCATAAGCACTAATGTGAAATTACGTACAATTTTCAAATTTCTTGTACTTTCTAAATTTGCGACCTCGGGCAGCTATGTTACCATCTAGGAACTACACAACATTTGACTTTATAGGCTAGAACTGAAGTCGCGCCAACTGCTCAACTCAAAATACAGTCAAGAAAGTAGCTTTGAAGCCGAGAAACGGCATCGACCATAAACACTACCGTGAAATTACGTACAATTTTCAAATTTCTTGTACATGCTAACTTTGCGACCTCGGGCAGCTATGTTACCATCTGGGAACCACACAAGATTTGACTTTATAGGCTAGAGCTGAAGTCGCGCCAACTGCTTAACTCAAAATACAGTCAAGAAAGTAGCTCTGAAGCCGAGAAACGGCATCGACCATAAGCACTACTGTGAAATTACGTACAATTTTCAAATTTCTTGTACTTCCTAACTTTGCGACCTGGGGCAGCTATGTTACCATCTAGGAACCACACAAGATTTGATTTTATAGGCTAGAACTGAAGTCGCGCCAACTGCTTAACTCAAAATACAGTCGAGAAAGTAGCTCTGAAGCCGAGAAACGGGATCGGCCATAAGCACTAATGTGAAATTACGTACAATTTTCAAATTTCTTGTACTTTCTAAATTTGCGACCTCGGGCAGCTATGTTACCATCTAGGAACTACACAACATTTGACTTTATAGGCTAGAACTGAAGTCGCGCCAACTGCTCAACTCAAAATGCAGTCAAGAAAGTAGCTCTGAAGATGAGAACCGGCATCGACCATAAGCACTAAAGAGAAATTACGTACAATTTTCAAATTTCTTGTACTTGCTAACTTTGCGACCTCGGGCAGCTATGTTACCATCTGGGAACCACACAAGATTTGACTTTATAGGCTAGAGCTGAAGTCGCGCCAACTGCTTAACTCAAAATACAGTCAAGAAAGTAGCTCTGAAGCCGAGAAACGGCATCGACCATAAGCACTACTGTGAAATTACGTACAATTTTCAAATTTCTTGTACTTCCTAACTTTGCTACCTCGGGCAGCTATGTTACCATGGATGAATCACACAAGATTTGACTTTATAGGCTAGAACAGATGTCGCGCCAACTGTTTAGCTCAAAATACAGTCAAGAAAATAGCTCTGAAGCCGAGAACCGGCATCGACCATAAGCACTACCGTGAAATTACGTACACTTTTCAAATTTCTTGTACTTGCTAACTTTGCGACCTCGGGCAGCTATGTTACCATCTAGGAACCACACAAGATTTGACTTTATAGGCTAGAACTGAAGTCGCGCCAACAGCTTCAATCAAAATACAGTCAGGATAGTAGCTCTGAAGATGAGAACCGGCATTGACCATAAGCACTACCGTGAAATTACATACAATTTTCAAATTTCTTGTACTTGCTAACTTTGCAACCTCGGGCAGCTATGTTACCATGGAGGAACCACACAAGATTTGACTTTATAGGCTAGAACTGAAGTCGCGCCAACTGCTTAACTCAAAATACAGTCAAGAAAGTACCTCTGAAGCCGAGAAACGGCATCGACCATAAGCAGTACTGTGAAATTACGTACAATTTTCAAATTTCTTGTACTTGCTAACTTTGCTACCTCGGGCAGCTATGTTACCATGGATGAATCACACAAGATTTGACTTTATAGGCTAGAACTGATGTCGCGCCAACTGTTTAGCTCAAAATACAGTCAAGAAAGTAGCTCTGAAGCCGAGAAACGGCATCGACCATAAGCACTAAAGTGAAATTACGTACAATTTTCAAATTTCTTGTACTTGCTAACTTTGCGACCTCGGGCAGCTATGTTACCATCTGGGAACTGCACAACATTTGACTTTATAGACTAGAGCTGAAGTCGCGCCAACTGCTTAACTCAAAATACAGTCAAGAAAGTAGCTCTGAAGATGAGAACCGGCATCGACCATAAGCACTACCGTGAAATTACGTACAATTTTCAAATTTCTTGTACATGCTAACTTTGCGACCTCGGGCAGCTATGTTATAATGGAGGAACCACACAACATTTGACTTTATAGGCTAGAACTGAAGTCGCGCCAACAGCTTCACTCAAAATACAGTCAAGAAAGTAGCTCTGAAGATGAGAACCGGCATTGACCATAAGCACTACCATGAAATTACATACAATTTTCAAATTTCTTGTACTTGCTAACTTTGCAACCTCGGGCAGCTATGTTACCATGGATGAATCACACAAGATTTGACTTTATAGGCTAGAACTGATGTCGCGCCAACTGTTTAGCTCAAAATACAGTCAAGAAAGTAGCTCTGAAGCCGAGAACCGGCATCGACCATAAGCACTACCGTGAAATTACGTACACTTTTCAAATTTCTTGTACTTGCTAACTTTGCGACCTCGGGCAGCTATGTTACCATCTAGGAACCACACAAGATTTGACTTTATAGGCTAGAACTGAAGTCGCGCCAACAGCTTCAATCAAAATACAGTCAGGATAGTAGCTCTGAAGATGAGAACCGGCATTGACCATAAGCACTACCGTGAAATTACATACAATTTTCAAATTTCTTGTACTTGCTAACTTTGCAACCTCGGGCAGCTATGTTACCATGGAGGAACCACACAAGATTTGACTTTATAGGCTAGAACTGAAGTCGCGCCAACTGCTTAACTCAAAATACAGTCAAGAAAGTAACTCTGAAGCCGAGAACCGGCATTGACCATAAGCACTACCGTGAAATTACATACAATTTTCAAATTTCTTGTACTTGCTAACTTTGCGACCTCGGGCAGCTATGTTACCATCTGGGAACCACACAAGATTTGACTTTATAGGCTAGAGCTGAAGTCGCGCCAACTGCTTAACTCAAAATACAGTCAAGAAAGTAGCTCTGAAGCCGAGAAACGGCATCGACCATAAGCACTACCGTGAAATTACGTACAATTTTCAGATTTCTTGTACTCGCTAACTTTGCGACCTCGGGCAGCTATGTTACCATGGAGGAACCACACAACATTTGACTTTATAGGCTAGAATTGAAGTCGCGCCAACTGCTTAACTCAAAATACAGTCAAGAAAGTAGCTCTGAAGATGAGAACCGGCATTGACCATAAGCACTACCGTGAAATTACATACTATTTTCAAATTTCTTGTACTTGCTTACTTTGCTACTTCGGGCAGCTATGTTACCATGGATGAATCACACAAGATTTGACTTTATAGGCTAGAACTGATGTCGCGCCAACTGTTTAGCTCAAAATACAGTCAAGAAAGTAGCTCTGAAGCCGAGAAATGGCATCGACCATAAGCACTAAAGTGAAATTACGTACAATTTTCAAATTTCTTGTACTTGCTAACTTTGCGACCTCGGGCAGCTATGTTACCATCTAGGAACCACACAAGATTTGATTTTATAGGCTAGAACTGAAGTCGCGCCAACTGCTTAACTCAAAATACAGTCGAGAAAGTAGCTCTGAAGCCGAGAAACGGGATCGGCCATAAGCACTAATGTGAAATTACGTACAATTTTCAAATTTCTTGTACTTTCTAAATTTGCGACCTCGGGCAGCTATGTTACCATCTAGGAACTACACAACATTTGACTTTATAGGCTAGAACAGAAGTCGCGCCAACTGCTCAACTCAAAATACAGTCAAGAAAGTAGCTTTGAAGCCGAGAAACGGCATCGACCATAAACACTACCGTGAAATTACGTACAATTTTCAAATTTCTTGTACTTGCTAACTTTGCGACCTCGGGCAGCTATGTTACCATCTAAGAACTGCACAACATTTGACTTTATAGACTAGAGCTGAAGTCGCGCCAACTGCTTAACTCAAAATACACTCAAGAAAGTAGCTTTGAAGCCGAGAAACGGCATCAACCATAAGCACTACCGTGAAATTACGTACAATTTTCAGATTTCTTGTACTCGCTAACTTTGCGACCTCGGGCAGCTATGTTACCATGGAGGAACCACACAACATTTGACTTTATAGGCTAGAACTGAAGTCGCGCCAACTGCTTAACTCAAAATACAGTCAAGAAAGTAGCTCTGAAGCCGAGAAACGGCATCGACCATAAGCACTACCGTGAAATTACGTACAATTTTCAGATTTCTTGTACTCGCTAACTTTGCGACCTCGGGCAGCTATGTTACCATGGAGGAACCACACAACATTTGACTTTATAGGCTAGAACTGAAGTCGCGCCAACTGCTTAACTCAAAATACAGTCGAGAAAGTAGCTCTGAAGCCGAGAAACGGGATCGACCATAAGCACTAATGTGAAATTACCTACAATTTTCAAATTTCTTGTACTTGCTAACTTTGCAACCTCGGGCAGCTATGTTACCATGGAGGAGCCACACAAGATTTAACTTTATAGGCTAGAACTGAAGTCGCGCCAACTGCTTAACTCAAAATACAGTCAAGAAAGTAGCTCTGAAGCCGAGAAACGGCATCGACCATAAGCACTACCGTGAAATTACGTACAATTTTCAGATTTCTTGTACTCGCTAACTTTGCGACCTCGGGCAGCTATGTTACCATGGAGGAACCACACAACATTTGACTTTATAGGCTAGAACTGAAGTCGCGCCAACTGCTTAACTCAAAATACAGTCAAGAAAGTAGCTCTGAAGCCGAGAAACGGCATCGACCATAAGCACTACCGTGAAATTACGTACAATTTTCAGATTTCTTGTACTCGCTAACTTTGCGACCTCGGGCAGCTATGTTACCATGGAGGAACCACACAACATTTGACTTTATAGGCTAGAACTGAAGTCGCGCCAACAGCTTAACTCAAAATACAGTCAAGAAAGTAGCTCTGAAGCCGAGAAACGGCATCGACCATAAACACGCCGTGAAATTACGTACAATTTTCAAATTTCTTGTACTTGCTAACTTTGCGACCTCGGGCAGCTATGTTACCATGGAGGAACCACACAAGATTTGACTTTATATTCTAGAACTGAAGTCGCGCCAACTGCTTAACTCAAAATACAGTCGAGAAAGTAGCTCTGAAGCCGAGAAACGGGATCGACCATAAGCACTAATGTGAAATTACCTACAATTTTCAAATTTCTTGTACTTTCTAAATTTGCGACCTCGGGCAGCTATGTTACCATCTAGGAACTACACAACATTTGACTTTATAGGCTAGAACTGAAGTCGCGCCAACTGCTTCACTCAAAATACAGTCAAGAAAGTAGCTCTGAAGATGAGAACCGGCATTGACCATAAGCACTACCGTGAAATTACATACAATTTTCAAATTTCTTGTACTTGCTAACTTTGCGACCTCGGGCAGCTATGTTACCATCTAGGAACCACACAAGATTTGACTTTATAGGCTAGAACTGAAGTCGCGCCAACAGCTTCAATCAAAATACAGTCAGGATAGTAGCTCTGAAGATGAGAACCGGCATTGACCATAAGCACTACCGTGAAATTACATACAATTTTCAAATTTCTTGTACTTGCTAACTTTGCAACCTCGGGCAGCTATGTTACCATGGAGGAGCCACACAAGATTTAACTTTATAGGCTAGAACTGAAGTCGCGCCAACTGCTTAACTCAAAATACAGTCAAGAAAGTAGCTCTGAAGCCGAGAAACGGCATCGACCATAAGCACTACCGTGAAATTACGTACAATTTTCAGATTTCTTGTACTCGCTAACTTTGCGACCTCGGGCAGCTATGTTACCATGGAGGAACCACACAACATTTGACTTTATAGGCTAGAACTGAAGTCGCGCCAACTGCTTAACTCAAAATACAGTCAAGAAAGTAGCTCTGAAGCCGAGAAACGGCATCGACCATAAGCACTACCGTGAAATTACGTACAATTTTCAGATTTCTTGTACTCGCTAACTTTGCGACCTCCGGCAGCTATGTTACCATGGAGGAACCACACAACATTTGACTTTATAGGCTAGAACTGAAGTCGCGCCAACTGCTTAACTCAAAATACAGTCAAGAAAGTAGCTCTGAAGCCGAGAAACGGCATCGACCATAAACACGCCGTGAAATTACGTACAATTTTCAAATTTCTTGTACTTGCTAACTTTGCGACCTCGGGCAGCTATGTTACCATGGAGGAACCACACAAGATTTGACTTTATATGCTAGAACTGAAGTCGCGCCAACTGCTTAACTCAAAATACAGTCGAGAAAGTAGCTCTGAAGCCGAGAAACGGGATCGACCATAAGCACTAATGTGAAATTACCTACAATTTTCAAATTTCTTGTACTTTCTAAATTTGCGACCTCGGGCAGCTATGTTACCATCTAGGAACTACACAACATTTGACTTTATAGGCTAGAACTGAAGTCGCGCCAACTGCTTCACTCAAAATACAGTCAAGAAAGTAGCTCTGAAGATGAGAACCGGCATTGACCATAAGCACTACCGTGAAATTACATACAATTTTCAAATTTCTTGTACTTGCTAACTTTGCGACCTCGGGCAGCTATGTTACCATCTAGGAACCACACAAGATTTGACTTTATAGGCTAGAACTGAAGTCGCGCCAACAGCTTCAATCAAAATACAGTCAGGATAGTAGCTCTGAAGATGAGAACCGGCATTGACCATAAGCACTACCGTGAAATTACATACAATTTTCAAATTTCTTGTACTTCCTAACTTTGCTACCTAGGGCAGCTATGTTACCATGGATGAATCACACAAGATTTGACTTTATAGGCTAGAACTGATGTCGCGCCAACTGTTTAGCTCAAAATACAGTCAAGAAAGTAGCTCTGAAGCCGAGAACCGGCATCGACCATAAGCACTACCGTGAAATTACGTACAATTTTCAAATTTCTTGTACTTGCTAACTTTGCGACCTCGGGCAGCTATGTTACCATGGAGGAACCACATAAGATTTAACTTTATATGCTAGAACTGAAGTCGCGCCAACTGCTTGACTCAAAATACAGTCGAGAAAGTAGCTCTGAAGCCGAGAAACGGGATCGACCATAAGCACTAATGTGAAATTACGTACAATTTTCAAATTTCTTGTACTTTCTAAATTTGCGCCCTCGGGCAGCTATGTTACCATCTAGGAACTACACAACATTTGACTTTATAGGCTAGAACTGAAGTCGCGCCAACAGTTTAACTCAAAATGCAGTCAAGAAAGTAGCTCTGAAGATGAGAACCGGCATCGACCATAAGCACTACTGTGAAATTACGTACAATTTTCAAATTTCTTGTACTTCCTAACTTTGCTACCTCGGGCAGCTATGTTACCATGGATGAATCACACAAGATTTGACTTTATAGGCTAGAACAGATGTCGCGCCAACTGTTTAGCTCAAAATACAGTCAAGAAAATAGCTCTGAAGCCGAGAACCGGCATCGACCATAAGCACTACCGTGAAATTACGTACACTTTTCAAATTTCTTGTACTTGCTAACTTTGCGACCTCGGGCAGCTATGTTACCATCTAGGAACCACACAAGATTTGACTTTATAGGCTAGAACTGAAGTCGCGCCAACAGCTTCAATCAAAATACAGTCAGGATAGTAGCTCTGAAGATGAGAACCGGCATCGACCATAAGCACTACCGTGAAATTACGTACACTTTTCAAATTTCTTGTACTTGCTAACTTTGCGACCTCGGGCAGCTATGTTACCATCTAGGAACCACACAAGATTTGACTTTATAGGCTAGAACTGAAGTCGCGCCAACAGCTTCAATCAAAATACAGTCAGGATAGTAGCTCTGAAGATGAGAACCGGCATTGACCATAAGCACTACCGTGAAATTACATACAATTTTCAAATTTCTTGTACTTGCTAACTTTGCAACCTCGGGCAGCTATGTTACCATGGAGGAACCACACAAGATTTGACTTTATAGGCTAGAACTGAAGTCGCGCCAACTGCTTAACTCAAAATACAGTCAAGAAAGTAACTCTGAAGCCGAGAAACGGCATCGACCATAAGCAGTACTGTGAAATTACGTACAATTTTCAAATTTCTTGTACTTGCTAACTTTGCTACCTCGGGCAGCTATGTTACCATGGATGAATCACACAAGATTTGACTTTATAGGCTAGAACTGATGTCGCGCCAACTGTTTAGCTCAAAATACAGTCAAGAAAGTAGCTCTGAAGCCGAGAAACGGCATCGACCATAAGCACTAAAGTGAAATTACGTACAATTTTCAAATTTCTTGTACTTGCTAACTTTGCGACCTCGGGCAGCTATGTTACCATCTGGGAACCACACAAGATTTGACTTTATAGGCTAGAGCTGAAGTCGCGCCAACTGCTTAACTCAAAATACAGTCAAGAAAGTAGCTCTGAAGCCGAGAAACGGCATCGACCATAAGCACTACTGTGAAATTACGTACAATTTTCAAATTTCTTGTACTTCCTAACTTTGCTACCTCGGGCAGCTATGTTACCATGGATGAATCACACAAGATTTGACTTTATAGGCTAGAACAGATGTCGCGCCAACTGTTTAGCTCAAAATACAGTCAAGAAAATAGCTCTGAAGCCGAGAACCGGCATCGACCATAAGCACTACCGTGAAATTACGTACACTTTTCAAATTTCTTGTACTTGCTAACTTTGCGACCTCGGGCAGCTATGTTACCATCTAGGAACCACACAAGATTTGACTTTATAGGCTAGAACTGAAGTCGCGCCAACAGCTTCAATCAAAATACAGTCAGGATAGTAGCTCTGAAGATGAGAACCGGCATTGACCATAAGCACTACCGTGAAATTACATACAATTTTCAAATTTCTTGTACTTGCTAACTTTGCAACCTCGGGCAGCTATGTTACCATGGAGGAACCACACAAGATTTGACTTTATAGGCTAGAACTGAAGTCGCGCCAACTGCTTAACTCAAAATACAGTCAAGAAAGTAACTCTGAAGCCGAGAAACGGCATCGACCATAAGCAGTACTGTGAAATTACGTACAATTTTCAAATTTCTTGTACTTGCTAACTTTGCTACCTCGGGCAGCTATGTTACCATGGATGAATCACACAAGATTTGACTTTATAGGCTAGAACTGATGTCGCGCCAACTGTTTAGCTCAAAATACAGTCAAGAAAGTAGCTCTGAAGCCGAGAAACGGCATCGACCATAAGCACTAAAGTGAAATTACGTACAATTTTCAAATTTCTTGTACTTGCTAACTTTGCGACCTCGGGCAGCTATGTTACCATCTGGGAACTGCACAACATTTGACTTTATAGACTAGAGCTGAAGTCGCGCCAACTGCTTAACTCAAAATACAGTCAAGAAAGTAGCTCTGAAGATGAGAACCGGCATCGACCATAAGCACTACCGTGAAATTACGTACAATTTTCAAATTTCTTGTACATGCTAACTTTGCGACCTCGGGCAGCTATGTTATAATGGAGGAACCACACAACATTTTACTTTATAGGCTAGAACTGAAGTCGCGCCAACAGCTTCACTCAAAATACAGTCAAGAAAGTAGCTCTGAAGATGAGAACCGGCATTGACCATAAGCACTACCATGAAATTACATACAATTTTCAAATTTCTTGTACTTGCTAACTTTGCAACCTCGGGCAGCTATGTTACCATGGATGAATCACACAAGATTTTACTTTATAGGCTAGAACTGATGTCGCGCCAACTGTTTAGCTCAAAATACAGTCAAGAAAGTAGCTCTGAAGCCGAGAACCGGCATCGACCATAAGCACTACCGTGAAATTACGTACACTTTTCAAATTTCTTGTACTTGCTAACTTTGCGACCTCGGGCAGCTATGTTACCATCTAGGAACCACACAAGATTTGACTTTATAGGCTAGAACTGAAGTCGCGCCAACAGCTTCAATCAAAATACAGTCAGGATAGTAGCTCTGAAGATGAGAACCGGCATTGACCATAAGCACTACCGTGAAATTACATACAATTTTCAAATTTCTTGTACTTGCTAACTTTGCAACCTCGGGCAGCTATGTTACCATGGAGGAACCACACAAGATTTGACTTTATAGGCTAGAACTGAAGTCGCGCCAACTGCTTAACTCAAAATACAGTCAAGAAAGTAACTCTGAAGCCGAGAACCGGCATTGACCATAAGCACTACCGTGAAATTACATACAATTTTCAAATTTCTTGTACTTGCTAACTTTGCGACCTCGGGCAGCTATGTTACCATCTGGGAACCACACAAGATTTGACTTTATAGGCTAGAGCTGAAGTCGCGCCAACTGCTTAACTCAAAATACAGTCAAGAAAGTAGCTCTGAAGCCGAGAAACGGCATCGACCATAAGCACTACCGTGAAATTACGTACAATTTTCAGATTTCTTGTACTTGCTAACTTTGCTACCTCGGGCAGCTATGTTACCATGGATGAATCACACAAGATTTGACTTTATAGGCTAGAACTGATGTCGCGCCAACTGTTTAGCTCAAAATACAGTCAAGAAAGTAGCTCTGAAGCCGAGAAACGGCATCGACCATAAGCACTAAAGTGAAATTACGTACAATTTTCAAATTTCTTGTACTTGCTAACTTTGCGACCTCGGGCAGCTATGTTACCATCTGGGAACCACACAAGATTTGACTTTATAGGCTAGAGCTGAAGTCGCGCCAACTGCTTAACTCAAAATACAGTCAAGAAAGTAGCTCTGAAGCCGAGAAACGGCATCGACCATAAGCACTAAAGTGAAATTACGTACAATTTTCAAATTTCTTGTACATGCTAACTTTGCGACCTCGGGCAGCTATGTTATAATGGAGGAACCACACAACATTTTACTTTATAGGCTAGAACTGAAGTCGCGCCAACAGCTTCAATCAAAATACAGTCAGGATAGTAGCTCTGAAGATGAGAACCGGCATTGACCATAAGCACTACCGTGAAATTACATACAATTTTCAAATTTCTTGTACTTGCTAACTTTGCAACCTCGGGCAGCTATGTTACCATGGAGGAACCACACAAGATTTGACTTTATAGGCTAGAACTGAAGTCGCGCCAACTGCTTAACTCAAAATACAGTCAAGAAAGTAACTCTGAAGCCGAGAAACGGCATCGACCATAAGCAGTACTGTGAAATTACGTACAATTTTCAAATTTCTTGTACTTGCTAACTTTGCTACCTCGGGCAGCTATGTTACCATGGATGAATCACACAAGATTTGACTTTATAGGCTAGAACTGATGTCGCGCCAACTGTTTAGCTCAAAATACAGTCAAGAAAGTAGCTCTGAAGCCGAGAAACGGCATCGACCATAAGCACTAAAGTGAAATTACGTACAATTTTCAAATTTCTTGTACTTGCTAACTTTGCGACCTCGGGCAGCTATGTTACCATCTGGGAACCACACAAGATTTGACTTTATAGGCTAGAGCTGAAGTCGCGCCAACTGCTTAACTCAAAATACAGTCAAGAAAGTAGCTCTGAAGCCGAGAAACGGCATCGACCATAAGCACTACTGTGAAATTACGTACAATTTTCAAATTTCTTGTACTTCCTAACTTTGCTACCTCGGGCAGCTATGTTACCATGGATGAATCACACAAGATTTGACTTTATAGGCTAGAACAGATGTCGCGCCAACTGTTTAGCTCAAAATACAGTCAAGAAAATAGCTCTGAAGCCGAGAACCGGCATCGACCATAAGCACTACCGTGAAATTACGTACACTTTTCAAATTTCTTGTACTTGCTAACTTTGCGACCTCGGGCAGCTATGTTACCATCTAGGAACCACACAAGATTTGACTTTATAGGCTAGAACTGAAGTCGCGCCAACAGCTTCAATCAAAATACAGTCAGGATAGTAGCTCTGAAGATGAGAACCGGCATTGACCATAAGCACTACCGTGAAATTACATACAATTTTCAAATTTCTTGTACTTGCTAACTTTGCAACCTCGGGCAGCTATGTTACCATGGAGGAACCACACAAGATTTGACTTTATAGGCTAGAACTGAAGTCGCGCCAACTGCTTAACTCAAAATACAGTCAAGAAAGTAACTCTGAAGCCGAGAAACGGCATCGACCATAAGCAGTACTGTGAAATTACGTACAATTTTCAAATTTCTTGTACTTGCTAACTTTGCTACCTCGGGCAGCTATGTTACCATGGATGAATCACACAAGATTTGACTTTATAGGCTAGAACTGATGTCGCGCCAACTGTTTAGCTCAAAATACACTCAAGAAAGTAGCTCTGAAGCCGAGAAACGGCATCGACCATAAGCACTAAAGTGAAATTACGTACAATTTTCAAATTTCTTGTACTTGCTAACTTTGCGACCTCGGGCAGCTATGTTACCATCTGGGAACTGCACAACATTTGACTTTATAGACTAGAGCTGAAGTCGCGCCAACTGCTTAACTCAAAATACAGTCAAGAAAGTAGCTCTGAAGATGAGAACCGGCATCGACCATAAGCACTACCGTGAAATTACGTACAATTTTCAAATTTCTTGTACATGCTAACTTTGCGACCTCGGGCAGCTATGTTATAATGGAGGAACCACACAACATTTTACTTTATAGGCTAGAACTGAAGTCGCGCCAACAGCTTCACTCAGTCAAGAAAGTAGCTCTGAAGATGAGAACCGGCATTGACCATAAGCACTACCATGAAATTACATACAATTTTCAAATTTCTTGTACTTGCTAACTTTGCAACCTCGGGCAGCTATGTTACCATGGAGGAACCACACAAGATTTGACTTTATAGGCTAGAACTGATATCGCGCCAACTGTTTAGCTCAAAATACAGTCAAGAAAGTAGCTCTGAAGCCGAGAACCGGCATCGACCATAAGCAGTACTGTGAAATTACGTACAATTTTCAAATTTCTTGTACTTGCTAACTTTGCTACCTCGGGCAGCTATGTTACCATGGATGAATCACACAAGATTTGACTTTATAGGCTAGAACTGATGTCGCGCCAACTGTTTAGCTCAAAATACAGTCAAGAAAGTAGCTCTGAAGCCGAGAAACGGCATCGACCATAAGCACTAAAGTGAAATTACGTACAATTTTCAAATTTCTTGTACTTGCTAACTTTGCGACCTCGGGCAGCTATGTTACCATCTGGGAACTGCACAACATTTGACTTTATAGACTAGAGCTGAAGTCGCGCCAACTGCTTAACTCAAAATACAGTCAAGAAAGTAGCTCTGAAGATGAGAACCGGCATCGACCATAAGCACTACCGTGAAATTACGTACAATTTTCAAATTTCTTGTACATGCTAACTTTGCGACCTCGGGCAGCTATGTTATAATGGAGGAACCACACAACATTTTACTTTATAGGCTAGAACTGAAGTCGCGCCAACAGCTTCACTCAGTCAAGAAAGTAGCTCTGAAGATGAGAACCGGCATTGACCATAAGCACTACCATGAAATTACATACAATTTTCAAATTTCTTGTACTTGCTAACTTTGCAACCTCGGGCAGCTATGTTACCATGGATGAATCACACAAGATTTTACTTTATAGGCTAGAACTGATGTCGCGCCAACTGTTTAGCTCAAAATACAGTCAAGAAAGTAGCTCTGAAGCCGAGAACCGGCATCGACCATAAGCACTACCGTGAAATTACGTACACTTTTCAAATTTCTTGTACTTGCTAACTTTGCGACCTCGGGCAGCTATGTTACCATCTAGGAACCACACAAGATTTGACTTTATAGGCTAGAACTGAAGTCGCGCCAACAGCTTCAATCAAAATACAGTCAGGATAGTAGCTCTGAAGATGAGAACCGGCATTGACCATAAGCACTACCGTGAAATTACATACAATTTTCAAATTTCTTGTACTTGCTAACTTTGCAACCTCGGGCAGCTATGTTACCATGGAGGAACCACACAAGATTTGACTTTATAGGCTAGAACTGAAGTCGCGCCAACTGCTTAACTCAAAATACAGTCAAGAAAGTAACTCTGAAGCCGAGAACCGGCATTGACCATAAGCACTACCGTGAAATTACATACAATTTTCAAATTTCTTGTACTTGCTAACTTTGCGACCTCGGGCAGCTATGTTACCATCTGGGAACCACACAAGATTTGACTTTATAGGCTAGAGCTGAAGTCGCGCCAACTGCTTAACTCAAAATACAGTCAAGAAAGTAGCTCTGAAGCCGAGAAACGGCATCGACCATAAGCACTACCGTGAAATTACGTACAATTTTCAGATTTCTTGTACTCGCTAACTTTGCGACCTCGGGCAGCTATGTTACCATGGAGGAACCACACAACATTTGACTTTATAGGCTAGAATTGAAGTCGCGCCAACTGCTTAACTCAAAATACAGTCAAGAAAGTAGCTCTGAAGCCGAGAAACGGCATCGACCATAAGCACTACCGTGAAATTACGTACAATTTTCAGATTTCTTGTACTCGCTAACTTTGCGACCTCGGGCAGCTATGTTACCATGGAGGAACCACACAACATTTGACTTTATAGGCTAGAATTGATGTCGCGCCAACTGTTTAGCTCAAAATACAGTCAAGAAAGTAGCTCTGAAGCCGAGAACCGGCATCGACCATAAGCACTACCGTGAAATTACGTACACTTTTCAAATTTCTTGTACTTGCTAACTTTGCGACCTCGGGCAGCTATGTTACCATCTAGAAACTGCACAACATTTGATTTATAGGCTAGAACTGAAGTCGCGCCAACAGTTTAACTCAAAATGCAGTCAAGAAAGTAGCTCTGAAGTTGAGAACCGGCATCGACCATAAGCACTAAAGTGAAATTACGTACAATTTTCAAATTTCTTGTACATGCTAACTTTGCGACCTCGGGCAGCTATGTTATAATGGAGGAACCACACAACATTTTACTTTATAGGCTAGAACTGAAGTCGCGCCAACAGCTTCACTCAGTCAAGAAAGTAGCTCTGAAGATGAGAACCGGCATTGACCATAAGCACTACCGTGAAATTACGTACAATTTTCAGATTTCTTGTACTCGCTAACTTTGCGACCTCGGGCAGCTATGTTACCATGGAGGAACCACACAACATTTGACTTTATAGGCTAGAATTGAAGTCGCGCCAACTGCTTAACTCAAAATACAGTCAAGAAAGTAGCTCTGAAGCCGAGAAACGGCATCGACCATAAGCACTACCGTGAAATTACGTACAATTTTCAGATTTCTTGTACTCGCTAACTTTGCGACCTCGGGCAGCTATGTTACCATGGAGGAACCACACAACATTTGACTTTATAGGCTAGAACTGAAGTCGCGCCAACTGCTTAACTCAAAATACAGTCGAGAAAGTAGCTCTGAAGCCGAGAAACGGGATCGGCCATAAGCACTAATGTGAAATTACGTACAATTTTCAAATTTCTTGTACTTTCTAAATTTGCGACCTCGGGCAGCTATGTTACCATCTAGGAACTACACAACATTTGACTTTATATTCTAGAACTGAAGTCGCGCCAACTGCTCAACTCAAAATACAGTCAAGAAAGTAGCTTTGAAGCCGAGAAACGGCATCGACCATAAACACTACCGTGAAATTACGTACAATTTTCAAATTTCTTGTACATGCTAACTTTGCGACCTCGGGCAGCTATGTTACCATCTGGGAACCACACAAGATTTGACTTTATAGGCTAGAGCTGAAGTCGCGCCAACTGCTTAACTCAAAATACAGTCAAGAAAGTAGCTCTGAAGCCGAGAAACGGCATCGACCATAAGCACTACTGTGAAATTACGTACAATTTTCAAATTTCTTGTACTTCCTAACTTTGCGACCTCGGGCAGCTATGTTACCATCTAGGAACCACACAAGATTTGATTTTATAGGCTAGAACTGAAGTCGCGCCAACTGCTTAACTCAAACTACAGTCGAGAAAGTAGCTCTGAAGCCGAGAAACGGGATCGGCCATAAGCACTAATGTGAAATTACGTACAATTTTCAAATTTCTTGTACTTTCTAAATTTGCGACCTCGGGCAGCTATGTTACCATCTAGGAACTACACAACATTTGACTTTATAGGCTAGAACTGAAGTCGCGCCAACTGCTCAACTCAAAATGCAGTCAAGAAAGTAGCTCTGAAGATGAGAACCGGCATCGACCATAAGCACTAAAGAGAAATTACGTACAATTTTCAAATTTCTTGTACTTGCTAACTTTGCGACCTCGGGCAGCTATGTTACCATCTGGGAACCACACAAGATTTGACTTTATAGGCTAGAGCTGAAGTCGCGCCAACTGCTTAACTCAAAATACAGTCAAGAAAGTAGCTCTGAAGCCGAGAAACGGCATCGACCATAAGCACTACTGTGAAATTACGTACAATTTTCAAATTTCTTGTACTTCCTAACTTTGCTACCTCGGGCAGCTATGTTACCATGGATGAATCACACAAGATTTGACTTTATAGGCTAGAACAGATGTCGCGCCAACTGTTTAGCTCAAAATACAGTCAAGAAAATAGCTCTGAAGCCGAGAACCGGCATCGACCATAAGCACTACCGTGAAATTACGTACACTTTTCAAATTTCTTGTACTTGCTAACTTTGCGACCTCGGGCAGCTATGTTACCATCTAGGAACCACACAAGATTTGACTTTATAGGCTAGAACTGAAGTCGCGCCAACAGCTTCAATCAAAATACAGTCAGGATAGTAGCTCTGAAGATGAGAACCGGCATTGACCATAAGCACTACCGTGAAATTACATACAATTTTCAAATTTCTTGTACTTGCTAACTTTGCAACCTCGGGCAGCTATGTTACCATGGAGGAACCACACAAGATTTGACTTTATAGGCTAGAACTGAAGTCGCGCCAACTGCTTAACTCAAAATACAGTCAAGAAAGTACCTCTGAAGCCGAGAAACGGCATCGACCATAAGCAGTACTGTGAAATTACGTACAATTTTCAAATTTCTTGTACTTGCTAACTTTGCTACCTCGGGCAGCTATGTTACCATGGATGAATCACACAAGATTTGACTTTATAGGCTAGAACTGATGTCGCGCCAACTGTTTAGCTCAAAATACAGTCAAGAAAGTAGCTCTGAAGCCGAGAAACGGCATCGACCATAAGCACTAAAGTGAAATTACGTACAATTTTCAAATTTCTTGTACTTGCTAACTTTGCGACCTCGGGCAGCTATGTTACCATCTGGGAACTGCACAACATTTGACTTTATAGACTAGAGCTGAAGTCGCGCCAACTGCTTAACTCAAAATACAGTCAAGAAAGTAGCTCTGAAGATGAGAACCGGCATCGACCATAAGCACTACCGTGAAATTACGTACAATTTTCAAATTTCTTGTACATGCTAACTTTGCGACCTCGGGCAGCTATGTTATAATGGAGGAACCACACAACATTTTACTTTATAGGCTAGAACTGAAGTCGCGCCAACAGCTTCACTCAAAATACAGTCAAGAAAGTAGCTCTGAAGATGAGAACCGGCATTGACCATAAGCACTACCATGAAATTACATACAATTTTCAAATTTCTTGTACTTGCTAACTTTGCAACCTCGGGCAGCTATGTTACCATGGATGAATCACACAAGATTTTACTTTATAGGCTAGAACTGATGTCGCGCCAACTGTTTAGCTCAAAATACAGTCAAGAAAGTAGCTCTGAAGCCGAGAACCGGCATCGACCATAAGCACTACCGTGAAATTACGTACACTTTTCAAATTTCTTGTACTTGCTAACTTTGCGACCTCGGGCAGCTATGTTACCATCTAGGAACCACACAAGATTTGACTTTATAGGCTAGAACTGAAGTCGCGCCAACAGCTTCAATCAAAATACAGTCAGGATAGTAGCTCTGAAGATGAGAACCGGCATTGACCATAAGCACTACCGTGAAATTACATACAATTTTCAAATTTCTTGTACTTGCTAACTTTGCAACCTCGGGCAGCTATGTTACCATGGAGGAACCACACAAGATTTGACTTTATAGGCTAGAACTGAAGTCGCGCCAACTGCTTAACTCAAAATACAGTCAAGAAAGTAACTCTGAAGCCGAGAACCGGCATTGACCATAAGCACTACCGTGAAATTACATACAATTTTCAAATTTCTTGTACTTGCTAACTTTGCGACCTCGGGCAGCTATGTTACCATCTGGGAACCACACAAGATTTGACTTTATAGGCTAGAGCTGAAGTCGCGCCAACAGTTTAACTCAAAATGCAGTCAAGAAAGTAGCTCTGAAGTTGAGAACCGGCATCGACCATAAGCACTACCGTGAAATTACATACACTTTTCAAATTTCTTGTACTTGCTAACTTTGCGACCTCGGGCAGCTATGTTACCATCTAGGAACCACACAAGATTTGACTTTATAGGCTAGAACTGAAGTCGCGCCAACAGCTTCAATCAAAATACAGTCAGGATAGTAGCTCTGAAGATGAGAACCGGCATTGACCATAAGCACTACCGTGAAATTACATACAATTTTCAAATTTCTTGTACTTGCTAACTTTGCGACCTCGGGCAGCTATGTTACCATCTGGGAACCATACAAGATTTGATTTTATAGGCTAGAACTGAAGTCGCGCCAACTGCTTAACTCAAAATACAGTCGAGAAAGTAGCTCTGAAGCCGAGAAACGGGATCGGCCATAAGCACTAATGTGAAATTACGTACAATTTTCAAATTTCTTGTACTTTCTAAATTTGCGACCTCGGGCAGCTATGTTACCATCTAGGAACTACACAACATTTGACTTTATATTCTAGAACTGAAGTCGCGCCAACTGCTCAACTCAAAATACAGTCAAGAAAGTAGCTTTGAAGCCGAGAAACGGCATCGACCATAAACACTACCGTGAAATTACGTACAATTTTCAAATTTCTTGTACATGCTAACTTTGCGACCTCGGGCAGCTATGTTACCATCTGGGAACCACACAAGATTTGACTTTATAGGCTAGAGCTGAAGTCGCGCCAACTGCTTAACTCAAAATACAGTCAAGAAAGTAGCTCTGAAGCCGAGAAACGGCATCGACCATAAGCACTACTGTGAAATTACGTACAATTTTCAAATTTCTTGTACTTCCTAACTTTGCGACCTCGGGCAGCTATGTTACCATCTAGGAACCACACAAGATTTGATTTTATAGGCTAGAACTGAAGTCGCGCCAACTGCTTAACTCAAAATACAGTCGAGAAAGTAGCTCTGAAGCCGAGAAACGGGATCGGCCATAAGCACTAATGTGAAATTACGTACAATTTTCAAATTTCTTGTACTTTCTAAATTTGCGACCTCGGGCAGCTATGTTACCATCTAGGAACTACACAACATTTGACTTTATAGGCTAGAACTGAAGTCGCGCCAACTGCTCAACTCAAAATGCAGTCAAGAAAGTAGCTCTGAAGATGAGAACCGGCATCGACCATAAGCACTAAAGAGAAATTACGTACAATTTTCAAATTTCTTGTACTTGCTAACTTTGCGACCTCGGGCAGCTATGTTACCATCTGGGAACCACACAAGATTTGACTTTATAGGCTAGAGCTGAAGTCGCGCCAACTGCTTAACTCAAAATACAGTCAAGAAAGTAGCTCTGAAGCCGAGAAACGGCATCGACCATAAGCACTACTGTGAAATTACGTACAATTTTCAAATTTCTTGTACTTCCTAACTTTGCTACCTCGGGCAGCTATGTTACCATGGATGAATCACACAAGATTTGACTTTATAGGCTAGAACAGATGTCGCGCCAACTGTTTAGCTCAAAATACAGTCAAGAAAATAGCTCTGAAGCCGAGAACCGGCATCGACCATAAGCACTACCGTGAAATTACGTACACTTTTCAAATTTCTTGTACTTGCTAACTTTGCGACCTCGGGCAGCTATGTTACCATCTAGGAACCACACAAGATTTGACTTTATAGGCTAGAACTGAAGTCGCGCCAACAGCTTCAATCAAAATACAGTCAGGATAGTAGCTCTGAAGATGAGAACCGGCATTGACCATAAGCACTACCGTGAAATTACATACAATTTTCAAATTTCTTGTACTTGCTAACTTTGCAACCTCGGGCAGCTATGTTACCATGGAGGAACCACACAAGATTTGACTTTATAGGCTAGAACTGAAGTCGCGCCAACTGCTTAACTCAAAATACAGTCAAGAAAGTACCTCTGAAGCCGAGAAACGGCATCGACCATAAGCAGTACTGTGAAATTACGTACAATTTTCAAATTTCTTGTACTTGCTAACTTTGCTACCTCGGGCAGCTATGTTACCATGGATGAATCACACAAGATTTGACTTTATAGGCTAGAACTGATGTCGCGCCAACTGTTTAGCTCAAAATACAGTCAAGAAAGTAGCTCTGAAGCCGAGAAACGGCATCGACCATAAGCACTAAAGTGAAATTACGTACAATTTTCAAATTTCTTGTACTTGCTAACTTTGCGACCTCGGGCAGCTATGTTACCATCTGGGAACTGCACAACATTTGACTTTATAGACTAGAGCTGAAGTCGCGCCAACTGCTTAACTCAAAATACAGTCAAGAAAGTAGCTCTGAAGATGAGAACCGGCATCGACCATAAGCACTACCGTGAAATTACGTACAATTTTCAAATTTCTTGTACATGCTAACTTTGCGACCTCGGGCAGCTATGTTATAATGGAGGAACCACACAACATTTTACTTTATAGGCTAGAACTGAAGTCGCGCCAACAGCTTCACTCAAAATACAGTCAAGAAAGTAGCTCTGAAGATGAGAACCGGCATTGACCATAAGCACTACCATGAAATTACATACAATTTTCAAATTTCTTGTACTTGCTAACTTTGCAACCTCGGGCAGCTATGTTACCATGGATGAATCACACAAGATTTTACTTTATAGGCTAGAACTGATGTCGCGCCAACTGTTTAGCTCAAAATACAGTCAAGAAAGTAGCTCTGAAGTTGAGAACCGGCATCGACCATAAGCACTAAAGTGAAATTACGTACAATTTTCAAATTTCTTGTACTTGCTAACTTTGCGACCTCGGGCAGCTATGTTACCATCTAGGAACCATACAAGATTTGATTTTATAGGCTAGAACTGAAGTCGCGCCAACTGCTTAACTCAAAATACAGTCGAGAAAGTAGCTCTGAAGCCGAGAAACGGGATCGGCCATAAGCACTAATGTGAAATTACGTACAATTTTCAAATTTCTTGTACTTTCTAAATTTGCGACCTCGGGCAGCTATGTTACCATCTAGGAACTACACAACATTTGACTTTATAGGCTAGAACTGAAGTCGCGCCAACTGCTTAACTCAAAATACAGTCGAGAAAGTAGCTCTGAAGCCGAGAAACGGGATCGGCCATAAGCACTAATGTGAAATTACGTACAATTTTCAAATTTCTTGTACTTGCTAACTTTGCGACCTCGGGCAGCTATGTTACCATCTAGGAACTGCACAACATTTGACTTTATAGGCTAGAACTGAAGTCGCGCCAACAGTTTAACTCAAAATGCAGTCAAGAAAGTAGCTCTGAAGTTGAGAACCGGCATCGACCATAAGCACTAAAGTGAAATTACGTACAATTTTCAAATTTCTTGTACTTGCTAACTTTGCGACCTCGGGCAGCTATGTTACCATCTAGGAACCATACAAGATTTGATTTTATAGGCTAGAACTGAAGTCGCGCCAACTGCTTAACTCAAAATACAGTCGAGAAAGTAGCTCTGAAGCCGAGAAACGGGATCGGCCATAAGCACTAATGTGAAATTACGTACAATTTTCAAATTTCTTGTACTTTCTAAATTTGCGACCTCGGGCAGCTATGTTACCATCTAGGAACTACACAACATTTGACTTTATAGGCTAGAACTGAAGTCGCGCCAACTGCTCAACTCAAAATACAGTCAAGAAAGTAGCTTTGAAGCCGAGAAACGGCATCGACCATAAACACTACCGTGAAATTACGTACAATTTTCAAATTTCTTGTACATGCTAACTTTGCGACCTCGGGCAGCTATGTTACCATCTGGGAACCACACAAGATTTGACTTTATAGGCTAGAGCTGAAGTCGCGCCAACTGCTTAACTCAAAATACAGTCAAGAAAGTAGCTCTGAAGCCGAGAAACGGCATCGACCATAAGCACTACTGTGAAATTACGTACAATTTTCAAATTTCTTGTACTTCCTAACTTTGCTACCTCGGGCAGCTATGTTACCATGGATGAATCACACAAGATTTGACTTTATAGGCTAGAACAGATGTCGCGCCAACTGTTTAGCTCAAAATACAGTCAAGAAAATAGCTCTGAAGCCGAGAACCGGCATCGACCATAAGCACTACCGTAAAATTACGTACACTTTTCAAATTTCTTGTACTTGCTAACTTTGCGACCTCGGGCAGCTATGTTACCATCTAGGAACCACACAAGATTTGACTTTATAGGCTAGAACTGAAGTCGCGCCAACAGCTTCAATCAAAATACAGTCAGGATAGTAGCTCTGAAGATGAGAACCGGCATTGACCATAAGCACTACCGTGAAATTACATACAATTTTCAAATTTCTTGTACTTGCTAACTTTGCAACCTCGGGCAGCTATGTTACCATGGAGGAACCACACAAGATTTGACTTTATAGGCTAGAACTGAAGTCGCGCCAACTGCTTAACTCAAAATACAGTCGAGAAAGTAGCTCTGAAGCCGAGAAACGGGATCGGCCATAAGCACTAATGTGAAATTACGTACAATTTTCAAATTTCTTGTACTTTCTAAATTTGCGACCTCGGGCAGCTATGTTACCATCTAGGAACTACACAACATTTGACTTTATAGGCTAGAACTGAAGTCGCGCCAACTGCTCAACTCAAAATGCAGTCAAGAAAGTAGCTCTGAAGATGAGAACCGGCATCGACCATAAGCACTAAAGAGAAATTACGTACAATTTTCAAATTTCTTGTACTTGCTAACTTTGCGACCTCGGGCAGCTATGTTACCATCTGGGAACCACACAAGATTTGACTTTATAGGCTAGAGCTGAAGTCGCGCCAACTGCTTAACTCAAAATACAGTCAAGAAAGTAGCTCTGAAGCCGAGAAACGGCATCGACCATAAGCACTACTGTGAAATTACGTACAATTTTCAAATTTCTTGTACTTCCTAACTTTGCTACCTCGGGCAGCTATGTTACCATGGATGAATCACACAAGATTTGACTTTATAGGCTAGAACAGATGTCGCGCCAACTGTTTAGCTCAAAATACAGTCAAGAAAATAGCTCTGAAGCCGAGAACCGGCATCGACCATAAGCACTACCGTAAAATTACGTACACTTTTCAAATTTCTTGTACTTGCTAACTTTGCGACCTCGGGCAGCTATGTTACCATCTAGGAACCACACAAGATTTGACTTTATAGGCTAGAACTGAAGTCGCGCCAACAGCTTCAATCAAAATACAGTCAGGATAGTAGCTCTGAAGATGAGAACCGGCATTGACCATAAGCACTACCGTGAAATTACATACAATTTTCAAATTTCTTGTACTTGCTAACTTTGCAACCTCGGGCAGCTATGTTACCATGGAGGAACCACACAAGATTTGACTTTATAGGCTAGAACTGAAGTCGCGCCAACTGCTTAACTCAAAATACAGTCAAGAAAGTACCTCTGAAGCCGAGAAACGGCATCGACCATAAGCAGTACTGTGAAATTACGTACAATTTTCAAATTTCTTGTACTTGCTAACTTTGCTACCTCGGGCAGCTATGTTACCATGGATGAATCACACAAGATTTGACTTTATAGGCTAGAACTGATGTCGCGCCAACTGTTTAGCTCAAAATACAGTCAAGAAAGTAGCTCTGAAGCCGAGAAACGGCATCGACCATAAGCACTAAAGTGAAATTACGTACAATTTTCAAATTTCTTGTACTTGCTAACTTTGCGACCTCGGGCAGCTATGTTACCATCTGGGAACTGCACAACATTTGACTTTATAGACTAGAGCTGAAGTCGCGCCAACTGCTTAACTCAAAATACAGTCAAGAAAGTAGCTCTGAAGATGAGAACCGGCATCGACCATAAGCACTACCGTGAAATTACGTACAATTTTCAAATTTCTTGTACATGCTAACTTTGCGACCTCGGGCAGCTATGTTATAATGGAGGAACCACACAACATTTTACTTTATAGGCTAGAACTGAAGTCGCGCCAACAGCTTCACTCAAAATACAGTCAAGAAAGTAGCTCTGAAGATGAGAACCGGCATTGACCATAAGCACTACCATGAAATTACATACAATTTTCAAATTTCTTGTACTTGCTAACTTTGCAACCTCGGGCAGCTATGTTACCATGGATGAATCACACAAGATTTTACTTTATAGGCTAGAACTGATGTCGCGCCAACTGTTTAGCTCAAAATACAGTCAAGAAAGTAGCTCTGAAGCCGAGAACCGGCATCGACCATAAGCACTACCGTGAAATTACGTACACTTTTCTAATTTCTTGTACTTGCTAACTTTGCGACCTCGGGCAGCTATGTTACCATCTAGGAACCACACAAGATTTGACTTTATAGGCTAGAACTGAAGTCGCGCCAACATCTTCAATCAAAATACAGTCAGGATAGTAGCTCTGAAGATGAGAACCGGCATTGACCATAAGCACTACCGTGAAATTACATACAATTTTCAAATTTCTTGTACTTGCTAACTTTGCAACCTCGGGCAGCTATGTTACCATGGAGGAACCACACAAGATTTGACTTTATAGGCTAGAACTGAAGTCGCGCCAACTGCTTAACTCAAAATACAGTCAAGAAAGTAACTCTGAAGCCGAGAACCGGCATTGACCATAAGCACTACCGTGAAATTACATACAATTTTCAAATTTCTTGTACTTGCTAACTTTGCGACCTCGGGCAGCTATGTTACCATCTGGGAACCACACAAGATTTGACTTTATAGGCTAGAGCTGAAGTCGCGCCAACTGCTTAACTCAAAATACAGTCAAGAAAGTAGCTCTGAAGCCGAGAAACGGCATCGACCATAAGCACTACCGTGAAATTACGTACAATTTTCAGATTTCTTGTACTCGCTAACTTTGCGACCTCGGGCAGCTATGTTACCATGGAGGAACCACACAACATTTGACTTTATAGGCTAGAATTGAAGTCGCGCCAACTGCTTAACTCAAAATACAGTCAAGAAAGTAGCTCTGAAGATGAGAACCGGCATTGACCATAAGCACTACCGTGAAATTACATACTATTTTCAAATTTCTTGTACTTGCTTACTTTGCTACTTCGGGCAGCTATGTTACCATGGATGAATCACACAAGATTTGACTTTATAGGCTAGAACTGATGTCGCGCCAACTGTTTAGCTCAAAATACAGTCAAGAAAGTAGCTCTGAAGCCGAGAAATGGCATCGACCATAAGCACTAAAGTGAAATTACGTACAATTTTCAAATTTCTTGTACTTGCTAACTTTGCGACCTCGGGCAGCTATGTTACCATCTAGGAACCACACAAGATTTGATTTTATAGGCTAGAACTGAAGTCGCGCCAACTGCTTAACTCAAAATACAGTCGAGAAAGTAGCTCTGAAGCCGAGAAACGGGATCGGCCATAAGCACTAATGTGAAATTACGTACAATTTTCAAATTTCTTGTACTTTCTAAATTTGCGACCTCGGGCAGCTATGTTACCATCTAGGAACTACACAACATTTGACTTTATAGGCTAGAACTGAAGTCGCGCCAACTGCTCAACTCAAAATACAGTCAAGAAAGTAGCTTTGAAGCCGAGAAACGGCATCGACCATAAACACTACCGTGAAATTACGTACAATTTTCAAATTTCTTGTACTTGCTAACTTTGCGACCTCGGGCAGCTATGTTACCATCTAGGAACTGCACAACATTTGACTTTATAGGCTAGAACTGAAGTCGCGCCAACAGTTTAACTCAAAATGCAGTCAAGAAAGTAGCTCTGAAGTTGAGAACCGGCATCGACCATAAGCACTAAAGTGAAATTACGTACAATTTTCAAATTTCTTGTACTTGCTAACTTTGCGACCTCGGGCAGCTATGTTACCATCTAGGAACCACACAAGATTTGATTTTATAGGCTAGAACTGAAGTCGCGCCAACTGCTTAACTCAAAATACAGTCGAGAAAGTAGCTCTGAAGCCGAGAAACGGGATCGGCCATAAGCACTAATGTGAAATTACGTACAATTTTCAAATTTCTTGTACTTTCTAAATTTGCGACCTCGGGCAGCTATGTTACCATCTAGGAACTACACAACATTTGACTTTATAGGCTAGAACTGAAGTCGCGCCAACTGCTCAACTCAAAATACAGTCAAGAAAGTAGCTTTGAAGCCGAGAAACGGCATCGACCATAAACACTACCGTGAAATTACGTACAATTTTCAAATTTCTTGTACATGCTAACTTTGCGACCTCGGGCAGCTATGTTATAATGGACGAACCACACAACATTTGACTTTATAGGCTAGAACTGAAGTCGCGCCAACTGCTTAACTCAAAATACAGTCGAGAAAGTAGCTCTGAAGCCGAGAAACGGGATCGACCATAAGCACTAATGTGAAATTACCTACAATTTTCAAATTTCTTGTACTTTCTAAATTTGCGACCTCGGGCAGCTATGTTACCATCTAGGAACTACACAACATTTGACTTTATAGGCTAGAACTGAAGTCGCGCCAACTGCTTAACTCAAAATACAGTCAAGAAAGTAGCTCTGAAGCCGAGAAACGGCATCGACCATAAACACACCGTGAAATTACGTACAATTTTCAAATTTCTTGTACTTGCTAACTTTGCGACCTCGGGCAGCTATGTTATAATGGAGGAACCACACAACATTTGACTTTATAGGCTAGAACTGAAGTCGCGCCAATAGCTTCACTCAAAATACAGTCAAGAAAGTAGCTCTGAAGATGAGAACCGGCATTGACCATAAGCACTACCGTGAAATTACATACTATTTTCAAATTTCTTGTACTTGCTAACTTTGCTACTTCGGGCAGCTATGTTACCATGGATGAATCACACAAGATTTGACTTTATAGGCTAGAACTGATGTCGAGCCAACAGTTTAACTCAAAATGCAGTCAAGAAAGTAGCTCTGAAGCCGAGAAATGGCATCGACCATAAGCACTAAAGTGAAATTACGTACAATTTTCAAATTTCTTGTACTTGCTAACTTTGCGACCTCGGGCAGCTATGTTACCATCTAGGAACCACACAAGATTTGACTTTATAGGCTAGAACTGAAGTCGCGCCAACTGCTTAACTCAAAATACAGTCGAGAAAGTAGCTCTGAAGCCGAGAAACGGGATCGGCCATAAGCACTAATGTGAAATTACGTACAATTCTCAAATTTCTTGTACTTTCTAAATTTGCGACCTCGGGCAGCTATGTTACCATCTAGGAACTACACAACATTTGACTTTATAGGCTAGAACTGAAGTCGCGCCAACTGCTCAACTCAAAATACAGTCAAGAAAGTAGCTTTGAAGCCGAGAAACGGCATCGACCATAAACACTACCGTGAAATTACGTACAATTTTCAAATTTCTTGTACATGCTAACTTTGCGACCTCGGGCAGCTATGTTATAATGGAGGAACCACACAACATTTGACTTTATAGGCTAGAACTGAAGTCGCGCCAACTGCTTAACTCAAAATACAGTCGAGAAAGTAGCTCTGAAGCCGAGAAACGGGATCGACCATAAGCACTAATGTGAAATTACCTACAATTTTCAAATTTCTTGTACTTTCTAAATTTGCGACCTCGGGCAGCTATGTTATTATCTAGGAACTACACAACATTTGACTTTATAGGCTAGAACTGAAGTCGCGCCAACTGCTTAACTCAAAATACAGTCAAGAAAGTAGCTCTGAAGCCGAGAAACGGCATCGACCATAAACACACCGTGAAATTACGTACAATTTTCAAATTTCTTGTACTTGCTAACTTTGCGACCTCGGGCAGCTATGTTACCATGGAGGAACCACACAAGATTTGACTTTATATGCTAGAACTGAAGTCGCGCCAACTGCTTAACTCAAAATACAGTCGAGAAAGTAGCTCTGAAGCCGAGAAACGGGATCGACCATAAGCACTAATGTGAAATTACGTACAATTTTCAAATTTCTTGTACTTGCTAACTTTGCAACCTCGGGCAGCTATGTTACCATGGATGAATCACACAAGATTTTACTTTATAGGCTAGAACTGATGTCGCGCCAACTGTTTAGCTCAAAATACAGTCAAGAAAGTAGCTCTGAAGCCGAGAAATGGCATCGACCATAAGCACTAAAGTGAAATTACGTACAATTTTCAAATTTCTTGTACTTGCTAACTTTGCGACCTCGGGCAGCTATGTTACCATCTAGGAACCACACAAGATTTGACTTTATAGGCTAGAACTGAAGTCGCGCCAACTGCTTAACTCAAAATACAGTCGAGAAAGTAGCTCTGAAGCCGAGAAACGGGATCGGCCATAAGCACTAATGTGAAATTACGTACAATTCTCAAATTTCTTGTACTTTCTAAATTTGCGACCTCGGGCAGCTATGTTACCATCTAGGAACTACACAACATTTGACTTTATAGGCTAGAACTGAAGTCGCGCCAACTGCTCAACTCAAAATACAGTCAAGAAAGTAGCTTTGAAGCCGAGAAACGGCATCGACCATAAACACTACCGTGAAATTACGTACAATTTTCAAATTTCTTGTACATGCTAACTTTGCGACCTCGGGCAGCTATGTTATAATGGAGGAACCACACAACATTTGACTTTATAGGCTAGAACTGAAGTCGCGCCAACTGCTTAACTCAAAATACAGTCGAGAAAGTAGCTCTGAAGCCGAGAAACGGGATCGACCATAAGCACTAATGTGAAATTACCTACAATTTTCAAATTTCTTGTACTTTCTAAATTTGCGACCTCGGGCAGCTATGTTATTATCTAGGAACTACACAACATTTGACTTTATAGGCTAGAACTGAAGTCGCGCCAACTGCTTAACTCAAAATACAGTCAAGAAAGTAGCTCTGAAGCCGAGAAACGGCATCGACCATAAACACACCGTGAAATTACGTACAATTTTCAAATTTCTTGTACTTGCTAACTTTGCGACCTCGGGCAGCTATGTTACCATGGAGGAACCACACAAGATTTGACTTTATATGCTAGAACTGAAGTCGCGCCAACTGCTTAACTCAAAATACAGTCGAGAAAGTAGCTCTGAAGCCGAGAAACGGGATCGACCATAAGCACTAATGTGAAATTACGTACAATTTTCAAATTTCTTGTACTTGCTAACTTTGCAACCTCGGGCAGCTATGTTACCATGGATGAATCACACAAGATTTTACTTTATAGGCTAGAACTGATGTCGCGCCAACTGTTTAGCTCAAAATACAGTCAAGAAAGTAGCTCTGAAGCCGAGAAACGGCATCGACCATAAACACTACCGTGAAATTACGTACAATTTTCAAATTTCGTGTACGTGCTAACTTTGCGACCTCGGGCAGCTATGTTACCATGGAGGAACCACACAAGATTTGACTTCATATGCTAGAACTGAAGTCGCGCCAACAGCTTCACTCAAAATACAGTCAAGAAAGTAGCTCTGAAGATGAGAACCGACATTGACCATAAGCACTACCGTGAAATTACATACAATTTTCAAATTTCTTGTACTTGCTAATTTTGCTACCTCGGGCAGCTATGTTACCATGGATGAATCACACAAGATTTGACTTTATAGGCCAGAACTGATGTCGCGCCAACTGCTTAGCTCAAAATACAGTCAAGAAAGTAGCTCTGAGGCCGAGAAACGGCATCGACCCTAAGCACTAAAGTGAAATTACGTACAATTTTCGAATTTCTTGTACTTGCTAACTTTGCGACCTCGGGCAGCTATGTTACCATCTAGGAACTGCACAACATTTGACTTTATAGGCTAGAACTGAAGTCGCGCCAACAGTTTAACTCAAAATGCAGTCAAGAAAGTAGCTCTGAAGATGAGAACCGGCATCGACCATAAGCACTAAAGTGAAATTACGTACAATTTTCAAATATCTTGTACTTGCTAACTTTGCGACCTCGGGCAGCTATGTTACCATCTGGGAACCACACAAGATTTGACTTTATAGGCTAGAGCTGGAGTCGCGCCAACTGCTTAACTCAAAATACAGTCAAGAAAGTAGCTCTGAAGCCGAGAAACGGCATCGACCATAAGCACTACCGTGAAATTACGTACAATTTTCAAATTTCTTGTACATGCTAACTTTGCGACCTCGGGCAGCTATGTTATAATGGAGGAACCACACAACATTTGACTTTATAGGCTAGAACTGAAGTCGCGCCAACAGCTTCACTCAAAATACAGTCAAGAAAGTAGCTCTGAAGATGAGAACCGGCATTGACCATAAGCACTACCGTGAAATTACATACTATTTTCAAATTTCTTGTACTTGCTAACTTTGCTACCTCGGGCAGCTATGTTACCATGGATGAATCACACAAGATTTGACTTTATAGGCTAGAACTGATGTCGCGCCAACTGTTTAGCTCAAAATACAGTCAAGAAAGTAGCTCTGAAGCCGAGAAATGGTATCGACCATAAGCACTAAAGTGAAATTACGTACAATTTTCAAATTTCTTGTACTTGCTAACTTTGCGACCTCGGGCAGCTATGTTACCATCTAGGAACTGCACAACATTTGACTTTATAGGCTAGAACTGAAGTCGCGCCAACAGTTTAACTCAAAATGCAGTCAAGAAAGTAGCTCTGAAGTTGAGAACCGGCATCGACCATAAGCACTAAAGTGAAATTACGTACAATTTTCAAATTTCTTGTACTTGCTAACTTTGCGACCTCGGGCAGCTATGTTACCATCTAGGAACCACACAAGATTTGACTTTATAGGCTAGAACTGAAGTCGCGCCAACTGCTTAACTCAAAATACAGTCGAGAAAGTAGCTCTGAAGCCGAGAAACGGGATCGGCCATAAGCACTAATGTGAAATTACGTACAATTTTCAAATTTCTTGTACTTTCTAAATTTGCGACCTCGGGCAGCTATGTTACCATCTAGGAACTACACAACATTTGACTTTATAGGCTAGAACTGAAGTCGCGCCAACTGCTCAACTCAAAATACAGTCAAGAAAGTAGCTTTGAAGCCGAGAAACGGCATCGACCATAAACACTACCGTGAAATTACGTACAATTTTCAAATTTCTTGTACATGCTAACTTTGCGACCTCGGGCAGCTATGTTATAATGGAGGAACCACACAACATTTGACTTTATAGGCTAGAACTGAAGTCGCGCCAACAGCTTCACTCAAAATACAGTCAAGAAAGTAGCTCTGAAGATGAGAACCGGCATTGACCATAAGCACTACCGTGAAATTACATACTATTTTCAAATTTCTTGTACTTGCTAACTTTGCAACCTCGGGCAGCTATGTTACCATGGAGGAACCACACAAGATTTGACTTTATAGGCTAGAACTGAAGTCGCGCCAACTGCTTAACTGAAAATACAGTCAAGAAAGTAACTCTGAAGCCGAGAAACGGCATCGACCATAAGCAGTACTGTGAAATTACGTACAATTTTCAAATTTCTTGTACTTTCTAACTTTGCGACCTCGGGCAGTTATGTTACCATCTAGGAACTGCACAACATTTGACTTTATAGGCTAGAACTGAAGTCGCGCCAACAGTTTAACTCAAAATGCAGTCAAGAAAGTAGCTCTGAAGATGAGAACCGGCATCGACCATAAGCACTAAAGTGAAATTACGTACAATTTTCAAATTTCTTGTACTTGCTAACTTTGCGACCTCGGGCAGCTATGTTACCATCTAGGAACCACACAAGATTTGACTTTATAGGCTAGAACTGAAGTCGCGCCAACAGCTTCAATCAAAATACAGTCAAGAAAGTAGCTCTGAAGATGAGAACCGGCATTGACCATAAGCACTACCGTGAAATTACATACAATTCTCAAATTTCTTGTACTTGCTAACTTTGCAACCTCGGGCAGCTATGTTACCATGGAGGAACCACACAACATTTGACTTTATATGCTAGAACTGATGTCGCGCCAACTGTTTAGCTCAAAATACAGTCAAGAAAGTAGCTCTGAAGATGAGAACCGCCATCGACCATAAGCACTACCGTGAAATTACGTACAATTTTCAAATTTCTTGTACTTGCTAACTTTGCGACCTCGGGCAGCTATGTTACCATCTAGGAACCACACAAGATTTGACTTTATAGGCTAGAACTGAAGTCGCGCCAACTGCTTAACTCAAAATACAGTCAAGAAAGTAACTCTGAAGCCGAGAAACGGCATCGACCATAAGCACTACCGTGAAATTACGTACAATTTTCAAATTTCTTGTACTTGCTAACTTTGCAACCTCGGGCAGCTATGTTACCATGGAGGAACCACACAAGATTTGACTTTATAGGCTAGAACTGAAGTCGCGCCAACTGCTTAACTCAAAATACAGTCAAGAAAGTAACTCTGAAGCCGAGAAACGGCATCGACCATAAGCACTACCCTGAAATTACATACTATTTTCAAATTTCTTGTACTTGCTAACTTTGCAACCTCGGGCAGCTATGTTACCATGGAGGAACCACACAAGATTTGACTTTATAGGCTAGAACTGAAGTCGCGCCAACTGCTTAACTGAAAATACAGTCAAGAAAGTAACACTGAAGCCGAGAAACGGCATCGACCATAAGCAGTACTGTGAAATTACGTACAATTTTCAAATTTCTTGTACTTTCTAACTTTGCGACCTCGGGCAGTTATGTTACCATCTAGGAACTGCACAACATTTGACTTTATAGGCTAGAACTGAAGTCGCGCCAACAGTTTAACTCAAAATGCAGTCAAGAAAGTAGCTCTGAAGATGAGAACCGGCATCGACCATAAGCACTAAAGTGAAATTACGTACAATTTTCAAATTTCTTGTACTTGCTAACTTTGCGACCTCGGGCAGTTATGTTACCATCTAGGAACCACACAAGATTTGACTTTATAGGCTAGAACTGAAGTCGCGCCAACTGCTTAACTCGAAATACAGTCAAGAAAGTAACTCTGAAGCCGAGAAACGGCATCGACCATAAGCACTACCGTGAAATTACGTACAATTTTCAAATTTCTTGTACTTGCTAACTTTGCAACCTCGGGCAGCTATGTTACCATGGAGGAACCACACAACATTTGACTTTATATGCTAGAACTGATGTCGCGCCAACTGTTTAGCTCAAAATACAGTCAAGAAAGTAACTCTGAAGCCGAGAAACGGCATCGACCATAAGCACTAATGTGAAATTACATACTATTTTCAAATTTCTTGTACTTGCTAACTTTGCGACCTCGGGCAGTTATGTTACCATCTAGGAACCACACAAGATTTGACTTTATAGGCTAGAACTGAAGTCGCGCCAACTGCTTAACTCGAAATACAGTCAAGAAAGTAACTCTGAAGATGAGAACCGGCATTGACCATAAGCACTACCGTGAAATTTCTTGTACTTGCTAACTTTGCAACCTCGGGCAGCTATGTTACCATGGAGGAACCACACAACATTTGACTTTATATGCTAGAACTGATGTCGCGCCAACTGTTTAGCTCAAAATACAGTCAAGAAAGTAGCTCTTAAGATGAGAACCGCCATCGACCATAAGCACTACCGTGAAATTACGTACAATTTTCAAATTTCTTGTACTTGCTAACTTTGCGACCTCGGGCAGCTATGTTACCATCTAGGAACCACACAAGATTTGACTTTATAGGCTAGAACTGAAGTCGCGCCAACTGCTTAACTCGAAATACAGTCAAGAAAGTAACTCTGAAGCCGAGAAACGGCATCGACCATAAGCACTACCGTGAAATTACGTACAATTTTCAAATTTCTTGTACTTGCTAACTTTGCAACCTCGGGCAGCTATGTTAACATGGAGGAACCACACAAGATTTGACTTTATAGGCTAGAACTGAAGTCGCGCCAACTGCTTAACTCAAAATACAGTCAAGAAAGTAACTCTGAAGCCGAGAAACGGCATCGACCATAAGCACTACCGTGAAATTACGTACAATTTTCAAATTTCTTGTACATGCTAACTTTGCGACCTCGGGCAGCTATGTTATAATGGAGGAACCACACAACATTTGACTTTATAGGCTAGAACTGAAGTCGCGCCAACTGCTTAACTCAAAATACAGTCAAGAAAGTAACTCTGAAGCCGAGAAACGGCATCGACCATAAGCACTACCGTGAAATTACGTACAATTTTCAAATTTCTTGTACTTGCTAACTTTGCAACCTCGGGCAGCTATGTTACCATGGAGGAACCACACAAGATTTGACTTTATAGGCTAGAACTGAAGTCGCGCCAACTGCTTAACTCAAAATACAGTCAAGAAAGTAGCTCTGAAGATGAGAACCGGCATTGACCATAAGCACTACCGTGAAATTACATACAATTTTCAAATTTCTTGTACTTGCTAACTTTGCAACCTCGGGCAGCTATGTTACCATGGAGGAACCACACAACATTTGACTTTATATGCTAGAACTGATGTCGCGCCAACTGTTTAGCTCAAAATACAGTCAAGAAAGTAGCTCTGAAGATGAGAACCGCCATCGACCATAAGCACTACCGTGAAATTACGTACAATTTTCAAATTTCTTGTACTTGCTAACTTTGCGACCTCGGGCAGCTATGTTACCATCTAGGAACCACACAAGATTTGACTTTATAGGCTAGAACTGAAGTCGCGCCAACTGCTTAACTCAAAATACAGTCAAGAAAGTAGCTCTGAAGATGAGAACCGGCATCGACCATAAGCACTACCGTGAAATTACGTACAATTTTCAAATTTCTTGTACATGCTAACTTTGCGACCTCGGGCAGCTATGTTATAATGGAGGAACCACACAACATTTGACTTTATAGGCTAGAGCTGAAGTCGCGCCATCTGCTTAACTCAAAATACAGTCAAGAAAGTAGCTTTGAAGCCGAGAAACGGCATCAACCATAAGCACTACCGTGAAATTACGTACAATTTTCAGATTTCTTGTACTCGCTAACTTTGCGACCTCGGGCAGCTATGTTACCATGGAGGAACCACACAACATTTGACTTTATAGGCTAGAACTGAAGTCGCGCCAAATGCTTAACTCAAAATACAGTCGAGAAAGTAGCTCTGGAGCCGAGAAACGGGATCGACCATAAGCACTAATGTGAAATTACGTACAATTTTCAAATTTCTTGTACTTTCTAAATTTGCGACCTCGGGCAGCTATGTTATCATCTAGGAACTACACAACATTTGACTTTATAGGCTAGAACTGAAGTCGCGCCAACTGCTTAACTCAAAATACAGTCGAGAAAGTAGCTCTGAAGCCGAGAAACATGATCGACCATAAGCACTAATGTGAAATTACGTACAATTTTCAAATTTCTTGTACATGCTAACTTTGCGACCTCGGGCAGCTATGTTATAATGGAGGAACCACACAACATTTGACTTTATAGGCTAGAACTGAAGTCGCGCCAACTGCTTAACTCAAAATACAGTCAAGAAAGTAGCTCTGAAGATGAGAACCGGCATCGACCATAAGCACTACCGTGAAATTACGTACAATTTTCAAATTTCTTGTACATGCTAACTTTGCGACCTCGGGCAGCTATGTTATAATGGAGGAACCACACAACATTTGACTTTATAGGCTAGAGCTGAAGTCGCGCCATCTGCTTAACTCAAAATACAGTCAAGAAAGTAGCTTTGAAGCCGAGAAACGGCATCAACCATAAGCACTACCGTGAAATTACGTACAATTTTCAGATTTCTTGTACTCGCTAACTTTGCGACCTCGGGCAGCTATGTTACCATGGAGGAACCACACAAGATTTGACTTTATATGCTAGAACTGAAGTCGCGCCAACTGCTTAACTCAAAATACAGTCGAGAAAGTAGCTCTGAAGCCGAGAAACATGATCGACCATAAGCACTAATGTGAAATTACGTACAATTTTCAAATTTCTTGTACTTGCTAACTTTGCAACCTCGGGCAGCTATGTTACCATGGATGAATCACACAAGATTTTACTTTATAGGCTAGAACTGAAGTCGCGCCAACTGCTTAACTCAAAATACAGTCAAGAAAGTAGCTCTGAAGCCGAGAAACGGCATCGACCATAAGCACTAATGTGAAATTACGTACAATTTTCAAATTTCTTGTACTTGCTAACTTTGCGACCTCGGGCAGCTATGTTACCATGGAGGAACCACACAAGATTTGACTTTATATGTTAGAACTGAAGTCGCGCCAACTGCTTAACTCAAAATACAGTCGAGAAAGTAGCTCTGAAGCCGAGAAACATGATCGACCATAAGCACTAATGTGAAATTACGTACAATTTTCAAATTTCTTGTACTTGCTAACTTTGCAACCTCGGGCAGCTATGTTACCATGGATGAATCACACAAGATTTTACTTTATAGGCTAGAACTGAAGTCGCGCCAACTGCTTAACTCAAAATACAGTCAAGAAAGTAGCTCTGAAGCCGAGAAACGGCATCGACCATAAGCACTAATGTGAAATTACGTACAATTTTCAAATTTCTTGTACTTGCTAACTTTGCAACCTCGGGCAGCTATGTTACCATGGAGGAACCACACAAGATTTGACTTTATATGCTAGAACTGAACTCGCGCCAACAGCTTCAGTCAAAATACAGTCAAGAAAGTAGCTCTGAAGATGAGAACCGCCATCGACCATAAGCACTACCGTGAAATTACGTACAATTTTCAAATTTCTTGTACTTGCAAACTTTGCAACCTCGGGCAGCTATGTTACCATGGAGGAACCACACAAGATTTGACTTTATAGGCTAGAACTGAAGTCGCGCAAACTGCTTAACTCAAAATACATTCAAGAGAGTAGCTCTGAAGCCGAGAAACGGGATCGACCCTAAACACTACCGTGAAATTACGTACAATTTTCAAATTTCTTGTACATGCTAACTTTGCGACCTCGGGCAGCTATGTTATAATGGAGGAACCACACAACATTTGACTTTATAGGCTAGAACTGAAGTCGCGCCAACTGCTTAACTCAAAATACAGTCAAGAAAGTAACTCTGAAGCCGAGAAACGGCATCGGCCATAAGCACTACCGTGAAATTACGTACAATTTTCAAATTTCTTGTACTTGCTAACTTTGCAACCTCGGGCAGCTATGTTACCATGGAGGAACCACACAAGATTTGACTTTATAGGCTAGAACTGATGTCGCGCCAACTGTTTAGCTCAAAATACAGTCAAGAAAGTAACTCTGAAGCCGAGAAACGGCATCGACCATAAGCACTACCGTGAAATTACGTACAATTTTCAAATTTCTTGTACTTGCTAACTTTGCGACCTCGGGCAGCTATGTTATAATGGAGGAACCACACAACATTTGACTTTATAGGCTAGAACTGAAGTCGCGCCAACTGCTTAACTCAAAATACAGTCAAGAAAGTAACTCTGAAGCCGAGAAACGGCATCGACCATAAGCACTACCGTGAAATTACGTACAATTTTCAAATTTCTTGTACTTGCTAACTTTGCAACCTCGGGCAGCTATGTTACCATGGAGGAACCACACAAGATTTGACTTTATAGGCTAGAACTGAAGTCGCGCCAACTGCTTAACTCAAAATACAGTCAAGAAAGTAGCTCTGAAGATGAGAACCGGCATTGACCATAAGCACTACCGTGAAATTACATACAATTTTCAAATTTCTTGTACTTGCTAACTTTGCAACCTCGGGCAGCTATGTTACCATGGAGGAACCACACAACATTTGACTTTATATGCTAGAACTGATGTCGCGCCAACTGTTTAGCTCAAAATACAGTCAAGAAAGTAGCTCTGAAGATGAGAACCGCCATCGACCATAAGCACTACCGTGAAATTACGTACAATTTTCAAATTTCTTGTACTTGCTAACTTTGCGACCTCGGGCAGCTATGTTACCATCTAGGAACCACACAAGATTTGACTTTATAGGCTAGAACTGAAGTCGCGCCAACTGCTTAACTCAAAATACAGTCAAGAAAGTAGCTCTGAAGATGAGAACCGGCATCGACCATAAGCACTACCGTGAAATTACGTACAATTTTCAAATTTCTTGTACATGCTAACTTTGCGACCTCGGGCAGCTATGTTATAATGGAGGAACCACACAACATTTGACTTTATAGGCTAGAGCTGAAGTCGCGCCATCTGCTTAACTCAAAATACAGTCAAGAAAGTAGCTTTGAAGCCGAGAAACGGCATCAACCATAAGCACTACCGTGAAATTACGTACAATTTTCAGATTTCTTGTACTCGCTAACTTTGCGACCTCGGGCAGCTATGTTACCATGGAGGAACCACACAACATTTGACTTTATAGGCTAGAACTGAAGTCGCGCCAAATGCTTAACTCAAAATAAAGTCGAGAAAGTAGCTCTGAAGCCGAGAAACGGGATCGACCATAAGCACTAATGTGAAATTACGTACAATTTTCAAATTTCTTGTACTTTCTAAATTTGCGACCTCGGGCAGCTATGTTATCATCTAGGAACTACACAACATTTGACTTTATAGCCTAGAACTGAAGTCGCGCCAACTGCTTAACTCAAAATACAGTCAAGAAAGTAGCTCTGAAGCCGAGAAACGGCATCGGCCATAAGCACTAATGTGAAATTACGTACAATTTTCAAATTTCTTGTACTTGCTAACTTTGCGACCTCGGGCAGCTATGTTACCATGGAGGAACCACACAAGATTTGACTTTATATGCTAGAACTGAAGTCGCGCCAACTGCTTAACTCAAAATACAGTCGAGAAAGTAGCTCTGAAGATGAGAAACATGATCGACCCTAAACACTACCGTGAAATTACGTACAATTTTCAAATTTCTTGTACTTGCTAACTTTGCGACCTCGGGCAGCTATGTTACCATCTAGGAACCACACAAGATTTGACTTTATAGGCTAGAACTGAAGTCGCGCCAACTGCTTAACTCAAAATACAGTCAAGAAAGTAGCTCTGAAGATGAGAACCGGCATCGACCATAAGCACTACCGTGAAATTACGTACAATTTTCAAATTTCTTGTACATGCTAACTTTGCGACCTCGGGCAGCTATGTTATAATGGAGGAACCACACAACATTTGACTTTATAGGCTAGAACTGAAGTCGCGCCAACTGCTTAACTCAAAATACAGTCAAGAAAGTAACTCTGAAGCCGAGAAACGGCATCGACCATAAGCACTACCGTGAAATTACGTACAATTTTCAAATTTCTTGTACTTGCTAACTTTGCAACCTCGGGCAGCTATGTTACCATGGAGGAACCACACAAGATTTGACTTTATAGGCTAGAACTGAAGTCGCGCCAACTGCTTAACTCAAAATACAGTCAAGAAAGTAGCTCTGAAGATGAGAACCGGCATTGACCATAAGCACTACCGTGAAATTACATACAATTTTCAAATTTCTTGTACTTGCTAACTTTGCAACCTCGGGCAGCTATGTTACCATGGATGAATCACACACGATTTTACTTTATAGGCTAGAACTGAAGTCGCGCCAACTGCTTAACTCAAAATACAGTCAAGAAAGTAGCTCTGAAGCCGAGAAACGGCATCGACCATAAGCACTAATGTGAAATTACGTACAATTTTCAAATTTCTTGTACTTGCTAACTTTGCGACCTCGGGCAGCTATGTTACCATGGAGGAACCACACAAGATTTGACTTTATATGTTAGAACTGAAGTCGCGCCAACTGATTAACTCAAAATACAGTCAAGAAAGTAGCTCTGAAGTGGAGAAACATGATCGACCATAAGCACTAATGTGAAATTACGTACAATTTTCAAATTTCTTGTACTTGCTAACTTTGCAACCTCGGGCAGCTATGTTACCATGGAGGAACCACACAAGATTTGACTTTATATGCTAGAACTGAAGTCGCGCCAACAGCTTCAGTCAAAATACAGTCAAGAAAGTAGCTCTGAAGATGAGAACCGCCATCGACCATAAGCACTACCGTGAAATTACGTACAATTTTCAAATTTCTTGTACTTGCAAACTTTGCAACCTCGGGCAGCTATGTTACCATGGAGGAACCACACAAGATTTGACTTTATAGGCTAGAACTGAAGTCGCGCAAACTGCTTAACTCAAAATACATTCAAGAGAGTAGCTCTGAAGCCGAGAAACGGGATCGACCCTAAACACTACCGTGAAATTACGTACAATTTTCAAATTTCTTGTACATGCTAACTTTGCGACCTCGGGCAGCTATGTTATAATGGAGGAACCACACAACATTTGACTTTATAGGCTAGAACTGAAGTCGCGCCAACTGCTTAACTCAAAATACAGTCAAGAAAGTAACTCTGAAGCCGAGAAACGGCATCGACCATAAGCACTACCGTGAAATTACGTACAATTTTCAAATTTCTTGTACTTGCTAACTTTGCAACCTCGGGCAGCTATGTTACCATGGACGAACCACACAAGATTTGACTTTATAGGCTAGAACTGATGTCGCGCCAACTTTTTAGCTCAAAATACAGTCAAGAAAGTAGCTCTGAAGATGAGAACCGCCATCGACCATAAGCACTACCGTGAAATTACGTACAATTTTCAAATTTCTTGTACTTGCTAACTTTGCGACCTCGGGCAGCTATGTTACCATCTAGGAACCACACAAGATTTGACTTTATAGGCTAGAACTGAAGTCGCGCCAACTGCTTAACTCAAAATACAGTCAAGAAAGTAGCTCTGAAGATGAGAACCGGCATCGACCATAAGCACTACCGTGAAATTACGTACAATTTTCAAATTTCTTGTACATGCTAACTTTGCGACCTCGGGCAGCTATGTTATAATGGAGGAACCACACAACATTTGACTTTATAGGCTAGAACTGAAGTCGCGCCAACTGCTTAACTCAAAATACAGTCAAGAAAGTAACTCTGAAGCCGAGAAACGGCATCGACCATAAGCACTACCGTGAAATTACGTACAATTTTCAAATTTCTTGTACTTGCTAACTTTGCAACCTCGGGCAGCTATGTTACCATGGAGGAACCACACAAGATTTGACTTTATAGGCTAGAACTGAAGTCGCGCCAACTGCTTAACTCAAAATACAGTCAAGAAAGTAGCTCTGAAGATGAGAACCGGCATTGACCATAAGCACTACCGTGAAATTACATACAATTTTCAAATTTCTTGTACTTGCTAACTTTGCAACCTCGGGCAGCTATGTTACCATGGAGGAACCACACAACATTTGACTTTATATGCTAGAACTGATGTCGCGCCAACTGTTTAGCTCAAAATACAGTCAAGAAAGTAGCTCTGAAGATGAGAACCGCCATCGACCATAAGCACTACCGTGAAATTACGTACAATTTTCAAATTTCTTGTACTTGCTAACTTTGCGACCTCGGGCAGCTATGTTACCATCTAGGAACCACACAAGATTTGACTTTATAGGCTAGAACTGAAGTCGCGCCAACTGCTTAACTCAAAATACAGTCAAGAAAGTAGCTCTGAAGATGAGAACCGGCATCGACCATAAGCACTACCGTGAAATTACGTACAATTTTCAAATTTCTTGTACACGCTAACTTTGCGACCTCGGGCAGCTATGTTATAATGGAGGAACCACACAACATTTGACTTTATAGGCTAGAGCTGAAGTCGCGCCATCTGCTTAACTCAAAATACAGTCAAGAAAGTAGCTTTGAAGCCGAGAAACGGCATCAACCATAAGCACTACCGTGAAATCACGTACAATTTTCAGATTTCTTGTACTCGCTAACTTTGCGACCTCGGGCAGCTATGTTACTATGGAGGAACCACACAACATTTGACTTTATAGGCTAGAACTGAAGTCGCGCCAACTGCTTAACTCAAAATACAGTCGAGAAAGTAGCTCTGAAGCCGAGAAACGGGATCGACCATAAGCACTAATGTGAAATTACGTACAATTTTCAAATTTCTTGTACTTTCTAAATTTACGACCTCGGGCAGCTATGTTACCATCTAGGAACTACACAACATTTGACTTTATAGGCTAGAACTGAAGTCGCGCCAACTGCTTAACTCAAAATACAGTCAAGAAAGTAGCTCTGAAGCCGAGAAACGGCATCGACCATAAGCACTAATGTGAAATTACGTACAATTTTCAAATTTCTTGTACTTGCTAACTTTGCGACCTCGGGCAGCTATGTTACCATGGAGGAACCACACAAGATTTGACTTTATATGCTAGAACTGAAGTCGCGCCAACTGCTTAACTCAAAATACAGTCGAGAAAGTAGCTCTGAAGCCGAGATCATGATCGACCATAAGCACTAATGTGAAATTACGTACAATTTTCAAATTTCTTGTACTTGCTAACTTTGCAACCTCGGGCAGCTATGTTACCATGGATGAATCACACAAGATTTTACTTTATAGGCTAGAACTGATGTCGCGCCAACTGTTTAGCTCAAAATACAGTCAAGAAAGTACCTCTGAAGCCGAGAAACGGCACCGACCATAAACACTACCGTGAAATTACGTACAATTTTCAAATTTCTTGTACTTGCTAACTTTGCGACCTCGGGCAGCTATGTTACCATGGAGGAACCACACAAGATTTGACTTTATATGCTAGAACTGAAGTCGCGCCAACAGCTTCAGTCAAAATACAGTCAAGAAAGTAGCTCTGAAGATGAGAACCGCCATCGACCATAAGCACTACCGTGAAATTACGTACAATTTTCAAATTTCTTGTACTTGCAAACTTTGCAACCTCGGGCAGCTATGTTACCATGGAGGAACCACACAAGATTTGACTTTATAGGCTAGAACTGATGTCGCGCCAACTGTTTAGCTCAAAATACAGTCAAGAAAGTAGCTCTGAAGCCGAGAAACGGCATCGACCATAAGCACTAAAGTGAAATTACGTACAATTTTCAAATTTCTTGTACTTGCTAACTTTGCGACCTCGGGCAGCTATGTTACCATCTAGGAACCACACAAGATTTGACTTTATAGGCTAGAACTGAAGTCGCGCCAACTGCTTAACTCAAAATACAGTCAAGAAAGTAGCTCTGAAGATGAGAACCGGCATCGACCATAAGCACTACCGTGAAATTACGTACAATTTTCAAATTTCTTGTACATGCTAACTTTGCGACCTCGGGCAGCTATGTTATAATGGAGGAACCACACAACATTTGACTTTATAGGCTAGAACTGAAGTCGCGCCAACTGCTTAACTCAAAATACAGTCAAGAAAGTAACTCTGAAGCCGAGAAACGGCATCGACCATAAGCACTACCGTGAAATTACGTACAATTTTCAAATTTCTTGTACTTGCTAACTTTGCAACCTCGGGCAGCTATGTTACCATGGAGGAACCACACAAGATTTGACTTTATAGGCTACAACTGAAGTCGCGCCAACTGCTTAACTCAAAATACAGTCAAGAAAGTAGCTCTGAAGATGAGAACCGGCATTGACCATAAGCACTACCGTGAAATTACATACAATTTTCAAATTTCTTGTACTTGCTAACTTTGCAACCTCGGGCAGCTATGTTACCATGGAGGAACCACACAACATTTGACTTTATATGCTAGAACTGATGTCGCGCCAACTGTTTAGCTCAAAATACAGTCAAGAAAGTAGCTCTGAAGATGAGAACCGCCATCGACCATAAGCACTACCGTGAAATTACGTACAATTTTCAAATTTCTTGTACTTGCTAACTTTGCGACCTCGGGCAGCTATGTTACCATCTAGGAACCACACAAGATTTGACTTTATAGGCTAGAACTGAAGTCGCGCCAACTGCTTAACTCAAAATACAGTCAAGAAAGTAGCTCTGAAGATGAGAACCGGCATCGACCATAAGCACTACCGTGAAATTACGTACAATTTTCAAATTTCTTGTACATGCTAACTTTGCGACCTCGGGCAGCTATGTTATAATAGAGGAACCACACAACATTTGACTTTATAGGCTAGAGCTGAAGTCGCGCCATCTGCTTAACTCAAAATACAGTCAAGAAAGTAGCTTTGAAGCCGAGAAACGGCATCAACCATAAGCACTACCGTGAAATCACGTACCATTTTCAGATTTCTTGTACTCGCTAACTTTGCGACCTCGGGCAGCTATGTTACTATGGAGGAACCACACAACATTTGACTTTATAGGCTAGAACTGAAGTCGCGCCAACTGCTTAACTCAAAATACAGTCGAGAAAGTAGCTCTGAAGCCGAGAAACGGGATCGACCATAAGCACTAATGTGAAATTACGTACAATTTTCAAATTTCTTGTACTTTCTAAATTTGCGACCTCGGGCAGCTATGTTACCATCTAGGAACTACACAACATTTGACTTTATAGGCTAGAACTGAAGTCGCGCCAACTGCTTAACTCAAAATACAGTCAAGAAAGTAACTCTGAAGCCGAGAAACGGCATCGACCATAAGCACTACCGTGAAATTACGTACAATTTTCAAATTTCTTGTACTTGCTAACTTTGCGACCTCGGGCAGCTATGTTACCATGGAGGAACCACACAAGATTTGACTTTATATGCTAGAACTGAAGTCGCGCCAACTGCTTAACTCAAAATACAGTCGAGAAAGTAGCTCTGAAGCCGAGAAACATGATCGACCATAAGCACTAATGTGAAATTACGTACAATTTTCAAATTTCTTGTACTTGCTAACTTTGCAACCTCGGGCAGCTATGTTACCATGGATGAATCACACAAGATTTTACTTTATAGACTAGAACTGATGTCGCGCCAACTGTTTAGCTCAAAATACAGTCAAGAAAGTAGCTCTGAAGATGAGAAACGGCACCGACCATAAACACTACCGTGAAATTACGTACAATTTTCAAATTTGTTGTACTTGCTAACTTTGCGACCTCGGGCAGCTATGTTACCATGGAGGAACCACACAAGATTTGACTTTATATGCTAGAACTGAAGTCGCGCCAACAGCTTCAGTCAAAATACAGTCAAGAAAGTAGCTCTGAAGATGAGAACCGGCATCGACCATAAGCACTACCGTGAAATTACGTACAATTTTCAAATTTCTTGTACATGCTAACTTTGCGACCTCGGGCAGCTATGTTATAATGGAGGAACCACACAACATTTGACTTTATAGGCTAGAGCTGAAGTCGCGCCATCTGCTTAACTCAAAATACAGTCAAGAAAGTAGCTTTGAAGCCGAGAAACGGCATCAACCATAAGCACTACCGTGAAATCACGTACAATTTTCAGATTTCTTGTACTCGCTAACTTTGCGACCTCGGGCAGCTATGTTACTATGGAGGAACCACACAACATTTGACTTTATAGGCTAGAACTGAAGTCGCGCCAACTGCTTAACTCAAAATACAGTCGAGAAAGTAGCTCTGAAGCCGAGAAACGGGATCGACCATAAGCACTAATGTGAAATTACGTACAATTTTCAAATTTCTTGTACTTTCTAAATTTACGACCTCGGGCAGCTATGTTACCATCTAGGAACTACACAACATTTGACTTTATAGGCTAGAACTGAAGTCGCGCCAACTGCTTAACTCAAAATACAGTGAAGAAAGTAGCTCTGAAGCCGAGAAACGGCATCGACCATAAGCACTAATGTGAAATTACGTACAATTTTCAAATTTCTTGTACTTGCTAACTTTGCGACCTCGGGCAGCTATGTTAGCATGGAGGAACCACACAAGATTTGACTTTATATGCTAGAACTGAAGTCGCGCCAACTGCTTAACTCAAAATACAGTCGAGAAAGTAGCTCTGAAGCCGAGAAACATGATCGACCATAAGCACTAATGTGAAATTACGTACAATTTTCAAATTTCTTGTACTTGCTAACTTTGCAACCTCGGGCAGCTATGTTACCATGGAGGAACCACACAAGATTTGACTTTATAGGCTAGAACTGATGTCGCGCCAACTGTTTAGCTCAAAATACAGTCAAGAAAGTACCTCTGAAGCCGAGAAACGGCACCGACCATAAACACTACCGTGAAATTACGTACAATTTTCAAATTTCTTGTACTTGCTAACTTTGCGACCTCGGGCAGCTATGTTACCATGGAGGAACCACACAAGATTTGACTTTATATGCTAGAACTGAAGTCGCGCCAACAGCTTCAGTCAAAATACAGTCAAGAAAGTAGCTCTGAAGATGAGAACCGCCATCGACCATAAGCACTACCGTGAAATTACGTACAATTTTCAAATTTCTTGTACTTGCAAACTTTGCAACCTCGGGCAGCTATGTTACCATGGAGGAACCACACAAGATTTGACTTTATAGGCTAGAACTGATGTCGCGCCAACTGTTTAGCTCAAAATACAGTCAAGAAAGTAGCTCTGAAGCCGAGAAACGGCATCAACCATAAGCACTAAAGTGAAATTACGTACAATTTTCAAATTTCTTGTACTTGCTAACTTTGCGACCTCGGGCAGCTATGTTACCATCTAGGAACCACACAAGATTTGACTTTATAGGCTAGAACTGAAGTCGCGCCAACTGCTTAACTCAAAATACAGTCAAGAAAGTAGCTCTGAAGATGAGAACCGGCATCGACCATAAGCACTACCGTGAAATTACGTACAATTTTCAAATTTCTTGTACATGCTAACTTTGCGACCTCGGGCAGCTATGTTATAATGGAGGAACCACACAACATTTGACTTTATAGGCTAGAACTGAAGTCGCGCCAACTGCTAAACTCAAAATACAGTCAAGAAAGTAACTCTGAAGCCGAGAAACGGCATCGACCATAAACACTACCGTGAAATTACGTACAATTTTCAAATTTCTTGTACTTGCTAACTTTGCGACCTCGGGCAGCTATGTTACCATGGAGGAACCACACAAGATTTGACTTTATATGCTAGAACTGAAGTCGCGCCAACTGCTTAACTCAAAATACAGTCGAGAAAGTAGCTCTGAAGCCGAGAAACATGATCGACCATAAGCACTAATGTGAAATTACGTACAATTTTCAAATTTCTTGTACTTGCTAACTTTGCAACCTCGGGCAGCTATGTTACCATGGATGAATCACACAAGATTTTACTTTATAGGCTAGAACTGATGTCGCGCCAACTGTTTAGCTCAAAATACAGTCAAGAAAGTAGCTCTGAAGCCGAGAAACGGCATCGACCATAAACACTACCGTGAAATTACGTACAATTTTCAAATTTCTTGTACATGCTTACTTTGCGACCTCGGGCAGCTATGTTATAATGGAGGAACCACACAAGATTTGACTTTATAGGCTAGAACTGAAGTCGCGCCAACTGCTTAACTCAAAATACAGTCAAGAAAGTAGCTCTGAAGCCGAGAAACGGCATCGACCATAAACACTACCGTGAAATTACGTACAATTTTCAAATTTCTTGTACTTGCTAACTTTGCGACCTCGGGCAGCTATGTTACCATGGAGGAACCACACAAGATTTGACTTTATATGCTAGAACTGAAGTCGCGCCAACTGCTTAACTCAAAATACAGTCGAGAAAGTAGCTCTGAAGCCGAGAAACATGATCGACCATAAGCACTAATGTGAAATTACGTACAATTTTCAAATTTCTTGTACTTGCTAACTTTGCAACCTCGGGCAGCTACGTTACCATGGATGGATCACACAAGATTTTACTTTATAGGCTAGAACTGATGTCGCGCCAACTGTTTAGCTCAAAATACAGTCAAGAAAGTAGCTCTGAAGCCGAGAAACGGCATCGACCATAAACACTACCGTGAAATTACGTACAATTTTCAAATTTCTTGTACATGCTAACTTTGCGACCTCGGGCAGCTATGTTATAATGGAGGAACCACACAAGATTTGACTTTATAGGCTAGAACTGAAGTCGCGCCAACTGCTTAACTCAAAATACAGTCAAGAAAGTAACTCTGAAGCCGAGAAACGGCATCGACCATAAGCAGTACTGTGAAATTACGTACAATTTTCAAATTTCTTGTACTTGCTAACTTTGCAACCTCGGGCAGCTATGTTACCATGGAGGAACCACACAAGATTTGACTTTATAGGCTAGAACTGATGTCGCGCCAACTGCTTAACTTAAAATACAGTCAAGAAAGTAACTCTGAAGCCTAACTCTGAAGCACTACTGTGAAATTACGTACAATTTTCAAATTTCTTGTACTTGCTAACTTTGCTACCTCGGGCAGCTATGTTACCATGGATGAATCACACAAGATTTGACTTTATAGGCTAGAACTGATGTCGCGCCAACTGTTTAGCTCAAAATACAGTCAAGAAAGTAGCTCTGAAGCCGAGAACCGGCATCGACCATAAGCACTACCGTGAAATTACGTACACTTTTCAAATTTCTTGTACTTGCTAACTTTGCTACCTCGGGCAGCTATGTTACCATGGATGAATCACACAAGATTTGACTTTATAGGCTAGAACTGATGTCGCGCCAACTGTTTAGCTCAAAATACAGTCAAGAAAGTAGCTCTGAAGCCGAGAAACGGCATCGACCATAAGCACTAAAGTGAAATTACGTACAATTTTCAAATTTCTTGTACTTGCTAATTTTACGACCTCGGGCAGCTATGTTACCATCTAGGAACTGCACAACATTTGACTTTATAGGCTAGAACTGAAGTCGCGCCAACAGCTTAACTCAAAATGCAGTCAAGAAAGTAGCTCTGAAGATGAGAACCGGCATCGACCATAAGCACTAAAGTGAAATTACGTACAATTTTCAAATTTCTTGTACTTGCTAACTTTGCGACCTCGGGCAGCTATGTTACCATCTAGGAACCACACAAGATTTGACTTTATAGGCTAGAGCTGAAGTCGCGCCAACTGCTTAACTCAAAATACAGTCAAGAAAGTAGCTCTGAAGCCGAGAACCGGCATCGACCATAAGCACTACCGTGAAATTGCGTACAATTTTCAAATTTCTTGTACATGCTAACTTTGCGACCTCGGGCAGCTATGTTATAATAGAGGAACCACTCAACATTTGACTGTATAGGCTAGAACTGAAGTCGCGCCAACAGCTTCACTCAAAATACAGTCAAGAAAGTAGCTCTGAAGATGAGAATCGGCATTGACCATAAGCACTACCGTGAAATTACATACAATTTTCAAATTTCTTGTACTTGCTAACTTTGCGGCCTCGGGCAGCTATGTTACCATCTAGGAACCACACAAGATTTGACTTTATAGACTAGAACTGAAGTCGCGCCAACAGCTTCAATCAAAATACAGTCAAGAAAGTAGCTCTGAAGATGAGAACCGGCATTGACCATAAGCACTAAAGTGAAATTACATACAATTTTCAAATTTCTTGTACTTGCTAACTTTGCTACCTCGGGCAGCTATGTTACCATGGATGAATCACACAAGATTTGACTTTATAGGCTAGAACTGATGTCGCGCCAACTGTTTAGCTCAAAATACAGTCAAGAAAGTAGCTCTGAAGCCGAGAAACGGCGTCGACTATAAGCACTAAAGTGAAATTACGTACAATTTTCAAATTTCTTGTACTTGCTAACTTTGCGACCTCGGGCAGCTATGTTACCATCTGGGAACTGCACAACATTTGACTTTATAGACTAGAGCTGAAGTCGCGCCAACTGCTTAACTCAAAATACAGTCAAGAAAGTAACTCTGAAGCCGAGAAACGGCATCGACCATAAGCAGTACTGTGAAATTACGTACAATTTTCAAATTTCTTGTACTTGCTAACTTTGCTACCTCGGGCAGCTATGTTACCATGGATGAATCACACAAGATTTGACTTTATAGGCTAGAACTGATGTCGCGCCAGCTGTTTAGCTCAAAATACAGTCACGAAAGTAGCTCTGAAGCCGAGAACCGGCATCGACTATAAGCACTGCCGTGAAATTACGTACACTTTTCAAATTTCTTGTACTTGCTAACTTTGCGACCTCGGGCAGCTATGTTACCATCTAGGAACCACACAAGATTTGACTTTATAGGCTAGAACTGAAGTCGCGCCAACTGCTTAACTCAAAATACAGTCAAGAAAGTAGCTCTGAAGCCGAGAAACGGCATCGACCATAAACACTACCGTGAAATTAAGTACAATTTTCAAATTTCTTGTACTTGCTAACTTTGCGACCTCGGGCAGCTATGTTACCATGGAGGAATCACATAAGATTTGACTTTATGTGCTAGAACTGAAGTCGCGCCAACTGCTTAACTCAAAATACAGTCGAGAAAGTAGCTCTGAAGCCGAGAAACGGGATCGACCATAAGCACTAATGTGAAATTACGTACAATTTTCAAATTTCTTGTACTTTCTAAATTTGCGCCCTCGGGCAGCTATGTTACCATCTAGGAACTACACAACATTTGACTTTATAGGCTAGAACTGAAGTCGCGCCAACTGCTTAACTCAAAATACAGTCGAGAAAGTAGCTCTGAAGCCGAGAAACGGCATCGACCATAAGCACTAAAGTGAAATTACGTACAATTTTCAAATTTCTTGTACTTGCTAACTTTGCGACCTCGGGCAGCTATGTTACCATCTAGAAACTGCACAACATTTGACTTTATAGGCTAGAACTGAAGTCGCGCCAACAGCTTAACTCAAAATGCAGTCAAGAAAGTAGCTCTGAAGATGAGAACCGGCATCGACCATAAGCACTAAAGTGAAATTACGTACAATTTTCAAATTTCTTGTACTTGCTAACTTTGCGACCTCGGGCAGCTATGTTACCATCTAGGAACTGTACACCATTTGACTTTATAGGCTAGAACTGAAGTCGCGCCAACTGCTTAACTCAAAATACAGTCAAGAAAGTAACTCTGAAGCCGAGAAACGGCATCGACCATAAGCACTAAAGTGAAATTACGTACAATTTTCAAATTTCTTGTACTTGCTAACTTTGCTACCTCGGGCAGCTATGTTACCATGGATGAATCACACGAGATTTGACTTTATAGGCTAGAACTGATGTCGCGCCAACTGTTTAGCTCAAAATACAGTCAAGAAAGTAGCTCTGAGGCCGAGAAACGGCATCGACCATGAGCACTAAAGTAAAATTACGTACAATTTTCAAATTTCTTGTACTTGCTAACTTTGCGACCTCGGGCAGCTATGTTACCATCTAGGAACTGCACAACATTTGACTTTATAGGCTAGAACTGAAGTCGCGCCAACAGCTTAACTCAAAATGCAGTCAAGAAAGTAGCTCTGAAGATGAGAACCGGCATCGACCATAAGCACTAAAGTGAAATTACGTACAATTTTCAAATTTCTTGTACTTGCTAACTTTGCGACCTCGGGCAGCTATGTTACCATCTAGGAACTGTACACCATTTGACTTTATAGGCTAGAACTGAAGTCGCGCCAACTGCTTAACTCAAAATATAGTCGAGAAAGTAGCTCTGAGGCCGAGAAACGGCATCGACCATAAGCACTAAAGTGAAATTACGTACAATTTTCAAATTTCTTGTACTTGCTAACTTTGCGACTTCGGGCAGCTATGTTACCATCTAGGAACTGTACACCATTTGACTTTATAGGCTAGAACTGAAGTCGCGCCAACTGCTTAACTCAAAATACAGTCAAGAAAGTAACTCTGAAGCCGAGAAACGGCATCGACCATAAGCACTACCGTGAAATTACATACTATTTTCAAATTTCTTGTACTTGCTAACTTTGCGACCTCGGGCAGCTATGTTACCATCTAAGAACTGCACAACATTTGACTTTATAGACTAGAGCTGAAGTCGCGCCAACTGCCTAACTCAAAATACAGTCAAGCAAGTAGCTTTGAAGCCGAGAAACGGCATCAACCATAAGCACTACCGTGAAATTACGTACAATTTTCAGATTTCTTGTACTCGCTAACTTTGCGACCTCGGGCAGCTATGTTACCATGGAGGAACCACACAATATTTGACTTTATAGGCTAGAACTGAAGTCGCGCCAACTGCTTAACTCAAAATACAGTCGAGAAAGTAGCTCTGAAGCCGAGAAACGGGATCGACCATAAGCACTAATGTGAAATTACGTACAATTTTCAAATTTCTTGTACTTTCTAAATTTGCGACCTCGGGCAGCTATGTTACCATCTAGGAACTACACAACATTTGACTTTATAGGCTAGAACTGAAGTCGCGGCAACTGCTTAACCCAAAATACAGTCAAGAAAGTAGCTCTGAAGCCGAGAAACGGCATCGACCATAAACACACCGTGAAATTACGTACAATTTTCAAATTTCTTGTACTTGCTAACTTTGCGACCTCGGGCAGCTATGTTACCATGGAGGAACCACACAAGATTTGACTTTATATGCTAGAACTGAAGTCGCGCCAACTGCTTAACTCAAAATACAGTCAAGAAAGTAGCTCTGAAGATGAGAACCGGCATTGACCATAAGCACTACCGTGAAATTACATACTATTTTCAAATTTCTTGTACTTGCTAACTTTGCTACCTCGGGCAGCTATGTTACCATGGATGAATCACACAAGATTTGACTTTATAGGCTAGAACTGATGTCGCGCCCACTGTTTAGCTCAAAATACAGTCAAGAAAGTAGCTCTGAAGCCGAGAAATGGCATCGACCAAAAGCACTAAAGTGAAATTACGTACAATTTTCAAATTTCTTGTACTTGCTAACTTTGCGACCTCGGGCAGCTATGTTACCATCAAGGAACCACACAAGATTTGACTTTATAGGCTAGAACTGAAGTCGCGCCAACAGCTTCAATCAAAATACAGTCAAGAAAGTAGCTCTGAAGATGAGAACCGGCATTGACCATAAGCACTACCGTGAAATTACATACAATTTTCAAATATCTTGTACTTGCTAACTTTGCGACCTCGGGCAGCTATGTTACCATCTAGGAACCACACAAGATTTGACTTTATAGGCTAGAACTGAAGTCGCGCCAACAGCTTCAATCAAAATGCAGTCAGGATAGTAGCTCTGAAGATGAGAACCGGCATTGACCATAAGCACTACCGTGAAATTACATACAATTTTCAAATTTCTTGTACTTGCTAACTTTGCAACCTCGGGCAGCTATGTTACCATGGAGGAACCACACAAGATTTGACTTTATAGGCTAGAACTGAAGTCGCGCCAACTGCTTAACTCAAAATACAGTCAAGAAAGTAACTCTGAAGCCGAGAAACGGCATCGACCATAAGCAGTACTGTGAAATTACGTACAATTTTCAAATTTCTTGTACTTGCTAACTTTGCTACCTCGGGCAGCTATGTTACCATGGAGGAACCACACAACATTTGACTTTATAGGCTAGAATTGAAGTCGCGCCAACTGCTTAACTCAAAATACAGTCAAGAAAGTAGCTCTGAAGATGAGAACCGGCATTGACCATAAGCACTACCGTGAAATTACATACTATTTTCAAATTTCTTGTACTTGCTAACTTTGCTACCTCGGGCAGCTATGTTACCATGGATGAATCACACAAGATTTGACTTTATAGGCTAGAACTGATGTCGCGCCCACTGTTTAGCTCAAAATACAGTCAAGAAAGTAGCTCTGAAGCCGAGAAATGGCATCGACCATAAGCACTAAAGTGAAATTACGTACAATTTTCAAATTTCTTGTACTTGCTAACTTTGCGACCTCGGGCAGCTATGTTACCATCAAGGAATCACACAAGATTTGACTTTATAGGCTAGAACTGAAGTCGCGCCAACAGCTTCAATCAAAATACAGTCAAGAAAGTAGCTCTGAAGATGAGAACCGGCATTGACCATAAGCACTACCGTGAAATTACATACAATTTTCAAATTTCTTGTACTTGCTAACTTTGCAACCTCGGGCAGCTATGTTACCATGGAGGAACCACACAAGATTTGACTTTATAGGCTAGAACTGAAGTCGCGCCAACTGCTTAACTCAAAATACAGTCAAGAAAGTAACTCTGAAGCCGAGAAACGGCATCGACCATAAGCAGTACTGTGAAATTACGTACAATTTTCAAATTTCTTGTACTTGCTAACTTTGCTACCTCGGGCAGCTATGTTACCATGGATGAATCACACAAGATTTGACTTTATAGGCTAGAACTGATGTCGCGCCAACTGTTTAGCTCAAAATACAGTCAAGAAAGTAGCTCTGAAGCCGAGACACGGCATCGACCATAAGCACTAAAGTGAAATTACGTACAATTTTCAAATTTCTTGTACTTGCTAACTTTGCGACCTCGGGCAGCTATGTTACCATCTAGGAACCACACAAGATTTGACTTTATAGGCTAGAACTGAAGTCGCGCCAACAGCTTCAATCAAAATGCAGTCAGGATAGTAGCTCTGAAGATGAGAACCGGCATTGACCATAAGCACTACTGTGAAATTACATACAATTTTCAAATTTCTTGTACTTGCTAACTTTGCAACCTCGGGCAGCTATGTTACCATGGAGGAACCACACAAGATTTGACTTTATAGGCTAGAACTGAAGTCGCGCCAACTGCTTAACTCAAAATACAGTCAAGAAAGTAACTCTGAAGCCGAGAAACGGCATCGACCATAAGCAGTACTGTGAAATTACGTACAATTTTCAAATTTCTTGTACTTGCTAACTTTGCTACCTCGGTCAGCTATGTTACCATGGATGAATCACACAAGATTTGACTTTATAGGCTAGAACTGATGTCGCGCCAACTGTTTAGCTCAAAATACAGTCAAGAAAGTAGCTCTGAAGCCGAGAAACGGCATCGACCATAAGCACTAAAGTGAAATTACGTACAATTTTCAAATTTCTTGTACTTGCTAACTTTGCGACCTCGGGCAGCTATGTTACCATCTGGGAACTGTACAACATTTGACTTTATAGACTAGAGCTGAAGTCGCGCCAACTGCTTAACTCAAAATACAGTCAAGAAAGTAACTCTGAAGATGAGAACCGCCATCGACCATAAGCACTACCGTGAAATTACGTACAATTTTCAAATTTCTTGTACTTGCAAACTTTGCAACCTCGGGCAGCTATGTTACCATGGAGGAACCACACAAGATTTGACTTTATAGGCTAGAACTGAAGTCGCGCAAACTGCTTAACTCAAAATACATTCAAGAAAGTAGCTCTGAAGCCGAGAAACGGGATCGACCCTAAACACTACCGTGAAATTACGTACAATTTTCAAATTTCTTGTACTTGCTAACTTTGCGACCTCGGGCAGCTATGTTACCATCTAAGAACTGCACAACATTTGACTTTATAGACTAGAGCTGAAGTCGCGCCATCTGCTTTACTCAAAATACATTCAAGAAAGTAGCTCTGAAGCCGAGAAACGGGATCGACCATAAGCACTACCGTGAAATTACGTACAATTTTCAAATTTCTTGTTCTTGCTAACTTTGCGACCTCGGGCAGCTATGTTACCATGGAGGAACCACACAAGATTTGACTTTATATGCTAGAACTGAAGTCGCGCCAACAGCTTCACTCAAAATACAGTCAAGAAAGTAGCTCTGAAGATGAGAACCGCCATCGACCATAAGCACTACCGTGAAATTACGTACAATTTTCAAATTTCTTGTACTTGCTAACTTTGCAACCTCGGGCAGCTATGTTACCATCTAGGAACCACACAAGATTTGACTTTATAGGCTAGAACTGAAGTCGCGCCAACAGCTTCAATCAAAATGCAGTCAGGATAGTAGCTCTGAAGATGAGAACCGGCATTGACCATAAGCACTACTGTGAAATTACATACAATTTTCAAATTTCTTGTACTTGCTAACTTTGCAACCTCGGGCAGCTATGTTACCATGGAGGAACCACACAAGATTTGACTTTATAGGCTAGAACTGAAGTCGCGCCAACTGCTTAACTCAAAATACAGTCAAGAAAGTAACTCTGAAGCCGAGAAACGGCATCGACCATAAGCAGTACTGTGAAATTACGTACAATTTTCAAATTTCTTGTACTTGCTAACTTTGCTACCTCGGTCAGCTATGTTACCATGGATGAATCACACAAGATTTGACTTTATAGGCTAGAACTGATGTCGCGCCAACTGTTTAGCTCAAAATACAGTCAAGAAAGTAGCTCTGAAGCCGAGAAACGGCATCGACCATAAGCACTAAAGTGAAATTACGTACAATTTTCAAATTTCTTGTACTTGCTAACTTTGCGACCTCGGGCAGCTATGTTACCATCTGGGAACTGTACAACATTTGACTTTATAGACTAGAGCTGAAGTCGCGCCAACTGCTTAACTCAAAATACAGTCAAGAAAGTAACTCTGAAGCCGAGAAACGGCATCGACCATAAGCAGTACTGTGAAATTACGTACAATTTTCAAATTTCTTGTACTTGCTAACTTTGCTACCTCGGGCAGCTATGTTACCATGGAGGAACCACACAACATTTGACTTTATAGGCTAGAATTGAAGGCGCGCCAACAGCTTCAATCAAAATGCAGTCAGGATAGTAGCTCTGAAGATGAGAACCGGCATTGACCATAAGCACTACCGTGAAATTACATACTATTTTCAAATTTCTTGTACTTGCTAACTTTGCTACCTCGGGCAGCTATGTTACCATGGATGAATCACACAAGATTTGACTTTATAGGCTAGAACTGATGTCGCGCCCACTGTTTAGCTCAAAATACAGTCAAGAAAGTAGCTCTGAAGCCGAGAAATGGCATCGACCATAAGCACTAAAGTGAAATTACGTACAATTTTCAAATTTCTTGTACTTGCTAACTTTGCGACCTCGGGCAGCTATGTTACCATCAAGGAATCACACAAGATTTGACTTTATAGGCTAGAACTGAAGTCGCGCCAACAGCTTCAATCAAAATGCAGTCAGGATAGTAGCTCTGAAGATGAGAACCGGCATTGACCATAAGCACTACTGTGAAATTACATACAATTTTCAAATTTCTTGTACTTGCTAACTTTGCAACCTCGGGCAGCTATGTTACCATGGAGGAACCACACAAGATTTGACTTTATAGGCTAGAACTGAAGTCGCGCCAACAGCTTCAATCAAAATGCAGTCAGAATAGTAGCTCTGAAGATGAGAACCGGCATTGACCATAAGCACTACTGTGAAATTACATACAATTTTCAAATTTCTTGTACTTGCTAACTTTGCAACCTCGGGCAGCTATGTTACCATGGAGGAACCACACAAGATTTGACTTTATAGGCTAGAACTGAAGTCGCGCCAACTGCTTAACTCAAAATACAGTCAAGAAAGTAACTCTGAAGCCGAGAAACGGCATCGACCATAAGCAGTACTGTGAAATTACGTACAATTTTCAAATTTCTTGTACTTGCTAACTTTGCTACCTCGGGCAGCTATGTTACCATGGATGAATCACACAAGATTTGACTTTATAGGCTAGAACTGATGTCGCGCCAACTGTTTAGCTCAAAATACAGTCAAGAAAGTAGCTCTGAAGCCGAGAAACGGCATCGACCATAAGCACTAAAGTGAAATTACGTACAATTTTCAAATTTCTTGTACTTGCTAACTTTGCGACCTCGGGCAGCTATGTTACCATCTGGGAACTGTACAACATTTGACTTTATAGACTAGAGCTGAAGTCGCGCCAACTGCTTAACTCAAAATACAGTCAAGAAAGTAGCTCTGAAGATGAGAACCGGCATCGACCATAAGCACTACCGTGAAATTACGTACAATTTTCAAATTTCTTGTACATGCTAACTTTGCGACCTCGGGCAGCTATGTTATAATCGAGGAACCACACAACATTTTACTTTATAGGCTAGAACTGAAGTCGCGCCAACAGCTTCACTCAAAATAAAGTCAAGAAAGTAGCTCTGAAGATGAGAACCGGCATTGACCATAAGCACTACCGTGAAATTACATACAATTTTCAAATTTCTTGTACTTGCTAACTTTGCAACCTCGGGCAGCTATGTTACCATGGAGGAGCCACACAAGATTTGACTTTATAGGCTAGAACTGAAGTCGCGCCAACTGCTTAACTCAAAATACAGTCAAGAAAGTAACTCTGAAGCCGAGAAACGGCATCGACCATAAGCACTACTGTGAAATTACGTACAATTTTCAAATTTCTTGTACTTTCTAACTTTGCTACCTCGGGCAGCTATGTTACCATGGATGAATCACACAAGATTTGACTTTATAGGCTAGAACTGATGTCGCGCCAACTGTTTAGCTCAAAATACAGTCAAGAAAGTAGCTCTGAAGCCGAGAACCGGCATCGACCATAAGCACTACCGTGAAATTACGTACACTTTTCAAATTTCTTGTACTTGCTAACTTTGCGACCTCGGGCAGCTATGTTACCATCTAGGAACCACACAAGATTTGACTTTATAGGCTAGAACTGAAGTCGCGCCAACTGCTTAACTCAAAATACAGTCAAGAAAGTAGCTCTGAAGCCGAGAAACGGCATCGACCATAAACACTACCGTGAAATTACGTACAATTTTCAAATTTCTTGTACTTGCTAACTTTGCCACCTCGGGCAGCTATGTTACCATGGAGGAACCACATAAGATTTAACTTTATATGCTAGAACTGAAGTCGCGCCAACTGCTTAACTCAAAATACAGTCAAGAAAGTAGCTCTGAAGATGAGAACCGCCATCGACCATAAGCACTGCCGTGAAATTACGTACAATTTTCAAATTTCGTGTACTTGCTAACTTTGCGACCTCGGGCAGCTATGTTACCATCTAAGAACTGCACAACATTTGACTTTATAGACTAGAGCTGAAGTCGCGCCAACTGCTTAACTCAAAATACAGTCAAGAAAGTAGCTTTGAAGCCGAGAAACGCCATCAACCATAAGCACTACCGTGAAATTACGTACAATTTTCAGATTTCTTGTACTCGCTAACTTTGCGACCTCGGGCAGCTATGTTACCATGGAGGAACCACACAACATTTGACTTTATAGGCTAGAACTGAAGTCGCGCCAACTGCTTAACTCAAAATACAGTCGAGAAAGTAGCTCTGAAGCCGAGAAACGGGATCGACCATAAGCACTAATGTGAAATTACGTACAATTTTCAAATTTCTTGTACTTTCTAAATTTGCGACCTCGGGCGGCTATGTTACCATCTAGGAACTACACAACATTTGACTTTATAGGCTAGAACTGAAGTCGCGCCAACTGCTTAACTCAAAATACAGTCAAGAAAGTAGCTCTGAAGCCGAGAAACGGGATCGACCATAAGCACTAATGTGAAATTACGTACAATTTTCAAATTTCTTGTACTTGCTAACTTTGCGACCTCGGGCAGCTATGTTACCATCTAGGAACCACACAAGATTTGACTTTATATGCTAGAACTGAAGTCGCGCCAACAGCTTAACTCAAAATACAGTCAAGAAAGTAGCTCTGAAGATGAGAACCGCCATCGACCATAAGCACTGCCGTGAAACTACGTACAATTTTCAAATTTCTTGTACTTGCTAACTTTGCAACCTCGGGCAGCTATGTTACCATGGAGGAACCACACAAGATTTGACTTTATAGGCTAGAACTGAAGTCGCGCCAACAGCTTAACAGCTCTGAAGCCGAGAAACGGGATCGACTCTAAACACTACCGTGAAATTACGTACAATTTTCAAATTTCGTGTACTTGCTAACTTGCTAAAATGAATCACACAAGATTTGACTTTATAGGCTAGAACTGATGTCGCGCCAACTGTTTAGCTCAAAATACAGTCAAGAAAGTAGCTCTGAAGCCGAGAACCGGCATCGACCATAAGCACTACCGTGAAATTACGTACACTTTTCAAATTTCTTGTACTTGCTAACTTTGCGACCTCGGGCAGCTATGTTACCATCTAGGAACCACACAAGATTTGACTTTATAGGCTAGAACTGAAGTCGCGCCAACTGCTTAACTCAAAATACAGTCAAGAAAGTAGCTCTGAAGCCGAGAAACGGCATCGACCATAAACACTACCGTGAAATTACGTACAATTTTCAAATTTCTTGTACTTGCTAACTTTGCCACCTCGGGCAGCTATGTTACCATGGAGGAACCACATAAGATTTAACTTTATATGCTAGAACTGAAGTCGCGCCAACTGCTTAACTCAAAATACAGTCAAGAAAGTAGCTCTGAAGATGAGAACCGCCATCGACCATAAGCACTGCCGTGAAATTACGTACAATTTTCAAATTTCGTGTACTTGCTAACTTTGCGACCTCGGGCAGCTATGTTACCATCTAAGAACTGCACAACATTTGACTTTATAGACTAGAGCTGAAGTCGCGCCAACTGCTTAACTCAAAATACAGTCAAGAAAGTAGCTTTGAAGCCGAGAAACGCCATCAACCATAAGCACTACCGTGAAATTACGTACAATTTTCAGATTTCTTGTACTCGCTAACTTTGCGACCTCGGGCAGCTATGTTACCATGGAGGAACCACACAACATTTGACTTTATAGGCTAGAACTGAAGTCGCGCCAACTGCTTAACTCAAAATACAGTCGAGAAAGTAGCTCTGAAGCCGAGAAACGGGATCGACCATAAGCACTAATGTGAAATTACGTACAATTTTCAAATTTCTTGTACTTTCTAAATTTGCGACCTCGGGCGGCTATGTTACCATCTAGGAACTACACAACATTTGACTTTATAGGCTAGAACTGAAGTCGCGCCAACTGCTTAACTCAAAATACAGTCAAGAAAGTAGCTCTGAAGCCGAGAAACGGGATCGACCATAAGCACTAATGTGAAATTACGTACAATTTTCAAATTTCTTGTACTTGCTAACTTTGCAACCTCGGGCAGCTATGTTACCATGGAGGAACCACACAAGATTTGACTTTATAGGCTAGAACTGAAGTCGCGCCAACAGCTTCACTCAAAATAAAGTCAAGAAAGTAGCTCTGAAGATGAGAACCGGCATTGACCATAAGCACTACCGTGAAATTACATACAATTTTCAAATTTCTTGTACTTGCTAACTTTGCAAACCTCGGGCAGCTATGTTACCATGGATTTGACTTTATAGGCTAGAACTGAAGTCGCGCCAACTGCTTAACTCAAAATACAGTCAAGAAAGTAACTCTGAAGCCGAGAAACGGCATCGACCATAAGCACTACTGTGAAATTACGTACAATTTTCAAATTTCTTGTACTTTCTAACTTTGCTACCTCGGGCAGCTATGTTACCATGGATGAATCACACAAGATTTGACTTTATAGGCTAGAACTGATGTCGCGCCAACTGTTTAGCTCAAAATACAGTCAAGAAAGTAGCTCTGAAGCCGAGAACCGGCATCGACCATAAGCACTACCGTGAAATTACGTACACTTTTCAAATTTCTTGTACTTGCTAACTTTGCGACCTCGGGCAGCTATGTTACCATCTAGGAACCACACAAGATTTGACTTTATAGGCTAGAACTGAAGTCGCGCCAGCTGCTTAACTCAAAATACAGTCAAGAAAGTAGCTCTGAAGCCGAGAAACGGCATCGACCATAAACACTACCGTGAAATTACGTACAATTTTCAAATTTCTTGTACTTGCTAACTTTGCCACCTCGGGCAGCTATGTTACCATGGAGGAACCACATAAGATTTAACTTTATATGCTAGAACTGAAGTCGCGCCAACTGCTTAACTCAAAATACAGTCAAGAAAGTAGCTCTGAAGATGAGAACCGCCATCGACCATAAGCACTGCCGTGAAATTACGTACAATTTTCAAATTTCGTGTACTTGCTAACTTTGCGACCTCGGGCAGCTATGTTACCATCTAAGAACTGCACAACATTTGACTTTATAGACTAGAGCTGAAGTCGCGCCAACTGCTTAACTCAAAATACAGTCAAGAAAGTAGCTTTGAAGCCGAGAAACGCCATCAACCATAAGCACTACCGTGAAATTACGTACAATTTTCAGATTTCTTGTACTCGCTAACTTTGCGACCTCGGGCAGCTATGTTACCATGGAGGAACCACACAACATTTGACTTTATAGGCTAGAACTGAAGTCGCGCCAACTGCTTAACTCAAAATACAGTCGAGAAAGTAGCTCTGAAGCCGAGAAACGGGATCGACCATAAGCACTAATGTGAAATTACGTACAATTTTCAAATTTCTTGTACTTTCTAAATTTGCGACCTCGGGCGGCTATGTTACCATCTAGGAACTACACAACATTTGACTTTATAGGCTAGAACTGAAGTCGCGCCAACTGCTTAACTCAAAATACAGTCAAGAAAGTAGCTCTGAAGCCGAGAAACGGGATCGACCATAAGCACTAATGTGAAATTACGTACAATTTTCAAATTTCTTGTACTTGCTAACTTTGCGACCTCGGGCAGCTATGTTACCATCTAGGAACCACACAAGATTTGACTTTATATGCTAGAACTGAAGTCGCGCCAACAGCTTAACTCAAAATACAGTCAAGAAAGTAGCTCTGAAGATGAGAACCGCCATCGACCATAAGCACTGCCGTGAAACTACGTACAATTTTCAAATTTCTTGTACTTGCTAACTTTGCAACCTCGGGCAGCTATGTTACCATGGAGGAACCACACAAGATTTGACTTTATAGGCTAGAACTGAAGTCGCGCCAACAGCTTAACTCAAAATACAGTCAAGAAAGTAGCTCTGAAGATGAGAACCGCCATCGACCATAAGCACTGCCGTGAAATTACGTACAATTTTCAAATTTCTTGTACTTGCTAACTTTGCAACCTCGGGCAGCTATGTTACCATGGAGGAACCACACAAGATTTGACTTTATAGGCTAGAACTGAAGTCGCGCAAACTGCTTAACTCAAAATACATTCAAGAAAGTAGCTCTGAAGCCGAGAAACGGGATCGACTCTAAACACTACCGTGAAATTACGTACAATTTTCAAATTTCGTGTACTTGCTAACTTTGCGACCTCGGGCAGCTATGTTACCATCTAAGAACTGCACAACATTTGACTTTATAGACTAGAGCTGAAGTCGCGCCAACTGCTTAACTCAAAATACAGTCAAGAAAGTAGCTTTGAAGCCGAGAAACGGCATCAACCATAAGCACTACCGTGAAATTACGTACAATCTTCAGATTTCTTGTACTCGCTAACTTTGCGACCTCGGGCAGCTATGTTACCATGGAGGAACCACACAAGATTTGACTTTATATGCTAGAACTGAAGTCGCGCCAACAGCTTAACTCAAAATACAGTCAAGAAAGTAGCTCTGAAGATGAGAACCGCCATCGACCATAAGCACTGCCGTGAAACTACGTACAATTTTCAAATTTCTTGTACTTGCTAACTTTGCAACCTCGGGCAGCTATGTTACCATGGAGGAACCACACAAGATTTGACTTTATAGGCTAGAACTGAAGTCGCGCCAACAGCTTAACTCAAAATACAGTCAAGAAAGTAGCTCTGAAGATGAGAACCGCCATCGACCATAAGCACTGCCGTGAAATTACGTACAATTTTCAAATTTCTTGTACTTGCTAATTTTGCAACCTCGGGCAGCTATGTTACCATGGAGGAACCACACAAGATTTGACTTTATAGGCTAGAACTGAAGTCGCGCAAACTGCTTAACTCAAAATACATTCAAGAAAGTAGCTCTGAAGCCGAGAAACGGGATCGACCCTAAACACTACCGTGAAATTACGTACAATTTTCAAATTTCGTGTACTTGCTAACTTTGCGACCTCGGGCAGCTATGTTACCATCTAAGAACTGCACAACATTTGACTTTATAGACTAGAGCTGAAGTCGCGCCAACTGCTTAACTCAAAATACAGTCAAGAAAGTAGCTTTGAAGCCGAGAAACGGCATCAACCATAAGCACTACCGTGAAATTACGTACAATTTTCAGATTTCTTGTACTCGCTAACTTTGCGACCTCGGGCAGCTATGTTACCATGGAGGAACCACACAACATTTGACTTTATAGGCTAGAACTGAAGTCGCGCCAACTGCTTAACTCAAAATACAGTCGAGAAAGTAGCTCTGAAGCCGAGAAACGGGATCGACCATAAGCACTAATGTGAAATTACGTACAATTTTCAAATTTCTTGTACTTGCTAACTTTGCGACCTCGGGCAGCTATGTTACCATGGAGGAACCACACAAGGTTTGACTTTATATGCTAGAACTGAAGTCGCGCCAACAGCTTCACTCAAAATACAGTCAAGAAAGTAGCTCTGAAGATGAGAACCGACATTGACCATAAGCACTACCGTGAAATTACATACAACTTTCAAATTTCTTGTACTTGCTAACTTTGCTACCTCGGGCAGCTATGTTACCATGGATGAATCACACAAGATTTGACTTTATAGGCTAGAACTGATGTCGCGCCAACTGTTTAGCTCAAAATACAGTCAAGAAAGTAGCTCTGAAGCCGAGAAACGGCATCGACCATAAGCACTAAAGTGAAATTACGTACAATTTTCAAATGTCTTGTACTTGCTAACTTTGCGACCTCGGGCAGCTATGTTACCATCTAGGAACTGCACAACATTTGACTTTATAGGCTAGAACTGAAGTCGCGCCAACAGTTTAACTCAAAATGCAGTCAAGAAAGTAGCTCTGAAGATGAGAACCGGCATCGACCATAAGCACTAAAGTGAAATTACGTACAATTTTGAAATTTCTTGTACTTGCTAACTTTGCGACCTCGGGCAGCTATGTTACCATCTAAGAACTGCACAACATTTGACTTTATAGACTAGAGCTGAAGTCGCGCCAACTGCTTAACTCAAAATACAGTCAAGAAAGTAGCTCTGAAGCCGAGAAACGGGATCGACCATAAGCACTAATGTGAAATTACGTACAATTTTCAAATTTCTTGTACTTTCTAAATTTGCGACCTCGGGCAGCTATGTTACCATCTAGGAACTACACAACATTTGACTTTATAGGCTAGAACTGAAGTCGCGCCAACTGCTCAACTCAAAATACAGTCAAGAAAGTAGCTTTGAAGCCGAGAAACGGCATCGACCATAAACACTACCGTGAAATTACGTACAACTTTAAAAATTTCTTGTACTTTCTAACTTTGCGACCTCGGGCAGCTATGTTACCATCTAGGAACCACACAAGATTTGACTTTATAGGCTAGAACTGAAGTCGCGCCAACTGCTTAACTCAAAATACAGTCGAGAAAGTAGCTCTGAAGCCGAGAAACGGGATCGACCATAAGCACTACCGTGAAATTACATACAATTTTCAAATTTCTTGTACTTGCTAACTTTGCAACCTCGGGCAGCTATGTTATAATGGAGGAACCACACAACATTTGACTTTATAGGCTAGAACTGAAGTCGCGCCAACTGCTCAACTCAAAATACAGTCAAGAAAGTAGCTTTGAAGCCGAGAAACGGCATCGACCATAAGCACTAAAGTGAAATTACGTACAATTTTCAAATGTCTTGTACTCGCTAACTTTGCGACCTCGGGCAGCTATGTTACCATGGAGGAACCACACAACATTTGACTTTATAGGCTAGAACTGAAGTCGCGCCAACAGTTTAACTCAAAATGCAGTCAAGAAAGTAGCTCTGAAGATGAGAACCGGCATCGACCATAAGCACTAAAGTGAAATTACGTACAATTTTGAAATTTCTTGTACTTGCTAACTTTGCGACCTCGGGCAGCTATGTTACCATCTAGGAACCACACAAGATTTGACTTTATAGGCTAGAACTGAAGTCGCGCCAACTGCTTAACTCAAAATACAGTCGAGAAAGTAGCTCTGAAGCCGAGAAACGGGATCGACCATAAGCACTAATGTGAAATTACGTACAATTTTCAAATTTCTTGTACTTTCTAAATTTGCGACCTCGGGCAGCTATGTTACCATCTAGGAACTACACAACATTTGACTTTATAGGCTAGAACTGAAGTCGCGCCAACTGCTCAACTCAAAATACAGTCAAGAAAGTAGCTTTGAAGCCGAGAAACGGCATCGACCATAAGCACTAATGTGAAATTACGTACAATTTTCAAATTTCTTGTACTTTCTAAATTTGCGACCTCGGGCAGCTATGTTACCATCTAGGAACTACACAACATTTGACTTTATAGGCTAGAACTGAAGTCGCGCCAACTGCTCAACTCAAAATACAGTCAAGAAAGTAGCTTTGAAGCCGAGAAACGGCATCGACCATAAGCACTAAAGTGAAATTACGTACAATTTTCAAATGTCTTGTACTCGCTAACTTTGCGACCTCGGGCAGCTATGTTACCATGGAGGAACCACACAACATTTGACTTTATAGGCTAGAACTGAAGTCGCGCCAACTGCTTAACTCAAAATACAGTCAAGAAAGTAGCTCTGAAGATGAGAACCGGCATCGACCATAAGCACTACCGTGAAATTACGTACAATTTTCAAATTTCTTGTACATGCTAACTTTGCGACCTCGGGCAGCTATGTTATAATGGAGGAACCACACAACATTTGACTTTATAGGCTAGAACTGAAGTCGCGCCAACTGCTCAACTCAAAATACAGTCAAGAAAGTAGCTTTGAAGCCGAGAAACGGCATCGACCATAAGCACTAAAGTGAAATTACGTACAATTTTCAAATGTCTTGTACTCGCTAACTTTGCGACCTCGGGCAGCTATGTTACCATGGAGGAACCACACAACATTTGACTTTATAGGCTAGAACTGAAGTCGCGCCAACAGTTTAACTCAAAATGCAGTCAAGAAAGTAGCTCTGAAGATGAGAACCGGCATCGACCATAAGCACTAAAGTGAAATTACGTACAATTTTGAAATTTCTTGTACTTGCTAACTTTGCGACCTCGGGCAGCTATGTTACCATGGAGGAACCACACAAGATTTGACTTTATATGCTAGAACTGAAGTCGCGCCAACTGCTTAACTCAAAATACAGTCAAGAAAGTAGCTCTGAAGATGAGAACCGGCATCGACCATAAGCACTACCGTGAAATTACGTACAATTTTCAAATTTCTTGTACATGCTAACTTTGCGACCTCGGGCAGCTATGTTATAATGGAGGAACCACACAACATTTGACTTTATAGGCTAGAACTGAAGTCGCGCCAACAGCTTAACTCAAAATACAGTCAAGAAAGTAGCTCTGAAGATGAGAACCGGCATCGACCATAAGCACTACCGTGAAATTACGTACAATTTTCAAATTTCTTGTACATGCTAACTTTGCGACCTCGGGCAGCTATGTTATAATGGAGGAACCACACAACATTTGACTTTATAGGCTAGAACTGAAGTCGCGCCAACAGCTTAACTCAAAATACAGTCAAGAAAGTAGCTCTGAAGATGAGAACCGGCATCGACCATAAGCACTACCGTGAAATTACGTACAATTTTCAAATTTCTTGTACATGCTAACTTTGCGACCTCGGGCAGCTATGTTATAATGGAGGAACCACACAACATTTGACTTTATAGGCTAGAACTGAAGTCGCGCCAACAGCTTCACTCAAAATACAGTCAAGAAAGTAGCTCTGAAGCCGAGAAACGGCATCGACCATAAGCACTAAAGTGAAATTACGTACAATTTTCAAATGTCTTGTACTCGCTAACTTTGCGACCTCGGGCAGCTATGTTACCATGGAGGAACCACACAACATTTGACTTTATAGGCTAGAACTGAAGTCGCGCCAACAGTTTAACTCAAAATGCAGTCAAGAAAGTAGCTCTGAAGATGAGAACCGGCATCGACCATAAGCACTAAAGTGAAATTACGTACAATTTTGAAATTTCTTGTACTTGCTAAATTTGCGACCTCGGGCAGCTATGTTACCATGGAGGAACCACACAAGATTTGACTTTATATGCTAGAACTGAAGTCGCGCCAACTGCTTAACTCAAAATACAGTCAAGAAAGTAGCTCTGAAGATGAGAACCGGCATCGACCATAAGCACTACCGTGAAATTACGTACAATTTTCAAATTTCTTGTACATGCTAACTTTGCGACCTCGGGCAGCTATGTTATAATGGAGGAACCACACAACATTTGACTTTATAGGCTAGAACTGAAGTCGCGCCAACAGCTTCACTCAAAATACAGTCAAGAAAGTAGCTCTGAAGATGAGAACCGGCATTGACCATAAGCACTACCGTGAAATTACATACTATTTTCAAATTTCTTGTACTTGCTAACTTTGCTACCTCGGGCAGCTATGTTACCATTGATGAATCACACAAGATTTGACTTTATAGGCTAGAACTGATGTCGCGCCAACTGTTTAGCTCAAAATACAGTCGAGAAAGTAGCTCTGAAGCCGAGAAATGGCATCGACCATAAGCACTAAAGTGAAATTACGTACAATTTTCAAATTTCTTGTACTTGCTAACTTTGCGACCTCGGGCAGCTATGTTACCATCTAGGAACTGCACAACATTTGACTTTATAGGCTAGAACTGAATTCGCGCCAACAGTTTAACTCAAAATGCAGTCAAGAAAGTAGCTCTGAAGTTGAGAACCGGCATCGACCATAAGCACTAAAGTGAAATTACGTACAATTTTCAAATTTCTTGTACTTGCTAACTTTGCGACCTCGGGCAGCTATGTTACCATCTAGGAACCACACAAGATTTGACTTTATAGGCTAGAACTGAAGTCGCGCCAACTGCTTAACTCAAAATACAGTCGAGAAAGTAGCTCTGAAGCCGAGAAACGGGATCGACCATAAGCACTAATGTGAAATTACGTACAATTTTCAAATTTCTTGTACTTTCTAAATTTGCGACCTCGGGCAGCTATGTTACCATCTAGGAACTACACAACATTTGACTTTATAGGCTAGAACTGAAGTCGCGCCAACTGCTCAACTCAAAATACAGTCAAGAAAGTAGCTTTGAAGCCGAGAAACGGCATCGACCATAAACACTACCGTGAAATTACGTACAACTTTAAAAATTTCTTGTACTTGCTAATTTTGCGACCTCGGGCAGCTATGTTACCATGGAGGAACCACACAAGATTTGACTTTATAGGCTAGAACTGAAGTCGCGCCAACAGCTTCAATCAAAATACAGTCAAGAAAGTAGCTCTGAAGATGAGAACCGGCATCGACCATAAGCACTAAAGTGAAATTACGTACAATTTTCAAATTTCTTGTACTTGCTAACTTTGCGACTTCGGGCAGCTATGTTACCATCTAGGAACCACACAAGATTTGACTTTATAGGCTAGAACTGAAGTCGCGCCAACAGCTTCAATCAAAATACAGTCAAGAAAGTAGCTCTGAAGATGAGAACCGGCATTGACCATAAGCACTACCGTGAAATTACATACAATTTTCAAATTTCTTGTACTTGCTAACTTTGCAACCTCGGGCAGCTATGTTACCATGGAGGAACCACACAAGATTTGACTTTATAGGCTAGAACTGAAGTCGCGCCAACTGCTTAACTCAAAATACAGTCAAGAAAGTAATTCTGAAGCCGAGAAATGGCATCGACCATAAGCAGTACTGTGAAATTACGTACAACTTTAAAAATTTCTTGTACTTGCTAATTTTGCGACCTCGGGCAGCTATGTTACCATGGAGGAACCACACAAGATTTGACTTTATAGGCTAGAACTGAAGTCGCGCCAACAGCTTCAATCAAAATACAGTCAAGAAAGTAGCTCTGAAGATGAGAACCGGCATCGACCATAAGCACTAAAGTGAAATTACGTACAATTTTCAAATTTCTTGTACTTGCTAACTTTGCGACTTCGGGCAGCTATGTTACCATCTAGGAACCACACAAGATTTGACTTTATAGGCTAGAACTGAAGCCGCGCCAACAGCTTAACTCAAAATACAGTCAAGAAAGTAGCTCTGAAGATGAGAACCGCCATCGACCATAAGCACTACCGTGAAATTACGTACAATTTTCAAATTTCTTGTACTTGCTAATTTTGCTACCTCGGGCAGCTATGTTACCATGGATGAATCACACAAGATTTGACTTTATATGCTAGAACTGATGTCGCGCCAACTGTTTAGCTCAAAATACAGTCGAGAAAGTAGCTCTGAAGCCGAGAAACGGGATCGACCATAAGCACTAATGTGAAATTACGTACAATTTTCAAATTTCTTGTACTTGCTAACTTTGCGACCTCGGGCAGCTATGTTACCATCTAGGAACCACACAAGATTTGACTTTATAGGCTAGAACTGAAGTCGCGCCAACAGCTTCAATCAAAATACAGTCAAGAAAGTAGCTCTGAAGATGAGAACCGGCATTGACCATAAGCACTACCGTGAAATTACATACAATTTTCAAATTTCTTGTACTTGCTAACTTTGCGACTTCGGGCAGCTATGTTACCATCTAAGAACTGCACAACATTTGACTTTATAGACTAGAGCTGAAGTCGCGCCAACTGCTTAACTCAAAATACAGTCAAGAAAGTAACTTTGAAGCCGAGAACCGGCATCAGCCATAAGCACTACCGTGAAATTACGTACAATTTTCAAATTTCTTGTACTTTCTAACTTTGCGACCTCGGGCAGTTATGTTACCATCTAGGAACTGCACAACATTTGACTTTATAGGCTAGAACTGAAGTCGCGCCAACAAACAGCTTAACTCAAAATGCAGTCAAGAAAGTAGCTCTGAAGATGAGAACCGCCATCGACCATAAGCACTACCGTGAAATTACGTACAATTTTCAAATTTCTTGTACTTGCTAACTTTGCGACCTCGGGCAGCTATGTTACCATCTAAGAACTGCACAACATTTGACTTTATAGACTAGAGCTGAAGTCGCGCCATCTGCTTAACTCAAAATACAGTCAAGAAAGTAGCTTTGAAGCCGAGAAACGGCATCAACCATAAGCACTACCGTGAAATTACGTACAATTTTCAGATTTCTTGTACTCGCTAACTTTGCGACCTCGGGCAGCTATGTTACCATGGAGGAACCACACAACATTTGACTTTATAGGCTAGAACTGAAGTCGCGCCAACTGCTTAACTCAAAATACAGTCGAGAAAGTAGCTCTGAAGCCGAGAAACGGGATCGACCATAAGCACTAATGTGAAATTACGTACAATTTTCAAATTTCTTGTACTTGCTAACTTTGCAACCTCGGGCAGCTATGTTACCATGGAGGAACCACACAAGATTTGACTTTATATGCTAGAACTGAAGTCGCGCCAACTGCTTAACTCAAAATACAGTCGAGAAAGTAGCTCTGAAGCCGAGAAACGGGATCGACCATAAGCACTAATGTGAAATTACGTACAATTTTCAAATTTCTTGTACTTGCTAACTTTGCGACCTCGGGCAGCTATGTTACCATGGAGCAACCACACAAGATTTGACTTTATATGCTAGAACTGAAGTCGCGCCAACAGCTTCACTCAAAATACAGTCAAGAAAGTAGCTCTGAAGATGAGAACCGACATTGACCATAAGCACTACCGTGAAATTACATACAACTTTCAAATTTCTTGTACTTGCTAACTTTGCTACCTCGGGCAGCTATGTTACCATGGATGAATCACACAAGATTTGACTTTATAGGCTAGAACTGATGTCGCGCCAACTGTTTAGCTCAAAATACAGTCAAGAAAGTAGCTCTGAAGCCGAGAAACGGCATCGACCATAAGCACTAAAGTGAAATTACGTACAATTTTCAAATTTCTTGTACTTGCTAACTTTGCGACCTCGGGCAGCTATGTTACCATCTAGGAACTGCACAACATTTGACTTTATAGGCTAGAACTGAAGTCGCGCCAACAGTTTAACTCAAAATGCAGTCAAGAAAGTAGCTCTGAAGATGAGAACCGGCATCGACCATAAGCACTAAAGTGAAATTACGTACAATTTTGAAATTTCTTGTACTTGCTAACTTTGCGACCTCGGGCAGCTATGTTACCATCTAGGAACCACACAAGATTTGACTTTATAGGCTAGAGCTGAAGTCGCGCCAACTGCTTAACTCAAAATACAGTCAAGAAAAGAGCTCTGAAGCCGAGAAACGGCATCGACCATAAGCACTACCGTGAAATTACGTACAATTTTCAGATTTCTTGTACTCGCTAACTTTGCGACCTCGGGCAGCTATGTTACCATCTAGGAACCACACAAGATTTGACTTTATAGGCTAGAATTGAAGTCGCGCCAACTGCTTAACTCAAAATACAGTCAAGAAAGTAGCTCTGAAGATGAGAACCGGCATCGACCATAAGCACTACCGTGAAATTACGTACAATTTTCAAATTTCTTGTACATGCTAACTTTGCGACCTCGGGCAGCTATGTTATAATGGAGGAACCACACAACATTTGACTTTATAGGCTAGAACTGAAGTCGCGCCAACAGCTTCACTCAAAATACAGTCAAGAAAGTAGCTCTGAAGATGAGAACCGGCATTGACCATAAGCACTACCGTGAAATTACATACTATTTTCAAATTTCTTGTACTTGCTAACTTTGCTACCTCGGGCAGCTATGTTACCATTGATGAATCACACAAGATTTGACTTTATAGGCTAGAACTGATGTCGCGCCAACTGTTTAGCTCAAAATACTGTCGAGAAAGTAGCTCTGAAGCCGAGAAATGGCATCGACCATAAGCACTAAAGTGAAATTACGTACAATTTTCAAATTTCTTGTACTTGCTAACTTTGCGACCTCGGGCAGCTATGTTACCATCTAGGAACTGCACAACATTTGACTTTATAGGCTAGAACTGAATTCGCGCCAACAGTTTAACTCAAAATGCAGTCAAGAAAGTAGCTCTGAAGTTGAGAACCGGCATCGACCATAAGCACTAAAGTGAAATTACGTACAATTTTCAAATTTCTTGTACTTGCTAACTTTGCGACCTCGGGCAGCTATGTTACCATCTAGGAACCACACAAGATTTGACTTTATAGGCTAGAACTGAAGTCGCGCCAACTGCTTAACTCAAAATACAGTCGAGAAAGTAGCTCTGAAGCCGAGAAACGGGATCGACCATAAGCACTAATGTGAAATTACGTACAATTTTCAAATTTCTTGTACTTTCTAAATTTGCGACCTCGGGCAGCTATGTTACCATCTAGGAACTACACAACATTTGACTTTATAGGCTAGAACTGAAGTCGCGCCAACTGCTCAACTCAAAATACAGTCAAGAAAGTAGCTTTGAAGCCGAGAAACGGCATCGACCATAAACACTACCGTGAAATTACGTACAACTTTAAAAATTTCTTGTACTTGCTAATTTTGCGACCTCGGGCAGCTATGTTACCATGGAGGAACCACACAAGATTTGACTTTATAGGCTAGAACTGAAGTCGCGCCAACAGCTTCAATCAAAATACAGTCAAGAAAGTAGCTCTGAAGATGAGAACCGGCATCGACCATAAGCACTAAAGTGAAATTACGTACAATTTTCAAATTTCTTGTACTTGCTAACTTTGCGACTTCGGGCAGCTATGTTACCATCTAGGAACCACACAAGATTTGACTTTATAGGCTAGAACTGAAGTCGCGCCAACAGCTTCAATCAAAATACAGTCAAGAAAGTAGCTCTGAAGATGAGAACCGGCATTGACCATAAGCACTACCGTGAAATTACATACAATTTTCAAATTTCTTGTACTTGCTAACTTTGCAACCTCGGGCAGCTATGTTACCATGGAGGAACCACACAAGATTTGACTTTATAGGCTAGAACTGAAGTCGCGCCAACTGCTTAACTCAAAATACAGTCAAGAAAGTAATTATGAAGCCGAGAAATGGCATCGACCATAAGCAGTACTGTGAAATTACGTACAATTTTCAAATTTCTTGTACTTGCTAATTTTGCTACCTCGGGCAGCTATGTTACCATGGATGAATCACACAAGATTTGACTTTATATGCTAGAACTGATGTCGCGCCAACTGTTTAGCTCAAAATACAGTCGAGAAAGTAGCTCTGAAGCCGAGAAACGGGATCGACCATAAGCACTAATGTGAAATTACGTACAATTTTCAAATTTCTTGTACTTGCTAACTTTGCGACCTCGGGCAGCTATGTTACCATCTAGGAACCACACAAGATTTGACTTTATAGGCTAGAACTGAAGTCGCGCCAACAGCTTCAATCAAAATACAGTCAAGAAAGTAGCTCTGAAGATGAGAACCGGCATTGACCATAAGCACTAAAGTGAAATTACATACAATTTTCAAATTTCTTGTACTTGCTAACTTTGCGACTTCGGGCAGCTATGTTACCATCTAAGAACTGCACAACATTTGACTTTATAGACTAGAGCTGAAGTCGCGCCAACTGCTTAACTCAAAATACAGTCAAGAAAGTAGCTTTGAAGCCGAGAACCGGCATCAGCCATAAGCACTACCGTGAAATTACGTACAATTTTCAAATTTCTTGTACTTTCTAACTTTGCGACCTCGGGCAGTTATGTTACCATCTAGGAACTGCACAACATTTGACTTTATAGGCTAGAACTGAAGTCGCGCCAACAAACAGCTTAACTCAAAATGCAGTCAAGAAAGTAGCTCTGAAGATGAGAACCGCCATCGACCATAAGCACTACCGTGAAATTACGTACAATTTTCAAATTTCTTGTACTTGCTAACTTTGCGACCTCGGGCAGCTATGTTACCATCTAAGAACTGCACAACATTTGACTTTATAGACTAGAGCTGAAGTCGCGCCATCTGCTTAACTCAAAATACAGTCAAGAAAGTAGCTTTGAAGCCGAGAAACGGCATCAACCATAAGCACTACCGTGAAATTACGTACAATTTTCAGATTTCTTGTACTCGCTAACTTTGCGACGTCGGGCAGCTATGTTACCATGGTGGAACCACACAACATTTGACTTTATAGGCTAGAACTGAAGTCGCGCCAACTGCTTAACTCAAAATACAGTCAAGAAAGTAGCTCTGAAGATGAGAACCGGCATCGACCATAAGCACTACCGTGAAATTACGTACAATTTTCAAATTTCTTGTACTTTCTAAATTTGTGACCTCGGGCAGCTATGTTACCATCTAGGAACTACACAACATTTGACTTTAGAGGCTAGAACTGAAGTCGCGCCAACAGTTTAACTCAAAATGCAGTCAAGAAAGTAGCTCTGAAGATGAGAACCGGCATCGACCATAAGCACTAAAGTGAAATTACGTACAATTTTGAAATTTCTTGTACTTGCTAACTTTGCGACCTCGGGCAGCTATGTTACCATCTAGGAACCACACAAGATTTGACTTTATAGGCTAGAGCTGAAGTCGCGCCAACTGCTTAACTCAAAATACAGTCAAGAAAAGAGCTCTGAAGCCGAGAAACGGCATCGACCATAAGCACTACCGTGAAATTACGTACAATTTTCAGATTTCTTGTACTCGCTAACTTTGCGACCTCGGGCAGCTATGTTACCATCTAGGAACCACACAAGATTTGACTTTATAGGCTAGAATTGAAGTCGCGCCAACTGCTTAACTCAAAATACAGTCAAGAAAGTAGCTCTGAAGATGAGAACCGGCATCGACCATAAGCACTACCGTGAAATTACGTACAATTTTCAAATTTCTTGTACATGCTAACTTTGCGACCTCGGGCAGCTATGTTATAATGGAGGAACCACACAACATTTGACTTTATAGGCTAGAACTGAAGTCGCGCCAACAGCTTCACTCAAAATACAGTCAAGAAAGTAGCTCTGAAGATGAGAACCGGCATTGACCATAAGCACTACCGTGAAATTACATACTATTTTCAAATTTCTTGTACTTGCTAACTTTGCTACCTCGGGCAGCTATGTTACCATTGATGAATCACACAAGATTTGACTTTATAGGCTAGAACTGATGTCGCGCCAACTGTTTAGCTCAAAATACAGTCGAGAAAGTAGCTCTGAAGCCGAGAAATGGCATCGACCATAAGCACTAAAGTGAAATTACGTACAATTTTCAAATTTCTTGTACTTGCTAACTTTGCGACCTCGGGCAGCTATGTTACCATCTAGGAACTGCACAACATTTGACTTTATAGGCTAGAACTGAATTCGCGCCAACAGTTTAACTCAAAATACAGTCAAGAAAGTAGCTTTGAAGCCGAGAAACGGCATCGACCATAAACACTACCGTGAAATTACGTACAACTTTAAAAATTTCTTGTACTTGCTAATTTTGCGACCTCGGGCAGCTATGTTACCATGGAGGAACCACACAAGATTTGACTTTATAGGCTAGAACTGAAGTCGCGCCAACAGCTTCAATCAAAATACAGTCAAGAAAGTAGCTCTGAAGATGAGAACCGGCATCGACCATAAGCACTAAATTGAAATTACGTACAATTTTCAAATTTCTTGTACTTGCTAACTTTGCGACTTCGGGCAGCTATGTTACCATCTAGGAACCACACAAGATTTGACTTTATAGGCTAGAACTGAAGTCGCGCCAACAGCTTCAATCAAAATACAGTCAAGAAAGTAGCTCTGAAGATGAGAACCGGCATTGACCATAAGCACTACCGTGAAATTACATACAATTTTCAAATTTCTTGTACTTGCTAACTTTGCAACCTCGGGCAGCTATGTTACCATGGAGGAACCACACAAGATTTGACTTTATAGGCTAGAACTGAAGTCGCGCCAACTGCTTAACTCAAAATACAGTCAAGAAAGTAATTCTGAAGCCGAGAAATGGCATCGACCATAAGCAGTACTGTGAAATTACGTACAATTTTCAAATTTCTTGTACTTGCTAATTTTGCTACCTCGGGCAGCTATGTTACCATGGATGAATCACACAAGATTTGACTTTATATGCTAGAACTGATGTCGCGCCAACTGTTTAGCTCAAAATACAGTCGAGAAAGTAGCTCTGAAGCCGAGAAACGGCATCGACCATAAGCACTACCGTGAAATTACGTACACTTTTCAAATTTCTTGTACTTGCTAACTTTGCGACCTCGGGCAGCTATGTTACCATCTAGGAACCGCACAAGATTTGACTTTATAAGCTAGAACTGAAGTCGCGCCAACAGCTTAACTCAAAATACAGTCAAGAAAGTAGCTCTGAAGATGAGAACCGCCATCGACCATAAGCACTACCGTGAAATTACATACAATTTTCAAATTTCTTGTACTTGCTAACTTTGCAACCTCGGGCAGCTATGTTACCATGGAGGAACCACACAAGATTTGACTTTATAGGCTAGAACTGAAGTCGCGCCAACTGCTTAACTCAAAATACAGTCAAGAAAGTAATTCTGAAGCCGAGAAATGGCATCGACCATAAGCAGTACTGTGAAATTACGTACAATTTTCAAATTTCTTGTACTTGCTAATTTTGCTACCTCGGGCAGCTATGTTACCATGGAGGAACCACACAAGATTTGACTTTATAGGCTAGAACTGAAGTCGCCCCAACTGCTTAACTCAAAATACAGTCAAGAAAGTAGCTCTGAAGATGAGAACCGGCATCGACCATAAGCACTAATGTGAAATTACGTACAATTTTCAAATTTCTTGTACTTGCTAACTTTGCGACCTCGGGCAGCTATGTTACCATCTAGGAACCACACAAGATTTGACTTTATAGGCTAGAACTGAAGTCGCGCCAACAGCTTCAATCAAAATACAGTCAAGAAAGTAGCTCTGAAGATGAGAACCGGCATTGACCATAAGCACTACCGTGAAATTACATACAATTTTCAAATTTCTTGTACTTGCTAACTTTGCGACTTCGGGCAGCTATGTTACCATGGAGGAACCACACAAGATTTGACTTTATAGGCTAGAACTGAAGTCGCGCCAACTGCTTAACTCAAAATACAGTCAAGAAAGTAGCTTTGAAGCCGAGAACCGGCATCAGCCATAAGCACTACCGTGAAATTACGTACAATTTTCAAATTTCTTGTACTTTCTAACTTTGCGACCTCGGGCAGTTATGTTACCATCTAGGAACTGCACAACATTTGACTTTATAGGCTAGAACTGAAGTCGCGCCAACAAACAGCTTAACTCAAAATGCAGTCAAGAAAGTAGCTCTGAAGATGAGAACCGCCATCGACCATAAGCACTACCGTGAAATTACGTACAATTTTCAAATTTCTTGTACTTGCTAACTTTGCTACCTCGGGCAGCTATGTTACCATGGATGAATCACACAAGATTTGACTTTATAGGCTAGAACTGATGTCGCGCCAACTGTTTAGCTCAAAATACAGTCAAGAAAGAAGCTCTGAAGCCGAGAAACGGCATCGACCATAAGCACTACTATGAAATTACGTACAATTTTCAAATTTCTTGTACTTGCTAACTTTGCTACCTCGGGCAGCTATGTTACCATGGATGAATCACACAAGATTTGACTTTATAGGCTAGAACTGATGTCGCGCCAACTGCTTAGCTCAAAATACAGTCAAGAAAGTAGCTCTGAAGCCGAGAACCGGCATCGACCATAAGCACTACCGTGAAATTACGTACACTTTTCAAATTTCTTGTACTTGCTAACTTTGCGACCTCGGGCAGCTATGTTACCATCTAGGAACCGCACAAGATTTGACTTTATAAGCTAGAACTGAAGTCGCGCCAACAGCTTAACTCAAAATACAGTCAAGAAAGTAGCTCTGAAGATGAGAACCGCCATCGACCATAAGCACTACCGTGAAATTACGTACAATTTTCAAATTTCTTGTACATGCTAACTTTGCGACCTCGGGCAGCTATGTTATAATGGAGGAACCACACAACATTTGACTTTATAGGCTAGAACTGAAGCCGCGCCAACAGCTTAACTCAAAATACAGTCAAGAAAGTAGCTCTGAAGATGAGAACCGCCATCGACCATAAGCACTACCGTGAAATTACGTACAATTTTCAAATTTCTTGTACTTGCTAACTTTGCGACCTCGGGCAGCTATGTTACCATGGAGGAACCACACAAGATTTGACTTTATAGGCTAGAACTGAAGTCGCGCCAACTGCTTAACTCAAAATACATTCAAGAAAGTAGCTCTGAAGCCGAGAAACGGGATCGACCATAAGCACTAATGTGAAATTACGTACAATTTTCAAATTTCTTGTACTTTCTAAATTTGCGACCTCGGGCAGCTATGTTACCATCTAGGAACCACACAAGATTTGACTTTATAGGCTAGAACTGAAGTCGCGCCAACAGCTTCAATCAAAATACAGTCAAGAAAGTAGCTCTGAAGATGAGAACCGGCATTGACCATAAGCACTACCGTGAAATTACATACAATTTTCAAATTTCTTGTACTTGCTAACTTTGCAACCTCGGGCAGCTATGTTACCATGGATGAATCACCCAAGATTTGACTTTATAGGCTAGAACTGATGTCGCGCCAACTGTTTAACTCAAAATACAGTCAAGAAAGAAGCTCTGAAGCCGAGAAACGGCATCGACCATAAGCACTAAAGTGAAATTACGTACAATTTTCAAATTTCTTGTACTTGCTAACTTTGCGACCTCGGGCAGCTATGTTACCATCTGGGAACTGCACAACATTTGACTTTATAGACTAGAGCTGAAGTCGGGCCAACTGCATAACTCAAAATACAGTCAAGAAAGTAGCTCTGAAGATGAGAACCGTCATCGACCATAAGCACTACCGTGAAATTACGTACAATTTTCAAATTTCTTGTACTTGCTAACTTTGCGACCTCGGGCAGCTATGTTACCATCTAGGGACCACACAAGATTTGACTTTATAGGCTAGAACTGAAGTCGCCCCAACTGCTTAACTCAAAATACAGTCAAGAAAGTAGCTCTGAAGATGAGAACCGGCATCGACCATAAGCACTACCGTGAAATTACGTACAATTTTCAAATTTCTTGTACATGCTAACTTTGCGACCTTGGGCAGCTATGTTATAATGGAGGAACCACACAACATTTGACTTTATAGGCTAGAACTGAAGTCGCGCCAACAGCTTAACTCAAAATACAGTCAAGAAAGTAGCTCTGAAGCCGAGAACCGGCATCGACCATAAGCACTACCGTGAAATTACGTACAATTTTCAAATTTCTTGTACTTGCTAACTTTGCGACCTCGGGCAGCTATGTTACCATCTAGGAACTGCACAACATTTGACTTTATAGACTAGAGCTGAAGTCGCGCCAACTCCTTAACTCAAAATACAGTCAAGAAAGTAGCTTTGAAGCCGAGAAACGGCATCAACCATAAGCACTACCGTGAAATTACGTACAATTTTCAAATTTCTTGTATTTGCTAACTTTGCTACCTCGGGCAGCTATGTTACCATGGATGAATCACACAAGATTTGACTTTATAGGCTAGAACTGATGTCGCGCCAACTGCTTAGCTCAAAATACAGTCAAGAAAGTAGCCCTGAAGCCGAGAACCGGCATTGACCATAAGCACTACCGTGAAATTACGTACACTTTCAAATTTCTTGTACTTGCTAACTTTGCGACCTCGGGCCGCTATGTTACCATCTAGGAACCACACAAGATTTGACTTTATAGGCTAGAACTGAAGTCGCGCCAACTGCTTAACTCAAAATACAGTCAAGAAAGTAGCTCTGAAGCCGAGAAACGGCATCGACCATAAACACTACCGTGAAATTACGTACAATTTTCAAATTTCTTGTACTTTCTAAATTTGCGACCTCGGGCAGCTATGTTACCATCTAGGAACTACACAACATTTGACTTTATAGGCTAGAACTGAGGTCGCGCCAACTGCTTAACTCAAAATACAGTCAAGAAAGTAGCTCTGAAGCCGAGAAACGGCATCGACCATAAGCACTACCGTGAAATTACGTACAATTTTCAAATTTCTTGTACTTGCTAACTTTGCGACCTCGGGCAGCTATGTTACCATCTAGGAACCACACAAGATTTGACTTTATAGGCTAGAACTGAAGTCGCGCCAACTGCTTAACTCAAAATACAGTCAAGAAAGTAGCTCTGAAGATGAGAACCGGCATCGACCATAAGCAGTACTGTGAAATTACATACAATTTTCAAATTTCTTGTACTTGCTAACTTTGCTACCTCGGGCAGCTATGTTACCATGGATGAATCACACAAGATTTGACTTTATAGGCTAGAACTGATGTCGCGCCAACTGTTTAGCTCAAAATACAGTCAAGAAAGAAGCTCTGAAGCCGAGAAACGGCGTCGACCATAAGCACTACTGTGATATTACGTACAATTTTCAAATTTCTTGTATTTGCTAACTTTGCTACCTCGGGCAGCTATGTTACCATGGATGAATCACACAAGATTTGACTTTATAGGCTAGAACTGATGTCGCGCCAACTGCTTAGCTCAAAATACAGTCAAGAAAGTAGCTCTGAAGCCGAGAAACGGCATCGATCATAAACACTACCATGAAATTACATACAATTTTCAAATTTCTTGTACTTGCTAATTTTGCTACCTCGGGCAGCTATGTTACCATGGAGGAACCACACAAGATTTGACTTCATATGCTAGAACTGAAGTCGCGCCAACTGCTTAACTCAAAATACAGTCGAGAAAGTAGCTCTGAAGCCGAGAAACATGATCGACCATAAGCACTAATGTGAAATTACGTACAATTTTCAAATTTCTTGTACTTTCTAAATTTGCGCCCTCGGGCAGCTATGTTACCATCTAGGAACCACACAAGATTTGACTTTATAGGCTAGAACTGAAGTCGCGCCAACTGCTTAACTCAAAATACAGTCAAGAAAGTAGCTCTGAAGATGAGAACCGGCATCGACCATAAGCAGTACTGTGAAATTACGTACAATTTTCAAATTTCTTGTACTTGCTAACTTTGCTACCTCGGGCAGCTATGTTACCATGGATGAATCACACAAGATTTGACTTTATAGGCTAGAACTGATGTCGCGCCAACTGTTTCGCTCAAAATACAGTCAAGAAAGAAGCTCTGAAGCCGAGAAACGGCGTCGACCATAAGCACTACTGTGAAATTACGTACAATTTTCAAATTTCTTGTATTTGCTAACTTTGCTACCTCGGGCAGCTATGTTACCATGGAGGAACCACACAAGATTTGACTTCATATGCTAGAACTGAAGTCGCGCCAACTGCTTAACTCAAAATACAGTCGAGAAAGTAGCTCTGAAGCCGAGAAACATGATCGACCATAAGCACTAATGTGAAATTACGTACAATTTTCAAATTTCTTGTACTTTCTAAATTTGCGCCCTCGGGCAGCTATGTTACCATCTAGGAACCACACAAGATTTGACTTTATAGGCTAGAACTGAAGTCGCGCCAACAGCTTCAATCAAAATACAGTCAGGATAGTAGCTCTGAAGATGAGAACCGGCATTGACAATAAGCACTACCGTGAAATTACATACAATTTTCAAATTTCTTGTACTTGCTAACTTTGCAACCTCGGGCAGCTATGTTACCATGGAGGAACCACACAAGATTTGACTTTATAGGCTAGAACTGAAGTCGCGCCAACTACTTAACTCAAAATACAGTCAAGAAAGTAACTCTGAAGCCGAGAAACGGCATCGACCATAAGCAGTACTGTGAAATTACGTACAATTTTCAAATTTCTTGTACTTGCTAACTTTGCAACCTCGGGCAGCTATGTTACCATGGAGGAACCACACAAGATTTGACTTTATAGGCTAGAACTGAAGTCGCGCCAACTGCTTAACTCAAAATACAGTCGAGAAAGTAGCTCTGAAGCCGAGAAACATGATCGACCATAAGCACTAATGTGAAATTACGTACAATTTTCAAATTTCTTGTACTTTCTAAATTTGCGACCTCGGGCAGCTATGTTACCATCTAGGAACCACACAAGATTTGACTTTATAGGCTAGAACTGAAGTCGCGCCAACTGCTTAACTCAAAATACAGTCAAGAAAGTAGCTCTGAAGATGAGAACCGGCATCGACCATAAGCAGTACTGTGAAATTACGTACAATTTTCAAATTTCTTGTACTTGCTAACTTTGCTACCTCGGGCAGCTATGTTACCATGGATGAATCACACAAGATTTGACTTTATAGGCTAGAACTGATGTCGCGCCAACTGTTTAGCTCAAAATACAGTCAAGAAAGAAGCTCTGAAGCCGAGAAACGGCGTCGACCATAAGCACTACTGTGATATTACGTACAATTTTCAAATTTCTTGTATTTGCTAACTTTGCTACCTCGGGCAGCTATGTTACCATGGATGAATCACACAAGATTTGACTTTATAGGCTAGAACTGATGTCGCGCCAACTGCTTAGCTCAAAATACAGTCAAGAAAGTAGCTCTGAAGCCGAGAAACGGCATCGATCATAAACACTACCATGAAATTACATACAATTTTCAAATTTCTTGTACTTGCTAATTTTGCTACCTCGGGCAGCTATGTTACCATGGAGGAACCACACAAGATTTGACTTCATATGCTAGAACTGAAGTCGCGCCAACTGCTTAACTCAAAATACAGTCGAGAAAGTAGCTCTGAAGCCGAGAAACATGATCGACCATAAGCACTAATGTGAAATTACGTACAATTTTCAAATTTCTTGTACTTTCTAAATTTGCGCCCTCGGGCAGCTATGTTACCATCTAGGAACCACACAAGATTTGACTTTATAGGCTAGAACTGAAGTCGCGCCAACTGCTTAACTCAAAATACAGTCAAGAAAGTAGCTCTGAAGATGAGAACCGGCATCGACCATAAGCAGTACTGTGAAATTACGTACAATTTTCAAATTTCTTGTACTTGCTAACTTTGCTACCTCGGGCAGCTATGTTACCATGGATGAATCACACAAGATTTGACTTTATAGGCTAGAACTGATGTCGCGCCAACTGTTTAGCTCAAAATACAGTCAAGAAAGAAGCTCTGAAGCCGAGAAACGGCGTCGACCATAAGCACTACTGTGAAATTACGTACAATTTTCAAATTTCTTGTATTTGCTAACTTTGCTACCTCGGGCAGCTATGTTACCATGGAGGAACCACACAAGATTTGACTTCATATGCTAGAACTGAAGTCGCGCCAACTGCTTAACTCAAAATACAGTCGAGAAAGTAGCTCTGAAGCCGAGAAACATGATCGACCATAAGCACTAATGTGAAATTACGTACAATTTTCAAATTTCTTGTACTTTCTAAATTTGCGCCCTCGGGCAGCTATGTTACCATCTAGGAACCACACAAGATTTGACTTTATAGGCTAGAACTGAAGTCGCGCCAACAGCTTCAATCAAAATACAGTCAGGATAGTAGCTCTGAAGATGAGAACCGGCATTGACAATAAGCACTACCGTGAAATTACATACAATTTTCAAATTTCTTGTACTTGCTAACTTTGCAACCTCGGGCAGCTATGTTACCATGGAGGAACCACACAAGATTTGACTTTATAGGCTAGAACTGAAGTCGCGCCAACTACTTAACTCAAAATACAGTCAAGAAAGTAACTCTGAAGCCGAGAAACGGCATCGACCATAAGCAGTACTGTGAAATTACGTACAATTTTCAAATTTCTTGTACTTGCTAACTTTGCGACCTCGGGCAGCTATGTTACCATCTAGGAACCACACAAGATTTGACTTTATAGGCTAGAACTGATGTCGCGCCAACTGTTTAGCTCAAATTACAGTCAAGAAAGTAGCTCTGAAGCCGAGAAACGGCATCGACCATAAGCACTAAAGTGAAATTACGTACAATTTTCAAATTTCTTGTACTTGCTAACTTTGCGACCTCGGGCAGCTATGTTACCATCTGGGAATTGCACAACATTTGACTTTACGACCTCGGGCAGCTATGTTATAATGGAGGAACCACACAACATTTTACTTTATAGGCTAGAACTGAAGTCGCGCCAACAGCTTCACTCAAAATACAGTCAAGAAAGTAGCTCTGAAGATGAGAAAAGGCATTAAACATAAGCACTACCGTGAAATTACATACAATTTTCAAATTTCTTGTACTTGCTAACTTTGCGACCTCGGGCAGCTATGTTACCATCTAAGAACTGCACAACATTTGACTTTATAGACTAGAGCTGAAGTCGCGCCATCTGCTTAACTCAAAATACAGTCAAGAAAGTAGCTTTGAAGCCGAGAAACGGCATCAACCATAAGCACTACCGTGAAATTACGTACAATTTTCAGATTTCTTGTACTCGCTAACTTTGCGACCTCGGGCAGCTATGTTACCATGGAGGAACCACACAACATTTGACTTTATAGGCTAGAACTGAAGTCGCGCCAACAGCTTAACTCAAAATACAGTCAAGAAAGTAGCTCTGAAGATGAGAACTGCCATCGACCATAAGCACTACCGTGAAATTACGTACAATTTTCAAATTTCTTGTACTTACTAACTTTGCAACCTCGGGCAGCTATGTTACCATGGAGGAACCACACAAGATTTGACTTTATAGGCTAGAACTGAAGTCGCGCAAACTGCTTAACTCAAAATACATTCAAGAAAGTAGCTCTGAAGCCGAGAAACGGGATCGACCCTAAACACTACCGTGAAATTACGTACAATTTTCAAATTTCTTGTACTTGCTAACTTTGCGACCTCGGGCAGCTATGTTACCATCTAAGAACTGCACAACATTTGACTTTATAGACTAGAGCTGAAGTCGCGCCATCTGCTTAACTCAAAATACAGTCAAGAAAGTAGCTTTGAAGCCGAGAAACGGCATCAACCATAAGTACTACCGTGAAATTACGTACAATTTTCAGATTTCTTGTACTCGCTAACTTTGCGACCTCGGGCAGCTATGTTACCATGGAGGAACCACACAACATTTGACTTTATAGGCTAGAACTGAAGTCGCGCCAACTGCTTAACTCAAAATACAGTCGAGAAAGTAGCTCTGAAGCCGAGAAACATGATCGACCATAAGCACTAATGTGAAATTACGTACAATTTTCAAATTTCTTGTACTTTCTAAATTTGCGACCTCGGGCAGCTATGTTACCATCTAGGAACTACACAACATTTGACTTTATAGGCTAGAACTGAGGTCGCGCCAACTGCTTAACTCAAAATACAGTCAAGAAAGTAGCTCTGAAGCCGAGAAACGGCATCGACCATAAGCACTACCGTGAAATTACGTACAATTTTCAAATTTCTTGTACTTGCTAACTTTGCGACCTCGGGCAGCTATGTTACCATCTAGGAACCACACAAGATTTGACTTTATAGGCTAGAACTGAAGTCGCGCCAACTGCTTAACTCAAAATACAGTCAAGAAAGTAGCTCTGAAGATGAGAACCGGCATCGACCATAAGCAGTACTGTGAAATTACATACAATTTTCAAATTTCTTGTACTTGCTAACTTTGCAACCTCGGGCAGCTATGTTACCATGGAGGAACCACACAAGATTTGACTTTATAGGCTAGAACTGAAGTCGCGCCAACTACTTAACTCAAAATACAGTCAAGAAAGTAACTCTGAAGCCGAGAAACGGCATCGACCATAAGCAGTACTGTGAAATTACGTACAATTTTCAAATTTCTTGTACTTGCTAACTTTGCGACCTCGGGCAGCTATGTTACCATCTAGGAACCACACAAGATTTGACTTTATAGGCTAGAACTGATGTCGCGCCAACTGTTTAGCTCAAATTACAGTCAAGAAAGTAGCTCTGAAGCCGAGAAACGGCATCGACCATAAGCACTAATGTGAAATTACGTACAATTTTCAAATTTCTTGTACTTTCTAAATTTGCGCCCTCGGGCAGCTATGTTACCATCTAGGAACCACACAAGATTTGACTTTATAGGCTAGAACTGAAGTCGCGCCAACAGCTTCAATCAAAATACAGTCAGGATAGTAGCTCTGAAGATGAGAACCGGCATTGACAATAAGCACTACCGTGAAATTACATACAATTTTCAAATTTCTTGTACTTGCTAACTTTGCTACCTCGGGCAGCTATGTTACCATGGAGGAACCACACAAGATTTGACTTTATATGCTAGAACTGAAGTCGCGCCAACTGCTTAACTCAAAATACAGTCGAGAAAGTAGCTCTGAAGCCGAGAAACATGATCGACCATAAGCACTAATGTGAAATTACGTACAATTTTCAAATTTCTTGTACTTGCTAACTTTGCGACCTCGGGCAGCTATGTTACCATGGAGGAACCACACAAGATTTGACTTTATATGCTAGAACTGAAGTCGCGCCAACAGCTTCACTCAAAATACAGTCAAGAAAGTAGCTCTGAAGCCGAGAAACGGGATCGACCAGAAGCACTAATGTGAAATTACGTACAATTTTCAAATTTCTTCTACTTGCTAACTTTGCAACCTCGGGCAGCTATGTTACCATGGATGAATCACACAAGATTTTACTTTATAGGCTAGAACTGATGTCGCGCCAACAGTTTAGCTCAAAATACAGTCAAGAAAGAAGCTCTGAAGCCGAGAAACGGCATCGACCATAAACACTACCGTGAAATTACGTACAATTTTCAAATTTTTTGTACTTGCTAATTTTGCTACCTCGGGCAGCTATGTTACCATGGAGGAACCACACAAGATTTGACTTTATAGGCTAGAACTGAAGTCGCGCCAACTGCTTAACTCAAAATACAGTCAAGAAAGTAGCTCTGAAGATGAGAACCGGCATCGACCATAAGCAGTACTGTGAAATTACATACAATTTTCAAATTTCTTGTACTTGCTAACTTTGCAACCTCGGGCAGCTATGTTACCATGGAGGAACCACACAAGATTTGACTTTATAGGCTAGAACTGAAGTCGCGCCAACTACTTAACTCAAAATACAGTCAAGAAAGTAACTCTGAAGCCGAGAAACGGCATCGACCATAAGCAGTACTGTGAAATTACGTACAATTTTCAAATTTCTTGTACTTGCTAACTTTGCGACCTCGGGCAGCTATGTTACCATCTGGGAACTGCACAACATTTGACTTTATAGGCTAGAACTGATGTCGCGCCAACTGTTTAGCTCAAATTACAGTCAAGAAAGTAGCTCTGAAGCCGAGAAACGGCATCGACCATAAGCACTAAAGTGAAATTACGTACAATTTTCAAATTTCTTGTACTTGCTAACTTTGCGACCTCGGGCAGCTATGTTACCATCTGGGAATTGCACAACATTTGACTTTACGACCTCGGGCAGCTATGTTATAATGGAGGAACCACACAACATTTTACTTTATAGGCTAGAACTGAAGTCGCGCCAACAGCTTCACTCAAAATACAGTCAAGAAAGTAGCTCTGAAGATGAGAAAAGGCATTAAACATAAGCACTACCGTGAAATTACATACAATTTTCAAATATCTTGTACTTGCTAACTTTGCGACCTCGGGCAGCTATGTTACCATCTAAGAACTGCACAACATTTGACTTTATAGACTAGAGCTGAAGTCGCGCCATCTGCTTAACTCAAAATACAGTCAAGAAAGTAGCTTTGAAGCCGAGAAACGGCATCAACCATAAGCACTACCGTGAAATTACGTACAATTTTCAGATTTCTTGTACTCGCTAACTTTGCGACCTCGGGCAGCTATGTTACCATGGAGGAACCACACAACATTTGACTTTATAGGCTAGAACTGAAGTCGCGCCAACAGCTTAACTCAAAATACAGTCAAGAAAGTAGCTCTGAAGATGAGAACTGCCATCGACCATAAGCACTACCGTGAAATTACGTACAATTTTCAAATTTCTTGTACTTACTAACTTTGCAACCTCGGGCAGCTATGTTACCATGGAGGAACCACACAAGATTTGACTTTATAGGCTAGAACTGAAATCGCGCAAACTGCTTAACTCAAAATACATTCAAGAAAGTAGCTCTGAAGCCGAGAAACGGGATCGACCCTAAACACTACCGTGAAATTACGTACAATTTTCAAATTTCTTGTACTTGCTAACTTTGCGACCTCGGGCAGCTATGTTACCATCTAAGAACTGCACAACATTTAACTTTATAGACTAGAGCTGAAGTCGCGCCATCTGCTTAACTCAAAATACAGTCAAGAAAGTAGCTTTGAAGCCGAGAAACGGCATCAACCATAAGTACTACCGTGAAATTACGTACAATTTTCAGATTTCTTGTACTCGCTAACTTTGCGACCTCGGGCAGCTATGTTACCATGGAGGAACCACACAACATTTGACTTTATAGGCTAGAACTGAAGTCGCGCCAACTGCTTAACTCAAAATACAGTCGAGAAAGTAGCTCTGAAGCCGAGAAACGGCATCGACCATAAACACTACCGTGAAATTACGTACAATTTTCAAATTTCTTGTACTTTCTAAATTTGCGACCTCGGGCAGCTATGTTACCATCTAGGAACTACACAACATTTGACTTTATAGGCTAGAACTGAGGTCGCGCCAACTGCTTAACTCAAAATACAGTCAAGAAAGTAGCTCTGAAGCCGAGAAACGGCATCGACCATAAGCACTACCGTGAAATTACGTACAATTTTCAAATTTCTTGTACTTGCTAACTTTGCGACCTCGGGCAGCTATGTTACCATCTAGGAACCACACAAGATTTGACTTTATAGGCTAGAACTGAAGTCGCGCCAACTGCTTAACTCAAAATACAGTCAAGAAAGTAGCTCTGAAGATGAGAACCGGCATCGACCATAAGCAGTACTGTGAAATTACATACAATTTTCAAATTTCTTGTACTTGCTAACTTTGCAACCTCGGGCAGCTATGTTACCATGGAGGAACCACACAAGATTTGACTTTATAGGCTAGAACTGAAGTCGCGCCAACTACTTAACTCAAAATACAGTCAAGAAAGTAACTCTGAAGCCGAGAAACGGCATCGACCATAAGCAGTACTGTGAAATTACGTACAATTTTCAAATTTCTTGTACTTGCTAACTTTGCGACCTCGGGCAGCTATGTTACCATCTAGGAACCACACAAGATTTGACTTTATAGGCTAGAACTGATGTCGCGCCAACTGTTTAGCTCAAATTACAGTCAAGAAAGTAGCTCTGAAGCCGAGAAACGGCATCGACCATAAGCACTAATGTGAAATTACGTACAATTTTCAAATTTCTTGTACTTTCTAAATTTGCGCCCTCGGGCAGCTATGTTACCATCTAGGAACCACACAAGATTTGACTTTATAGGCTAGAACTGAAGTCGCGCCAACAGCTTCAATCAAAATACAGTCAGGATAGTAGCTCTGAAGATGAGAACCGGCATTGACAATAAGCACTACCGTGAAATTACATACAATTTTCAAATTTCTTGTACTTGCTAACTTTGCTACCTCGGGCAGCTATGTTACCATGGAGGAACCACACAAGATTTGACTTTATATGCTAGAACTGAAGTCGCGCCAACTGCTTAACTCAAAATACAGTCGAGAAAGTAGCTCTGAAGCCGAGAAACATGATCGACCATAAGCACTAATGTGAAATTACGTACAATTTTCAAATTTCTTGTACTTGCTAACTTTGCGACCTCGGGCAGCTATGTTACCATGGAGGAACCACACAAGATTTGACTTTATATGCTAGAACTGAAGTCGCGCCAACAGCTTCACTCAAAATACAGTCAAGAAAGTAGCTCTGAAGCCGAGAAACGGGATCGACCAGAAGCACTAATGTGAAATTACGTACAATTTTCAAATTTCTTCTACTTGCTAACTTTGCAACCTCGGGCAGCTATGTTACCATGGATGAATCACACAAGATTTTACTTTATAGGCTAGAACTGATGTCGCGCCAACAGTTTAGCTCAAAATACAGTCAAGAAAGAAGCTCTGAAGCCGAGAAACGGCATCGACCATAAACACTACCGTGAAATTACGTACAATTTTCAAATTTTTTGTACTTGCTAATTTTGCTACCTCGGGCAGCTATGTTACCATGGAGGAACCACACAAGATTTGACTTTATAGGCTAGAACTGAAGTCGCGCCAACTGCTTAACTCAAAATACAGTCAAGAAAGTAGCTCTGAAGATGAGAACCGGCATCGACCATAAGCAGTACTGTGAAATTACATACAATTTTCAAATTTCTTGTACTTGCTAACTTTGCAACCTCGGGCAGCTATGTTACCATGGAGGAACCACACAAGATTTGACTTTATAGGCTAGAACTGAAGTCGCGCCAACTACTTAACTCAAAATACAGTCAAGAAAGTAACTCTGAAGCCGAGAAACGGCATCGACCATAAGCAGTACTGTGAAATTACGTACAATTTTCAAATTTCTTGTACTTGCTAACTTTGCGACCTCGGGCAGCTATGTTACCATCTGGGAACTGCACAACATTTGACTTTACGACCTCGGGCAGCTATGTTATAATGGAGGAACCACACAACATTTTACTTTATAGGCTAGAACTGAAGTCGCGCCAACAGCTTCACTCAAAATACAGTCAAGAAAGTAGCTCTGAAGATGAGAACCGGCATTGACCATAAGCACTACCGTGAAATTACATACAATTTTCAAATTTCCTGTACTTGCTAACTTTGCGACCTCGGGCAGCTATGTTACCATCTAAGAACTGCACAACATTTGACTTTATAGACTAGAGCTGAAGTCGCGCCATCTGCTTAACTCAAAATACAGTCAAGAAAGTAGCTTTGAAGCCGAGAAACGGCATCAACCATAAGCACTACCGTGAAATTACGTACAATTTTCAGATTTCTTGTACTCGCTAACTTTGCGACGTCGGGCAGCTATGTTACCATGGTGGAACCACACAACATTTGACTTTATAGGCTAGAACTGAAGTCGCGCCAACTGCTTAACTCAAAATACAGTCAAGAAAGTAGCTCTGAAGATGAGAACCGGCATCGACCATAAGCACTACCGTGAAATTACGTACAATTTTCAAATTTCTTGTACTTTCTAAATTTGTGACCTCGGGCAGCTATGTTACCATCTAGGAACTACACAACATTTGACTTTAGAGGCTAGAACTGAAGTCGCGCCAACTGCTTAACTCAAAATACAGTCAAGAAAGTAGCTCTGAAGCCGAGAAACGGCATCGACCATAAACACTACCGTGAAATTACGTACAATTTTCAAATTTCTTGTACTTTCTAAATTTGTGACCTCGGGCAGCTATGTTACCATCTAGGAACTACACAACATTTGACTTTAGAGGCTAGAACTGAAGTCGCGCCAACTGCTTAACTCAAAATACAGTCAAGAAAGTAGCTCTGAAGCCGAGAAACGGCATCGACCATAAGCAGTACTGTGAAATTACATACAATTTTCAAATTTCTTGTACTTGCTAACTTTGCAACCTCGGGCAGCTATGTTACCATGGATGAATCACACAAGATTTGACTTTATAGGCTAGAACTGATGTCGCGCCAACTGTTTAGCTCAAAATACAGTCAAGAAAGAAGCTCTGAAGCCGAGAAACGGCATCGACCATAAACACTACCGTGAAATTACGTACAATTTTCAAATTTTTTGTACTTGCTAATTTTGCTACCTCGGGCAGCTATGTTACCATGGAGGAACCACACAAGATTTGACTTTATATGCTAGAACTGAAGTCGCGCCAACTGCTTAACTCAAAATACAGTCGAGAAAGTAGCTCTGAAGCCGAGAAACATGATCGACCATAAGCACTAATGTGAAATTACGTACAATTTTCAAATTTCTTGTACTTGCTAACTTTGCGACCTCGGGCAGCTATGTTACCATGAAGGAACCACACAAGATTTGACTTTATATGCTAGAACTGAAGTCGCGCCAACAGCTTCACTCAAAATACAGTCAAGAAAGTAGCTCTGAAGATGAGAACCGACATTGACCATAAGCACTACCGTGAAATTACATACAATTTTCAAATTTCTTGTACTTGCTAATTTTGCTACCTCGGGCAGCTATGTTACCATGGAGGAACCACACAAGATTTGACTTTATATGCTAGAACTGAAGTCGCGCCAACTGCTTAACTCAAAATACAGTCGAGAAAGTAGCTCTGAAGCCGAGAAACATGATCGACCATAAGCACTAATGTGAAATTACGTACAATTTTCAAATTTCTTGTACTTTCTAAATTTGCGCCCTCGGGCAGCTATGTTACCATCTAGGAACTACACAACATTTGACTTTATAGGCTAGAACTGAAGTCGCGCCAACTGCTTAACTCAAAATACAGTCAAGAAAGTAGCTCTGAAGATGAGAACCGGCATCGACCATAAGCACTACCGTGAAATTACGTAGAATTTTCAAATTTCTTGTACATGCTAACTTTGCGACCTCGGGCAGCTATGTTATAATGGAGGAACCACACAACATTTGACTTTATAGGCTAGAACTGAAGTCGCGCCAACAGCTTAACTCAAAATACAGTCAAGAAAGTAGCTCTGAAGATGAGAACTGCCATCGACCATAAGCACTACCGTGAAATTACGTACAATTTTCAAATTTCTTGTACTTTCTAAATTTGCGCCCTCGGGCAGCTATGTTACCATGGAGGAACCACACAACATTTGACTTTATAGGCTAGAACTGAAGTCGCGCCAACTGCTTAACTCAAAATACAGTCGAGAAAGTAGCTCTGAAGCCGAGAAACGGGATCGACCAGAAGCACTAATGTGAAATTACGTACAATTTTCAAATTTCTTGTACTTTCTAAATTTGCGACCTCGGGCAGCTATGTTACCATCTAGGAACTACACAACATTTGACTTTATAGGCTAGAACTGAAGTCGCGCCAACTGCTTAACTCAAAATACAGTCAAGAAAGTAGCTCTGAAGCCGAGAAACGGGATCGACCCTAAACACTACCGTGAAATTACGTACAATTTTCGAATTTCTTGTACTTGCTAACTTTGCGACCTCGGGCAGCTATGTTACCATCTAAGAACTGCACAACATTTGACTTTATAGACTAGAGCTGAAGTCGCGCCATCTGCTTAACTCAAAATACAGTCAAGAAAGTAGCTTTGAAGCCGAGAAACGGCATCAACCATAAGCACTACCGTGAAATTACGTACAATTTTCAGATTTCTTGTACTCGCTAACTTTGCGACCTCGGGCAGCTATGTTACCATCTAGGAACTGCACAACATTTGACTTTATAGGCTAGAACTGAAGTCGCGCCAACAGTTTAACTCAAAATGCAGTCAAGAAAGTAGCTCTGAAGATGAGAACCGACATTGACCATAAGCACTACCGTGAAATTACATACAATTTTCAAATTTCTTGTACTTGCTAACTTTGCGACCTCGGGCAGCTATGTTACCATGGAGGAACCACACAAGATTTGACTTTATATGCTAGAACTGAAGTCGCGCCAACTGCTTAACTCAAAATACAGTCGAGAAAGTAGCTCTGAAGCCGAGAAACATGATCGACCATAAGCACTAATGTGAAATTACGTACAATTTTCAAATTTCTTGTACTTGCTAACTTTGCGACCTCGGGCAGCTATGTTACCATCTAGGAACCACACAAGATTTGACTTTATAGGCTAGAGCTGAAGTCGCGCCAACTGCTTAACTCAAAATACAGTCAAGAAAGTAGCTCTGAAGCCGAGAAACGGCATCGACCATAAGCACTAATGTGAAATTACGTACAATTTTCAAATTTCTTGTACTTGCTAACTTTGCGACCTCGGGCAGCTATGTTACCATGGAGGAACCACACAAGATTTGACTTTATATGCTAGAACTGAAGTCGCCCCAACAGCTTCACTCAAAATACAGTCAAGAAAGTAGCTCTGAAGATGAGAACCGGCATCGACCATAAGCAGTACTGTGAAATTACATACAATTTTCAAATTTCTTGTACTTGCTAACTTTGCAACCTCGGGCAGCTATGTTACCATGGAGGAACCACACAAGATTTGACTTTATAGGCTAGAACTGAAGTCGCGCCAACTACTTAACTCAAAATACAGTCAAGAAAGTAACTCTGAAGCCGAGAAACGGCATCGACCATAAGCAGTACTGTGAAATTACGTACAATTTTCAAATTTCTTGTACTTGCTAACTTTGCGACCTCGGGCAGCTATGTTACCATCTAGGAACCACACAAGATTTGACTTTATAGGCTAGAACTGATGTCGCGCCAACTGTTTAGCTCAAATTACAGTCAAGAAAGTAGCTCTGAAGCCGAGAAACGGCATCGACCATAAGCACTAATGTGAAATTACGTACAATTTTCAAATTTCTTGTACTTTCTAAATTTGCGCCCTCGGGCAGCTATGTTACCATGGAGGAACCACACAAGATTTGACTTTATATGCTAGAACTGAAGTCGCCCCAACAGCTTCACTCAAAATACAGTCAAGAAAGTAGCTCTGAAGATGAGAACCGACATTGACCATAAGCACTACCGTGAAATTACATACAATTTTCAAATTTCTTGTACTTGCTAACTTTGCGACCTCGGGCAGCTATGTTACCATGGAGGAACCACACAAGATTTGACTTTATATGCTAGAACTGAAGTCGCGCCAACTGCTTAACTCAAAATACAGTCGAGAAAGTAGCTCTGAAGCCGAGAAACATGATCGACCATAAGCACTAATGTGAAATTACGTACAATTTTCAAATTTCTTGTACTTGCTAACTTTGCGACCTCGGGCAGCTATGTTACCATGGAGGAACCACACAAGATTTGACTTTATATGCTAGAACTGAAGTCGCGCCAACAGCTTCACTCAAAATACAGTCAAGAAAGTAGCTCTGAAGATGAGAACCGACATTGACCATAAGCACTACCGTGAAATTACATACAATTTTCAAATTTCTTGTACTTGCTAACTTTGCTACCTCGGGCAGCTATGTTACCATGGATGAATCACACAAGATTTGACTTTATAGGCTAGAACTGATGTCGCGCCAACTGTTTAGCTCAAAATACAGTCAAGAAAGTAGCTCTGAAGCCGAGAAACGGCATCGACCATAAGCACTAAAGTGAAATTACGTACAATTTTCAAATTTGCTAACTTTGCGACCTCGGGCAGCTATGTTACCATCTAGGAACTGCACAACATTTGACTTTATAGGCTAGAACTGAAGTCGCGCCAACAGTTTAACTCAAAATGCAGTCAAGAAAGTAGCTCTGAAGATGAGAACCGGCATCGACCATAAGCACTACCGTGAAATTACGTAGAATTTTCAAATTTCTTGTACTTGCTAACTTTGCGACCTCGGGCAGCTATGTTACCATCTAGGAACCACACAAGATTTGACTTTATAGGCTAGAGCTGAAGTCGCGCCAACTGCTTAACTCAAAATACAGTCAAGAAAGTAGCTCTGAAGCCGAGAAACGGCATCGACCATAAGCACTAATGTGAAATTACGTACAATTTTCAAATTTCTTGTACTTGCTAACTTTGCGACCTCGGGCAGCTATGTTACCATGGAGGAACCACACAAGATTTGACTTTATATGCTAGAACTGAAGTCGCGCCAACAGCTTCACTCAAAATACAGTCAAGAAAGTAGCTCTGAAGATGAGAACCGACATTGACCATAAGCACTACCGTGAAATTACATACAATTTTCAAATTTCTTGTACTTGCTAATTTTGCTACCTCGGGCAGCTATGTTACCATGGAGGAACCACACAAGATTTGACTTTATATGCTAGAACTGAAGTCGCGCCAACTGCTTAACTCAAAATACAGTCGAGAAAGTAGCTCTGAAGCCGAGAAACATGATCGACCATAAGCACTAATGTGAAATTACGTACAATTTTCAAATTTCTTGTACTTTCTAAATTTGCGCCCTCGGGCAGCTATGTTACCATCTAGGAACTACACAACATTTGACTTTATAGGCTAGAACTGAAGTCGCGCCAACTGCTTAACTCAAAATACAGTCAAGAAAGTAGCTCTGAAAATGAGAACCGGCATCGACCATAAGCACTACCGTGAAATTACGTAGAATTTTCAAATTTCTTGTACATGCTAACTTTGCGACCTCGGGCAGCTATGTTATAATGGAGGAACCACACAACATTTGACTTTATAGGCTAGAACTGAAGTCGCGCCAACAGCTTAACTCAAAATACAGTCAAGAAAGTAGCTCTGAAGATGAGAACTGCCATCGACCATAAGCACTACCGTGAAATTACGTACAATTTTCAAATTTCTTGTACTTACTAACTTTGCAACCTCGGGCAGCTATGTTACCATGGAGGAACCACACAAGATTTGACTTTATAGGCTAGAACTGAAGTCGCGCAAACTGCTTAACTCAAAATACATTCAAGAAAGTAGCTCTGAAGCCGAGAAACGGGATCGACCCTAAACACTACCGTGAAATTACGTACAATTTTCAAATTTCTTGTACTTGCTAACTTTGCGACCTCGGGCAGCTATGTTACCATCTAAGAACTGCACAACATTTGACTTTATAGACTAGAGCTGAAGTCGCGCCATCTGTTTAACTCAAAATACAGTCAAGAAAATAGCTTTGATGCCGAGAAACGGCATCAACCATAAGCACTACCGTGAAATTACGTACAATTTTCAGATTTCTTGTACTCGCTAACTTTGCGACCTCGGGCAGCTATGTTACCATGGAGGAACCACACAACATTTGACTTTATAGGCTAGAACTGAAGTCGCGCCAACTGCTTAACTCAAAATACAGTCGAGAAAGTAGCTCTGAAGCCGAGAAACGGGATCGACCATAAACACTACCGTGAAATTACGTACAATTTTCAAATTTCTTGTACTTGCAACTTTGCGACCTCGGGCAGCTATGTTACCATGGAGGAACCACACAAGATTTGACTTTATATGCTAGAACTGAAGTCGCGCCAACAGCTTCACTCAAAATACAGTCAAGAAAGTAGCTCTGAAGATGAGAACCGACATTGACCATTAGCACTACCGTGAAATTACATACAATTTTCAAATTTCTTGTACTTGCTAATTTTGCTACCTCGGGCAGCTATGTTACCATCTAGGAACTGCACAACATTTGACTTTATAGGCTAGAACTGAAGTCGCGCCAACAGTTTAACTCAAAATGCAGTCAAGAAAGTAGCTCTGAAGATGAGAACCGGCATTGACCATAAGCACTACCGTGAAATTACATACAATTTTCAAATTTCTTGTACTTGCTAAATTTGCTACCTCGGGCAGCTATGTTACCATGGATGAATCACACAAGATTTGACTTTATAGGCTAGAACTGATGTCGCGCCAACTGTTTAGCTCAAAATACAGTCAAGAAAGTAGCTCTGAAGCCGAGAACCGGCATCGACCATAAGCACTACCGTGAAATTACGTACAATTTTCAAATTTCTTGTACTTTCTAAATTTGCGCCCTCGGGCAGCTATGTTACCATGGAGGAACCACACAACATTTGACTTTATAGGCTAGAACTGAAGTCGCGCCAACTGCTTAACTCAAAATACAGTCGAGAAAGTAGCTCTGAAGCCGAGAAACGGGATCGACCAGAAGCACTAATGTGAAATTACGTACAATTTTCAAATTTCTTGTACTTTCTAAATTTGCGACCTCGGGCAGCTATGTTACCATCTAGGAACTACACAACATTTGACTTTATAGGCTAGAACTGAAGTCGCGCCAACTGCTTAACTCAAAATACAGTCAAGAAAGTAGCTCTGAAGCCGAGAAACATGATCGACCATAAGCACTAATGTGAAATTACGTACAATTTTCAAATTTCTTGTACTTGCTAACTTTGCGACCTCGGGCAGCTATGTTACCATGGAGGAACCACACAAGATTTGACTTTATATGCTAGAACTGAAGTCGCGCCAACAGCTTCACTCAAAATACAGTCAAGAAAGTAGCTCTGAAGATGAGAACCGACATTGACCATAAGCACTACCGTGAAATTACATACAATTTTCAAATTTCTTGTACTTGCTAATTTTGCTACCTCGGGCAGCTATGTTACCATCTAGGAACTGCACAACATTTGACTTTATAGGCTAGAACTGAAGTCGCGCCAACAGTTTAACTCAAAATGCAGTCAAGAAAGTAGCTCTGAAGATGAGAACCGGCATTGACCATAAGCACTACCGTGAAATTACATACAATTTTCAAATTTCTTGTACTTGCTAACTTTGCTACCTCGGGCAGCTATGTTACCATGGATGAATCACACAAGATTTGACTTTATAGGCTAGAACTGATGTCGCGCCAACTGTTTAGCTCAAAATACAGTCAAGAAAGTAGCTCTGAAGCCGAGAACCGGCATCGACCATAAGCACTACCGTGAAATTACGTACAATTTTCAAATTTCTTGTACTTTCTAAATTTGCGCCCTCGGGCAGCTATGTTACCATCTAGGAACTACACAACATTTGACTTTATATGCTAGAACTGAAGTCGCGCCAACTGCTTAACTCAAAATACAGTCGAGAAAGTAGCTCTGAAGCCGAGAAACGGGATCGACCCTAAACACTACCGTGAAATTACGTACAATTTTCAAATTTCTTGTACTTGCTAACTTTGCTACCTCGGGCAGCTATGTTACCATGGATGAATCACACAAGATTTGACTTTATAGGCTAGAACTGATGTCGCGCCAACTGTTTAGCTCAAAATACAGTCAAGAAAGTAGCTCTGAAGCCGAGAACCGGCATCGACCATAAGCACTACCGTGAAATTACGTACAATTTTCAAATTTCTTGTACATGCTAACTTTGCGACCTCGGGCAGCTATGTTATAATGGAGGAACCACACAACATTTGACTTTATTGGCTAGAAGTGAAGTCGCGCGAACTGCTTAACTCAAAATACAGTCAAGAAAGTAGCTATGAAGCCGAGAAACGGCATCGACCATAAGCACTACCGTGAAATTACGTACAATTTTCAAATTTCTTGTACATGCTAACTTTGCGACCTCGGGCAGCTATGTTATAATGGAGGAACCACACAACATTTTACTTTATAGGCTAGAGCTGAAGTCGCGCCAACAGCTTCACTCAAAATACAGTCAAGAAAGTAGCTCTGAAGATGAGAACCGGCATTGACCATAAGCACTACCGTGAAATTACGTACAATTTTCAAATTTCTTGTACATGCTAACTTTGCGACCTCGGGCAGCTATGTTATAATGGAGGAACCACACAACATTTGACTTTATTGGCTAGAACTGAAGTCGCGCCAACTGCTTAACTCAAAATACAGTCGAGAAAGTAGCTCTGAAGCCGAGAAACGGGATCGACCATAAGCACTACCGTGAAATTACGTACAATTTTCAAATTTCTTGTACTTGCTAACTTTGCGACCTCGGACAGCTATGTTAGCATGGAGGAACCACACAAGATTTGACTTTATTGGCTAGAAGTGAAGTCGCGCGAACTGCTTAACTCAAAATACAGTCGAGAAAGTAGCTCTGAAGCCGAGAAACGGGATCGACCAGAAGCACTAATGTGAAATTACGTACAATTTTCAAATTTCTTGTACTTGCTAACTTTGCGACCTCGGGCAGCTATGTTACCATGGAGGAACCACACAAGATTTGACTTTATATGCTAGAACTGAAGTCGCGCCAACAGCTTCACTCAAAATACAGTCAAGAAAGTAGCTCTGAAGATGAGAACCGACATTGACCATAAGCACTACCGTGAAATTACATACAATTTTCAAATTTCTTGTACTTGCTAATTTTGCTACCTCGGGCAGCTATGTTACCATCTAGGAACTGCACAACATTTGACTTTATAGGCTAGAACTGAAGTCGCGCCAACAGTTTAACTCAAAATGCAGTCAAGAAAGTAGCTCTGAAGATGAGAACCGGCATTGACCATAAGCACTACCGTGAAATTACATACAATTTTCAAATTTCTTGTACTTGCTAACTTTGCTACCTCGGGCAGCTATGTTACCATGGATGAATCACACAAGATTTGACTTTATAGGCTAGAACTGATGTCGCGCCAACTGTTTAGCTCAAAATACAGTCAAGAAAGTAGCTCTGAAGCCGAGAACCGGCATCGACCATAAGCACTACCGTGAAATTACGTACAATTTTCAAATTTCTTGTACTTTCTAAATTTGCGCCCTCGGGCAGCTATGTTACCATCTAGGAACTACACAACATTTGACTTTATATGCTAGAACTGAAGTCGCGCCAACTGCTTAACTCAAAATACAGTCGAGAAAGTAGCTCTGAAGCCGAGAAACGGGATCGACCCTAAACACTACCGTGAAATTACGTACAATTTTCAAATTTCTTGTACTTGCTAACTTTGCTACCTCGGGCAGCTATGTTACCATGGATGAATCACACAAGATTTGACTTTACAGGCTAGAACTGATGTCGCGCGAACTGTTTAGCTCAAAATACAGTCAAGAAAGTAGCTCTGAAGCTGAGAACCGGCATCGACCATAAGCACTACCGTGAAATTACGTACAATTTTCAAATTTCTTGTACATGCTAACTTTGCGACCTCGGGCAGCTATGTTATAATGGAGGAACCACACAACATTTGACTTTATTGGCTAGAAGTGAAGTCGCGCGAACTGCTTAACTCAAAATACAGTCAAGAAAGTAGCTATGAAGCCGAGAAACGGCATCGACCATAAGCACTACCGTGAAATTACATACAATTTTCAAATTTCTTGTACTTTCTAAATTTGCGCCCTCGGGCAGCTATGTTACCATCTAGGAACTACACAACATTTGACTTTATATGCTAGAACTGAAGTCGCGCCAACTGCTTAACTCAAAATACAGTCGAGAAAGTAGCTCTGAAGCCGAGAAACGGGATCGACCATAAGCACTACCGTGAAATTACGTAGAATTTTCAAATTTCTTGTACTTGCTAACTTTGCGACCTCGGACAGCTATGTTAGCATGGAGGAACCACACAAGATTTGACTTTATTGGCTAGAAGTGAAGTCGCGCGAACTGCTTAACTCAAAATACAGTCAAGAAAGTAGCTCTGAAGCCGAGAAACGGCATCGACCATAAGCACTACTGTAAAATTACGTACAGTTTTCAAATTTCTTGTACTTGCTAATTTTGCGACCTCGGGCAGCTATGTTACCAGGGAGGAATTACACAAGATTTGACTTTATAGGCTAGAACTGAAGTCGCGCCAAATGTTTAACTCAAAATACAGTCAAGAAAGTAGCTCTGAAGCCGAGAAACGGGATCGACCATAAGCACTACTGTGAAATTACGTACAATTTTGAAATTTCTTGTACTTGCTAACTTTGCGACCTCGGGCAGCTATGTTACCATGGAGGAACCACACACGATTTGACTTTATAGGCTAGAACTGATATCGCGCCAACTGTCTAGCTCAAAATACAGTCAAGAAAGTAGCTCTGAAGCCGAGAATCGGCATCGACCATAAGCACTACTGTGAAATTACGTACAGTTTTCAAATTTCTTGTACTTGCTAATTTTGCGACCTCGGGCAGCTATGTTACCATGGAGGAATCACACAAGATTTGACTTTATGTCGCGCCAACTGTTTAGCTCAAAATACAGTCAAGAAAGTAGCTCTGAAGCCGAGAAACGGCATCGACCATAAGCACTAAAGTGAAATTACGTACAATTTTCAAATTTGCTAACTTTGCGACCTCGGGCAGCTATGTTGCCATCTAGGAACTGCACAACATTTGACTTTATAGGCTAGAACTGAAGTCGCGCCAACAGTTTAACTCAAAATGCAGTCAAGAAAGTAGCTCTGAAGATGAGAACCGGCATCGACCATAAGCACTAAAGTGAAATTACGTACAATTTTCAAATTTCTTGTACTTGCTAACTTTGCGACCTCGGGCAGCTATGTTACCATCTAGGAACCACACAAGATTTGACTTTATAGGCTAGAGCTGAAGTCGCGCCAACTGCTTAACTCAAAATACAGTCAAGAAAGTAGCTCTGAAGCCGAGAAACGGCATCGACCATAAGCACTAATGTGAAATTACGTACAATTTTCAAATTTCTTGTACTTGCTAACTTTGCGACCTCGGGCAGCTATGTTACCATGGAGGAACCACACAAGATTTGACTTTATATGCTAGAACTGAAGTCGCGCCAACAGCTTCACTCAAAATACAGTCAAGAAAGTAGCTCTGAAGATGAGAACCGACATTGACCATAAGCACTACCGTGAAATTACATACAATTTTCAAATTTCTTGTACTTGCTAATTTTGCTACCTCGGGCAGCTATGTTACCATGGAGGAACCACACAAGATTTGACTTTATATGCTAGAACTGAAGTCGCGCCAACTGCTTAACTCAAAATACAGTCGAGAAAGTAGCTCTGAAGCCGAGAAACATGATCGACCATAAGCACTAATGTGAAATTACGTACAATTTTCAAATTTCTTGTACTTTCTAAATTTGCGCCCTCGGGCAGCTATGTTACCATCTAGGAACTACACAACATTTGACTTTATAGGCTAGAACTGAAGTCGCGCCAACTGCTTAACTCAAAATACAGTCAAGAAAGTAGCTCTGAAAATGAGAACCGGCATCGACCATAAGCACTACCGTGAAATTACGTAGAATTTTCAAATTTCTTGTACATGCTAACTTTGCGACCTCGGGCAGCTATGTTATAATGGAGGAACCACACAACATTTGACTTTATAGGCTAGAACTGAAGTCGCGCCAACAGCTTAACTCAAAATACAGTCAAGAAAGTAGCTCTGAAGATGAGAACTGCCATCGACCATAAGCACTACCGTGAAATTACGTACAATTTTCAAATTTCTTGTACTTACTAACTTTGCAACCTCGGGCAGCTATGTTACCATGGAGGAACCACACAAGATTTGACTTTATAGGCTAGAACTGAAGTCGCGCAAACTGCTTAACTCAAAATACATTCAAGAAAGTAGCTCTGAAGCCGAGAAACGGGATCGACCCTAAACACTACCGTGAAATTACGTACAATTTTCAAATTGCTAACTTTGCGACCTCGGGCAGCTATGTTACCATCTAAGAACTGCACAACATTTGACTTTATAGACTAGAGCTGAAGTCGCGCCATCTGCTTAACTCAAAATACAGTCAAGAAAGTAGCTTTGAAGCCGAGAAACGGCATCAACCATAAGCACTACCGTGAAATTACGTACAATTTTCAGATTTCTTGTACTCGCTAACTTTGCGACCTCGGGCAGCTATGTTACCATGGAGGAACCACACAACATTTGACTTTATAGGCTAGAACTGAAGTCGCGCCAACTGCTTAACTCAAAATACAGTCGAGAAAGTAGCTCTGAAGCCGAGAAACGGGATCGACCATAAACACTACCGTGAAATTACGTACAATTTTCAAATTTCTTGTACTTGCTAACTTTGCGACCTCGGGCAGCTATGTTACCATGGAGGAACCACACAAGATTTGACTTTATATGCTAGAACTGAAGTCGCGCCAACAGCTTCACTCAAAATACAGTCAAGAAAGTAGCTCTGAAGATGAGAACCGACATTGACCATAAGCACTACCGTGAAATTACATACAATTTTCAAATTTCTTGTACTTGCTAATTTTGCTACCTCGGCAGCTATGTTACCATCTAGGAACTGCACAACATTTGACTTTATAGGCTAGAACTGAAGTCGCGCCAACAGTTTAACTCAAAATGCAGTCAAGAAAGTAGCTCTGAAGATGACAACCGGCATTGACCATAAGCACTACCGTGAAATTACATACAATTTTCAAATTTCTTGTACTTGCTAACTTTGCTACCTCGGGCAGCTATGTTACCATAGATGAATCACACAAGATTTGACTTTATAGGCTAGAACTGATGTCGCGCCAACTGTTTAGCTCAAAATACAGTCAAGAAAGTAGCTCTGAAGCCGAGAACCGGCATCGACCATAAGCACTACCGTGAAATTACGTACAATTTTCAAATTTCTTGTACTTTCTAAATTTGCGCCCTCGGGCAGCTATGTTACCATGGAGGAACCACACAACATTTGACTTTATAGGCTAGAACTGAAGTCGCGCCAACTGCTTAACTCAAAATACAGTCGAGAAAGTAGCTCTGAAGCCGAGAAACGGGATCGACCAGAAGCACTAATGTGAAATTACGTACAATTTTCAAATTTCTTGTACTTTCTAAATTTGCGACCTCGGGCAGCTATGTTACCATCTAGGAACTACACAACATTTGACTTTATAGGCTAGAACTGAAGTCGCGCCAACTGCTTAACTCAAAATACAGTCAAGAAAGTAGCTCTGAAGCCGAGAAACATGATCGACCATAAGCACTAATGTGAAATTACGTACAATTTTCAAATTTCTTGTACTTGCTAACTTTGCGACCTCGGGCAGCTATGTTACCATGGAGGAACCACACAAGATTTGACTTTATATGCTAGAACTGAAGTCGCGCCAACAGCTTCACTCAAAATACAGTCAAGAAAGTAGCTCTGAAGATGAGAACCGACATTGACCATAAGCACTACCGTGAAATTACATACAATTTTCAAATTTCTTGTACTTGCTAATTTTGCTACCTCGGGCAGCTATGTTACCATCTAGGAACTGCACAACATTTGACTTTATAGGCTAGAACTGAAGTCGCGCCAACAGTTTAACTCAAAATGCAGTCAAGAAAGTAGCTCTGAAGATGAGAACCGGCATTGACCATAAGCACTACCGTGAAATTACATACAATTTTCAAATTTCTTGTACTTGCTAACTTTGCTACCTCGGGCAGCTATGTTACCATGGATGAATCACACAAGATTTGACTTTATAGGCTAGAACTGATGTCGCGCCAACTGTTTAGCTCAAAATACAGTCAAGAAAGTAGCTCTGAAGCCGAGAACCGGCATCGACCATAAGCACTACCGTGAAATTACGTACAATTTTCAAATTTCTTGTACTTTCTAAATTTGCGCCCTCGGGCAGCTATGTTACCATCTAGGAACTACACAACATTTGACTTTATAGGCTAGAACTGAAGTCGCGCCAACTGCTTAACTCAAAATACATTCAAGAAAGTAGCTCTGAAGCCGAGAAACGGGATCGACCCTAAACACTACCGTGAAATTACGTACAATTTTCAAATTTCTTGTACTTGCTAACTTTGCTACCTCGGGCAGCTATGTTACCATGGATGAATCACACAAGATTTGCCTTTATAGGCTAGAACTGATGTCGCGCCAACTGTTTAGCTCAAAATACACTCAAGAAAGTAGCTCTGAAGCCGAGAACCGGCATCGACCATAAGCACTACCGTGAAATTACGTACAATTTTCAAATTTCTTGTACATGCTAACTTTGCGACCTCGGGCAGCTATGTTATAATGGAGGAACCACACAACATTTGATTTTATTGGCTAGAACTGAAGTCGCGCCAACTGCTTAACTCAAAATACAGTCGAGAAAGTAGCTCTGAAGCCGAGAAACGGGATCGACCATAAGCACTACCGTGAAATTACGTACAATTTTCAAATTTCTTGTACTTGCTAACTTTGCGACCTCGGACAGCTATGTTAGCATGGAGGAACCACACAAGATTTGACTTTATTGGCTAGAAGTGAAGTCGCGCGAACTGCTTAACTCAAAATACAGTCAAGAAAGTAGCTCTGAAGCCGAGAAACGGCATCGACCATAAGCACTACTGTAAAATTACGTACAGTTTTCAAATTTCTTGTACTTGCTAATTTTGCGACCTCGGGCAGCTATGTTACCAGGGAGGAATTACACAAGATTTGACTTTATAGGCTAGAACTGAAGTCGCGCCAAATGTTTAACTCAAAATACAGTCAAGAAAGTAGCTCTGAAGCCGAGAAACGGGATCGACCATAAGCACTACTGTGAAATTACGTACAATTTTGAAATTTCTTGTACTTGCTAACTTTGCGACCTCGGGCAGCTATGTTACCATGGAGGAACCACACACGATTTGACTTTATAGGCTAGAACTGATATCGCGCCAACTGTCTAGCTCAAAATACAGTCAAGAAAGTAGCTCTGAAGCCGAGAATCGGCATCGACCATAAGCACTACTGTGAAATTACGTACAGTTTTCAAATTTCTTGTACTTGCTAATTTTGCGACCTCGGGCAGCTATGTTACCATGGAGGAATCACACAAGATTTGACTTTATGTCGCGCCAACTGTTTAGCTCAAAATACAGTCAAGAAAGTAGCTCTGAAGCCGAGAAACGGCATCGACCATAAGCACTAAAGTGAAATTACGTACAATTTTCAAATTTGCTAACTTTGCGACCTCGGGCAGCTATGTTACCATCTAGGAACTGCACAACATTTGACTTTATAGGCTAGAACTGAAGTCGCGCCAACAGTTTAACTCAAAATGCAGTCAAGAAAGTAGCTCTGAAGATGAGAACCGGCATCGACCATAAGCACTAAAGTGAAATTACGTACAATTTTCAAATTTCTTGTACTTGCTAACTTTGCGACCTCGGGCAGCAATGTTACCATCTAGGAACCACACAAGATTTGACTTTATAGGCTAGAGCTGAAGTCGCGCCAACTGCTTAACTCAAAATACAGTCAAGAAAGTAGCTCTGAAGCCGAGAAACGGCATCGACCATAAGCACTAATGTGAAATTACGTACAATTTTCAAATTTCTTGTACTTGCTAACTTTGCGACCTCGGGCAGCTATGTTACTATGGAGGAACCACACAAGATTTGACTTTATATGCTAGAACTGAAGTCGCGCCAACAGCTTCACTCAAAATACAGTCAAGAAAGTAGCTCTGAAGATGAGAACCGACATTGACCATAAGCACTACCGTGAAATTACATACAATTTTCAAATTTCTTGTACTTGCTAATTTTGCTACCTCGGGCAGCTATGTTACCATGGAGGAACCACACAAGATTTGACTTTATATGCTAGAACTGAAGTCGCGCCAACTGCTTAACTCAAAATACAGTCGAGAAAGTAGCTCTGAAGCCGAGAAACATGATCGACCATAAGCACTAATGTGAAATTACGTACAATTTTCAAATTTCTTGTACTTTCTAAATTTGCGCCCTCGGGCAGCTATGTTACCATCTAGGAACTACACAACATTTGACTTTATAGGCTAGAACTGAAGTCGCGCCAACTGCTTAACTCAAAATACAGTCAAGAAAGTAGCTCTGAAAATGAGAACCGGCATCGACCATAAGCACTACCGTGAAATTACGTAGAATTTTCAAATTTCTTGTACATGCTAACTTTGCGACCTCGGGCAGCTATGTTATAATGGAGGAACCACACAACATTTGACTTTATAGGCTAGAACTGAAGTCGCGCCAACAGCTTAACTCAAAATACAGTCAAGAAAGTAGCTCTGAAGATGAGAACTGCCATCGACCATAAGCACTACCGTGAAATTACGTACAATTTTCAAATTTCTTGTACTTACTAACTTTGCAACCTCGGGCAGCTATGTTACCATGGAGGAACCACACAACATTTGACTTTATAGGCTAGAACTGATGTCGCGCCAACTGTTTAGCTCAAAATACAGTCAAGAAAGTAGCTTTGAAGCCGAGAAACGGCATCGACCATAAGCACTACCGTGAAATTACGTACAATTTTCAAATTGCTAACTTTGCGACCTCGGGCAGCTATGTTACCATCTAAGAACTGCACAACATTTGACTTTATAGACTAGAGCTGAAGTCGCGCCATCTGCTTAACTCAAAATACAGTCAAGAAAGTAGCTTTGAAGCCGAGAAACGGCATCAACCATAAGCACTACCGTGAAATTACGTACAATTTTCAGATTTCTTGTACTCGCTAACTTTGCGACCTCGGGCAGCTATGTTACCATGGAGGAACCACACAACATTTGACTTTATAGGCTAGAACTGAAGTCGCGCCAACTGCTTAACTCAAAATACAGTCGAGAAAGTAGCTCTGAAGCCGAGAAACGGGATCGACCATAAACACTACCGTGAAATTACGTACAATTTTCAAATTTCTTGTACTTGCTAACTTTGCGACCTCGGGCAGCTATGTTACCATGGAGGAACCACACAAGATTTGACTTTATATGCTAGAACTGAAGTCGCGCCAACAGCTTCACTCAAAATACAGTCAAGAAAGTAGCTCTGAAGATGAGAACCGGCATCGACCATAAGCACTAAAGTGAAATTACGTACAATTTTCAAATTTCTTGTACTTGCTAACTTTGCGACCTCGGGCAGCTATGTTACCATCTAGGAACCACACAAGATTTGACTTTATAGGCTAGAGCTGAAGTCGCGCCAACTGCTTAACTCAAAATACAGTCAAGAAAGTAGCTCTGAAGCCGAGAAACGGCATCGACCATAAGCACTAATGTGAAATTACGTACAATTTTCAAATTTCTTGTACTTGCTAACTTTGCGACCTCGGGCAGCTATGTTACTATGGAGGAACCACACAAGATTTGACTTTATATGCTAGAACTGAAGTCGCGCCAACAGCTTCACTCAAAATACAGTCAAGAAAGTAGCTCTGAAGATGAGAACCGACATTGACCATAAGCACTACCGTGAAATTACATACAATTTTCAAATTTCTTGTACTTGCTAATTTTGCTACCTCGGGCAGCTATGTTACCATGGAGGAACCACACAAGATTTGACTTTATATGCTAGAACTGAAGTCGCGCCAACTGCTTAACTCAAAATACAGTCGAGAAAGTAGCTCTGAAGCCGAGAAACATGATCGACCATAAGCACTAATGTGAAATTACGTACAATTTTCAAATTTCTTGTACTTTCTAAATTTGCGCCCTCGGGCAGCTATGTTACCATCTAGGAACTACACAACATTTGACTTTATAGGCTAGAACTGAAGTCGCGCCAACTGCTTAACTCAAAATACAGTCAAGAAAGTAGCTCTGAAAATGAGAACCGGCATCGACCATAAGCACTACCGTGAAATTACGTAGAATTTTCAAATTTCTTGTACATGCTAACTTTGCGACCTCGGGCAGCTATGTTATAATGGAGGAACCACACAACATTTGACTTTATAGGCTAGAACTGAAGTCGCGCCAACAGCTTAACTCAAAATACAGTCAAGAAAGTAGCTCTGAAGATGAGAACTGCCATCGACCATAAGCACTACCGTGAAATTACGTACAATTTTCAAATTTCTTGTACTTACTAACTTTGCAACCTCGGGCAGCTATGTTACCATGGAGGAACCACACAAGATTTGACTTTATAGGCTAGAACTGAAGTCGCGCAAACTGCTTAACTCAAAATACATTCAAGAAAGTAGCTCTGAAGCCGAGAAACGGGATCGACCCTAAACACTACCGTGAAATTACGTACAATTTTCAAATTGCTAACTTTGCGACCTCGGGCAGCTATGTTACCATCTAAGAACTGCACAACATTTGACTTTATAGACTAGAGCTGAAGTCGCGCCATCTGCTTAACTCAAAATACAGTCAAGAAAGTAGCTTTGAAGCCGAGAAACGGCATCAACCATAAGCACTACCGTGAAATTACGTACAATTTTCAGATTTCTTGTACTCGCTAACTTTGCGACCTCGGGCAGCTATGTTACCATGGAGGAACCACACAACATTTGACTTTATAGGCTAGAACTGAAGTCGCGCCAACTGCTTAACTCAAAATACAGTCGAGAAAGTAGCTCTGAAGCCGAGAAACGGGATCGACCATAAACACTACCGTGAAATTACATACAATTTTCAAATTTCTTGTACTTGCTAATTTTGCTACCTCGGGCAGCTATGTTACCATCTAGGAACTGCACAACATTTGACTTTATAGGCTAGAACTGAAGTCGCGCCAACAGTTTAACTCAAAATGCAGTCAAGAAAGTAGCTCTGAAGATGACAACCGGCATTGACCATAAGCACTACCGTGAAATTACATACAATTTTCAAATTTCTTGTACTTGCTAACTTTGCTACCTCGGGCAGCTATGTTACCATAGATGAATCACACAAGATTTGACTTTATAGGCTAGAACTGATGTCGCGCCAACTGTTTAGCTCAAAATACAGTCAAGAAAGTAGCTCTGAAGCCGAGAACCGGCATCGACCATAAGCACTACCGTGAAATTACGTACAATTTTCAAATTTCTTGTACTTTCTAAATTTGCGCCCTCGGGCAGCTATGTTACCATGGAGGAACCACACAACATTTGACTTTATAGGCTAGAACTGAAGTCGCGCCAACTGCTTAACTCAAAATACAGTCGAGAAAGTAGCTCTGAAGCCGAGAAACGGGATCGACCAGAAGCACTAATGTGAAATTACGTACAATTTTCAAATTTCTTGTACTTTCTAAATTTGCGACCTCGGGCAGCTATGTTACCATCTAGGAACTACACAACATTTGACTTTATAGGCTAGAACTGAAGTCGCGCCAACTGCTTAACTCAAAATACAGTCAAGAAAGTAGCTCTGAAGCCGAGAAACATGATCGACCATAAGCACTAATGTGAAATTACGTACAATTTTCAAATTTCTTGTACTAGCTAACTTTGCGACCTCGGGCAGCTATGTTACCATGGAGGAACCACACAAGATTTGACTTTATATGCTAGAACTGAAGTCGCGCCAACAGCTTCACTCAAAATACAGTCAAGAAAGTAGCTCTGAAGATGAGAACCGACATTGACCATAAGCACTACCGTGAAATTACATACAATTTTCAAATTTCTTGTACTTGCTAATTTTGCTACCTCGGGCAGCTATGTTACCATCTAGGAACTGCACAACATTTGACTTTATAGGCTAGAACTGAAGTCGCGCCAACAGTTTAACTCAAAGTGCAGTCAAGAAAGTAGCTCTGAAGATGAGAACCGGCATTGACCATAAGCACTACCGTGAAATTACATACAATTTTCAAATTTCTTGTACTTGCTAACTTTGCTACCTCGGGCAGCTATGTTACCATGGATGAATCACACAAGATTTGACTTTATAGGCTAGAACTGATGTCGCGCCAACTGTTTAGCTCAAAATACAGTCAAGAAAGTAGCTCTGAAGCCGAGAACCGGCATCGACCATAAGCACTACCGTGAAATTACGTACAATTTTCAAATTTCTTGTACTTTCTAAATTTGCGCCCTCGGGCAGCTATGTTACCATCTAGGAACTACACAACATTTGACTTTATAGGCTAGAACTGAAGTCGCGCCAACTGCTTAACTCAAAATACATTCAAGAAAGTAGCTCTGAAGCCGAGAAACGGGATCGACCCTAAACACTACCGTGAAATTACGTACAATTTTCAAATTTCTTGTACTTGCTAACTTTGCTACCTCGGGCAGCTATGTTACCATGGATGAATCACACAAGATTTGCCTTTATAGGCTAGAACTGATGTCGCGCCAACTGTTTAGCTCAAAATACACTCAAGAAAGTAGCTCTGAAGCCGAGAACCGGCATCGACCATAAGCACTACCGTGAAATTACGTACAATTTTCAAATTTCTTGTACATGCTAACTTTGCGACCTCGGGCAGCTATGTTATAATGGAGGAACCACACAACATTTGACTTTATTGGCTAGAACTGAAGTCGCGCGAACTGCTTAACTCAAAATACAGTCAAGAAAGTAGCTCTGAAGCCGAGAAACGGCATCGACCATAAGCACTACCGTGAAATTACGTACAATTTTCAAATTTCTTGTACTTGCTAACTTTGCGACCTCGGACAGCTATGTTAGCATGGAGGAACCACACAAGATTTGACTTTATTGGCTAGAAGTGAAGTCGCGCGAACTGCTTAACTCAAAATACAGTCAAGAAAGTAGCTCTGAAGCCGAGAAACGGCATCGACCATAAGCACTACTGTAAAATTACGTACAGTTTTCAAATTTCTTGTACTTGCTAATTTTGCGACCTCGGGCAGCTATGTTACCAGGGAGGAATTACACAAGATTTGACTTTATAGGCTAGAACTGAAGTCGCGCCAAATGTTTAACTCAAAATACAGTCAAGGAAGTAGCTCTGAAGCCGAGAAACGGGATCGACCATAAGCACTACCGTGAAATTACGTACAATTTTCAAATTTCTTGTACTTGCTAACTTTGCGACCTCGGACAGCTATGTTAGCATGGAGGAACCACACAAGATTTGACTTTATTGGCTAGAAGTGAAGTCGTGCGAACTGCTTAACTCAAAATACAGTCAAGAAAGTAGCTCTGAAGCCGAGAAACGGCATCGACCATAAGCACTACTGTAAAATTACGTACAGTTTTCAAATTTCTTGTACTTGCTAATTTTGCGACCTCGGGCAGCTATGTTACCAGGGAGGAATTACACAAGATTTGACTTTATAGGCTAGAACTGAAGTCGCGCCAAATGTTTAACTCAAAATACAGTCAGGAAAGTAGCTCTGAAGCCGAGAAACGGGATCGACCATAAGCACTACTGTGAAATTACGTACAATTTTGAAATTTCTTGTACTTGCTAACTTTGCGACCTCGGGCAGCTATGTTACCATGGAGGAACCACACACGATTTGACTTTATAGGCTAGAACTGATATCGCGCCAACTGTTTAGCTCAAAATACAGTCAAGAAAGTAGCTCTGAAGCCGAGAATCGGCATCGACCATAAGCACTACTGTGAAATTACGTACAGTTTTCAAATTTCTTGTACTTGCTAATTTTGCGACCTCGGGCAGCTATGTTACCATGGAGGAATCACACAAGATTTGACTTTATGTCGCGCCAACTGTTTAGCTCAAAATACAGTCAAGAAAGTAGCTCTGAAGCTGAGAAACCGGGTCGACCACAAGCACTAATGTGAAATTACGTACAATTTTCAAATTTCTTGTACTTGCTAAGTTTGCGACCCCGACTTTTGTTTATACACGGGAGCGACACTTTAATAAAAACACATATCTTCTTTTATTCTTTTGTTCTTTTATTATTTTCGTCCGTTCACTATGATGGGTCACTTAAGACTAACTTAAACCTTATCTTAGAGCTAGCGTAAACTTAAAAACAAGAGCGACGACTCAACACCGTTCTTGGCTTGGCTTGGGTTTCGGTTGTGTCTCGGGTATGTACAACGGCAGCTGAAATATATAATAGAACTGTACTTTCTATTGCTGATAAGCTCGGCTTGTAAACAAAATCTATTGATTTGTTTACAAGCTTAGCAATTTTGCAAAAACAGGTACAGCCATGTAAGTTAGTGCTAGTTGGAGAATAAGCACATACCCGGACATATAACTCCTCCCCCGAAAGTTTGGACATTAAAACTGCAGTGGTTAATGTTCATACTAGGTATACAATTTACCATTTATCTTAAGTGATAGTGAAAATTACCATATTTTATTTATTTATTTTATTTTTCTTGTTAATTCTCTTGACTTATAAACACACTTACATATGTACATATATTTTGTTTTTTTTGTGATCACAAATATTTTGTGTTTGAATTGTTAATTGTTCTTACGAGTAGTATGTTACTTAATGTTAACTAAATTAATATTGTGATATCTAATAAATTTGTTCCAAGTATAGACAGTTTAAATATATAATTGAAAATTAACCGTATATACTAAACTTAAATACTACTTTTAGGTGTTGTGTCGCATTATTTGACTCAATATATTTATTCTAATTTAAACACTGGAAAATGAGTGTAAATGTACATATCCACTTAATTGAAAGGTGTCAACATTTTATATATTTATGTCCTTATTTGTATTTCGTTTAGAGTAGTTCCGGCCAGTTAATTTTCTATCAAATTTAATATTATCAATTGATTTCTGATACTTATATATCCGCTTAACTATTTGTCTGTCACGTTTCAGCCCTTCCTTATCTCTAAAATGCGTATTCCCTTTCTCTTTCACATCCTTAAGGATATACCTTGGCAGATATTTTATATTATGGAAACCTACATTTTTAACTAATTCCCTATTTCTATAACAAGGAGGGTCTTTGCGGTTCGTATTTAATTTGCATATTCCTTTTTCTTTGTTTTCGAGTAAACGATTTATAAGATCATGTTGTTCACGTTCAGTAAGATTGTTATGTAGAAAGTCAATAGGTCTATACATTGTCGAGGAATGAATTGTATTATTATAGATCCCTACAGCTTTGACGACTAAGGCTTTTTCATCCAGCTCGTTATTTTCTTTGGTTAGCTTCAGCAGCCGGATATGTTCATTTAGAGTAAGATGAAATCGTTCTATAATAGAATTTCCGGTGTGTGTATTTGGTGACGTAAACTGATAAGTAATTTGTTCCTGATTGAGAAAGTTCTTAATGTATGCCGTGTTAAATTCATTATCTGCAACGATTTTCGTAGGCTTGCCTAGAATCGCAAACCTGTATTGTAATAACCTGACTATAGTAATTGAATTTCGATCTGTTATTGGATGGATAAATACATGTTTTGTTAACTTATCAATACAAGTTAAGAACATATGATTTTTGTTGAAGAACCAAATATCTATATGAACGATTTCGTTTGCCTTCTTGGGGCTCTCGGATATCATAAACTTCGACTTATTCGGATGTCTGTCATATTTGCACATGTTACACAAAATACAATTGTTAATGAATTTGTGGATTTCTAATCTAAGGTTCGGATAATAAAACGAGTCCTTTAGTTCCAAGTAAGTCTCTTCTATTCCTCTGTGATTATTCTTTTTATGAGCATTGTCTATAAGTTCTAATAATTTATCTTTAACTACGATATCTTTAAGAAATTTAGTACAACGAAGTACTTTCATATTTTGCGAGTTTGAGAAATATCTCACTATTGTTTTTTGAAATTCGTTGAAAAGACTATCATCAGCACAGTATACCCCTACAGTTCCTTTAATTGGTAAGAGTTTTTGTAGAATTTCTAATACATAAGATTCGTCGTACGATGGTAACGTTATAATCGATCTTCGTTTTTTCTTATATAAAATTTTCGTTGTATATGAGTTTTGTCTTCCATGTTCCAGGATTATTTGGTTTTTATATATGTTAATTGGAGTTTCTGTTATATAAATGTGATCATCAACATTTTCGACCCCACTATGTATTGTTGCCTTATCTGATCTCGCATCATTTTCGTCCAGATAGTTAGATTCTAACCGACTTAGAAAATCAGCTACACAATTTTCCTTGCCCTTGATGTATTCAACCTCGAAATCATATTCATTGAGCCTAATTTTCCAGCGTTGCAGCTTGGAATTCGGTTCCTTCAAAGAGTTAAGCCACACAAGAGGCCGGTGATCAGTTTGGACTTTAAACTTATGGCCAAACAAATACGGTCGGAAATACTTAGTTGCCCAAACTATACACAGTAACTCTTTTTCAATTGTACTGTAATTGATTTCGTGGCGATTTAATGTCCTAGATGCAAAGGCTATAGGATGATGGTTTTGGGAGAGCACTGCACCTAATGCTAGATTGCTGGCATCCGTAGTCAAAGTAAATGTTTTTCGAAAATCGGGATAAACTAGGATAGGACAAGTGCATATAAGTTCTTTGAGCTTATCAAAGGACTCAATATACCGCCTATTCTTGATGTTGATTTTCGCATTTTTCTTTAGACACTGGGTCATTGGAAGGGCTACCTTTGAGTAGTCCTTAATGAACTTACGATAAAACCCGGTAACACCCAAAAATGATTTTATTTGTTTTATCGTTTTAGGAATCTGAATGGTCTTTATGATCTCAATTTTATTTGGATTGGGTTTTATACCATCCCTTGAGATTATATGTCCCAAATATTCAGTTTCATGCTTCATAAAACTGCATTTATCAATCTGAACTTTGAGATTGTAATTTAGAAGTTTTTTGAATATTTTATGAAGAGAGTCTATATGTTCCTGCAACGAAGTGGAGAATATCAAAATATCGTCCAGGTACACGACGCAGATCTTATTTATGTACTCCTTCAAGACCTCATTCATCATCCTTTGAAAAGATGCAGGAGCATTTTTCAAGCCAAATGGCATACGAGTAAACTCGTAATGACCAGTTGCTGTAGAGAATTCTGTTTTATGTCTGTCTTCCTTGCATATTGGGATTTGATGAAATCCTTTTGCAAGGTCGATTGTGGAGAAATACTGCGCGTTACCTAGTTTTGACAATATGTCCTCGATGTTTGGTATTGGAAATTTGTCCTCTATAGTCACCTCGTTGAGTTTTCGATAATCAACAACAATGCGCCACTTTTGTTGGCCGGAGTTATCAACTTTCTTCGGCACTATCCAAATAGGGGCATTGTAGGGACTAGATGAATTTTCTATAATACCTGACTTAAGCATTTCCGATATTTGCTTATTTACTTCAAATCTATGAGCTTCGGGATATCTGTAGGCTTTAGAATAAATCGGGATATTATTCTTTGTTGGTATCATATGGCTATATTCTGCTACCGAAGACAACGTATCGCCCTCAAAGTAAAACACATGCTTAAATTTTTTTATCGTTTCAATAAGAGAATCAATTTCTTCTATATTCAAATTATCGGTTTCTAATTTATTAATTATGTTTTTTAAGGAAGGTGCTTCAAAAGAGACGTCTGACATGTCTTCCTGCAATGTAGAAAGTTCTTCTTCTGTGATACTGGGGTATGAATATCCAAATACTAATGGTAGAACTGATTCTTTTGTAATTAATTGTGAGTTTTCGAAGTCGACTTTGGCTTGCAAAGGCCTTAAAATATTGCATCCAATAATACCATCGAAATCTCCAGTTAATTGTGTTTCGAGTAAATCGATTGTTGCGGAGGGCTTATTAAACTCCTTGAAAAGTGGTATGGTAATTTTTGTACTAACAGCTATATTTGAATTAACCGACTTCAGGTATAGTGGCTTACTGAGATTGGTTCTAAAGGTCGAGTTAAACAAATCCCTCTGAATTAAAGACGTGCTTGCGCCTGAGTCGATCAATAATTTAATAGGACTAGGTTTGGCTTGCACTATTATACAGGGAAGTGGTCTTGGCTGCTTTGTTGAAAATTTTGTGCATGAGGACAAGAGCAACGAGGTTCATCGGACTCTACGTTGTCAATGTCCATTCTGCGACTTTGTTCGCTCCTTTTAAACAATCCTGTCTGATTTTGTTGGGATGGTGACTTACCCGAATAAAAATTGTTATTACTTTGGAACTGGTTAGAAAATGTACTATTATTTGTTTTATTTGGGACGTAGCCTGAGAATTGTGGAAAAGAGTTTCTAGTATTTGTTTGGTTCCTATTTTTGTAATTTCTGTTGTATTTCTGCGTAGAGTTTTGGTTTGCGTTAAAGTATGAAGGATGGAGCGATGTATGAACGGTAGAATTATTTGCGTAATTTTGAAAATGTGTGTTGAAATTATCTGTATCAACCAAAATTGATTTTGCTTCCCTCAAGTTTAATGGGTTCCTGGCATGTAAAATGAGTTTTGGTTCACTCGGCAATTTGCTAATAAATAGTTTTAAAATCATGTCCTCATTTTGTTTACTATTAAACCAAGTAGGAATATCGGAACTTAACGAAGTTTTGATGTTTAATTTAGTTAAATATGTTTGACACCTCTCAAAAAGTTCGCTCACAGAGTTTTCAAACTGCAATAACTTAACAGACGTTATTATAGTTTCTATACTTTCATTAATAGTGCAATTTTCTTTTAAAATAGCTTTAATTTCTTCCCAACGTATAGGGTTATTATTGTTTAAAAGTATAACATTGGCTGGGCCTTTAATTTTTTGCCTAATCCTTAAATCTAAAAATCCAATTGCATTTGAATCTAATCCACTAGCAAACGTATAAATATAGTCCACATGTTTGATAAATAGATCTAATTCTTCAGGTTCTCCGGTGAAATCACTAACATCACTCGCCAGATTAAATAAATTAAAGTCCGCCATACCTGATGTAAATTGGTGCCAGTGATCGTTTCCGATTAATGAATTAAATGATGTTTATTTTTGTGAAATTAGGTATTTTAAATATGTATGCATGTATAATTGGAATATTGATAATCACTTTTTGTTAAGTATTTTGTTAAATAGAAAGGATATTGTTCACAGTTTGCATATATTTTATTTTTAAATATTATTTTTATATATGTATATACATATATATTTTATGATTTATGCACGTTCTAGCATTTATGCACGCTCTTTACACTTTAGTATTGATTAACTATATCAAGAATGTATATAACAGTATGTATGCACTTATTATTTATAGTTATTCACGAAGTGTATATATTTGATAGTATGTATTAAGTTAATTTAGTTTACAAGAACCAAAACTTTTTCTCATTTTTTTTTTTTTTTTCCGACTGCGCCACTTTTGTTTATACACGGGAGCGACACTTTAATAAAAACACATATCTTCTTTTATTCTTTTGTTCTTTTATTATTTTCGTCCGTTCACTATGATGGGTCACTTAAGACTAACTTAAACCTTATCTTAGAGCTAGCGTAAACTTAAAAACAAGAGCGACGACTCAACACCGTTCTTGGCTTGGCTTGGGTTTCGGTTGTGTCTCGGGTATGTACAACGGCAGCTGAAATATATAATAGAACTGTACCTTCTATTGCTGATAAGCTCGGCTTGTAAACAAAATCTATTGATTTGTTTACAAGCTTAGCAATTTTGCAAAAACAGGTACAGCCATGTAAGTTAGTGCTAGTTGGAGAATAAGCACATACCCGGACATATAACTCCCGGGCAGCTACATTACCATGGAGGAACCACACAACATGTGACTTTATTGGCTAGAACTGATATCGCCCCAACTGCTTAACTCAAAATGCAGTGAAGAAAGTAGCTCTGAAGCCGAGAAACGGGATCGACCATAAGCACTACTGTGAAATTACGTACAATTTTCAAATTTCTTGTACTTGCTAACTTTGCAACCTCCTACAGCTATGTTGCTATGGAGGAACCACACAACATTTGACTTTATAGGCTGGAACTGAATTCGCGCCAAATGTTTAACTCAAAATACAGTCAAGAAAGTAGCTCTGAAGCGGAGAAACGGGATCAACCATAGGCACTACCGTGAAATTACGTACAATTTTCAAATTTCTTGTACTTGCTAACCTCGGGCAGCTACGTTACCATGGAGGAACCACACAACATTTGACTTTATAGGCTAGAACTGAAGTCGCGCCAACTGCTTGCAACAAAATCCAGTCAAGAAAGTTGCTCTGAATCCGAGAAACGCGATCGACAATAAGCACTACGTTGCATATACGTAACATTTTCAAATTGTTTGTACCTGCGCCATTTCGACCATCGGGCAGCTAAGTTACCATGGAGGAACCTAACAAGATTTGACTTAGTAGGCTAGATCTTAACTTGCGGAAACCGCTTGCATCAAAATCCAGTCAAGAAAGTAGCTCTGAATCCGAGAAACGCGATGGACCATAAGCACTACGGGGCTGATAGGTAACATTTTCAAATTTTTGTACCTGCTCCATTTCGACCATAGGGCAGCTAAGTTACCATGGAGGAACTTACAAGATTTGACTTAATAGGCTAGATCTTAACTCCCGCCAACTGTTTGCATCAAAATCCAGTCAAGAAAGTAGCTCTGAATCCGGGAAACGCGATCGACCATAAGCACTACGGGGCTTATACGTCTCATTTTAAAATTTTTTGGAAGCGCTCTATTTCGACCATCGGGCAGATAAGTTACCATGGAGGAACCACCCAAGATTTGACTTAGTAGGCTAGACCTTAACTCGCGCCAACTGCTTGCATCAAAATCCAGTCAAGAGAGTAGCTCCGAAACCGAGAAACGCTATCGGCCATAAGCACTACGGGGCGTATACGTAACATTTTCAAATTGTTTGTACCTGCTCAATTACGACCATCGGGCAGATAAGTTACCATGGAGGAACCGCCCAAGATTTGACTTAGTAGGCTAGATCTTAACTCGCGGAAACCGCTTGCATCAAAATCCAGTCTCGAAAGTAGCTCTGAATCCGAGAAACGCGATGGACCAGAAGCACTACGGGACTTATACGTATCATTTTAAAATTGTTTGTACCTGCTCCATTTCGACCATCGGGCAGCCAAGTTGCCGTGGAGGAACCACCCAAGATTTGACTTAATCGGCTAGACCTTAACTCGCGCCAACTGCTTGCATCAAAATCCAGTCAAGAAAGTAGCTCTGAATCCGAGAAACGCGATGGACCAGAAGCACTACGGGGCTTATATGTAACATTTTCAAATTTTTTGTACCTGCTCCATTTCGACCATCGGGCAGCTAAGTTACCATGGAGGAACCTAACAAGATTTGACTTAATAGGCTAGATGTTATCTCGCGCCAACCGCTTGCATTAAAATCCAGTGAAGAAAGTAGATCTGAATCCGAAAAACGCGATCGACGATAAGCACTACGGGGCGTATACGTAACATTTTCAAATTGTTTGTACCTGCTCCATTTCGACCATCGGGCAGCCAAGTTGCCGTGGAGGAACCACCCAAGATTTGACTTAATCGGCTAGACCTTAACTCGCGCCAACTGCTTGCATCAAAATCCAGTGAAGAAAGTAGATCTGAATCCGAAAAACGCGATCGACGATAAGCACTACGGGGCGTATACGTAACATTTTCAAATTTTTTGTACCTGCTCCATTTCGACCATCGGGCAGCCAAGTTACCATGGAGGAACCACCCAAGATTTGACTTAGTCGGCTAGATCTTAACTCCCGCTAACTGCTTGCATATGGCGATCGGCCATAAGCACTACGGGACTTATACGTATAATTTTCAAATTTTTTGTACACGCTCTATTTCAGCCATCGAGCAGCTAAGTTACCATGGAGGAGCCTAACAAAATTTGACTTAATAGGCTAGATCTTAACTCCCGCCAACTGCTCGTATCAAAGTCCAGTCAAGAAAGTAGCTCTGAATCCGAGAAACGCGATCGACCATAAGCACTGCGGGGCTTATATGTAACATTTTCGAACTTTTTGTACCTGCTCCATTTTCACCATCGGGCAGCTAAGTTGTCATGGAGGAACCTATCAAGATTTGACGTAATAGGCTATATCTTAACTCGCGCCAACAGCTGGCATCAAAATCCAGTCAAGAAAGTAGCTCTGAATCCCAGAAACGCGATCGACCATAAGCACTAGGGGGCGTATACGTAACCTTGTCAATTTTTTTGTACTTGCTCTTTACGGCCCTGGGCAGCAAAGTGGTCATCAAAAAACGACTCACGAGCTTTTAGTTTTTCATCACATTCTTTGTCGATTACCTTTGCGATAGCCTAGTTTGTTTTCGCTGCTTCTTTTACAGTACTTTTACTGTTCAGTTTCCGTTTTTTTTTGCCAGCTTTTCTTTGCAGATGTTTGACAAAGCCAAGATCCTTGCCAGAGCAGCATTTGTATTGTTTTTATAATTTTTACCGGCTACTTGGAACTCGGAAGTTCAGAGCCTCGTTTACTTTCCCTCGCTAGGCCTCCGTGGCATGAGTGTGTTCCTTCTCTTGTTCTCCCTTGTTCTACCATTTATGGAGCGGCCTGGCGGTCGTTTTCCTACGGGTTATTCATTTGACTGTTTGTCGACTGTCCATTCGTTCTATGTGTCCTACCCATCTTAGTCTTCGCAATTTAATTACTTGGACAAGGCTTGGGGCTGAATAGAGTTTTTTGAGATCTTGATTGTGCAGTTTTGTTCCCCGTTCCTTTGTCCTGTTTTCTACTATAAATCCTCCTTAAAGTGTTGTTTTCAAAGAGCAAGTTTGAAAAAATACAGATCCCAAGGCAACTGACTACACTCTTTTTCGCTAGTGTTCTAAAAAACGGAAATCTGTGTTAATTTTGTCTAGTATTCCTATCAATTGACGTTCAACCATGCGATTGACTATACGGTGTTGAATGCTTTACCGTCGATCCTTATCTGATCTGACAGGATGTTAGCTACTTCACTGGCGATTGCATTATTATCTTCTTCTTGTGACAGACAGAAAAATCGTCAAAGAAAGAAATGTGGATCGGTCAAATCGGACGATCCTGCCGGCCAGTGCAAATCGACAAAACGAGACATTAAGTGAATTCTTCAAAATTTCATGGCCGCGCGAGGTCTGGGTGGCATCGTCCTGTTGGAATCATATGTCCTCAATACAAAGTTCATCAATTTACCTCACCCTGAACAATCATGTTAAGCACACGAAAGGATCACTATGGATCTTTCCGGCGGCTGTTCCTGTTACTTGTTTTTTCAGTTTCAATGATACGAGGCGAGCAGCTAAGCGTGCGGCTTAGTCAAGAATCCTTCTTATCTAACCAGAGGGTATGCAAACTGAAGAACTAAAACTCCCAAAAGAGTCTCATCTCCCTCGGTTATTTCTAAAACCGAAATCAGTGATAGTGCCAGTTACAAAAAGGTTTTTAAAAAATAAACCGAAAATCGTATAGAGCCGTACAAACAAGAGCACCTAACTACTAATAAGCATTTATAATACACTTATGCTGCACTATTTCTCCTCTTCAGGGTATAGGCAATGTGCACTATCTAATGCTCGTTTCCAATGTAAAAACCCAGGTGATACGATTTAAGGTACTTATTATCTTCACCTCCTTCTCGAAAGCTATTTAAAAGCAATATTTGACGTATATTAAAGAATGTTGACGTATTTAAAAGAAAATTTGCGACACTTTTTGAACATATCCCATCCATACGACTATTAATTCCTTTTGTCAAAGACCATATGCATACTGAAGCGGCGACTGAAGAACTTAATTTAATCCTTTCAAAAGACATATACTAAACACCTAACGTCAATTCGTAATCGAATTACCTTCCACCTCTCATGACCTTACGTACGTACACTGTCTTACACCTAACCGAGTAAATTGCAATATATTTATTAATGCAGTCATCCACCTTCAATGAACGAGCACGAAAACACGTCCGTACGAACTGCATGCAAAATCATTCTACCGAGACCGAGAACTCTAGTCTTACCTTGACACGGTCCATCGACGATAAAACCGCATCCCGAACCTGTTTCCTTGTAAATTACATGATCAACCGTTGTTCCTGTTCCACCAGTCAACTTCAGTGCTGCGCCACCTCCCCATCGGCTGTAGTCAAACTGCAAAAGACAAAGATAACAAACCTTCGAAAGCAGCTCTCCTTTAAGGCGCAAAGTACACGAAGAACGAAGGAAGTGTAGCTTCACAGATGGGTAAACACGTGATATCCTTTTACTTGACCTTAAGTTTCCAATGCATGAGAGCTCAGTGAGCTGTAGCTGGCTGCACTCGATACAACACCATATCGGGGAGATATGCCATGGAAAAGATGACGCTAAATGCCATATTGTAGTTTGATGAAGGGAAAGGAATGGGCGGATAAGGAACAAGGTATACAAGGATGAGGACGGTAAAGCAAACTTAGTCCTCGGTGAGGCGTACTAAATAAATCAAGAAAATTACCATCCATCCCGGACAGGCTATGTCCTGTGTGCATAATGCCTTGGAATTGACTTTCGTTTCTGTAAAACTATGCAAAGGACCTTGCTCTATCGCTGGATCCATTTGATCGCCCACTACCTCTGTCGCTATGCGTTCCTGCTCTTGCTCCGTACCAACATTGTTAATTGTGTGTAACGAAATTATGAGTTTCTCGAGCTTTTTGTATCTGATGCAATTCACGAAGGCGAGAAGGCAAGCTGTATAGCTGCAAAAGGCGAACACTAAACAAGAACGCCATGAGAAAAAGGACGAAATAGAGGACACGATGAAGAAGTAGTAAAAGACGAAGGGCGTTTTGGTCGTTTCGTTTTGATCCTTCCGGAGGATGTTTGAGCGCAGGCGACGGTGGTCGCTGATGTATAAGGATTTTCGTTTGTGTTGCAATGAGGACGAGCGTGGCTCCTTTCATGGCTAACGGAGCACTAAGGAACTGCTTGTTTGGTGCGATATGCGATATCTCCTGTTTTGAAGTAACTTGATAATAGCACGACGGAAGATGGACGAGAACCCGAGCAGAAGAATGGGTACAGGACTCTACAATGCAGACGACACTAGGGAAGAAGAAGAAGAATAATTAAGAAAACATGAATAATGCTAATTGGCTGAGAAGTTGTAGGGATGTTAAGTACCTTATGGTCAATTTGAGCCAGTACCCGAACATGAAGTGCACGAGCTCTTATCTGCGAAGAATCCTTTTTCTTATTCCCTCCATTTTTTTTTCTTCTTGTCTTGTTTCCTTTTTTTTTTTTGCTCCTTTTGTTGCTCCTGCATTATGCATGAGTGCAATTAATTTTTGGATTTTGCAAGACTGTTGACATTTGGCACTTGAAACTGTTACAAGAGGAAAATGTATACGAATCAGGAGCTGAAATCTGTGTGTATGGAAATACTTGGTTAAACAAGGTATGGCAATGAATTAAGTTTGTAGATTGTTTTGGGTATTTCTTAAGGCAGTTGGGCTGTGAGTTTATAGGTCGTATGTTTAGGATGATGGAGACATTAAATCGCTCTTGGATGCCGAGTGAATGTGCTGGAAGGAATTTGTGCACGACAGTTGGCAGCCATGGGACTAGCAATTTGTTTTAGTGTAATAACGTAGATTTAGGGTAAGAGATTAGAACATTTTGGAGTCACTAAATAAGGAAGCCAAGGTGCAGTGGTACCTAATGATTGCTTGGAATCATCCCCGTGTCTCTGAATGAAGCAAGACTTGTCTTGATACATAGGGCTTCAAAACTTCCCGCAAGTGAAGCCACACGCAAAATAAAAAAATTATGTCTTGATGAAAATTTACAAACGAATTGATGAGGAATTGCTGGCAGCTTTTTTTTTTTTTTTGTTTTGTTGGAGGCTTCTACTACCTGTTGGAGCACTCAGACACAAGTACTTCCATTGTACTACCTGACAGACACCTTGTCTTTATTGTATTTTCCCCGTTGTCCGGAGAAAAGTGAGGAGGGGCTTCAGTGATGTTGAGCTAAGATATTCGGCACCCACCACGTCGGCCCCAAGGGTGCGCCACCGTGCGCGAGCGAAGGTGGGACAGTCGCAGAGAAAGTGTTCTGTTGTGTCATCCTCCTCGCAACATGCAGCACAGGTAGGCGATCACATCCAGCGCCACCTGCGCTTTGAGACAGACATTCGCTAAACATGAGCCCACAGAGAGAACAGCAACATCATCCGCATAGGCCTGGGCATAGATTCCAGAGGCATTGAGAGCATCTAGCAGAGAGTCGACCACCATGCACCATAACAGCGGAGACAAGACGCCACCTTGCGGGCAGCCCCTGTTTACTCCAGACTTGACACATTGTTCGAGGCCTGTGTACGAGCATTGCTTTGATCCACAAAACCAGTGCTTCATCTACGTCATGCCGTCTAGCAGCGTTACACATGCTGTCGAAAGTAGCGTTATCAAAAGCTCCCTCAATGTCGACGAAAATGCCTAGTACGTACTCTTTCCTTTCGAGAGCGCATTCAATTCTCCCAACTAGGTTTTGAAGCGCAGTCTCGCAGGATTTTCCGCGCTGATAAGCATGTTGCATGTCCGACAGAGGATGCATTCGAAGGGCAACTTTGCGCACGTGCAACTCTACTAATCTTTCCATGCTTTTCAGCAAGAATGATGTTAGACTTATTAGTCTAAAACTCTTGGCTAGTGACTAATCTTCTTTCCATATTTTGGGAATAAAGACCACTTTCACCGCGCGCCAAGGAATAGGTATATAAGCAAGTGCCAGGCTAGCAGTTAAAATTCTTTTCAGATTTGGAAGCAGTTGTCTTATACCTTTTTGCAGCATAACGGGGTAAATCCCGTCAGTGCCCGGCGACTTAAGGCCATCGAAGGATGCAAATTCAATGGCCTCAGTAGTTACCGCGCGTGACCCAACATACCAGCTACGCCGAGTTGTAAGTTGTAAGTAAGCTAGCAGCTTACCAAGTGATGTTTCTGATGTCATATTTCTGACCAGCATATAACGCTAGCGCCATGCAATGGATAACGGCAGATGTGATATTTTACCATGTTGTTTTGGTGACATTTGCCAAATCTATTGCTTATTATTCAAGCTACCATGGCAAGTTACACGATTGAACAGCACGTTCAAATGATAAAACCTTATTATCAATTAGTGTTCGTTAGTGCAAACGATGCACGCGTTGCGCCCATTTTACATTAGACTTGGTGGCTCTTCACAGTCTATTCTTCGGCGTTTGGTATCCAAATTTGGGTTCGATAATCAATCAGTCAATTCATAGGTCAAAGAAATGTAAGATCGGCCGTTAGCATCGCCGCGAGATGTGAAAGTCTACAGCAGAATCCAAGACAGTTGATTTCTCGCCGTGCACAAGAACTCGGTCTTTCGCAGGTTTCAACTTGGCGAATATTCCATCGGAACTTGGGCCTACACTCATATATGATCCAACTGACCCATGAGCTGAAAGTTTATGACCATAGATAACGCCGTTTGTTCGCTGACTGGACTTCGGGACGCTTGAAGGAAGACCCCAATTTTGGCCGAAAAATATTTTTAGCGACGAGGCGCATTTTTAGGCTGGATGGCTATGTTAACAAACAAAATCACCGTATGTGGGATAACTTCAACCCATACCAGGTTCACCAGGTGATAATGCATCTTCAAAAAGTTACCGATTTTCCGTAATTTTTCGAAAACCACGTTGGTGAGGTGGTCACTTTCAAAGGTGAGCGAAGAACGATGACAACCAATATTTTATGGCCCAAATTGAACTATTCTATATGACGACTAGACGACATTTTCCAGCAAGACGGCGCGACGTGCCACACAGCAGGCGCCACGATTAACATTCTGCATGAACGATTTGAGGGGAAGGTTATCTCTCACAGAGCTGTAGTTAAGTCATAGGTCTATACGAATAAACCAACATCGACTGATGCCTTTAAGCTGAACATAACGCAGGCCATCGTTCAAATTCAGCCGGATCTATACGGAAGAATCACTGAAAACTGGACCATTTCGATCCGTGCCACCGTAAAAAGCCGAGGCGGGCATTTTGAACGATACCATATTTCATACATAATGTCGCACAAATAAAACCGAACTTTTGCCCACTAGGTTCAGTAATCATGTAACCACCCGTCCCGATCGTTTTAGCCTACGCAGTGCAGGCATTTTTGACTTGATCTCAGCCACTAGATCGCCGTAGAGTTGTCCTTTTTGCGACATCATGCAAGAAGACTTATGCATGGAAGCGTATAAGATCCAAATGATCCAAGGAATGTTGATCGAGCTGTTGAAAGCAGACCTAAATTTAACGAGAAATTATCTTCAGTGATACAGCAAATTTCTGGTTTAACGGCATCTTAAAGAAACAAAAGTCTCAGATTTGGGGAGAGAGTAAGATACTGCAGTGTGTCCTTTACATCCGAAGGAATAGCGTTATTTGACCATACAAACGGGAATAGAAAGACGGTGAAAGACAATGGGAAACTGATTGAACAGTGATAACTGACTTTTTGCGACCTCAGTTGGGACCTGGGCGACATGTGGTCTCAACAAAACGGAGGAACGTGCCATACAGCGGAATGCGTTATTTCTAAATGAGGTGACACTCTTTCACTTTTTTCTCTAGGGCTGTGTGAAGTCGATGGGTTACGGTCGAAAAATAGCAATAATCGATCAGCTTGAGCCCTATAAACCAAACCGTGTGTGCCATTTGAATGATATCTTGTTCAAACACAAAAACGTCAGTTCCAACGTAAATAGGTCGATTCGAGGTCCAATCATGCCTTGTTGAAGAAAGGTCCGATTTAAGGCTCTTTCAATTTTTTTTCTCGTGTCTTTTCCTTCATTTTTGTCTATTCATCCTAGAGTCAGCCTCTAGGAGAGATTTATTTGAGTATTGATTCCCAGCTTGTTCAGTCTGAAAGTTTAGTAGAGATCGATAAACTTATATGGCTGCTTAGCTGTCCAACATAATTGTTATTTGGCGGTCTGGCAATTATTGTTCCCAGAAGCTCAAAGAATCAACTTCTCGAGATAAGGAAACCTTTATACTACCTAACATAGTGCTAACGGAGCTTGACATTTTCACCTTACCTTAATGGCATGGAAACGAAAAAGTTACTGTGAACTACAAATAATGCGACAAGCTTAGTCGAATCTCTCAAAAAATCCTGTCTAAGACAACCACCTCCGGAGAGTAGTGAACGAACATCTTCGACACAAACCATCTGCACCCGTCCAAGCTGTGTGACAAACACCATAAGAGCGTAAACTCTTGAACCTGCACGAACCCTTGGAAAATAAAAGAAAAAAAAAAAGGTGGGCCTGACTAATCCCCTTGATTACCAAAATTAAGTTATTTTTGTTTCCTTAGCGGTTTTAATCGTTTCATGATACATTGAGAGTGGTAACATTTTTCACACTCGGTCACGGGCGCAAAAAGTTGTTAGACCGTAAAATTGGTTTTTAGGTGCCTGCCTCATTTTTAGGGATTAAAGAAAAATGGTTTATGGTGTGGTGCTTTTGTTTTTTTTTATTGCTTCTACATTCTATATCTAATTAGTACTTTGTCTGACCTCCTCTTACTTTTATTACAGCTGTACATCAGCGAGACATTGACTTATATAGGTTTCTCCATGTGGAAGCAAGTATGGTTTTTCAGGTCCGGATAAGTAATTTTTTTAGGTTTTTAATTAACTCTGAATGCTTCCGCAAAACCTTAAGTTTCACTTTTGACCAGATATTCTCAATTGGATTGAGATCCCGAATGTAGGGAAGCAAACTTAATACACCGACATTATTTCCCACCTAAGAAATAAAAAAAAATGCAAATATTATTTTTAGTCATAAAAGTTATAACTTATTTGAAAGCTTGTCTTGAGATTGGGCCTATCTGCGGCCGGATGCCTGATTATGCTATAATACAAATACGAATGGCTTAATAAGATTACATACATGGGATAAGCCCGGCTTAGTTGGTAGTAAGTATTTAAGAAAGGCCAAATATTAAACAAGATGTCAGTAAATGTGGGGGGGGGGGGGGGGAGGAGGGTTTACTTCGTTTAAGTGCCTATAAAATATCAGGCCATTTGTTGCTATAGCATGCTGTGCTCAAAGGAACGATGGGTTTCTCTTGCACAATTTATCGAAGCAAAAGAAAAAATAGAAAATCGATTTCTCTCATTATGACATGATATACGCATAAAAATTAAAAGATGTGGTAACTCTAAGGACGACAACATCATTTTTACTCCCAAAAAGAGTTTAAAAATTATTCTCAACATGCGACAACAGTCTTTCTAACAGAAACAAACAGGCACCCATTTTGAGGAGAATGAAACCACAGTGATTGAAAACATACCGAGAGGAGCAGTGAGGTGTTGAGAAGGATCTAGGTGGAGTTAAACATAAAATCGAATAGTTGATAAAGCTTGCGAGCGACTCGTAATAGTATGCGAGCGACTGTTCTTAGCAAGCGGGCGAATGGTGGTAGCTTGCGAACCACTGGTAGTAGCAAACGGCTGGCTGATAGTAGCATGCAAGCGACCAATAGTAGAGAGCGACTAGCTGTAGTGGACGAGAAATAGTATGCGAGCGACTAATAGTAGCAAGCGAGCGACTGGTAGTAGCATGCGAGCGACTAGCAGTAGCAGACGAGTAGTAGTATACGAGCGACTGGTAGTCATAGTCCCAGACTTCTTTCTTTGGGGGTACTTGAAATAGCCAACAAGCCTCAGACAATCGCAGGCCTTAAGGAGAAAGTTATCATCGGAAATCTTGCGAAGTGATGAAAAATGCAATAAAACGGGTACAAATGTGTGTCAACACCGGCGGCAGCCACTTGGCGGATATCATCTTTTCCACCCAAAAAAAAAAAAGGAAAATTGTAAAGGTCCACGTAGAGATCTTCATTATTCAAAATCATTCTTTTTTTATTCAGTAATAAAGTAATTCAAAAATAAAATTGGATGAACAATTTTGCGCCATCTTATATTTGCTGAGAATAGTTCGTCGCTGGCGACTTGTCTGTCACTGTGGAGTGGAACAGATTGGACTTAGCGTTTATGCTAATGTCGATAGCATAGTGTATTCTGTGGAAACCGAAGTCGGATTCGCAAGCAGAAGTAATAAAGCTGTGCTGGTCTCGGTAATAGCACATATCCTTGTGTGTGATACAGCACAATATATAGCGCTTTTAGCGTGCAATAGATTGTTTTATGCTTCGGGAGATGTGACTCCATAACTTCCTGGTACCAATCCGTGCCGATTTACGAATATGCCATAACTTTCGATTCTAGAAAGACCATTCTACCTTTTTCATCTTCAGACCATCACACCTTAGGGGGCATCCGTAAGGTGCATTCAGAGCTCAGTCTTGACTTTGGTTCTATTCGCGCAAGAATCCGCCCATCTCCAAAAAGCAGCTTAAATCTTGATTCGTCGGAAAAAACAAAATGTTCCACATGCCTTGAGTCCAATTAAGATGCCCTTGAGCCCAGAGTAATCGCCTTTCTCTGACTCATTTTGGAAGTCCGAAATTATCGGAGTAAATTGCAGATGGAGCGCCTCTTCGAGCTTTAAATCGCCTTAATCTCATAAGGCAGCCGTCAGTTGACAAACTCGTGACCAGCTCCAGGTGCAAACATCGAACGGCAGCGCACGTAAAAATCATAACAAAATTCTTGTTCACCTCACTCGTTGAACTATCAACTTGAAAAGTCAACGCCAACACAATCGAAGGGCCTTGATAATGTCAATCTTTCGGCTGGTAGAGGCCCAGATGGTTGAGAGACTGGCTTGCCCCAAAACTTTTTGCAAACGATGCACCTTTTTCGACGCTTTTTCACTAGCCGTTGTCCTTTCAAGAACGCTCTCTGATAAGACGATGTTCACATCTCCATGGAAGGTTCTTCTATGGTAGTCGTCCACGAGAAGCTCAACGAGGTACGAATTTGGTGGCAATATCAGCGGACGCTTAAAACCTGGTGATCGGGTAAAAATTGAAGACGACCACCAAGGCGCATAAGTCCATTTTCATCCAAAAAATGGGATAGTTGAAAGATCTTTGAAGTCGTAGAAATGTTGGTACCTTTCTGTTAAATACAAATCTCGTTACAAAATTGATTACGATACTATTGGTGGAAATTGGGGCACGCTCTCGCTTACATAGCTTGATGAAGCGGAAGACCAAAGCTGTCACTCGCAAAAGCCTTGTAAAAGTTTGTGTAAAACAATAGTATATCGGGACGTGCTCCAGTAGGTTCCACAGTTGGTAATAACAAGGCCAATTGCGCTATGCTATCAACAGTCGAAGAAACATTCACCTCTGAATAGTTTTTATTAAGTTCGAGCCAAGACATTCCGTGAATCCACACAGAAGTCTTGGAATACAGAATGATGAGAGTAACTTTCGGTGTTAACTGTAGCCCGTTTTTATTAACAGCCACCTTACGTTTTCACTTCACACTGGAGGATTAGAAATACCCTAATGCTTGCAGAGTGCTCAAACAAAGTTTCTAGATGGATGATTTCGCAACGAGTGTTGATACAGAAGGAAAGCGAATCGGAACCGAAGCTAGACAAATAATAAAGAACGGATGCATGAATTTTAGAAAATGAAATTCGAACAGCATACGAGTACGTGAATCACTTTGTTCAGAACAATTTCCTGCTATTGGGATTGTCGTGGTTTATATACAGCGATGAGCTTGCAGTGCCTCTACAGTTCGTTGAATCTTTGATCAATTCTACTTTAACGCAGCATACGAAACGAACTGTGTTACAAACGATCGCTAGAATCTTCGATCCATTATCAGTAATTAAAATCAAAATTCTTTTTCAGTCTATTTGGAAGGCCAAATTACTTTGAGCTGAGCTCCTCCCAACTGAGCTAAGTCTGTTCTAACTCGTTAGAACCCGGAGCTTGGCAAATCCAAGAAAATCTCTTGAAGAAGCAAGACTGACAAATCGGATAGCACTTTCACCGCCAATCGCAGGAAACTTTGAAGCTCGGACTTGAGGTGCTTTTCCCTGATTCTACCCCCTATACTTTGAGATCATTACTGCCTTAAGTACCATCGAATCTTTGAATATTAGACCCAATCGGGTAGTCTCTTCAACACTAATAGAGAATATCGGTTTCCTTAAGCAATAAGAAGCCTCCTGCAAAAATGGGATCGTTCTATTCTCTCTTCTTCAAAAGGTGGCCTTATGTAAGCCCGATTTCAACCTGTGTACATATTCCAAATATACAGGGAAGGCAATCTAGTTTTTCTGCCTAATGCCTGCCCTTCTATCAGTCTGATCATAGTCGAATTACCCGAAAAAAATAAGTCACTGAATCCTCCTACGTACCCCAAGGAACCATCAACTGAGAACGCTCCACCAAATTGGACATACAGGGTGTCCCACGAGCAGTGTGCCAAAAAGCTAGAGCGTGTTAGTCTGGTCAAGACAAGAAAAAAATCGTATGGGAGGGGGGGTCTATTCAATTTTCTAAAAAATTGACTTCTTCTTTTTCTTTTCCTGTTTCCGGCGTTGTTATGGTAAGAAGTGTAGGACCATAACCTTCCCACTTGACTGCATTCCTGCTGGTCCGCTTGTGGGGTCCGCCGGTTTGACCTCAGAAGGCAGGCCAATCAAATGCTGGTGTTTTTGCATTTGTTTGCACCAATTGTTTTTCGGCCTGCCTGTTTTTTTTTTTTTTTTTTATTATTTTTTACTGTTCTGGTAATTTTCTACCTTTTCTCACATAGAAGGTTTTTTGTCGTTTTTTCCTTCTGTTAACACCAAAGACTTACTAAATATAATTTTTTTTTGCTATATGAACAAAAATTCAGTGGAAAGATAAGTTTATCAAATCCCTGTATAATGTAAAATGTGCGGTAACAAAACCTATGTAAAAATTTACTATACGAAATAAAGATCCATCTATCTATTAAAAATCAACAGTTGCCGTGATATACTTTTTTGTAAAGGCAGGAACCTCTTCTTTCATCTTGTTTTTAAACGAAGCTGTTTTAAGGAATAGTTTTTGAGAAATTAATTTTCAAACTCAAAATTTTGAAAAAAAAATTAAAAAAAAATTTCGAACCATTTTTTTTTCAAAATTGTATCTAATTAAGTACTCATTTTTTTCAAAAATTCAATTCTCTTATTAGTTTTTAGTTAAAAACAGAAAGCCGGATGCAAAAATGTCTTGTAGTTTTTGAGAAATTAAAAAAAAACAACCGAACCACAATTTCTGGGAAAAACCTTTTTTCTTGTTTTAACGCGGCTGGACTTGTAGGCAAATTAGTGTATAAAACATTGACCACTTTTTTATTATTTTTAAAAAGGTCGGAGTTTTATGAGGATACAATAAAGTGACACAGTATTGGAATAACCCTGGATTAATCCTTTTTTTTCATTGATAACGCCTGAAAACTGACCTGCCAATTTCGTCTGGGTCCGCCCGCCGCCGATGGGTTCTACCCGCTAGGACCTTAAGACAATAAAACCGCAATTTTTCTTTATTGAAAAACAAAATATTTGCAACTCAAATGTAAATAAAAGGCATTTTTAACAAAAAAACCTTTCCAAATTGGATGTTAACTCATCAACACATTACGATGTCAAACTCATACTCTTGCGAAGAATTAACAGACATGCACTTCTGCTACGGTTTAGCTAAGGGTCGAGATCGTGAAGCCGAAAGACTCTACGCTGAAAGATATCCCAATCGGAGGTGTTCCAGTCGTAGCATGTTTTCAAGAATCCACCGACGTCTGCGAGAGCACGGAGTGCTAGAGCATCGAAGAAGCGAAAGATCAGTTACAGATGGATCAGGAATCTTATATGAAAGAATTTTGGATTTGGTCCGACGTAATCCCTCCCTTAGTACAAGGAGGATAGCTATTATGCTTGGAGTGCCCAAATCTAGAGTATGGAGAGTGCTTCATACCGAAAACTTACACCCGTACCATTTTAGGCCAGTTCAGGAATTCACCTCAAACGACAAGTTTTTGAGAGCAGCATTTTGTCGATCATTACTGCTTCGAGATTAAACTGAACGAAACTATTTTGCAAGGATATTCTGGACGGATGAAGCACAGAGATGGGGTTACTAACTTCCACAATTTGCATCATTGGAGTAGCACCAATCCACACAACAAAAAACAAAATAAATCACAACACCGCTTTAACTGTAATGTTTGGCTTGGTATTGTTGGACAAACTGTAATCGGGCCCTGGTTTTTGAATGCCGTTATTAATGGAGAATCAATCCTGCAGTTCCTACGATACCTTTTGCCCGATTTGATGGTCAACGATCCTTTGGCCATAGCAGATAATTTAATCTACCAGTAAGATGGAGCACCAGCACACTACAGGTTACGGGTTAGAAACTGGCTGGATGATAATTTTAGTGACCGTTGGCTCGGAAGAAGGGGCCCACGGAATGGCCACCTAGATCACCAGATTTAACTCCTTTAGATTTTTATGTGTGGGGATTCATGAAGAATTATGTTTACGAAGTGGAAATAGTATCTTTGGAACAACTGAAAGAACGGATTGAAGTCGCTGGAGTCAAATTGCAGGAAAATTTGTCAAGCATAGACTTATGTGCAGCCATTAGAAGGAGATATAATCTTTGCTTCCTAAAAAATGGGGATCATATTGAAAATATATTATAATAAAACTCGGAATTTTTTAAAAATAATAAAAAAGAGGTCAATGTTTCATACACTAATTTGCCTACAAGTCCAGCCGCGTTAAAACAAAAAAAAAGTTTTTCCTAGAAATTGTGGTTCGGTTTTTTTTTTAATTTCTCAAAAACTAAAAGACATTTTTGCATCCGGCTTTCTCTTTTTAACTAAATCCTAATAAGAGAATTGAATTTTTGAAAAAAAATAGTACTTAATTACATACAATTTTGAAAAAAAATAGTTCGAAATTTTTTTTTAATTTTTTTTTTCAAAATTTTGAGTTTGAAAATTAATTTCTCAAAAACTATTCCTTAAAACAGAATCGTTTAAAAACAAGATGAAAGAAGAGGTTTCTGGCTTTACAGGAAGTATATCACTTTATTGTGGATGTAACTGTTGATTTTTAATAATTTTTTTTCCAAATTAAGTAAATTTTTTAGAAAATTGTCCCTGACAATTTTTTTCTTGTCTTGACCAGACCTACACGATTTAGATTTTCGGCACACTGCTCGTGGGACACCCTGTATAAAAGCCAAATTGAATTCAAAGAAAATCACCAATGAAGGCTCACTCCCGTATGCTCTACCAGATCTTCTATATTTTTTTAACAGCGTCTATTTACGAACGTTCACCCAACAGTTCCGATTTATTACTACAAATTATGTTTTGGCGTGGATTGGAGTTAGGTTACACCCAAGCATGATAAAGATTACGGTCTTGGCTTTAACAATAACCTACTCTCGGACCATACCATACTGTTTCTTCGAGTACATTCACCATGCATAAGCCTTCCTTACCTCGGGCAGCTTGTAAAGGATTATTGGTCCAGAGTTAATCAGTCGAGTTTTCGAAAACGGAAGAAAGGTTTATGAAGATTAGACTTTATCAGGAGGAAAATGCAAGCTCATTCAACATTAAAGGTCTACCTACACTTAATCAATCGGAGGCAGGATTAAACAAATTTCTAAACCAAGGACTCATTGGCCTTGACGGTTAAGATGTCAATTGCTTTAGTTAGCAACAGGCAGTTGGTCATAAGGATAATGACCGTGCTAGGAGCAAACGACATCAACCGCAGACTGATTCAATACACACATCACTAAGCGAATTCCTTTTCACGTCAGACAATCATGCATGGAATTCAATTTACCACCTAAAGACCACGCACGACAGTCTAGCACCCCTTTCGCGCCACAAACACACAATCATCCAGACGGAGACAATGTCCGTGAGCTGTGGTTATTAGTTTATTATCTCTGCCAAAGTTGATTGTTGCCCCTAAGGATCCCCATTATTAAAACTGATTGTATATTAATTAAGTTACTAATTAGTTACCAAACGGATGAAGACATGGAACAACTACCGACAACTATGCAGGATGCAAGGTGATAGCGACGATCAAACGGTAAGAAAGGACATCAAGAAGATGATGAGGAGGCAGAGAGTAGTTGGTGTTTCTTGGATTTTTTGTCCTTAGCTATCGAACGATGGATTGAATTCTGCCCTCGAGGACAGTGTGGGATGAGTTCTCGGATTAGGACGAAAACATTTTCGAACGTAACCCCATCGCCATCGTTATAACCATAATCCAAGTCGACATTGTAACATTGTCATCGTCTTCATCCCCATCGTCATGTGATGTAATGTTGCCATCCATGACTGCTGTAATTATTGCCTTCGAGGATAATGTCATGTGGATGGAGTGGAGTAAATGGATGTTTTGTTGGTTCTTCAGGAGCAGAACCGGCAGCGAGTGTAAACACTATTCATCGACGAATGTTGACTTGCAAGTTGAGGCACGACAGTATATAGGTAGGGTAAACAGACTAGACTAGTGGTAGTACATCAGGAAGGACTTTCTTCTTTACATCATGCCTTTCTTTGATTGTATGTAAAGGACAATTCAGCACAGGACTTGCTTCTTCGTACATACATACATATATGCCCGGATACACGCTGCTCCTTTGGATTGTGTGCATTTCGGAACTGAAGATAATAACTGAAATCACTTTTTACACACAGCCAGGGGAAAGGCATAATAGATTCCACCGGTTTTGCTTAGAGGCATGTGTGTGTATGTGCCAGGGGAGATGGTCTGCAATTGTTTTCTTTTTTTGCAATTGTTTGGTTTTTTTGAAACGAGGAAGAAAATTACATTTTAATTCACAAAGGAGTTTGCTTAACGTTATCATTGTTTACCAATTGCGCTTTTTCCGGCTTTTCATTTATAGGATGACTGCTAGTTCCGTGCTGTGTGCCTTATTTCCTAACCGCCTGGTGGTGGTGGATTGGGTTTTATGGACGTGCAGTGAATATAGCCTCCGTTGTAGGTAAATTTTGGGGAAAAAGCAATTCCAGATGCAGCTTGGGAGCAATTTCTTTTTATTAAAAAATCAAGGAAGGCAAATGAGGCGGTAGAGACGTTATAAGGAGCATATGCTGGGATGTAATGAACACTTTTAAGGCAATTTATAATCCATTTCGCTGTAGCTCTGAGGAGTTTTTTATATCAATATGGTTACAACGCTGATTAAGGAAGGGAAAGATTAACAGGACTTGCTGCTGTCTCATTCTGAAAGCTGGAAAGGCATCTGTATATTGTGTCAACTTCAATCAAGCACCGATCAAGTATAGTTACCTCCGACCAGGTATTTTCAATACCACACTCTAACGATTTGGGCAAAGAACGCGTCTTTGACCATCTCAAAATTGTCATTCTAGCTAAGATGCTGGCCATTAACGTCATTCGTGTGAGCGCCAAGCCTGAGTGTTTAGTAAGTAAGAGACATTTTCGGTTTTTGAAAACAATTCTATTGATTCCCAGGTCGGGAGCTTGCGGAAAAATATTCCAAAGGCGAAAAATCACAAGATCTTAGTGACCAGCTCACATCATCTTTCAATAAGGCCAAAACGAACAGTGCTGTGCGGGATGTGACACCGTCTTGTTCAAACACTATGTTTTTTCACATCCATATCTCGATTTAAAGGGAAAAAATTGGTTAACTTTTACTCAAATGCTGTGTTTGGGGTGAAATCGAAGGATGTAGATCAGCACGCTCAATAACCGCTGCCATATTTCCTACAAAGCATTAATTTCGATGGTGGATAGACCTTAAGATTTCTGTAATAGAATCAGATTTTTCACCGTTTTACTTTCAGTACGCTCAAGTTTTGACAATTTCAAAATATTCGACAATTATTAAATTAATCATATTATAAAATGGTGAACCTTGGGCTAAGCTATAGCATGCTTGGATGATAGTTTGGTTTAACATATGTGGTGAAAACAAGGATATCAAATTAAGACAAAAATTGGATCACATCACATCATGTAAGTTCGAAGTTAGACTAATAAAGCAACAACTTTTAGGGAAAATTCGACTACATCATCCACATAGACTCTTATAAGAGTGACACATTCATCTAAAATTTCGATAACCTTTTTGTAAAATGATTTTTCTTTAGTTTCCAGCAATCTCTTCTTCTCCAACGATTGCCCCGGAGCATTCTTTTCATCTTCAAAGAGGTAGTAGCCGTTGGTAGGCAGATTCAGAGTATATAGTTTTCAAATTCAAATTTTTCCGTTCATCTAAAAACTACATGGTTTTCCAAAAAGGACTTGACAACTTTTTTTTTAAATAAAACGCAAACCATTTGAGATATTTCAAAAACTTTACTATCGACTGGAAGTACAATCAAAACATTTATGAATGGAACTCGACTTTGTTCATATGGCCACCGCGAGCACGTTTGCAGTGGTCGATTCATTGGACCCAATTTTCGATGACTCAACCACACATTTCGGCCGCAACGGCCGCTATTTCGCGTTCAATGTTGGCTCTGAGCTCTTCCAACGTCGTCGGCTTGTTGGCATAAACCAATAACGTAGCCCCAAAAAAAATATTCTAGAGGCGTTAAATCGCACGAACGAGGCGGCCAATCGACTGGCCCATTTCTTGAGATCATCAAACTTACTCTTCAATAAATCGATTGTAACATGTGCTGTGTGGCTTGTGGCACCGTCCCGTTGAAACCACATGTCGCCCAAGACCATATCTTCCAATTCGGGCCAAAAATAATCGGTAATCATGGCGCGATAACGCTGGCCATTCACAGTACGACGAAATAGTATGGCCCAATAACGCCGCCGGCATGCAAACCGCACCAAACAGTTATTTTTTGTGGATGAAGTGGTGATTCATGAAGCACATGTGGATTTTCACCCGACCAATAACGCATATTTTGCTTATTGACGAACCCATCGAGCCAAAAATGAGCTTCCTCACTGAAGATGATTTTGCGATGAAATTCATCACCTTGGCGCATCTTCTTCAGAGCCCAATCGGAGAACGTACGTCGCTTCAAATGGTTCATCGGGTTCAATTCTTGAGTCACCTTGATCTTGTATGGGTGTAGACCAAGATCCTAAAATACGCCATAATGTGGTCTGAGCGGTGCCCAATTCTTGAGAACGCCGTGGAATTGACTGATTTGAATCGTTTGCTACGGACGCCTGAACGGCAGCGATATTTTCGACACTTCGACCAACCCGTTGTCTCACTGACACGGCAACATCACACAACGAATATGTAGACTCAATTTATTGCACTAAGCTTGTTATTGCCTACTAGGGCGAGAATTACGACCGAAAATTGGAGTTAACGCTCTTAAAGTTGCGGTCACCGACTCCGAATTTCGGTAGAAAATTTTTATAATTTGCAGACGTTGCTCGTTCGTGTACTTTACCATGATGAAAATGTTGAGTTTACTGAATAAATTGACAATAACAGTTCGATGATTAGTGAAAGGGTGCTTTCACAAATAAAATTCAAAGCTGTCAAGTCTCCATTGGAAAACCCTTTACAAGAGTAGCGTCATTGTTTTAAAACTCACATCGTCTAAAGGCGGGTACTTCGTAAGAATCATATGGATTTGCCGAAGGTGGTGTCAATTATACTCCTTCCTATGAACTTATTGAGTGGTGGTTATTGCACATCCCTCTCACCAACATATTTTCAATCTCATCTGCGCATACGCTTGAGAATCGAAGGCTCTTTAACTGCCTGCGGTTTTAAAATGCATGTGCTCATGAACATTAAGCACTCGATGAGCCGTTCGTCCCTGGCGACCCAGTGGTTGGGCTACTATCCCTATCGGAGTGTGCTCTAGCGTGGTCTCTATAACTGAGGTATTAAGCATGATTAAGGTTGATCAAAGCCCTTGCCATATGCTTTCGAGTCATTTTAATAAGATATCTAGGATACTGTAAAGGCATGCTCCATGATACAGGGTCTTATTAGAGTAATATTTACTGTTCCTGGACCTGGCAGTTTTGTACATTCTAAAACAGATCCTAAAGCACTGTCTCTCGAACACACGAATATCTTCCATATAAGATTTCCCTAGATTAAGCTACACCGGAAAATCATACTCGATGATGAGCCTTACTAGAGCCACGTAACATATGATTTTTACCCTGAAATCAAGTCGACTACTGCGAAACAGCTTAATTGTCATATCAAAGGCCTTCTTAACTACAGCAAAACAATATTTGGAAGACTGAAGTTAAGAGCTTTGTAGACAATCCTTTACCAAGATCCATTCTTATATTGTCCTCCCATCTACGGTACGCCTTTTCTGGCAGTCTTTTTTCCTCGAGTCATCCACTCATTATTCTTTTGGTTGTTTGTCCACTGTCCATTCGTTCTACGTGTCCTGACCGCCTTCGTGATTTTATTGTTCGGAGAATGCTTGAAGTTGAATAGGGTCCCTCGACTTCTTGATTTTGTAGTCTTTCCATTTGTGTGTTACTTCTTCCTGTTTTCTATCATAAATTCGCCTTCAGATCCCGTTTTCAAAGACCCAAAATCTACAGCGTCTACACGTCTATTGAAATATAAATACTGGTCAAGCTAGGTACTCGGATATCTGAGAACTTTTCTGACCGCTAATGGTTGTCCATGATCGAATTTCCTCCAGTTATTTCTGATATCCCTCGAGGCCCTACATAATGGAGTCCTAAGCGGTATCGCTTTCGGCTTTTGGAAGCTAATTTTAATTTCCAGTAAACCGCAAACTCTTTTAACATGATCGAAAACAAGTTGATCAGAGCCCTGTTTACTCGTACTACTGTCCGATAAACTGCATTAAAATTAATTCAAGCACCGATCTAGTATAGGTATCTCCGAGCAGTTGTTTTTACTGCCACGCGGTTCAGAAGGTTCTTTAACCGGCCCAACTGTCAATGATTTCTTGAGACATCTTCAGCAAAGATGAGATTCGGTGACAGTTCAAAATAATTTCGCACACTTTTTTCACAATTTCATAGGCTTTGAACTCTTAGCACATGGGATAGGCACCTGCCAACAACTCTTCATCATAAAATTGTTGGAAAAAATATTTTCGCTTTTTACTTTTACTTTTCGCTGGAAAAGTATGATTTCGACTTGGACGACGGGTAGCCTACGGGAACGGTCAAATCAAAAACAAAATGCGTTTGAAAACCTTGGGCGGGATCTGAAAACAAGAAAATTGGGTATTATATGAGTTGAAGCCGAGAGATCTCGAACGGCAAAAAGGAAAGGTTTTCTGTATCGTATTGTGACTGACGATGTAAAAGTAAATCTATTGCTTCTTCATCTTCTTTTTCTTTTTAGGACAAATCCTGTTGATTATAATTTTACGCCTCGATTTTCTTCGAGCTGGAAGTCCAGCCATCGTGCTCTTAGGGGTCGTCCTAGTGGTCTGGATGTTGATGGTCTCCCTGTCATAGCCCACCTTGTTAGATCTTGTTGTGGCATCCTGAGTACGTGGTTCTTCCACTCTTTGCGTCTCCTCGGTGGCCTCGCTTCCGTGGCCTTAATGCCGGCTATTGTCTCGGAGGCATACGTCAATATAAGCTCATTTGCTTGTTTCGCCAGATAACTTGTTCCAAGCAAACAGATATTCGACTTCTGTGGATGATGTTATTTTTGCGCCCAGATAGTCAAACTACATTACCTATTCAATGCATTTTCCGTACACTGCCAATTTGCTTCTTAGTGGTTGTCGGGATATTGTTTCGGCCACTTATACATATTTTCATATTGTATTTGTCCGTTGCTTTTTCGAAGGCGCACAGCAATCGTTGTAGGTCGTCTTCACTGTCCGAGATTAGGACTGCGTCATCAGAGGAGCAGACAATCTTTATCTCCTTGCCAATCTTATATCCTCTTCCTGTATTATTCCAGGACGTTTTCTGCATTTGAGCTCAACGACATATATGTTGATTTCATCCATAGATATTGCAGACAGCTGTAATCTCTCCCATCGCTGAGCGAATGTATTGCATGGTACTCCTTCCTCATCCTGTAGATTATTATTGCTCTAGAGTTGCGTGAAATATTCTTCCCACTCTTTTATGGGTATGTTCGAGTAGCTGATATTTTTTTGTCTTTATATGGTTCGCGCAGGTTCAAGAGTTACGCTCTTATGATGTTTGTCACACAACCTGAACGGGGTGCAGATGGTTTGTGTCGAAGATGTTCGTTCCGGGGATGGTTGTCCTAGGTAGGATTCGAGAGATTCGACTGAATTTGTCGCGTTGGTTGTAGTTCACAGTAACTTTTATGTTTCCATGTCATTAAGGTGCTATATTGGAAACTAGCAGACATAGAAGCTTGAAATTTAGAATACAATTAGTGTTTAGTGTATAAATCAAGGAAAAACTAAAATATTTTGCATTTTCGGTCCAGTTTTCTAGATACACCAAATATTATTGCTAGTATGCCTGGATAGTGCCTGTATGTATCCTTTTTCAATTTATCTAGATGGCGATTAACTCCTAAAAATATGCAATGCAACAATCAATTGACGGTTGGGGAATTGGGTTTAGTGGTCAATGTGGTTCATGTATTTGACGGAATATAAAATAAACTACATAAAGGAATATTTAATTAAATCCGGTTTAAATCACTCCAGCATTAAATTTTTGCTAAATTTTATTACATAGTGCACCACTTCAGACAAATACCTTTCCAACGGTGTATCGCACTTGATTGTGCGACTTTTAGTTTAGGAGGAGAAGCGTCTTCACTGGCGTATTATATATATAGATGCGCACACAGAGTATGAATTTTGAAGTGATCTTATATTGTGGGTGTTATGTCTTCGTTAGCATTTTTGTTTTATCATCTCCCATTCACAACTGATGTTGTTGCATAGGTTTTTCCGAATAGGAATTGTTCTTGGCTATGGACAGACTTGAACTACGCACCTTACGCTCAAAGGTCGGTGATGATTACCATTGCACCACGATCACCCCCTTTGATATACTCGCGTACTGGTTTTTTCAGATTTCTACGCATATTCCACAACTTTTTTTGCAACTCCGTTTTTTACGGTCCATTAATGCAAGGTTTACTCTGTTTCTGATTGCTCTGTATTCATCACAGTTAATTGCGATTAACTTTAACTTTAAAAAGGACTCAAGTTCTTCTGCCGCCAAGAATTTTACTTCCTCGCAGAACCAAGGTTTGTGCTTCGGTCGCCTGTTTTTTATTGTAATTACTTGTTTCCCAATTGATTCCCCTGATGATTTTAAGAAGTTGTGTGACAACTTACTGCAGGCCTTGAGATGATAATGATAGTGTACGTTTACTTTTATTTTGTTTTCAATTAGTTTAGTTCTAAGTAGAGGACTTGTGTTGATGCACCCTGAGTGCTTTTATGTTATGCATCTCTGTTGGTTTGGAGGCTGTCATTTGAATGTCCTTCCAAACATGTCCAAACATCTTCATGAGAGCGAGACCGTGTTCAGTGCCTACATGAGCAGAACTTAGCACTCTGACATCCTGAATTTTTGTGGGATGGATTTCGTCATTTATAATGAAAAAGTCAAACACCAGTCTTTGTCATTTTGTCTTCATAAAGGTGTACTTGTGCTGTGGCTTATAATCATAGAACGTGTTGTTTATTCGCAGACTGTTTAAGAGGGGGAATTCGAGCAGTGTCTGTTTTCGTTAAGTACATCCTCATTAAAGCGGTTCTTCATGGCTTGGTTGACTTGGTCACCTATTGGTGGTGGTGGTGATCTCGTCTCTGAGTTAAATGGAGTTTTTTGTTGTGAGCAAGATGTCGTAGATCTCTTCTTTCCTAGAACTCTAATTTCCCGAGATTTGGTCATTGGCCTCTTATATTGTGCTTTTTTGCTTCCGGTGTATGAGTATCCCTACACCAGATAATGCTCGTTCTGCTCTGTCCTTTCCAGAATAGATAAGAATGTAGTTCCCATACTAGTCGTTGTCTTCCCCCTTATTTCCTAGTTTCCGAGAGGACACATGCATCAATTTTGTGTCTTTCTAGTTCGATGATCGACTCTAGTGTACCTAGGCTGAATTAATATAGAACTCCTTTGGGAGATTGAAAGTCTTAGCTATTGACAGATAATCAGGTTCCTGTGTCGTCATAATTTTGTGTGAATATAGGTCAATGGGAAACATTTTAGTACGTTTTCGAATAAGCAGCCGAGTATGGTTTTTGAGTACACAGAAATAGGTCGTAGATATTACGTCAATATTACTGTACACAACGGTGAGTTTTCTATTGCACATGTAATCAAATTTACCAAGAACTTCAATCCAATTAAACATAACAGGTAACAACAAAGTTTTGGCAACCAGCAATTCGGTCTTAATTGGGGTGTAAAAATGCGAGGCCCAGACAAGGCAGGAGACCACCATAGATTTTGCCAAGTTAGAGCACGGTTTAATATTATTCTAAAGTTTTTTATGGAGTCAACATATTCTATTATTGAGCCTCCAAGTTTCAACGAGAGAAAATCAGTCAGATCTAATTTGTTGCTGTAAATAATAAGAGCCTTTGATTTTGTGGGATTAAAACTAAGGTCGTTTGCCTTCGCCCAGCTTAAAATCAGTTTTAGATCTTCATTGACTCCATCGCCTGTTAGATCAATCGAGTTAGTAGGACATTGAGCAAAAAGCAAAAAGTTAAAAGGACATCCTAGGAAGCTCGTTAACATAGATCGAAAAGAGAATCGGCCCGAATATTGATCCTTCGGGCACACCATTCATCAAGGGTAGTAATTCAGAACGTCGATCGTTAACGACTACCGATTGCTGCCTTCCAGTTTGATATGAGAAGACCAGCTTTGTCGATTGACTGCAAAAATTAAAATGTTTCCTGAGTTTTAAACATTAAAAACTGCGTGGTTAACCGTATCAAACGCTTTGGAAAAATCGGGAAGGGTTAAAAAGGTGCGTGTTTTTGTCCAATCCATTTCTTATTTCGTTAGACAACTACGGTTTCTTCGGAAGCCGGATTGGCAAGGACTCAATTGCTTCGAAGAGGGATGTGTTTGAGTCTGCTTAAGAATAGCGTTCTCAAAAACTTTGGAAAGGAAAGGTAATATTGATGTGGGTCTGTATTCTACAAGAATATTTTTATACCTTTTCGGGATAGGCACGACCTTAGCTTTTTTTCTTTCGGGGGGAAAAGCAGATGTTGTTAAAATGGTGTTCAAAATATCTGCTATATAAGATAGTATTATTGGCAGCGCAATTTTGATGAATTTAGGGTTAATTTCATCCATTCCAGTTGCATTAGACCTTATTGACAATAAAGAGCTTCGACAACATCTGCGTCCGAGAATCTTTGGAATGAAAATGATTTTCCTTTTTATCTACCTGCCCTAGGTTCGTACAAGTTAACGCTCATATGTGGAGAGCTAAATGAGTGATACGTAGTAAAAGTTTTGTTGAGTCTTGGTCTCCGATGCCAATCTGTCGAAGGTTTTTCTAAAGATTTTTTTCCCGAAGTCGATGGATCAAGTTTGGTGGCATAGAATCGAACTTTTGCTTTGCGAATTTCAAATACAACTTTGCTTCGAAGACGACGGTAATCGTTGTGAAGTTGTGTAATTTTAAAGCGTTTCCCATGGTTTTACATAGCGCCCCTATTCGTCTTAAGCTCTAATATTTTACCATTAATCCACGAAGGAGATGTATATTTTATGGTTTTAGTTATTTGTCTTGTATTTTTCTTGAAAACGTGATTCGAATCTTGATTAAGAAAAGCAACATGTTCAATTATTACGAAAGGCGTGTGCAGGATTCTATCCCTGGTAGAGATTTGCAGATCGAATAATAAGTTTGCGTGATCAACGTTTTTAAAATCTCTAAACTGGAGTGTTTTTGTCTCAGAGTGATAGTCAAAATAAAGAGAAAGGTATAGTAAGTCGTACTTCCAGGTGCTGCAAGCTGAGTGTAGAGTAATATTCTATCGAGGTCACTTGTGAAGAATAGATCCAGCAGCGTGCTAGTAGATTAGGCAAGGCAAGATGCTTCTTCTGCTTTATGAGGGTATATAAAAGAGAGAGAAACTGTTCTTGACTCATCTGCATCAATGGTACATATCAAAGGTTTTCTGACTTGGACACTGCCTCTGTGGGATATGGGCTCATTAGAAGTACTTCAATTGCAATATGATAGCAAATTAGCATTAGGCTTCTGGCTATTATTAACGCGGCTTGATCAATATAAGTCCATCAGTAGCCCCCAGTCATAAACACTAAACTTTTGACTAGTTTTACGAACTTTATTGAATTCAGCCAGCACAAGTTTCCGATGCCACACAACATACTTGTAATTTATGAGATTTATAGAAGCGCCCATCATCATGGATTCAGCCCTGTAAGCACCCATATCGATTGTCCGACCATCTGGAGAACTAAAGATTCTTCCTTTATCGATTTCAAAATTATTCCTCGAGCTCAATGAGCTCCATAAATATCCATTCATTCCACTCCACGTCCGTTTCAACCTCTCTCGCATTCAGACATTCTCCATCCTCATCCAATAAACACACCACAGATTCCACAGGAATGGCATCATCACCATGGCCATCAGCACGAACCGTTGGTTGGTACTATCAAAGACTAGAAAAAAAAAAAACAAAAAGAAATCCTAAAAAAAAGTAATACAGAAAGGAAAAGGAATTGGGGAGAAACGAGAAAGAACGGACAGCGTAAAGGAAGGACGATATAACCGTCGACCGGCGAAGGATCACAGAGGGAACTTCTATTAGGAAAACAGACACGAACTTTCGATTATGGAATGAATATTCATGAAAATGTGAATTTCAATAACAATCGAAAACGGAAATTATTCCTTTCTGTTTCCTTTCATTTCCAGAACTCTCCCAATCATCGTAAGCCGTCGCTTCGACGTGTCTTGCTATCAATCGAAAGATTGCCAGCTACGACCATAGTCTAACTTTGAATGAATAATTACTGCAGTGGAAGGAAGCTGAACGAAGTGACTCATTGAGAAAGAAGTGAAGAATGGAAGCTCGATGATAAAACCGGGAAGGATCTCATCATCAGCATTAGAATCATCCATCCTCGTCCAATACTGTACTCTTCACCTCTATGGAATACCGACGACAGTAATGGAGATGTAAATTCGTATTCTAATATCCTCGTCGAGTCCTGCGTTACAACAACAATGAATCGGAGAAAACAGGATAAAAAAAAGGGAAAAAAATTGAATTAATAAAGGTATCCTGGAGGGAAGGAAGCAAACAAACTAGTAAAGGAATAACAGAGCAGAGTGCGATTATGAAACGCAAGCCCAACCTTCCTGCTTCCATTTCACTGCAGTTTAGTCGATGTTTTAGCGGGAGTAGCTGGCGTCGCACGACTCCAACTGCTTAATGGCATTGTTTGTATGGAAATTAATTATTCGAATCCAAAGGTGCATGAACCTGCATATCTTCTAGCTAGTCCTTCCGACTACTTAATACCGATGCACTTCCGTATAATCCAGATCCGGCGGACAAGCACGAGCGAATCCTTGCCCAAGTCCTTTCCATTCGCATTGAATATTTTCATTCTTTCTTACCCTTGACTACTGCCGCTCCTTAATCTGATTCTTAATTAGTTTCTTACACTATATCCTGCGTGCAATATGCGATTGGCGCAATCCATCGAAGCTCGCTTCAGAGGATCTCTTAAGATGAGGGTGGAACAAGCACAAGCAAGAGGTGTCAATTGATGTAATGAGGCATTTGAGCATTGGCAGCAATAAAAAGTGCTAGAAAGCAGAGGAAGTAGCTTGGCAACTATGAGTTCCACTTCGGCGCACCGGTTGCAGGCAATAGAACTGCTAATTACTTAATTGCTTTTGCATTTATTAATGACTTTGCAAATCCGCTTTGTGCGTATTTAGCATCGAAGACTTGCTGTGCAGGTGAGTGGACCTTTTGGCATGGAAATGATGTCACTCCTGTTGTCGTCCGCGTGCAGATGGGGATTCTCAGATTTTATTAAGTTGCAGATTACTTAGATGAATCTTATTACGAGGGAAAGGATTGTCGTTGTTCTCTAAGTGGTGCCGGTGGTGGTAGTGATGGCGACGAAAGTCGATGCGAAGCCATGATTGCTTGGTTACTAAGGTTTGTTGCCTTAATCGCTGGCTAAGATGCTTGGAAGGCGGGCGATTTCCATAGTACAATCAGGTCTAATCTCGATATGACGATGACTTTAATTCAGGTTTTCCTGTTGTGAGCATTTACCAAATGAGCTTAGCATAGGCCTTGGGATAGGGGGGGAATGAAATCTTTATCTAATCCGTATAGAACTTATACATAAAATGTATGACCATAGCAGCATGAACAATTTAAAAATACTATGGTAATATTATGACTATCCACCAAAGAGTTGGATATTCCAAACGACTACTAAGCTTGGCATTAATAAGAAGGGCTATTCCAAAACTTTCTACTGCTTTCCTTGACGCTCATGCACTTCATTTTAGAACTTATATAGGCAAAGACCTGTAGCCCGAGCACCAACAAATCAACAAAAGGACTGTTTACGAACTCTATCAACAGAAAAGCAGATGGAAGCAGGCAGGGTATGTTCAAAAAGTAACAGGAATTTGTTATATCGGATGTTGTGCTAGTACAATTTGCCAACTTTTTTCTTCGCCATGTTGGCTACATGTTTTGCTGTCAGCTGTCAAATTGGATGTCCGATCGCGACTACTTAAATGATTACATGTTTATACTTAAACATCTTGTTGGTTGCAATTTATGCCCATCTTTCAGGTCGCATAAGAATTCCGAGTTGGCAAAACTGCATGTCATTCGAGGTAATCTTCAAAAATAGGAAAGATGTACTAGTCGAAAAGGGCAATGCCTGTTGGATATGGCGTATGGTGAAGGATTTTCCACTTCAATGCTTCCAGATGGGTTTAAATAGCTTCAGAGACGAGCTATACAGAGCCATCTGTAGTTTTGACATTCTTACCAAAGTTGTTAGATTGTGCAGGATGACAACGGAAAACTCTTGCTGCTCTATCAAGGAAGAACGCATAGCATCGACGTCTCGGACAAAGCGTCACAATGGCAGCAAGGACTTCGAGGTAGTCAAAAACTTCTTCTTACTCGGATCCGCAATAATTATCGCGAACAACATCTGAATCGAGATTAAACGCAAAATAACTCTTGCAAATCGCTGTATTTTGGGTTCAAGATATAATTTAATAATAAAGCCATATCTTGAAAGAAGATGGCATCAGCTCGCCGGGAGCCAAGCTACAATTCCAGGTCTTCTACCTTGCATTTTGCAAACGTTTACCTAGATTTTAGGAAACAGTGTTGCTAGAATTTTAAAACCGGTCGCTATGAGCTCAGAATAATGTATTCTATTGTATAATACAGCCAAGTTTCACACTCATAGCTACTTGGCAAGTTTGGTTCGATAAATATTATACGTACGGACGGACAGACAGGAAACCTTTGCATAAGTCTTCCCTACCCCAGCTTTGCAAGGTAGAAGACTAAAACCAAACTGGCTTTATAAAATACTCAGATCTTCCCGGTCCTGCCTTACAGTGCAGACGCATGGACACTATTGAAAGCCCATGAGGGAGCTCTTGGTCTTTTGCGAGAGGAAAGTTCCTTGTGCGATCCTTGGTCCTGTTAACATTAATGGCATTTGGAGGAAAAGATTTAACTATAAACTATATCGGCTGTGCGGAAACATGTGCCTTGTTAAGCGCCTACGGATACAACGCTTAAGTACTATAAGGACAGTACAACCAGCTTGGTGTGCGTAACTGGAGGTGTCTGTTGGTTAAAGCCCAAGTCCTCACCGGACTATAGCGCCACGAAGAAAAAGAAGATGACTCGAATCCTGCAAGACCTCGCATGGAATATATTTGAATGATGTATTCCATTCATCATGGTAAAGTCTGATCAACATACTGTAATAATTATACTATCACGTAAGCTCTGGACTTGTCAACATTCTGTTACTTTGAATTTCATGAAATCATGAAGAGCCAGAGTCTAGCTTCTCTCATTCAGTTTAATGCCGATTCCGAACGGCGAGAGTCGAGAAGCTTTTTCAAGGCAAGTGTACTGCGGGGGGTTTTGCCAGTTCCCCGCCGAGGAGAGAAGCCGCGTAATGAACATTCGATGGCGTTGGTATTATCGGGATCCGAACTCGCTGCTCGTGCGTCAGAGGCCGACACACTACCCACTGCGCCACGGCACTCTCAGAAGACTGGAGCTTACTGACTGGATTTGTCATCGAAGGCGCTTTAAGTAGAACCAGGAGTAACTGTGAAGAACACTTTATCGCACTTTGGTTGACTTAAAACTTCGTTGTCATGGTACACTCAGAAAGCTTATGTCACTTGCAAGATCACACCGTGGAACCATGTGAAAAAATCGCGCAATAATTGGAAATATATTTGGGAGCGGCGATAACATGTCTCTCAAATGGCGGTTGATTGAAGGATAAAAAAATTTCAGGTTTTGGTGTGTTTTTCTGTTTTTTTTGTTCACTGTAGGCTTCTGCTACCTGTTGGAGCACAAAGGCAAAAATATTGGTCCATTCTCTGATAAAAAGTGAAGAAGGGTTTCAAAGACGAAGAGCTAAGAGATCCCCACACACCACGTCGGCCCCAAGGGTGCCAGCGTGCACAAGCGAAGGTTAGACAGTCACAAAGAAAATGTTTTGCTGTGTCATACTCCTCACAACATGTGTGAGCTGGGTCCATACAAGCCTTAGTTAATTAGGTCTTCCGACTTTGTTCAAAAAGATCTTGAGTTTACACAGTGATTTGGACCTGGATAAAAGGTTGGACACAGCTTTTAGTGCAGCTTGCAGCACTGCAGTCGTATGTGCTTCTTCCCTTCTACTCGTCCTACACAACATAGTGCATGGCCATTAGGATTGCCTATATCTTTGATTGAAAGACACATGCATTTTTTTCTAATGAAAAGTGCAGTCGGAGGTTTTCACGTTCAAAGAAAACCCCAGCGCCGGACCCCCGCTGAGACCTAGAGCCATCTGCCAAAATGCAAAAACAGTCCTTTTCAGGTTCAGTATCTAGCCAGAGCCAGTTCTGATGCCATGGAAATTTGACTATGAAATTAAAGTGCAATAGGTGTCATTGCGTCGTAATGCAAATCCGTGAGACAGGGTCGTAGGATATTTCTCGGGCAAATACGCTGTCACTCCAATACGAGTTGTACCAAAAACCATTCCTCTTGAGACGAGACATGGCTTTCGAGCGCACCTTCCAATAAATATATCAAGAGGTGGATGGTTTATCATAGCATTTAAAGCAGTGCCAGGTGTGTTGGGTAAAGCCTCCGTATAGCTGAGATAAACCGCTCTTTGGAGTTTGGCTACGAAACGTTCGCGAGTTAGCCTATTCCACCAGATAATCGATGCATATGAGATTATCGGTTTTCACCTTGCCAAAAAGCCGGCAGCACTTAGGTGGTTTTTGACTCAGTATGCTTTTACGATGCTTTCTAAGATATCTTCCAGATACTTAGCTTTCTTGGATATCGAGATGGGAGTACGAACTGAGTCATGCCACTATTTTTCCTCCTTCTCGTGAAGAGAACGACGTCAGTCTTAAGAGGATTGAGCGACAGCCCATTACTCGTGCACCAGTCATCGATCACATTTAGGGCTGCCTGTGCTTTGAGACAGAAAGTCGCTAAACATGAGCTGACAGAGAGAACAGCAACATCATCATCATAGGCCTGTGTGTAGATTCCAAAATCGTTGAGAGCTCCCTCAAGATTGAACAAAATGCCCAGCACGTACTCTTTCCTTTCGAGTGCGCGTTCAATTCTTCTAATTAGGTTTTGAAATGTAGTCTTGCAGGATTTCCCGCGCTGATAAGCATTTTGCATCTGTAATAGGGGATGGATTCAAAGGGCAACTTTACGCACATGCATCTCTACTAGTTTCTCTATTGTTGGACTGATTGTTCTAGAGCTCTTGACGAGTGAGTAATCTTCTTTCCCTAAAGATCACTTTCATCGAGAGCCAAGGAATAGGTATGTAGGCAAGGTATGAGGCTGGTCGTCGTACAATGGTAATCATCACCGACTGTTGAGCTGAAGGTCTGTAGTTCAAGTCCGTTCATAGTCAATAACAATTCATATACGGAAAAACTGTGCAACAACATCAGTTGTGAATGAGAGATCATCAAAAATTGCTGACGAAGGCATAACACGCGCGGCATAAGATCACTTAAAAAATTCATACTCTGTGAGTGCATTTCCAATAGAACACCTTAATGACATGGAAAACAAAAGAGTTACTGTGAACTACAACCAACACAAATTCATTCGAATCTCAAAA